>OX388342.1:16135920-18535920 GCA_947579665.1 Sympetrum striolatum | reverse complement strand
TTGATTTCTTCCTAAGTTTGTGAATTGTGAATGTGATTTCTTCTTTTTCACTTTTGTGTTTTCGGCACCCAATAGTTTAGTATTCTTGTATTCGTCAGAGATAAATTCGCAGTCGCTGAGGCAATATTTAAAGTAAGATATTTTTATCCGAAAGATGGGGTCCTCTCAAATACTTTGACAATCCAATTTATCTAACACTTTCTACTAATCTTTAACAAGCACTAGATGTAAGAATGTGTAATTCATCGAATGTTATAGGTACTACCATTGCTCCTTTTATAATGGTTCGTTCTAAATTGCAATTAAAGCGATTTGAAAGTAAAGCCTTACTATTCACTTCCATGAATTTTATTGTAGTTTTAATTTTAATTTAGTAATTACACGGTAATTAGTGTAGGTATACTCAAACATGTTCATCGTACTTGATTTAGATATTGCCTCGATGACTCGATGAAGAGTACTAGAATTCCGAACGAATTATTCTTACAAACTACCTACAATCGTGATAAAGAAGAAATCACAAACTTACGAATACATGACAATATTGTTGGCTCAATATTACACCAAAATTACTTGCTTACTTCGCATATTCAGAGGCAAGTATATTCTTCTGATAGCTTCTGTTTGCATTTAACATCCGTGAGAAAACATACCTGGTTCTGGTAGAAAGGCTTAATGACCACCATTTTGAGGAAAGAAACGAGAAGTATCAGTCAAAACTCGTCTGGCGAGATTCAGACTTTTCATGACAAACGAAATTCCGAAAGCGGAAGAAGGCCAAGTAAGCGCCTCGTGCTCGTGTTGAGGTAGATGGTGGAATGGCAATCTACACGTGATGGATTTTAAACCTTAAAGTATTATTATTTCGATGTTATGTGTGTTTAATATAAGTGATCAAGATTGTGGTACTCTCTGGATTATCTTCTACTGTTCGTGTGCAAACAGTTCGACGTTGGAATACTCTCAAATATCACTCGTAGGAAAAACGTATGCCTACACATGAAGCAAAGCTCTTTATTTTGTGATGTCCTTAAATAAGTGTAAAATGGTGAACTTTTAAGTGCTATGTCTACTTGGGATAATCTATGGGAAATAATGATACCGAACTAGAAGTATTCCTTCCTATAGAGCTGTGCATTCTTTATGGAGTCAAGAAATAGTTCTTTGCTCTCTTATTCTTCTGAGGCGTATTCGACGATAGAGAATCATAACCTAAGGTGAGTACGATATTAATGATTTAATGTGATTGATATTTTGATGTCTTTCAATAAAATGAAAACTTATTCGTGTGAAAATATTCCTAATTCAAAATAGCATGTGTCGAAGACGTAAGTGGAAATGATAGTAAGAAATCGATGGTCGAAAGAAATAATAACACGATGCTAATCTTCGAAGATGAGCCGAGCCGTTTTAATCAAAATAATTGTTAATTTAAATGTCTCTGAATAGAGATACTTTAAATAGCATATTAAATGGATTGATGGCATGAGCTGATGCGCCGCTCCCATTCATTTGTTTAAGTCCAACGACGAGTTACGAAACGCGATAAATAAGATGTGATATATTTCAGCAGCTTTGAACGACTATAATTTAGCACCATAAATAAACATAGTTATTGCAATGAAAATAAAGGAAATTAAAATTCTGCACAATTTACGATATTTCGAGCAATCCCATCAAGGAAACAGCCAAATCTACGAGAGGTATAAATAAAAAAAAATTAAAGAAAATTTAAAATTCCAAATAATTATAAAATTTAATAAATATTAACATAAAATTCCATGTAAATATTGTGATAAAAATCATTAATGAAAATTTAAATCTAAGTGGTGGTTGTGGCCAAGGACGATAGGTTTGAATTCCGCCAATCAGAATTCAGCGTCTTTGTTGATAGCTCATCCTTGTGGCCATTTTCTCAGTTGCTGCTTAGATTCCTGCTGGTACAGAGGCAGTGTCACTCCTGTGAGAATAACCGTTAGAATTCGAATTTGGTGACGTACGTTAAGTTTGCAAACAGGTAACAAGACGTTTTATTTTAAGGTATGGTTTAATTTCATCGTACAATTTATTTCTTTTTACAAATGTTTCTATTCGTGAAAATATAAATTTCTTATAAATAAAAACTTTTGACTTCCTCGATATTACCACGGTCTAAACCCCAGGATCTCCATTACGCGGTAAGTTCTACGGAATACCTTATTAAAATTTCTATTCTTCTCTAGTTATGAAGGACTAATGGCTTTCGCGAGCTAAAAATTCCTATGTCTAAAAAGACTTCGTTGCGTAATATCTTGCAGGAAGTTCGCGTCACCGAAGCGTTGGTATTAACTTCCAGTAAATCCCTTAAACACGAGACTTTCTTACTTTTATTCATTGCGCATTCGCGTAGAATATGGTCTCTCAACATATGTTGTGGATCGGTTTTTGATTTAGTGATCATCGGATTCAATTAGTTACTCTCGTCTCGAGTTCGTGGTTGACTTTCACGAACGATTGAAAATAAATTGACTCGAACCTTAAATAATCTATGAAAAATCTCACCTCACGTAATTCAACATGATGAAACCCAAAAGAAAAAAATTGACTTTCGCGGGATTCGAACCCGCTGGTAGGTATTTACGCCGGAAGACCTTGGTGATTCAGATCTCGGTTCGAATCCGAGCTTTATAAGTGTATTCTTAATTCAGGGTTAACTGTAACAAATTGATATTATCTTTAACTTGTGCATATTCAATAATATTTCGTAATGCACTTTATGGTATCTGTGCTGTGTGATCTTTCAGATTTTCTAACCGCCAACGTTTCGTAGTATCGTGTTCCTTTCCCAAAGTTATCTAAGTTTATTCTATTCTCTCTTAAATCATGTGAAATCGAATTTAAATTACTGGTACTTTCTATTTCAATTCATCCTTCGTTATTATTGTATAAGCAGATTGAGATAATTAGTCTTTTAGTTTTATCCTCAAAATGGATCGCCGATATCGAATGTCATAACTTTATATGAATTATTTCTGCGATACTTCGCGTAGTTGCCCAAATTTTATATCTTTAATTATCCTTTCTTAGAATTTGCGGTGACCCAAAGACATGAATAACGGAAATCCTAATTTGAAAATATCCAGATGAGTTTCTTGACTGCCCATGGCCGCACAATACAGTACTTGTATTACGTAAATCGAATGATATTTTATTGATTTGGCATTTCTATTTTTCCAGATTTTGAGAAAGTGAGCTTACCTTCAATTCAATGAGAGGCGCTGTTGCGTGAGTCACTTATTTCGAAGTGGATTGCCAACCGTCACAGAAGAGACGCGGGGGTACCGAATCTTAGGTAAGTAGATTTCGTATTTATATCTTCAATTATCCAGATTTTAACATTCAGATATATCTCTTGCGTTACTTACATTCAAGTAATAGAATGTGTCGATGATGTAGGCACGTTTTCAAATTCACCAATATTATTCACTCTGTTGAAACGTAATTCATCTCATCGTTTTTGTTCATTGCATTATAAATACATTATATTTCCCATTGTAAATTGCCATTTACTGGCTTTTTTATGATGTTATTGATATTAACATTTGAATAGCCCGCTACTGTCATCAGAACCATCGGCCCTTCATCGGGAGTTAATCTCGATGGGAGCGATGGACATCGGTGGAAAGTGGGACGTAGTTTTAGCCGCCATGAGATTTAAACTTCGAAAGACACATTACAAAATATGAGGATAAGATGTTATAGTTAGGGAAAGTAAAGATAATAAACTTGTTCCAATATAGTTACCTTTCATTAAAACGAGACAATATTATGGATTCTTTTCCGCTTGGATAATATTTTTACTTTGAGATCTAGAGGAGAGTTTGGTTTTTCTAGCCTTCGTCGTTCATATTAGCGCTTATCCTGCCTTAAGGGTTTCCTTCATGCGTCAAAGCAAATGGTTGATTTTGGATGTTACTATAGCAAGGGCAGATCACTCAGCATAAAAGTTGTTTTTGAGATCATAGTTTTACTACGTTACGCCTGGCGTTGATTAATTTTGCCAAAGTCGTTTCATTGACTTATTATTTACTGTTTAAATTATTTTCGAGGAATAGGGTTGAGGTGACTTTGCACATAAGGGCGTGCACCCAGGAAAATTCCCAAGGAAATACGGACTTGAAAAAGTCTGACGAGGCCGGGAATCGAACCCGGGATCTTCTTCTATCCGGGAGGCTGCTTTAACTATCTTAGCTACCCGGAAACATTTTTAAAAGTCGTTTTAGGGACTTTTTGTGCAAAGCAGCCTCCCTAATAGAAAACGCTTCCGGGTTCGATTCCCGGCCCCGCCAGACCTTTTTCAAGCCCGTTTTTCTTTGTTTATTTTCATTTACGTAAGACCAACCCAATGCTCACATAGTATGCCTGTCGCCTTTGTCTATGATTAGAATATAGTTCTGAGAAGACATTAAATCAGTTTATAATCCTACATTCGCAACCATTTCTGAATGTCTCTTATCCTATCCATGAGAACCTACAAAATATCACTATATCATATCGCCATTCTGACACATGATATTCTGTTAAATTACCTGCTTCTGCCGTACAAGTTTTAGTTAATGGCAACATTCATTTCTAAACTTTATTTATAGAATGTAATAAAAATGTAGGCTGTAAGCTGTTATTGCTATAGACCATAGGTTCCCAACCTTTTTTGAGTCAGGGCCCACTTTTTCAGTCAATAATTTGATAGCGCCCCCCTTAGGTTAACTACATTGTACATGCAATATATTGAAAAACAAGAACAAATCTTTAATTTTCTTTAATCTTAAGATAATGAAATATGGAAGTATTGTTGAAGATTGAAATATGTTATTAATAATTAATATAATATTATTAATGAGACAGCTGAGCTTGATGCGATGAAACTAATGTATTAATATTTGGTGTAATTTTTGTCATTAATAACCTTAAGTCACCGCGTTCCACTATTGAAAACCTGTTTCTTTTCTTAGTTAATAGATTGGTCACCATGCTAAACCCTCTTTCTGCTAAATATGAGGACGGAAAAGCAATGAAAAATTTCTTTACTGCAGCCCATAAGGCTGGATATAATATTGGAATTTGATGTTGAAGCCGAAATTCTTGATACCCATATTTAATTTAAATTTCAACTCTTCATTTGTTGACAATTCGATAAAATCCTCCTGAATTTTGATTTGAATGATCAAAGGGAAGGGAAAGGGATCAAAGGGAATGATTTTAATTTGATCAAATTTGATCAAATTCAAATAATTTCCTTGCAGTTTGTTTCATTAAATTTGTTGTATAAATCTGTCAAATAAGCAATATCCATCTTACATTTCAATAAATTCACTCCTAATAAATCATCTTTACTTTCAATAAACTTAGTTACTGCTTCAAAGAGTTAAAAAAAATCGTTTTAGACAAGTACCTTTTGACAGCCAACGAACTTCTTTGTGCAATAGTAACCGATTAAAGTCTTAGTCGTTTTCATCATAACGCTTCCTAAATAATCTATCATCGAGAGCATTGCTTCTGATCCTGTTAACTGAAGTAATTACATACTGTAGCGAGCGGTGAAGGCGATCACTAAGGTGTTTTGCTACCAAATGTTGTCGGTGAATTACGCAATGCACGGCGACTATATTTGGTACCGGTCTTTTCAAATATGAAATAAAACCACGGTGACGTCCAACCATTGCCGGAGCACCATCGGTAGCAACAGACAATATATTATTCAGAGGAATTCCTTTTTATTCAAAATAGTGTTCCAAAACGCCAAAAACAGATTTTCCTTTAGTGTCCATTTCTAACGTTCTTGCGAATAATAAGTTTTGACAAATCCTTTCATCTTTTATGAATCGAACGTACACCAGAAGTAAAGACTCGTTTTTTGGCAAAGTAGATTCAACAAGCTGTAATGAAAACTCGGTAGTCTTCAAAAACTCAGCTAGAGAACTCTCCACATCCTCGGACATTTCGTCTATTCGCCTCTGCACTATTATTGCTCAACGGAATTTTTTTAATTATATCAGACGGTGGCTTATGCAGCACGGTACGCAGAACTTCACTCAAAGCTGGAATTATCAATTCTTCACCAATTGTGTGTGGTTTTCCCGATTTAGCAATGAGTACGGAAATATTATATGACGCACGTAATCCATCATTTTCTTCTTTTGATGCGGCCGAAAACATATCACCCAAAGTAGGACGTCTCGAATGTTGATCTCTGAGTATTTGAAAGTAAGATATATTTTTATATTTTTTCTCAGGATGTATTTCGCTCAAGTGCTCTTCATATCGCGAAGGTTTCATAGCTTCATTGGAAAACACCTCATTACCAATGAGGCACTTTAGTAATGTCTTGTTTGTGGGTGATTCAATGAAACCATATTTTAAATATTCGACATTGTATTGCCTACATTTTTTCTTTGGTTCCGACAGGGATCTATCTGTAGAAACAACACAACAATATGATTGATAGCTACGTACGGAAACATTGTAATTATTAAGAAAATATGTTTCGGAGATAAAAATTTCCGTATTTACTTATGTAAAAATCAACGTAAGGTGAATAATTAATTTGGCAACAATTTGCGTCAGAGCGCGTCAGAGCAGAAATCATAAAAAGTTTTGTTATTATTATTTTCTATTCTCTGTGTCAGTCATTGTTAAACTTCATTAACCAAACTACGAGTAAAAGCCGATGATGTTATCAGTGTTAACCAAATTCGATACAGTGAAGGTGTTAAGGGTCGAAGTTAATCCTTCGACCTGAAGACGCTGACAGGATAGTCAGCGAAACTTTAGTTACCAAGCCATCCTACGCGGACGGACACCCGAAAAATGCAGAGAGCATGTACAATGTAATGTCTGCTCCGTCACTACGCCTTGTTGCCTTTAAGTCTGGTTCTAATACTCATGGTTATTAAACAGATCATTTTAGAACTCCCCCACCTTCTTATTTTCACTTCCAATTCATTGCCCTGTACTTATTTTCATTCCATTTAATCATTACCACATTTTCCTCTCCTTCCGTCATATTCCTATATTCATTTTTCCTATAATTTTCAATTACAAATAACGAACTATCCAAAATTGGGAATCTGAAAGCGCTTCACAGCCAAGAACGAAAATTAATTTACAACGTCATTAAGTGTATGTGGAAGGAGGCCGATGAAGAAATTCAATAAAAGTTTATAAAAGCTTTTGATAGGGTCGTATCATCAACAGAAAAAATCCTTGGGACTACTATGAATATTCCAAAGTAGAGAGATGATTTAAAACAATCGCTCGGGGAGATGTGTGTTTTTTAATCGGGTTGAGTTTCATTCTCCTTTTGCCAAATAACCTTTATGCAGAATTTTAACGGCAGTTACAATGTCCGTATTTCCATTGTAAACGCACTATTAGCCGCCCTGCAAACATCGTTTCCGCCCCTCTCCTCCGTACTTTCCATTCCGTCAGTATTCCACGGATTAGGTCAACCCCATTCGTGACGCATCCTTCTGTCACAAGCTTTTGCGAGAGCTGAGAAAGCATTTATAACAATGTTTCTGACACCAGGCACCAAAAGGCAGTAGCGTCACAAGTTAAAGAATCGAAACAAAGATGTCAGTAATGCCGTCAGTGGCTATTAAATACGCCAAATGCTCAAAGGGGCGGCAGCTGGACCTCAACGCCCCCTCAATATGACTTGGGCACTGAACGCCCCCCTCAGACTTCTCAGCGCCCACCGGAGGGCGGTAGCGCCCCCGTTGGGAACCACTGCTATAGACTTTCACCGTGATTCTTTTAAAAATTTATGAATTTCAAGAAAATTGGAATAATCTTGTAATTGTTTAAGGAATTGGTTTCTGTGAGGCACTAGACATTTATTTGCAGTTGTGAAATTATTCATGAAATGCAATCTAGATTTTGTTTCTTTCAACGTTATCATTTTAATATTGTATTACTGTATCTGATGTAACAAGCATTTTAAATTGTGCTTGACGGTTTTAATAAATGTTTAGAGACTCTGATGTCATAGTCGAATCAATTTTGTTTTCCTTTCTTTTCTCTTAGCTTTTGTGAATCACTTCATGAATCTCGAGCACGCACTTTCGCCTTATAGTCTTTCTTTAAGTTTTTGTTAGGAAAAGTGAAAGGTATATTCAGGCATTCCCTGACAAGGTTAATTGCTGTTTTGGTTTCCCTTTCCGTTGCTTTCTCGATAAAATTGCGCCAAAGATATATAAGAAAAATGCATCCTTTAGCCCCGATTTTGGGTTCCAGCGACCCTCATTTCATCCACTTCGCAATTAAGAGTTCAGAGTGGTCTTCTAGTAACCTTGGATGGACCATGGCTGTGATGTACATTCTCACGTTTTTTTTATCGTCAGTAAGGTGGTGAAATGTAGAAATATTATAAATTGTTCCATATCGCTTCACAGGTCACTATTTACGTATAGAATTTCGTACTTCAAAACTAAATTCAAATCCTCATATGTATGTCAAAGGTTTTGCGCGGCGTGGACTGCAAAATATAGAACATGATCTTGTCGATTACATACGTTTACAGTCTCATTAAATTAAATTATCACTCGAGCAGGAGATTCTTATCTTATTCTCATATCTTCTTAAAATTTCTTCCATTTCCTTATACAGGACATCGGAAAATTTCGACGAATTTATAAACTACAGCTTATAAGCTGCAAACTGGCGACCCTTTGACATTAGGTGTTCTTCTTTTTTCAACATTAAGTTATGAACTATAATATTAGCGGACGGAAAAGAGAAACAAATAGTTTCAATTTTACGAAAAAATCAATAGTAATTGAATCGTTTATTGTGTACCTTTGGTGTCTTTTCAGTGAACTGGAGGTGTTAAATTCTTTGAAATAGTTTTTTACATGGCGTTTGAGCGCATAGGTGTATAATTCCGTCCCATATTTTTATAAACAATATATTTATCCATTTGAATTTCTTACCGTTTCATGTACAATGAAGGAATACCGTTATACTTTGTAGCATTAGCTTTTAAAAATCAATCTTTATTGATTAAGCATTTATGATCATTGAGGTCGTAAAAAAAGATAGCTATTCAATAGTCCATGCTGTGGCAGAAAGGGGAAAACGTTTGAGAAACATGTGGTATTATAGGGATGCATTATTAAAAATTTACAGAAAAAATATTTTGTAAATATTGCTTTACTGATCATCGAGAGATAATCACTGTACATTTTCCCCCCTAATATCCGATTGGATTAAGCTAAGATGAGAGATGTTAGATTCTCATCTTTATAGAAAAGGGCTAATAATTTTAGCCATACATCTAACCTTCTCAAACTAGCGAAGAGTAAAATAATAAATGTTTACGTGCATTTCTCTCTTGTTGGTAAAAATTCGATTGCAACAGAGGCAACTTTGTGCTTGTAGCATATACTCTGAGTTTCACTTAAAAGACTCTCATATATATCTAATTTTTGATAAATGGACATCAGATGCTAACGTTGTTATAAATGGGTGTGAATTTTAAATTTATCCTTGCCATGGGACTACGTAAGAAGAGCTAAGCTGTCTGGCAAGTCAATAGTGGTTAATAGCCATGGAATTACCGTTTTGATATCAGTATAACAAGAAAATGATTTATGCAATGACATAATGTGTTGCGTAGCTTCTGAATAAATGTTTGAAGTTTGCTATTGACCCGAAAACTTTTCGATAATAATTCTTTGTTTCATTTGTTTCAGGATAATGCAGCATCCAGCTCCTGAGTGTGAGGTCACCTTGTGAGTACCCTGACACTTTTCTTATCATATCTAACGATATACTATGCCTTCAAATCTAATAACTAATTCATCTTACATATTGTGGCAATTTATCAGTCTGCTATAGAAGTTTCTTGATCTTCTTGTTTATTGCAAGAAAATTTGAGTATTAAAACATTTTCGAATTTCTCATTATATCTCATCAATTTTTTCTTATATTCAATTCAAGAGAGAATCACTAAAGTCACAATATCAATTGCCAGTAAATATTCTCTGAATTTCCCAGGTACTAATTATCCTGGATTGCTGCCAATTTGAATTCAACTATTTTGGTAATAGCTTTTGGTGGCTTTAGTTTATAATCAAGTGTATCTATGTGTGCTAACCACCTGTTCCGTGGGGGAGGAGGGGATTGTGCCTGATTCCTCTCAGCCTTAGCCGAAAGGCCTACAGACGCAGGCATCTCTTCCATGGTCCTTTATTTCAGCTTCTTCTGCTGGGGGGAGCTAACTTAGCCCTCTCTTCTCACCAGCTCGATCTTTCTTGTCTATGAGGTCGGATCCCGCGGTTAACCAGCGCAAGGCGATAAAGAGGGGGTTCCTAGGCATGGGAATGAACCTCATTGCACGTCGCCTTAACCTGGCCGGGTCCACTCCTTAGGGTGTTAGGTTTCCCTCCAAATCCTCCCTTCCCTTCTTCATCGGCTGAATTTAAGGAAAACCGCACAGTACGTCGATGTAATTTATCCAGGTGTAATTCAGGTACCGGTTGTGGTTGTCAATGATTACGAATGTGCAGGTTATTTAAAAATACATGGGAAAATAGTGACACGCCTTAGCTACACTAATAGTTTTTTAACATTCAGCGTTAAATAATTCATCTTTAGTAGATTTACTTTTCATGTGAATCTCTCTGGCTATCTAAAACATTTATTCCATCCATTAAAAGGTTTTACTGAGGTACTGAAATTGCAGGTCTTTGCTATGAAAGAATCGGTATTATATTAAATCAGATTATACTACAGGTTCCCCATTGTTAAACATTCCAATAGCATTCCCGTTCTTCGATTGACTAATAGGGTGTATCACGAAAAACCTTTTTTCGAAATTCAAAATTTCAAGTCAATAAAAAGTTGTCACTATATATGATCACATATGAACCCAAAACATTTTTGTCAAATTGAAAAAATTTAGGTCTCCCGCAACGGGCCTTAAGTTTTATTTGTTTTGTCAAAAACGAAGATTTAATTTTTAAAAATATAAATATAAAGTAAATTTTTGTTTTCAACTGCAAAAAATATAAAGTTTAGAATGTTAATTTACAGTATTAAAAAGTTATATCTCTCGTGTAACATTTACACATTTTCAAAACCCTATATAATTCCCATACTATTAAAAAAAATCTGATGCCAGCACATGACTTTCTCCATATTAAAGATGCAAATATTTATCTACGACAGTATTTTCGAACTCTATATTCAATCCATACTTGGAAAATATATACAAATACATTTTTTGTAATTTTTGTAAATAACTGTATATACCTAAAAATCAGATTAATGGAGGAATTTTGCAAAAACGGAAATAAACTTCGAAAAATAAAGCTCGACTTCTGGTTAACGGATTTACTCCAAAAACCAATCATTTCTAACGGCACCTACTAAAGAGCTATTCATGTGAATGATATTTGGTGTTGATACGACAAATAGTTTTCATGTTAGAGCGCCCACAAAGTACATAATCACCTACTTCGGTTTATCAGTATTTCACGAATAACTCTTAAACAATAAGTGATACAAAAATAGGTTTAATACAAAAGTTATAGTAAATTTCATTTTATAAAACTTTTATAGAATTAGTATACACCTAAATATCATATTCATGGAGATATTTTGCAAAAACGGAAATGAGCTTTGAAGAATAAAGTTCGACTTCCGGTTAACCGATTTACTCCAAAAACGAATCAACTCTGACAGCACTTACCACAACGCTATATGGCTATACGGCTAATAGTTTTTACGTTAGAGCGCCCACAAGCACACACTCACACATACATACAGACATCATTCCAAAAATGGTCAAAACCTGTTCTAGTGACCCCAAAACATGTATTTCCGTTGAAATATCGAAGTCGATTTTTTTCATGATAACTATAATTTCTCTATATTACTATACGTATATGGAGAAAGTAATACACGAAAATTATCAAAAGGAAGGGTTGAAATTTGAAAAATATGTGTATTTGATAGAAAATTAAGGTTTTCATGTAGATTCGAGGATGCGTAAATGTGACACGGCAGATATAATTTTTTAAGCTGTTAATTAACATTCTAAACTTTATATTTTGTAGTTGTAAACAAAAATTTGCTTTGTATTTATGTTTAAAAGATATTAAAATCTTAATTTTATACGAAAAAATCAAACTGTAGGCCCGTTGCGGGAGATTAAAATATTTTTCAATTCGATTTAATTTGTTTGGGTTAACATGTGACCATAGTGACAACTTTTTATCGACTCCAAATTTTGAATTTCGAAAAAAAGTTTTTCGTTGTACACCCTTTTGACTAATACCCACACTTCCATGATTAAAACACAAATACAACATATCAAATTGCAGTATCGACGTTAATCTTAGACTAGCCGAAGCGCATGTTGATTCTCAACGGAGATCTCTGTATATTTCCTGTTAGCCTGGCTCAATGGACCAGATTAGGGGTCGCCCACAAATTACGTAACGCAAAATTATCCTATTTTCGACCCCCCTCCGCTGCACGACGAGTGCTTAGTGAAAAGTTTTGGGCTTATACTCAGGAAATTGATTTTTAGATACCAGTAATAATTCACTTTTTAATAAACAATTTCAATTTTAAAGGCTTCTCATACATTTCACATGGATTCGATGACTTGATGATAATTAGCACAAAACACAGACAGGGGAATACCCGTGCGGCCTACCAAATTTCACTCAGACTACTTCCGTTCGACATTCGTTCGGATCAGAGCTGCCAACTTTCCCCGGTAAATTGAGTTTTAAATTCAGACTTTAAACATGCAGAAGTTTTGATTTTTTCGTTGTTCAGAAACCGTGACGTAATGCAAACCTTGGCCTCCCCTCCCCCCACTTACCAGGACCGTATCGCCTGGCTAAACACCCCCCTCCCCTCCCCCAAATTGCGCTTCTTAATTTGTGAACCGCCCCTTATGAAAAAGAGAAATCCAAAGTAATCCTGGTTAGAAAAAGCTACCACCAACGGCGTGATGAATACAAATCTCGCTGTTAACTCCATTATGAATTAACTTTTCTGAATACAGTTTTATTTTATATAATTTTCAAATGGTTATTAATTTAATTTACAGCGTAATATACGAAAATGAAATTTAAGTCGTACCTGGAAGGTCCTGAAATAGGACTCCGTTACCCCCATATGAAATGTAAAGGGTAATGTAAACGGCTCACTGGGATCGAACCAAATGCCGTCAGGGTGACGTTAAAGAGCGCACATAAAATTATACATTACCTCTATCTACATACTGAATTTCAAATTTCTCTCCTTTAGATATTCATTTTTTTAATATTAAAAATCGCCGCTATTAATTTTAAATAAGGAAAATATTTGCCCTGACTCTAGCGTCGAACCAAGTATAATCCTCACAGATGTCTTTATAGTTTTCGTCGGATATGCACGGATTCTACCGATTCCTCGAATTTCATCTCTTTGTTTTGCCAGGAAGTGCCTGGAAACAATTTTGAAAAATGAATGAATGAATCCCCGCAATGTATCTTTAAGGAAAAAATGCCGGAAGGCCCCGAAGTCCAGATTTTATTCTATAAGGGTGCATTGAGTGGATTTTCGAAAATTTTTTGAAGCGTATCTCGGAAAATAAGAGAGTTGTAAAATCTTTTCCCGAAAACATAGAAACTTTAAACTCGGCATATAGATAGAGCTCATAAATATATTTTATATGCGCTGTTTACCGTTTCGCTGATGGTCCTTGGTTCGATCCCTGAGAGCCATTTACATTACTCTAACTTAAGACTTTCTTCTTCTTCTTCTTCCTTGGCACTACAGCCCTGTGTGGGCCTTGGCCTCCCTCAAGATGCCTGTCCATTCTCCACTGTCCTGCACTTTCTCCCACCATCTTTAAATCCGCATAGCCTTTATGTCTTCTTCCAAATCCTGCATCCATCTTTTCCTCGGTCTTCCTCTTCTTCTTTTTCCATCCATCTCTCCATGTAGTAATTTCTTGGGCAGCCTTTCTTCACTCATTCTTTCCACATGACCCAGCCAAGCTAGTCTCTGAGCCTTCACAAATCTCAGCAGTCTTTTTAAGACTTTGCTGCACTTTATTCCATTTTTATAGCAAATATAATACTAATTCTCTGATCCATTTTCAGAATCTCTGATCCTACCTAAATGCATGTAACCCTTGTGACAGCTAACTAAATATCCAATTTAGCTAACATAGTATAGAAAAATTTTCAGTCAAGTTTACCAACAAAACAACAAAAAATCGGACCAATAGAACACGTAAAGTTACAAATTTTCTGTTATTTCTATTTAATATGCCTAGTACATTAGTTCTAACCTCTCTTCACTTGCTTATTTTGTAGCCATTTTGAATTTTTCTTGAGTTTTATTTTATCTTAATCATAAAAACAATAATCTTCATCTTTCATCAACTTTTGAGGTATATTGCAAATCATTAGTAACTCAGGTAATGTTGTACTCAGTAATTTTAGTTTTCATTCTACAGAATATGCACCAATCCAATGGTGGAGAACAGCAATTTTAGATAACCGCAATGACAAATCATAATTTAAATTCAAATATTATCATATCAGTGAATAATTTATCACTGGTTTGATTATATTTGAATATTTATGATCTTTTTTGAAATTCATTCAACATATCACCATAACATCATCAGTACAAGTTAACTTCATTAAAAAATGCACCATAAAGTGCTGATAGACTCTTTATTTTCATGATCTACACATGCATGGATTATTGGCCCAAGTGATACATCAAAAGAATTCTTTTCAATAGTTAAACTTCTGATTGATTTATCTAAGCTTTCTTTACTGAGCTTCTTTCTGCAATTATTTTACTTACATGGTCATAATGCTACCTTGAAGACCCTTCTGAATATTCAGGGCCCCAACTATTGGGCCTTGGAAATGAACACTCGAGAACATTGGCACATGGTCTCTGGTGGTCTTAAAGTCATATTTGAGACTGTATAAGATATATTCTGATCCCGAAGGGGCAATCTTTTCCTCATAGAATTACATAAAAATGTAGTAAAAATCTACCAGGAGATCCTCTAAGGATCCCACAGCAACTGAGAATCGCAAAGATGCTGTCAAGCAATTCATAGGTCTAAAGCACAGATTTACATGGCCACATAAATGTCATGCTTCTCTGATATCCTATACTTAAATAACTGTACTTATCTTATGGAAGAAAATTGATTGTGACATGGTGTAACCCAGGGTCACTTTTGATAATTTCCAAAGCAAAAATATGTGAAAATCATGTCCTACATCATCATACAATATTGTCTTCCTGGGAAGTGCATAATTCAACTCAATGAATTCCTTGTGGGAGGAATTGAGAAACTATTTTTGAACTCAAGACCAATTCAAAACAATTCCTTGCAAATGACCTCACAAAGCACCTACTCCATCCACGTTTAATTTAATTTAAACGTTTGATGAATGAAAGAATCCTAGCCAATAAAGATGACTGAGGTGAGGTGCCTCTTTAGTGAATAACCCTGGTACTGCTATTATTTAGCAAAATATGTGATTAAATTAGATTACAGTCTATAAATTAACTTAATGTGAAAACTGAAACAACAATGAAACAGAAATATAACTTAGGTGTTACCAGTGCCACAAACATTCTTGTCCTACTGAAACAGCATGCATGCTATGGCATGTCCTACATGCCATCAAATTCAGAATATTATGCTAGATGGCCTTGAGCTGAACTTTATCAGTACTTTATATAAAAATCAATGTAGAAAGCTATAACTGTGTGGAGCTCCATTCTAATAAATGGAATTTTGTTACTTATTTCCCACCCATTTACTAGTAATTTATATATTGAGCAGAATAGATTTGATTCAATAAAAACTGTATTCATACTACCAATTTCATTTTCAGTATCCTGAGATTTGGTGATAACGTGAATTGTGTATTTAGAAGCTGAATGGTTAGCAAAGTAGCTTTCTAACACCAACGTCCCATGATTTGGCTGAACGGGTTCTTTCTCTCTTGGCATTATTTCTCATTGAAAGTCATTAAAGCAGAAAATGACATCAAAATCCATTAGTACAATTTTTGAAACAAAAAAAGATTAGTTAAGGTAAAAATCTCTTTCAAGTTCTTTTTTATAACAAAGATCGACTTTGTGAATTGATTTGTGCCATATGTGTAACACACAAAGTCAAGTATTAGAAATAGTATGTAGGTAGATTTTTTGCTTCTCTATATCTATTGCACCCACAATTTACAGGAATTATTAGGTATTTAATCTTTAAAATTACTTGTTGCAGATAATCAGGAATGTTGCAATAAGTTGTTTTCAGTAGACAAGACATTTTATAAATAAATTATTGTTTATACCTAAAAAATGACATTTTTAACTGAAACAGAAATGAATCTGATCAACTAGACCCCTAAATATTTAAATATTAAATCAGTTAAATCAGTTTGAATGAAAATACTAAATTATTATTCTTTCCAAATAATCTTAATCCTTTCCTCAAATTATTCATTGTAAAAATTGATTGATATACATTGTATATCATCTGAGGTACAAGTTATTGTCTATGTTGAATTTCATCTGTTTTACCTTCCTTTTGCAGAAGGAAAACCAATAGTCCAGTCTAAAAATAAGTCCATGGTATGGGGTATGACCTCTTTGCTACTGGAGAAAATAAATATTGTCAAGTGTAACCTGCTGTAATTTCATACATAAAACTTTTAATGACAAAGTAAAAAAATATAACTTTTACAAATTCCATAAATACAACCCAGTCTTGAGGAGCAGTGACTTATCTTGGGTAAATAGAACCTCATTAGCTAGAGGGATAGAGCTGAATTTTTGTAAATATATGGACCAATCCTCTACACAATCTAACGTTTTACTTTTCTTATCATGTTTCATAGCTGTTATTTAGCAAAACATTGATTTAGAGTCCATCAAAAATTGATATGATGAAATATGAATGGAGCATAATGTTGGATATTTAACTTATATGAAAGTATTGTTAGCATTTCAGATTGAAAGCAGAAGGTTCATATAAAAATGATTTATACATCTTTACCCTATGATACTTAAGGAAATTAATTCCAAAAAGTCAAAAAATTAAACTTGTTCACATGATCCAATATATCTGCAAGTAAATGTTACATTCCACTGTAGTATTATTTACTCTCTAATATTTTTGTATATACATTAAAACTTGTCTAATGTGGAAACCCAAAGAATTGAGTAAATTTTCCAGCTCATGCTGAAATTATTGAAACATTGTATTGGTGCCAACAACCAGCCAGCAGAAAGCAAGCTTTCTTTATGTTCGTAGGATATGATCTGGAAGATATCACTTCACTAAAGATTTCATTAAATTAGGAAAGACCAGATAACTGGTGAAAGGACTACCCAATATCCCTTTGCGGGTAGTATACAAAACAATAACATTGATGACCAGCAGAATAAATGTGATCATCGATGAGAAGCAAGAGTGTTCAGCCAGAGGAATGTTGGAACACTAGAAGCGAGGTGCCCATATATGGAGATGTTGAGAGTAAGTATTAATTCCTCTATTCTAGCAAGTGTTCTTCTTCTGAGTATCTTTTACTTTAGGATTAACCATTTGTTCCTATCTTTGAGGTGGTAAATTAACTTGAAAGATGAGCAAACCAATGGTAAATACTTTTAAAAGCTAGAAAATTTTATTCTGCATTATACAGGTTTGTATGATAGTTTTTCATATTTGAGGTTTAAGGAATAGAGATTTTTTTCTGAGTTACAGAGGTTTCACCTAACAGAGGGCTTTTCCTAGAAAAAACCTTTTATATACACTAAAATATTATTGATGTTTCCTTCTTAGGCAGGTTTCTACCTTAAACAGATTCTGCTTTTGACAGGTTTTCTGTATGTACAAATGTAGATGGTTTCACACTTTCATATCTATATGTTTGTAAAGTTAGAAAAAGAAACTTAGGAGTTGGTAGCATAAAATAGCCAAAAGGTTGATCTTTCTCAGTCCATCCCAGTTGTTAATTGTTGTAGCTTGCACTGCCTTGTGAGATTTAAAAGTTTTACTTTTAACATTTTAGGTTTGATCAGTGTAAATATTTTAATAATTGATTATTTAAAGCAAGAAACTATATCAAAAGGATTTAGTGGTTAAATTTAACAAATAAAAGGCAAATGGGAATAAAGTACTTTTTATTATTTTTACATAATATTGTAGAACACATATGATGTATCTTCCAACATATGCCATATTAACTTGTCCCTGATATATTTTTATAAATCTTGAAAACATAATGTACTCCATATATCTCGCCTCACAATTTTCTCTCTCTGACATATAATACGGCCAATAGGGAAACTAATGGGGTACCAACACATTTTTAGTGTTTTATGGAATGGCTTTTTTTACATCACATGTCTTTTAGCCCTTGATTTCAAAACTTTTCATCAACTTTCAATATTATTCTTGTAGAAATAGATTATTTACAGAAAGCTTTCCACTGCCAATAACTAAATAAAAATTAAAAAATTATAAACTTGAACCTCTTTATCAACAGTTTTATACAATTTCAAGTCTTATATGAAGAGTTAACAAATATATTTGAGGGCAAATCACTTCTAACTAATAATATTATCAATAAGCCCAATTGTTTGAACAGCTGTAGGCGGTATTACAAAGAGACAAGAACACATGCTACATTCAAGGGACAAGTACACAAGGAATAGATAGAAGCACTTTTATTTGATTTATTTTCCATAAATTTGATTTTAAATACCAAGTATGTCTACTAACAATTGTATGAGGTTGCTGAAAATATTTCCCAAGGACATGCCTACAGGAAAGTATTAAGGCTTGCTTATTTTTTTTTACCTCAAAACACAACTCTCAACTTTGATTCTTTTGTTGATTAAAATATCTAACACCCATATTATTTCTTTGGTTTTTAATGTATTGTCCTGTTACCAAGGAATTTATGTACATGGTTTCCCTCTTTTGTACTTTCTAGCCACTCAAGTTCATTCAAAGTATAAAATTGCCAGGCTTTAATAACAAAATTAAATGAAATACTCTTTGAACTCAATTGATTATATTTCAAAAATTCAAATAATACATTTATATTGCTGCAATAAAATTCAAAGGCTCAAGAGTTATCATAAGGGTATCTTAAATAAATGTTCAGCCTTAGTACCATTTGAGTATTTTAACAATTGATTGAAATGGCAAACTTGTTATATCTTCATTTATTTATCCACCCAAGGTTAGGATTACCATTTTTTTCTCGTAATTCTATTCCTTGGTCATTTTTATTGCAAAATTTTAATATTAAATCTACATAATTGAAAGCATATGTGTAAATTAAAAACAGTTGTAATGGATTTTATGAGATGAAGAGGAGAAATAGGATACAAGAGTTTGGAATGCCAGGATAATAAGTATATGAGGATTGGAAGAGATTGTTTATGACCAATTGATGAGGGATGTGTAAAATTGATTTAGGAAGAGTGGATGAAAGTAGAGTGACAAAGATGATGTGTTATGTGAAAAATTAGGATTACTGAATTGAGTGGAGAGTATCTGATAGAATGTTCTGAATTCGATTCTGAAGGAAGGAGACTCATGGAGTTGAAAGAATAAAAGGCAGTGTATAAAAAGATGTACAAGTCTGAAGTGAATAATGTTTTGTAGAGTGTAGAGCATTACAGTTATCTTTGGTATTGTTTTATTTTCAAAGGTTTGTGATAACATGTAATGAGTAACAAGCTATCCATTATTTTACAATTTTATGATACTTACGACAGATTCATGTATCCAAGGGCGTACCGAGGGGGGGGGGGCAGCTGCCCCCCCTGGACAGCCATCACTGGACCCTTCGATCTAGCTCCCATACATTTAGCTGGCTAATTATGTGCATATGCAGAAGTACTGTTGAATTTATGAAATTGTAGATAAAGTAAAATGTATAGGCAAGTATGTTTCGATTCACATGCAGACGTCTGGACCATACCCGTTTGACCTATATTGAGTGCGTAAACATTGGCATTACATGGAAGGAATCAAACTTTCCATGGGCATTTAGAAGTCGCACCAGCAAATAATTTCCGAGAAATACCTCTTTTTTTAAACACCACAGAAAAAATGAAACATGTAAATGCAAATTTATATTTATGTTGAATTTTTTATTTGCATTTCTGATTTGCCTCCCCCCCTAGGCCAAAAGCTGGGTACGCCCATGCATGTATCCCTCATTCTTATTCATAACAGTGATATTAACACCAGTCAGGTTGTACATAGAGCCTTTCTTCTCAGGAATTAAATAGATATAAAACAAGACAGTGCATGTCTATGCATACATAGGGTACATATTTCCAAAATGTGAGTGGTAAATTTACATGGGAGTTGAGAAAAACTGAATGCAACAAAACATTCCTTAATAAAATGGTTATTAAATGAGTTAAAAGTTTGGATAATATAATAGCATATGTTAAAAATTTTTGTCATTATTGGCCACTCAAGCATTTAATCTTATGCAATTGTTCTCAAATTTCGGAGTAACTTACAATTGAGAAAGATGGCATGAGTTTGAACAGAGGATATTAAGGATATTTGCCATGGCTTTGATCTTTAATTTTCCAGACATACCTTAAGTTCCAAAAATAGTCATTGATGACCATTACTTCTTATAAGATTTTGTTCCATGCACTTTGCCCATGGATACATTTATGACACACATTCTAGAATAATCTTGTATTATTATTATTACTATTAGGTATCAATTTAATATAGTTATTAAGTATTATCAATAAATATCATCATAGCATTTGGCTCTTATATCTGACTAAATTATAGCTCAAATCGATGAAATTGACTTCACTAGGAACCAAGCACTACTTAAGCTATTCGAACAGATGTCATGATGATGGATATTGAACTACCATGCCCAACAAATCTTTTTCTGTTAAAGGAACAGTTTGTATGGAAGGTGGGCAATATCACCAATTAGTACACCAGAGCTCATAGAGTAATGGATGAAGAAATCCCAAAGGATTCAAAAGGTTTAAAGCTTTGCATACATAGGAATGCTCTGGGAGCACAAGCAGATTGGTAAATCTACCTGGAAAGTAAAATACATTAACTTGAGTTCATGCTATGTCAACATTTGTCACTTCTCTTCTGCCCTGGATTTTCTGATGCACGATTAAACATAGAAAGTTTTATATCTATACACTATTTCTTCACAATTCTTGTGTTCATGGATTTCTTTGCATTATTAAGTCTAATAGTAATTGAATTACAAATCTTAATTTCCTGTCAGTTCCAAGGCACCATTTAAACAAGCAAAGGACAACTAACAGTATCCAAATAATATATTGGACATGTATAAAAAATAAATGTGAATATATTCACATCTATTGTTATATATGAACAAATTAAATTAGCATTTGTGAGTTGAACTGTAACTGATAGTTACACAAACACATCAAATTAGTAGGTACGATGAAAATTTAGTATTCTCTATAAACTGAAGCTAATCTGCTAATTTCATTATCAGTTATGTACTAGTTATAACTATATTGATGGATACACAATATCAATTTCCCTTCCTTAAAATTATTTCATTAGAATTTGATTTCCTTTCTTTTTCAACTTAAATTGTAAACCGGAATCCTGTTATCTATCCTATTCAATTGATTCAAACTAAGAATTTTTTATGGAACAATAAATAATATTTTTTGATTTCAGGATCAATGCTTTTAGAAGATGTCAAAGTACTGCATCACAATGACTACATGATTTTTAAATTCACAATACTTAGTATTGGATGACAAGAATTAAGTTTTAGCCAGATTGAGGAAAGATTAACATGAGAAATACGATAATTACAAAGGGTACTATCAAATATGTAGTCCATTTTTAGATGGTTATGATGCTGAAGGGTAAAAAATAAAAAATATTATTCCTTCCAGTAACTGTGTTAAGAAAAATATTCCTCAAGTGTGGTGATATCATGAGGCACCATGCAAAGTTTTACCATTCCAAAATTAAATAAAGAAATGGAGAGGAGGTTGTTGATTAAGGGTAAATGATCAGGTAATAGCTAGTTAGATAACTATTTCCAGTTCTTTGGAAACCATCGAAAAATTTGGACGCCATGATGCTTCTACTTAGGCGGTTTATGTCTCAAAATCAAATGATGTGGAAAGATACTCTTTCTGTATTTTTTTTACTCAAAAGTATTATTTTTCGGCAAATAAAACACAGAATATTCTGTGTTTGACTGATTCTAATCCGAAACTAAATGAAAAAACGGATTTGGCCACTTTTTCCACATAAGAGAAATATAGGATCATAGATAGATATCCGGAACATTCACTTGAGTGAGCATAATATGACTCACCTTGCAGTCGAATCCCTCCCTCCACTTTGCCAAGGGCGTTCACGCAGGCACAGATGTATCCTCCACAGTCCCTCTTCTCGAGCGATCGGATGGTGAGGTTCATGAACAGAGAATATTCCGTAAGCGGCGTCTCGGTCATTACGTATTTGGCTCCGTCCACCAGCTTCTCCCCTGCATGAGGAATCGCGAAAAGGTCTTGCTTTTTAACCTCGCTCTTCTCATCTTCACCCGGAATGACAGTGAAAACCTTTCATTAGATCCATGGAGAAATTCTCCAAGCAATTAAACAGATGATTAAGTTCAATTTTGAAATACATCGTAATTTTTTAAATAAAACAGCAAAGAGCAATTAATGGGCTGGATTGAGCTGATGTTTTCATGACTATCAAGTCAGTTGTTCTAAATTATTTGACCTTACTTTTGACAGGCTAAGGGAGGGAGAATAATTTCTCCTGAATGTGAAGACATGATGCCGTCCCTTTTCTACTATGTACATGTTCAGCTGCTATATGACCAAGGTCTGTCAACTAAAAATGTTAATCCGCTGTAATTCGAATGAGCATTAATAAAATACACTTCCTTTATTTGAGGTAAGCAGGACAGTTAAACAACTTCGAGTGAATTATTCTACTTTAAAATAAGGTTACAACTTTTTATTATTTATATCTATACGTATCACGAGTAACTTTTGTATCAAGAGCATAGTTTTACGGATTCTTTGTGTTCTTTGTTTGGTTCGGGTGATAGCGCGGGTGGCGCTGGTTTCAATCTGTTTCGACCACTTAAGTTGAACGTGTGCATGCCATTGATGCCATTCAACTGACGTTGTTTTGCTTGCTATATGACTCACGTGTGTCTATTCTTCTGCTAACCATATTATCAGAAATTTGCTTAAATTACCGAGATTTCTAGCTTGCGATAGAGATTTCCAAGAAGCAAGAAAACCTCTTTGGGTTGGCTTTGGCTTTGAATTCTTCATTATTTTTCGGCTTATATAATCCTTACATATGTTAGGCTTCGACAGGAATTTGGAGAAGAACGTTGCCCCGGGCAACATAGCGAGTGGAGGCATTGAGTGGCTCATCAGGCGAACGTGACGCAGAACTTTATTAGTGACATTTTGCATGGAAGAAAATTCCTAAAGTGAACCATATGTAATTTTAATATTGACGTTCTTTCAGAGATTAAGATTGTGATTAAGCGGTTTCACACACAGATTTAGAGATTTACCCTAATATTGTAGACAATATACCCTCGTTACCGATTTTTTTCCAACTGAAGATTGTCAAATTAAATCCCTTTTCGTATTTTTATAATCTGATTCTATAGTTTAACTCCTATTAATTGTATTCCCACGAAAGCGTGGAAGTTGGAAGCGTGGAAAGATAAAAATTTTTGACGAAATTATGAAAGGAGGCTTGTGCCATTTCTATTCTAAATTTTAAAGGAGGATGAGAATCGGTACTCCATGGAAGGAAATACCAACAAAAATGTACGCATCGCTTTGGAATGAAACCAACGAAAATGTTCTCCTGCGATAAACCGAGAATCAGTAAATGAATCAGCGGACTGAAATCATTTAAGAACCATAAAAATGACTTCTCCTGATAGAGGATATCCAAATACAGAGCCTCCATGTTTAAATTGAATGTTAAAGGCCCCTAATCTTTAAAAAAATCCATTTCGTAAATGATGTTGATTACAACCTGAAACATGCTTTGACTCTTTTCAACTTTGAAGCAATCTTTGACAATGCTGTTTGTCTCTTCATGTCCAATCCAAAGTGTTGATATCTTTAATTTCTCCATCTCTCATTACATTGTATTTTGTAGTGAATGCAATTAACTGGTTAGTCCAAAGTATAGGAAAACACCTAAACTCACCGTCTATGTATTTTCAGTATGCCTGCCTGCCAAATAAAATATATTATCCTGTAATTATTGCTTTTAATACTAGGATTTTACATACTAGAGTTACGAAGAGAAAAAATATTGGATAAAATTAAGGTTGGACATTAATTAATTAGTTGTTAGTTTACACTCAAATTTTTCTTCTTGGAGGGAATGGTCTGAGTGGAATTAACCTTATGTTGGAAGGGAAATCCTGCCCAAGGTAATTGTCGAAAGTACTACACTTATAGTTGAAAAGTTGAACATATTGATGTAACATAACAATGATAACTTCTCTAATGGAAACAGGAAGACCCCAATTATATCCATTTTAATAATTGAACAGGCCGACAAGGTTTTGGTAACATTGAAGTCGTTACTTGTTTCTTGATGTATTTTTTGCAATAAATTCAACCTTGTTTATGAAAATTGTCCACCACGAACAGTTTTCGAGAATTTTGCGTAACATTAAATAAAGCAATATCTTCGTTAATTTTCATCATTATATTTTTAAGTTGGAAACACTCTAAATGTATATCTAAAATGTTTATAAGTTCATTAATTCACTATATTAACACTCAATTTAGATTCCCTTACCGAATTCGAAAATTAAAAAAATCGCGAGTTGACAAGGTCTCCAAAAAAGGGTGGATTTCGGTGCCCGCAAGCATACTAAAACACACGTTTCTCAAAGAGTTTTAAGCATAGGAAAAGTTGGGTTCTGTGCCACTCGCTTCCGTGAAAGCTGCTCCTACCTCTACTCCGTCAATAGGTTCTCATATCCAGTTGCAAACATCTATGATATGTTGTACCGTTTCTTTTATGCCACCAAAATATTATTCTTATACAGAACTTCCCCTTGATTCCGATTTCTCTATGAAGATTACGCATTAGACTCGTTCGTCCAATTTGCGTGTGCCCTTCTCAGTCTCTGTTTATCTCTTTTTAGCCAAGAAGTATTCATTACCTTCATTTCACAGGCAACAGCGTTCGGTCGCCACCTTTTATTCAAAGCACGGCGACCTTCGTTCTTCGCCAGCTTTTCAGAACACGCGCGATTCTGGTTTCCCGATAAAGTCAGGAAAAATGCAATTTTTGGTCCCGAACTAGCGCCCTCCACCGTCGGGAAAGCTGCTTGTCTTTGTTCCCACCTCTCTCCTTACTTCGCTCCCTGTAAAAGACAGTATTTTCGGTTCCACGAGTATTCCATCCAAAGCCCAAAGGTCAAGCATATCTAGACCTACCCTATTATCCACCGGAAGCACTTAAAACAGATCATAGAACCAAAGAAGGTCCTCGCCCTCTTAGATGCTGCAAAGACGAAGAGAAGGAGACGGAACCCCCGTTCTGCAGAGTCACCCCCTGATCCTGCCTGAAGAGTCATCATAGCATCTAATACAAACCATTAGTTAACTACCAAGGGTAATCATCCTCAACCCTACCTATCTACCACCCCATACCTATTCGCATCCAACCGAGCCTTCTGGAGAGTATTGACTTTACAAGGGTATTATCAACCTGCCAGGGTATCACAGCCCATAAACCTCATCAGAAGCAATTGGGGCATTAAAAAAAAGAGTCCGACCTAACCCCTCCACGAGCATTCATCGACGGAGAGTTGCTGTGACTGGAGTGTGCCTGAATTTCCGAAATTTGAGGTCTACATGGTTGTTTGTGTGCAGAAGAAAATGGTTTTCTGAAGAGTATACACTGGTAAGTTTTCTTCCCTTTCTTTCCCTGGTAGATCTCTTCAGTGGGATGTATTCTCCGAGAGCATTTTGCTTCAGGAATTCTTTAAGAATCAATTTAAATACAGTGGATGGATTTGGTTAATGTACCTCATTGAAATTTTGGATTGATAAATCCTCGATGCATAAGTGACAATTACCAATATACTTTCAACTCATTGGTATCATATATTTGTTCGATGCGACTGGAAATCTGAATGAATTTCCAAATTCTTTTTCATGGATATATTCAGTTCGCCCGAATAAAACTTGGAAAGTCCCTCACCATTTCGAAGAATCCAAACGCATGGATCCTCTTGATGGGCCTCGTACTCTGAGAGTGAAATGGAATCTAAATCTCGGAACACCGCGTACAGTGTCAATTTAACCGTAATTGTAAATTCGTAATTTTAAAGTCATCCTTAAGGAAGGATCGTTTCCTGCGATAAAGTTGCTTCGGTCAAGTGATGGAAATGTATTTATACGATGTTATTGGTTTCTTAAACATTCCTATAGCTAATCACAGTTGTTTCAGATTCGCAGACTTTCGATGAGTTTTGCAGCCTGTGATGTAGAAAAATGGATCCTCCAACTTCGCAGTGTGCTAAGGAGCAAGAGTCGCGGTAAATGGGACGATATTAGAGAGACACTTGGTGTAAGTTCTTACTTCTAAAGTTTATATTGAATTTATTATGGTTAAAAACTACTGGTTCCCTAAATTAGAATGTAACTTTATTTAGGGAAACGATACATTTTCTGGCGAGATGTAGTAACGTTCCCTTGTTTTGCCTTACAGTGGCGAGTAATATTTTTGAAAGAATAATGTTCGTATGGTGGCTTTATGTAGGTAGCCATGGAACTAATTTTTCATGAATCATTCTCATAATGTTGTTGGTTAAAAGTACTATAATCAAGAGGTCTTACATCTACTCTACCCCACCCACTCCCATCTCATCCTCTACCCCACCCACTCACATCCCACCCTCTAACCCACCCACTCCCATCCCAATCTCTACCCAACCCATTCCCATTCCACCCTCTACCCCACCCACTCCCATCCCAATCTCCACCCAAACCATTCCCATCCCACCCTCTACCCCACCCACTCCCATCCCACCCTCTACCCAACCCTTTCCCATCCCACCCTCTAACCCACCCACTCCCATCCCACCCTCTACCCCATCCACTCCCATCCCACCCTCTACCCAACCCACTCCCATACCGCCCTCTACCCCACCCACTCCCATCCCACCCTCTACCCCACCTACTCCCATCCCACCCTCTAACCAACCCACTACCATCCCTACCTCTACCCCATCCATTTCCATCCCTCCCTCTAAGCTCCCTACTCCTTTCCTACTCTCGAAAGCCAACCACATTATCCCTCCCAGTATCCCGATCATTCCCTCATATCCCGCCCACTGCTCCAACCAGACCCCAACTACCCATTCTCAACCTTAAGGCCCCCCGACTTTGAATTCTCTGCCCTTCCCAATACCTTCCCTTCCTCTCCATTCCGCCCCTCTCCCAATCAATTGCTTCCTTCTCCTCTTGTGCCATAAATATCTCCCACCGTTCATTCTTTATTCTCAATTAGACATTAGGAAAAATATGGGCAATTTAATGCTAAGGTACAGAATATATAAATTATACACATCCCCGCCTTACACATCATAATAAATCTATACATCCTGCAATAGTAAGTTTGGCATAGGGCGCAGAATTTTTTATATCCATCTTATATACATTTCAATTCATTTAACACTATACAAATTCCGGCCTTACAAATTTTTATACTATACATTATTAAAAGTATATTTTGGCTCGGAAGAAAAAAAATGTTTGTCACTTCTTATTCTTCTTCCGGGGTAGAGTGATGCCTTAGATGTTAAAAAAGGACTTCAGCTCTTTGCCCCACCTGGAGGCGCTGTGCAACTTCTTCTCTTTTCTTTTTCTTGGCCGTCATAGGATTTTCCCTGCCTTTTGAAGGGCACCATGAAGTCCTATATATAAAAGGAAAATTGAGGCAATGAATCTTAAAATGTAGGTACCTATCTAATTACTTTGCTTGAATAGAGAAGTAAATATAAGCATATTTCCAACGGAAACAATATTAATTATACCTAGACTGTACCATTATATAAGCAGAAGTATATTGAAAATTCAGCTTTTCATTTTTCATTTTAATGTTTTAAATTAGGGTTCGTTGGTGAAGTTTCAAATGTTAAAGAATTTAGTTTTAAAAATTGGAACATTTTTCCATAAACAATGGAAGTCAACAATGCACAAAAATAATGTTCTAGTAAACAAAAAGAAAAACAGAAATATATCAGCTAAGAAGCACCATTTAATCCCATGTAAAATACATGTTAACGTATCGGAATTATTAATTTTATTCGACTTTTTTGACACTCTTGACGGCGGAATTCGCTAATTATAGTAATAATTTTTGTAGGACGAATCCTTTTGACAGCTTATAAATGAGTCAAAATTCTAGTAGGTTACCTCGATTTTCGACCTTTTTGTAACCAAAACACTGAAACTTACGGCTGTAAGTCCGCGAATATTTTAGACCCTTGCGTCGTCTACTCATTAAAAGAAAAATTTCATTACAAAAGATTTAGTAGATAGCATAGATTTAGCCCTACTTAGTCTTGACAAAATAGTTAAGTAATTAGTCGATTGGGGTCAAAATGACCCAAACATTCTCTGAATTTTTTAGACCTCTTTCTTGGTTAATCAAATGATTCAATTTATTTTTGTTCATGAATGATTCCTTAAAAAAATAATTCTAACTTTTTTACGTAATATATTTATGTTTCAATTATAAATTAAATAAAATATTTAACTCGTACCAAAATTTCAGTTACATTTACAATTGATAATTGTTCCTATTAAGAATTGACCTAAGAAACTAATTAAACTTATTAAGAAACTAATCAAACTATTAAAATTGATGGTAGAGGGTTCATTATTTATATTTTCGTTTCGTAAATAAAGTTAAAATGTTGGGCGAGCATACATTTCCGAGTATTTATGAAACTTTCTGAAAAAAAATTAACATATTGTAACATTTATCCTTATCAGTGTTACCAACCTATAAAAGCGTTATTTAAATAAAATATTTTTACGAGGTTAAATTTTTGGCGTATTAATTTTAATATTAACAAGTTGTTATAAATTAACATTTCTAAACCTATATCCAGCCTAATAACTGCACATGGCAGGGGTATCAACTTGAAAAAAATTATTCAAAAGTTTTTATTGCGTAGCTCTTTGTTACTATATTAGAATTACACTAACATACATTTACCCAGTGAGCTTTAGGAAAGTATTCTGTGAACCCTAAAATCATTTTAATAATTTTGGTTGCATTCGGAAAATGTTCAGTAAAATCTTAAAAATATCCACGAAAATTTATGTTTTGATATGAAATTGGTAACTCTGATTAAATTGCGTACTTTTTATTACTTGAAATTAACTAAATTCTCAGATTATAACATAGCAAACATCTTTAAAAACGAAAATTTGATGAAATACCTTCATTAGTTTCTGTGCTGCCAAAGGAAATACATTTCCTGGGTCATATTGACCACTTGCAACTAATTAAGGATTAATATCAGAGCATGCAATGGACAAAGAACTGAAATGAAATGTACCTTTGTCGGTGGCTTAATTTAAATTAGTTAATAATCATTTACACCTATGGACTCTCCAATGAATTTGAAATCTCGATATCCTTTTGGGTTACCATTAGTGATTTCTCGTAAGACAATGGAAGAGTATTTAAAAAGGTACAATACTTGATCCTAAGCTGTAATTCAAAGCTACAGAGCACTTATGAATGGCAGATTTAAAAACATAACAGATTTCTTATTCTTAGCCATTGTCTCAAAAGAAAGACACACAACGGAATTACTTCGACGATTTATTCAAAAAGTCGTCAACTTAACCGTTAAAAACAATAACAAACTTAATTATTCAAAACGAACTCAATTGTATCTATTTAAAATACGTGATTGCACTTAGAGAATTTGGTACTGACTTAGCAATGACATGCCTATAATTTCTAATATAAATTAGGCCTAGCAAGTAGGCAAAAAGTTGCATGTTATTTTTTGGTCAATATGGTAGTTAGTTTCAGGGTAATTTTCATAATAGCTGAAGTGTTATTTATCGATTAAAAATATGATTTAATAACAGAATTTATTATCAGAAAGATGATATAATGATAGGATAATCATATGAGACAGCTATCATTGTATCAGTATAATTATTATTTCATAGGATAGGAATAAAAACACTTTGCGGTTTATAAACTGTGTTTTTACTAACAATCTACCACCAGATCTGTTAATTACTTAAAAGAAGGTAATTGCAGATACTATAAATTATTTTTATTTCATGTCTATGGAGTTTCACCAATTTAGGCTAAATTGTATCGATTATATTTTAAATGACACGGACTTAATTCGACAATGTTGAAATAATATAACATGATTCGATGTTCGATACACGAAATAATCTTCTTATCCATAAGGCGAAATAAAGTGTTTTAGAGTGATTAAATATTCGAATTACCATAAGTTGGAACTCAGACGTCTCCATGAGGATCTCCGGTAATGGTTTTTCTCTGCACCAGTAGCTTTTGATTGAGAAGTCACATCACGCCGGGGCGATATCAATATGTATGGAATAGATTTCTCCTCAAACCTTTAGAAAAAATTGAAAATGAAAATTAATAATGAATCGAATAAAAATGATAATTAAAGCTTGTAAACTAAATACTGATATTCTAACCACTTAAACCCAGAGCCACAATCCGGAAAGCGAGAAACCTGGGTTCGAGTCCCGGACAAGTCAATATATTTCACTTTCCGTAAGACGTTTTGGTTAAGTCGCACGCTTTCCTGTACTAAGTCAAACTTCATTTCCATCATTTTTTGAACAATTATTTGGTATTTTATTTCACAGCCATCAACATCAATGCAATAAAATTATTACCGTATCGGCTCGAATATAACGCGACTCCGAAATTTACATAAAGATATATAGAAAAAATATAATACTCATAAAAAAATTCAAAGAAAGTAAAATTCAATCATATAAGCAATTATTTATGTTATTATAGCTAATAACACAGGTTACATTCATGTCAATAAAATTAAGCAAAGTAAAACATTCGGCCAGACATTCAGTCGCGTTTTAACCTCTATACGAAAATGTCCTTGTTTATATTACATTCCATTACTTAACTCCAAGCGCGAGTCGATTTGCTAACGGAAAATAAATGCTCAAAAAATATCGCGTTATATTCTATGCAATGAATTGTGGAGGAAAGGACTAATAAATGATAAACAAATTGAAAGTAATCTATGGGACTAATATTAACTTTGAACTAATTATTTATCAGAATTATCTATGTTATAAGTCATTCATATCTACGAAATGCCAGTTCCAGAAGTCCTATGTTCTGTAAGTGGTCCAGGAGTCATCTTCTCCGTAACATATCCGAAATTCTTCGAAGCTTCATCCGAAATAATATACATATGCAATGAATTATGAAGTAAAGTACTAATAAATGATAAACAAAATACATATAATCTATGAGAATAGTACAAATTACGAATTTATTAATTACCAGCATTATCTATGATATTATTATCATTCATATTTACGAAATGCCGGTTCCAGAAGTCCTACGTTCTCAAAGTGGTCCAGGAAGCATCTCCTCCGAAACATCTCCGTATTTCCTCGAAGCATCATCTGAAAGATACATATATGCAATGAACGATGAAGGAAAGTACTAATAAATGATAAACATCATGCCTAACTTTTATGAGAATCATACTAATTACGGAATAATAATTATCAGCATTATCTATGATATAATTCATTCATATTTACGTAATTCCGGATTCAGAATTCTTATGTTCTCTATGTGGTCCAGGAAGCATCTTCTCCAAAATATCTATGTATTTCCTCGATGTATCATCTGTAATAATACACATATACAATGAATTATGAAGGAAAAGACAAATGAATGATAAACAGAATGCCTATAATCTATGAGAATAATACTAATTACGAAATAATAATTATCAGCATTATCTATGATATAAGTCATTCCTAATTACGAAATGCCGGTTCCAGAAATCTTATGTTTTCTAAGTGGTCCTAGATGCATCTTCACCGAAACATCTCCGTAATTCCACGAAGCATTATCTGAAATAATAAACATAAGCAATGAATGATGAAGGAAAGTACTAATAAATGATAAACGAAATGAAAATAAACTATGAGAATAAAATTAACTGTGAGCTAATTAATTAATAGCATTATCTTTGATATATTTAATTCATATTTACGAAATGCCGGTTCCAGAAGTCCTGTGTTCTCTATGTGGTCCAGGAAGCATCTTCTCCGAAACATCTCCGTATTGCCTCGAAGCATCATCTGAAATAATACACATATGATATGAATGATGAAGGCAAGGACTAGTAAATGATAAACGAAATGCCTTTAATCGGTGAGACTATTATTTATTACGAGCTTATTAATTATTATCATTATCTATGTAATTAGTCATTCATTCATACAAAATGCCGGTTCCAAAAATCCTGTATTCTCTAAGTGGTCCATGAACTCCAGAAATTGAATCTCTAAAATGATAATAAATATTTGATAAAACTCTAATCTGATGGAAGGAGAATCGTTCACGAAAAAAATAACCAATATTAGATTAATTTTCCTCTTAATGCTGTTTCATTCCAAATTACATTAAAATTTCTTAAAAAACATCTCTCAGTATTGAATTATAAAGTCATTTGGATGAACGGATGAGTTGAATAATGAAAATTCACTTCATCTTTAGTAAATGGATGTAACACAAGTCTCGCAACAGAATTTGAAATCCCTAAATCAGTTAGAATAACCGATAGTTATGTCTCGTAAGACAATCCATGAGCATTTAAAAAGGTATTTCTAAAGCTGAATCTTAAGTAGTATTTTAAAGGAACAGGACACTCACTATGACGTATTTTATAAATAACTCAGTCTTATTTCCTAGCCAACAGTTCAATCATGATGAACGACTGAATTACTTTGGAGATTTATTCTAAATGTCGGCAATTAAAATGTTTAAATTTGAATCGATGATCCAAAAAAAGTAAATATTTTGAAATAGAGATGTTTTAAAAGCAAAAGTAGTTCTGTTAACGAAGATCAAGGCGAAGGCATAATGCTTTCTCGCATGGGGAAAAAGAAAGTGCCTCGTTATCTCAAAACAAACAGCTGTCCGGTGACCTTCAGTTTCCGACCGAATTCCTGTAATTAAAATCGGTATATTGTGTTATAGCATTTGCTATTAAATAAAAAATAGCGAGGCACTTACGATGGGAATACATTTAGTAAATGCATACGTATAAATAAAGAAGTTCTCTCTTGTAAGCAATATAATGAACAATCACTCGAAGAAAGTATTGATGAATCTATGCCTTAGCGAGAGTCGTAATGTGCACTGAAATTTTAATTACCGATACGCGTTACCGTTGGTGACTTATGTTAAGATGAAAGATATTTAAAAATATATTCTAGATTCGAAATTTGGGAACTGGTTGATTAACGACAAACGTCGCTACATTGATTTTAAAGTTTCTCCGCCGTCAACATAGCTAATTATAAATATCTTCATTAAAGCAATAACCATTTCCTTCCTTATGCAATGCATTTATTTACTAGGAACTATTTGCAAGTATAAATTTGGGATGAAATTGAAGCTTGCGGGAGAAAAGTAAAATAGGAATAGATTCCAAGTAAAAAAAGTCAACACGGCTCCAAAAACGAATGCTTCGGAGTATTATTTTTTATTTATTTATTTATGAAATATATTAAGCGTAAGAAAACTCAATTAGAAGTTTAAATCAACGACATAAAATACGAATTCTTACCGTTAGACCGGAACTGTACCACAAGGTCCTCCTCCGACGTAGTCTTACCGGGAATTGCAAAGCTGGCGCCGTAGCTGCGTTCTGATTGGTGGAAATTTGTTTCCTACCCACTCTCTTTCCGTTGAACCGTTAGATTACAAATTGCTAAAAAAATTAAAATAATTTTATATGTATTATATTCAATAGAGAATCCTTCAAAAGATCGAAATAAATAAGAAATATTTCCTGTTAACTTTAACCAAGTTCTCTTATAGCCTCGAAGTTAAAGATTTCTGTTATTAACGGAATAGGTATTTAATTTAATCAGGAATGTCATTGGTCAATGTTAATTTTCAATTAATTTTATGCAAATTTGAATTAAATCATTTTATATAGCATTGGCCTACTGCAATTTGCAGTGTAACTCACTATAAGCTCTAAATAATAATGATATTAATTAATGATAAGAATAAAAAGACACAAGAAAAATGTTGAGGTAAGCATCTCAGATCATGAATAAGATATATTCGAATATTATATTTGGACTAGCCAAGGCTCCCGTTGATTACCAAATGGGAATATAGAAGTAGATTAAATTCAAGTCGTCTGTCGTACAATGAGTAAATACCCTTTAGTAAACACAACTGAAACGCTTTATACAGGAAAATGGATGGATTCGACAATCGTTATGGTCGTCATGGGGACTGGATGTTTACAACCACAAACATTTTGGAAAATCTTCCCGTATTTTGTCATAATTCTTAAAATTTCGATTCGAATACAATATTCAAAGGCCAAAATAAGTATCTTTATTAAATTTCCGTTCTTTCGATGCTTGTCTAGACTCTGCACGACTATTCCTTCTAATTTATTTCTTCAGAAGAAATAATGCCTGCAATCGATAAAAGCGAAGTCTCCATGAATGCCGTATGTAAATCTATCTGAGCGATTTAAGTTTGAACCGAATAAAATTATCAAATTAAATTAATTCAGTACTTTCTTTTGATCCCACAGAATACGTATACGAAGTTTGAAGTTGATCGGGCAAGCGGTGGGACCTCCAATCCAAGACAAACCCACTAGCATACCAACCGAATTTTATTTTATGTATATAAATAGGTAAGAATATAATGAACTGCAATGAGCTTCGTTCAACTGTCAATTTCCGTTAAAATTCAAACCTGGACTTTTCGTATGACTAGTAGACAGTATTTCAACAAATATCACAGCCTAAAAGTTACCCGAACTATTTGGGAACTCCCAAAATTAACATATTGTAATGTCGGTGCAGGTAAAACACATAGGCAAGAATAAACTAGAAAGAGCCTAAAACATCCACTAATTTCCGTTTAATTCAAATCAAGATGTCCTTTTTGCTTACGGGATGTGATATATGCATTTCTTCCAGCGTAAAAATTAAAAGAAGAGATATTTGCGTATTACGTTTAGTCATTATTGACGTAGGCAACCGATAAACCCGCGTTTCTGGGAGAGAAAAGTAGAGAACCGGTTTCGAGTCCCAGCTACGTTAAACTCAATTGAGTAAGCCCTATCTTTGGCTTCATTTTTTCCAAAAACGTAATACCATGTTTGCAGAACGAGTTTAGATGCTTATTTACACTTAAATATGCTCCTTCTGCTGGGAGCTCAAGCTGGAAAATTATCAAATCTGCTTACTAAATCTAACAAATTTCGTATTGCAATTATAAATGCAGTAAACTAACGCTAAGTCATTCACAGAAACGAGGCGCAAGTTAATGTAAGGCTAATGTCAATCTATGATATACTATGTAAACCGAAGATAAGTTAGAACTTTTCTTAGATAAGTCATTCAGACTTTGATGAATTAATACATGGTTTTGGTATTATAATAAAAATATAGTTACTTACTGTTCCGGAAATAACTTTTTTCTGCACTTGCACCTTTTGTAACTTTACTTCCGCGATTGCCCTCCATGGATACGTCAGGAACGGTGCCGAACTGAGAGGTCGTATTATTGAAAGCTAAAGTAGAAAGAGTCAGGTTTAGATCTATTAAAACGAGAAAATATATAAATATCACTTTGAATCGAATGTAAACGTTAACTAAGGTCCTAACCTCAGAATCTGGAATGTCGTGCAACCATTTGAAACAGCTATGACCCTTAGATCCCTTAAAATTCACGCTACAGCAATGATATCAAAGACGGTATAAAATAGAAGCCAATTTCTAATTAAGTATCTTAAGTAACTTACCATTCACTGGAAGTCCTGGGTGAAGTTGGCGATGGACGTTGAAAAACGAATTCCGGCCATTTAAAAATATATGAAATTTTCGAATATCAATTATAAGTAAAAGATAACGCGACACTTTTAAAAATTCGATACTCTGAAAAACTTTCACAAACCCTGACCGAGTCTGCAAATTCAAATTTCCAACGGTTTTCCTACAAATCAGTTTCGCACCACTTCCTCACCGGATGGATTCTCGATGGCAACTGACAGAAAAACCGATCTGCGCAACCTTTGATCGAAATTGCTGACGCCTGATTGGTAGAAATTCAACCGCTTGTCAACATGGCCCCACCCATCAACCGTCATGGAAATTTTCCACGACCATAACCATGGGTAGCAATCATGTTTTAACGAATTTCAAAAAGGATCATTTTTAATGTGTTATATTCTTTTTGCAAAAAAATTATTTACGTCGAAAATCACCCTTATATTTCGCGAACCCGCAGAAGTGGTAGAGTGAATTTCTTAAAGATTGGATAAAAATAGTTTTACAACAAACCCAAAGTATCTACATTTTTGCAAAGATGTATGATTAATATATAATTAATTTCGACACCGAAATGAGGATTTACAAATTCACTTTTATAAGACATCATCGTATGACAAAAGAATGGATATCGGTGCTGGGGATATCAATTGTAGACCGAAAAAGACATTCTGCAGAGAAGAGAAGCAGCTAATATGAATTCGCGAGATTACCGAGATTCACTTTCTCCCTTAAAATTTCCTACTGCAAGTTAAAGGACTCGGAAACAATAACCCTTCCACCAAAGAGTTAGCCCAACTGCGAAGAATTTCCGGTAACTAAACATCCGAAAGTTCAGATTTGAAACTCATCCAAGGAGCATCTCATGAAAGCATTTTCCTTTGAGGTCTTTCATGCTGAAAGACTTCGAAGAAACCTAGAAGACCTCGCAAGAAGCACTTTAGAATCACACCATTGTCACATTTTTTCATGAAAATCACAAAATGAGGAGCTGAATCTTAAGTGTTAGCATATAACTTCCATTTGAATATTGCAGGAATTGTAATATTCATTCACGTCCAACTGGTCGCACACGTACAGTAGAGGACAATCCAGAGAGTTTCACATCCTCGATCACTTCTAAAAACACACTCCACATCGAAATATAATTATTATAGCTTTAAAACTAACGTTGAAATTGTCATTTCACACACTTCCTCGACACAAGGACGAGGTGTTTACGAGGCTATTTACCGCGCGTTCGGAATGTCGTTTGTTATGAAAAATCTGAATTACGTTTTACGTGCTGTGAGAAATCTGTTTAGACGAATACTTCTTCTTTCTATTCCTTCAATGGCGGTCGTTAAGCCTTCCTAAAAGAACCACCCAAGTTTTCTTGTCGATGTAATTAGCATACTGATGTCATCAGAAGAATTAGTTTTCCTCTTAGTTCTCGAAGGATAACTGACTTCGGTATGATTACTAAACCATCAATCTTTTGATTTCTTCCTAAGTTTGTGAATTGTGAATGTGATTTCTTCTTTTTCACTTTTGTGTTTTCGGCATCATATAGTTTAGTATTCTTGTATTCGTCAGAGATAAATTCGCAGTCGCTGAGGCAATATTTAAAGTAAGATCTTTTTATCCCAAAGATGGGGTCCACTCAAATACTTTGACAATTCAATTTATCTAACACTTTCTACTAATCTTTAATAAGCACTAGATGTAAGAATGTGTAATTCATCGAATGTTATAGGTACTACCATTGCTCCTTTTATAATGGTTCGTTCTAAATTGCAATTAAAGCGATTTGAAAGTAAAGCCTTACTATTCACTTCCATGAATTTTATTGTAGTTTTAATTTTAATTTAGTAATTACACGGTAATTAGTGTAGGTATACTCAAACATGTACATTGCACTTGATGTAGATATTGCCTCGATGACTCGATGAAGAGTACTAGAATTCTGAACGAATTATTCTTACAAACTACCTACAATCGTGATAAAGAAGAAATCACAAACTTACGAATACATGACAATATTGTAGGCTCAATGTGACACCAAAATTACTTACTTACTTCGCATATTCAGAGGCAAGTATATTCTTCTGATAGCTTCTGTTTGCATTTAACATCAGAGAAAACATACCTGGTTCTGGTAGAAAGGCTTAATGACCACCATTTTGAGGAAAGAAACGAGAAGTATCAGTCACAACAGATTACTCAAAACTCGTCTGGCGGGATTCAGACTTTTCATGACAAACGAAATTCCGAAAGCGGAAGAAGGCCAAGTAAGCGCCTCGTGCTCGTGTTGAGGTAGATTGTGGAATGGCAATCTACACGTGATGAATTTTAAACCTTAAAGTATTATTATTTCGATGTTATGTGTGTTTAATATAAGTGATCAAGATTGTGGTACTCTCTGGATTATCTTCTACTGTTCGTGTGCAAACAGTTCGACGTTGGAATACTCTCAAATATCACTCGTAGGAAAAACGTATGCCTACACATGAAGCAAAGCTCTTTATTTTGTGATGTCCTTAAATAAGTGTAAAATGGTGTACTTTTAAGTGCTATGTCTACTTGGGATAATCTATGGGAAATAATGATACCGAACTAGAAGTATTCCTTCCTATAGAGCTGTGCATTCTTTATGGAGTCAAGAAATAGTTCTTTGCTCTCTTATTCTTCTGAGGCGTATTCGACGATAGAGAATCATAACCTAAGGTGAGTACGATATAAATGATTTGATGTGATTAATGTTTTGATGTCTTTCGATAAAATGAAAAATTATTCGTGTGAAAATATTCCTAATTCAAAATAGCATGTGTCGAAGACGTAAGTGGAAATGATAGTAAGAAATCGATGGTCGGAAGAAATAATAACACGATGTTAATCTTCGAAGATGAGCCGAGCCGTTTTAATCAAAATAATGGTTAATTTAAATGTCTCTGAATAGAGATACTTTAAATAGCATATTAAATGGATTGATGGCATGAGCTGATGCGCCGCTCCCATTCATTTGTTTAAGTCCAACGAAGAGTTACGAAACGCGATAAATAAGATGTGATATATTTCTGCAGCTTTGAACGACTATAATTTAGCACCATAAATAAACATAGTTATTGCAATGAAAATAAAGGAAATTAAAATTCTGCACAATTTACGATATTTCGAGCAATCCCATCAAGGAAACAGCCAAATCTACGAGAGGTATAAATAAAAAAAAATTAAAGAAAATTTAAAATTCCAAATAATTATAAAATTTAATAAATATTAACATAAAATTCCATGTAAATATTGTGATAAAAATCATTAATGAAAATTTAAATCCAAGTGGTGGTTGTGGCCAAGGACGATAGGTTTGAATTCCGCCAATCAGAATTCAGCGTCTTTGTTGATAGCTCATCCTGGTGGCCATTTTCTCAGTTGCTGCTTAGATTCCTGCTGGTGCAGAGGCAGTGTCACTCCTGTGAGAATAACCGTTAGAATTCGAATTTGGTGACGTACGTTAAGTTTGCAAACAGGTAACAAGACGTTTTATTTTAAGGTATAGTTTAATTTCATCGTACAATTTATTTCTTTTTACAAATGTTTCTATTCGTGAAATTATAAATTTCTTATAAATAAAAACTTTTGACTTCCTCGATATTACCACGGTCTAAACCCCAGGATCTCCATTACGCGGTAAGTTCTACGGAATACCTTATTAAAATTTCTATTCTTCTCTAGTTATGAAGGACTAATGGCTTTCGCGAGCTAAAAATTCCTATGTCTAAAAAGACTTCGTTGCGTAATATCTTGCAGGAAGTTCGCGTCACCGAAGCGTTGGTATTAACTTCCAGTAAATCCCTTAAACACGAGACTTTCTTACTTTTATTCATTGCGCATTCGCGTAGAATATGGTCTCTCAACATATGTTGTGGATCGGTTTTTGATTTAGTGATCATCGGATTCAATTAGTTACTCTCGTCTCGAGTTCGTGGTTGACTTTCACGAACGATTGAAAATAAATTGACTCGAACCTTAAATAATCTATGAAAAATCTCACCTCACGTAATTCAACATGATGAAACCCAAAAGAAAAAAATTGACTTTCGCGGGATTCGAACCCGCTGGTAGGTATTTACGCCGGAAGACCTTGGTGATTCAGATCTCGGTTCGAACCCGAGCTTTATAAGTGTATTCTTAGTTCAGGGTTAACTGTAACAAATTGATATTATCTTTAACTTGTGCATATTCAATAATATTTCGTAATGCACTTTATGATATCTGTGCTGTGTGATCTTTCAGATTTTCTAACCGCCAACGTTTCGTAGTATCGTGTTCCTTTCCCAAAGTTATCTAAGTTTATTCTATTCTCACTTAAATCATGTGAAATCGAATTTAAATTACTGGTACTTTCTATTTCAATTCATCCTTCGTTATTATTGTATAAGCAGATTGAGATAATTACTATTTTAGTTTTAACCTCAAAATGGATCGCCTATATCGAATGTCATAACTTTATATGAATTATTTCTGCGATACTTAGCGTAGTTGCCCAAATTTTATATCTTTAATTATCCTTTCTTAGAATTTGCGGTGACCCAAAGACATGAATAACGGAAATCCTAATTTGAAAATATCCAGATGAGTTTCTTGACTGCCCATGGCCGCACAATACAGTACTTGTATTACGTAAATTGAATGATATTTTATTGATTTGGCATTTCTATTTTTCCAGATTTTGAGAAAGTGAGCTTACCTTCAATTCAATGAGAGGCGCTGGTGCGTGAGTCACTTATTTCGAAGTGGATTGCCAACCGTCACAGAAGAGACGCGGTGGTACCGAATCTTAGGTAAGTAGATTTCGTATTTATATCTTCAATTATCCAGATTTTAACATTCAGATATATCTCTTGCGTTACTTACATTCAAGTAATAGAATGTGTCGATGATGTAGGCACGTTTTCAAATTCACCAATATTATTCACTCTGTTGAAACGTAATTCATCTCATCGTTTTTGTTCATTGCATTATAAATACATTATATTTCCCATTGTAATTTGCCATTTACTGGCTTTTTATGATGTTATTGATATTAACATTTGAATAGCCCGCTACTGTCATCAGAACCATCGGCCCTTCATCGGGAGTTAATCTCGATGGGAGCGATGGACATCGGTGGAAAGTGGGACGTAGTTTTAGCCGCCATGAGATTTAAACTTCGAAAGACACATTACAAAATATGAGGATAAGATGTTATAGTTATGGAAAGTAGAGACAATAAACTTGTTCCAATGAAGTTACCTTTCATTAAAACGTGGCAATATTATGGATTCTTTTCCGCTTGGATAATATTTTTACTTTGAGATGTAGAGGAGAGTGTTTTGCTAGCTTTCGTCGTTCATATTAGCGCTTATCCTGCCTTAAGGGTTTCCTTCATGCGTCAAAGCAAATGGTTGATTTTGGATGTTACTATAGCAAGGGCAGATCACTCAGCATAAAAGTTGTTTTTGAGATCATAGCTTTACTACGTTACGCCTGGCGTTGATTAATTTTGCCAAAGTCGTTTCATTGACTTATTATTTACTGTTTAAATTATTTTCGAGGAATAGGGTTGAGGTGACTTTGCACATAAGGGCGTGCACCCAGGAAAATTCCCAAGGAAATTCGGACTTGAAAAAGTCTGACGAGGCCGGGAATCGAACCCGGGATCTTCTTCTATCCGGGAGGCTGCTTAAACTATCTTAGCTACCCGGAAACATTTTTAAATGTCGTTTTAGGGACTTTTTGTGCAAAGCAGCCTCCCGAATAGAAAACGCTCCCGGGTTCGATTCCCGGCCCCGCCAGACCTTTTTCAAGCCCGTTTTTCTTTGTTTATTTTCATTTACGTAAGACCAACCCAATGCTCACATAGTATGCCTGTTGCCTTTGTCTATGATTCGAATATAGTTCTGAGATCACATTAAATCAGTTTATAATCCTACATTCGCAACCATTTCTGAATGTCTCTTATCCTATCCATGAGAACCTACAAAATATCACTATATCATATCGCCATTCTGACACATGATATTCTGTTAAATTACCTGCTTCTGCCGTACAAGTTTTAGCTAATGGCAACATTCATTTCTAAACTTTATTTATAGAATGTAATAACAATGTAGGCTGTAAGCTGTTATTGCTATAGACTTTCAACGTGATTCTTTTAAAAATTTATGAATTTCAAGAAAATTGGAATAATCTTGTAATTGTTTAAGGAATTGGTTTCTGTGAGGCACTAGACATTTATTTGCAGTTGTGAAATTCTTCATGAAGTGCAATCTAGATTTTGTTTCTTTCAACGTTATCATTTTAATATTGTATTACTGTATCTGATGTAACTAGCATTTTAAATTGTGCTTGACGGTTTTAATAAATGTTTAGAGACTCTGATGTCATAGTCGAATCAATTTTGTTTTCCTTTCTTTTCTCTTAGCTTTTGTGAATCACTTCATGAATCTCGAGCACGCACTTTCGCCTTATAGTCTTTCTTTAAGTTTTTGTTAGGAAAAGTGAAAGGTATATTCAGGCATTCCCTGACAAGGTTAATTGCTGTTTTGGTTTCCCTTTCCGTTGCTTTCTCGATAAAATTGCGCCAAAGATATATAAGAAAAATGCATCCTTTAGCCCCGATTTTGGGTTCCAGCGACCCTCATTTCATCCACTTCGCTTTTAAGAGTTCAGAGTGGTCTTCTAGTAACCTTGGATGGACCATGGCTGTGATGTACATTCTCACGTTTTTTTTATCGTCAGTAAGGTGGTGAAATGTAGAAATATTATAAATTGTTTCATATCGCTTCACAGGTCACTATTTACGTATAGAATTTCGTACTTCAAAACTAAATTCAAATCCTCATATGTATGTCAAAGGTTTTGCGCGGCGTGGACTGCAAAATATAGAACATGATCTTGTCGATTACATACGTTTACAGTCTCATTAAATTAAATTATCACTCGAGCAGGAGATTCTTATCTTATTCTCATATCTTCTTAAAATTTCTTCCATTTCCTTATACAGGACATCGGAAAATTTCGACGAATTTATAAACTACAGCTTATAAGCTGCAAACTGGCGACCCTTTGACATTAGGAGTTCTTCTTTTTTCAACATTAAGTTATGAACTACAATATTAGCGGACGGAAAAGAGGAACAAATAGTTTCAATTTTACGAAAAAATCAATAGTAATTGAATCGTTTATTGTGTACCTTTGGTGTCTTTTCAGTGAACTGGATGTGTTAAATTCTTTGAAATAGTTTTTTACATGGCGTTTGAGCGCATAGGTGTATAATTCCGTCCCATATTTTTATAAACAATATATTTTTCCATTTGAATTTCTTACCGTTTCATGTACAATGAAGGAATACCGTTATACTTTGTAGCATTAGCTTTTAAAAATCAATCTTTATTGATTAAGCATTTATGATCATTGAGGTCGTAAAAAAAGATAGCTGTTCAATTATCCATGCTGTGGCAGAAAGTGGAAAACGTTTGAGAAACATGTGGTATTATAGGGATGCATTATTAAAAATTTTCAGGAAAAATATTTTGTAAATATTGCTTAACCGATCATCGAGAGATAATCACTGTACATTTTCCCCCCTAATATCTGATTGGATTAAGCTAAGATGAGAGATGTTAGATTCTCATCTATATAGAAAGGGCTAATATTTTTAACCATACATCTAACCTTCTCCAACTAGCGAAGAGTAAAATTATTAATGTTTACGTGCATTTCTCTCTTGTTGGTAAAAATTCGATTGCAACAGAGGCAACTTTGTGCTTGTAGCATATACTCTGAGTTTCACTTAAAAGGCTCTCATATATATCTAATTTGTGATAAATGGCCATCAGATACTAACGTTGTTATAAATGGGTGTAAATTTTAGATTTATCCTTGCCATGGGACTACGTAAGAAGAGCTGAGCTGTCTGGCGCGTCAATAGTGGTTAGCCATGAAATTACCGTTTTGATATCAGTATAACTAGAAAATGATTTATGCAATGACATAATGTGTTGCGTAGCTTCTGAATAAACGTTTGAAGTTTGCAATTGACCCGAAAACTTTTCGATAATAATTCTTTGTTTCATTTGTTTCAGGATAATGCAGCATCCAGCTCCTGAGTGTGAGGTCACCTTGTGAGTACCCTGACACTTTTCTTATCATATCTAACGAAATACTATGCCTTCAAATCTAATAACTAATTCATCTTACATATTGTGGCAATATATCAGTCTGCTATAGCAGTTTCTTGATCTTCTTGTTTATTGCAAGAAAATTTGAGTATTCAAACATTTTTGAATTTCTCATTATATCTCAGCAATATTTTCTTATATTCAATTCAAGAGTGAGTCACTAAAGTCACAATATCAATTGCCAGTAAATATTCTCTGAATTTCCCAGATACTAATTATCCTGGATTGCTGCCAATTTGAATTCAACTATTTTGGTAATAGCTTTTGGTGGCTTTAGTTTAGAATCAAGTGTATCTATGTGTGCTAACCACCTGCTCCGTGGGGGAGGAGGGAATTGTGCCTGATTCCTCTCAGCCTTAGCCGAAAGGCCTACAGACGCAGGAATCTCTTCCAGGGTCCTTTATTTCACCTTCTTCTGCTGGGGGGAGCTAACTTAGCCCTCTCTTCTCACCAGTTCGATCTTTCTTGTCTATGAGGTCGGATCCCGCGGTTAACCAGCGCTAGGCGATAAAGAGGGGGTTCCTAGGCATGGGAATGAACCTCATTGCACGTCGCCTTAACCTGGCGGGTCCACTCCTTAGGGTGTTAGGTTTCCCTCCAAATCCTCCCTTCCCTTCTTCATCGGCTGAATTTAAGAAAAACCGCACAGTACGTCGATGTAATTTATCCAGGTGTAATTCAGGTACCGGTTGTGGTTATCAATGATAACGAAGGTGCAGGTTATTTAAATATACATGGGAAAATATTGACACGCATTGGCTACAGCAATAGTTTTTGAATATTCAGCGTTAAAGGTTTCATCTTTAGTAGATTTAATTTTCATGTAGAATCTCTCTGGCTATCAAAAACATTTATTTCATCCATGAAAGGGTTTTACTGAGGAACTGAAATTGCAGGTCTCTGTTATGAAAGAATCGGTATTATATTAAATTAGATTATACTACAGGTTCCCCATTGTTAAACATTCCCATATCATTCCCTTTCTTCAATTGACTAATGGGATGTATCACGAAAAACCTTTTTCCGAAATTCAAAATTTCAAGTCAATAAAAAATTGTCACTATATATGATCACATATTAACCCAAAACATTTTTGTCAAATTTAAAACATTTAGGTCTCCCGCAACGGGCCAACGGCAAAAACGAAGATTTAATTTTTTTAAATATAAATACAAAGTAAATGTTTGTTTCAACTACAAAAAATATAAAGGTTAGAATGTTAATTTACAATAGTAAAAAGTTATATCTCTCGGGTAACATTTACGCCTTTTCAAAACCCTGCATAATTCCCATACTATAAAAAAAATCTGATGCCAGCACATGCCTTTCTCCATGTATAAGATGTAAATATTTATCTAAGACAGTATTTTCGAACTCTATATTCAATCCATACTTGGAAAATATATACAAATACATTTTTTGTAATTTTAGTAAATAACTGTACATACCTAAAAATCAGATTAATGTAGGAATTTTGCAAAAACGGAAACAAACTTCGAAAAATAAAGCTCGACTTCTGGTTAACCGATTTACTGCAAAAACTAATCATTTCTAACGGCACCTACTTAAGAGCTATACATATAAATGAAATTTGGTGTTGATACGACAAATAGTTTTCATGTTAGAGCGCCCACAAAGTACATAATCAGCTACTACCGGTTTATCAGTATTTCACGAATAACTCCTAAACAATAAGTGATACAAAAATAGGTTTCAAACAAAAGTTAGAGTAAATTTCATTTTATAAAACTTTTATCAAATTAGTATACACCTAAATATCATATTCATTGAAATATTTTGCAAAAACGGAAATGAGCTTTGAAGAATCAAGTTCGACTTCCGGTTAACCGATTTACTCCAAAAACGAATCAACTCTGACAGCACTTACCACAACGCTATATGGCTATACGGCTAATAGTTTTTACGTTAGAGCGCTCACAAGCACACACACACACAGACATTATTCCAAAAATGGTCAAAACCTGTTCTAGTGACCCCAAAACATTTATTTCCGTTGAAATATCGAAGTCGATTTTTCTCATGATAACAATAATTTCTCTATATTACTATACGTATATGGAGAAAGTAATACACGAAAATTATCAAAAGGAAGGGTTGAAATTTGAAAAATATGTGTATTTGATAGAAAATTAAGGTTTTCATGCAGATTCCAGGATGCGTAAATGTGACACGGCAGATATAATTTTTTAAGCTGTTAATTAACATTCTAAACTTTATATTTTGTAGTTGTAAACAAAAATTTGCTTTGTATTTATGTTTAAAAGATATTAAAATCTTAATTTTATACGAAAAAATCAAACTGTTGGCCCATTGCGGGAGATTTAAATATTTTTCAATTTGATTAAATTTGTTTGGGTTAACATGTGACCATAGTGACAACTTTTTATCGACTTGAAATTTTGAATTTCGAAAAAACGTTTTTCGTTGTACACCCTTTTGACTAATACCCACACTTCTATGATTAAAACACAAATTGAACATATCAAATTGCAATATCGACCTTAATCTTAGACTAGCCGAAGCGCACGTTGATTCTCAACGGAGATCTCTGTATATTTCCTGTTAGCCTGGCTCAATGGACCAGGTTAGGGGTCGCCCACAAATTACGTAACGCAAAATTATCCAATTTTCGAACCCTCTCCGCTGTGCAACGAGTGCTTAGTGAAAAGTTTTGGGTTTTACTCAGGAAATTGATTTTTAGATACCAGTAATAATTCACTTTTTAATAAACAATTTTAATTTTAAAGGCCTTTCATACATCTCACATGGATTCGATGACTTGATGATAATTAGCACAAAACACAGACAGGGGAATACCCGTGCAGCCTACCACATTTCACCTTGACTACTTTCGTTCGACATTCGTTCGGATCAGAGCTGCCAACTTTCCCCGGTAAATTGAGTTTTAAATTCAAACTTTAAACATGCAGAAGTTTTGATTTTTTCGTTGTTCAGAAACCGTGACGTAATTCAAACCTTGGCCCCCCCTCCCCCCACTTACCAGGACCGTAACGCCTGGCTAAACGCCCCCCTCCCCTCCCCCAAATTGCGCTTCTTAATTTGTGAACCGGCCCTTATGAAAAAGAGAAATCCAAAGTAATCCTGGTTAAGAAAAGCTACCACCAACGGCGTGATGAATACAAATCTCGCTGTTAACTCCATTATGAATTAACTTTTCTGAATACTGTTTTACTTTATATAATTTTCAAATGGTTATTAATTTAATTTACAGCGTAATATACGAAAATGAAATTTAAGTCGATATCGTACCTGGAAGGTCCTGAAATAGGACTCCGTTACCTCCATATGAAATGTAAAGGGTAATGTAAACGGCTCACTGGGATCGAACCAAGGATCGTCAGGGTGACGTTAAAGAGCGTAAATAAATTAATTCATTACCTCTATCTACATACCGAATTTCAAATTTCTATCTTATAGGTATTGATTTTTTTAATCTTAAAAATCGCCGCAATTGATTTTAAATAAGGAAAATTTTTGCCCTGACTCCAGCGTCGAACCAAGGATAATCCTCACAGATGTCTTTATAGTTTCCGTCGGATATGCACGGATTCTACCGATTCCTCGGATTTCAACTCTTTGTTTTGCCAGGAAGTGCCTGGAAACAATTTTGAAAAATAAATGAATGAATGCCCGCAATGTATCTTTAAGGAAAAAATCGCGACTTTTGGGCCTTCTGGCCTCGAACCCATGGCACTGAGGTTCAAAGTCGACGGTCGAAAGTGGAAGTGCATTCTGCAAGCATATTAATAGTACAAATTTCAAGTCGATATCATATCGAGAAGGCCCTGAAAAAAAAGGATTAAAATATTCTTAAAAATTAACACAATTTATTTTTTTTTAATAGGAGAAATTTGTGCCCACCTGGCGACAAACTCACGCACATTTGGTTTCAGTTTCATAGATATAAAGAAAGAAGAGCGCGTTTTCCGTAACCGCTATTATTTTCTATTCCCCATCCTACCGGGATGTAGCCTAAAATATTTTCGAAACTGTATCGTAAGTAATTGGAGATTACCACCATACGTTTCAAATAGTAGAGATGCCTGGTGTCTACCCCAGGTTCTTTTGAAAGATGTGAATATATATAACACCCTGATAGAAATAAAACGTATTTAATTCAAATTTTGAAGTCGGTATAATACCGGGAAGGTCCTACAATAAGACTCCGTTTTCCCCATCTGAAATGCATAGGGATTTGTAAATGGCTCTCTGGGATCTAACCAAGGACTTTTATTCGCAATAGATACACTCACTCATTCGTAGGATATCAAAATTCTGACCATGTTCCACAAGTGTTACTGAATTGAAATTTTTACGACGTTCTAGCCACAACGTTTAACCACCTGAAATAAAGGGATTTTGAATTTCAGTGTCATGGGTTCGATGCCGGAAGGCCCCGAAGTCCAGAATTTTTCTATAAGGGTGCATTGAGTAGATTTTCGAAAATTGTTGGAAGCTTTTCTTGGGAAATAAGAGAGTTGCAATTCGAGAAAGCGCTGGCAGCTGAGCATATCTAACGAAAACGATAAAGACATTTACGAAAATTATCCTTGGTTCGACGCTAGGTCAGTGCAAATATAAATAAACTGCGACGATTCTTTACAATTTTTAAAATCTTTTCACGAAAACATAGCAACTTCAAACTCGGCATATAGATAGAGCTCATGAATATATTTTATATGCGCTGTTTACCGTTTCGCTGATGGTCCTTTGTTCGATCCCTGAGAACCATTTACATTACTCTATGCATCTCAAATGAGGATAACGAAGTCTTATTTTAGGATCCTCCTGTTATGATATCGACTTCAAAATTTGAATTGAATAGGTTTTATTCATATCAGGGCTTTATATGTACTCACATTATGTAAAAGGTTTTGCGTTTGACACCTAGTAGCCTAACTATTCTGAACATATAGGGGGAATTATAATTTCCAATAAATATTACTAATTTACCGTGAAGGTGGAAATTCTACTGCCAGGCATGTGAACAAAAGTAAAACATGGCAGTTCTTTAAGATTTTTATTGAGTCTTTGCAATGTATAAATTTCATTCAAGACCATCAGTAAACAATACAGAGTTTTCTCAATTAACACTACTTTTATTCAAACGTTTCTTCTTAAAAAATCATATGGATAGCTGGCTCACATAATTTATTCCATAAGTGAATATTTAGATTTAATCAATTTAGCAGAGATGCATAATATTGTGGGAGCTTCCATACAGAGGTGTGCTTGTTAAGTCACCAGTAGATAGGTATTCAATTGGAGATTGATTAATTGTTCAGAAGTACTTACTTAAGCTCGGTTCACACGGTGCATGTTTTCTAGCTTGATTCCTTGCGTGGAACCCTGCATGCTCGCTAGCATGAAAATTTCGTGTCTGCCTGCAGCTGGGCATGCTCCCTTGCTTGATTTTGAGAAATAGGACAGGTGCTATTTTTCCTGCATGTTTCGCTGATGGTTGGTTGCTATGCGTTGCTAGCTGAACTATTTACTGCTAGCAAGCATGCAGAGATCCACGCAAAGAATCAAGCTAGAAAACATACACCGTGTGAACCGGGCTTTACTTAGCTGGAGTCTCTAAGAATTTACAAATAATCATATTATTCTGAATTACTACTGATGTATGTCACCTTTCCTGTCATAAGACTTCATTTAGACTATCAATATTCCTATAAACTAAATTTTTAATCCTTTTCTTAGATTTAATCTTAGATGGAATTTGATTTATGTTAATATAAATAATTGACAAAGCAAGCAATAGCAAATAACAATGAATAAAAAAATCCTGCCTTGTGACTTATATTCCATAATTCATACTTTGGAGAGCTAGAAATGAGTCTATATTCTTTCTGAAATACTTTGTATAAGCTGTTACTGCAACTTATAAATAAGAATGATCAAAACGGATTTTCAAAGAAATTAAAAGAAGAAAACATTACGAGGAATCAAGCCTTTAATAGTATCAAACTACTCATAAAGGTAACCTCAGTCTTCTTTGTACAGGAAATAAATGTTAACCAAACCACTCATAGTAAGAACCTCTTCTTTGTTTCATATAAGAAATATTGCAGCATTACCATAAGCCAAGAATGGAATACCTAAAATTGAAGAGATTATACTCAAAATACTTAGCAAACAAAGTGCCTAAATCAAAATTTTAAATATTCTGAAAAAATTGTCTTCCCAAGTAAGTTTGGCATACCGTCTTCATGTGCAATGACAATTTATGTAAGGATAGTAACCAGTCCTCAGGATAAGATACTTATGCTCCCCATTTGCCATTTAAAGAGAGACATCCCTTTCTGATCTTTGATGATACTACTGTATTTTACAAAATATAACTTCTATGGTGGATAATTCACTTTCTAAAAATAACTTGTCAAAACTTCCTAAGTTATTGAGCAAAAAGCTCTCACAATAGTTCATTTTGTGGTTACATTAAGAGGTTATATATTTCATTCATGGAAAATTCAGTGATATACTAGCAAGTGGTTGAAGGTATCTTAAATTGTAGAAATAAAGTCATTTCGTAGAATAAAGACTAGAAATTAACACCCTTCCACCTGAAACAAAACAACCTCATCTACACTAAACACCAACAAAACTTCCAAAATATCATTTGCGCAGTAGTTTGAATCCTACGTATCAAGTCGAATGATTCTCAAACATAGATATTCAGAACCATTTAAAATTATTGTAATGTTATCATATATAGCTTTCTTTCATAGCCGTTTTATACATTACAATGAAGTGATTGTTAAATAAAACAGGTTTTATAAAACAAAAAAGTAACTTTTAATTCCACATACAAAGGTTACAGTGGCGAATTGTTTTGCCTAGTAATAGCCATCTTCAAGCCCAGGAAAAAGTACTGAGAAGGCTTATATAGGAGAAAGGGAAGGGAGGGGAAAGATGATAGGAGCGAGGGGGAAGAGAGCGGGGATAAGTGGCAGATTTGTAACAGAGTAAAAGTCAAGCAGTCAATTCCCTGAGTGGCTTAACAGGATAAAAAATAAGTTACCTGCTGTTCACATTCGTCATATGACAACATTATTAATATATTCACCATTATCTTGACATATAAAACAGTCATACAAATGCATCAAACCCTGCATTGTCTGAGGATTCACTGTATATTCATGTTGAAGGGTAATCTGCACTGTTCTAAATGTAATGACAGAGTTAGCTTAGTTTGGTTCATGAGTTTTTTAAGTCTCAATTTTCTGATTACATTTCTAAAAAAATAATCAGTAAGGTGAAACAGTAAAGACAATTTTGGCATGACTGGGACTGGAATTCAGGCCTGCAGCTAGCAAGGCTGGTATTCTAACTATCAACAAAATGATTTTTCCTAACCTTATTTCAAATTCTCAAGTAAATGATTACAGCTGGAGATGTGCTATCAATAGAAATGGAAAACTTAGCATCCTATTTTGAATCAAAGAAGTTGATAATATATTGATATAATTATATTTTATCAATCATTTACTTTGCATAAAAATAATTCATGATAACTAGATTGTTTCATATATGATGAAGCTCTTTGATTTAGCATTGAGTTACATGTTTAAAATTTATTTCTTATATTATAATAAGATTTGAAGTTATTGCTGATATCACAAAATAAATTTGTACATTTTACTTAATATGATCTTCCAAAGTAGATGATAAAAAATGGCTTAATCTTTTATATAAGAAAACACTCTATTTTATCATTTTAGTTGGATTTTTAGAATGGTTTTACAATCCAAATTTTGTAGCTTAAATACTTCATTATTAAGAAATAAATGCCTAAATTCATATCCCAAGGCACATATTTTTTTGAGGCGCTAAAGAGAAGGTTAAATTTGAAATACCATAATACTTCCTTGCCTTGGGGGCATCTAGAAATTTCAAATCCAAATCTTATGTAACGATTACTATGTGAGAAGTAGAAGCTTTTTGACCAGCTGCAGAAGTTGCAACAAATATAAGGATGACCTAGAATTGATGGAAGAATTTCTTCGAGCAGAAATTAAAATTGCAAAAGCCATGATTTTTTTCAGTCTTTCAAAATTACTCAACATTTCTATACCATAAACTTTTTTCAAACCACAAGCTAAGATATATTAAAATATATTGGGATGCCAGAACTGATCCAACTCCAGATTCCACGAAGCTCGCTTTAAAGATCAACAAGGACTGGCTCAGAACTGTGCTTTCATATGGTGTGGTAGATGCTCCTGCGCAATGACTCGATTGGGACAAAAGGTAGCCAAATACTGTCACATACAATTTAAAACTCAACTGTCACCTCCAATAAACACATCTTGCATCTGGACACCAAGGACCCTGGGTGCATATCTTGTCTTTACTATACCTCTCTACTTAAATTTATATAGTAATATTTATGAGGTGTGTTAAAAAATTAACGGGAATTTAGTTTTTTGAAAAGACTTGTTTGTCTACAATATTGCTATCCCCTTCAAAGCTGTCCCTGCCATTCCCCGAAACACTTCCCAAACTTGTTCTTTGCTTTAGCTATTTCGGAGATGAATTTTTAATTTCATTTATGCTTGTAAGCTCAAGCAATGAAGTGTGAGCAGGTGCAATGTCATGGGTCAAAAGCCATGAATTGTTTTGTCACGAATCTAGGAGTATTTTGGAGATCTTCTCCCAAAAGGTGTTTAACTTGTAATATTTTTAAGACTTTGCTGCACTTTATTCCATTTTTATAGCAAATTTAACACTAATTTTCTGATCTATTCTCAGAATCTCTGACCCTACCAAAATGCATGTAACCCTTGTGACAGCTGACTAAATATCCAATTCAGCTAACATAGTATAGAAAATTTTCAGACAAGTTTACCAACTCAACAATCAGATGAATAGAACACCTAAAATTACAAATTTCCTGTTATTTTTATTTAACAAGCCTTGTACATTAGTTCTCACCTCTCTTCACTTGCTTATTTTGTAGCCATTTTGAATTTTTCTTGAGTTTTATTATTTCTCAAATCGTATAAACAATAATCTACATCTTTCATCAGCTTTTGATGTATATTACAAATCATTAGTAACTCAGGTAATGTTGTACTCAGTAATTTTAGTTCTCATTCTGCAAAATATGCACCAATAAAATGGTGGAAAACAGCAATTTTAGATAACCAATGATAAATTATAATTTTAAATTCAATTATTATCAAATCAGTAAATAATTTATCACTGATTTGATTATATTTGAATATTTATGATCGTTTTTGAAATTCATTCAACATAGCACCATAACATCATCAGTACAAGTTAACTTCATTAAAAAATGCACCATAAAGTGCTGATAGACTCTTTATTTTCATGATCTACACATGCATGGATTATTGGCCCAAGTGATAAATGAAAGGAATTCTTTTCAGAAGTTAAACTTCTGATTGATTTATTTAAGCTTTCTTTACTGAGCTTCTTTCTGCAATTATTTTACGTACATGGTCGTAATGCTACCTTGAAGACCCTTCTGAATATTCAGGGCCCCAACTATTGTGCCTTGGAAATGAACACTCGAGAACATTGGCACATGTTCTCTGGTGGTCTTAAAGTCATAATTGAGACTGTATAAGATGCATTCTGATCCCAAATGGGCAATCTTTTCCTCATAGAATTACATAAAAATCTACCAGGTGATCCTCTAAGAACTGCCCTACAGCAACTGAGAATCGCAAAGATGCTGTCAAGCAATTCATAGGTCTAAAGCACAGATTTACATGGCCACATAAATGCCATGCTTCTCTGATATCCTATACTTAAATAACTGTACTTATCTTATGGAAGAAAATTGATTGTGACATGGTGTAACCCAGGGTCACTTTTGATAATTTCCAAAGCAAAAATATGTGAAAATCATGTCCTACATCATCATACAATATTGTCTTCCTGGGAAGTGCATAATTCAACTCAATGAATTCCTTGTGGGAGGAATTGAGAAACTATTTTTGAACTCTAGACCAATTCAAGACAATTCCTTGCAAATGACCTCACAAAGCACCTACTCCATCCACGTTTAATTTAATTCAAACGTTTGATGAATGAAAGGATCCTAGCCAATAAGCATGACTGGGGTGTGCCTCTTTAGTGAATAACCCTAGTACTGCTATTATTTAGCAAAATATGTGATTTAATTAGATTACAGTCTATAAATTAACTTAATGTGAAAACTAAAACAACAATGAAACAGAAATATAACTTAAGTGTTACCAGTGCCACAAACATTCTTTAGTCCTACTGAAACAGGTATACATGCCATCAAATTCAGAATATTATGTTAGATGGCCTTGAGCTGAACTTTATCAGTAATTTATATAAAAATCAATCTTGAAAGCTTTAACTGTGTGGAGCTCCATTCTAATAAATGGAATTTTGTTACTTATTTCCCACCCATTTACTAGTAATTTATATATTGAGCAGAATAGATTTGATTCAATAAAAACTGTATTCATACTACCGATTTCATTTTCAGTATCCTGAGATTTGGTGATAACGTGATTTGTGTATTCAGAAGCTGAATGGTTAGCAAAGTAGCTTTCTAACACCAAAGTCCCATGATTTGGCTGAACGGGTTCTCTCTCTCTTGGCATTAGTGCTCATTGAAAGTCATTAAAGCAGAAAATGACAGCAAAATCCATTATTACAATTTTTGAAGCAAAAACCGATTAGTTAAGGTAAAAAATCTCTTTCAAGTTCTATTTTATAACAAAGATCGACTTTGTGAATTGATTTGTGCCATATGTGTAACACACAAAGTCAAGTATTAGTAATAGTAGGTAGGTACATTTTTTGCTTCTCTATATCTATTGTAACCACAATTTACAGGAATTATTAGGTATTTAATCTTTAAAATTACTTATTGCAGATAATCAGGAATGTTGCAAAAATTTGTTTTCAGTAGACAAGAAATTTTATAAATAAATTATTGTTTATACCTAAAAAATGACATTTTAAACTGAAACAAACATGAATATGATCAACTTGACCCCTAAATATTTAAATATTCAATCAATTATGGTGAATGATAGCATTATTTTGAGTATGAATGAAAATACTGAATTATCATTCTAACCAAATAATCTTAATCCTCTCCTCAAATTATTAATTGTAAAAATTGATTGATATACATTGTATATCATTTGAGGTACAAGTTATTGTCTACGTTGAATTTCATCTGTTTTACCTTCCTTTTGCATAAGAAAAACCATCAGTCCAGTCTAAAAATAAGACCATGGTATGGGGTACGACCTCTTTGCTACTGGAGTAAATAAATATTGTCAAGTGTAACCTGCTGTAATTTCATACATAAAACTTTTAATGACAAAGTCAAAAAATTTAACTTGTACATATTCCATAAATATAACCCAGTCTCGAGGAGCAGTGACTTATCCTGGGTAAATAGAACCTCATTAGCTAGAGGGATAGAGCTGAATTCATGTAAATATATGGACCAATCCTCTACACAATCTAACGTTTTACTTTTCTTATCATGTTTCATAGCTGTTATTTAGCAAAACATTGATTTAGAGTCCATCAAAAATTGATATGATGAAATATGAATTGAGCATAATGTTGGATATTTTTCTTATATGAAAGTATTGTTAGCATTTCAGATTGAAAGCAGAAGGTTCATATAAAAATGAATTATAAATCTTTACCCTATGATACTTAAGGAAATTAATTCCAGAAAGTCAAAAAATTAAACTTGCTCACATGATCAATCTATCTGCAAGTAAATGTTGCATTCCACTGTAATATTATTTACTCTCTAATATTTTTGTATATACATTTAAACTTGTCTAATGTGGAAACCCAAAGAATTGAGTAAATTTTCCAGCTCATGCTGAAATTATTGAAACATTGTATTGGTGCCAACAACCAGCCAGCAGAAAGCAAGCTTGCTTTAAGGTCTTAGGATGTGATCTGGAAGATATCACTTGACTAAAGTTTTCATTAAGTTAGGAAAGACCAGATAACTGGTGAATGGACTACCCAATATCCCTTAAGTATACAAAACAATAACATTGATGATCAGCAGAATAAATGTGATCATCGATGAGAAGCAAGAGTGTTCAGCCAGAGGAATGTTGGAACACCAGAAGCGAGGTGCCCTTATATGGAGACCTTGAGAGTAAGTATTAATTCCTCTATACTAGCAAGTGTTCTTCTTCTGAGTATCTTTTACTTTAGGATTAACCATTTGTTCCTATCTTTGAGATGGTAAATTAACTTGAAAGATGAGCAAACCAATGGTAAGTACTTTTAAAAGCTAGAAAATTTTATTCTGCATTATACAGGTTTGTATGATAGTTTTTCATATTTGAGGTTTAAGGAATAGAGATTTCTTTCTGAGTTACACAGGTTTCACCTAACAGAGGGCTTTTCCTAGAAAAAACCTTTTATATACACTATAATATTATTGATGTTTCCTTCTTAGGCAGGTTTTTACCTTAAACAGAATCTGCTTTTGACAGGTTTTCTGTATGTACAAATGTAGATGGTTTTACACTTTCATATCTACCGTATTTCCCGGCCTATAAGACGCACTTTTTTAACTCCAAAATATGCTCTAAAATCAGTCTGCGTCTTATGCGCCGATGGTATACGGGTATAACTCCGTCCTATAATAAGAAAGCCGATTCGCCGATATAAATGCATACCATTAAGTATTTTTTACCGTATCAGGCATTGAAAATAGTTGAGTTATTACAAATTTCTATAATAATACTTTTTTATTAAGTAGTAAGGAATACAGTTTTAATATTTCGATGACAGAACTTTCTTTAAAAAAATTCCCAGATAAATCGAAAATGCATACAATGTAGCACGTTTAGTTTAATCTAGCATGTGGTGCTGCTGAAAAACTTATACACATTGGGCCAACGGAGATATCATCAATATGCTAATACATTGTATCTCTCGCGAGAGGTTTACCGGCACTCAACCTTACGTAACCAAGTATGAGTTTTTTTTGTAAATTCTTACCTGAAAAATCAAGTTGCGTCTTATGCGCCGGTGCGTCTTATAGGCCGGGAAATACGGTATATGTTTGTAAAGTTAGAAAAAGAAACTTAAGAGTTGGTAGCATAAAATAGCCAAAAGGTTGATCTTTCTCAGTCCATCCCAGTTGTTAATAGTTGTAGCTTGCACTGCCTTGTGAGATTTAAAAGTTTTACTTTTAACATTTTAGGTTTGAACAGTGTAAATATTTTAATAATTGATTATTTAAAGCAAGAAACTACATCAAAACGACTTAGTGGTTAAATTTATCAATTAAAAGGCAAATGGGAATAAAGTACTTTTTATTATTTTTACATAATATTGTAGAACACATATGATGTATCTTCCAACATATGCCATATTAACTTGTCCCTGATATATTTTTATAAATCTTGAAAACATAATGTACTCCATATATCTCGCCTCACAATTTTCTCTCTCTGACATATAATATAGCCAATAGGGAAACTAATGGGGTACCAACACATTTTTAGTGTTTTATGGAATGGCTTTTTTACATCACATGTCTTTTAGCCCTTGATTTCAAAACTTTTCATCAACTTTCAATATTCTTCTTGTAGAAATAGATTATTTACAGAAAGCTTTCCACTGCCAATAACTAAATAAAAATAAAAAAATTATAAACTTGAACCTCTTTATCAACAGTTTTATACAATTTCAAGTCTTATATGAAGAGGTAACAAATATATTTGAGGGCAAATCACTTCTAACTAATAATATTATCAATAAGCCCAATTGTTTGAACAGCTGTAGGCGGTATTACAAAGAGACAAGAACACATGCTACATTCAAGGGACAAGTACACAAGGAATAGATAGAAGCACTTTTATTTGATTTATTTTCCATAAATTTGATTTTAAATACCAAGTATGTCTACTAACAATTGTATGAGGTTGCTGAAAATATTTCCCAAGGACATGCCTAGAGGAAAGTATTAAGGCTTGCTTATTTTTTTTACCTCAAAACACAACTCTCAACTTTGATTCTTTTGTTGATTAAAATATCTAACACCCATATTATTTCTTTGGTTTTTAATGTATTGTCCTGTTACCAAGGAATTTATGTACATGGTTTCCCTCTTTTGTACTTTCTAGCCACTCAAGTTCATTCAAAGTATAAAATTGCCAGGCTTTAATAACAAAATTAAATGAAATACTCTTTGAACTCAATTGATTATATCTCAAAAATTCAAATAATACATTTATATTGCTGCAATAAAATTCAAAGGCTCAAGAGTTATCATAAGGGTATCTTAAATAAATGTTCAGCCTTAGTACCATTTGAGTATTTTAACAATTGATTGAAATGGCAAACTTGTTATATCTTCATTTATTTATCCACCCAAGGTTAGGATTACCATTTTTTTCTCGTAATTCTATTCCTTGGTCATTTTTATTACAAAATTTTAATATTAAATCTACATAATTGTCATGATAGCATTTTCTTCTTAGTTAAAAACAAAACAAGGCTTTCATTTAATTATTGTTACCTTCTATGCCTCCCAGGGCAAGGAACACTGCATTCAGAGGCATGGCATGTGACAGGCTTGTGCTGACCTAAGAATCCCACACAACATGGGCATTAAAGGAAGCCAGCAGGCAAGTGGAAGACTAGGGCCAGGTGTGGCGGATGATGAAGGAGATGCTGCTCCATTGCCATTATGTTGCATGACCCATGATGGGGGTCGACTGGTTGCCACCATTATTGTCTGAACTGTACGTGAGGGATCAGCCCCACTGGCACCAGGGAGGCCACCAGATGGATGGGTAGTGGCCTCTCCACCTCCCCATCCTCCTTCCTCCCCTTCCTCATCACTCTCCTCCTCCGATTCATCACCATTTAGGCCTCCATTTAACTTTGACTGCTGCTTCTTTCTCTGCCTCCTTGGGTTATCCGTTATTTTCTGATGGACACTCGAGTTCTTCTTTCTTGACCCCTTTCCTCCCTCATGATGCCTTGAGGATGCAGGAACGATGGTTGTCTTTGGCGTCAGATGAAGTTCTGTTAGGTGAAGAATTGTAATCATTATCGTGAGTGAAACAAGTGTTTTGAGATTTAAGAGGTTAAAGACAAAGTGCATGCTTCACTGGTTGTTTAAGTATACATGAATACATTCATCATAGAAGCTGTTTAGTATCTGAGAGATTTATTGTTTGTGGAGCAATGATTGGTTGCAGTCATTTACTCATGATATTGTATTGACACTTTGTCTGGCATCATCAATCTGGATTTGTCAGCAAAATCAAATTTATTTAATTTGTACAATATATTACCTAATTATTTATGTATTTATTTAATGTACATACATTGAGCCAAGTTAAATGAAAAAAAAAGATGTTAAAAGGGTTCCAAAGGGGGGATTAAAAGTTACATCCACATAAAAAAAATTAAATAATTGAAATTTCCACCATCAAGTGTACAATAAGATACACCTTTGAAAACTTTCAGAAAGTCATTCATGACTGGATTTTACTATATCCATTGTACTCCATTGACGAATTTTTAAATATGAATATCAACATAGTTTAATTCTTTAGCCAATGTAACTAATACTATGTTGTCTCTAATCTATTACGATGTACAATTTTGTCCTTTGAATTAATATGTCCTTTGTGTGATATTTTTATATGTTTTATAATTTTTCATTGCTTTGTCACTCCAATTTTGTTTTACATATCTACTGTATATCACCTAATCTGTTAATTCATATGTTTGACGATGCCTATACCTATTTGGTCTTTGGTAAAATAAATATTATTATTATCATTACAGAAGTGTAAGTGGTATAGTGTTAAACAGGAAATCACCAAAAAAATTGGAAATATTGTTTGAAAATGAAGCTGTAGTTGAAAAGAGAACAAATGAGAGGATGGGATTTACTGAAATGTGCTGTCAAACTCAATAGAGTAATGAATTAATGGACAGTTAAGGCAATTAAAGAATATTAATGAAGAATTAAATTAAGTTAATATGAATTAATTTTTGTATGAGGTGATAACGGTTAAATAGAGAAATGTGTTTGTACCCACCTTACTATATGGAAGCAAAGGTTAGGTGCCTCATTGAAAGCATATGTGTAAATTAAAAACAGTTGTAATGGATTTTATGAGATGAAGAGGAGAAATAGGATACAAGAGTTTGGAATGCCAGGATAATAAGTATATGAGGATTGGAAGAGATTGTTTATGACCAATTGATGAGGGATGTGTAAAATTGATTTAGGAGGAGTGGATGAAAGTAGAGTGACAAAGATGATGTATGTATTATGTGAAAAATTAGGTTGGAGCTGAAAGAACAAAAGGCAGTGTATAAAAAGATGTACAAGTCTGAAGTGAATAATGTTTTGTAGAGTGTAGAGCATTACAGTTATCTTTGGTATTGTTTTATTTTCAAAGGTTTGTGATAACATGTAATGAGTTACAAGCTATCCATTATTTTACAATTTTATGATACTTATGACATGATTCATGCATCCATGGGAGTACCGAGGGGGGGACAGCTGCCCCCCCTGGACAGCCACCACTGGACCCTTCGATCTAGCTCCCATACATTTAGCTGGCTAATTATGTGCATATGCAGTACTGTTGAATTTATGAAATTCTAGATAAAGTAAAATGTATAGGCAAGTATGTTTCGATTCACATGCAGATGTCTGCACCATATCTGTTTGACCTACATCGAGTGCGTAAACAAACGCATTACCTGGAAGGAATCGAACTTTCCCTGGGCATTTAGAAGTTGCACATGCAAATCATTTCCAAGAAATACATCTTTTTTTAAGATGCCACAAAAACAATGGAACATGTAAATGCAAATTTATATTTATGTTGAATTTTTTATTTGCATTTCTGATTAGCCCCCCCATAGGCCAAAAGCTCCCTCATTCTTATTCATAACAGTGATATTAACACCAGTCAGGTTGTACATAGAGCCTTTCTTCTCAGGAATTAAATAGATATAAAACGAGACAGTGCATGTCTATGCATACATAGGGTACATATTTCCAAAATGTGAGTGGTAAATTTACATGGGAGTTGAGAAAAAGTGAATGCAACAAAACATTCCTTAATAATAATGGTTATTAAATGAGTTAAAAGTTTGAATAATATAATAGCATATGTTAAAACCCTTTGTCATTATTGACCACTCAAGCTTTTAATCTTATGCAATTGTTATCAAATTTTGGAATAACTTACAATTGAGACTTTTGCACTTTGCGCATGGATAAATTTACGATACAGTTCTAGAATAATCTTGTATTATTGTTACTATTATTAATTTTATAGTTTTAAAGTATTATCAATAAATAATCTCATAGCATTTCGCTCTTATATCTGACTAAATTATAGCTCAAATAGATGAAATTTACTTCACTAGGAACCAAACACTGCTTAAGCTATTCGAACAGATGTCATGATGATTAATATTGAACTACCATGCCCAACAAATCTTTTTCTGTTAAAGGAACAGTCTGCATGGAAGGTGGGTAATATCACCAATTAGTATACCAGAGCTCAAAGAGTAATGGATGAAGAAATCCCAAAGGATTCAAAAGGTATTAAGCTTTGCATACATAGGAATGCTCTGGGAGCACAAGCGGATTGGTAAATCTACCTGGAAAGTAAAAGACATTAACTTGAGTTCATGCTATGTCAACATTTGTCACTTCTCTTTTGCCCTGGATTTTCTGAAGCATGCATAAACATAGAAAGTCTTATATCTATACACTATTAATTCACAATTCTTGTACTCATGGATTTCTTTGCATTATTAAGTCTAATAGTAATTGAATTACAAATCTTAATTTCCTGTCAGTTCCATGGCACCATTTAAACAAGCAAAGGACAACTAACAGTATCCAAATAATATATTGGACATGTATAAAAAATAAATGTGAATATATTCACATCTATTGTAATATATGAACAAATTGAATAGCATTTGTGAGTTGGACTGTAACTGATAGTTACACACACACATCAAATTAGTACGTACGATGAAAATTTAGTATTCTCTATAAACTGAAGCTAATTGGCTAATTTCATTATCAGTTATGTACTAGTTATAACTATATTGATGGATACACAATATCAATTTCCGGAAATTTACAGGAAGGGCCCTTCCTGTAAAATTATTTCATTAGAATTTGATTTCCTTTCTTCTTCAACTTAAATTGTAAACCGGAATCCTGTTATCTATCCTATTCAATTGATTCAAACTAAGAATTTTTTATGGAACAAAAAATAATATTTTTTGATTTCAGGATCAATGCTTTTAGAAGATGTCAAAGTACTGCATCACAATGACTAGATGATTTTTAAATTCACAATACTTAGTATTTGATGACAAGAATTAAGTTTTAGCCAGATTGAGGAAAGATTAACATGAGAAATACGATAATTACAAAGGGTACTATCAAATACGTAGTCGATTTTTAGATGGTTATGATGCTGAAGGGTAAAAAATAAAAAATATTATTCCTTCCAGTAACTTTGTTAAGAAAAATATTCCTCAAGTGTGGTGATATCATGAGGCACCATGCAAAGTTTTACCATTCCAAAATTAAATAAAGAAAGGGAGAGGAGGTTGTTGATTAAGGGTAAATGATCAGGTAATAGCTAGTTAGATAACTATTTCCAGTTCTTTGGAAACCATCGAAAAATTTGGATGCTATGATGCTTCTACTTAGGCGGTTTATGTCTCAAAATCAAATGATGTGGAAAGATACTCTTTCTGTATTTTTTTTACTCAAAAGTATTATTTTTCGGCAAATAAAACACAGAATATTCTGTGTTTGACTGATTCTCATCCGAAACTGAATGAAAAGACAGATTTGGCCACTATTTCCACATAAGAGAAATATAGGAACATAGATAGATATCCGGAACATTCACTTGTGTGAGCATAATATGACTCACCTTGCAGTCGAATCCCTCCCTCCACTTTGCCAAGGGCGTTCACGGAGGCACAGATGTATCCTCCATAGTCCCTCTTCTCGAGCGATCGGATGGTGAGGTTCATGAACAGAGAATATTCCGTAAGCGGCGTCTCGGACATTACGTATTTGGCTCCGTCCACCAGCTTCTCCCCTGCATGAGGAATCGCGAAAAGGTCTTGCTTTTTAACCTCGCTCTTCTCATCTTCACCCGGAATGACAGTGAAAACCTTTCATTAGATCCATGGAGAAATTCTCCAAACAATTAAACAGATGATTAAGTTCAATTTCGAAATAGATCGTAAATAAAACAGCAAAGAGCAATTAATGGGCTGGATTGAGCTGATGTTTTCATGATAATCAAGTCAGTTGTCCTAAATTATTTGACCTTAATTTTGACAGGCTAGGGAAGGGAGAATAATTTCTCCTGAATGTGAAGACATGTTGCCGTCCCTTTTCTACTATGTACATGTTTAGCTGCTATATGACCAAGGTCTGTCAACTAAAAATGTTAATCCGCTGTAATTCGAATGAGCATTAATAAAATACACTTCCTTTATTTGAGGTAAGCAGGACAGTTAAACAACTTCGAGTGAATTATTCTACTTTAAAATAAGGTTACAACTTTTTATTATTTATATCTATACGTATCACGAGTAACTTTTGTATCAATAGCATAGTTTTACGGATTCTTTGTGTTCTTTGTTTGGTTCGGGTGATGGCGCGGGTGGCGCTGGTTTCAATCTGTTTCGACCACTTAAGTTGAACGTGTGCATGCCATTGATGCCATTCAACTGACGTTGTTTTGCTTGCTATATGACTCACGTGTGTCTATTCTTCTGCTAACCATATTATCAGAAATTTGCTTAAATTACCGAGATTTCTAGCTTGCGATAGAGATTTCCAAGAAGCAAGAAAACCTCTTTGGGTTGGCTTTGGCTTTGAATTCTTCATTATTTTTCGGCTTATATAAGCCTAACATATGTTAGGCTTCGACAGGAATTTGGAGAAGAACGTTGCCCTGGGCAACATAGCGAGTGGAGGCATTGAGTGGCTCATCAGGCGAACGTGACGCAGAACTTTATTAGTGACATTTTTCATGGAAATTGAAATTGAAGGAAATTCATAATGTGAACCATATGTAATTTTAATATTGACGTTCTTTTAGAGATTAAGATTGTGATTAAGCTGTTTCACACACAGATTTAGAGATTTACCCCAATATTGTAGACAATATACCCTCGTTTCCGATTTTTTTCCAACTGAAGATTGTCTAATTAAATCCCTTTTTGTATTTTTATAATCTGATTCTATAGTTCCTATGGATTAATTGTATTCCCACGAAAGCGTGGAAGTTCCCTCGAAAGATAAAAAATTTTGACGAAATTATGAAAGGAGGCTTGTGCCATTTCTATTCTACATTTTAAAGGAGGATGAGAATCGGTACTCCATAGAAGGAAATACCATCTAAAATGTACGCATCGCTTTGGAATGAAACCAACGAAAATGTTCTCCTGCGATAAACCGAGAATCAGTAAATGAATCAGCCGACTGAAATCATTTAAGAACCATAAAAATGACTTCTCCTGATAGAAGATATCCAAATACAGAGCCTCCATGTTTAAATTGAATGTTAAAGGCCCCTAATCTTTAAAAAATATCCATTTCGTAAATGATGTTGATTACAACCTGAAACATGCTTTGACTCTTTTCAACTTTGAAGCAATCTTTGACAATGCTGTTTGTCTCTTCATGTCCAATCCAAAGTTTTGATATCTTTAATTTTTCCATCTCTCATTACATTATATTTTGTAGTGAATGCAATTAACTGGTTAGTCCAAAGTGTAGGAAAACACTTAAACTCACCGTCTATGTATTTTCAGTATGCCTGCCTGCTAAATAAAATATATTATCCTGTAATTATTGCATTTAATACTAGGATTTTACATACTAGAGTTACGAAGAGAAAAAATATTGGATAAAATTAAGGTTGGGCAGTAATTATTTAGTTGTTAGTTTACACTCAAATTTTTCTTCTTGCAGGGAATGGTCTGAGTGGAATTAACCTTATGTTGGAAGGGAAATCCGTTATAGAAATCCTGCCCAAGGTAATTGTCGAAAGTACTACACTTGTAGTTGAAAAGTTGAACATATTGATGTAACATAACAATGATAACTTCTCTAATGGAAACAGGAAGACCCCAATTACATCCATTTTAATAATTGAACAGGCCGACAAGGTTTTGGTAACATTGACGTCGTTACTTGTTTCTTGTTGTATTTTTTTGCGATAAATTCAACCTTGTTTATGAAAATTGTCCACCACGAACAGTTTTCGAGAATTTTGCGTAACATTAAATAAAACAATATCTTCGTTAATTTTCATCTTCATATTTTAAAGTTGGAAACACTCTAAATGTATATCTAAAATGTTTATAAGTTCATTAATTCACTATATTAACACTCAATTTAGATTCCCTTACCGAATTTGAAAATTTAAAAAATTGCGAGTTGACAATGTCTCCAAAAAAGTGTCGATTTCGGTGCCCGCAAGTTTACTAAAACACCCGTTTCTCAAAGAGTTTTAAGCATAGGAAAAGGTGGGTTCTGTGCCCCTCGCTTCCGAGAAAGCTGCTCCTACCTCTACTCCGTCAATAGGTTCTCATATCCAGTTGCAAACATCTATGATATGTTATACCGTTTCTTTATGCCATCAAAATATTATTCTTATACAGAACTTCCCCTTGATTCCGATTTCTCTATGAAGATTACGAATTAGAATCGTTCGTCCAATTTGCGTGTGCCCTTCTCAGTCTCTGTTTATCTCTTTATAGCCAAGAAGTATTCATTGCCTTCATTTCACCGGCGACAGCGTTCGGTTGCCACTTTTTATACAAAGCACGGCGACCTTCGTTCTTCGCCAGCTTTTCAGAACGCACGCGATTCTGATTTCCCGATAAAGCCAGGAAAAATGCAATATTTGGTCCCGAACTCGCACCCTCCGCCGTCGGGAAAGCTGCTTGTCTTTATTCCCACCTCTCTCCTTACTTCGCTCCCTTTAAAAGACAGTATTTTCGGTTCCACGAGTATTCCATCCAAAGCCCAAAGGTCAAGCATATCTGGACCCTATTACCCATCCAAAAGCACCTGAAACAGATCAAAGAGCCGAAGAAGGTGGTCGCCCTCTTAGATGCTGCAAAGAATAAGAGAAGGAGACGGAACCCCCCTCTGCAGAGTCACCCCCTGATCCTGCCTGAAGAGACTCATCATAGCATCTAATACAAACCATTAGCTAACTACAAGGGGTAATCATCCTCAACCATACCTATCTACCACCCCATACCTATTCGCATCCAACCGAGCCTTCTGGAGAGTATTGACTTTACAAGGGTATTATCTACCTGCCAGGGTATCACCGCCCATAAACCTCATCAAAAGCAATTGTGGCATTTAAAAAAAAAAGAGTCCGACCTAGCCCCACTACGAGCATTCATCGACGGAGAGTTGCTGGGACTGGAGGTTGCCTGAATTTCCGAAATTTGAGGTCTTCCAGGTTGTTTGTGTGTAGAAGAAAATGGTTTTCTGGAGAGTATACACTGGTAAGTTTTCTTCCCTTTCTTTCTCTGGTAGATTTCTTCAGTGGGATGCATTTTCCGAGAGCATTTTGCTTCAGGAATTCTTTAAGAATCAATTTAAATACAGTGGATGGATTTGGTTTATTTACCTCGTTGAAATTTCACCACTTCGAACCACTCACCATTTCGAAGAATCCAAACGCATGGATCCTCTTGCTGGGCCTCGTACTCTGAGAGTGAAATGGAATCTAAATCTCGGAACACCGCGTACAGTGTCAATTAAACCGTAATTGTAAATTCGTAATTTTAAAGTCATCCTTAAGGAAGGATCGTTTCCTGCAATAAAGTTGGTTCGGTCAAGTGATGGAAATGTATTTATACGATGTTATTGGTTTCTTAAACATTCCTATAGCTAATCACAGTTGTTTCAGATTCGCAGACTTTCGATGAGTTTTGCAGCCTGAGATTTAGAAAACTGAATCCTCCAACTTCGCAGTATGCTAAGGAGCAAGAGTCGCGGTAAATGGGACGATATCTCAGAGACACACGGAGTAAGTTCTTACTTCTAAAGTTTATATTGAATTTATTATGGTTAAAAACTACTGGTTCCCTAAACTAAGAATGTAACTTTATTTAGGGAAACGATAAATTTTCTGGCGAAATTTAGTAACGTTCCCTTGTTTTGCCTTACAGCGGCGCGTAATATTTCGAAAGAATAATGTACGTATGATGGCTTTACGTAGGTAGCCATGGAACTAACTTTTCATGATTTATTCTCATAATGTTGTAGGTTAAAAGTACTATAATCAAGAGGTCTTACATGTACTCTACCCCACCCCTTCCCATCCCACCCTCTAGCCAACCCACTCCCATCACACACTCTACCCAACCTACTCCCATCCCACTCTCTACCCTATAAATTCCCATCCCGACCTCTACCCCACCCACTTCGATCCCACCCTTTACCCAACCAACTCCCATCCCAGCCACTCCCACCGCATCCACTCCCATCCCACCCTCTACCCCACCCACTCCCATCCCACCCTCTACCCCACCCACTTCGATTCCACCCTTTACCCAACCAACTCCCATCCCACCCACTCCCACCGCATCCACTCCCATCCCACCCTCTACCCCACCCACTCCCATCCCACCCTTTACCCAACCAACTCCCATCCCACCCTCTACCCCACCCACTCCCATCCCACCCTTTACCCAACCAACTCCCATCCCACCCTCTACCCCACCCACTCCCATCCCACCCTCTACCCCACCCACTCCCATCCCACCCTCTACCCCACCCACTCCCATCCCACCCACTACCTTACCCACTCCCATCACACCCACTCACACCCCACCCACTCCCATCCCACCCTCTACCCCAAGCACTCCCATCCCACCCTCTACCCAACCCAATCCCATCCCACCCTCTACCCCACCCACTCCCATCCCACCCTTTACCCCGACCACTCCCATCCCACCCTCTACCCCACCCACTCCCATCCCACCCTCTACCCCACCCACTCCCATCCCACCCTTTACCCAACCCACTCCCATCCCGCCCTCTACCCCACCCACTCCTATCCCACCCTTTACCCCACCCACTCCCATCCTACCCACTCCCATCCCACCCACTCCCATCCCACCCACTCCCATCCTACCCACTCCCATCCCACCCACTCACACCCCACCCACTCCCATCCCACCCAATACCCTACCCACTCCCATCACAGCCACTCACACCCCACCCACTCCCATCCCACACTCTACCCCAACCACTCCCATCCCACCCTCTACCCAACCCAATCCCATCCCACCCTCTACCCCACCCACTCCCATCCAACCCTTTACCCCGACCACTCCCATGCAACCCTCTACCCAACCCACTCCCATCCCACCCTCTACCCCACCCACTCCCATCCCACCCTCTACCCCACTTACTCCCATCCCACCCTTTACCCAACCCACCCACTCCCATCCCACCCTCTAACCAACCCACTACCATCCCTACCTCTACCCCATCCATTTCCATCCCTCCCTCTAAGCTCCCTACTCCTTTCCTATTCTCGAAAGCCAACCACATTATCCCTCCCAGCATCCCGACCATTCCCTCATTTCCCGCCCACTGCTCCAACCAGACCCTAACCACCCATTCTCAACCCTAAGGCCCACTAACTTTGAATTCTCTGCCCTTCCCAATACCTTCCCTTCCTCTCCATTCCGCCCCTCTCCCAATCAATTGCTTCCTTCTCCTCTTGTGCCATAAATATCTCCCACCGTTCATTCTTTCTTCTTAATTAGACATTAGGAAAATATGGGCAATTTAATGCTAAGGTACAGAATATATAAATTATACACATCCCCGCCTTACACATCATAATAAATCTATACATCCTGCAATAGTAAGTTTGGCATAGGGCGCAGAATTTTTAATATCCATCTTATATACATTTCAATTCATTTAACACTATACAAATTCCGGCCTTACAAATTTTTATACTATACATAATTGAAAGTATATTTTGGCTCGGAAGAAAAAAAAATGTTTGTCACTTCTTACTCTTCTTCCGGGGTAGAGTGATGCCTTAGATGTTAGAAAAGGACTTCAGCTCTTTGCCCCACCTGGAGGCGCTGTGCAACTTCTTCTCTTTTCTTTTTCTTGGCCGTCATAGGATTTTCCCTGCCTTTTGAAGGGCACCATGAAGTCCTATATATAAAAGGAAAATTGAGGCAATGAATCTTAAAATGTAGGTACCTATCTAATTACTTTGCATGAATAGAGAAGTAAATATAAGCATAGTTCCAAGAAAAACAATATTAATTATACCTAGACTGTACCATTATATAAGCAGAAGTATATTGAAAATTCAGCTTTTCATTTTTCATTTTAATGTTTTAAATTTGGCTTCGTTGGTGAAGTTTCAAATGTTTAAGAATTTAGTTCTAAAAATTGGAACATTTTTCCATAAACAATGGAAGTCAACAATGCACAAAAATAATGTTCTAGTAAACAAAAAGAAAACCAGAAATATATCAGCTAAGAAGCACCATTTAATCCCATGTAAAATACATGTTAACGTATCGGAATTATTAATTTTATTCGACTTTTTTGACACTCTTGACGGCGGAATTCGCTAATTATAGTGATAATTTGTGTAGGACGAATCCTTTTGACAGCTTATAAATGAGTCAAAATTTTAGTAGGTTACTTCGATTTTCGACCTTTTTGTAACCAAAACACTGAAACTTACGGCTGTAAGTCCGCGAATATTTTAGACCCTTGCGTCGTCTTCTCATTAAAAGAAAAATTTCATTACAAAAGATTTAGTAGATAGCATAGATTTTGCCCTACTTAGTCTTGACAAAAAAGTTAAGTAATTAGTCGATTGGGGTCAAAATGACCCTAACATTCTCTGAAATTTTTAGACCTCTTTCTTTGTTAATCAAATGATTCAATTTATTTTTGTTCATGAATGATTCCTTAAAAAAATAATTCTAACTTTTTTACGTAATATATTTTTGTTTCAATTATAAATTAAATAGTAATAAATTTCAGTAACATTTACAATTGATAATTATTCCTATTAAGAATTGACCTAAGAAACTAATTAAACTTATTAAGAAACTAATTAAACTATTAAAATTGGTGGTAGAGGGTTCATTAATTATATTTTCGTTTCGTAAATAAAGTTAAAATGTTGGGCGAGCATACATTTCCGAGTATTTATGAAACTCTCTGAAAAAAATGACCATATCGTAACATTTATCCTTATCAGTGTTACCAACCTATAAAAGCGTTATTTAAAGAAAATATTTTTACGAGGTTAAATTTTTGGCGTATTAATTTTAATATTAACAAGTTGTTATAAATTAACATTTCTAAACCTATATCCAGCCTAATAACTGCACATAGCAGAGGTATCAACTTGAAAAAAATTATTCAAAAGTTTTTATTGCGTAGCTCTTTGTTACTATATTAGAATTAAATTAACATACATTTACCCAGTGATCTTTAGGAAAGTATTCTGTGAACCCTAAAATCATTTTAATAATTTTGGTTGCATTTGGAAAATTTTCAGTAAAATCTTAAAAATATCCACGAAAATTTATGTTTTGATATGAAATTGGTAACTCTGATTAAATTGCGTACTTATTATTACTTGAAATTAACTAAATTCTCAGATTATAACATAGCAAACATCTTTAAAAACGAAAATTTGATTGAAATACCTTCATTAGTTTCTGTGCTGCCAAAGGAAATACATTTCCTGGGTCATATTGACCACTTGCAACTAATTAAGGATTAATATCAGAGCATGCAATGGACAAAGAACTGAAATGAAATGTACCTTTGTCGGTGGCTTAATTTAAATTAGTTAATAATAATTTATACCTATGGACTCTCCAATGAATTTGAAATCTCGATATCCTTTTGGGTTACCATTAGTGATTTCTCGTAAGACAATGGAAGAGTATTTAAAAAGGTACAATACTTCATCCTAAGTTGTAATTCAAAGTTACAGAGCACTTATTAATGGCAGATACATAACAGATTTCTTATTCTTAGCCATTGTCTCAAAAGAAAGACACACGACGAAATTACTTCGACGATTTATTCAAAAAATCGTTAATTTAACCGTTAAAAACAATAACAAAGTTAATTATCCAAAACGAACCTAATTGTATCTATTTAAAATACGTGATTCCACTTAGAGAATTTGGTACTGACTTAGCAATGACATGCCTATAATTTCAAACACAATTAGGCCTAGCAAGTAGGCAAAAAGTTGCATGTTAATTTTTGGTCAATATGGTAGTTAGTTTCAGGGTAATTTTCATAATAGCTGAAGTGTTCTTTATCGATTAAAAATCTGATTTAATAACAGAATTTATTATCAGAAAGATGATATAATGATATGATAATTATATGAGACAGCTATCATTGTATCAGTATAATTATTATTTCATAGGATAGGAATAAAACACTTTGCGGTTTATAAACTGTGTTTTTACTAACAATCTACCACCAGATCTGTTAATTACTTAAAAGAAGGTAATTGCAGATACTATAAATTATTTTTATTTCTTGTCTATGGCGCTTCAACAATTTAGACTATATTTGAATGCACGGACGTAATTCGACAATGTTGAAATAATATAAAACGATTCGATGTAAGAAACGCGAAATAATCTTCTAATCCATAAGGCGAAGTAAAGTGTTTTAAAGTAATAAAATATTCTCATTACCGTAATTTGGAACTCTGACGTCTCCATGAGGATCTCCGGTAATGGTTTTTCTCTGCGCCAGTAGCTTTTGATTGAGTAGTCACATCACGCCGGGGCGATATCAATATGTATGGAATAGAGTTCTCCTTAAACCTTTAGAAAAAATTGAAAATGAAAATTAATAATGAATCGAATAAAAATGATAATTAAAGCTTGTTTAACTAAATACTGATATTCTAACCACTTAACCTCAGAGCCACAATCCGGAAAGCGAGAAACCTGGGTTCGAGTCCCGGACAAGTCAATATATTTCACTATCCGTTTTGGTTAAGTCGCACGCTTTCCTGTACTGAGTCAAACTTCATTTCCATCATTTTTTGAACAATTATTAAGTATCTTATTTCACAGCCATCAGCTTCAATGAAATAAAATTATTACAGTATCAGCTCGAATATAACGTGACTCCGAAATTTACTTAGCTATTTAGAAAAAATATAATACCCATTAAAAAAAATTCAAAGAAAGTAAAATTCAATCAGATAAGCATTTATTTATGTAATTATAGCTAATAACACAGGTTACATTCATGTCAATAAAATTAAGTAAAGTAAAACATTCGGCCGGACGTTCAGTCGCGTTTTAACCACTATAGGAAAATGTCCTTGTTTATATTACATTCCATTGCTTAACTCCAAGCGCGAGTCGATTTTTTAACGGAAAATAAATGCTCAAAAAATATCGCGTTATATTCGGGCTAATACGGTAATACACATATGCAATGAATTGTAGAGGAAAGGACTAATAAATGATAAACAAAATGGTGATAATCTATGAGCCTAAAATTAATTACCAACTAACTAATTATCAGCAATATCTATGAAATTGGTCCTTCATATTTACGAAATGCCGGTTCTAGAAGTCCTACGTTCTCCAAGTGGTCCAGGAAGCATCTCCTCCGAAACCTCTCCGTATTTCCTCATCGCATCGTCTGAAATAATATACATACGCAATGAATGATGAATAAAAGGCACAACATGAAAAATAAAATGCCTATAATCTATGAGACTAAAATTAATTATGAACTAATTAATTATTAGCATTATCTATGATATAAGTCATTCATAATTACGAAATGCCGGTTCCAGAATACTTAGTGCTCCAAGTGGTACAGGAAGCATCTTTTCCAAAAGATCTCCATATTTCCTAAATGCATTATCTGAAATAATACACAAATGCAATGAATGATGCAGGAAAGGACTAATAAATGATAAACAAATTGAAAATAATCTATGAGACTAATATTTACTATGAGCTAATTATTTATCAGAATTATCTATGTTATAAGTCATTCATATCTACGAAATGCCAGTTCCAGAAGTCCTATGTTCTCTAAGTGGTCCAGGAGTCATCTTCTCCGTAACATCTCCGAAATTCTTCGAAGCTTCATCCGAAATAATATACGTATGCAATGAATTATGAATGAAAGTACTAATAAATGATAAACAAAATACATATAATCTATGAGAATAGTACAAATTACGAACTTATTAATTACCAGCATTATCTATGATATTATTATCATTCATATTTACGAAATACCGGTTCCAGAAGTCCTACGTTCTCTAAGTGGTCCAGGAAGCATCTACTCCGAAACATCTCCGTATTTCCTCGAAGCATCCTCTGAAAAAAATACACATATAATATGATTGATGAAGAAAAGGACAAATAATTGAAAAAAATAGCAAATAATCTATGAGACTAAAATTAACTATGAACTAATTAAATATAAGCATTATCTATGATATAAGTCACTTCATATGTACGGAATGCCGGTGCCAGAAGTCCTATGTTCTCTAAGTGGTCCATGAAGTCAAGACATTCAATCTCTAAAATGATAATAAATATTTGATAAAACTCTAATCCGATGGAAGGAGAATCGTTTACGAAAAAAAAACAATATTAGATTAATTTTCCTCTTAATACTGTTTCATTCCAAATTACATTAAAATTGCTTAAAAACCATCTCTCAGTATTGAATTATAAAGTCATTTGGCAAGAAATACACATAATTCTGATGAGAGAGATATTGAGCTTAACGTCTTAATTCATACACTTGAGAAGACCTGAAAAACCTTTGAGAAAAAATATAAATTCAAACTTCTGGATCTCTACATACGAGCGGTGTTTCAATTTTCACTGAATTGGCAGCGTTGCAATAACGTCGATAATAAACCGCCTTATTAAATACCAGTAAATTATGAGATACATCTAGAGTTGAATAATGAAAATTCACTTCATCTTTAGTAAATGGATGTAACACAAGTCTCGCAACTGAATTTGAAATCCCTAAATCAGTTAGAATAACCGATAGTGATGTCTCGTAAGACAATCCATGAGCATTTAAAAATTTCAATCCATGAGTATTTCTAAAGCTGAATCTTAAGTAGTATTTTAAAGAAACAGGACACTCACTATGACTGATTTTATAAATAACTCAGTCTTATTTCCTAGCCAACAGTTCAATCATAATGAACGACTGAATTACTTCGGAAATTTATTCTAAATGTCAGCAATTAAAATGTTGAAATTTGAATCGATGATCCAAAAAAGTAAATATTTTGAAATAGAGATGTTTTGAAAGTAAAAGTAGTTCTGTTGACGAAGATCATGGCGAAGGCATAATGCTTTCTCGCATGGGGAAATAGAAAGTGCCTCGTTATCTCAAAACAAACAGCTGTCATGTGACCTTCAGTTTCCGACCGAATTCCTGTAATTAAAATCGGTATATTGTGTTATAGCATTTGCTATAAAATAAAAAATAGCGAGGCACTTACGATGGGAATACATTTAGTAAATGCACACATATAAATAAAGAAGTTATCTCTTGTAAGCAATATAATGAACAATCACTCGAATAAAGTATTGATGAGTCTATGCCTTAGCGAGAGTCGTTATGTGCACTGAAATTTAAATTCCAGATACGCGTTACCGTTGGTGACTTATGTTAAGATGAAAGATATTTAAAAATATTCTAGACTCGAAATTTGGGAACTGGTTGATTAACGAAAACCGTCGCTACATTGATTTTAAAGTTCCTCCGCCGTCAACATAGCTAATTATAAATACCTTCATTAAAGCAATAACCATTTCCTTCCTTGTGTAATGCATTTATTTCCTAGGAACTATTTGCAAGTATAAACTTGGGATGAAATTGAAGTTTGCGGGAGAAAAGTAAAATAGGAATAGATTCCAAGTAAAAAAAGTCAACACGGCTCCAAAAACGAATATTTCGGAGAAATGTTTTTTATTTATTTATTTATGAAATATATTAAGCGTAAGAAAACTCAATTAGAAGTTTAAATCAACTACATAAAATACGAATTCTTACAGTTAGACCGGAACTGTACCACAAGGTCCTCCTCCGACGTAGTCTTACCGGGAATTGCAAAGTTGGCGCCGTAGCTGCGTTCTGATTGGTGTAAATTTGTTTCCTACCCACTCTCTTTCCGTTGAACCGTTAGATTACAAATTGCTAAAAAAATTAAAATAATTTTACATGTATTATATTCAATAGAGAATCCTTTAAAAGATCGAAATAACTAAGAAATGTTTCCTGTTAACTTTAATCAAGTTCTCTTATAGCCTCGAAGTTAACGATATCTGTTATTAACGGAATAGGTATTTAATTTAATCAGGAATGTCATTGGTCAATGTTAATTTTCAATTAATTTTAAGCGAATTTGAATTAAATCATTTTATATAGTATTGGCCTACTGCAATTTGCTCAGCAACTCACTATAAGCTCTAAATAATAATGATATTAATTAATGATAAGAATAAAAAGACACAAGAAAAATGTTAAGGAAAGCATCTCAGATCACGAATAAGATATATTCGAATATTATATTTGGACTAGCCAAAGCTCCCGTTGATTACCAAATGGGAATATAGAAATAGATTAAATTCAAGTCGTCTGTCGTACAATGAGTAAATACCCTTTAGTAAACGCAACTGCAACGCTATGCTTACTATACAGGAAAATGTATGGATTCGACAATCGTTATGGTCGTTGAAGTTAATCGGGCAAGCGGTGGTGGGACCTCCAATCCAAGACAAACTCACTAGCATACCAACCGAATTTTATTTTATGTATATAAATAGGTAAGAATATAATGAACTGCAATGAGCTTCGTTCAACTGTCAATTTCCGTTAACATTCAAACCTGGACTTTTCGTATGACTAGTAGACAGTATTTCAACAAATATCAAAGCCTAAAAGTTGTCCCAACTATTTGGGAACTCCCAAAATGAACATATTGTAATCTCGATGCAGGTAATTTAACATATAGGCAAGAATAAACTAGAAAGAGCTTAAAACATCCGCTAATTTCCGTTTAATTCAAATCAAGATTTCCTTTATGCTTACGTGATGTGATATATGCATTTCTTCCAGCGTAAAAATTAAAAGAAGACATATTTGCGTATTACTTTTAGTCATTATTGACGTAAGCAACCGATAAACCCGCGTTTTTGGGAGAGAAAAGTAGAGAACCGGTTTTGAGTCCCAGCTCGGTAAACTTAGTTGAGTAAGACATATCTTTGGCTTCATTTTTTCCAAAACGTAATACCATGTTTGCAGAACGAGTTTAGATGCTTATTTACACTTAAACGTGCTCTTTAGAATTGGTAGAGATCATTCATATTGAGCTCAAGCTGGAAAATTATCAAATCTGCTTACTAAATCTAACAAATTTCGTATTGCAATAATAAATGCAGTAAACTAACGCTAAGCCATTCACAGCAACGAGGCGGCAAGTTAATGTAAGGCTAAGGTTTGCATCTTTGATGTACTATGTAAACCGAAGATAAGTTATAACTTTTCTTAGAGAAGTCATTCAGACTTTGATGAATTAATACATGGGTTTGGTATTATAATAAAAATATAGTTACTTACTGTTCCGGAAATAACTTTTTTCTGCACTTGCACCTTTTGTAATTTTACTTCCGCGATTGCCCTCCATGGTTACGTCAGGAACGGTGCCGAACTGAGAGGTCGTATTATTGAAAGCTGAAGTATAAAGAGTCAGGTATGGATCTATTACAATGAGAAAATATATAAATATCACTTTGAATCGAAGGTAAACGTTAATTAAGGTCCTAACCTCAGAATCTGGAATGTGGTGCAACGATTTGAAACAGCTATGACCCTTAAATCCCTTAAAATTCACGCTACAGCAATGATATCAAAGACTGTATAAATAGAAGCCAATTTCTAATTAAGTATCTTATGAAACTTACCATTCACTGGAAATCCTGGGTGAAGTCGGCGATGGACGTTGAAAAACGAATTCCGGCCTTTTAAAAATATATGAAATTTTCGAATATCAATTATTAGTAAAAGATAACGCGACACTTTTAAAAATTCGGTACTCTGAAAAACTTTCACAAACCCTGACCGAGTCGGCAAATTCAAATTTCCAACGGTTTTCCTACAAATCAGTTTGGCAGCACTTCCTCACCGGAAGGATTCTCGATGGCAACTGACAGAAAAACCGATCTGCGCAACCTTTGATCGAAATTGCTGACGCCTGATTGGTCGAAATTCAACCGGTTGTCAATATGGCCCCACCCATCAACCGTCATGGAAATTTTCCACTACCATAACCATGGGTAACAATCATGTTTTAACGAATTTCAAAAAGGATCATTTTTAATACGTGTTTTTAATTTTTTTTGCAAGAAAATTATTTTCGTCGAATATCACCCTTATATTTCGCGAACTCGCAGAAGCGGTAGAACGAATTTTAAAAGATTGGATGAAAATATAGTTTTACAACAAACCTAAAGCATCCACATTTTTGCAAAGATGTATGATTAATATATAATTAATTTCGACATCGAAATGAGGATTTATAAATTCACTTATATAAGACGTCATCGTATGACAAAAGAATGGATATCGGTGCTGGGGATATCAATTGTAGACCGATAAAGACATTCTGCAGAGAAGAGAAGCAGCTTATATGAATTCGCGAGATAACCGACGTTCACTTTCTCCCTTAAAATTTCCTACCGCAAGTTAAAGGACTCGGAAACAATAACCTTTCCACCAAAGAGTTAGCCCAACTGCGAAGAATTTCCGGTAACTAAACATCCGAAAGTTCAGATTTGAAACTCATCCAAGGAGCATCTCATGAAAGCATTTTCCTTTGAGGTCTTTCATGCTGAAAGACTTCGAAGAAACCTAGAAGACCTCGCATGAAGCACTTTAGAATCACACCATTGTCACATTTTTTCATGAAAATCACAAAATGAGGAGCTGAATCTTAAGCGTTAGCATATAACTTCCATTTGAATAATGCAGGAATTGTAATATTCATTCACGTCCAACTGGTCGCACACGTACAGTAGAGGACAATCCAGAGAGTTTCACATCCTCGATCACTTCTAAAAACACACTCCACATCGAAATATAATTATCAGAGCTTTAAAACTCACGTTCAAATTGTCATTTCACACACTTCCTCGACACAAGGACTAGGCGTTTACGAGGCTATTTACCGCGCGTTCGGAGTGTCGTTTTTCATGAGAAGTCTGAATTACGTTTTACGCGCTGTGAGAAATCTGTTTAGACGAAAATTTCTTCTTTCTCTTCTTTCAATGGCGGTCGTTAAGCCTTCCTAAAAGAACCACCCAAGTTTTCTTGTCGATGTAATTAGCATACCGATGTCATCAGAAGAACTAGTTTTCCTCTTAGTTCTCGAAAGATAATTGACTTCGGTATGATTACTAAACCATCAATCCTTAGATTTCTTCCTAAGTTTGTGAATTGTGAATGTGATTTCTTCTTTTTCACTTTTGTGTTTTCGACATCATATAGTTTAGTCATACATATTCGTCAGAGATAAATTCGCAGTCGCTGAGGCAATATTTAAAGTAAGATGTTTTATCCCAAAGATGGGGTCCAATCAAATATTTTGACAATCCAATTTATCTAACACTTTCTACTAATCTTTCACAAGCACCAGATGTAAGAATGTGTAATTCATCGAATGTTATACGTACTACCATTGCTACTTTTATAATGGTTCGTTCTAAATTGCAATTAAAGCGATTTGAAAGTAAAGTCTTACTATTCACTTCCATGAATTTTATTGTAGTTTTAATTTCAATTTAGTAATTACACTGTAATTAGTGTAGGAATACTCAAACATGTACATCGTACTTGATTTAGATATTGCCTCGATGACTCGATGAAGAGTACTAGAATTCTGAACGAATTATTCTTACAAACTACCTACAATCGTGATAAAGAAGAAATCACAAACTTACGAATACATGACAATATTGTAGGCTCAATGTGACACCAAAATTACTTACTTACTTCGCATATTCAGAGGCAAGTATATTCTTCTGATAGCTTCTGTTTGCATTTAACATCCGTGAGAAAACATACCTGGTTCTGGTAGAAAGGCTTAATGACCACCATTTTGAGGAAAGAAACGAGAAGTATCAGTCACAACAGATTACTCAAAACTCGTCTGGCGGGATTCAGACTTTTCATGACAAACGAAATTCCGAAAGCGAGAGAAGGCCAAGTAAGCGCCTCGTGCTCGTGTTGAGATAGATTGTGGAATGGCAATCTACACGTGATGGATTTTAAACCTTAAATCATTATTATATCGATGTTATGTGTGTTTAATATAAGTGATCAAGATTGTGGTACTCTCTGGATTATCTTCTACTGTTCGTGTGCAACCAGTTCGACGTTGGAATACTCTCAAATATCACTCGTAGGAAAAACTTATGCCTACACATGAAGCAAAGCTCTTTATTTGTGATGTCCTTAAATGAGTGTAAAATGGTGTACTTTTAAGAGCTACGTCTACTCGGGATAATCTATGGGAAATGGGACACCGAACTAGAAGGATTCCTTCCTATAGAGCTGTGTATTCTTTATGGAGTCAAGAAATAGTTCTTTGCTCTCTTATTCTTCTGAGGCGTATTCGACGATAGAGAATCATAACCTGAGGTGAGTACGATATTAATGATTTAATGAGATTGATGCTTTGATGTCTTTCAATAAAATGAAAAATTATTGGTGTGAAAATATTCCTAATTCAAAATAGCATGTGTCGAAGACGGAAGTGGAAATGATAGTAAAGAAATCGATGGGCGGAAGAAATAATAACACGATGTTAATCTTCGAAGATGAGCCGAGCCGTTTTAATCAAAATAATGATCAATTTAAATGTCTCTGAATAGAGATACTTTAAATAGCATATTAAATGGATTGATGGCATGAGCTGATGCGCCGTTCCCATTCACTTGTTCAAGTCCAGCGACGAGTTACGAAACGCGATAAATAAGATGTAATATATTTCTGCAGCTTTGAACGACTAAAATTTAGCACCATAAATAAATATATTTATTGCAATGAAAATAAAAGAAATTAAAATTCTGCACAATTTACGATATTTCGAGCAATCCCATCGAGGAAACAGCCAAATCTACGAGAGGTATAAATAAAAAATATTAAGGAAAATTTAACATTCCAAATAGTTATAAAATTGAATGAATAATAACATCACACTCCATATCAATATTGTAATAATAATTATTAATGAAAATTCAGATCCAAGTCGTGGACGTGGCCAAGGACGATAGGTTCGAATTCCGCCAATCAGAATTCAGCGTTTTTGTTGATAGCTCATCCTGGTGGCCATTTTCTCAGTTGCTGCTTAGATTTCTGCTGGTGCAGAGGCTGTGTCACTCCTGTGAGAATAACCGTTAGAATTCGAATTTGGTGACGTTCGTTAAGTTTGCAAACAGGTAACAAGACGTTTTATTTTAAGGTATGTTTTAATTTCATCGTACAATTTATTTCTTCTTACAAATGTTTCTATTCGTGAAATTATAAATTTCTTAGAAATAAAAACTTTTGACTTCCTCGAGATTACCATGGTCACCACCCCAGGATCTCCATTACGCGGGAAGTTCTACGGAATACCTTATTAAAATTTCTATTCTTCTCTAGTTATGAAGGACTAATTGATTTCGCGAGCTAAAAATTCCGATGTCTAAAAAGACTTCGTTGCAAAATATTCGTGCAAGTTCGCGTCACCGAAGCGTTGGTATTAAGTTCCAATAAATCCCTTAAACACGAGACTTTAACATATGTTGTCGATCGGTTTTTGATTTAGTGATCATCGGATTAAGTTAGTTACTCTCGTCTCGAGTTCGTGGTTGACTTTCACGAACTATAAAAAATAAATTGACTCGAACCTTAAATGATCTATGAAAATCTCACCTCACGTAATTCAACAGGATGAAACGCAAAAGAAAAAAAATTGACTTTCGCGGGATTCGAAATCGCTGGTAGGTATTTACGCCGAAGACCTTGGTGATTCAGATCTCGGTTCGAATCCGTGCTTTATAAGTGTATTCTTACTTCAGGGTTAACTATAACAAATTGATATTATCTTTAATTTGTGCATATTCAATAATATTTCGTAATGCACTTTATGATTTCTGTGCTGTGTGATATTTCAGATTTTCTAACCGCCAACGTTTCGTAGTATCGTGTTCCTTTCCCAAAGTTATCTAAGTTTATTCTATTTTCTCTTAAATCATGTGAAATCGAATTTAAATTACTGGTACTTTCTATTTTAATTCATCCTTCGTTATTATTGTATAAGCAGATTGAGATATCACTCTTTTAGTTTTAACCTCAAAATGGATCGCCGATATCGAATGTCATGTCAACTTTAAATAAATAATTTCTGCGATACTTAGCGTAGTTGCCCAAATTTTATATTTTTAATTATCCTTCTTAGAATTTGCGGTGACCCAAAGACATGGATAACGGACATCCTAATTTGAAAATATTCAGATGAGTTCCTTGACTGCCCATGGCCGCACAATACAGTACTTGTGTTACGTAAATTGAATGATATTTTATTGATTTGGCATTTCTATTTTTCCAGATTTTGAGAAAGTGAACTTACCTTCAATCCAATGAGAGGCGCTGGTGCGTGAGTCACTTATTTCAAAGTGGATTGCCAACCGTCACAGAAGAGACGCGGAGTTACCGAAACTTAGGTAAGTAGATTTCGTATTTATATCTTCAATTATCCAGATTTTAACATTCAGATATATCTCTTGCGTAACTTACATTCCAGTAATAGAATGTTTCGATGATGTAGGCACGTTTTCAAATTCACCATATTATTCACTCTGTTGAAACGTAATTCATCTCATCGTTTTTGTTCGTTGCATTATAAATACGTTATATTTCCCATTGTAAATTGCCATTTACTGGCTTTTCATGATGTTATTGATATTAATATTTGAATGACACGCTCCTGTCATCAGAACCATCGGGAGTTCATCTCGATGGGAGCGATGGACATCGGTGGAAAGCATCGTAAATCCATCTGTGAATACAAACACGGTTTGATGAATCTATCGATGAATTTAAAAATATGTCATGTCGTACATTCCCGAGTTCGGAAAGGACTGCGCGTAATTACTTCAAATGTGTTGATAAAGTCGGACGTAGTTTTAGCCACTATGAGCTTTAACCTTTGAAAGACACATTACAAAATATGAGGATAAGATGTTATAGTTAGGGAAAGTAGAGATAATAAAATTGTTCCAATGAAGTTACCTTTCATTAAAACGAGACAATATTATGGATTCTTTTCCGCTTGGATAATATTTTTACTTTGACATGTAGAGGAGAGTTTGGTTTTGCTAGCCTTCGTCGTTCATATTAGCGCTTATCCTGCAATAAGGGTTTCCTTCATGCGTCAAAGCAAATGGTTGATTTTGGATGTTACTATAGCAAGCGCAGATCACTCAGCATAAAAGTTGTTTTTGAGATCATAGTTTTACTACGTTACGCCTGGCGTTGATTAATTTTTCCAAAGTCGTTTCATTGACTTATATTTAATACTATTACTATTATTTATTGTTTAAATTATTTTCGAGGAATAGGGTTGAGATGACTTTGCACATAAGGGCGTGCACCCAGGAAAATTCCCAAGGAAATACGGACTTGAAAATGTCTGACGAGGCCGGGAACCGAACCCGGGATCTTCTTCTATCCGGGAGGCTGCTTTAACTATCTTAGCTACCCGGATACATTTAAAAAAGTCTTTTTAGGGACTTTTTGTGCAAAGCAGCCTCCCGAATAGAAATCGCTCCCGGGTTCGATTCCCGGCCCCGCCAGACCTTTTTCAAGCCCGTTTTTCTTTGTTTATTTTCATTTACGTAAGACCAACCCAATGCTCACATAGTATGCCTGTTGCCTTTGTCTATGATTCGAATATAGTTCTGAGAAGACATAAAATCAGTTTATAATCCTACATTCGCAACCATTTCTGAATGTCTCTTATCCTATCCATGAGAACCTACAAAGTATCACTATATCATATCGCCATTCTGACACATTATATTCTGTTAAATTACCTGCTTCTGCCGTACAAGTTTTAGCTAATGGCAACCTTCATTTCTAAGCTTTGTTTATAGAATGTAATAAAAATGTAGGCTGTAAGCTGTTATTGCTATAGACTTTCACCGCGATTTTTTTTTAAATGTATGAATTTCAAGGAAATTGGAATAATCTTGTAATTGTTTAAGGAATTGGTTTCTGTGAGGCACTGGAAATTTAGTTGCAGTTGTGAAATTCTTCATGAAATGCAATCTAGATTTTGTTTCTTTCAACGTTATCATTTTAATATTGTATAACTGTATTTGATGTTACAAGCATTTTAAATTGTGCTTGATGGTTTTAATAATTTTTTAGAGACTCTGATGTCATAGTCGAATCAATTTATTTTTCCTTCCTTTTCTCTTAGCTTTTGTGAATCACTTTATGAATCTCGAGCACACACTTTCGCCTTCTAGTCTTTCTTTAAGTTTATGTTAGGAAAAGTGAAAGGTATTTTTAGGCATTCCTTGACAAGGTTAATTGCTGTTTTGGTTTCTCTTTCCGTTGCTTTCTCGATAAGATTGCGCCAAAAATATATAAGCAAAATGCGTCCTTTAGCCCCAATTTTGGGTTTCAGCGACCCTCATTACATCTACTTCGCTTTTAAGAGTTCAGAGTGGTCTTCTAGTAACCTTGGATAGACCATGGCCTGTGATGTACATTCTCAGTTTTTTTTTTTATCGTTAGTAAGGTGGTGAAATGTAGAAATATTATAAATTGTTTCATATCGCTTCACAGGTCACTATTTACGTATAGAATTTCGCACTTCAAAACTAAATTCAAATCCTCATATGTATGTCAAAGGTTTTGCGCGGCGTGGACTGCAAAATATAGAACATGATCTTGTCGATTACATACGTTTACAGTCTCATTAAATTAAATTATCACTGGAGCAGGAGATTCTTATCTTATTCTAATATCTTCTTAAAATTTCTTCCGTTTCCTTATACAGAACATCGGAAAATTTCGACGAATTTATAAACTACAGCTTATAAGCCGCAAACTGGCGACCCTTTGACATTTGGAGTTCTTCTTTTTTCAACATTAAGTTATGAACTATAATATTAGCGGACGGAAAAGAGAAACAAATAGTTTCAATTTTACGAAAAAATCAATAGTAATAGAATCGTTTATTGTGTACCTTGGGTGTCTTTTCAGTGAACTGGATGTGTTATTCTTAGAAATAGTTTTTTACATGGCGTTTGAGCGCATAGGTGTACAATTCCGTCCCTTATTTTTATAAACATTATATTTTTCCATTTGAATTTCTTACCGTTTCATGTATAATGAAGGAATAACGTTATACTTTTTAGCATTAGCGTTTAAAAAACAATTTTTGGTGATTAAGCATTTTTGATCATTGAAGTCGTAAAAAAAAGATAGCTATTCAATAGTCCATGCTGTGACAGAAATGGGAAAACGTTTGAGAAACATGTGGTATTATAGGGATGCATTATTAAAAATTTACAGGAAAAATATTTTGAAAATATTGCTTAACTGATCATCGAGAGATAATCACTGTACATTTTCCCACCTTATATCCGATTGGATTAAGCTAAGATGAGAGATGTTAGATTCTCATCTATATAGAAAAGGGCTAATATTTTTAACCATACATCTAACCTTCTCCAACTAGCGAAGAGTAAAATTATAAATGTTTACGTGCATTTCTCTCTTGTTGGTAAAAATTCGATTGCAACAGAGGCAACTTTGTGCTTGTAGCATATACTTAAGTTTCACTTAAAAGGCTCTCATATATATCTAATTTGTGATAAATGGCCATCAGATGCTAACGTTGTTATAAATGGGTGTGAATTTTAAATTTATCGTTGCCATGGGACTACGTAAGAAGAGCTAAGCTCTCTGGCGAGTCAATAGTGGTTAATAGCCATGGAATTACCGTTTTGATATCAGTATAACTAGAAAATGATTTATGCAATGACATAATGTGTTGCGTAGCTTCTGAATAAACGTTTGAAGTTTGCAATTGACCCGAAAACTTTTCGATAATAATTCTTTGTTTCATTTGTTTCAGGATAATGCAGCATCCAGCTCCTGAGTGTGAGGTCACCTTGTGAGTACCCTGACACTTTTCTTATCATATGTAACGAAATACTATGCCTTCAAATCTAATAACTAATTCATCTTACATATTGTGGCAATATATCAGTCTGGTTTAGCAGTTTCTTGATCTTCTTGTTTATTGCAAGAAAATTTGAGTAATCAAACATTTTTGAATTTCTCATTATATCTCATCAATTTAAGAGTGAATCACTAAAGTCACAATATCAATTGCCAGTAAATATTCTCTGAATTTCCCAGGTACTAATTATCCTGGATTGCTGCCAATTTGAATTCAACTATTTTGGTAATAGCTTTTGGTGGCTTTAGTTTAGAATCAAGTGTATCTATGTGTGCTAACCACCTGCTCCGTGGGGGAGGAGGGAATTGTGCCTGATTCCTCTCAGCCTTAGCCGAAAGGCCTACAGACGCAGGCATCTCTTCCAGGGTCCTTTATTTCACCTTCTTCTGCTGGGGGGAGCTAACTTAGCCCTCTCTTCTCACCAGTTCGATCTTTCTTGTCTATGAGGTCGGATCCCGCGGTCAACCAGCGCTAGGCGATAAAGAGGGGGTTCCTAGGCATGGGAATGAACCTCATTGCACGTCGCCTTAACCTGGCCGGGTCCACTCCTTAGGGTTTCCCTCCAAATCCTCCCTTCCCTTCTTCATCGGCTGAATTTCAGGAAAAAAAATTAAGGAAAAAATTTAAGAAAAAGTACGTCGATGTAATTTATCCAGGTGTAATTCTGGTACCGGTTGTGGTTATCAATGATAACGAAGGTGCAGGTTATTTAAAAATACAAGGGAAAATATTGACACGCCTTAGCTACAGCAATAGTTTTTGAACATTCAGCGTTAAAGGTTTCATCTTTAGTAGATTTACTTTTCATGTGAATCTCTCTGGCTATCTAAAACATTTATTTCATCCATTAAAGGGTTTTACTGAGGAACTGAAATTGCAGGTCTCTGCTATGAAAGAATCGGTATTATCTTAAATTAGATTGTACTACAGGTTCCCCATTGTTAAACATTCCGATATCATTCCCGTTCTTCAATTGACTAATAGGGTGTATCACGAAAAACCTTTTTTCGAAATTCAAAATTTCAAGTCAATAAAAAGTTGTCACTATATATGATCACATATCAACCCAAAACATTTTTGTAAAATTGAAAAAATTTAGGTCTCCCGCAACGGGCATTAAGTTTTATTTGTTTTGTCCAAAACGAAGATTTAATTTTTAAAAATATAAATTTAAAGTAAATTTTTGTTTTCAACTGCAAAAAATATAAAGTTTGTAATGTTAATTTACAGTATTAAAAAGTTATATCTCTCGTGTAAAATTTACGCCTTTTCAAAACCCTGTATAATTCCCATACTATTAAAAAAATCTGATGCCAGCACATGACTTTCTCCATATATAAGATGTAAATATTTATCTAAGACAGTATTTTCGAACTCTATATTCAATCCATACTTGGAAAATATATACAAATACATTTTTTGTAATTTTTGCAATTAACTGTATATACCTAAAAATCAGATTAATGGAGGAATTTTGCAAAAACGGAAACAAACTTCGAAAAATAAAGCTCGACTTCTGGTTAACCGATTTACTCCAAAAACTAATCATTTCTAACGGCACCTACTAAAGAGCTATACATATAAATGAAATTTGGTGTTGATACGACAAATAGTTTTCATGTTAGAGCGCCCACAAAGTACATAATCAACTACTTCCGGTTTATCAGTATTTCACGAATAACTCCTAAACAATAAGTGGTACAAAAATAGGTTTCATACAAAAGTTAGAGTAAATTTCATTTTAGAAAACTTTTATAGAATTAGTATACACCTAAATATCATATTCATGGAAATATTTTGCAAAAACGGAAATGAGCTTTGAAGAATAAAGTTCGACTTCCGGTTAACCGATTTACTCCAAAAACGAATCAACTCTGACAGCACTTACCACAACGCTATATGGCTATACGGCTAATAGTTTTTACGTTAGAGCGCCCACAAGCACACACACACACATACAGACATCATTCCAAAAATGGTCAAAACCTTATTCTAGTACCCCAAAACATGTATTTCCGTTGAAATATCGAAGTCGATTTTTTTCATGATAACAATAATTTCTCTATATTACTATACGTATATGGAGAAAGTAATACACGAAAATTATCAAAAGGAAGGGTTGAAATTTGAAAAATATGTGTATTTGATAGAAAATTAAGGTTTTCATGTAGATTCAAGGATGCGTAAATGTGACACGGCAGATGTAATTTTTTAAGCAGTTAATTAACATTCTAAACTTTATATTTTGTAGTTGTAAACAAAAATTTGCTTTGTATTTATGTTTAAAAGATATTAAAATCTTAATTTTATACAAAAAAATCAAACTGTAGGCCCGTTGCGGGAGATTTAAATATTTTTCAATTCGATTAAATTTGTTTGGGTTAACATGTGACCATAGTGACAACTTTTTATCGACTTGAAATTTTGAATTTCGAAAAAAGATTTTCGTTGTACACCCTTTTGACTAATACCCACACTTCCATGATTAAAACACAAATACAACATATCAAATTGCAGTATCGACGTTAATCTTAGACTAGCCGAAGCGCACGTTGATTCTCAACGGAGATCTCTGTATATTTCCTGTTAGCCTGGCTCAATGGACCAGGTTAGGGTTCGCCCACAAATTTCGTAACGCAAAATTATCCTATTTTCGACCCCCCTCCGCTGCACGACGAGTGCTTAGTGAAAAGTATTGGGCTTATACACAGGAAATTGATTTTTAGATACCAGTAATTATTCACATTTAATAAACAATTTCAATTTTAAAGGCCTTTCATACATTTCACATGGATTCGATGACTTGATGATAATTAGCACAAAACACAGACAGGGGAATACCCGTGCGGCCTACCAAATTTCACTCTGACTACTTCCGTTCGACATTCGTTCGGATCAGAGCTGCCAACTTTCCCCGGTAAATTGAGTTTTAAATTCAAACTTTAAACATGCAGAAGTTTTGATTTTTTCGTTGTTCAGAAACCGTGACGTAATGCAAACCTTGGCCTCCCCTCCCCCCACTTACCAGGACCGTATCGCCTGGCTAAACGCCCCCTCCCCTCCCCCAAATTGCGCTCCTTAATTTGTGAACCGCCCCTTATGAAAAAGAGAAATCCAAAGTAATCCTGGTTAGAAAAAGCTACCACCAACGGCGTGATGAATACAAATCTCGCTGTTAACTCCATTATGAATTAACTTTTCTGAATACTGTTTTATTTTATATAATTTTCAAATGGTTATTAATTTAATTTACAGCGTAATATACGAAAATGAAATTTGAGTCGATATCGTACCTGGAAGGTCCTGAAATAGGTCTCCGTTACCCCCATATGAAATGTAAAGGGTAATGTAAACGGCTCACTGGGATCGAACCAAGGACCGTCAGGCTGACGTTAAAGAGCGTAAATAAATTAATTCATTACCTCTATCTACATACCGAATTTCAAATTTCTATCTTATAGATATTGATTTTTTTAATATTAAAAATCGCCGCTATTAATTTTAAATAAGGAAAATATTTGCCCTGACTCTAGCGTCGAACCAAGGATAATCCTCACAGATGTCTTTATAGTTTTCGTCGGATATGCACGGATTCTACCGATTCCTCGAATTTCAACTCTTTGTTTTGCCAGGAAGTGCCTGGAAACATTTTTTTTTAATGAATGAATGAAAACCCCCGTAATGTATCTTTAAGGAAAAAAATCGCGACTTTGGGGCCTTCTGGCATCGAACCCATGACACTGAGAATCAAAGTCGACGGTCGAAAGTGGAAGTGTATTCTGCAAGCATATTGATAATACAAATTTCAAGTCGACATCATATCGAGAAGGTCCTGAAAAAATAAAAGAATGAAAATATTCTTAAAAATTAACGCAATTTATTTTTTGAATTAGGAGAAATTTGTACCCACCTGGCGACAAACTCACGTACATTTGGTTTCAGTTTCATAGATATAAAGAAAGAAGAGCGCCTTTTCCGTGACCGCTATTATTTTCTGTTCCCTATCCTACCGGGATGTAGCTTAAAATATTTTCGAAACTGTATAGTATGTAATTGGAGATTACCACCATACGTTTCAAATAGTACAGACGGCTATTGTCGGACCCAGGATATTTTGAAAGATGTGAATACATATAACGCCCTGATAGAAATAAAACGTATTTAATTCAAATTTTGAAGTCGATATCATACCGGGAAAGTCCTATAATAAGACTCGGTTTTCCCCATCTGAAATGTATAATAGGGATTTGTAAATGGCTCTCTGGGATCTAACCAAGGACTTTTTTTCGTAATAGATTCACTCGCTCATTCGTAGGAGATCAAAATTCAAACCATGTTCCACAAGTGTCACTGAATTGAAATTTTTATGACCTTCTAGCCACAACGTTTAACCACCTGAAATAAGGGGATTTTGAATCTCAGTGTCATGGGTTCGATTCCGGAAGGCCCCGAAGTACAGATTTTATTCTATAAGGGTGCATTGAGTGGATTTTCGAAAATTTTTTGAAGCGTTTCTCGGAAAATAAGAGAGTTGTAAAATCTTTTCCCGAAAACATAGAAACTTTAAACTCGGCATATAGATTGAGCTCATAAATATATTTTATATGCGCTGTTTACCGTTTCGCTGATGGTCCTTGGTTCGATCCCTGAGAGCCATTTACATTACTCTATGCATCTCAAATGAGGATAGCGAAGTCTTATTTTAGGATCCTCCTGTTATGATATCGACTTCAAATTTTGAATTGAATAGGTTTTATTCATATCAGGGCTTTGTTTGTACTCACATTATGTAAAAGGTTTTGCGTTTGACACCTAGCAGCCCAACTATTTTGAACTTATGGTGGGAATTATAATTTCCAATAAATATTATTAAGTTACCGTAAACAAGGCAGTTTTTAAGATTCTTATTGAGTCTTTGCAAAGTATAGATTTCATTCAAGAATATCAGTAAACAATACAGAGTTTTCTCAATGAACACTACTTTTATTCAAACGTTTCTTCTTAAAAAATCATATGGATAGCCGGCTAACATAATTTATTCCAGTGAATATTTAGATTTAAGTGAATATTAAGTGAATATTTAGATTTAATCAATTTAGCAGAGATATTGTGGAAGCTTCCATACAGAGGCTTGCTTGTTAAGTCACCAGTAGATAGGTATTCCATTGGAAATTGATTAATTGTTCAACTTAGCTGAAGTCTCTAAGAATTTACAAATAATCAAAATATTCTGAATTACTACTGAGGTATGTCACCTTTCCTGTTATAAGACTTCATTCAGACTATCAATATTCCTATAAACTAAATTTTTAATCCTTTTCTAAGACTTAATCTTAGAGGGAATTTGATATATGTTAATATAAATAATTGACAAGGCAAGCAATAGCAAATAACAATGAATAACAAAATCCTGCCTTGTGAATTAGATTCCATAATTCATACTTTGGAGAGCTAAAAATGAGTCTATATTCTTTCTGAAATACTTTGTATAAGCTGTTACTGCAACTTATAAATCAGAATTATCGAAACGGATTTGCAAAGAAATTAAAAGAAGAAAAAATTACGAGGAATCATGCCTTCAGTAGTACCAAACTACTCATAAAGGGAACCTCTGTCTTCTTTGTACAGGAAATAAATGTAAACTAAACCACTCATAGTAAGAACTACTTCTTTGTTTCATATAAGAAATATTGCAGCATTACCATAGGCCAAGAATGGAATGCCTAAAATTGAAGAAATTCTACTCAAAATACTTAACAAACAAAGTGCCTAAATCAGAATTTTAAATATTCTCAAAAAATTGTTTTCCAAAGTAAGTTTGGCGGTAAGGTAAGTAATACGGTCTTCGTGTGCAATGATAGTTTATGTTAGGATAGTAACCAGTCCTCAGGATAAGATACTTATGCTCCCCATTTACCATTTAAAGACAGACATCCCTTTCTGATCTTTGATGATACTACTGTATTTTACAAAATATAACGTCTATGATGGATAATTCACTTTCTAAAAATATCTCGTCAAGACTTCCTAAGTTATTGAGCAAAAAGCTCCCACAATAGTTCATTTTGTGGTTACATTAAGAGGTTATATATGTCTTTTGTGGAAAATTCAGTGATATACTAGCAAGTGATTGAAGGTTTCTTAACTTGTAGAAATAAAGTCATTTCGTAGAATAAAGACTAGAAATAATCACCCTTCCACCAGAAAAAAAACAACCTCATCTACACTAAACACCAACAAAACTTCCAAAATAACATTTGCGCAGTAGTTTGAATCTTAAGTATCAAGTCGAATAATTCTCAAACATAGATATTCAGCACCATTTAAAATTATTGTAATGTTATCATATATAGCTTTCTTTCATAGCTGTTTTATACATTACAATGAAATGATTGTTAAATAAAACAGGTTTTATAAAAAACAAAAAAGTAACTTTTAATTCCACATACAAAGGTTACAGTGGCGAATTGTTTTGGCTAGTAATAGCCATCTTCAAGCCCAGGAAAAAGTACTGAGAAGGCTTATATAGGAGAAAGGGAAGGGAGGGGAAAGATGATAGGAGCGAGGGGGAAGAGAGCAGGGATAAGTGGCAGATTTGTAACAGAGTAAAAGTCAAGCAGTCAAGTCCCTGAGTGGCTTAAGAGGATAAAAAATAAGTTACCTGCTGTTCACATTCATCATATGACAACATTTTTAATATATTCACCATTATCTTGACATATAAAACAGTCATACAAATGCATCAAACCCTGCATTGTCTGAGGATTCACTGTATATTCATATTGAAGGGTGATCTGCACTGCTCTAAATGTAAAGACAGAGTTAGCTTAGTTTGGTTCATGTGTTTTTTAAGTCTCAATTTTCTGATTACATTTCTAAAAAAATAATCTTATGTAAGGTGAAACAGTAAAGACAATTTTGGCATGACTGGGACTGGAATTCAGGCCTGCAGCTAGAATGGCTGGTATTCTAACTATCAACAAAATGATTTTTCCTAACCTTATTTCAAATTCTCAAGTAAATGATTACAGCTGTAGTTGTGATATCAATAGATATGGAAAAATCAGCATCCTATTTTGAATCAAAGAAGTTGATAATATATTGATATAATTATATTTTATCAATCATTTACTTTGCATAAAAATGGTTCATGATAACTAGATTGTTTCATACATGATGAAGCTCTTTGATTCAGCATTGAGTTACATGTTTAAAATTTATTTCTTATATTATATTAAGATTTGAAGTTATTGCTGATATCACAGAATAAATTTGTACATTTTACTTAATATGATCTTCCAGAGTAGATGATAAAAAATGTCTTAATCTTTTATATAAGAAAACACTCCATTTTATCATTCTAGTTGGATTCTTAGAATGGTTTTACAATCCAAATTTTTTAGAATAAATACTTCATAATTAAGAAATAAATGCCTAAATTCATATCCCAAGGCACATATTTGTTATGAGGTGCTAAAGAGAAGGTTAAATTTGGAATACCAAAATACTTCTTTGCCTTGGAGGCATCTAGAAATTTCAAATCCCAAATTATAATTTATGTTATGATTACTATGTGAGAAGTAGAAGCTTATTGACCAGCTGCAAAGTTGCAAGGAATATAAGGATGACCTAGAATTGATGGAAGAATTTCTTCGAGCAGAAATGAAAATTGGGAAAGTCTTGATTTTTTCAAAGTCTTTCTAAATAACTCAACATTTCTACTTTCATAAACCTTTTTAAAAGCACAAGCTTAAATGTATTTAAAATATATTGGGATGCCAGAGCTGACCCAACTCCAGATTCCATGAAGCTTGCTTTAAAGCTCAACAAGGACTGGTTCAGAACTGTGCCTTCATATGGTGTGGTAGATGCTCCTGCGCAATGACTGGATTGGGACAATTGGTAACCAAAATACTGCCACATACAATTTAAAACTCACTCAACTGTCACCTCCTATAAACACATCTTGCATCTGGACACCATGGACCCTGGGTGCATATCTTGTCTTTACTATACCTCTCTACTTAAATTTATTCAGTAATATTTATGAGGTGTGTTAAAAAATTAAAGGGGATTTTGTTTTTTTGAAAAGACTTATATATTTGTCTACAAAATTGCTATCACCTTCAAAGCTGTCCCTGCCATTCCCCGAAACATTTCCCGAACTTGTTCTTTGGGGTAGCTTTAGCTATCTCGGAGATGAATTTTAAATTTCATTTATGCTTGTAAAGCAACAGGTCTTTAAGGTTCACTTTATTTTTACAGGGGACAGAATAAGTCACTAATAAGAGTTATGTCTGGGAAATATGGAGGTTGGGGCATCAACACAGTGCTGCTTTTGGTCAAAATAATCACCAGCAAGCAATGAAGCGTGAGCAGGTGCAATGTCATGGGTCAAAAGCCATGCATTGTTTTGTCACGAATCTGGGGAGTTATTTTTGGATATCTTCACCCAAATGGTGTTTAACTTGTAATATTTTTAAGACTTTCTTCTTCTTCTTCTTCCTTGGCACTACAGCCCTGTGTGGGCCTTGGCCTCCCTCAAGATGCCTGTCCATTCTCCACTGTCCTGCACTTTCTCCCACCATCTTTCAATCCTCATAGCCTTTATGTCTTCTTCCAAATCCTGCATCCATCTTTTCCTCGGTCTTCCTCTTCTTCTTTTTCCATCCATCTCTCCATGTAGTAATTTCTTGGGCAGCCTTTCTTCACTCATTCTTTCCACATGACCCAGCCAAGCTAGTCTCTGAGCCTTCACAAATCTCAGCAAAGTCTTTTTAAGACTTTGCTGCACTTTATTCCATTTTTATAGCAAATATAATACTAATTCTCTGATCCATTTTCAGAATCTCTGATCCTACCTAAATGCATGTAACCCTTGTGACAGCTAACTAAATATCCAATTTAGCTAACATAGTATAGAAAATTTTCAGACAAGTTTGCCAACAAAACAACAAAAAATCGGACCAATAGAACACGTAAAGTTACAAATTTTCTGTTATTTCTATTTAATATGCCTAGTACATTAGTTCTAACCTCTCTTCACTTGCTTATTTTGTAGCCATTTTGAATTTTTCTTGAGTTTTATTTTATCTTAATCATAAAAACAATAATCTACATCTTTCATCAACTTTTGATGTATATTACAAATCATTAGTAACTCAGGTAATGTTGTACTCAGTAATTTTAGTTCTCATTCTACAGAATATGCACCAATCCAATGGTGGAGAACAGCAATTTCAGATAACCGCAATGGCAAATCATAATTTAAATTCAAATATTATCAAATCAGTGAATAATTTATCACTGGTTTGATTATATTTGAATATTTATGATCTTTTTTGAAAATCATTCAACATATCACCATAACATCATCAGTACAAGTTAACTTCATTAAAAAATGCACCATAAAGTGCTGATAGACTCTTTATTTTCATGATCTACACATGCATGGATTATTGGCCCAAGTGATAAATCAAAGGAATTCTTTTCAGAAGTTAAACTTCTGATTGATTTATCTAAGCTTTCTTTACTGAGCTTCTTTCTGCAATTATTTTACTTACATGGTCATAATGCTACCTTGAAGACCCTTCTGAATATTCAGGGCCCCAACTATTGTGCCTTGGAAATGAACACTCGAGAACATCGGCACATGGTCTCTGGTTTTCCTAAAGTCATAATTGAGACTGTATAAGATCTATTCTGATCCCGAATGGGCAATCTTTTCCTCATAGAATTACATAAAAATGTAGTAAAAATCTACCAGAAGATCCTCTAAGAACCCTACAGCAACTGAGAATCCCAAAGATGCTGTCAAGCAATTCATAGGTCTAAAGCATAGATTTACATGGCCACATAAATGTCATGCTTCTCTGATATCCTATTCTTAAATAACTGTACTTATCTTATGGAAGAAAATTGATTGTGACATGGTGTAACCCAGGGTCACTCTTGATAATTTCCAAAGCAAAAATATGTGAAAATCATGTCCTTCATCATCATACAATATTGTCTTCCTGGGAAGTGCATAATTCAACTCAATGAATTCCTTGTGGGAGGAATTGAGAAACTATTTTTGAACTCAAGACCAATTCAAAACAATTCCTTGCAAATGACCTCACAAAGCACCTACTCCATCCACATTTAATTTAATTCAAACGTTTGATGAATGAAAAAATCCTAGCCAATAAAGATGACTGAGGTGAGGGGCCTCTTTAGTGAATAACCCAAGTGCTGCTATTATTTAGCAAAATATGTGATTTAATTAGATTAAAGTCTATAAATTAACTTAATGTGAAAACTGAAACAACAATGAAACAGAAATATAACTTAGGTGTTACCAGTGCCACAAACATTCTTGTCCTACTGAAACAGCATGCATGCTATGGCATGTCCTACATGCCATCAAATTCAGAATATTATGCTAGATGGCCTTGAGCTGAACTTTATCAGTACTTTATATAAAAATCAATGTAGAAAGCTATAACTGTGTGGAGCTCCATTCTATTAAATGGAATTTTGTTACTTATTTCCCACCCATTTACTAGTAATTTATATATTGAGCAGAATAGATTTGATTCAATAAAAACTGTATTCATACTACCGATTTCATTTTCAGTATCCTGAGATTTGGTGATAACGTGATTTGTGTATTCAGAAGCTGAATGGTTAGCAAAGTAGCTTTCTAACACCAACGTCCCATGATTTGGCTGAACGGGTTCTTTCTCTCTTGGCATTATTTCTCATTGAAAGTCATTAAAGCAGAAAATGACATCAAAATCCATTAGTACAATTTTTGAAACAAAAAAAGATTAGTTAAGGTAAAAATCTCTTTCAAGTTCTTTTTTATAACAAAGATCGACTTTGTGAATTGATTTGTGCCATATGTGTAACACACAAAGTCAAGTATTAGAAATAGTAGGTAGGTAGATTTTTTGCTTCTCTATATCTATTGCATCCACAATTTACAGGAATTATTAGGTATTTAATCTTTAAAATTACTTGTTGCAGATAATCAGGATGTTGCAAAAAGTTGTTTTCAGTAGACAAGACATTTTATAAATAAGTTATTGTTTATACCTAAAAAATGACATTTTTAACTGAAACAGAAATGAATCTGATCAACTAAACCCCTAAATATTTAAATATTAAATCAGTTAAATCAGTATGAATGAAAATACTAAATTATTATTCTTTCCAAATAATCTTAATCCTTTCCTCAAATTATTTATTGTAAAAATTGATTGATATACATTGTATATCATCTGAGGTACAAGTTATTGTCTACGTTGAATTTCATCTGTTTTACCTTCCTTTTGCAGAAGGAAAACCATCAGTCCAGTCTAAAAATAAGTCCATGGTATGGGATATGACCTCTTTGCTACTGGAGAAAATAAATATTGTCAAGTGTAACCTGCTGTAATTTCATACATAAAACTTTTAATGACAAAGTAAAAAAATATAACTTTTACAAATTCCATAAATATAACCCAGTCTTGAGGAGCAGTCACTTATCTTGGGTAAATAGAATCTCATTAGCTAGAGGGATAGAGCTGAATTTTTGTAAATATATGGACCAATCCTCTACACAATCTAACGTTTTACTTTTCTTATCATGTTTCATAGCTGTTATTTAGCAAAACATTGATTTAGAGTCCATCAAAAATTGATATGATGAAATATGAATGGAGCATAATGTTGGATATTTAACTTATATGAAAGTATTGTTAGCATTTCAGATTGAAAGCAGAAGGTTCATATAAAAATGATTTATACATCTTTACCCTATGATACTTAAAGAAATGAATTCCAAAAAGTCAAAAAATTAAACTTGTTCACATGATCCAATATATCTGCAAGTAAATGTTACATTCCACTGTAGTATTATTTACTCTCTAATATTTTTGTATATACATTAAAACTTGTCTAATGTGGAAACCCAAAGTGGAAACCCAAAGAATTGAGTAAATTTTCCAGCTCATGCTGAAATTATTGAAACATTGTATTGGTGCCAACAACCAGCCAGCAGAAAGCAAGCTTTCTTTATGTTTGTAGGATATGATCTGGAAGATATCACTTCACTAAAGATTTCATTAAATTAGGAAAGACCAGATAACTGGTGAATGGACTACCCAATATCCCTTAAGTATACAAAACAATAACATTGATGATCAGCAGAATAAATGTGATCATCGATGAGAAGCAAGAGTGTTCAGCCAGAGGAATGTTGGAACACCAGAAGCGAGGTGCCCTTATATGGAGACCTTGAGGGTAAGTATTAATTCCTCTATACTAGCAAGTGTTCTTCTTCTGAGTATCTTTTACTTTAGGATTAACCATTTGTTCCTATCTTTGAGATGGTAAATTAACTTGAAAGATGAGCAAACCAATGGTAAATACTTTTAAAAGCTAGAAAATTTTATTCTGCATTATACAGGTTTGTATGATAGTTTTTCATATTTGAGGTTTAAGGAATAGAGATTTTTTTCTGAGTTACAGAGGTTTCACCTAACAGAGGGCTTTTCCTAGAAAAAACCTTTTATATACACTTAAATATTACTGATGTTTCCTTCTTAGGCAGGTTTCTACCTTAAACAGATTCTGCTTTTGACAGGTTATCTGTATGTACAAATGTAGATGGTTTCACACTTTCATATCTATATGTTTGTAAAGTTAGAAAAAGAAACTTAGGAGTTGGTAGCATAAAATAGCCAAAAGGTTGATCTTTCTCAGTCCATCGCAGTTGTTAATTGTTGTAGCTTGCACTGCCTTGTGAGATTTAAAAGTTTTACTTTTAACATTTTAGGTTTGATCAGTGTAAATATTTTAATAATTGATTATTTAAAGTAAGAAACTACATCAAAAGGATTTAGTGGTTAAATTTAACAAGTAAAAGGCAAATGGGAATAAAGTACTTTTTATTATTTTTACATAATATTGTAGAACACATATGATGTATCTTCCAACATATGCCATATTAACTTGTCCCTGATATATTTTTATAAATCTTGAAAACATAATGTACTCCATATATCTCGCCTCACAATTTTCTCTCTCTGACATATAATATAGCCAATAGGGAAACTAATGGGGTACCAACACATTTTTAGTGTTTTATGGAATGGCTTTTTTACATCACATGTCTTTTAGCCCTTGATTTCAAAACTTTTCATCAACTTTCAATATTCTTCTTGTAGAAATAGATTATTTACAGAAAGCTTTCCACTGCCAATAACTAAATAAAAATAAAAAAATTATAAACTTGAACCTCTTTATCAACAGTTTTATACAATTTCAAGTCTTATATGAAGAGGTAACAAATATATTTGAGGGCAAATCACTTCTAACTAATAATATTATCAATAAGCCCAATTGTTTGAACAGCTGTAGGCGGTATTACAAAGAGACAAGAACACATGCTACATTCAAGGGACAAGTACACAAGGAATAGATAGAAGCACTTTTATTTGATTTATTTTCCATAAATTTGATTTTAAATACCAAGTATGTCTACTAACAATTGTATGAGGTTGCTGAAAATATTTCCCAAGGACATGCCTAGAGGAAAGTATTAAGGCTTGCTTATTTTTTTTACCTCAAAACACAACTCTCAACTTTGATTCTTTTGTTGATTAAAATATCTAACACCCATATTATTTCTTTGGTTTTTAATGTATTGTCCTGTTACCAAGGAATTTATGTACATGGTTTCCCTCTTTTGTACTTTCTAGCCACTCAAGTTCATTCAAAGTATAAAATTGCCAGGCTTTAATAACAAAATTAAATGAAATACTCTTTGAACTCAATTGATTATATCTCAAAAATTCAAATAATACATTTATATTGCTGCAATAAAATTCAAAGGCTCAAGAGTTATCATAAGGGTATCTTAAATAAATGTTCAGCCTTAGTACCATTTGAGTATTTTAACAATTGATTGAAATGGCAAACTTGTTATATCTTCATTTATTTATCCACCCAAGGTTAGGATTACCATTTTTTTTCTCGTAATTCTATTCCTTGGTCATTTTTATTACAAAATTTTAATATTAAATCTACATAATTGTCATGATAGCATTTTCTTCTTAGTTAAAAACAAAACAAGGCTTTCATTTAATTATTGTTACCTTCTATGCCTCCCAGGGCAAGGAACACTGCATTCAGAGGCATGGCATGTGACAGGCTTGTGCTGACCTAAGAATCCCACACAACATGGGCATTAAAGGAAGCCAGCAGGCAAGTGGAAGACTAGGGCCAGGTGTGGCGGATGATGAAGGAGATGCTGCTCCATTGCCATTATGTTGCATGACCCATGATGGGGGTCGACTGGTTGCCACCATTATTGTCTGAACTGTACGTGAGGGATCAGCCCCACTGGCACCAGGGAGGCCACCAGATGGATGGGTAGTGGCCTCTCCACCTCCCCATCCTCCTTCCTCCCCTTCCTCATCACTCTCCTCCTCCGATTCATCACCATTTAGGCCTCCATTTAACTTTGACTGCTGCTTCTTTCTCTGCCTCCTTGGGTTATCCGTTATTTTCTGATGGACACTCGAGTTCTTCTTTCTGGACCCCTTTCCTCCCTCATGATGCCTTGAGGATGCAGGAACGATGGTTGTCTTTGGCGTCAGATGAAGTTCTGTTAGGTGAAGAATTGTAATCATTATCGTGAGTGAAACAAGTGTTTTGAGATTTAAGAGGTTAAAGACAAAGTGCATGCTTCACTGGTTGTTTAAGTATACATGAATACATGCATCGTAGAAGCTGTTTAGTTTCTGAGAGATTTGTTTGATGAGAAGATGGGATTTGCTGAAATGTGCTGTCAAACTCAATAGAGTAATGAATCAATGGACAGTTAAGGCAATTAAAGAATATTAATGAAGAATTAAATTAAGTTAATATGAATGAATTTTTTATAAGGTGATAACGTTTAAATAGAGAAATGTGTTTGTACCCACCTTATTATATGGAAGCAAAGGTTAGGTGCCTCATTGAAAGCATATGTGTAAATTAAAAACAGTTGTAATGGATTTTATGAGATGAAGAGGAGAAATAGGATACAAGAGTTTGGAATGCCAGGATAATAAGTATATGAGGATTGGAAGAGATTGTTTATGACCAATTGATGAAGGATGTGTAAAATTGATTTAGGTAGAGTAGATGGAAATAGAGTGACAAAGATGATGTATGTATTATGTGAAAAATTAGGATTACTGAATTGAGTGGAGAGTATCTGATAATAAGTGCTGAATTCGATGCTGAAGGAAGGAGACTCACGGAGTTGAAAGAATAAAAGGCAGTGTATAAAAAGATGTACAAGTCTGAAGTGAATAATGTTTTGTAGAGTGTAGAGCATTACAGTTATCTTTGGTATTGTTTTATTTTCAAAGGTTTGTGATAACATGTAATGAGTTACAAGCTATCCATTAAATTTGCAATTTTATGATACTTATGACAGATTCATGTATCAAAGGGCGTACCGAGGGGGGGGCAGCTGCCCCCCCTGGACAGCCACCACTGGACCCTTCGATCTAGCTCCCATACATTTAGCTGGCTAATTATGTGCATATGCAGAAGTACTGTTGAATTTATGAAATTGTAGATAAAGTAAAATGTATAGGCAAGTATGTTTCGATTCACAAGCAGACGTCTGGACCATACCCGTTTGACCTACATCAAGTGCGTAAACAAACGCATTACCTGGAAGGAATCGGACTTTCCATGGGCATTTATTTCCAGCAAATAATTTCCGAGAAATACCTCTTTTTTTAAACACCACAGAAACAATGGAACATGTAAATGCAAATTTATATTTATGTTGAATTTTTTATTTGCATTTCTGATTAGCCCCCCCATAGGCCAAAAGCTCCCTCATTCTTATTCATAACAGTGATATTAGCACCAGTCAGGTTGTACATAGAGCCTTTCTTCTCAGGAATTAAATAGATATAAAACAAGACAGTGCATGTCTATGCATACATAGGGTACATATTTCCAAAATGTGAGTGGTAAATTTACATGGGAGTTGAGAAAAACTGAATGCAACAAAACATTCCTTAATAAAATGGTTATTAAATGAGCTAAAAGTTTAGATAATATAATAGCATATGTTAAAAACTTTTGCCATTATTTACCACTCAAGCTTTTATTCTTATGCAATTGTTGTCAAATTTTGGAATAACTTACAATTGAGACTTTTGCACTTTGCGCATGGATAAATTTACGACACACTTCTAGAATAATCTTGTATTATTGTAACTATTATTAATTTTATACTTTTAAAGTATTATCAATAAATATCATCATAGCATTTGGCTCTTATATCTGTCTAAATTATAGCTCAAATCGATGACATTGACTTCAGTAGGAACCAAGCACTACTTAAGCTATTCGAAAAGATGTCATGATGATGAATATTGAACTACCATGCCCAACAAATCTTTTTCTGTAAAAGGAACAGTTTGTATGGAAGGTGGGCAATATCACCAATTAGTATACTAGAGCTCAAAGAGTAATGGATGAAGAAATCCCAAAGGATTCAAAAGGTATTAAGCTTGGCATACATAGGAATGCTCTGGGAGCACAATCGTAAGGTAAATCTACCTGGAAGGTAAAAGACATTAACTTGAGTACATGCTATGTCAACATTTGTCACTTCTCTTTTGCCCTGGATTTTCTGAAGCACGCTTAAACATAGAAAGTCTTATTTCTATACACTTTTACTTCACAATTCTTGTATTCATGGATTTCTTTGCATTATTAAGTCTAATAGTAATTGAATTACAAATCTTAATTTCCTGTCAGTTCCAGGGCACCATTTAAACAAGCTAAGGACAACTAACAGTATCCAAATAATATATTGGACATGTATAAAAAATAAATGTGAATATATTCACATCTATTGTTATGTATGAACAAATTAAATTAGCATTTGTGAGTTGGACTGTAACTGATAGTTACACACACACATCAAATTAGTAGGTACGATGAAAATTTAGTATTCTCTATAAACTGAAGCTAATGGGCTAATTTCATTATCAGTTATGTACTAGTTATAACTATATTGATGGATACACAATATCAATTTCCCTTCCTGTAAAATTATTTCAATAGAATTTGATTTCCTTTTTTCTTCAACTTAAATTGTAAACCGGAATCCTGTTATCTATCCTATTCAATTGACTCAAACTAAGAATTTTTTATGAAACAATAAATAATATTTTTTGATTTCAGGATCAATGCTTTTAGAAGATGTCAAAGTACTGCATCACAATGACTACATGATTTGTAAATTCACAATACTTAGTATTGGATGACAAGAATTAAGTTTTAGCCAGATTGAGGAAAGATTAACATGAGAAATACGATAATTACAAAGGGTACTATCAAATATGTAGTCCATTTTTAGATGGTTATGATGCTGAAGGGTAAAAAATAAAAAATATTATTTCTTCCAGTAACTGTGTTAAGAAAAATATTCCTCAAGTGTGGTGATATCATGAGGCACCATGCAAAGTTTTACCATTCCAAAATTAAATAAAGAAATGGAGAGGAGGTTGTTGATTAAGGGTAAATGATCAGGTAATAGCTAGTTAGATAACTATTTCCAGTTCTTTGGAAACCATCGAAAAATTTGGGTGCTATGATGCTTCTACTTCGGCGGTTTATGTCTCAAAATCAAATGATGTGGAAAGATACTCTTTCTGTATTTTTTTTACTCAAAAGTATTATTTTTCGGCAAATAAAACACAGAATATTCTGTGTTTGACTGATTCTCATCCGAAACTGAATGAAAAAACAGATTTGGCCACTATTTCCACATAAGAGAAATATAGGAACATAGATAGATATCCGGAACATTCACTTGTGTGAGCATAATATGACTCACCTTGCAGTCGAATCCCTCCCTCCACTTTGCCAAGGGCGTTCACGGAGGCACAGATGTATCCTCCATAGTCCCTCTTCTCGAGCGATCGGATGGTGAGGTTCATGAACAGAGAATATTCCGTAAGCGGCGTCTCGGACATTACGTATTTGGCTCCGTCCACCAGCTTCTCCCCTGCATGAGGAATCGCGAAAAGGTCTTGCTTTTTAACCTCGCTCTTCTCATCTTCACCCGGAATGACAGTGAAAACCTTTCATTAGATCCATGGAGAAATTCTCCAAACAATTAAACAGATGATTAAGTTCAATTTTGAAATACATCGTAATTTTGTGAATAAAACAGCAAAGAGCAATTAATGGGCTGGATTGAGCTGATGTTTTCATGATAATCAAGTCAGTTGTCCTACATTATTTGACCCTACTTTTGACAGGCTAGGGAAGGGAGAATAATTTCTCCTGAATGTGAAGACATGATGCCGTCCCTTTTCTACTATGTACATTTTTAGCTGCTATATGACCAAGGTCTGTCAACTAAAAATGTTAATCCGCTGTCATTCGAATGAGCATTAATAAAATACACTTCCTTTATTTGAGGTAAGCAGGACAGTTAAACAACTTCGAGTGAATTATTCTACTTTAAAATAAGGTGTACAACTTTTTATTATTTATATCTATACGTATGACGAGTGACTTTTGTATCAATTGGTATCAATAGTATAGTTTTACGGATTCTTTGTGTTCTTTGTTTGGTTCGGGTGATGGCGGTGATGGCGCGGATGCCGCGGGTGGCGCTGGTTTCAATCTGTTTCGACCACTTAAGTTGAACGTGTGCATGCCATTGATGCCATTCAACTGACGTTGTTTTGCTTGCTATATGACTCACGTGTGCCTATTCTTCTAATTGCTAACCATATTATCAGAAATTTGCTTAAATTACCGAGATTTCTAGCTTGCGATAGAGATTTCCAAGAAGCAAGAAAACCTCGTGAGGAATATCGCTAATTCCTTCGTAAATTAAAAGAAAGACGGGAATGCAAAGATGACTTCGAAAAATCGTATTTGACTCAGAAGGGTGAGTACTTAAAAGATTTGCATGCTAGGCATTATTCATTGCAGATGTCACAATGTATCCAACAATCACGTAACTCTTGAAAAGTACGAGTTGAGACAGTGTTCAGATGCATTCTCTTGGACAGGTTTTACACCAATCCCACCTATGAGTGCACCAGATACTTCGACATCATTGTATTTAGCAAATTCCACATGTCACCTGGCAGTTCTTGCCACCATACTCGTCAAAGTAATTGGACCAACCGGAAATTACGTACCAGTTCGATCATTAGTGGATCAATATGCTCAGTCATTGATATCTTAGTCATGTTGTCCACGTTTAAGGTTGAAAGGTAAAAGTATTTGTAGAAGGTCATGGGCCTTGATGAATCCAATCAAGCTGTTAGCAAATTGCTGTTTCTTTCATTCTTAAGCCTTATTTTGAATCAGATATTCCTTCTGTTGTTAATGCCTATGTGATAAGAGAGGTTTCTTCTTATATTACTGCTAGTAATATTCTCTCTTCAGAGTGGGAGCATCTTCATGGTCATTTAAAAGAAAACCTGGTGTACCAACTGCCATGCTGACGTCCCTGGGTTGGCTGCTTTCCAGAGAAGCAAACACACCACCACATGTCGATCTTACTTCAACTGTTTATCATTGCCAGGATGAGGAGAACTTGAATGAACTATTAAGTAGATTCTGGAAGCAGGAAGATCTTCATGAAGTTGCTGTTTTGCCTTTACAGGCATTGAAAAAATGTTCCATCAAATATAAGTAGATGAAAAAGACCAACATTTGCAAAATATATGTGGAGATTTGATTTTAATAACCCTGTGCTTTCTTACAGAGCTCAAATTGTTACCTATGGTTTGGTGTGGCCCCATATTTTGCTATGCATTGTGTTAGGCAATTATCCAAGGAGGAAGGGGATGCTTTTCCTCTTGCTGTTCCTGTGCTGCTTGAAGAAATCTACATGGAAGATGTGCTGACTGGATACTTGTGTGAGACTGTGCCCATACTTTGCCTGATGCTCACTGCAACAAAGAGGATTTGATCAAGTTGTTCAAGGTGGGTGTCTTCCCTCTGCAGAAGTGGGCCTCCAATACCAGACAACTTCTGGAGTGGCTGCCTCAAGGAGATGTTGCTATTTTGCATGACCATTTCTTGCCTGATTCCTTGCATTCTAGTTCTATGGTCGTGCTTGGCCAGCCGTGGCTGCCGCAAGAAGACTCCTTTTACCACTGGATGAGTATAGAATGTCTTTCCTCAGCCCCAACAAAGAGGAATGTTCTGTCAAATATTTCAAAATTACCTGATTCGCTTGGTTGGTTATCCCAAATTGTAGTATCAGCAAAGATCTGTATGCAATCATTATGGTTGTTGAAAATCCATTGGACAGAACTACCTGCTGAAGAGTCTTTCCTTTGGAATAATTGGCATTCTTCTCTCCCAAGTCTTTCCCAGTTGCGATTCCCTAGATGGACTAACTATTCCCCAAATGCTGTAATTTCAGAAATTCATGCATTTGAAGATGCTTTCCAAAGAGCATTTGGCGCAGTAGTACACCTTACAGATGGGAGTTTTCAATGTAAAGATCGATTTTCCAAATCTAATCTTGCTTTAAATCTATTCAAGCAAAAGATCACATTCAAATGATAGATTAGATTGGATGAGATTGATGGTGCTGTCTCTTATTAGCTGTTTTGAATCATTTAGATCAGACATGCACAAACACTTCCACAGTGGCTGTGGCGCCACGGAATGCCACGGGACTTGGCCTGTGGCAACCTACCTCCCCTACCGCTACCTCAACCCCTGCTTGTTGATTCCCTCACTCGCTACCATGACCTTGGTTTGACGTGATGCTTGTGTGGGAGTGAGAGAGAAAACCCTCTCTTCCACACTAGACTAGGCCTTTGCAGTCATTCAGTCTTTTCTTGTCGAATGGCACCATGGCAAAAAGGGTTTCGGCCTCGGAAGGAGGTGGAAGTAACCCTTCCTGGGAGCTTTGTAAATATTGTCATACTACTCTTGTAAAATGCATACGCATGAAAACAAATATTAAGTAAATTTTGTAGTCCTCCGAGTTATTGGTTTCAGTAATAATAGCAAAGCCCCATTTGACCGTGGTATGTTTGACCATTTCTGTCTCCAAACCATCTGCTGCTCCTACCGCTACCACAACACCATCTTCCGCAGCTGCGCCGTGACTCAGATTCCCCCTCCACAGTACCCCACAACCAAGTTTGCCTCGGCTAAGAGAGTGGTGGCAGGCGGTTGCCACCACTTTGAACATGCCTGATTTAGATCGATGTCCATTGGCTAGAATGGTCACATGACACTAGAGGTCTGCATGGGCCGGGCTCGGGCCGGGTAAGCAGGACGTCTTTCGGGCTCGGGCCAGGCCTGCCCATGAATAATTTTCCATAAGGTTTGCACGTAAATCTAATTTTTATCGCATACTGGGTTTGTTTATTTTGCAATATTAAATTAGTAAAAGAAGTCATACGAAGTCTAGACAAGTACCAAAAGAAATGAATTTGAATTAATACTTTTATTTCAGCCGTGGAAGATTGCTTTTTATTTGAATTGCGGGAACAGCGATGAAATAAACGAAATATTCCGGGAATCTTTGAGGTTGTAAACAAAAAAATTCTCATGGATAGCCACAGTGATTGTTGAATCAAAGTTAAGGTTTTCACCGTTAAATTAGATGGTGTAGATCAACCCGATATAAGGGAGAACAATATTTAAAGCGTCACTAGCAACCTAACCTTATTTATAGCAACGTATACTTCTAATATTGGAATTTTATTTCATGAGTAGAAATATAGAATCTATTAACCGAAACGTTTCTACCAGGCATTTAATTATTCAGATGAGTGTTTATTATGTAAGTAGCATATGACGGAGATTTTGTGCGACCGCCAGCCTTATCATACAATGTAAATTACTGCAATGTAGATACTTATGAAGTGATATGTTTTTTAATAAAAGGCCCCCTGGACATATGTTTGACAACTTTTTCGCAAAAGACCATCATGACATGAAATGACTGTCCTTTTTTCAGAACAAATTATCATTTACTTGCTAGCATTGTTTATTTTATTTATCATTTATTCAGTACAATCACTTACAAAATAAATTAAAACTTCTAAGACAAAAAAATAAGAAATCATTGATTAATTTTCATTTCATTTAGTTTCTATATATTTTGGCATTGCTGAAGAAGTGAAATAAATGTACTGTTTCTACGTTCGGGCCGGGCTCGGGCTCGAAAATTTTCTCCTACGTTCGGGCCGGGCTCGGGCTCGAAAATTTTCTCCTACGTTCGGGCCGGGCTAGAAAATTTTTTCCTAAGTTCGGGCCGGGCCGGGCTCGGGCTCAACAACGGACGGGCCGGGCTGGGCTTGGGTTAAAATTTTCGGCCCATGCAGACCTCTACATGACACCATCGATATCCAGAGGTTATAATGTTAAGATGGCTTCTTGCACAATGACTGAAAACAGTCAAAACATAGTTTTAAGTCATTACTTTGGAGTTATTTGTCATTGCTAAATCACATTTTCTTTTCATATACTATCTTCAAAATGCTAGAATCAGTCCATATTGCAACTATCACTTCATTCTAATATGTTCAGACACGAGTTCTCAACTGTTATGCTGCGATTGCCTTCGAGAGACTATCGGTTGAATTTGAGCTTCTGTCATTTTCAAAGAAATCTCTTCCGAATCTTTATCACCGATGATTAGAACAACTGAGAGTATTTTGAGAAAGATATTATTTTCTCTTCAATATACTGCTTTATATTATCGTTTATTTACATTTCTGTGATAAATTAGACTGTGAGTGTTGCATTTATTTAGTTGTATTTCAGGCGATATCCGTTTGAAATTGACTCCAAGGAGGAATTTGCAAGTTACATCTGCCTTACAATCGACCATTGCATCTCCAGGTGAACATATTTATGATGACTTTGAGACTTTTTCAAACATTAGATTTCAGGTTGATATGAGAGATGATACAAAAGTACAAAATACAATGGTTTGTTCAATTATGAAGAAAGTGACTGATGTCATTACAGGGCTCAGCCGAATCTGCCCATAGTTGCTGGACCAACAAAGGGCATCAGTAGAAATTTTAGATGAGTGGAAAACCAAATTATTTATGTATTAATAATTGTGATGAAAATGGAGTTATAGTACTTAACCCACTGCAGATGCCATATGGCATCATCCGACACCTACTATTATTTCATTTTGTATCACAGAATAGGAGAGCTCGATGACAATGTTGCAATTTTGTATTTGTTTGGCTGGTTTTATGTTTCGTTTATCTATAATATTTTATGGGTATTGTTTTCAAACAATCACTTAGCAAATACATAAGAAATTTAAAATAATTACAAAAAAATAATTCCGGCTGAGGAGGAATATTGAAAATTTTTTTTCAGATATTTCTTGTATTCCCATGTAGCATCTTTGACATTCCTAAAGTCATCCTTGAAGATTCTATTCTTCTTAAAGCTTGCTCTATTTTTTTATGTTGAGTAAAAATTTCTAAATTCTCCTCCTTTTACCATAAATTTCCTGGTGAAAATTATACTTTAACATTCTACTTTGTTCCATATTTTGTGTCAGCTCTCTGAAACTCTCTCTGAAGAACTATTCCAGTAATTTTTACTTTTCCTTACAGGAGAGGAGTGTGTTTCAGTATGGGATACACACATTCTGCTTTGTATCTAACTTAATGATTTGTTGAGTAGTTTTGATTTGTGTGGCATCTTCACAACTTTCCTTCTCTATCTCATTTGATATGAATCAATTTTATTTTAGGAAAAAAGTCTTAACTGTAATACCTGTTTAACTATAATAACTGTATATTCACTTAAGTTTTTACCTTGTGAACAGAAATAAATATGAAAACTTACAGTTATGAGCTAGCTACGAGCTGATTATTTGTAGGCCTTTATCTTAAGTTATGAAAGTTTTACTGAACTTTGTTACAAGCAGAAATTTCATGATTTAAGATATATGAATGTACTGTAGGAATTATATTTATAATGTCTGATTTGTGTAACTATGACATTAGCTATTATTTAAATGTTGGTATCCAAATAAAAATACAGGCAGAATATTAGTGATACACCTTCTCCTATTCCCTATTTGATAATAAATGATGAAAATATAAATAACATTTTACATATTAAATGACATGTGTTAGGTAATACGCCTAATGCATAGGTTTTATGTTGTGAGTAATCCATAATATATTAATATTGTATATTATGCTTTACTATTATATAATGAATTTCAATTACATACGAAAATAGAATTGCATAATTTGTAGGATTAATTTTAAATGTACTTTTCCAGGAACATTTGGTATAATTATCATGTAAATATATACGTAAGAAGTGATTTAACTGAAACATCATTAAATTATATTAATTTTAAAGAACAGAATTTATTTTTACTTATCTAACTTCACTCCATCATACAAAACCTACCCTAAGTAATTTCTTTATTAGAAGTTACTGTTGAGTCTTATGGGTTGACTAGTGATATGAACTGATTGTTTTTCAAGAAAAAGATGTTCCTCCCATCAATGTGTAAAGCAGGTGTCAATTTATACTGCAGTTTATTTTTATTTTATCATTATTTTATTATATCATACCAAGATTCTCTTTCTTCTTTGTTATCCCTTATGGGGATGGGGATTCCGACGTATGGAAGAAGAAGAATCTTCCATAAGTTTCACAACCTTAAAGCTTCCACAGTCACCCTGAGGGCTTAGCTAAATTTCTCTTTTTGGGCAATATCTTGGATTAAATAGACCTAGGTTTTTCCTTTCTGTTACTGTATTGAATCTTTTGAGAATATTTTCCTCCTTTTGGTACATATGTATGAATGCCAGCGCCATGGCCAGAAATAGTTCTACACATCGGTAAGAATTGGGGAGAACTTTCTGTAGCTGAGAAAGTTATCCAGAGGTTAAATCAACCCAGCGCTGTTGCAGAAACGGATAACTTTTATCCGACGGAAAAATTTTAACCTCTGAATAGCTATCCAGAGTATAAGTTGGCGGAAACCAGCCATAAGAGCATGAGAGATATTTCCATGTTCGTAGACAATTGAATGACATAATGAAATTTCTCTTCTTTGAAAATAAACTTCAAAGAACAAAGACTGGGTATTTTGTCTAAGCACTGCGTTGCAGCATCTTTCGCTATTCCTACTAGACCCGGCCCATGCAGACCTGTTTCTCACACATCCATATCGAATTGTATAAATTGGTTGGATGCATCAAATCAGATCAAAAGACGTATTCAATATGGATCCGATGGAATCTGGTGAAAAGAATCGATCTTGAAGCAGATTGGATTAGATTTGCCTATCTATAGTATACCTAAGAGTTGTTTCCTTGCAAAGTTGTTCTACAAGACTAATTTCTTCAAAAAGTAAAGTTGCTCCTATTAAAATCATTAGCATTCCAAGATTAGAACTTTATGGTGTATTATTATCTGCTCGTTTAGTCAAACATTTTTTCAACTATTCTTAATGTGCCCCATATTCATTTACGTATTTGGTCAGATTCATTAAATGTTTTATATTGGTTGAAAAATTACCTTTCTAGATGGAAAACTTTTGTTGCTAATAGTTGCTCAGAATTTCAAAATATCTTGCCCAATGCAGTTTGGCATCATTCCTTCTCCAAATAATCCAGCAGATGTAGTTTCCAGAGGCATTACTTCCTCCGAATTAATAAAATGGAGCTGTGGTGGAAAGGTCTTCCACGATTGTCTTCCTCTATTCAACCTCGACCAGATTCAAAGCCACATTAAAAATTACTAATTAAACAATTAGAAATAAGAAATGTTGCTCATGTGAGTACCGTGGCTAAGCCTGTAGCATGAGATTTACTTGATAAGTATTCTTTAATACCTAAACTTTTACCTATGTCTACTTTTTGCCGCTATTTCTTTCTGATTTCTTGGGATCAGATTTGACTAATCTAATAGATCTAGACTAATCAAATTATAGAGGATACTATTCTGAGTTTTCTGAAAGATTTTCCCATTTATTACTCCCCTTAATGCCAGCAGATGAAGTTGCTTATTTTTTAAACAGATTTCCTTCATCCTAGCCAATGAGCCTTTCTCAAGGAAAAGTCTACTGCAAAAATTTAGTCCATTCTTTTGATGGATTTTGTCTGCATGTGGGACGAAAGCATTCTCTCTTGAGAGACGAATAGAAACGCCCTTTAATTTTACCACAGTATTCACGGCTTAAAACATTAGTTATTGAGCATGTCCATCAGTTTACACTTCATGGAGGAAATCCGGTAACACTTTCTTCCATCAGAAAATGTATTAGCTGTTGCAAGGTTGTCAAAAGGGTAATAGATAATGGTCTTACTTGCCGTTGTTATTCAACCTCCACCAGAAAATGGGAAATTTGCCTGAAGCTCAAGTCAGAATAAATCAACCATTTCTTAACTTAGGTGATGACTGGTCCTTTCTCAATAAGATTACCACCTGGAAGGGTGCTAAATCATACAAAGGATATGTGTCATTATTTATATGCTTGGCAGTCAAAGCTGTGCACCTTGAAATAGTATAAAGCTATGATTCTACTTGCTTTATTGCTGCCTTAAAAGGATTTACTGCACAGATGTCCCAGTGCTTAGTACAGAGAGCAAGGTTCAAATTTTGTTGGTGCAGATTTAGAATTGAGACTTTATGAAAAGTAAATCAGATAATTGCAAAGAAAATGTGGAATTGCAACCTTTAATTCCAGCACATTTTTAAATCTGTTCATCATCCCTCTTGTTTCCAGAGCCTAGAATTACCGAGGATTGACTGCCTCTAAAACATTTTCTGTTGGTCATTAAAATGTTGCAACATTTTTGGGATTGCTGGTCAGCCAGAATCTCCAACGAAGATCAAAATGGGCAAAGCAGACCCTTGGCTGTGAGAGATGTTGTGCTGATTAAAAATGAACTCGCTGCACCTACGAAATGGCCCCTTGGTAGAGTGATCTCCCCAAGGGAACAGATGGCCTGACAAGAGTCATTGCATTACAGACAGCTATGACAGAATTAAAATGACCTATTGTCATAATTATTCTTTTGTGTCATGATGAAAATTATTAATTCTTGGAATTTTTGTGAAGTTCACTCCTATTTTTTCTTCACTGTTTTATTGCTTGCCAGGTTGTCAATTTATTGTTTATTATTTACTGAATTGTGAGTATTGCTCATTATTGTTCCCTGAACAAGGTGGGCGGAATGTTATTTATCCTTTGTTTGGTTAGGGATGGTGGTGCTGGTTGCCCTTAGTGACGATGTGGCTGAAGGACGATTCCTTGCCATTCCTGAATCAGCTGAGAATACGAGGCTCATAGAGCAAGCCATTGCTTTGCTATACAAAAATAAATTTTTTTCTTGAACAATTATCATAAAAATAGGTCCATATTCTCATGTGTTTTTATGTATATAACGTGAGATACTTGGTTACTCTTACAAATTATTTTGTCAATTTTCCAATTTAATGTTTCAATGTAGATTGTGGGATATCTTTCTAAATCAAAAGCTAAGTGCAGATAAAATCCGAGTGCATTTTCAAGTCGTATTATATTTATGATCAAAATCAGCTACAGATTTAAGAACGTTTAGCAAGAAACTGGTTTTTCCAATTACAGAATATCTGATATTACAGTCTTCTGCAGTTGAAATGGGTCGAAACAGGTCACTTCCTAATGTTTTGAAATAAAGTTAGCAAATCATGATTCAGCTTTGTTAATAAACAATTTGCGCCAAAACAGTTTCATAGATGTGTGATAAGGAAAGGCGAAGCGTAGAGGTATCGGCCATATTTATCTGAAGGTAGATTTATTTTGCCATCAATTGCTCAGCTGCTCCATTTATCAACAGATTTCATTACATTCTTGGTTTCTATCTATTTGTATTAATACCAGTGACAATTGAGATGGAATATAATTGGAGTCCCAGCCAAGTCACTATTTTTCATTTCTTGTATAACCTTTGGTTAAGTTGCACGCTTTCCTGTGATAAGAAAAATATCACTTCTATCAAAATCTAAGTGATCTGGCCGTACTTCATGGAATTTTTATCACTTCTATCATTTGTAATATGCTTTTATTTTATTATTGATTGAATATTAAGTTAATTTCAAAGTTCTTGTTCATATTTTTAAACAAGCATAATATTTGTTTTTTAGGAGAACAAATATTCAATTGCGTATTTCAGTACATCCTTATAAACCATGGGAAGTCAATACATGTTAACGTTCTTTGTAGTATGTTAACCAAATTCAGAAATCCAACAAACTTTCATGAAGCAATAAATTCTATAGTTGATGTAGTAGTTTTACATTACTGCCATCTTAAATTTGCGATGACTTTCATTCACTTAAATAACAACATAATCGTTCATGATATGTTTTTTACTAATGTTGAAACCCACATGCCAAAAATGCATATTGCAGTGTAAATATATAGATGTAGAAACTATACGACATAACTCTTGCCAATAATTAAATGTTGAGGTATCATCACTTCTTCGCATGAAATTGATTGATCAGAGAAATTAAAAAGGTAGTTACTAGCAGAAAGTAAAACAATTTTCAAAGTCGTAATATCTAGTAAAGTTCGAAGAACTGACTTATATTTCCTATTTTATTTGAAACAAAATTAATTCCTTTTTAAAAATTCCAAAATTGGATATGACGTGAGTGAATCTGCAGTCCTAGATGCATGTAGCCTAGATATTGTGAATTTCATTAAAAATACCCATTGCCTTATTACTAATTCTCTCTCTTCTATCAAAAAGAGTTTATTAATATACTTATACTATAAATAAATTCTTAAACTTTGGCGCTGCATTTATATGAGGCTGTATCAATTTGAACCTCATGGTTAATTTTTCATTCTTTCGAAAGTTAATTAATATGAGGTGACTTTGGAATGTCAAAATCAACTGAAGGTATAATTTTTAATTGTGGTTAAAGGGACAAGACACATAAAATGTGACTATTCATTAGATATTGCAGTATTATGCTATGGTTCTTGCGATTCGGAATAAAGAAATAGGCGCGGAAAGGAAAGAGTTCATTTAATCATCTGCTTGTCAGTAATACCTCAGTGTACAATTTCTGACAGTTATTTAAATACAAACGTAGCTCCTAAATCAAATACTGAGAAAAATCGTCTAAACTATAAACACCACTCTTTTCCAATTAAATATTGACACAGTAGGAATAATAGCCCATTAACAATGTAATAGTCAAAATTTACATCATTATACCCCAAGACAGAAGTCATAATAATAATAATGATGACTTTATTGGAGAATTTTAGTCTGAAGAGACTACTCTTACAATTAATCATTTTCAGTGCACAACCAATCCCTAACCAAGATTCGAACTCGGGATCCCGGCGTTAAGGCGAAATGCACCATTAATAAATCGGTTCCCCGGAAGTCGAGCTTTATTTTTATTTTTCGAAGCTCGTTTCTGTTTTTGCAAAAATTATCTACAAAAGTTACAAAAATGCAATTTTCTATAAGTTTTATTTGAAAAAAAATCGATATCATCCACCGTTTAGGATTCGTATCATAATTAACCAATTTTATGGTAATCGCGACATATTTACGTTAAAATGTCGTTTTCATTTATACTATTTCATAATAATGTTATATACAACTCGATTGCTATATTTCTTTAAAGTTTTATTTAGAAGCTGATTTTAAATTTAAAACACGCGTATTTATTTCAAACTAATAATTATTTGAGATAATATTTATTGACTACTCTACAAAATAACAATAAAGTTCATTACTATGAGTTTGTTTACATGGTAAACAATGCAATGCCAAGCGTCTTTAGCTCACACTCTTGCTATAGATTGAGCTCCGGCTGATTGATAAGGTTTAAAAGGTTTTCTTCTTTGTTTTTACTCCATTTGTATTCTTAATTGTTTTCTTTTGTGTATTCTTCGTTGGTATTTTGATTTCGCTTCCATCGCCTATTACATTGAGTTGGATGTATAACTAGTTTTGTGATTCATCCTATATTGGTGCTTGAAGTAGACTCAAAGGGCCAATTTTACCGGTTTTCATCTCACATGTCCTGAAAAACATTATTTATCATCTTTGTGATCAAATAAAATAAAAGTTAACATAATATAAATTAATCACTAATATATCTTCTTAGTTTGTGTTAAATACAGACTTCGACAATACTGTCGTAGATAAATATCTACATCTTATACATGGAGAAAGTCATGTGCTGGCTACATCAGTTTTTTGTGATTGCAATGTTGCAAATTTTAATTTATATTTGAAGTGTGTATTCTATGTATATTAAATAGAATACACGTTTAAAAACATATATAATGTATTTTAGATATTCAAGCCGCAGAGAATCTTCAGGGAAAATCGATTTTTCAATCTTCAAATATGTTTTTACCTTGTTCATGATCGAATTTAATTTGACCTAAAAAGGCGTATGGCGTAACGTCCTCACGTGGGAGGTCGGTAGGCGTCATCCACTGTGGGAGACTCGTGGTCATTGACTACCACTCCCGTCTTTTCCAGACCGCATTAGACAAGCGATCAATTTATTAAATTCATTCCACAATTTGTCCAATTCATTGCGTTAAAAAAATTGCACCCACCGGGAATGGAACCCGGAACCGCTCTCACAGAAGCAGGTCATCCCTACAGGGATCCCTAATTAAATCAATAATCCAATTTTTATTCAATGTGACGTTCAATGTGTAATTTTGATTCACTAATGATGACGATATCTAATTTTTAAAAGTAAATACTTAATAATGGAAATTTGTGCGTAGGAATGCTGTTAATTCATCAAGATTTTTCTAAAATTTCCTGCGTATCTATCGAGGGGTGCACTCAAAATTATCACACACGATTATCAAACAAAATTAAAGTATGCATTTCTAAAATCTTAATTTTTCATAATGGGTCTTCCTATAGTTAAAGTCCGGGAGGTGCAACATTAGCTTAAGAAAGGCAGAATAATATGCATAAGTGTATAATAAATATGTAAATATTTATTAGTGTATTAGAGTTGGAATTTGAGAGAGCTCCTTACTAAACCCTTGGTGCGAATGATCCGTGAATGCACTTGAGATGTAAAGACTATCTGGTGATAAAATAGTTCCCTAAACGGTGAATGGATATATTAGTTGTTAAATGGAATGACTCGCAAAGTTCCCAATTGAATCTCTTTGAAAATACCGTTTTTGTACATTTGAGATAATTTTACTACTTGAATAGTATAACGTCCATTCCCTGAGAAATGAATCTCGGGAATCTATTTTTGAATAAGGTCTTAGACAGCTCGTATTCATAATACTAAATTAGGTGTATTCGGCATTCTTACCAAGTGAAAGCATGGGCAGTAGAGTACCGAGTGATCGTTGCTATGGCGAAAATAGATATCCTCCAAATGAATGACGTAAGAGAGTTATGAACTCCACATCGTGCACTTCACATTGCTGTACTTGGAAGTTTTCTTCTCTTTAGAGTGCCATTGAGCATCGAGCTTGGATATTGGCCTAACACTGAATATCTCCTAACCGTAAAAGCAACTCTTCTCTCACTTTCTTAACCTTTCATCAGTCGCGCCCATTTTCATAACACGAGCAGTCGCGCGCTGTACTCCATACAACAGATCGTTTTTCGGCCAAAATTGTAAAATTAATTGAACTAATTATTATTTATGAGTGCTAAACTTAAGGTGATAACATAATTTAAGAACTAAACAACTTATAGTAAAAAGTATTATCATTCACCTTTATGTATTTACATGCGTTCAGAGAGTACCTAAAAAGCTAGATGTCTATTAGTTCCGAAATTGAAATGCGTCTAATAAAGTTTAAGACGAAATAAGTGAAAAACTCCATGTAAATCTTATAATAAGCAAAAATAGAGTTCACCAACGAAAAACTTACCCAAGCAGTCGCGCGTTGTATGTGTTACAACAGTCGTCACTTCACAGATTTACTCGCTTTCGCAGTCGGTTTAATTCCACAATTCTTCTAATTATTTGTACTTCTTATTTTACAATTAATGACGATGGGTTAGATGGAAGAAGAGACTTTTAAGTCTCAAATTCGCCCAAATAAAGACGATTTATATTTATCTTTAAGACTAAAAATAAGCATTTGACGAGTTTACGAGTTAATGGTAAGTGCGATAATGGAATAGACCCGGGCATGAGGTTCTAGGGACCACCCAGGTAGAAACGGGACCCGAAAAACCGTCTGTGTTGTACAGAATACAACAGCGCGACTGACAGAGGGTTAAAGGGAAAACTTCTGTTGCAAAAAGGTCATTCCTTTCATAGAATACCTCTGCGTCAAATCCTAATTTATTTGAGAAGATATTTTGAACGTTTTCCTATCAATTTCACTGTTTCCTTGGCAGGAATTAGGAAAGGCAAAAGGTAGCTTTCGTCTTCATGCCAGTCAATCTCTGCGATTGCCCAGATAAACTTCCCACGAACTTCCTTAAATTATTTAATGTCTATAGAGCATTTATGAGCGTAAAATGAACCCGTTTCTAAGACATATTCACGGCATGTTGTAGTAAAATAGGTGGAAAATTCTCTTTGGCGTTTGAATTTGAAAAAGAGCTGTTTCAAAGGGTTTCCATGAAAAAATATGAAATATAGTAGGCCAAAAGTATTTAAAACTCCATAAATTGTGGAAAAAGATATAAGATTAACAAATCGAATTCTTTATCATAGGATGTTGGACATTACTAGAGTTTACAGGTAATCGTGATAATTTTTTTGCTATTATAAGAAACAAATATCATCGAAATACCTTCTTATTTCACGGACATTCCGTTTATCACGCCGCAACTATCATATCCATCATCATATCATATTTATCCATCATCATATCATATTATGAGTTTCATAAATTGGTAGTATTAAATTTTGTTTTGTTGTATTCTAAAAATTCATTTAAAACAGCGGCTTCAATTATGATTTGTGCATTCCAGGAAATGAAACAAGATGCTTTTTTGCGGTGTCTACAGATAACAGCAGCATTATTTTATGAAACATTCCTTGGCTGAAACTGGGAAACGGCGATTAATTACTCCCTTAGTGAGCAATATGGTCCAGATAAAAGAAGACCGAAAAAATTCCCCCGAAAAACTTCGTAACTTTTAATTAAAACTAACGGATGACTTAGCTCAGGCTTTTTCTTTATTAAGGGAATGCAAACCAAAATGTCGAAGAAAATATTTACGGATGCTTTTCCCAGAATCAATTCCAAAGAAAGAATCTTCCAGGGAAAACGGAGAAACAAAACTCTCGCTAATAAAAAGCTAATATTTGCGAGAGAAATCTCAGAGGTAAAGAGGGAAAAAACGGATTACTTTATTTTCGCGGCACAAGGGAACGCTTATCCCACATCTGATGCAAAAAGGAGAGAGCATGCGCGGATATAATTTATAAATTGAGTTCCGGTCTACTTCCTCCGCATTATCTTATTCCCTTCCTTGCTTACTGTTCTTTCTCTGATCCATTCTCCACCTTCCCTTCGACGACCTTTTTTATCTCCTTGCTTCCAACCCATCCATATCTCTTGCCATCGCGGTCTCCCCTTTTATCCCACGGGAAGGAGATTTAGTTGCTTAGCCCAATATACACCGCAGCGCTTCCCTAGAGACACCAATCCCAGGACCCTCTTTATTTATCGGCTTCCTCCCGCGAATCCTTAACCCTTCTGGGGATTAGGGGCCTAGAGGCGGCGGCCGGCCCGAGTTCCCTCTTTGTCCGGAAGCGTCTTGAAGCGGCGCAGTGTCTTCCACCACGAAGGATCATCTGCCTCTTTGGATCGCCCTCTTCCATCCCCCATTCTCTAATCTTGGTTTCTGCCGTATTCTTCTTTCCTCAAATCTTTTTTGGAAAGCCAGTGGCGAGTTTTGGTCTATCATTCAGAAAAACTATTTGAAAGTATTTTAGATCGATGTTAGGTTGGTTTACCATTCCATCTAAATGAGGGATGCGGTATTCCGTTACGCAAACAAACGATGTGATTTAGCTTACCATTGTTACAGGTTATGAAATGTTTGGTCATGCTAAAAATAGGTGGAGTGAACTAATTCGTAACAATAGGCGCGCTTTCATTGGAACAATCGCAACAATGTCGCGTACCTCAATAACGCAAACCGATGTATTTTCATTTTGCCTATCGCATTTTTAAGAGGTGAAAAGATAACCACAGACTTATTTGAAAGAATGATTCGAATTTGATCTTGATGAGGGAGAAAATCGTCCGTTTCATTTATTGATGTCTTTTTCCACATGCATTCCTTCCTTTGTAGATTCTTCCGCATCCAATCTCCGCTGCTATATCGGAGCGAGATTTCGCCGGTACGCGCTCCCGTGCCATCTGTCTCCCCTCCTGCTTCATCCCACTTCCCTAAGCTTCACTTTATAAGTTCTCTCTGGAATGCAGCCAAGTCGAATTGAATGGGAAGACTTTGTCACTTCGCATGAGGCGTTCACTTTTTTCAATTAAGGTTTTGCGTGGACGATTCGCATCTCTTGGATTATCAGAGAGTAATAACCCCGCTCTGAAATCTGTTAAGTTTCCAAAATTATTCGAAACAAAAGAGATTCTGGTCCATTTGAGTTTTGGAGGCTTTTTCTGAGGCGCCTAAGTCGCCGTGTGCACCTGAAACCGCTCCAGCGACCGCCGCTAAGATGGCAGCTAATTGGTTTTGCGGCGGTGCTGCTTGGGGGAGTCATTAGCGATCTAACCGCAAGTGGGGAAGATTTATATCCATCCTATTGCGTGGATGTTACCTGCAAATGTGCATTTCTGCTGTTATCTCTAATTAAAAACTAAAAAATGGGGCTTTGGAAGCATAATCCCTCGAAGCCGAGAGGATATTTTAAGCACGTTTTCCTTACTGTCCTTCCCGTGTCTGTAAATTAAGTCGGATGATTTATTCTTTTGGAGGAAAAATTTGAAAAGAAGTTCTACCTTAGCTAAGGTGAATGCATTAGTAACGTTTTAGTAATTGCGCTATTGATCTAAATAAGAGTATTGGAAGACTATTCCTTTTTTATTTCTCGGAGCGTTTCGTGAGGTAGATGAGTAATTATCAATTATATCGCTATACGGGTCAAGGATACTTGGGAGGAAGCTGATAAAGAGGTGCTTGAGATGGTTGATGCTAAATTATGGAAGATTTTCTTCATACAATAACAACTTTCGTGAAAATAACTTATTAAACAAAGGGTTTATTTTAAAGATTTTATTTTTAATTTAAAGGTTATTTAGGTCTCAAAGCAAAGGTGTTAAATCTGAGGTTCCAAAGCTGCAGGTGACCATTTAACCAGTCACGTACGGTCTAATAAATTGCACTATCCTAAAAGCTTCATTCTATTTTCTTGCCTAATACTTGATAAATAAAGAGAAAAAAGGGAGAATGCACAAAAAATCCATATTTCCGATTTAGTTTCCTTAGAAATCTTTTCTCTTCTTGTTTTGTTGCTTACTTGCTTAGGATTGCATGCAATGACCACTAAGATGGTTTCTCTCCCATCCTAGTCGAGCCGGGTCCCGTTTAGGCCTTCAAGATTTTCATTATTCTTACGTTTCATGATAATGAGATAATTAGTGGTCTCTTTTTTCCTCAACGGTGAGTTTTAACGCGGTGCCATAATAGGAAGATAATATCTCACATACGCCTATAATAGGCATAAATCAATTTCAATTTTCTACTATTAATTTGTAACTCCATAAAGCTGCATTTTCTTCCTCAAAGTTTATAAAACGAAGCAAATGTCTGCTAATGTTCAAGTTAGGACATCCCTAGGATGTGAATTGCAGTCGCATATTTCCTAAATCAATCTCATAAGCTAGAATTGTCCTTGAGAACCATTTCGAAAAATTTAGAGGAATTATTCCTTAGTAATAATACTCTCTGTCTAAGACGTACATTTTTCTCTTAGCTAACTTAGCTAACAGATTGGTATATATTTCCCTGATACAAAGGCCTGATTGTGTATTAATTTTTATCTGGTAACACATTTTAAATCATTATCAATCATCATTCCTCTTCACGTGCTTTCGCTGAATTTCATATCCAAGTTTTCAATCTAAGGTCCGGAACTAAGCTATGTAATGGATTTTGTGAATCATCAATATATATGAAGCAGATTTAGTCGGTCATCTCCGCCAGACATGATCTTTCTATGTACACATATTTTAATTGTTCTTCCTTATTCGATGGCAATAAATTGGATGTTATTATACGCAATATCACTTTCAGCTAATTTATTATTCCATGCGACTCCAAATTGCTAAATGAACTTCGTCAAGAAGATAGGAGATGCGCGTCTCTTTATATAAACACAGCCTTGGGACCCAGAGGAAGGAGTCATCACCCTCGTGTTCATCTTATAAGCCATCTTCTCGGAGATTCATTTAGGGTTATCAAGGTTTCGGTTCAAGGATTCCACGGGCTTAGAGAGGATACGTTCGCAGTGTACTGAAAATATGAAAATTACTGGGATAAGGTTCCTCAATCAAGAGTTGATTTAAAGTTTCGCATGGAAAAATTCTCTAGGAATAGCTCCACCCTTATCCGATTTATCGGCATAGATTTTCTTCGTACTATCACAAGACTTTTAATCCATTACAATATATCGCAATGGAAATATAATAAAGCCGCAATATATGTACCATGCACAGGGACGGATCTAGAAAAACATTTTGGGGGGGTCCGATCGAAAAATTTGAAAATAAAAGATATTTCGGCTTTCACAAAACGTGACGTTAGAATTATGTTTTCGAATTTTTTCGCTAGTGATTGCTTATAAAATTGTGTGTTTATTTGCGTTATTTGAGTTTCATTTTCGAAGAATTGGCACAAGAATAAAAAGTTTAATAAAAGTAAATGTCGATTGTGATCATAATTTATCAGAAAATTTTTTATTAGATGTTAATAACACACAATATAATATTATAAAATATCAAAATGACTTATTGACAGTATACTAATCAAATGACGACATTTGAATATAGACAATCCGCTGTCTTGAAAATCAGGCATGCCATTGACAGGGTAATGTCAATTCTTCTCGTTTTTCTTGCAAGAATATCCAGTATTCGATCGGAGTCTGATATTTCGGGGGGGGTCCGGACCTCACCCTGGATCCGTCCCTGACCATGTATGGAGTTTTATCGAGTTTATTATATAAAATTATTGATAATTCTCGCATTGATTTACAATATCCCATAATAAAAAGCGCTTAATAATTAGAAATTTAACGTAAATAATGCAAAGGTGATTTGCGTTTTACCCCAGTTGAGAACGAAATAGAAAACGCAGCTGTTCTAGTTAGATTTTAGTAATCGCACAATCCTTGCATTAATTTTCTTTCCTGTGTATTCACTTCACATCCTCGGACCTCAATTTCCTGTGACCAGTCTCAAATTTTTCCGGAGGGAAAGGGCTTTTTCCTTGTTTCCTAAACATAATTTTACAGGGGATGTAATTGCCTACGTAAACGGCGGAATAGAAGCCGTCTGTTAGCAAATTGCGAGGCAGGCTTAGCATTGTTTTCGCGGGTGGCGTAAACGCTCCCTAGGAACATGGAATTGGAGCCTCATGCTAATTTTACATACAAAATCTAAATAGAAAGAAAATATTTGGGGAGACCAGGATCGTCTTGCTGTTTACCTATTAGGGAAACTCTCTCTCGGATTACGCAAATAGACCCGCCAATACTGGAAGAAATTGTTTGGGGCACATCGAGCAACGCAGCCCTAGAAAATATGGACTTATAATACGGACATATTTTCGTTTATTGAATCACACTTTCACTTATTCATCACTCAAATATATTTCGCATAAATTATTTTGGCACAATTTAGTAGATAGGTTCTTTTTCAATTTATGTCATATTCCAAAAAATAAATTAAAAATTTCGACAGAATATATTACAGACAGAGAGTGATAAATTTGTAAAACCTAATATAAGCGGGAATTCAAACGAAAGGATAAGGGGGAAAGCTGAGAGCTGTGACTGGAATAGATAATAGCGGGTCGGAAGAACGCCGTAATTTCTCGGAGCTGAAGTCCCTCTGCATCCCGAAATATGAGAAGTTTGTATCAGTCCGTATCAGCCATAATCAGCATGTGGTGGAGGAGAATCTGAGAAAGGTTGCTGATTACCGAGAAGAAGCGAGTATCAGGTTATGTTTAACAAAGACGACCTTAGTAGCAAAACCGTATAACACTATAAGTAAAACCTCGAATGTATTTCTTTAAATCGGGAAATAAATTTCTTCGAAGAGAAATTCAAATTTTAGTACAGTGAAACCTCGGTTCACGAACTTAATCTGTTTCTGGACCCTGGTCGTGAACCGAATTGGTCGTGAACCGAGACAGTTTCTCTCGTTGAAATTAATGTAAATACAATTCATCCGTTCTAGACTCTGAAAATTTGTATTTTTATGTGTATTTTTGTTTAAAAGGCACTTAAATCACATGTAAAATTAGTTATAAAAATAAATTTTAATACTTTACGTGAGTATTATATTTTTAAAATATTTTTCCTTAATTCGTATTTATGAGCGTCATTGACTGCGATCAGTTAATAGCTTGAGTATACGGAAGAAGATCCATATGGGATAAAAGAATAAAAGAAAATTCGAAATAAATATAAAATACAGTAATTTGAATTTAAGATAGCTAAGTGTTATTAAATTGCTATAAAATTTGTCCTGTTTCACTGATAAAGTAATCCGCAAATTGCTCACGAACTGTGTTCCCTGATCAACCTGTCTGCAACTGTTTCTCAGGAACGATACTGTGTTATGTCGGGGTTGCCTACTGAACTGGTCGGCAGCTTTGGTCGTGACCTGAGTTGTTGTACGCCTACCGAGTCAAAATTTGGTTGCCAAAGCCGATCGTAAACCCAGTTGGTAGTGAACAGAGGCGGTAGTGAGCCGAGGTTCCACTGTACGTATTATTTACCGATCTTTTCCTTTGGAAAGTAGTATTCATGTTAAATACGCTGCTGCCCATAAATGTCCTAGATGTTTGATGCAATACTAATTCTAAAGCACGCAGTTGATCGCAAGAATCTGGAAATCTATATTCTTCTATTTACCGTTTAGCAGCGTGAAAATTTAAGTATAATCTGGAAGATCTGACAACAACTGTGAGATTTATAAGCTGATTTCCTTTTCTCAAAATAACATTTTTAGTGCTATACCATTCTAAGTAAAAATCGAAAAAAACTCGCCAACTTTATGTAAATCGAATTTTGTGTGCTTCTTTGCCGTCAGCACGCTCTATTTTCTTATCAATATATGTATATTTATGCAGGGGTATGAAAATATAGCTTCTTCCTGTACCCTTAGTTTCCGTCGGGCTACTTACAGTGTCACCTCATGATAACCAATTTTATGGCTGCTTAAGGTCGTCCTTTCGCATTTGTATAAAAGTGAACTTAAGTCCAGAGCCCGTAGCGAAACTTTAATAGCGTATATATCTCTTCTCGTTGAATTTTCCCAAAATCATTAGTTTTCATCGACGCTTTGCGAAAATTTTCATCCGATGAAAGCAATTTACTTCGGGAAAGCGGAGCCCCTCTAATTACGATAAAAAAGAGGGGCCGTAACTCAAGGTATCGTTTGAAAACGGTTTCATTGGGCATCGCTTAAGCATTTATAGCCGACGCACGGATAAGGAGGTGTGTATTAATCGTAAGCATACTGCTACAGCTGCGAGTTCATTTGGAGCTCAGGAAGAGAAATCTACCGGTGGTAGCAGGTGTCAAGGGAGGGAGCCAAGGTAAAGATCTAAGGTGGCAGGTGGCTCCACTTAATTGGGGTCTCTTTCAAGGCGAAATAATTAGCAACTGTATACTCGGACGGCAAAAAAGAAAATTTCGCTGCCTTTTCTGGGTTCATTTCGGGAACTGCGATTTATTTACTTTTTGTCGTTTCATTTCCCGCCGCCTTTCGCTTATTGTCTCTCTCAGTTATTGCTATGGTCGTTCGTGTACGATTGAGTATTGGGATTATTCTTTCCCGAGGCTAATGATGGATTGATTCAAATTTTTCCGTTTCAAATTAAAATAAATGACTTTATATTCCCATCTTAGCTTTTCTTCATCGTTTCACCTTTTCTAAATAAAAGAAACAATATGTTCAAGCTCATTGTATATAAAAAGAAAATCTACAATATTTTCGGAAAACTTATTACGCGATTTCATGTCCAGTTTTTTTCTATTCTATCTCACTGTGCCTCATGGCTCGAGTTGGCCGAACACGCCGAGGGAGTTCTAGTGACCAGGATCATTTGGTTTTACCGCATCTTGAGTTTAGAGACGTGTAGCAAGTGCTACATTACCGTGTTATTATTATTTATACCAATAATCCTTTTGTTTCTTGCATGAGTCATGCAGAAAACGGGTACAAACAAACGTTAACGTAAATTGATACTGCCAGAAAGATTAGGGAAATAGATGCTAGAACGAATCGTTTCAAAAATTCATTTTTTCCGCGAAGTATACGCGAAAGCAACCGTTTAGGAAAATAGAGTCAAGGAGCTTGCACCCCCTGCCACACGCCGAAAGGCGGCTTGCAGGGTTCTTACATAGACATAGACATAGACAAATTTAACTTAACAAACTTTAATGTAAGGAAATCAAACCATCGTGAGTTTAATTTATTCCTTTTCTCTAAAGAGAATTAAGATTGCTGGATATAAAAATTTGCGATTTTGTTTACATTTTATTGCCCTTCACCATTTGCATTTACTGAACTTTGTCTTATTGCGTTATTTTGTGAAATAATCCGGTGAATTCAATGGCAATACATTGAGGTTGAGAGACACGGAGCTTGGGGAATGATCCCTACCGTCGCTAGTAACAATTTATGTTAGTGTTTGTTTGTACCCGTTTTCTGCATGACTCATGCAAGAAAAAAAGGATTATAGGTATAATAACCTCCTTCACACTATGTCCTCTATATCGGTGTGATTATTCGTGATGTTCGAACATTTTTGTTGTCTATATTTCGAAATAGTCGAGAGTTTTCGAGAAAATGCAGTGAAAAAAGAAATCTCCTGCTAGTTTTCGTTCTACACGCGTAAGAAAAAAGATATCAACAAGAGATATTTTAAGAAGATTTTAAATTTTGAATTAGAGAACTTTGAAAGTTTCTTATAAACGTTGGAAGAGGAAATCCTAAGACGGAACTAAAGCCATGGCTAAGATTCGAGCGGCTGAGACACAAAAACGTATTCTTTCAGTCTTTTACTTCTGCTAGTCGTAAACATATTGTTTATATTATTGCCCTTTACCATTTGTAATTACTAAACATTGTCTTATTGCGATATTTTGTGAAATAGTCCGGGAAATTCAACGGCAAGGCATTGAGGCTGCGAGACACGGAGCTTGGGGAGTCATCCCTACCGTCGCTCAGGGACAATTTTCGATAACGTTTTCTGATGATAATGATTTAGTGTCTCTCGTTTATGATATGAATCACTTATTTGTATCACATTTTTGTTTTATTATACATAAGTATTGTAAGAAAATGATTAATCTTTATTTATCTTCTTCTTTATAATTTACATTATATATTTTAACTGCGTTAATTTTCATTACTTTAAATTTGTATAGGGCTTGCCTTTTTTTAAACGGGCTGTTATTATAGGAAACGTATGTGGAATGTATCGATGTTATCTTTAAATATGTAAGGAAATTTGGGGAGTCATCTCTACCGGAGGGTACCTTTAGGGGAGTTATCTGTACCTAGGTAGATATAACTCCCCTTGCGTAAGGGAGTCATCTGAACCGTTCACACCGGCCGTAAAATTGAGATGAGTAAATGAAGAAGACAACTAACTTCGTTGTAACAGCCCGCATAAATTCCTGCCAAATAAAGAAGTTCATTTCCTCATAACTGATTATTCAATTCCTTCTTTTCTTTGTACTGCTTTCTTTTCTTTCCAGTATTTGTCTGTTACTACACTTTCACGTATGTGTGAAATGCAGGGAGGTCTTTTTTTTAATCGCGTATCGAACGCGGGAAAAACGCATTTTAAAACGAATTGTCCCAGCGTATATTTCTCTCAATTTACGCTCATTATCGAATCGGCCGAAGTATCATGAGATTGCAAGTCTCAAGTCAAGAGTACTCGTATTTATAAATCATAGGACTCAATGAAGATTTGGATTCTATTGATTCTTTTCTGTATTCATGTCTATGACCTGCGAGTGTCGGCATGTGGCAGTGAATGTACACACCAAGAAATCGAAACATTAATGTACCACAAAATCTATTCCACACCATTTTTTAGCTTTCATGGTATAAAGGTATGATTTACTTTGAACATCATTGAGGGGAATTAGTTTTTATTGGTTTTTGTGATGCATTTTTGTGTTAAAATCATACGAGACAGTTCTTAATTATCTAGATATTTCGATATCACCGTTGTATTTGGCCATGTCGCAAAGGAATTAAACGAAGACGATATAATTAGTTAAAACTGCGGCCCAAAGAATTGGACAATCACGTTCTAGACTTTAATCGCTGAATATACCTTTTCCGGGAGATGATGAAATTCCGTTTGATCGCTATCGTAAGCCAATGCGCATTCTTAGCTCTGCCATGAAAATTCTCGGAGGTAATTTCAGTAAATCTCACGAATATGTTCTCTGCTATCGCGTTCCTATTTCCTAGCGATTCAAAATGGGCAAAGGAAACCAAGTGAATGATATGTAGTCCCTTGTATCAAGATGGATTTAATTAAATTGCCGCATGCGCCATTCGGCATAGCGAGTTCATTCCAGGCGTGCTTTACTTGATTTCCGATAAAAAGTCGCGATCGCTGGAGGGAAGGCGTGACCTCGTTTCGATTTTAAAAGGCACGTGCGTGCAGGTACGTTAATATTTTCATTACTCTCCGCTTCTTGCTTCCACTTCCCGCATTTCTCAACAGGTGCGCCTTTTGATCCAGGGAATCCCTCGGGAACCCCCTTGTTACCATGGACCTGTTTACTGTTCATGCGCAGTGGAACTTCGGAAGGTGCAAACCTACGTCAGATGGAAAAATTAGCCTCTCCATGGAGGAGAGAATTCTTTGTAAGGGATGCATTTAAGAGGGAAGGTGTTATAACGGTTGGGTGGTTAATCTTGGAGGGCTTACAGGGAGTTAATCAGAGAAATATGTACTTCAAATGTGAAACTTATGGGTTGAAAGCTTTCATAATCACTTCGTTAATGAAATCACAATTAAAAAAATCATCAGATAAAAATTATCTTTGAAAGTACTGAGTTGAGCCTTCGAGTTGATGAAGGGACCTTGTGGTTGAGACTTCCGTGACACCAACGGCTGACGGAGGAGGTCCCCTTCTGGCATTGTCCTCTTAGAAGAACGGACTTCATATTGCCCTCGAGGATAGGCGAAAGAGCCACCTCAATAAAGATCTCCAGGGTGTTAACAGTTCGATAGTGGATTGCTCTTTAGACAAATATTCTGGAGGTTTAGTAACGCCGTAGTCGGATCTCAGGGCATGTCATTCTGAAGAAAATCCACTCAATTCAATCTATGCATCTCTTTCAAACAGATATACTGAGAATTAGGACTTGGAATGTAAAATCAATGTCATTGAGAAAATTAGAGGATGTTACAGTAGAAAAGAAAAGAGTTAAGTGTTCTGAATCTATAAGAAGTAAGGAGGCCAAGTGAAGGTGATCATTGGAGAGGAGATTACTTTTAATAATTTCAGAATTATACCAAAAAATATAACAAGATATACCAGAATGTGTAGGTGTTGCAACCATTATCGAAAAGAAGCTTGGTTTGAAAATCAAAGGATGTCTTGAGGTAAACGAAATAATCAGCTTTGTCAAAGTAATAAATTTGTTAAAAGGTACGTAACTAGTCCTTGGTGTATACACCTAGCCATGAGATTGAGAAAATGCAATGTAAAATGGAATAATGGGAAATATGAACTTTATGAGTGAGTTAAAAATGCATTCAGAAAATACAGATGCGGGAACAAAGATGATAGAGGGGCTTTCCGTAAAAAAAGTTATGAATAGCGATTTCCATATTTAAACATCATTTTACGGCAAAATATACTTGGAAAATGCTCGGAGAAGAGAAGATATCAAATCTATAATATAATGATGAAGCGGAGGTGTTGAACTCAGTGTATAGATTGCTGAATTTTCTTGAGGGTGGCATTCAACAGCGATTAATGATGGAAAGGAGATAAACTCAGCAGAAGAAGCGTGTATCTTGAAACCCAAACCTCATGAAGCATCCAATTAACAAAAGTGGATTTGCCATACAAGTTTAGTTGTTAGAAAATCTGCTCAGAAAGTAAGAGATCGGGATTCGAGTCCTATTCCTTTATTTCAGTTTATATTTGGGAATACAAATTGCGGCAAACTTTTTTAAGCTTAAAAAGCTTGCAGAGGAAATGAGAGAATAAATGTCAAATTGATAAATTATGGAGTAAAGAAACCCGCAGACAGGGCCAGCAAACATTAAGCAACAAAATGCGAGAGGTAGTAAATATAAAATATTAGTGAGAAATGGGAAAGATTGAATAGATACTCTTGAAGGAGCGGAGAAAGTGTAGAAGAAAGAGAAACAGGCAGTGAGGGTAAAAGAAGATGACTGAAGTACTGAAGATAAACTGAGAATGATGAAAGAAGGATGAAAGTCAGAAAAAAATGTCAAAGAAGGTAAAATAAAGTACAGAATACTAAGGAAAGCTTAAAATGCTAAAACAAAATGTAAGTGATAAAGCACAGAAATAGATGAATACATGTTAAAAGAAAATATCTGAGCGAGTCATAAAATGGTGAAGAAGTAAAATGGGAATATAATACATAGAGAGATATCAGTAAGGAATGAAAACCATGAACAACTCTTTGATATAAAAGAAGTAGAAAAAATTAGGAAAAAATACAATGAAATAATTTGAGGACGAAAAAATGGTGTAAGAATTAGAAAAAAGGAGGGAATGCAACAAAAATTGGGGAATTAAATACAACCGTGAAAAATCTATAAGGTAAGAAGGCTCCATTGATTGTATGGAAAGAGAAGATTGCATTGATGAGGGACTGTTTCGGTGATGAAAATCTTTTGTAGAGAGAAAAATCCTATTGTATTCAGAATAATGTAAGATAGTTACAAATCCAAAGTAAAGAATGGCGGACAGATGCGAACAATACAGAAAAACCATTCTACTTAAACATAATTAAAACAAGATCCAGAATTATAAACAAAAGAAATAAGAAACTGAAAAAGAGATTTACGGAATATCAGTTCGGAAATAGAAAAGGAAGGAACTAGAAAATCTATATTGGCATTACGATTAGTGGTTAAGACCTTTTTAGGATACATAGATTTAGATAAAGTTTACGAAAATGTAATTTTGAAGGCGATATATAAATTAATCGTAAACACAGTCTGATACCAACCCCAAAGACATGTATAAGATATGGAAATGATTGAAAAATTAGGTAACAGTGATAAGTATTAGATGAACAAAAAAGGTGAGAAAAGTTAGTCGGGTAACAGGCAGTCTTATCCCCGCATAATTTCATTAATTTACAGGATTCCATCGTTAAAGTAAAAGAAAGGGAAGCACGAAGGAATCTACGGATTGACAGCTGAAGAGAAGTAAATACTAAATTACGGAACTTTATCACGCACTTTATATTATAAGAATATAAATTGAAATTCCATAAATAGAAAAAATAATGATTCTATCAAATTTGATAATTCAATTGAACGCTTCGAGGAACTTGCAATACTATATCTTACGCTATCACCTAGCTTTCGATTTCATAGTTGTCATTTTCCTTAAAATTCTTCTCTGAATCGTATTAGCGGTGCATTAAAATTCAGAAAAGATACTCAGGGTAATATATCCTGCGAATAAATCGGATGCAAAGTAGAGAGGATAGAATAAGTAGCAGTGCAAGGGAGGGAAGAAGGAATTGATGAGAAGGACGGAGGAATGAGAAGAGGGGCAATCGAGGCGTCTTCCTCCGTAAGCTCGCGAAATTGATTCGAAAAGGTCGGCGCATAAATTGTATTCTCGGAGCACTCGTCGCCTCTCTTGCTTTTATTTCAGTCTGTCACTCATAAATGTCACGCTGTTGCGAAACTGCGATGCCACTGAGATTCTTCTTCTATTTACTTCCCAAACAGTTTTCTTTGAAGTTTCAGTTTTTGTTCGTCGATGTTTGAAACTTCCCGGAAAATTTTCGTGTCGAACGCCAAAAACTGGAATTACTATTGATGCAATGGCGATCCTACTTTTCATATCCATGTTTCTTCTTCCTGGGCAAATGCTTAGCTGCGAATTCGTCTCTTACTCGAGTATAACTGCAAAATTTTAATAATGTCGTCTACGAAGAGCTGCTTATTGTAATGATTTATTTTTATGTTAGATCACAGATAGATTTTCCTTATATTTTTAAACTTCACTGAATCAGGCGAGGTCTTGTGGTAATCCATAATGGAAATAATCTTCGAAATATTTGTACTTTTACCACAATATATTTACCTTATTTTTTTGTCATATTTGTTATTTAGTATATATTTATACTAATTGAGTTTTCTGGCTAACTAAATACTAAATTGACTACTTGTATCTTTAGTTAGTGGCATGTGCAGTTATGCTTGTATTTTAGATAAATACAACAGTTGGGAGGAATGGCCCATATTATTGTGTTTCGGTGACGTAAATTTAAATTATGTCTAAAATATTTTTATAATGTAGTTTGAGCAAATAATGCAAGTTATACGTAATTTATTTTCGGATTTATTCAATTAATAATGTGCCGTTATTTTGTCAATTCATGCCGTTCCGACTTAGATATCGTATGATACTTGAAGTTAGCAGAGCGGAGTTTATGTTGTCCATTGTATTGAATATGATTATTCACCAAACATTATAATACATATATATTTTCACATTATAAGCTAAAAGAAATAATCAGCTCACGTAACATTCGAATAGCAATTTAGAGGTATTCGTACTTACTATAAACGCGCTTATATAAGGATATATATATATTGATTTTGCAGGATGGACTCGAGAGATGGATCAAAGGACGTTCTGTTTTCGAAATTTCTTCATAATTATTTGGAAAGTGGGCGCGCGTACGCTGCCGGGGCGGCGACGTATCCCCAACACATTCGAGAGACAATAAGAGCTCAAAGAATTCGGAGAGACGGAAATATTTCTTCATTTTGGCATTTATGGAACATTTTATACATTCCTGGCGATAAAAACTCCATTCTTTCACGAACGACCGCTTCCCACAGAGTGCCCATAAAATCCGCCAAAGAGATCAAAAAAACGAAGATCGGGTTGCTCCTTGTGCTACGAGAGTGATAAGTGGTCCATGTAAGGTAAATTATATAAAAGATCCTCGCAAATTGATTCATAAATATGGGATACTCCGAAAAAATTTGAATTTATAACTCTCTCGGCTTCCGAGTCGCAAAAACCGCGCCTCCACGAAAAAAACGAACTCCCCTTTTCCCCACGACCGTTTTTAATTCCATCGGACGAATCTCCGCTGCCGAAACCGATGAGAGTTACGATAGCTCGAAAATCCGATTTTGGCGCGAACATTGACGCTTTTTTCGATGCTTTCAATTCCTATAAGTTCGGTGGGTGTAATTTTGAAAAAAAAGGAAGCGCCATCTCCGCTTGAGAAAGTCATCGACCGAAACACAAAAGCGATCGTATGAATATTTTGCTGGCGTTTGACCGTGCAGAGTATTTTGCTTGGCACACTTTTCTTTAAATGCGTGATTTTATAAATCTCAATCCTCTCCAAGGGTAAACGGAAAATGGCCGCAAATGATTCCTTGAGAACTTAATCTTTCGAGGTTTCATAAATGAATTTGAGGAAAAGGTTTCACCGAAAACAATTATTTGTAATGAAAACGATTCAAGATTTAAATTGTAACCAGGCGCTTTTGTCATACATTTTTATTTTTACGTCGTGATTTGGTCGTCTGGTCAGGTGGCTACGCTAAATATTTTGAATTTTTATCTTAAAGTCAACTCCTAAGCAAACACCTTGGATGTTCCCCAGGTAAGCGTATGGAAAATGCACACTATTTACCGCACTTTCTGCGGTGACAGTCTATTCCAATTATGTATACCTACGATAGCTTTATTCCGCACATTTTCACTTCGATGAAAGGTCTGCTCCTTCAAAATTCGGTGGAACGAATGCACAGTTGATATCTCACGAATGCACGCGCATTTAATTTGTAGACTACATTGGAATATCGACGGTCCTCTCAAACCGGAAGATGCGCGCACACAAGGAACGCCAGCGAAGCCCACGTTTATTCTTCCGTGGTAATCTAACTTTATGGGCTCAAAGGGATGGATACGCGCCATGGAAATATGATTGGGTGAAAGCTACAGTGATTACACGCTCCAACCGCTTCCCTTTTCGCTACTCTTTTCTTTCCGCATTCCGCCACACACTCTTCATTCTCAATTCAACGTTTGCCGCGGAGGCACGAATTCCAAATAACCTACACCCCTGGATAATCTTTTTTCATCATATGCAGTCCACGGCAAATTCAATATTTCGCCGATTCAAGAATTCCTCGAATGGTTGGAATACATGAATGGGTATCTCAATTCGCAGGGGAAAAAGACGAGCTCTGCTTCCTATACACATCCCCTTCTTTCTTCCCCCCGAATAAAAAGAGGGAAGGAAGGGGCGACGGCTGGATTTGGGAGAGGGAGGGTTTTGGGAAGGGATTTGCGGCCACCTGCCCCTCCCCTTTGTGGGGCCATCCGTTTGGATGCAGAGATAGGCGCGGTAAAAACTCGGTCTCTCGTACAACGGGTCATCTCGGCGTGTAACTCCGGTCATCGTGCGTTCCCTCGGATCTCCCCCATTCTCCCCTGTTTCCCCCTCCCCCATCCCTCTTCCCCCTAACCCTTCCGCGGCTAATATGTGTGACCCTGGGTCCGCGGCTTTTTGCTCTTGTTCGACGTTCCTCACTTTTTATGCCTTTTCTTCCTTTCTCTTCACTTCCCTCCATTTTCTCTCCCTTTCTGTTTCATCTTCCTCGTGAGACGAGATCGAATGGAAAATGGATTAGATAATTAGCCATTAAAGATTTTTTAAATGTTATCAAACTTTTGGTTAGACAAATGTCAAACACTAAAATCTAATAAACATGCAAATTTCCATTTATGCTAACAGGAGGATATTTTTGAGACTATAATTGATTTGAATAGGGAGGGTGTTAACATTTTCCTCTTTTATCGATGATAACTTTGATAAGTGAACGTCATAGTTTAGTTGTTCACGTTTTGCAAATTCAAGAGATAATAATTGAGGAGAGGGTGGCAAACTTATGGTACGCGTATCCAAAATGACACGCGAGGCAAATCTTCCGGCACACGGATCTCCATTTTCTCGAATTTGATTTAAATTGTTTAAGCTCCGAAGAAAACAAATTCGGATTCTGTTAATTATTTATGTTCATTAGTAATTGATTTCTAACGTATAAAAACATTATATAAGCGCATTATTGGCGTTCTAAAGTATTATATGGTAGTATCTCCCGCTATTTTTGGTATTCTATTGGCACGCTAATCTTTAAATTAATCAATTATAGCTCGCTTCCGACTAAAGGTTTGCCTTCCCTAATATAAAGGAACTCGCGTATTTTAAGAAACTTCGCAATGCATGTTATTAAAAAGTTCTTCGTTCAAAATCGATACTCCAATTCGATCGAGATCAATGTTTTTTTTTTAATTTCAGAATGAAAATTTTCAGCTCAGCTGATTGCAAACTGTTACTTTAAAGTTAGACTTCCGTTTGAATTGTTTCTCCAATAGCTGTTATGAATGTCCATAAAATGTTTAATTGTTTACTCAGCTGCCCATTTGACGCAAATTCTGGCGATGAAACCAAGTGAAAACTAGTTATTGTAGCTTTATGAATGAACTTTGTTTGGTAGCTTGGAACGTACGCACTACGCTCGTGGCCATCCAGAAGCCTGAAAGAAGAACTTCCTGGCTCACTATTTCGCCTCTAATTCCTTCGTCAAAGCTTTTAATGGCTAAAGGCTGAGGAGTTGAGGATCCTTCGGGATAATTAATTTAATGATAGACTATTTAAATACAATTTCGAATGGTATCTATTGGCTACAACTTACATTTTTGACTTTGCCTTTTATAGCGACCTCTTCTCTTATAAATACCAATTATATGGTTATGATTTTCATCGAATTTGATAGAAGTTAGAGAAGTGGTTATTGTTAAAGATGTTAACTACTTCAAGATAAAAATTTACACACAAAAGACATTTCTCTTCCAATACTTTTGGTTGTTGAAGGGGAATAAAATTTATAAGGTATATAAGTAAAACCGACTGGGAGAAATATGAAGGATTGTACTTCATTACAGTAACTACTTATTTTATGATAATCATCGCGATAATGCGCTTTATCTATTGATCTGTCAGATGTTTCATAAAATATTTAGTAAATTTTAATATAAATATTTTACTGAATCTAATATGCCCGAGCTCAACTTTGCGGAAGGAAGCCATACTAAATAAAATGAAAACACTTAATGATTTCCACAGAACATACTTTTCTAAAGGCAACTAGTTAATCGACATCTTCAGGCGAAGATGTTGACATTTAAGCGTGAAGATGTCGATGCATCGACGAAACTAGTCGCCTTTAAAAAGTATGTTCTGTGGAAATTATTAAGTGTTTTCATTTTATTTAGTAAATATTCAACCTTAAGATGATAAGCATTTCCAGCCCCTTTTTCCTTCTTCATTCTCAAAATATAATTCTTTTATAATATTTTCAGCTTTTTCCCCGAAACACAACTTCAGTTTATCCCCCTTTGTTTTTCTTTCCGCTTCCTATTTCATCGCTTAACTCTGTTTTTATTATTCATCAGCGTAATAGCCATTCATAGACGGTTTCATTTTTTAAACAATATATTTTTGCAACAATAAGAGCAACGCATATGTAGCGGGCTAGAAAAGGAGAGCGTCACTTCCGACCTGAAGAAGCAGTATCTCCGACGTAACGTCGTTTTATGAATTTACCACCTCTGTGTTCCCGAGAATCATCTTGGAATATATTTGTGCATATTGCTCCTGAATGTGGAGGACTCATACTTGTAATTATTGGTACTTTCATCTGCGCGTCTTTCGTGTTTCCTCACAATAACTCATTTATATACTCAAAATATATCATCGAGAGTTGGTTAAACTAGTAATAATCCTGAGGAAATTTTCTTACGATGGAGCTAAATAAACGTATTTTTTAGAAGATATCTATCTAGAAAGTTTGTCCATTTCCTGGATACAAATTTCATCTTCTTTATCTTTCAATCAACTTTCCGATTCACTCCATTTCCTCTTATTTTCTATAAGAAGAGCTCTTGCATACTTTTTCTCTCTAAAGCAAGCTTAATTATCGAATGAAGGCACGTAAAACCGTAGTGCTTCGTTTGTTCGTCTTCCTGGATTTTAACTGAGGGGAAATAAGAGTAGAGTGAAAATTATACCACTTTTACCACAAATCCCTAGTGAACTGGAAATATTTCGATGAAATAAGCATCGTTCAATCGCAATCATATGCAATTCTCAGAAATTGCCGGCACACTAACGTAAGAGGACTTGCGTGCTGCGGCACTTAGGCCGGGAATCAATGTAACGCAGCACCTTGGTTTCTAATCTTTTTCCCATGAGTGTCCATGTTTCCCGAACAACATTTTGCTCCCTTCTCTCCCTAAAATCTCCCCATCCTTCATTCCATCCCCTTCACACGCTCTTCCAACTTCCCTCTCTTGTCATCATTTCCCTTTTTGCCTCCCCTACAATATTTTTCCCGAGAGCTCCCTTCAAAACACCCCTCCGAGTCCACTCTCTCCTCGCAAGGAACTCCGTTCTTTCCCTCTTTCCAGAAACCCTTCCTTTTTCTCTTCCTCTCCCACTTGTAGTTCCCGGTTCGATTTCCGATTCTTCCTGTGCCTCTTCCTTCCCCTCGGCTTCTGTCCCCGAACTTCCGAATCGCGCTGCCGGATCTCTCTGAGGTGACGCACCGGGTTCGACTTTCGCACGAATGGTCAGCGCCGTTTGCCAATTTGTTGGCGGATGGTTCGAGTTGAAGCTCGAATTGGTCGAAGGCTTCGAGGAGCTCCGCAAGAATGTTAATTTCTCTCTTATCGTCCTCTCCGAGGGTCGCGATTTCTAATCGGAAACAAAGCGAAAGCTTATCGTTATATCATCTCTGGTAGGAAGCAACGAACTTAAAAATGAATAATTTACCTTCGATAAAATCTTGTTACTGTCGATGATATTAAGTTCTACTCTCTATTCTAATGTACTAGTAATATCGTGAAAAAGATAGTTTACTGAGCCCAGCCCATTCAGCAAGCCTTTAAATTTTTTGAATACGAATTAAAATTTCGATGATCAAATTTGTTCTCCTCACTCAATGCCGACATATTTCTTACACGATTTTCTAGTCTTTCTTATCAAGAGAGTCTTTTCTAATATTTTCATTTATTTTATGGTGTTATTCAATAGAATAAACTTGTCAAAAAATAAACCCAAACACATAAATATAAAATAATAAAAATATATTTATAATATAAAATAATAAAATAATTACTATCCAGTAAATTTTAAGTAAAATTTCAGCCTGATGGTATCGTTCATAAACAAAAATCTTTAAACTAATCAGATGGATAATTGAAGGTTTTTTCACTAGGTAATACCGTTAAACTTTTATAACGTTTTCTGGGTACATAAAAGCATAAATAATTACAATATCAATAGTTGAGTATAGGCCAAATATATGCCACGCTTCCATTCCAGCCCAACCTCTCGCTTCCAAATTCTTCCTCTTGTTTCCTTCCTTTGGTTCTCCTCGGCTATTGTATTGGCGACAGTGTGAGACGTGGGTACCCTTTGCGCACCCCTATATTCCTCTCGCCCTTTTTTCCGCATCTCTCCGGAGGAACTAAAAAAATTGAATGTGTTCAGCAGCTCAGACTTGACATGTTACCGGCCCGGCTTCGAATCTCCACGGCCACCAAGATGACCTACTCGTGACATTGTCGAGTATCCGCAGTAAAGTGCTCACTTGCATTTTGTCGCCACAAAAGATGTGCTGAGAATGTTCCTTCCTTCCGCTCTGACGTTCGTATTCCCGTATCATTCTTTGCCATAAATCCAACACATGCGATATTTCAAGTCCATATCGAGGAAATTTTCTATCAAGTATGTGGCTGTGACCTGAAGGAATTATTTTTAGGGAGAAGGGGGAACTCATTACATCGGACGTACATTTTGTCTATTTTGAAGGGTTGGAAGTCATGAAAATTATAATTCAATCTTTGTTTCTGAGCTAGAGACACGGAGGGTTTGAAGTGTATTAATATGCTCCTAACCTACCGATTGTTACTAATTGGCGTATTCTCTTAGACTTTTACAATTGAATAAAGCTGTTCTTCATTGTGGTCGTATCTATGTACACAAGAAAAGGTCTTTAACTACAAAGAAGGAAATGCCAGAAGCTAACGGATTCTTTCGTTCGGAATCCCCTGTTACCAGGTGAAAACGACGCAAATCTCTTTCGTTGAAAATCAAATTGAAAAACCAGTTTCAACCTAAAAACGATAAAAGATCTCAATTTGATTTTAAAGATGAACAACACATTTCTGCGGATCATTGCATAACCTACGATAAAATCCTAGCAATTAGTCGCAGAGTTAAAGAGTCGAAGGATTTACCCTAAAAGAATATTAGATATTATAAAATAAAAATTCTAAACTTCAAGTTAGTGTAAATTAAGTTTTTCTTCATAGCTAATGCTGCCAGATTTAAAGGAATTTTATTGAAGGAAAAATGGAAACTGAATTTGAACCCAAGGTTGTACAAGAAGTGAGAAGGATGTTCCTGACAGTTGGATCAGACTTCGAGTCCCAGTCATGTCGCCATTTTTCACTTCTTGTGGCAACTTTATTTCAGATTTCTCTAGAAGTATCTTTGCATTCATTCCATTAGGTATGAACAAGAGTTCCTGCAACAAGTTAGTATGATTTGACTTTCGACTACAATATCCGATAAGAGGGCAGATATACGAGTAATTAATTACATCTCTATTTGAACTAAACAGTAAATCAGCAGACCAATAATCTTGTTTCAGTTTAGATTCTTCATTAACTTATAGACCACCCTAAAAGGACTTTTGGATTGACACATTTTGATACGAGGAGTTCACTGGTTTTCTCTATGGAATCATATTAACATTTCATACCAACGTTTAAAGGAGCCTATAAAAATATTATGATATCAAAATTCAATTCAGAAATTTACTACTTGCAAAAGAAATCACTGAATCCTCACTTTTGAATAATTTCAACTCCAATAAATTGAAATGAAATTTAGCATGTTTTCTTGGATTCCTAAATTATCTGAGCATCGAAGAAGTACTGATTATTGGTTAGTAATGGCATCTTTCAAGTAGATGAACCATCACGTCTGCTCCTTAGATTAGAAAATCATTCAGATCTGAGGTAACATTAAATGACATACAATCAAATTAAAACGTGTCTGTTTTAGCAGAGGAAAGTACATCGGAACCGTTTCCAAAATCTTTCTAACTGTCCGCTTCATATGACTTAGTTTCTTTTCCTTCCAAAAATTACTGCAAGTTTATCAGTTAAACTCATACGAAATTAACCTATTCCAAAATTCAAGTATTTCAATCGATAAGAGGACGGAGGAAAAATTCAAAACAAATCAGTTAGGGGGATGGAAATGGACCCAAAATCCATATTATAGATTGTGGTGGGAAATCTACATAATCTCTATTATTAATAGGTTATAATATATTTTACAATTTATTCGGGTATAAAAATCAGTAAACCTGTCAAAATTCTCTTAAATTTGTCGAATTGAGAGTATTTTCATTACTCTCTTTCGCGATTTGAAATTAAATTTAAACTGCGAAAGAAGGGAAGGCTTCTGTCTTGAAAATAATGCATTATTTCTTAGGCTATGGACTTAGAGGCTTTCGACGCAGACATGCAGTGCGTGGGTATTAGCTGCCAGACACGGAGGGCTTGAAACTTGTGCAAGAGATGAGGCATTCTTGGGAGGGGTCTCTCTCTCTCTTTCTCGATAAATCACTAAAATATCCTGGAAATCAATCGGGACTTCTTCGCGTGCCTCAGCTGCGAGTTGTATCCTCGCCGTCCGAAACTCCCAAATTTACAACTGCGGAAAACACCGCATCTCCCGACAATCGATAAATGATCGCAGGCAATGAATAGCTCTTTCCCTTCCGTTACTCCTTTATCACTGAATTAAGGCTTTATCTCGGAATCCGTGATTTAGAGAATGTATTCTCTCGCGGTCGCCGATGACTTCTCCTTGAAGCACCGATTCCTCGACTTCATTTCTCTACAAGAGTCAGTATTAAAGTCTGACCTTTCCACTCTTGTAGCTTTAAAATATTTTGGTGAGCTATGTTTACCTTGGCTCATTATAAGGCTTTGCCCTGATTTTGTAATTGATATTTACCTGAGAGTAGTGGCGCAGCCAGGATTTGCCAATGGGAGGGGTCCAAAGCTGAGGAAACGAAAAAAATGCCTACTTTACAGGGAGTAGTATATTCATGCCCGCTACTTACTACAATATATGTCAATTCTTTCAAAAACTAAATACATTGAAAACTAGAGGAGTTTAACGCTTATGTGGCCAACTTATTACACTTTGCAAGTTAGTAATTTACATAAGCGGATGATTGGAAACTTAACAAGTATGTTGTTTGGATACGTCCAACATCTATTAAAAACTCAGTTTTTTCTATGCTGAAGTTTTTAGTGATAAAGATATAAACTTTCCGAGTCTTCGAGAGTTCTTTCTTCTTAGTGGTTGCAAAGCGCGGGAAGGAAAAAAATAGTTACGGTTATTTGGCAAGCGATATAAAACGTAACATCCACTCATTAGATCCCCCACATTTGCGTTCCCATGCTTATTTGAACATCTTTCGTTATTTGACTATATCATCAGCAGATTTTGAAATTTAATTGAAATGTCGCCTGCCAAGTAAACGCCATCAATGTATAAAAATATGAAGTATATATACAGCTTACTGCACAAGGTTTGTATAAGAAACAAAAAATCATTTATATCAGATGAAATTTTCTGGTAGGCTTACAATTAAGCCTGATTTCGTTATTTATGTATTAACTAAGTATTTAATTGAATGCGTCACATACCGAAAATTAAAAATTCGATTGCATTAAAAAATACAGTAGACTCTTGATTATAGTTGATATTATAATTGAACTTGCAGTATTAAAGTCACATACCAAGGTGAAAGAAATGAAGACGTCAACTCACAATTATTTAGACTAAGTAATAGGTGGTTTAACCAGCAAAGAGCTGATGCAAACCCAGTCTTACGCGCTGAGTGTTCAAAGAAAACAAAAATTTTCCATGAATTAAATTTTGAATGGGCATTGCATGACCAAGCGGTTAACAGGATAAGTCATGCAGTTCGTGGGATTCTATCACCAGAGAAAAAATTGGCTGCATCGAAAAGGAAGCTGAAGAATTTAATTGAACCCCTAAACCCCCCCCCCCCTCGCTGCGCCACTGCCTGAGAGCTTATATGACCATGGTTCATTCTATATTATTATTTGTCATTCGTTTATTCCTAAGTATTATGGTTACGAAAGAATTTAAATTAATATAGATCTGAGGCTTCGACCAAAACTTACTTAGATTAAAAATATAAGAATCCTCATAGGTACGCATATTTAAAAAAACAATATTTCCTTTATGTGGACGAATTATCATCGAGTGTATTGGATATATGAACAAATAAATATTGAGTTTATCTAAAAAGTCAGGTCCACAAGCACCTTTAGGTTAGGTGCATCCTAGACTAACACTACCGAGATTATTAAGTTTTGGGGCTTCATCTGTAAATAGCATTACGCTGACTATCGCTTATCTTGCAACAGCCATTATGGTTGATGGAAGCGATCTTCAGAAACAATTTACACATATATTTGGGTACCTATTTAAAATGTTGACGGGTCTCGTTCAGAGGTTCTATAATAGTTCTCATATTCATCGATTAATATCTAATGTTTACGAATTAACTTTCCTATCTGGCTAGCTTTTCGTTTTTATTTTTTTTCCGGATCATTTGATCATAACGATTCTAGACGTTTATTTAAATAGTTCCGTAAATTCGCGTGAACTCGAAGGGAATAGTAATTTTATGAAATATGAAAATTTCATTGATACATCTCTTTCCTTTAAAACTTATTGCATTTTTATTATATTAATACGATTTATCAGATGGTATTTTGAGATTGAGGAAATATACCGATAATAACATAAATAGAAATGCAACGGGTAAATGTATTGATTTGTGAGAATGTATTTAGTACAAACATTCGGATTGAATCTGAATTTATAATGTGTATAATAAAGAAAAAATATAAGCAGTTGAACATCAAGACAATAAAATATGCTGTCAATGGACTGGAATTCTGTCAAAATTTACCGGTAAATAATATAAAAATATTAGCTACTCATTCTTTTGCCTCAATTAATTTATAAATGAATAATGACCAGATTATTACTTTACAGAATCCAGAAATATATACTTTCATCGGAAAAGATTATTTTAATCAGTGAATGTTTTAACCTCAATTTGTTGACTTATTCCCCTAGGTGAGAATAAATTTGATCTATTTTCATTCATCTAATAATCTAACATATAGGTATTGAACTACTCAATTTTTCGTACAATTTTCTGCTGGCTCGTGATCATATTTTGGCGTGTTGATTCGGTGCATAAAGTCGCCTTTGTTTCTCCAAAAGAAAAAGTTTTCGGTTAGAAAGATTTTTCTTCGAGAAAGTTCAGACAATATGTTTTTCAGCTCTTTCCGACCCATTAATACACTTTTCTTTAGTAGGTTAGGTTTATTTGTTGTTGACTCAGAGTCACCAAGTAGTTCGCTTCTCAAACTCACCGCTGTCCTTGTACCAGCTGTTCATGGCCTTCGGCGACGCCTCCACGTAACACTGAATCACTACGTCACTTGCGAGCGGTGCGGCCACCAGTTGGTTCGATACTTTGATGAGAGGATGAACTGGAACAAAGAAAGTCCACCACTTAATTAAAACTATACAGATATGACTTTTAAGCCAAAGAGACTTAGAAATTAAAAATAAAAGCGATTTTGGAAAAGAATAAAATTTAAAAAATCGAAATTTAGTAACCATTTAACATTTAACTAGCTGTACCCGTTCACACTTTGTTGTGTTTGAACAAAAAGGCAGTTTTGATATCTCAAACATAATTTATTAATGATCAAATTCATACAATACATCAAAATGAAAATTAACAGTAAAATTATCCCTACATATATGTCATTTGAATATAGAAAATTAATAATTAAATTATTCCTATTATTTTCTTCAGCTGGAAATTAATAATATTTTTATTTATTCACATATTAATAATTTATTCTCGTATTAATAATCGTAAAAGTTTTTTGACTGCATTTTTGTATTTATTAGAATTTGCTGGCAAAAAATCGAACGTCAAATGCATTAATGTTCTTTTTTGTAATTTAAATTCATTTGTTGAAATCTTAAAAGAAATACAATTTATGATTTTAAAATATTTTAATATAATTTGTAATATTTAAACAATAATTGAAAAAATATAAATTCTGCATTAATGGGATCAATTTATGTATCGTACTTCTATTTTCCCGTAGAAAATTCATTCGCAATTTGAATGGCAGGCAGCTATTCGCGTTGCAAGGCTATTATAATTAAATCATATATACTATATCAACATTACTTTCATTCGGTATATAAGAAAATATATTATCACAGTACCTTTTCAGTTCGGAGTAAGATATGCTAAATTATGTGCTACTCTACACTTCGCATCTCGCAAATCTCAAAGAGAACACATATTCAACTGAAGAAGACCTAAAAATGAAATCCAGTCTCGTCAAAGACATAAAATAAATTAAAATGTTGAAAATAGATGACATTTGTAATCAAAGTCGGTAACGTCATCAACTCACCAAGTTGTGCAGTACATACTATCTCTTAAATTTATCAGAATATCATTTTCATTAAATATAAAAAAAAAAATAAAAAAACGTTTACTCCACGATAATATACGTAAATATATACGTTGCTATAAACAAACATCATTTGAATGCTGGAGTAAATTCTCAATGTGTTCTTAAGAGAAAACTCAACAATCGCATTCGTCGTAACTGAGAAATAGTTTGTTTATAGCCTCAAAATTCATCAAAATTATCATCTAATTATTCAAAGTCTCGTAATTTCTGATCGTAAACTATATTTCATGACCAAAATAAGAAACTTTATTCAATTTCCCTTCTTTTGGTGCTACATTTAAATCCATGCGTTGGTTATTTCTAATTTAATTTTGCAAAAGAGAGGAAGCATGCAAGTGATAAAATCGAAGTTTACATGTAATTCTTATGGGAACAGTTTTTCCCTTCTGGAGTCGAATTGAGTGATCCGATTAAAAAAAAAATTTCAAAAACCTTTCCGGGGATATACCTAATAATTTCCCAAATTTTCACGACGATTGGATGTATGGTTTTTGAATCTATCGAGTACAGACAGAGACACATTCATTTTTATATATATAGATTACAGGATACTGCCCATAACCATTAGAACAACAGTAAAAGTACTAACATTCACTTACATCAATGATATTAACTAATAACGTAGATTTATTTATATGTCGTAGTTTTCCGGGCCATTCTTTTTGAAATAGGATATTCAGTTTCGTTCAGTCTTTTACAGATTATTATCAGGTATTCATTCACGTATACGAAATTAGGCTTTCTTTAACTTATTTTAGAGGGAAGATTTACAAAGCTTGATAGAAATTTAAGTGATTAATTTATTTTTGAATTTACGTAAATATAAATTTATCAATATGGTGTACAGCATTTTCGAGGTAAATATGCTATGAAGTAATATATTCATCGAGGTTAAGAATTCATTTGATAGTTCAGAATCAGAATCGTGCAAGTTGTAATTGAAATAGTCTCTTCGAAAGTGGACCAAATTATTCTAAGAATAAATTGATTTCCCCGTGAAAGTTTTGCATGAAGCTCTCACTATTTTTCCAACTTTTTTTCAAGGAGAATGACGTTTTGCTGTTTGCTTTGGACTTTATTTAGCAGCCGCCGTCTATTCCACAGGTTTACTGAGTTTAACCGAACACTTTACTTTCTGCAAAATATAGGTTGGAGATGTGACGGCGTTGGATAGTTGGGACCCTTGAGAAATGGAAGCTGTTTTTCCACTCTAGTAACTTAGATATACTCTATCCAACTCGTATGGTGAAGTAGGGTAGGCAGATCTCCAGAGGTGTACCTGAGGACGAAAAATGACTAGAATTTTCTTTAATTGGCACTGCTGTGTTATGCCAGTGGAAAAATCACAAATTAAGAGCTGGGTTTACTCTGCCTTAACTCTCACACAGCCAAGCTTAGGCCTGGAAGCTGTTTTCGAAAAGTTTTTGGGAAAGTTTAGCCTGTAGCGTTATTCTTACTTTCTAGGTATGAAGTTTACTATGTAAAAATACACCTGAAGTTATCAGAAAATGTTTATTTTACCGTGTTAAAACTTGAATTTTGTAGTCGTAATTTATTGAAACAGTAAAGTCATGGAGATTATTAATTAATGAAACGTTCTTCCAGAAATATTCCATAACATGAAGTACAGAAATTGAGCGCTCAATATAACATTGAAGTAAAATAATTTAAATTTGAAGTAATAGATTTAAGTTTCATCTTGTAAATAAAAAAAACTCTGGAAACGATTTAAAGTATTCAATAATACTTTTTGTTAGTATATTTATAACTGAAAATCAAAGTTTATAATGTCTTATCACAGATTATTTTGAATATGTTTAGTTTACATCGGTATAATGTGACACATAAAATTAGTTTCCAAAACATAAACGAATATAACGAAAGCTGATATTAGATGTGAAAGGATGACGAATATTTATGAGAAAACGTGATTTAATTTTCTAAATCAGCACTTAAAAATTAGATAGCCTTGCCTCTGTTTTACAAATTCTTGCATTAAAAAAACTGTCAAATGTGTTCCCTTCCATTCGTACAATTTAACACAATATAGTATTGAATGATTTACTTCAACCTTAACAGAAAAATAAATTTTGATCGATTACGCAAAAATTTACTAAAATTTGTGAACATAAAAGTAATGGACTAAAAGACTTCCTTAAAAGTAAATCATAGTTAATCAACCGTAGTAAAAGTGCTGCTTAGGTGAAACATAATAAAAGTAAGACCACATAGAGTGATAATAAATTGAATATGCTTGCATATATATTTTCTTGATGTCATCATCGATTAAGGTATGACGCAAGGGAAATCAAAGTAGGAAAGTACGTCGTGCTCAGATGTAAATTGCGACCATATCAGTGCGATGTAGATGCATGAGTAAGTCCCAATCTCTCTCTGCAGTTATTCGCTAAATCTAATGACTCGCAGATCGCTAGTATCACAGACGTAGTCGTTACGGATTTTGACTTACGAGTGAATGGATAGAGTGAACCTGGCGATTCTTTGTCGATTAATGATCGGCAATTTGAAGCAGGAAATAGGTCCAATGAACTCTAAAGATCTATCTCTGGAAATTGAAGAGTATCGATTTCTAGAAACACCGAAAAAAATTAAAGACGTTCGGTAGATTGAATTCGAATTAACTTCGAAATTATGTTAAAATGCGCAGCAGTTTCTAAAGCATTGAGACATCGATAATAATGTGGACCAGTAGCGATACTTTTCCACTTCTAGCACCCTTTCTCTTTGTATTTCATAGAGACATTTTCAAATTATTGCAAAAGAGGGGAGATTAAGAGACACTGCGCCATTGAGAAGTCTATCACTATAGTTGTGGAATACTTTGATGGCGTTAGCTACTTAGGATTTAAATAACCTTTAAGGGACTTGGAGAGAGCGCTCAGGCCTTAAAAAAGTGGCCTTTAAAAGTGTGTGTGTCTCGAGGAAGCAAGCGCTGAATGAAAGCGAAGGAACGACTAGGTTAGAGTGGAGCCCAACAAAAGGAACGCATTCTGAGAGAAAACAGTTTGGGCCTCTGAATTCTCCATAAAACCGTTCGACGGGCGACGTAAAATGCAAATGAAAAGAAAGAAAAATCGAAGGGGATTTGAGTGTGAGAGGAGGTGAAGAGGGAAAAAGGAGGAATCGATGGTGCGAGCGGTTGTAGTGACAGCCTATTGGTGGTTCCCAGGTAAGAGGGTTAAGCCGATATTTCATCTCTCCTCATCAAACAAAGGGCCCTCGAGGCGAGGATGAAGCAATCGCATTTTCACTCACAAAGGAGGTCCTCAACCACCGACATCCTCCTGCACCATGGATGATACAACTGATCTATGGGCGGCACTCTTCGGGAGCACTGTCTGCTTCCTCAAGAAATTACATTATTATATTCTGATTCAGAAGAAAAATCAAGACGTGAGATCCTATAGAAAATATGGGAGGAAAATGCATTGCAATTGCCTAAGTTTGACGTTCTTTCGAAATTACCCATAATTATTATTTTATCGATTTAGAGAATTTGGTACGGCACCAAACTTTCAAGTTTGATATATTAATTCAGCTATTACAATGAAAAATTGGAATTCAATGAGCTAGAGAAAAAAATATCATTTCAAAATAAACTAACAAAGAATTTTAATTTACCTTTTCTGTTCTTATCAACCCCTATGGTTTCATAAATGTTGATAGGAATTGATACAAGTATTCTGATTCTGTTATTTATCCTGCTAAAATAAACCATACCTTGTTTATTTCACGGCTATAATCCGAAATCTTCCTCGTATAGTTGAATCCTAATCAAGGATTGAGCTTTCCTTATTTGTTTACTCTCTGTTCTAAGGTTTCTTGTAAAACATGACTAACATAGATGTCTCTATCCAGGATAGAGATGCAGTACAAACTCATCCAGATCTACCGTTAATGGACCATACTGCTCAAGTTTATATTAATTTGATCACAAAAACTCTTTTCAAAGGAGTGTATCATGCTATGGTGAAGAGATCTTGGAGTTCACAAATTAACCATTTAAGCTCAGCACTGTCTGCATTGAATCATTTGGGCTTTGTCTATGTTTTAGTATCCTTTGTTTCCATAATCTCCATCTTTAATCCGCATCTTTATCATTTTTGAGATTTTTTACTGGTTACACGTAAGAGGCTCTACCTCGCGCGAATAAACACATCATTATTACCGACATTTTTTATTGCTATCCTAAGCTTCTTATCTTTCAATTCACTTCTGTTTCAAAATCAACGCTTTATACCCGACAAACAATCCTCTCCTATCAAAGGTTTAATTATTTTCCTGAAGTTCTTCACGTTCTTCAAAATGTATCTTTCTTATCTAAAAGCATTTTGCTTTCAATCTACTTCATTTTTGCTCTACCTCTAGCGGTTCCTTTCTTTTACTAAAACCCAAGTACCTATTTAAAAAATTAATTTCACCTGTTTCAAATATGAACTCATAATCTAAACTTTGCTTCTCATGCTTATTTGATTCGTTTACCATCAATGTTACTATTAATGTTAAGTGTCAACAAAGGAAATGGAATTCCCCATTCACACATTATTTTTTGATGATAAGGGAAAATCAAAATGTTATTACGGGGATTCAGCGGTGGCTATACTCACAGTGGACGTGCACAATGAATCTCTTAGAGACGGAAGGCGGCACGCCGTTGGAGGCGATGCAGAGGTAAGCACCCATGTCCGAGCGCTGGACGTTGGTCAGCTGAAGCGTCTCTCCGTCGAAGGTTCGCACGACTGCCACCAGATGACAGCCACACGATCAGAAATACAGGAAAAGGAAACAGAATTCAGAGATTAGTAGCGTACGGCTTTGTTGGAAGAAAAGCCCAAACCAACAGATGATGTGGAGATACTCTGGATTGGACAGTTGTTAATTGCATAACATTTGTATTTATTATTAACAGCATTTGTGTATATAATTGTATGATCAACACAGTAAATTCAAAAATATTTTAGTTTTTAGAGATTATTTATTTTATAAACTTGCGCAAAAAGATGTAAATGCAAGGCAATCTTCTTATTCTGAGCTTAGAAAAAAGTGACATTCTCTGGCATTATCAACTTTATAGATATAGGACAATGAATATGGATAGACCAATGGGGAATTAGAACGGGATTATTACGTCATAAATAGAATTTATCCAAGGGTATCTTAATGGTCAAAGCTTTGCGATAAGGAAATTTTCCGAATACGGTGTACAGATTAGATATTTTGTCTGTAGAATTGACTCTCCTTGAGATGAAATTGAATGAATACGTTTCGAAAATTAAGAAAATCTATTCGGAAAAACGTTTCTTCCTTCTTCTGAAAAGCACTCGAATAATCAGTGAGAATGAAATACAGCGGAGAAATATGAAGAGAGCGATGTGCAAACATTGAGAGCCGAGGTGAGAAACGAGGTCCAGAGAAATAGGCGAAATGAAGAGAAGGATCGAAAGAGAAAAGAAAAGCAGCGGTGGAAAGAAGAAGAAGATAAATTTAGAGAGTGGAAGGATCGTCGAGGAAGGAGACCAAATGGATGCGACAAATTCGTTTAATTTTTCTCTTCGGATCCTCTTTATTGCCGCGAATCTGAGCCCCTCTTCCTCAGTCCTATTCCTCTTTTCCCCTTTTTCCGGAAGAGTGATTATCTGCCTAATTTGTTTCGTCTTGAACGTGTTTAAAGAGACTTCGAAAGGCCCGTGGAACGAAACAGATTGCAAAGGGAAAATAGAGATGGGAGAATTAATTTGTGATACTTCTCTAGCTTGTATATTGTTATTAAATAATGCTACAGATATAGTATACGATTCATTCGGCTTCTTTCTGAGCGGTGTCTACTTTTATAAGCCATAAATTTGTGAAAGAAATCTTCATATTCAACAAAAACCCTAGCCAAATATTCTCAGAAACTACGGATTGCTTCCTCCGAGATTTGATTATTAGCTTTGAATCTTGAAATCAGTGAATTTATAGCTAATTTCATTCCATGTCTGCCTTGCATTCCCTGCATCAGTTCTGTATTTATGGATCATTTTCTTGATGATTTTATTCAGCAATGTGTTAAGTGGGCCTTGTCTGAAATAAAAATGCAAAATAACTACAAATACTCACACTTTATTTTATCGGAGCAATACCTATAATTTGTAGTTTTTTTACTTTAATACGCGAAAGTGTGAACTTCCCTATCCGATCTTCTGTTTCCACATACCTATCAAGTTATTAAAAACTTCAAAAAAATAAAAAAATTGAAATTTAAGAAACAGATTTTATCGGCAGTTATTAATTTTATACGTTTCAATTAAATCATCGATGAAAATTTAAAAAACCTATTTTGATTCTTTTAATCTCAAATTAAATCTAGATCAAAGTTATGCTCTCATCCTCGAATATTTTTGCGTTGGAAAAAAAGTTTTAAGACAAGATTATCCTCGTGGAGTTTTTCTATAACATCACTCGTATGGATTGGAGATACCTCCCATAAGATCTAGTTGAGCCTCCAAAATTCACTTTTTTCAAGTTTTCGAAATTCAAAACTAATAATTACGAAAATTTAAAATTGATTCCGATAAAGGTTCTCATAGGAATAGAATTTTGCGAGTTAACTGCATTTTGATTAGCAGTGATGTGATATCGATTCATGTCCATAAATATTCTCACCGTAAAGGCTATTATAGGACCAGAAACAGTAGACGTGTGAGAAAACGTCGTTAAGTGCCATAACATCGAAGTTGAGTCAATATTTTTAAGGTTGTTTTGGCCATCAAAGTTTAGGGGACGAACTTTGCTTAGGATTATGGGTCTAATATGAAAACTAGAGGCGCCATTAAAGTTGAACGGATAGTATAAAGGATGGCACCGACATACTTACGGCATTCTTTTACGATTCAGACATATTCTTCCGGATATTCATTAGGTTATACACATACCTCTTATATTCCCCAAAAGAGTAAATGATTAGAAGCATGTAATGCAATTAAATTTTTGAAACTTGTCATCAGCATAGGAAAATTTTAATATACCTATCGAAATTAAAATTATCACCGTTTATCTTACGTATTTCTATCAATTAGTAATGGATTTTACTCTTTTGATTACCAAAGAAGGTCAAAAAGGGTTGAACTTGCAGGGTAAGAGTCGTCTGCAAAATGAACGAGGTAATACTCTGCTCCAAATTAAAATTATCCTTAGTAATAAAAATAAAATCCTAAAGCATCATTTATCGGAAGCAAAATTCTGTTTCTGTTCACACGATATGTTCTCACCTCAATCCTAATGCATAATGAACTATTAATACCGTTCACAGTCAGAATAAATATAAGAAAAACTGTGAATTAAGGTGAGGGCTGAATGAACCTTTCTTGAAGAATTATAGCATATTTGTCAAGTTCGTCATAATTAGGTTAGCTATCCTGTAACTTATGCAGCACTCACAGCACGTCCGTATAACTGGTTGTTTACTACTCATGGGGTTAAAGAGCTGTTCTTCCTTCCATGGCTTACAACAGGGTTGTCCCTAACATCAGAAGTTTCATCGAACACGCAAACCAATGACGACCCCTTCAATCAGACTGCCATTCTATCATAGAAATGTTTCATATTTTCGTATTACTATAATTATGATGATTTTTTGCAGTGAGAAACCTGTAATACAGGCTGTACATCTAATTACCCCATTAACACTGTGCACGCAAATAGGCTAAGAAGCTAATCAACTTAATACAACATCAATAAACTTTAACGCTATTTTATAACGTTTCTGAGTCGTTGCGCTTATTTTATGAAAGGATAAATACTGCTGAGATCGGCGTTTATTTATGGGTATTAAAAAAGATTGACGAACCAGTTTAAAACAAACAGCAAGGAAATAATCTGGCTCGCAGTACGTTTATTGGACAACTCTGGTCTATTATTAGATATTTCTTAAGTTAGAATTCTTGTCAGGGGCAAAATATTTAACTCTCTGTCAATCACTATCAATTATTTCCTCCTATGAAACACCTAGATTAGTCCATTAATATTTTAAGGCATTGATTTGTGTGGAAAATGCTATTATGCTTGAGTAAAACCACACGCGAATGGCTGTTATTGTTATTATTTTTTCATGTTAAAGATGCGCTTCAGATGTTATTATTTACAAAAATATTTTTCGCTGATGGAATATTTATAAGTTTTATGTGAAGAGTAATAACCGTCGCGTTGTCAGAGTTCCACGTGCCAAAAACATTCAGTCGCGTGCCACTTCGAGAACGCGTGCCACTTGCCGCTTCCGTCCTTGAGGAAATATAGAGGTTTTATTTTACGAGAGGGGAAGGACTACGGGTATTTCTCAAATAAATGGAGAAGAATAGAAATAAAAACCTCAATGACTGTTAATATTTTAAAAACTCATGTACGAAATATATTTCATTCCTCAATAATCAATAGAGATTTATTGTACTGGGTGTCAGATATATATTGATCATGGAGTGATTTAATAATATATGAACATGTATCACTGTGAATTAAAAATATATCGAATTTTATCAGTTGGTGCAGCAAATAGACGTTCAATTTAGCACTTTCCTTGTGTCAATATTGTTTTATTTGGTTTAGTAATTCATGTAATTTGATCTAGTGGTACCAAATGTTTCTGATGAAGATTCAGAGGAAATTTACCTCCATCTCGCCTCAGAGAATAAGGATATTATGTTTAAAATTTCAGCTCTTATTAAAGTCGTGCATTAAAAACCCTTTCCTCAAGAAAGAAAAGACGAATCATAGACCATAGCTCGGGTAGATGTAAATTTTGCATAATAGACCAACGTCGAGAACGCATTTAACGGGCAATGGAAATAAAAGATTATTTACACTCCATTCCGATTACTCCTCCGCTCATCTCCTACTTTTATTTCCAAATTCCTTTTTCCAATCCCATCGCTATCGTTCTTCTGCGTCCTCTTTTCATTTCCTAAACATTCTCTCCCTTTAACTCCCCTTCTCTACACACCGTTTCATTCGACGCTATTCCTTTCCGCCTATTTCCACTCCCTGAGCTTCCGCTCCCTAGCGCCTCAACCCAATAGGGCGGCGGGAAGGGGAACTAAGGGAAGGCACAGGAAGTGCACTCCCGCCCTTTGTTTATTTGTGCGTGCTGGCGGACATTGGGAGGAGGCCCTCGTTTATTACGCGAAAGTTACCAGCGAAGGAAAGTGACGTCGAAAAAAAGGCGAAAGGAACTTCGGAAATTGAAGCTTTTTAACATCGAACCGAATGTATATTCAGGATGCGATATGAGCTAGTTTTCGAGCTTTAATGAGTGCTTTTTATTTCATCGCAACGAGTGGAATTTGAGGCACAAAAGAAAAGTATCGAACGAAGCAGTAAGGAATGCTCGATTTTCCGTACGTTTCGCTTTCACAGTGGAAAGGAATGCGGAAATGTAAATAGAGTAATAATTTTTTCATTACATTAAAGATGGCGAAAACTATCGAGTAATTTTTCTCCGCAGGCGAAGTAAATGCACTTTCGATTTTTCTCACAATATTCGCTATTTGTAAAGGATATTATTTGGAAACTTCTAATCAAAATCAAAATAAATTAGAAATATTAAAAATCTATCTTCGTCCAAAAATCCTTCACAGGAAACAATTAGAGGTAGGTTACATTGATTTAAAATTAAAACATTGAGAATTTACTTCCATGTTTTCTTTCGGATTCGGTTGATGCCATTTCATTCAGGATGTATTCGCTAGTATTTTACCTGAATGAGTTTAAGGTATAGTTTAAACTGCAGCAGAATCCGAGTAATATTCTGAAGTCAGAGAATTGACGTGTTTATTTATATTTTAATTTCAGTAAATATCAATCTTAAAGCAGTTTTAATATATCTTAATTTTGGCTTCATGTATAGATTAAAAAATAGTTCGACCCTTAAGCTAGCCATTGACTAATAATTATTATTATAAATTATTTTTCAATACCTCTACGTTATTGCTTTTACAAAATCAATTAACTTTCCTCGAAGCCATTTCCTTATTTTAGGTTGATTTTAGAATTTTCATTGTTTGCATTGGTGCGTATAACTTAAAATTAATTTAGTATTACTAACTCTTAGAGAAGTTATTTTGAAATTTGGCAACATCAAACCATGAAAATGTAAAATCCTGTTTTTAAATAAAAAGCTAACCAAAATTGGCAGCGAATGTAAATCACTGGTCTGTATTTTTAAAAATTAGTCGTTTTCGATAGATGCAAACTTCCTTTGCAATCCTTAATGATATGATAATTATTTGATTATATTCTTAATTCTATCTATTTCGAGGGCTTTATTTTTAACTTCGTTTCCAAATTAATATTTACGGATTAGTATATTGCTAAAAAGGTAATACCATATGAAAATATCCATGCAACACGTAAGCGTCTAATAAACATTTATGTGCGGAGAAAATGGTTTGGTAGTATCTGTGGATTTAATTAAACAAGCTATCTTCACTGAATTCTTATTTTGTTTGTCAGGAATTGCAATATGAATAAGAGAAATTTTGAAATATGGTTTTACAATTTTAGAAACGTCGAATATATTTCCCTCTATCATATTTAGAATCTTTAGATACTCTTGAAAGTTATTTTTTTAAATATAATCTACTTTTTGAGAATGTTAATTCATAAAAGGTAGATAATACCAGAATTTACAATCCCAAAAGAAATTATTTTTCCATCTCAAATATCTTGATAAAGTGAACTTAATTAAATAGGACGGTGATATAAATTTGAACGCAAAAAAGCGGCAAATGAGTTTGATGATAAATAAAACAAGTCTAGTAAACCAAAAAAGTAAAATAAATAAAGTAATAAAAAGAGTTCGAGGTAGACACACAAATTAATATACCAAGATATATTCTTGAACAGGAATATTGACCTATTGAATATATACCTAAATGTAAAGTCCTTTTAGTAGGGATTGTTATACGCTGAACCAAAAATATTCAAAATTTAATTCCTTCGCAACTTTGAATAATTCTCTATCACTTCCAAATTGCCCGTAACGCTTTTTAAGACATATCTTCAGTTTTTGGGTTGGTTCCACCTTAAAAGTACGTCAGCTCTTCGGTTTAGGAATCTAGTAAAACGGTAAAATATTGATAAATAAAACTTAAACCAAAACCTAAGAAAGGAATTAGCATTAAATGAATGAAAAAACAGGATGTTAATAAATTAAACTGAAAAGCTTAATACACATATAGTTTCGTGTATGATGCCGTCTCTTCGGATTCCATAAAGGCTAAAATGTTTCGGAATACTCTCGCCTGTTTCCTCGGCGCATAGGCCACCGCAACAAGCGATCAGACTGTGAAGGAGAGGGAAGGTCAGGGCTTCCGTTTCGCTTATTCCCCATCATTATTAGGTCGAGGTAATTCTTTAAGGGCCCTCCGAGACAAAAATGGCGTCCACGAGAGAAAAGCACGCACCGATTGGCACGCGTCGGCGCGTGAATCCATGGACCGAATCATCAAATCAGATGATCTCCACTTTCATCTGATTTACGGAAAGACAAAAGCATTCGGTTTTGACTCTCCGTCGCTCGTGAAAGTCAAAAGGCCATCGACTGCGGTAAAGGCGGCTGAGGATCCTTTCCACTTGATTTTGTGAAGACTTGGGGAAAGGGGAGAGGGAGCGTGTGGCACAGCAGCGTTCATTATTTTCTGGTTCGCTGCATCGGCTGCGCCCCGCTTAGGGCACTCTGGTTCCACTGCCCATTTAAACTCTGCTCCAGAACCGGGCTTTTGTTCCACATACAGACCTTCCTTTCTTGCGATTGGAAAAATAATTTGCGAAATTCTCGACTTTTGCCGTTTCTGTGTTTGGTGCGAATCAAGCTCTCCGCTGCTTTCCTTCCGGAATCCACCGATTTTAATTACAACGGCGCAATTTTTGCGGTTTTAAATATTTCGAAAATTTCGGATTATTTCAACCAATAAATTTTTAATCGTCCCGAACTTTAAATCGCTCCGAACCTTCGCCATTGTTCGAGCAGATCAAAGAGGTCGCTGCGCGGAATATTTAACGCTCGCATAGCTGTTGTTATTAAAAACTCCGCCGAAATTATTTTGAATTAAATTTTAATCCTTCGATAAGCCCGCCTGATTTTATGGAGAATTAATTTCTTATTAGAGAAAAATGTGCTCGAATTTATGTTAATGAATGCAGTTTATTATATCATACTATAAAGTGGAACGTAAGCAGGAATTCCACAACTAAAGTAAACAAATTGACTGCGCATATTCTTTTGCGCTTCATATGATCACAGAATTGGTATTTTTAAATGTAATAGATTTGTGATACGTTGGGGATAATCATTTACGGTATTTGTTTACAATGTCTGAGTAAAGCTGGAATATCTGACATTTCATCTAATAGGAACTGATCCCACTCCAAAACGCGTTATGGGATTTAATGCTTATATATTACTGAATCCGATGGGTTCCGAAAAATAAATGTTTATTTTAAAGTACCGTAGGCGATTGCAAGCGATTTGTTATTCGATAAATCCCCTTTCTGATAGCTTTTGTCAATATTTTTATGACTCGACTATCCATGTTCAAGTGAGTGAGTTTCGTTTTCGACCTATATCTCTTAAATCAATAATTGTCAAAGGTTGCTATGCCGAAGGCTGCAATTTTTCTGTTCAAACTCTGCTACATTTTAGTTATAACTCGCACGAATTAATTCGTCCAAGTAGAAAATCGAGGGTAATGATGTTTTTAATGACAAATATTTCTTAAAATAATAATAATAATGGTGATATATTTTGTGTTTTTACATCATGCATATTCAAGCAAATTTGCATACGTTTAAAAGAGAAGGATTATGCTTGGAAGAGTACGGATAGTGCATGGATAATTTCTGTTGGTCGACTCGAATTCGGACACCATTAAAAGAGCAAATAGTTTACACCAATTCCATCACAAGATCGAAAATTTGGTTTCTATGGATGTTTGACAAACGTTAGCACAGTGTGAGTCTCCGGATAATAAATTACACAACAATGTACGTTAAAGAATATTAATGTATAAATTAAATTATATTGTTAGTTAATATTTTATTTCGGATTTTTTTGAACGTATTTTGACGGATTAAAAATGCAAGCAATGTATGTTACAGTCGAACCTCGTGGGGGTTTAATATGAATCATCAATATCCCTGAGTTGATATCATTTTATATGAATTTCTAATATTTTACCGTATAATCACAATTGGTAACCATCCATTCCTCACTCAACTTTATCATTAAAATATGTAATTTGCAATCATCTTTAGATCCATGAAGTGGAGAATAATAGGCCGAGAAGATATTTCATCTATAATTCAGCGTTTTGGTAAGAAAATTGATTTGAATTCTTATTCCACTGAAATCGAAAGAGAGAAAAAGTTTCTTAATAAATTGGCGGCTTAAACTTTAAAGAAAGTTCTCTGAACTTTCAATAATCTCTGCTATTATATTTAACAATCTTAAGAAATAAAAACTATGCATATGCATCTCCTTTTTTGTGAGGATATTTCTACAAGCGTTTGATCGATGGGTTTGTGGTTTGAACGAATAGTTTAAAGCAAAACCTTTAAAATTTTAGATAAATAATACAATTTCGATACGTAACAATATACTCGTATAAATAATAGTAAGGCATTATAGATAGTTTTGACTTATGAACACTTCAGATTTCCTAGTTGTTGTCAAGTAGAGCAATCCGTTGCAGTGATACAGTAGTATGTATCGAATTTCATTATGCAGAAAGCCCAAAAAGATAAATAAACATTTGTATTTATCTATATTGCGATTAATAACTATATGATGCTATACAGGAGTTCTACAAATAAAGATTTTCAGTATTTTTATGACATTTAGAAATTCAAAAACACGGATAAACTTGGAAATGTGTACAATTGTCGAATATAACGATATTTCTCTAAGATATACTTGAAAAAATTATGCTTAATAAATCCTGCTCCTGTGTATACCTTTTCAACGATCTGTAATTTTCATATTTTTAGATTACAACATTGAATAAGTTTTAAGAAAGGTTGTAAATATGCTAAGCATTAAGTAAGAGAATTGCTGCCAAATAACCAAAATAGAATCTCAAGCGTTTTTCTTTTAATTGTAATTAAATCATTTCCACGATTTAATTTTTGGGACTCGTACGAATAAATGCGAACAGCTAAGAATCTCCAGAAAGTTCAAATGTTTAAATTAAATTAACTTTAGGTTTAATCTAAATGTTGAATCAGTTTATTGAATTAATTTATCGGCATTATTCTTGTTTAAAATTGAATATTCCATCTCTGAGGACGTGCATGATAATTGTAATTATTGAATCTGGAGAATGGTTTTCCTGGATCGAGGAACAAGAGCGCACGCCGTATTCCACCCCTCCGCGAGTACTTTCGTGATAGGGTCATCTATAATCGATATAGCGGACGATTCGGAATTGGTCTTGGCTCTCTCGGGATCCCTTGGATTATTCACCCAAAGATTTCCAAATGCTACTACCGGAATATTCATCGCTTAAATAGAGGGATGAAGTCTTACGAAGAGGACATCGTAATCAAAGAAAATTTAAGACTATTCATGCTCGGAATGAAAGAGGAAACGCTGTCTGTTGTTTTCATTTCTTTTGAAATGTAATATTTTGAATTCTCTACCGTTTATTGATAGTTGTAATAATAATTATAATAATAATTTATTCATCACAAACAGGAAATACTACCCTATTACATGTGATATAATATACAAAAAGGAAATTAAATAAAATACATAAATACATAAATATCACCGAAAAAAACATTAGGAAAGAAATTGTGACAGAAATGATACACATTATAGCACTCGTGTCAATTCCAAAACTTACAACTCACGTTAAAGTCTAATTTCCAATTTCCGGAAATAACTGCACATACGTTGATTCGGGTATAAACGTCTATATTTACCTATAGTGTAAGAAAGATTACGAACATTCTATATCTGTTTTTATACCAACGAAGAATGTGTTTACGATTTGAATATCTTCATCTCATGCAAAAATAAGGCAAGGTAAAAAGACCGCTCAAGTGATCATAACAATGCCCTAAAACTCAAATGCTCTAACTGCATTCCGAATCTTCTAGCATTTGTGTACTACCAGAAGTGTGTTCACCATGTAATAATAAATTCTCGGTCCCTTTGGTCGAAGGTGCAACCTTTCCGTTCATCTCGCAACACATTCGTCAATGCTCGGCGTCTGAACTCCGCTTGATTCTCTAACACCGCAAAATTCATCACCAGGATCTGCCTCCTCGGAATGCCTCCAAAATCATCCCAAATCGATTCAATTGCGAATCGGAAGCGCTGATCGGCCACACCGCTGTTTTTGCGGAGGGACTTCGGTGCGCCGCCGCGCATTGAGCCCAACGAATCCACTTGAGGATTAGCATCTTAGGAGAGCGGAAAATGAGTGATGGTGTGAGATATTGATTAGCCCTCCCGCAATCCTTGCCAATTTGTTCTGTTGGTGCGAGGTAACTTCGTCGGGTGCTCTGCGTCACCATCGAGAAAGAGCGTAGAGAGCCCAAAGTGAAGTGGGTACCCCCCCTTACACCCCCTATCTAGTGCCCAACCCCTTGTATCCGAGTGCAGCACCGTGGTGCTCAGCCCCCTCCTCCACTTTTCCCTTCTGCCGGTGACGTGATTAATGGCTCCCCATCTTCACCCTCACTTCCGTCACATCTGGGACCCACCCCTCCCTCCGCTGCCCCATTCAAGCCGCCTCCCTGCCCCATTCGACCCGTCTCCCTCCCAGCCCCATTCGACCGCTCGACATGGCTGCCGCTGCACTGCCATGGAGGCAAAAAGGCGGGCGTTTTGTCCAATATTCCAAACGGCCATTCGCGCGATTTATGATTGCTATCGGAGAAGTCAACTTGAGGAAGCATTTATGTTTAGTGTTGATGACGCAATAGTGGCCGGCAAGGAGAGCTTCGAATGAATGAGGCCTTCGGATTGGCCGAGCGACATCCGAGCGATGGTGCTGCTTCGCCTCGCTTTTTCTCCGAATTATTTATCATGAGTCGTAACTAACCCAGAAAATTCCGATCTGCTTCAATGCGATGTGACTTATTCGGCCAAATGAAAAAAATTCGGGATTTTTTTTTCACTCGCAGGCAAACGAACTTTTTAAAGGCGTTTATCTTTCCCTTGAATTGACGTGATTTGAAGGATTTCTATATTCGGAGTGAATAATAGAATACGCTAAGCTTTCTCTGAAAATATATCTCTCAACAAAATGGGGTTTGGATAATAATTTTTGAACTTTCCAGGAACGAATAAAGTTAATTTTTAATTAATCATTATGGTTTAAACTTTTACAAATTTTCGAGCTACATATTGAATTTTAGAATTTCTCTCATTACAATGTTTTTTTTTGTGCTCCATTTGAGCTATCCCGTATTACTTCTCAATAGGAATTGCTATTAACTACCTAAGTATCCTAAATTCAAAACCATGCTGTCAAATAGTCCCCAAATCCTGCTGATATTGGGTCTAAGATATTTTAAGCAACAATTATGTATATTCTACGCGTAATTCTTGTAATTAACAGAATAAATAGCATGATGATACTCAGATTTTATGTAAATGAAAATATATTTGATTCTCATCTACGAAATTTTTTGACACCGGAAGATTAAATCCCTTTAGAATTCATCAACTGATTTTCAGGAGCGTTTAAAATACTACACAAAAACATGCGTTTGATATAATAAAAATCTAGGTGTTAATTAATTTGTCGTTTACGAAAACTATCTTATGAACCAAATAATGAAGCATGCTTTTCATTCACTCATAAAAAAAATCAAGAAGTACATTTCTGTGGTATTCATTAAATGAATGTTGATAAATTTTCCACAGGTTATTAAGAGATACAATAGTTTTCAATTAAAAAAATATAGCTTTGGAATGAATAGAACCTTCAAGTTAATTAGACTGAATTAATCCTTGAATAATCGAAGAAGTATGATAATTCCTCTCAAGAAATAAGAAAAGATACACTTCAAGAGTGTCAAAACTATTGAGTGACAACGTAATGACTTGGAAATCAATACGAAATTCCCAAAAAAACTCGTTTCTGATTTAACTGTATTCTCTTGTGAAATTCATAAAAAAACATATCCCGCAAAATTGCATCCATTACATAGTGTAAAGGGCAAAAAAGCATTGATGATGAAACGGAGGAATGTGCGTACATACATATTAGCCTTTACGTTATCTCAACTTATAATGACTTACTGTGTAATGTAACATTGAACAGCATTTCGTATGATTAATTACTTAGAGTATTTTCCATTCTACAACGGAGGCATGTAATATATTCCAAGCGAGGAAATGTGTCGATCTTATGATTATTATTATTATAGCAGCAACTGCAGGTAGGCTGTGAGCCTGGTGGCAGTTTTTCCTATAAACATAAATTTGTACCAGTTATAACATAATTAATATATAATACATACTTAGTATACTTAAATGCCCAGAAAATGATTAAATATATGTGTAATATTAATTTAAAACTAAATAATACATGAATAATAATTAATATTTGTAACTGTTTTACTGAGTATTTTCAGTTTTTCATGACAGGCCTTATCGGCTACCGTAGCGGTCACAGGGTAGAACCCCACCGTTCATCACCCTGTAAAGCAATCCCTTACTTCTCCAGAAGCACCTAAAATACTACTACACAATACACAGCATTACAAAACATTACTTTAACCTCCTCAGTCCCAACAATTGAGTGAACAATTTTATTTATTTTTTTTTTCGATTATTGAGTAGTTATTGGTTTAAAATATGCAAAATATTGCAAAATAAAATTATGAATAAGCCCATTTACATTTTACAGCATGTAGCATATATGCTACATCAGGACTCAAGCAGGACATTTATTTGCGTATGTTCGATCTTAGGTCAATAATAGGTAGGTTTTTAAGAGGAAAATAACAAAGAGGTACAAAATACTTTGTAATTATTAATATATTTTTTGTATTTATTATAATAATCACAATAATTTAAATCCATTCTTCTTGCCATGGCGAGATGTAAAAACACGTGTCTCTTATAATTAGTGCTGATACCTGTCAATTGCAGCGTGGAAAAAATAATGAAGCAAAATCACGAAACGCACACTGTAGAGCAGATAATACACCCGGTCACCTCACGCTACAAACGATGATAGCGCCAGAAATAAATAAAGACCGCATGTAGCATATATGCTACATCAGGACTGAGGAGGATAACATATTAAAACATTTCTTTTTGAAAGATTTTTTATTTTCAGGCTTAAGAGTGATCCAGGTAACTTATTTCACTCAGAAATACATACCTTTATTGAGAGAATGAAATACTAAGCTATGTCCATTCTTTGTCTTCGAGGTTTTATTTTAAATTCATGACAACCTTTCCCGAGGAATTCCGGTTTCTCTATTGAATTTTTAAAACCATCCCACCCATCAGTACCTGCAATTACGTTGTAAATGCAACTTAGTCTATTTATTTTTCTTCTTTTTCCTAATGTATCCCATCCAAGAATCTTAAACATATCTTCATGAGTACAAGAGTGAAAAGAGAAGTGACAAATCAAACGTTTAATTTAATTCAGGGCAAGTGGCAACGCAGATAAGAACTATGGCTTCATAATTGCAGCTTTTAAATATTTTTACCAACTTCCTCTTTTTCCATCGTCATTTATCATTAAATTTTCGACGAACTCCAGCCTATTAATGAAGTAAATGAATAATCAGTTGAGAGAACTTCATTGTAGTCGAGGAGTACATCTGAAATAATTGGTTGATTTAATAATTGCGATTTGCAATTGACTCCTTAAAAATTTGATTTGTAGGATTACTATGGCGCACAATTTTTCACTCCAGGCCACATTCAATGAATTGATTATTAAAAACCGGGAATGAGTTTCCTCTTTGTTAAAAATTCAATAGACATTTCTCTCACCCTTAGTTTATTTTAATTAATTGATCTCATATTTTTCAATGAGGTTACAGAACTCAACGAATTTTAAATGTGAACCCCTTTTTTATCCGAACTCATTATCTTCCTATTTTTTTATATTAGTAATAATTTAAGGAAATTTAACTCTATTGTTATTTATAAAATATTCGCGCTTACTTTAAGTAAGAATTCGATCAAAGACCTGTACAAATTGATATTGCTGAATCTCTACCGTAGTGGTTAATTATCACTAACAAACTGGAGAAGAAGGAAAATGAAATGGTAATACTAAAATCGGAAAGAGGCATGAAATGCTATTACTAATGAACAAGCGTTCTCGTCTGTGAATGTACATTCATATTACATAGATATCAGAAATAGTTTCTTCTTTTTCAGATTTATCATGCATAAGAAATGAACGTAAAATTTTACTTAAAATACAGTTGGAAAATTTGCATTTCCATATGTGACATTATTGTAATCAATGAATATCATAAAATCGATGGTAGCAGCCGTCACTTTGTGGAATTCCATTGCTGGAAAAAATAAACACAATGTATTCAATTCCACAACTTTTTAATTCCACCACACACACGACCGGTTTCGACTAGTCATAGTGATCATCAGGTGAGGAAAGCAGAGGGACAAGAGTATATGTACAATTCTTACTTATGGAGGGGGTAATGGAACCAGAGAGGGGTTAGGAGAAGGGGGAGGTGGGGGGTGGAGCGGAGGTAAGAAGCTGACCAATCCAAGAAGGGGAGAAGAAGTGGCAAATTGGTTTATATTAGTGAGTAGAAAATTGTTTTGCTTATGCTGTAAAACTTCAAGTTGTTCCAAAATATTTAATTTGGGGCCTTTATGTTCAATATGTAAGATCTATGGAGAGAAGTCATGATGATGATGAATGACTAGTCGAAACCGGTCGTGTGTGTGGTGGAATTAAAAAGTTGTGGAATTGAATACATTGTGTTTATTTTTTCCAGCAATGAATATCAGTTTGTGGAGCATTTCCTCTGGTAGTATCCCGCGGCAATCTGGAGAAATCGGACTGCAACCTGTGCACATATCTAGGATTCCAACCTACATCATCTCATCGACCAACCATCAAACCTTCCTTTTCTCAAGTTTATCGCCTATTCTAACATTTTCAGTTTCTATATTTCAGTTTGTACGCTCGTTGATCATATTTCTAGGATAGCATGCTTCCTCCAGCTGTAATCGACCGGAAGTTATAATTATATATCTACTCCATGTGTCGAAGGTCATTTATCTTCACCGGGTCAGTCTCTAAACCGCCGTGAAAAATGTCATAAACTCCGGGAATTCCGAAAAAATCATATACTTCCGAAAAAGGAGAAAGAGAACTAACCCGAAAGAGATTTATAATGTACATCGGTCGTTATTTTTTTCCTCGATACCGCAGAAAGTCAACGTCGACGACAGTTTGTTCGATTTTCGGTTCCGATGCTTCTCAGAATTAATCTCCGGGCTCACATCGTCCTGACATTCGCCGACCCTCTCCTTAAATCCAAGATTAATTCCGTCTTAAGGGCGGCCATGGTCTGAGAGCGATAACTCCTCCGTCGCTCGCCAGGCGGCGTCAGTGCGCTCGCAGCAATTTGGGACGTCCCACCCCATCCCTCAAACCTATCCCCATATTGCAACAATTAAGGGGCGTCCACTGGAGGATCGAATGGGGATGATGCATCGCTCATCTCGGAGAACGTCCCATTTTGGGGAGTGTTTATTCGTTTAGTCGCTCGTGAGTGAAAAGGGAAACATCTCGAGGAGACACGTGAGTCGTCGTGTCTTAATTTCCCCTGATTCATTGAGCGACGACGGCGGAACAAATCTGGCGGTGGAACGTATTATTGCATCGAACCCTCTCTTCTCCGGACCTTGGAATGGGAATTTGGCTTTACCCGAAGGCGATTCCCGTTGTCAACAGTTTACGCTCAAATGAAATTCTATTATGCTTGGTTTCAGTAACACAAAACTTAAATTTCTCTTCATTTATATGTCAGTACGTCTATATTGCCATCATACGAAGGGTAATATCGGCTCCCCAAAGTTATGAGGAGTGAATGAATTGACTGTGCAAGACGATGAATGAGTTTTTCCTCAGTAAGCCGAAATACTAAAAGTAGAAAACGACCATTCGGGTGGTTCTATGAATAACTACTTTCATAATTTCAACGATAAATGACTTGATAATAATATATAATGCCATCATTCAGAAACTACAACAACCTGCAGCTTTCATATTATCAATACCAAGCTTAAATCTGAGGCAGCTGCTTATTAAAGACGATATTTTTATTTCCTGTATCCAAATGTGCATGGAAAAAACTCATTTATTCAAGATGAGATTGCAGAAAATTAAATCTGAAAATAACTTTGTTTTTCACAGTTAAGAGTCACTGAGATAGAGGACTAAGCAGTCGTTAAAAAGTTGTTCAGAACTTTTCCTTGCCCTAATGCTATTCTCAATTCATAAAGAAGCATTTACTTCAGATCCCAGGGGACTCGACGATGAACCAAATCACTATTTGCTTATATTTCCTCAATGTATGAGAACTTAAGTTGTTGCTGATTGGAATTACGACGTTCAGCGTTAATGTAATCACATATTGGCATTTGGTATAAACAGTGTGAAATGAAAATATTCACACGTAGAAGAAGATCGATCAGTGATCAACTTTTCCTTGAAAAAACTGAAAATATTTCAGTTTCCAATCAGTGAGCTGCAGTAAGTCACGGTTGGCTCATAAGAAAGAGAGAAAGTTTAGAAATAACCTGAGGGTTTCTATTTTCAATAAATATCTCGACTTAATTGTGAAGAGATAACGTATTTTAGAATCAATTGCGAAGTACTCAACAAAATCTTGTCGGTCTGACACTTTTATCTCTTACGCCTTGATTCACCTTTTGTCCCTGATTATCGCAACAGAATTTTGAGGCGCTGCGATGAAATACACAGCGGGAGATAATTAGGTTGTTGGTTTGGATTCCCAACCGTTCGGGCGCCATGGGAATAAAAAAACGAGGCATTCCACTGCAATGGAAAGAGCATATGGGGAACGACTGCGCACTTAACTGCCGTGAAAGATAATTAGAGTCTACGCTTTAGGAGAGAAATAATCGCCGTCCCGTGAAATAGAAGACTTCTATCTTGAAGGCTCATTTGATTGGTGGATAAATGCGCTGTTGCTGTTAGATACGAAATATATTTCGAGTGCAACTCTGCAATCTGTTTCAGCATAGCGATTATCTTTTTAAATGTTGATTAATTGAGGATGAAAATCGGAGCTTGAGAGATTGGCTTACTTTTCTCTTATTTATTTTTGTAGTATGTATTCGAATAATGACAAAATGCGACAACAAGTTTGTGAATTAAGAACTTGATGAAACAGCAGTAATGCTTCAATTACTTATACCGTTTGGTTAATTTAAATTTGCGAAAGACGATGATTGATTGCTTCATCTACTTAAGAGTCTCCGTGATGCTACATTCCCGATTAGTATTAAAGGGAAGTGTGAATTCCCATGCATAGATTTACATAAAGTAATTATAGATTCATGCATAAAGAAATGGTAACTCACGTGAAAGCGTCCTTAAAACACAAAAGTGTTGAGTCAGCATCATTTACTCGATAAAATGTTTTGAAAATCAGCGCGTTGATTATTTTACTTCATACGTCCAAACTTTCATTCCAAATTAATTTTGTTGGGTAAATAGAGGAAGCAGTTGAGGATGTTATATATGTATATATATGCCTTGCTTTTTAAGCTTCGATGATTCATTCGTTGCCTGCATTCAGAATTCGAAAATGGGAAAATTAAAATTGGGAGTATCCTTTTCAGAGCTTCAAACTATATTAGTTCGTCATTCTGATTACGAATTAAAACATGATGATGCTAAATCATCACAATGCATTTTATCTCATCGTTTCTACGAAAACGGTTTATCATTCCGATATTTTAGAGCTCACTTTGCGCAAGGTTGTGTATTCATGGAATTTAAAATTAATCCTGATCGTGTGATTAATACTGAAATAGAGGAACATGGTCATTAATAACCGTTAGCCTAAAAATTTTACATTAATTACCTAGGTGAGAAATTAGAAATGAAGTTGGCCCCAAATTGGCTAATTCAAAAAACCATTAACAAGTCGGTCGCTAATGGAAACAAAGAGAAGAAAATGAATCAAAAAATGTTTAAGGAGTGTAAGGAAGTTGTATGGAGAGAAGAGGGAGGAAACGAGATAATGCAGCTGTGAGCAGGAAGGAAATTGCATTTTGTAAACAAGTCTCGACAAAGAGTGACGGGAAACCATCACAAAGGGGCTCAAATATTCTTTAAAGGGCCAACTTTTATTCTTAGGCATCAAAAACCCTGATCCCAACAAGTGATGTAAAGCTGCCGCAACTTCCACTTCATTAATTTTCGTCCACTGGAATATTCGTAGGCAAATTTTGCATGTACTCATATCCTGATAAAATATGTCGATACTAATTTTGAAAAATTAGGTTTGCATTTGTTTCGATGTTAATTAACTCTGTAGCCAGTCATTCCGCCAGAAAGCATTCATTTTTGGATTTTTATTCTTAAATTAAGCTGCATGTGGGATGATAAAGTAACGCTTGAAGTTACTTTAAAGTTTTTGTTGGAAGGAATAACGTGTTCCATATGTAAATATAATTTTGAAGTTCTTTTGGAGATTAAGAGTGTGATTAACCTGTTTCGTGCCCAGATTTAGAGATTAAATTTTAGCGTAAACCCCTAATAATTGAGACATACTGCGACACCCTAGATGCCGAGCCTTCTTCTGATGAATAACGTAAATTAGTTCAATTAAATCTCTTTTTGAATTTTTACAGGAAATGAAAAATAACCTCTTTTAAGAGAAGAACTGGTGTATTTATTCAGAATTGACTTCGCAAAACACTACAGATACCACACAAAACACGACATTTTTCAGCGCGTAAGCGTCATCTTCAAGTCTTGCTTACGCTAACCCGTTGAAACATGTTATTTGCGAAGTCAATTCTGAATAAATACACCATTTATTCTCTAGTAAGTGGTTATTTTTCATTTCTTGTCAATAGAATACTACATATAGATGTGAATCGCCGCTCCGTCGATTTTATTGAATTTTCATAGTATGAATAGGCGTCATTGGTTTATAATGGGAGAAGTAGCGTGTTTTCTTATTTGATTTTAAATGAAGGGTGTAAGGATTTTAGCCCATTCAAAGTACTCACAGGCAATGCTTATCTTTAGTTGTCTTATATTACTGCAGATTATCAAAGACTGAGTCATTAACTGAGTTTTTTTATACCTTAAATGGGTGTATAATCAATCACTTGTCTCGAATTCTTCCTTTCAGCAATAAATGAGGTTCTCACAAATAAGGCGCATTTGTCTTAAATATTATCTGCTCCTATTCGCTTCTTACATCAATTTCATTTGAGCATACACATTTTCTAAATTATTTCTAACTGATTTAACTTCCGAGCTTGTAACTGATTAAAATATAGGGGGAGCGATACATTTTACGGCGAAGACAACATGTAAAAGATACAGGAAATATCCTAGGATGAGTAAATAGCGCCATGTTCAGCAGGTGCAATGATCACGCGCAATGTTTTTCCCTGGCAAAATATCCCAACGTAGCTCTTCCAAACCGCGGGGACATTACTTAAAATCGTAACTGTCACAGCGAAAAATTGCGCCCTCTACACACCTGTGTTCCTATTATCTAGAATGTTAAAATACTAAAAGGGTGGCACGTTTCGAAACAAATGTAACGGAATACTCTAAACAAGAAATTGGGCACAGGCGTATCATTCGTCATGAAATCAAGTTCTTTAATGATGTTTAATGTTATTGCTCATTTTCTAGTTTTGCAATGAACTGAATAGGAATTTGTTTCGACGCTTTCAATTTCAATTTTTTGTGGAAAACTTTTTTTATATTGCAGGTTTAATAAGGAAACGCATGTTCGTGCTAAAGGATCTAATAAAAGCATTTATTTTATGTCCAATTTAAAAATGAACGCTCGATTTATTCAAGTCTCTTTAAAAAGATATGATAGGATTCATCCTTTTTACTTCGAGGTGATCTCATATGTTTTGACTGAAATTATTCATATGCATTGCAGTGTGAATTAGATATTCCTTTGTATCTCTTTGTAATGTTTTTCATGATGGGCAATAATAAATATTGAACTGACTTCTGTGTCAAGTGTTATTACTATATATAAAGCTGCAATCCTGACTCATTGATACAAACTGTTTGGCTATTTCCAATCTAGCTAGAAGGCTGAAATTTTCAGGAGAGATTTATAATTCACACTCAACCTGGGGAAAAATCGAAAATTCCCAGATTTTGACCTAGAATTGAGCCCAGAGACGATTATATTTTTCAATGTATTTAAACGGGAATAACGAAAAATGGCCATGCCGAGCAAATTTCTTTCGTTAATTAAAATGTGAAAACGTAATCGTTAAGTAGCGAGGCTTGGTCTATATGGCGTCTAAAAGATCAAAGTTTACTTTTCTTGCGGCCGATTTTAACATTCCTGCACGAAATTTGCAAAATTTTAGTTTGAACGCCAATTTTGTACGTTTTTTTCTCCTCATTTTGAAAATTAAATCTATGGCAACAATCATTGTTTGAATCGAAAACAAGTTTGTTTACGATCCTATTTTCATACGCCATGATAAAGGTTTGTTGCATTTTTAATTATTTTAAATGTTTCTTTTGGTATATCTTATTACTGAATGCTGAAAATTGTAAATTTCGTCAAAATAGACAGTGAATATCTGCACAGTCAATGAATTATTCGTGAATACATACTGTGATAACATAAGTTTATGTAGAGGATACGAGAACATTTATCGACGAAGATAATCGGAAAAGTCATGTAAGTAGTGAGATTATTCGAGGATTAAATTGAAAAGTCTTCACTGAATCTATATAATAGGGATAGGAAAGCAATTACGATGAAAAATGCTCATTAATTACTGATGAAGGACGTATTATACCGGATCAAGTCTACCTATGCCTGAGTAATAGTAAGTACAACTGAAATTTACGTAATCCTAAAATATTACTTTCAGAATATTAATGCAAATTAATAGTTTTAACGGCAATCTTTAGAAATAATAGAAATAATAAGTTCTTTTTCTACGTTTCTTTAATTAATACGTAGTATATTACGTAATTCAACTTTCATCGAAATGAAAAACAAAAATCTACACATGAAATAAACTGATTTCCTTGAACGACCTTCTGATTACGTTGTTCTACGCTGGATAATTATTGGTTAGTGAATAATGTTTTTGCATGTATCATTGTATGAATATTATTTTCCCATCTTCTCCAAACGGGCTTAGAATAAAGTTCTTTTTCTACGTTCTTTATAACTATTAACATAATTACGTTGCCTATTGTCTATTTGTTTATTTAATTGGAAACGGAGCTCATTGTCGTGGTAGACGCCATTTAATGAACATAGGATTCAATTGCAGTATGTCTTACACTGAACCGAGTACTTCAGGTAACGAATCGTCTATAGAATTTTCGCCTTTTTATTTTATGAAGATATTTATTCTAACTTAACATTCTTAAGCTTATTTCTTTAATTTACTTTTACGAATGCATATTAAAACGTCGTCGTTGCCGCTGCTACGTTCATTGCGGTGGGATCCCGAAAGAGATACCACGGAATCAGCCGATCGCCGCTAAAGCCTTTTACTTTTATGTTCATTTAGGACTGAAATCCAAAACTAAGATAGGTAAGAATTGATTTGAGAAGCGACGTGTTTTCACATTGCCAGCTGTATGTCGCGCTAGGAAGAGTACGTTCCTCAGAAAATATCAGGGTGTTAATTCAATTGGAGAATGTCTTGCACTAAACCGAGTACATACCACAGGCAACGAATCGTCTATCGATTTCTCGCATTTTAATTTTATGCAGATTTTTATTTTAACTTTACTTTGGCGTATTTACTTAATTTATTTTTACAATTGTGTAATCACGAAGAACTCAACTCCAAAACTCCCGTATCAAATGAACGTGAAAGGCCTTCGAAGTAATTATTCTATTATTATATTATTTGATGAATCTCGATCTTAGATTTGAAAATTATGTATGCCAAAGACAATGGCATAATTAAAAAGGAACATAAATATAGCATATAGACGCATAACTCAGGGTAGTATCCCTTGATAATTTTATCTGCTTGCATTATGCAAGCACCCATTTACTAGTATCCTTATATGTTTGAAAAATTTATTTTTAGGATTTATGTCAGGGATATATATAACACCTTTCCATAACAATCGAGACTGAGCCAATCTTTGCCATTTTCCATAAAATCGAAGTACCCATCTGAAGTTATTCAGATTTTGGAAGGAAAAATAATTACATGTTCTAGTAAATGAAATAAAAAATATGAGATTCTGTGTTGAAAGTGCACAATTCACAATAAGTAATCTTTTTGAAACAAATCCTGGAAATCAGATGCCTAGAAATTAATACAATAATAGATCTTCTTAGTTCGCGGTTCATTTTTGAATAGTTTTGAAGTTTCGTGTACAAAACATAACACAATTTATTTAAAATTAATTAAAGATAAGAATAAACACACACGTACGCTTAACTTCTTTGTATGGAAAAATGCAAATGATCGATTATTGAGAAGGTAATAAGCAATATCAATGTATACTTAACAACAAAATGAGAATTTCAGTAGTCTGTATAATTTTTCCCATCCTCATCAATCCCTGGGCATGTCCATAGTCATTATGTTGCACTCCTCGATCCTTATATACATTTAACATCTACTACTCAGTTTCTCTGCTATGTTTCGTAGTGGTATATCTCTTCACTTGCTCGAATTCATCCTTAACTTATCTGACACCATCAGTCCGAGTAACTACAAAAAATCTGGCGGGATCCGAAGAATTAATTATGAAAAAGCTTAGCTTTCGCAAATTCTAACTAAACTTGCAAGTATTTTTACGGATCGTTTGTATAATTGATATTCGTAAATTTGGGTAGGAATCGAATAATTTGTATTATTCTTCCTTGTAAAGAAAGAAAGGTTGGAAAACGGCTGTTAACCCTTGTGTAGGCACCCGGGTACCCGGGTACCCACTAAGGTATATTTTTGCTTGTACGTTGATTATAAAGAAAGATATCGCTTTGATGCTTCAGATCGTCGTTATCTACCTGAATCCCTAGTAAATACTACTATTATAAATACGTTAACTATATTTAATGCTTAAATAAAAGCATTAAAAGTTCACATACGTCCTGGGGGCACCCGGGGTACCCGGGTACCCACTTCAAATTTCCTTCTCATTTTCTGACACATATGCGTTGGAATTCGTTCCTTGAAAACATTATTCAATAAATAGACATTTTCTGAAGATATTAAAGCCAATTTTATATCAATTGAACGGTTAGAACTTTTATTATGAATAAACATAGAAAGGTATGTTTCTTACTTCCGTAAAACGGCCAGCGTCAGTCACGCGAAATATCGGCTTTTTTGTTACGGAGGCTCAACTTTGGAGTCGTATAAAAGTTTAAGTAGAAATTGCACAAAAAAACAAGTGACATCAACGTTTAATACGTTCTATTGCACATGTAACCATATAAGCTAATCATTTCTGTTTTCATAACATTTGGTATTTATCATAGATGGAACGGAAAAGTGCCCATTTTTACGAGCTGTTTCACGGACTGCTCTTTTTGAACGTTTGTTACTCAAACGCTATTACTTCAATCACAAAGATATTTTGATAGAATATTAATACGTTTATTTTTAATTAAAATACGAAGTTTCAAAATATTTGTATGAAACGATAAAAAGTTGTTGTCGATTTTGTGAAACAACTTTTTCTCAGAAGTGGATAGCCGTAGAAATACAAAATTGGGTTCGTTAGAAAGATTTCAAAATGAGTTTTCACGGTAAATAATTATTTTTTACAACAAGGTAGCGGATTTTTTTATACGAATTAATATTTAACGCCGAGATTTGCAACTGTTGAGCAGTGTTGCCATGTTGATGTCTTCGGGAGTTCCTAACCTCCCTATCTCGCCCTGCTCTTTCTTTGTCTCATTTTTCAGCTACGATAATATCGTTTTATCTGAAAAATCAAATTTTAAGTACAAACACCTCAAATTTACCCGAGCGCCTTAAGTTAAGCTATAGTAATATTGCTGTACTGACTGTGTGGTAGTTTTTCGTTAGCTTCTATTGGGCAATATATGCTGCATAATATGTACATCGATGATAATTTTCACGGAGAATTTTTATTCACATCAATCGTTAGATTTGACATACGTTTTCGAATGTTAATTACAGACAAGTTTTTGACATACATCGCACACTTTTCTAGTTTTTCTTCTCCTTCTTATCAATTGCTTATAGCACACGTGACAGCTCCCAGTGATCTTCTTTCTCCCGGAGCTGTCCGATGTAGACGCACCAAGAGTAGAATCCTCCGCAATAACTGGCTGCCCAATAGCACTTTCAATCGCTATCTTTGTTGTAATATTGCGCATAACTTGCAAATTTTGTGATTTTTGCTAAATTACTGGCTTCGCCAGTTCTTCACTTAATTTTCGCATATATCTACGTCGTTGGTTGGTTTTTGACGTCAGCATTTCGTTGTTTTCATAGTATATCCGATAGGATGCAAAAGTAGCTACGTCGATTATATTGAAAACATAGCTAGCGGCCATCTCAAAGTGTGGCATTTTGTTGTATACCTAATAATCATCTGGTCCATTGTATCACCTCCAGATTTAAACTTACTGTAATACAAAATTATATGGGGCTTCTTCTTACCACTTTCATAAATATTTATATCAGTATGCATCGTTGAAATTAAAATAACTGCTTTCCCCTTCTTTGGGACATAAGAACAAATAATTACTCTTTAGTGGAAATTAATTATTGTTCTTCAAATAGCCTTTGCACGACAAAATTTTAAGAAAAAAAGAAAGTGACACTATGTTTTATGTATTCTACATAAACCTGTGAAGCGTTCGGCTCTCTCAGTAATGTAAATACCAGAAGAAAGCCAGGAGTAGCACTGAAGCACATACATTCAGTTTCTACGAAACATAAGGGTAAGAAAGATGATCAATAAGATAAGATAATAAGGAAAAATACGAAACGTAATTGATATGATTAGGCGTAGCTTCGCAGACCATCGCGATAGAAAGAAAGCCTCTCTGAGGGACGGAGTGTACAAAAGCTCGAGATGCAAGACCAATAATTCGGCAACACTGCTGCACAATGCGAATCCCGGCATTAAATATAAATTCGTATAAAAAAATCCGCTAATTTGTTGTGAAAAATAATTATTTACCGTGAAAACTCATTTTGAAATCTTTCTAACGAACCCAATTTTGTATTTCTACGGCTATCCACTTCCGAGAAAAAGTTGTTTTACAAAATCGACAACAACTTTTTATTTTTTCATACAAATATTCTAAAACTTCGTATTTTAATTACTAATACCCGTATTAATATTCTATCAAAATATCTTTGTGATTGAAAAAACAGTTTTTGAGGAACAAACGTTCAAAAAGAACACTCCGTGAAACAGCCCGTAAAAATGGGCACTTTTCCGTTCCATCTATGATAAATACAAAATTTTATGAAAACAGAAATGATTAGCTTATATGGTTACACGCGCAATAGAACGTACTAAACGTTGATGTCACTTGTTTTTTTGTGCCATTTCTACTTTAAATTTTACAAGACTTCAAATTTGAATTTTTAATGAAAAAAAAGGAATTCAGGCGTCAAGAACCGAAGAATAAACATACCTTTCTAATTTTGTTAATTTTAGAAGTTCTAACCGGTCAAATGATATAAAAATAACTTTAGTACCTTCATAAAATATGTATTTATTAAATAAAATGTTTAGAGAACGAATTCCTTTACAAATGTGTTCAAAAATGAGATCTAAAGAGGTGGGTACCCGGGTACCCCGGGTGCCCAACAACGTAGGTAAAGTTGGGTGCCTACGCAAGGGTTAATGAATTAGAGGTTTAAAATCTCCAAAAGCCGTCTTTGTCGGCGTTCCTCCTCTTACTGAGGACGGTGGAATGGCCATTGAAAAGTACTTTGGGTAAAATAATAGTGCGGTATTCCTTTCTTGCTTTCTCTGACTACCAGCAAGTAAGAGGAGGAACGCCGACAAAGACGGCTTTTGGAGATTTTAAACCTCTTATTCTTTCTTGTCTAGTTATTTTCTCGATCTTTGCTCTCAATTTTACGGTATGAACACTTATCTTTCGTATGCATTTGACTGTCGACTGGAAAGGGGCTTCGGAATCGCCGGAAACCACCCCACACACCTCGAGAGCCACTTACCCTGTTCTCCCCTCGCAACGCCCTAACCCCTGACTAATAAAACAAATGCAGCGCCTCGGACATAGACGAATGGAAGCATTAGGAGATGTGTGTGGCGAGACGGAAACTGCCATCCTACGCAAGATATCTTTTCGCTAACAAACAAAAGCCGGGGAAATCGCGAACGAGTCAGGCTCGCTGTCGACGGAGACGTCACATAATGCGATTTATTTCGCTCTGGGCGAATGTGGGCTCTTCCAAAACAAATTCCCACGAAAGGGAGGTCGGGTATCTGATATTCGAAGCAAATCGTTCGAAAAATCCGATGTTCATATGCATTAGAAACATCGGAATATTGGGTTAATGCAACGTCGGGTTCAAAGGACAAATGAGGCAGATCGTTCAGTTCCATCCACTTTATGGGGGATATGTAAAAAAGGCCCGTGGAGGCGGATGATTGATCTGAGACCGTGAAAAAAAAGTTTCTCTATCGACGATATGATGTTGATATGGGGAATTTTCGCTGCGTTATCAACCATGCAATATACGGACCATTTCGAGGATTCTCCATTTCTATTAGGAGGATATTTGGAACAAAATATCCTATTTCTGCATTCGAGTTTTCTTGAGGGTTTGTGTATTTAAAAAGGTTTAGATTTACGTTTTGAAGAAGGATTTCCAATTTATACTCATTAAGAAATAGAATGAATTTCTTGTTCAAGTTACATGAAATTTATATACCTAAGATAACATTTTTTGCAATGTTTACAGGGTTTTAAACAAAGTACGAGTAAACAAATATGTTTGAATCCCTATTTGTTTGCCTATTAAGTACAATACTTCTTTAGGAGAGTTACCAAGATCTACATTGAAAGCAAAAACGTTTCCGGTTACATGAAACACAAACTTAACTTTTGACGACATAAAAATACTTCCTGCAATTGTTAAAAGACAAGATCAAACAACCTTTCAATTTTGTTTAACCTAATCCTTGACAGTTACTTCTAACTCTGTCGTTGAGATTTGAACCCCACAAGAGCTCCAGTAATATTCACACCCGATCGATCTTCTTTTTTCTTTTCCCTTGACGAGCCGTTCCATAAATTTGCATATATTTTATTCGCGCACAATGACATACGAGTTCGTTTTCGGTGATGAAATGCGCTGTCCTCCCTAAAGCAACGTTGTTTTTTCCCGTGCATATCTCGGGCAAGGCAGTGCAATGTTTGGTGAAGCGTAATGTGTTTTAGGGGAGGAATACATAGATTGCGAAGAGGGAGTGAGCGAACCCCTCTTAAGAGTGGGGCCTCGAGGGAACCAGTGATAATGAGTGTCAAATGGAGCTTATCTTTGAAACCAAAGCATTTCCCGACGCCCAAACTACGCTTTCTCGTCTTCTTCCAATTCCTTTCCCTCATTTCTCACTCTCCGCCTTCTGTCCCCTTTCTCCAAACAACTCTTCCTCTTCTAATTCCTCTTCCAATGACCCTTTGCGTTGTCTTATTTGTTTTCCGATCGAAATAAAATTCCATTTCACTCGTATTTCTAAAATATAAGGGACAGAAAAGATTATTTCATTTCTCAGCGATAGAGTTAACACAATAATTGAAATAGTTCAAGTGATTATGTTTCCTCCAGGAAGAAATTCATGAGTGAATTACACCCTACCCTCGTAAAGACATAATGTAGTGTTTCTTCGTGGATTTGTGAACGATTTTTCTCTGAATCTTTTTAAAAAATACTCGAAACTGTACTGTGGAATTAGATCAAAATTAGATAAATAAATATTTATAAAGTATTTTAGGTCCAGCGCTGGTGTTTACGAAATTTCGACCAGAATTATTTAGCATGTAAATTCAAAAATACGATATGAACAGAGATGACATATTCCCTAATAGGCAATCGTAAATGAGGAACTGAGTTACTTAGTGTAGTATGCTAGAAAAAGAAATATTTACTCTAGAGTTTTCATAAAAATACCTTAACATGAGACTATCGATCAGTAATGAATTTAATTGTTTTACGCACTCACGATTCATCTAACCCTTTCAGTACCAATTCACTGCTTTCTCCTTGTAGAGAGAAATATCGATTTGGGGCTTTTGAATTCCGGAGAGACTATATTTGAGATACTCGAACTTAAAAGAATCCACGATCCTTTGGGTCCCATTTGAAAGGCAACAGTCCGGGAAATCAATTTTCTGCTCTAAACCGCTTTCCACTCTTCTGCCTTGCTTTTAATTTCGGTCGTGTTTCAGCCATGAACGTTTCGCAAAAATCAATAGAGATCTCACACGCGGCGTTTTTGTGGTCATTCATTCCAAAATTCACTTGTTTGGTGTTTATGCAAATATTAGCATGCGTTTGCTTTTGTGTACGACGAGAAAGAATGACAAAAATCGGCAAGAAACCAGTACAAGTTAATCAGATTTCATGCCGATGAAAGTAGTACAGTTTTGTAACATAATACAACCAGTTGGACTGCGAATATTAATATCACGAAGTCATTGATAAATTAATATCCTTCAAAGGAGAATCATGTTGTGTTTTATTAATTCATAATTATCAACATACACTATTACAATTTGAAATCAATAATTACTCTAAAGTATTACGCATAGTTAAAGCATGAATATTTCCAGCGTTTGAAATATTTATAGAAAGTTTTGCGTTTAATGTTCCTTGCGTTTATCTAAATTAATTTTTTGGTTACATCTCCACACAAAAGAATCTCTTTTCTCTTATGGAAACACTCTAAGTTAAACCGTAATTTACCATTCCCAGTAGGCCAGATAGCAACGTAAAATAAATAAATCTCTTAAGAACGCTCAAACAATACACACACACGTCGCGTGAAAAATATTGCCATGTTTATTCTTCTCCAATTTATGCATTCGTTTCTCTAATTTATTTAGAAAATGAATGTATAAGTTAGTTTATGGACATTCGCCACTTATCGTTTAAACAAGTCGAGTTCTTCAATTCATCACCTCGACAAGCAAACCTCGTTTCCAGTTCGTCTCTTAGAGAACTCTTTGACGGTCCGAACGAGGTACTGAGGGATATTACCGGAAGATCGATTCGTAAATTCCCTCAACTCTCCTGCTTCCTCGACCCAAAGCAAACATTATTTCCAGTCCACGGTACGCCATTTAAGTCTCCAACTTCCGCTAAGTTGTTCTTAACCCTCGCTCCTGTCTGCATTGAAGACACGCTACTTGTTATTCCAGCTCTTCACGCACTCCCTCTCGAGCATTTGATGCGTTCCCGCGCTCCGAGTCCTCACACGTATTCTTTTCCTTCATTTCAACCTCTTCGAGCTCACGACAGCTTTTCCCGAGACGTGCTCTCTATTTTATTAAACATTGCGGTCAGACTGTTATCGATGCCACGGCTGCCGTTGGTGTTTTTAGCGAAATAAAATTGGGCGTTGCTACGAACCAAAAAACAAGAGCGAATCGGCGGCCAATTTCCATTGCCGGCCGTTGCGATCACCATATGGAACTCGCATTGCAATGTACAGCTAACAGCAAAAAAAAGTTACCACCCCTGACCCACCAAGAAATTCTAAGTCCAAAATTCGGGCCGGCGAGCCTTTCTCTCGAAAAGGGAGGGAGAGAAAAGAAAGATGGAGAACATGGTACGTTACGCTAGCTCGGCTCTCGCGTTTGGATGGTGAATTTTCGTTATTTATATAATGATCATTTACTACTATCCATTATCTGCCGCAACATTTGATGTGTTAACGCGTACTATTTAATTTGACGACGATCAACTGGAAGATAACTAAAGAAATGAATCGAATTGAATGCAGCATTCAAAGTCACTCTCACTTTAATTTTCGATAACAGATTATTAAATCATTTCAAAAACAATACAAATGAATTTAACTGAATACAACATTCGGTATCAAATTAACTCACATTTCGTTTTTCGAAAATCGATCGTATAAATCACTTCCAACGATTGATTATGCTCATCAATGTGAACGAAACCAGCAACTTTTCTCTTCTTCCTAATTTCAAATAGGCCAAAAAGCAGGATCTCGGATTCAAAAATGGCATTTGTCGTCAGGGGGACCGGCTGTTTATACTCACAAAACTTTTCGTGTATTCCGTAAAATATCTCAAAAATTCAATTCGGAAACAACAATAAACGACCAAAATAAGGTTTTCTATTCATTTACTCTGCTATTGGTTCTTGTCTCAATCTCGTATGACTATTATTTTCAATTTAATTTTGCAAAATAAATGAAGCATGCAGCGACAAAAATGAACTTTACGTGCATTTCTCACGGAAATGCTTTGACTCGTCTGGGATCGAAGCAAGGACGAAGTGTCACCATTTTTTACAATATAAACACTTTCGTATATATATATATATATATATTTGAATGCAATGTTCTGTAAAAAATTCAAGTCAATCGACCGAGTGGTTTTCGAGTTTTGCGGGCACAAACATACGCAGGCTGAATTTTAATATATAAGATATGTGCATGATTCGGTAGATCACTGTAATTTGATTGCTTTTAGACACCTTTCGTTTAACTTTCCCAATTGAAAATCGTTCTATTATCAAGAGAAATAAGTAAGGAATAAACACAAGGAAATAAAAGTGCCAAAACTTCCACACAGAAAGTCGTATAACTTTGACAAAATTATTTATTTCTTTGTGTTTAGTTACCTATGGAGTTCCTCAAAGTTAAAGCTCATTCGATTGATTTAAATAACGAATATTCTTTTCTAGATTACCATTTCCCCTTACTCTCGTGACTACTATAGATTGTATAATCCATTAATTTGTAAAATTAAATTATCCTGATAACAACACTGTTGAAAAATTCACACAATTAGCTTCGACGCTTACTATCACTATCTTCAACATTTACATAAATACGCGATCCTCCATATGGCATGTGCCTGGAGAAAAGAAGGGAACAAAAATGTTACCTGCCCTTGAAAGGGTAGAATACCGGGAAAACTGTTAAACAGGACAAAACGAAATAGGTGGGGGAGAAGGGCAAGATAATCCTTTTGTTGCCAAACGGGAATGGAAAGGAAAAACTTTCTCGTTGGGAGAAGAGTATTTGGGTTGCAATTTGCTTGATTCATTTTTATGTTATCTAAAATAATGTGTTCGCTAGCCTTCTCTGATATATGTTTAATTTTTAGCTCGCAATTAGAAGAATGACTCGAAGAAATAAATCTCTCATAAAGTGGGACTGCAGAGCAACAGATTAGAAATATTGTATGTTCTTTGGCCTAAAACTTACGAGATCTCACTGTTTATCTGATGTGGATTAAATGAAAATAATAATAAATAGCTTGATGAAACCACTGTCCTAAAAATTGGATCCATGGATTCCATATCGTTTCAAAGTAATGTCTTCCAGTAAATACAGTAGTAAATGGCCAGCGGTAGACGTCCTTTTGGTAAAATTCTCGAAATTTTATTTCTCAAAAGTTACTCCTCTCGTATTTTTAGCTATTTATTGATCAACGAATCACCTCCGAAGAGTATTACAATTTGTTTATTTCAAAGTTCTCAGTATTTTAAGAAAACCATCTTTTAATTATCAGTTATGGAAAATGATAAGACCGCTATCCGTAGATCTGTTACTTTTGCATGACAATGGGTTAATCGAGGTCTAACCAAACCTAAGACTTGGCTAGAGGTATGAGTTTTTAGTACTCGACACAGAATGGGCAAGTTATTGCGTGTGTGTTACAGTAATGACGATTATAATTGAGTTTAAATACGTATTTAAATGACATCCTTATTTTTTATTTTATAAACCAGGTGAGATATACTAGCAAATTTTATAAGTGAATCAAGATGAGTTTAACGTTTTGGCTATCATCAACACTGAGAGAAAAAATATATTCACTTGCTTTTGGTGTTTTTTATATTAATTTTAAAGGTTCTTAAAATCTACGAAACTAATAACTGTGTCTATCTTTTAATGGAATAAAAGAATTGAAAACCCTATACATCCAATGATAGTAATAAAAAAGAACCAAAGGAACGCTAGTTTACGCAAATAGCTATCTCTTAAATTTTCCCGTTTTGTTGTTGATTGATTTGTAAGGATGTCCCAAAGGTTTATGAAAAACATTGGTTAGAAGAAATAGCGAAAAAGGCCTGAAAAGTTGAATGTAAATATTGAGAACGTAATATTGGAATTGGCATTTTACGAAGCTTAAGTTTCTACGGGAGTGATCTTTCTATGGTTAATATATGTTTAATTCTACTGCTGAAAGCAGAGACGGTCCGAGACATGGGCAGTCTGGGAGACCGTTCCCAGTGTTTGTGTGCTCTTCTCAGATCCCTTGAAGATTCTCAATGATAAAATTTTACGCGTAGCTTACGGAATTTTAACGATTACACCCGGTCACAATATTTAGTTAAACTTTCTTTTATCCATTAAGGGGAACTAGTTCTAAACGTCTGCCTGCCCAGAATATCAATAATCTTCAGATTACCCCTTCCCGATGATTGTAATCAATTTCCTTCGCAATGGATGCAGCTTTCTTTGGTTCAAGTTCTCTGAATAATTTCCTTATAGTCAAATTGATTGAAGAAGCCGTTACTTTGTGAAATAGCGTTATATAAGAAATTTTGAATCTTTGTCCTTAGTTATTTCCGCCATTTCTTATAGTCGTTGAGCAATGACTATATTTTTACGGAAATTACATTTAGTAAAACTACTAAATCAGGCGTAATCAATATGAGTTGCCCTTACATCGGTAACAGCCGTTTAATAATTAGAATTTAGGCTTCGTATTTTCCCTTTCCTTTTTTTTAATGAGAGGCCAGTTAAGTCCATCAGCCATTATCAGATACAGCACTAGAAATACTGACATCTCATACTTATTACCCATAATTACTCTTAAATAAGATGGATAAAGCTTCCCTTCTGGGGAAATATTTCTTATTGTCAGGAGAATCTATTACTGCTGAATATTAATGCTGGTTTCATGGGCCTCGCCTATTCTTCCTTAAAACTTTTTGGTTTAAAGATAAGGAAGACATTTACGATATCTTGAAGGTGCAGAAATTTAAATGTGTGAATTCCTCGGCATTTCTGATTAACTGGCGGAAGCTCTAATTATATGCATGAATGTATGCAAATTGTATGCATATTTTTATATGCCTACGTGATTATATCCTACTAATTTTCGAAGCAAAATAAATTTACAGTGATAATAAATAATTTCGACTATGATAGGTCTATTGTTAATGGTTTATGAATTTTGGATGTAAATGAACGATTTAGAAGTAAGTTCACATAACACCAAATGCAGTAGGTAAGGAAAATGAAACTTGAACACTGCCACAAAAATCGGAACTTTTTCGAATGGTTGATCTCATTTACATTCTCTCTGGCTGAACCATTGAAAAAATATTTTTCCGGTCACCTTCTAACCTGCATTATTTTCTCTTAAAATAGCTTACATCGTTTTCTCAATCATGTAATTGAACCATTTTCTCAATCTTATAAACAGCCTACATCCCAGGATCTGTGCACATCACTTCTGAGCCTGTTTACCAAATTATCTTTACATTTTTAGATGTATTGCCTTAGTGTTGAAGAGAATCAGCATTCTCTTCTTAGTAAGCATAAAATTTTCCATATCCCCATTGTTTATTTTCCTATCATCGTCTCCATGCTTTATGTAAAAAATATATAAGTAATTAACTGTAACACCATTCATATTCCTTCATTGACGAACTTTTCATTATATTTCCGTCCACATCTAAGAATGGCATTTTCAAGCAATTTTCTATCTCACACAAATACCCTAAGAGATGCGTCGAATTTTAGTCGGACTGAAAACGTATCCTGTCACCACTGCATGGAAGACCCTTTTTCTTTCCTCTCTCACCCCCACGGAGAAGCTACCTTTGTTTCGTCGAGAAGGCCGGTATGAATGGCACTCATATACCGTTATGTAGACGAAAACAAGGAGAGCAGAAATAGCACCAAAGGGGACTGACCGCTGAAATCCGTAGTAGCAGATTTAAATTTATTATTCATGCATGAGTGCATTACGTGCATATTTTAAAAATGGAGTTGTTATGTCTAAAATTGTTGGCTCATACCTTTTTCCAATGTTGAAATTATTAATCGTTTTAGCATTCAAACATTTATTACGGAGAAGGTGTAAATGAAAGGAATTAATTAATTAGAAGTATATTATTCAATTCTTTTGGTGCTTGACTCGACTCTGCGCGACTAGTCCTTCTGATTTAATTATTCAAAAGAAATGTTCGCACATACAATATAAAGCGGTTTGTTAAAAGACTACAGGTTCGATAGTAGTAAGTCCTAAACGACCGGAGCCCTCGGCTGAGTATCCTTCAAGAATATAACTCTGTATAGACAATAATTATTTGATATATTCCTTAGCTGTGATTTACATGACGAAATACGCGACAACATGACCCTATTCTCAACGATAATGATTTTCGCAGCCCGATGGCGAAAAGATTATTGCGAGATTATAGCGAGGACAGATGGCATATACTGATATCATCTCACATAAAGTATAAAGTGTGCTACTATTTAAATTATTTAAATCAAAATTCCCTGCAAATGTAAATGGCGTCCAAACAACGTGGCGACTTTCACAAATTCGTTTTCAATGAAAACTAGCAACTTATTTCCTATTTGAATTCCACTATCACATATCATTATTTTTAATAGCAGGTATTGTTTCATTATTACCCCATTTTTATTCTTATTACATTTTTTTAATTTCCCCTTCTTCCGTTGACCTAATTTACAGTAGTTCAAATTCTCTTAATTATCGTATCATAATCTTTACGAAAACGATCATCCTGCGGGCATGTGGAGCATTAACTGAAATAACCAATTTCATTCTAAATCTGCATTGATGGAATATTTTATGTTAGGAGGAAATATGAGTAGCCAAAGTAATTCATGTCCAATATTTTATGAAGAAGAGCGAATTACGCTTGAGATTCGAGCCGATTTAACGAAATACGAATTTAATACTTTCATAATACAATACTGCTTCTACCGCAGCAAAAGCAATGACTTTCAGCAATTATTTATAAAATATATATCGTCACAAAAGCCTTCAAAACGTGCCAGGCATAAAGAGGAAGACGAAAAGCGCGCTCAAAACAGAGAATCTGAAAGACTCGCCCTTCTCGAGTTATGCTGGTTGCATCGAAGGTGGTAACTTTTTTATGCTGCTAGCTGTACATTACATCCTTTAAAATTTCACTGCACTGAATACAGTTTCTTTCAGAGAATAAAAGCGGAGGCGAATAGAGTAGAATACACGATACGCAATAACTATTTTTATGTTGTAAACGAGTGGATGTTAGTTTCTGTCCAAAAAAAACGAAGCGTTTGACTTATATTTGACTTTTATTTTGAAGGATTCAATCAAAGCGATCTCGAGCTAGAGGTCGGAATGAAAGAATGATGAACTATAAATACAGATTCCAGTAAAATATTTATAAGAATAATGCCAATTAATGATATTTGGCAAAAGTTATTCATCTAAGGATATTTTTTAACTCTTACCTTTTCGGGTGTCATATGTGTAAAAACTTCAGGGAACGTCTTAAATGTGAGATTTTCCTTTTATTGCAATAATGGAAGAACATATTTTAAAAACACGCAACTCCTCGGAATTTTTATAGTATCATTCACGAATAACGATATTTAATCAAATTTTATCATTTTATAATCGATATGAGAAGGCGTGACTTCGTGAAAAGCCATCTCCAGAATGAAAACACTTATTACTTTTCCACAGAAAATATTTTCTGTGGAAAAGTACGAAGTGTTTTCATTCTGGAAATTTTATCAATTCTACAACTCAATATAATTCACAGTCTCAGGCGTCGTTTTGTGGAAATCCATCTAGTAGAAATAAAGAAAGAGTTGTACTTGTAAATCTGTGGATAAAGTACAGACTTCTCTTCATTTCTTCTACAGCTCAAGGTTATTATGACATCTATTACGCATAAAAATTTGTAAAGTGTCGTAATAGTTTTATTTTATGTTAATTATAAAAACATGGTTCATCGTGTACTGTAGCATTGACTTTGCAAATGATTACGCATTTATATATTTGTCTATATTCAGTAATCAACCCCCTCCCCAACGGACAATAATATTTTGATGTATTTTTTACATCGATAAATTTATTAAGGGCAATTGGTTGAGACTGCAATTTAAATTGCTAATCCTAAAATGAGGCAAAGAGACGTATTTAATCGATTCCAAGATTTGATATCACTTGGATACGCGAATTTAATACCTCACCAATCACCATATTTGTGAAGAGATGCTGAATCTCATTTCTGCTTTCTGCATCGTTTCCCGTTTGCTCCTTTATTTGCAAGCGTCCACGATCTTTCTTTGGAATGTATTTCCTCCTCTCTTCTTTAATAGCCTTTCTACTTCTCTTTTTAGTCCTCTTTCACCTACCCTTTCTTTGCTTTCCTTCCTTTCACTTTATCCCAGAGGCTCCCCTTCAATTTGTGATTTGGATCTGCATCAATGTTTGATCTCTTTCTTCCTTCAATAAAAGGCCATTTTTTTCGTCTTCAAATACAGCTCGGCTTCGCGGCATTACCTCTCCAAAATAAAAAACTCTTTTTTCGTCTTTTGGAGGCATCTCCTCTGTTACTGGAACGGCGCCTTATTGCTATCACGTGCTTCCAGAGGTCTGGACGAATGAGAGGACCTCCGAATCATTCTAACAATGCCTAGAAATGACAATGGAATAAGAGGCCGTGCCTTATGTAAATAAATCCCGAGGAATCGTGCTTTTCAAGGGTGCAGTCGTAAAAAGTGCCTCGTCATTTCTGCTGTTCGGAAACCTCGTCATTTCAAACTTCGGTTAATAATTCTGAGGATATTTTATTCTACTTTTAAATATTGGAAGAAGTAGGGAGGACATTTTCCGTGGAATCAGGAGTTAGCCTTAAAATATTACTTATTTTAGTAAACTTATGGAAGCCCCTTTAATATAATTTTTAATAATAATATTTTGATCTAACATTTCCTCTTTATTACCTACTTGTTTTGGTATATTTACAAAATTTTTTTAACTTGGTTTGATTTAAGCGGAAGTCACCATCAATGTTTAAATATCTTCGTTAAATGTAACATTTTGACTTTCAAAAAAGTATAATCAATTATAATTATAACAATCATCTAATCTTGTGAACCAGCAAATATCTATTGCAACGTCCAAGAATATAATTGCGAGTAAATATATTGCGATTTCAATTTTGTTTTATTTCGTGAGTATCCTGAAAATTTAAAACGTTAGATTTTGGTATTTCATTATCTATGTTTTTAAACCTTTCGCTAAACAAATTCCACCAACGACAATATATAAATAGAAATATTGCGGCCAATTCTCTCCATTGTCTCTCGACAGCGGCTCATTGCCACTGTGAAAGTTTTACTAAATTTCCATTGGATGCGGAAGTCGGAGGAACTCTGGATTGTGGACTTATTTAATACCATTAGAAGAAAGCAATGGAAAACAAGACTGAGTCACGTTTCCCGTATTATTGAAGCAGCAAGTTTTCCATGGAATTCGCAGAAGGAATTTATCCCAAATGATTCGGAGTCTACTTAATAGTGACATTCACGAAGATCGGGCGTCTCGGATATTGGGAATTTGGCTCGTTGAGTCACTCTCGAGCCACGAACAAATTAGCAAATTAGCAGAATTGGAGACTCCCGGTCCATTGAGACAAATAACCCGCAGTGTGTCTAAGCAACGCGTTCAATGATTTGTAAGAGGGAATTTAATTGAAAAATAAATCACTCGGACATAAGGACTGAGAAGATTTCTAAATAAGGATGGAAAGTTAAGCGGAAAGATTGTCCTATCAAAGTGAAATACGGTAATGACGGAGAGGGGGACTTCGATTGGAGAAAAGCCACAGAATGGCGCGGAGGAAAGAGGAAGAGATGGGCGCTCGGAAAATTGCTTGGGAATAGCTCTGTAAAAGATTCGGTGGGAAAGGAAGGGAAATAGGGTGGAATATGAGTGTAATATAGCCGAGAGTTGGGAGAGGAAGGGCAAGAAGAAAAGAAAGGAAATTGCGAATGGGTGGAAGAGAGAGATAATGAAATGGGTGTCCGAGAGGAATGGTGTAGTTAAAGTAAATCTGAGTAAATAACGATTTTTATTTCCAGACAAGCATCGATTTCCGGTCTGAAATCACAACCGTGGCGTCTTACGTTACCCTCCGAAATGGTGAGAAAACCACAGTACTATTTGGAAAAGGAAAGAACTATTTCTTTCTAGGCCAATTGCGCCGACTCCGTCATAAACACATCCGTTCGTTCTTTCTCGAGTGAACTCGTGAACAAAGAAAGAGGAATATTCTTTTCCCGCGAGCAAAACTGCTGCCGTCAGTTCGCTCGGTATTTCAGCGATGGATGTAATCTCACTCAGACCAAAATATTTATATTCATAAATTATTGTACCAAACATGATGCTAGAATTCAAGGTAAACACTATGTGCTACGATTAGCACTGTTATGATTTTAATGAGTTGTATTCAAGTTTTTATTCCGTTATTTTTTCATTTTTGCTTGCATTACCAAGAAAATCTACTGAAAAAAATCAAAAGAGATGCAAAAAAGATTGAATAATCATTTAATAAATTTAATTTTACACGGAATATTTTTAAACGTATTTTTGATTTCGATAGAGCTATTTGTAAGACTCATCATCAGCTATACTGAGAAAATTAATTGCTGGCATAAATGCTTATTAGCATATTTGTATATAGTCCATTTAATCATTCTAATAAAATACGCTTCATATCTTCTTATATATATAAATGAAATGATGTTCGTGAAGTCGTCTAAAACTCGAAAACGGCTCGAGCGATTTGAATATTGTTTTTGTTTTGTTCGCCACGGTACGGAGGTGGTTTAGGAAAAAAATAAAATTAGGAAAAACCCAAAAGGAATAGCCGAAAAATCGAAAAAAGCATTTCCATAAGAAATGCGCGTTAAGTTAATTTTTCTCGGTGCAGGCTTTATTTCATTTGAAAATTTAAATTAGAAATAATAGTCGTACAAAGTCGAATCAAGCACCAAAAAAAGGGGAATAGAAAAAAGATTCTTATTTTGGTCGTGAAATATCGTTTACGAATCGAAATTTCGAGAAATTTGATAAAATGCTTGAACATTTTATCAAAATGTCGAGGTTGTAAACAACCCATCCCCCTTGACAATGAAGGCGATTGTTGATTCCAAGTTCATGTATTTATCCATCAAAATGCATTAAGAATATAATTAAAGTTAAAATAAATCCTGATAATAAGTGATACACTTTATGAAGAAGAAAGAATTGCATGAGATTTTAACATTTTCTGTTACGAACAATATCCTGTGAAGAATCGCACGGAAAAAAGTTTGAACATTAAAATTTTAATCTTTTACAATTTGGTTTAAACGTCAGTAGCAACCAAGTTTTATTTACAGCAACGTAATTGTTTATTGAATTTTTAGTTAGAGTTTTAAAACGGTTTTACTCTCTCTCTCTCTACTCGAGGAATTCGTGTGAGGATTTCAATATTGTAAACTTCTGAAGGTAAGTTCGACATACATAACAAAAATATGAGAAATAAATATAGATACACTAGATAGAATTATGTGGTACGAAGTTCACCGAGTCATCTAGTATAAAATATAATTTTAGGCCTAAAGTATTACGCATAAATTCAATTTAAAGCCAAAATTCTCACGATAATTCATATCTGAAAATTGGGGTTCATAGCTAACGTTTTTCTGTCAATAGCTTTCCTGATATTTATTCTATTCTTCCAAATGAAAAGCATCGCTTCAACTGAATGGAATAGAGGAAAATTCAGCTTTCCATAGAATCCTGCAGAGACAGCTTCGTGCATTCCATTACTGTGATAAATGGAGCAGCAATAGTTGGAACATAATTCGAATATCCTCTCTATTGGTCTCCCTGACTACATTCATTTGAAACTGCAGGGGAATAATATCGAAGTGTATTTGAACCGGAGCACTTTTGTATGCATGCGAATTTTTCATCGACTTTGGAAAACGCTTTCGATGGAGTCCAATGGCCAAAACTGATGGGATTATTAAATAGAATTGGTAGTGTTAGAAAGATTGGAGCAAAATTTTTATTCAAATCAAATACTGTGCGAGTTAGGAGGGCTGATGGGGAATTAGAATGGGCAGAGATGGAAAGAGGAGTAAGACCTCTTTCGCTTTTTAATATACATGCAGAAAAAATGGGGAAATAAGCTGGGGAGGAAAGAGATAAGGGAGAGAAAGTAATGAAGTCGATAAAACATGCCGAAAACAAAGCTATTGAATGCAATTCTGAGAAGAGTCTTGGGGTTGCAGAAACTTTACTAAATCAGGGTTTCCCAAACATTTTCTGCAATGGAACACTTCGCAAACCTGAGAAATTTTACGGAAAACTTAGCTTATTTTTAGGTTAGATAATTTTACTTGTAAAATTTCAAAAATCATTGAAATGAAAGAAATAATTTTTTTAGTATTTATTTTCAAACATAAAACTATAATATTATAAAATAAAATCAAAATAAGAATAAATAAATTATTTACACGGCTCCACTTTGGCTTAAAATACTAACTTACACTCACACATACATAAAGGCAGGAAATATAAATTAATTTAAATTATTACTTGAAGTAGATAGTAGAAGACTTTTAAATGTATTGCAGTGGATAACACCTTTCCAAATTTTCGCGGAACACCTATTCAGGTTTAGCATAACACCGGTGTTCCGCGGAACATAGTTTGGGAAACCCTGTACTAATTGATAAAGCAGGAGAATTTGGGATGAGAATAAGGGTATGTAAAAGTAATGTAATGAGGTTTAACAGAAGAAAGAAAGTTAACAATTATGGGGATGAGGGAATTTATAAACTAGAAAATGTGGATAAACGCCCTTAGTTTAGTAGTATTCTTTCTTTGGATGGAAGAAAGGAAGAAGAGGTTCGAATAAGAATAGCTTTGCTTAAGAATGCGATAGTGACGATGGATGGGGAACTGAGGGAAATAGGTCTCGAAAATCATGAAAATATTTAGAATATCCGAGGTATGAATTATGAAAAGAAAAGAGAATATCAATCGAGAAGACAAGTTTAAAAGAGGTGAGGTTAGTTACTGAGAAATAAAAGGAATGAAATTAAATAGGGAATGTTAAATTACATCGTGTTATAGTGTTATAATAATCCAATGCTCGTTTATCTTCCTGCTGCAAATATAAGTAAGGCGACATATATATACACAATATATTAAAAGCACTCAATTGGATGCCATTTAAAATGATCACTGAGATATCTAGAAGATGGAAACTATACCTTTCCTGAGGCATATTTGCGAAACAGTTAAAAAGAAATTTTAAAACCATGATTTTCCTCAAATATGAATTTATTCGTCTTTTTCATATGATAATGAATTTTAGTGCTGCGGAATATTTATTCTTTTATTTAATTTCATTTATCTATTATCTCCTTTCACTTTAATAAACGTCGTGTTATTCGGAAGAAAAACTGAAAGCAAGTGGAAACGGAGGGAAAGCAGAAAAACCGCTGTTTCAATCATGTGCGAAACTCCTGCGGAGAAAAAGAGCCGCAAAAAGAGACCAGAAATTATATGTTTTTACAACAGGAAGCCAAGTCTGAAAGCGTCTTTTGTAAGAAACAGAATTCTTATTTCTGCGAACGAGTTTAGCACTAAATGGTAGTCTTTTTTATCACCTTATACTTTACTGCGAACGTCCCAAGCCTACGATCAACTTTTATCGACAACGAATAACGACAGTGGAGTCCTTTTTTTAAATTCCCGATTATTCACTAAGAGTGAAATATCCCTTAAAATATAACAGAATTTATCTTACATTTAATTTTGAGTTATATATTCTAATTAAATGTGCTCTTCCACAATAATCTCTAGCACTTCGCGCCTTTGAATATTCCCCGGAGTTCCAAGTGAAAGTATGGCTAATCCAGAAATATAGAGGAGCGATAAAATAAAATTTCCGAACATAGGACTAAAGTGAATTCTCATTGAATGAAGAGTGAAATCATGAAGTGCAAACATCATCGTATATCAGATCACAATTCTTAACAACTGGAAGTGATTGGAAGCATTGTAATCGAATGTAGAAATATTATACAAATAATCCTTTTTCTCATTTATTGTCTTAATCCTCCAAAACCGGAATTATTTTTTTGTAATTATTTTAAATTTCTTAAGTATTTCGCTTTGAGATTGTCTGAAAACAATACCCATACATAAAGGACACATAAAACCAGCCAAAAAAATACAAAATTGCAACATTGTCATCGATCTCTCCTATTTTGTGATACAAAATGAAATAATATAGGTATCGGATGATGCCATATGGTATCCGTAGTCCGTCGAGGGTTAATTTGGCGTGGTTGTACATAGGTAGATAGCCTTTATTAGTGTTAGATATCATATTAAGGCCAATGTAGGCAGTCTTGTAGAGCACGTTTTACTTCGATTAGAATATAACAATTTGTTGTGCATTAGATTGTGGAAAGAGTGGTATTCAGCTAATGGTTAGTTGTAATTCGTCGCCAGTAAACTAAGACGTTCACATATTTATGTGGGTATGATGGCGATAGAAACAAGGATTGTGAAATGGAGGCCTTTATTTGTAAAAGAACGCTGATAATTAAAATAGGAAATAAACAGTCGGTCCCAATTAAAATAACTTCAGGGCTAGCGCAGGGTAGTGTGCTGGTGCTAGGACCGCCATTATTTTTAATATTTATTAACGATATGCCGAACGTAATAAAATTTCGTTTACGATTATTTGCTGACGAGTGTATAATTTATAGGGTGATAAAAGGAATAGGCGATTGCAGCGAGCTACAAACTGATATTGATTGATTAAATCATTGGGTCATCTCGAACAAATTGGATATAAATACATAAATACAGAGAAATGTAGTCATTAGCTTTAATAAGAGCTTTAATTAATTTCAATATTCTTATGATTCGCTGGTAATGTTTTAGTGAAAGAAAATAAGGTCAAATACTTGAGTGTTACTTTCAGAAAAAATTTAAAATGGAACGGGCACAAATATCGTAGGCAAACCCTATAAAACATAAAATTTTGTGATACGTATTCTTAAGAAATCAAACAGGAAAATAAAAGAAACTGCTTACCTGTCGTTAGTTAGGCTTATACTAGAATACGGTGAATGTTAATGGGACCCTTTTCTAGTAGGAGTTAAAAAGGAATTGGAAAAGGTGCAAAGAAGGACGGCAAGGTTCGTGTTGGGGAAATATGAAAACCGTAGAAGCGTTACTCAGATGATATAAGAATTAGGTTGGGAGAATCTAGAAGACAGGAAAGTAGCAAAAGATCATAGCACATACACTATCGGTTTTCTATAAGACATACTATATGGGATTTCCTGCGTTTAACAAATTAAATGATTCAGTAAAAGAGGCAGATAACTTGAGTAGGCTCGATCATAAATACAGAGCAAGTTGTATAAAACAAAATACAGATATCCGGAAATACTCTTTTCTAATTAGAACTGTTTAGGAATGGAACCGTCTGCCTGCAGAAGTATTCGAACCTTTCAGAAAAATATTTAATAAGGGTATAAGTAAAATTAAAAATTTGACGAATGAGCCTGCCGGTAACGAAATGTGAGACAAGTAGGGGATCGCCTGGTGATGTATGGTTGGGACTTCGTGGACCCCGAGGCCGCTACGGTAGCCGTGAAGGCCTATCAGGAACCTTAAAAAATCTAGCATGATAGGTACAGGACAAGTAACGAATATGCTGATTAAGGTTTTTTAAAATTCGTACTGACTTAGCTAATTGACAGCTGTGTTTTTTATTTATATAATTCATATAGGTACTGCATATTTATGCTTTTGTAATTATTTATTTTTATTACTTCTTATTTGTACATGCGTATTTTGTATTTAGTTGGGTTTATTGTATGTATGCTCAGTAATATTGTTTATTATTTTTAAAAATTAATTGTCATGTAATTTAGCGTTGCCATCAGTCCAAGAAGCTTCTAAGTAGAGCGCTTGGAAACTTATTTGGGTACATCAATGCTTTAGTCGTGTATATCTTTTGTATATCACAGGGACGTAATTGTAATATTTCGAAGAAATGAACCAAGGATGGTGGAGGATATTCTGCTATGAGATTAAGGTGAACTGTGTCGTTTTATCTTCAACGAAATATTAAGACTTTAAAAACGAACAACTTTGGGGACAATATTGAAAAATTGCATCATTATAATATATCTCTCAAAATTAATGAGAGAAATATTACGAGATGTCAAACTAGATTTCTTAAAATTTTGGTTCTTTAGTAACTTTAGGACTAATTAAATCAATTGCCGTTTTCGCATAAATAACCCATCGTATTATGAGACATAGAGGATGTTATTACAGGGAACAAAGTAGAAATGGCACCCGACTCAGATGGAACGATTGTTTCACTATTCCATTCTACTTAAACATTTACCGAATCCTCGAAGTACGAAACTAAACATCTACTTTTCAATATTGTTTTCCTCATCTCCCAAAAAAGAACCAAACCTTTTTCATTTATCCCCGCCGTAAAAGAAACGCGGAAATTCCCTCCTTTTCTCGTATCTGGGCATGTTTTAATTGCAGAAGAAGGGCTTTGAAGATATATTCGCCCCATTGTCCCTCACTCCACTTTCCTTCTTTCTCTTCCATTGAAATTCTTCACCTCTCGCATCGCTCCATTTTATACCATTACATCGTTCTTGCCTTAAAAACCATTTGTTTTCAAGTGAATTTTCCGTAATGAAATTATAGAGGAAAATAAATATATTTCTTTCCACGTTCAATTCTAAGCTAGTTTTTTGATCGACCGTTAGAGTCGGATGTACTGATATGAATTTATGAATAATATGAAACTATCGGTAGGTTTGCGCAGGTTTTTCACACCCCCCTTCCTTGTGGGTGTTTTCCTGCAGTGGATTTTTTTTCCTAATAACCTCTTAGGTTTTTTACATCCACAATTCTTCCAATTGTTTCTACTTCTTATTTTATAATCAATGACGATGGGTTAGATGGAAGAAGAGACTTTTAAGTCTCAATCTCGCCCAAATAAAGATGATTTACTTTTATTGTTATATGAATGTGTATTCTCTCAAGCTATGTATAACACTACTATGATAAAAATGAACCATTTCCGTCGATCTAAAGTCTAAGAATATTTTGTTGTATTTCATAACGTAATGCAGAGTTAAATACAATTGTATATTATAAAGACTGTTTTGAGATACAATTAAAGTAGAAATCTTATATTAATTCCACTATTTCCTGTTTCTATCAATTTTTTGCATCTATTTCTACTTTCGTATATTTTTCGAGAAATATTAAAGGAGGAAGTTGAAAGCCACTCTTATTAATTTGTTTCATTTTATCGTGAGTTTCATTAATGGTTAAATACTGTCTCTCCATTCGTACTTGGGAATCCTTTCCATTATTAATGTACAGTTGCTACACATCTACTGCCTATTCTTCATTACAGAGCTCCTTCCTCCTTGCGGGTTCTCTATTCTTTAAATTTATTCGATTAAACTTTAGTACTTAACGCATTTTAATTTTTAAATCGATTCATGTCCACACATTTTAAATAATAAACTTTTATGATTCTTGTTTGCCTTTTGCAATGTATAAATCGAGCAGGTCATTTTTAATGCTGATGAAATGGAGGCTAATAGTAAGGCAAAAGTACCATACGCATTCGATTGATCTCAGTAATTTAATAAATAAATAAATATCAGAGATTCCGTAACATCTCCGTACCAAAAGGTTTTACGGACCTTAATCCAACCCCGATGTTAATGATTTTCACACTATAAGATTATAACTATAAGGTTATAAGGAGATTTGTTAGTGTTTTTATGCACATTTTATTTAGAAGTACATAATATTCAATATTGTATTGAATTCCTTCTCAAAGTCATTCTTACTGTTCCACGGTAAAGATAATAAATGCACTTTTTCTCTTTCTCTCTTTCTACTCATTTTCTTCTTTTTCTCTGTTTATTGTTTTCATTTACTTGCATCCGCAACCTATTTTTCCCTTATCTGACCTTTCCTTTATCTATCCTTTCCCTTATCTACACTTTGACACAGATAATGATTATATCTGTCCTATCTCTTATAATTTGTTACATTTTTTCATAGTCCCATCGTCAAGTTAATATCATTAAATTAGATAAGCTCTAATAAACATTGTAAGAGAACGAGCTTCACTATTCAACATTATGATCCAGCAGAATCACTAAAATTTACGAAAAGATTCTGATTTTTTTTAATATTATGTTTCAAATTCACTGGTTGCAATAGTTGCTCCGAATGATTATTCCAGTTTTTGTTTTGCTTTTATACTGTTTCATTTTCACTTGCGTTCGATATTGTAGCTAGATGTGAAGTATTGAAGCATTAAAACGTTATGTGAAGATCACTTTTTGTTACTTTTAACTTCCGCAGATTTCAGACTTAATTCGCAACGTTTCTCAACTTGCGCACACCGATTCTTTTTCCTTGATTCTCTCATTTTCGACAAGTCCTTTCCACATTCATACCGTTTTGATTTGCCGAAATTCTCATTACTCACTACTGGAATACTACTCATCTATCTTATGCTCTACCTAACCGCCTTTCATTTCCCTACCGTACATCTCATACGCGAATTCCCTTCTTCCAACAATACGCCCCTCCTCCACTCATATCCTTTATCCCCACACACAACTCTCTTCCTCGCTAAGGACTTCACTGTCATCGCGACCCTTACGGCCGAAGGGAGAAAGAGGTAGTATTACGAAGGCTGTGTTTTTCTGTTGGATAATGAAATGGGAATTCATCGGAGCAGAAGGCCTTATAGAGATCGAAGTTGGAGTCTTGAGTCGACGGGGGATAAACCGTTGATGACTCTCGTTCGAAAATGAAATTTTTATGTAGATGGTATAGCGGAAACAGTCGTATCAGCTTAACGGTGCGAATGATCACAGATACTGCTGTATTAACTTTTCACTCGAAATTCCCGAGCGGAATATAAATTTAAATGGCTATGAGCGAATTCTGCTTCCAATGTTCCTTTCCGGCCGTATCAGAAAAGATGATTTGGATCAGGCTGAATGAAATCAACGGTAATGTAGATAAATGTTCATTCCAATCAGCGATTTTCATTCTTTTTTCTGTAATATTCCTAAAACTGCTGTTAAACACATGATATTCTCTTTTTCATCACAAAATATTCTCATCTCCTTGAAGTGAACAGCATGACTTCACAGAGTTAATTGAGACACGTACATTTTGTTGTAAAGTAACACCCAACAAAATTACCCGAAAACTTTAAAACTGGAACTCAAAAGAGTATGAAAATCCTTCTCTTCAGTGTTATTTCACAGAATATGTGGGACATATTTCTTAAATTGACACAAATGTTGAATTTTATGTTTGAATGGTTTTAAATTACGTAATTGTTTATAATCCTCAACGTCTCTTGATTCTTCTGAAACTGTTGTTTAATAACAGCACTGGAGATTGAGTGTAAGAGAAAATCAATCGATTATAACAGAGAAATGATTTTCATGTATCGGTTAATTTAATCAAAAATAAATTTTGATGACATGTGTAAATAATCAATCAAGTTCAATCCATTTAAAATTGCAATTTATCGGCAATAATATCATTCGATTTAGGCTTAATTGATTTAATATATGTAATATGGAACAAAACTGCAAATGCATATGCAATGGATTTTGAGTAGAAATTTCTGCCAAGCTACTGATAAAAGAAATTAATTAGAGAAACAGTAATTAATCACATGTTCTGGATGGGACTCTTCTTTCAATGATCTAAAGATTTTTTAATCTTAATTAAAGTAATAGGTGCAAAAGAGCAGTTGCGTTATTCAATATCTTATTCTGATAGGATTTAAAGTAACTGAAAACTTAAATTGAATTTTTAAAGAATATTTGTAAGTACTCTCTCGCGTAACATGCTAATTCTCTTTAATGTATGGGTGTTGAGAAGTTGAAACTTCAAACAGAAACATTCATAAAAAAATAATCTAGTGAAATGAGCTCAGATGAAGTTTTAAGAAATCGAGTCTAGGAACTATTATGTTCCCTCGAACAGAAATAAAACATTTTCAAAATTAAAAATAATTTCTGGAAAAGCAGAGAAATTCCAAGGTCAATGAAAAAAGAATTAACCTTCCCGGTCATTAAACCAGCAATCATAGTGTAATTCAGACTTCTAGGATTTGTTATATTTTGGATTCATGAAATGCTTTCTACATCACACGGTTTGAATATGGAGAATGGTGGAAGGATATGCTATCTGACTTTCTTTTGCTCGTTGGGCAATATCCGGAGTGACAGCGCCCGCATTCTGAAAGCCTCAAGGGCGATAAAACGAAGAGTTATTTCAAATTTCTCTTTAGGTCTATTAGAAGTCGGACACGCGCAGTTAAAGAGCTCCGCTGACCGCAGGAATATATGTGACCATTTCCTCGAATGCAATTCTCTCCGCAGTTATTAAAGGCCCTTGCGATGACAAAAGTTTTATCGAATCTTAGTCTGGAAAGCCATCATCGACCTCCAAAATCAAGAACCGTGTGATTCATGCCTCTCATCCGTGAATTTTTACCTAGTTAAAGCTAAGTCCAAGTCACTATCAAACGCGATCTTTGGAAAAGATGAACCGACAGATTTTCTTCCCCTTTAGAATAGCATACAGTCATAGCTACTATTCTATTAAACGCTTTCTGGTATGACATGGTTCTTCATAAACAAGAGCGATACATTTTGAATGCCAAGAGAGGTGGATCATTCTGTGTCATTATTGAAATTTTGTATGCTAGCATAATAAATAGGCAACAATTTATTATCTTCGTCGTCTCACTAGCCCAAAGAGAATATACAAGCGTCTTTTGATCGACGTTCTACGATGAAAATTAAGATTTTCGTGATTTTGCTAGAAATGACCCGTTGACACACGGCAACGTTGACCCGGGATGGGTTGGGTTGGGGGGAGAGATTTCTAGCAAAAATCTAGAAATCCTCCCCCCTAACCCAACCCATCCCCGGGGCAACGTTGCCGTGTGTCAACGGGTCATTTCTAGCAAAATCACGAAAAATCTTAGAACGTCGATCAAAAGACACTTATATCTCTTTGGACAGGTGAGACGACGAAAATAATAAATTGTTGCTCATATGAATTGTTTATAACTTTTTAAATCGTATTCCACGCGGTCAGTTTTTTTATGGTCCCCCCTGATGGAAAGGCCGGGCGCTCAGTACCTGCGAAGGCGAGCTAAGAGTCCGGATTAGCACGGAGACCCTCCAAATTTCTACCTGAAAAAAAGTAAAGGTGAAACCCCCAGATATCTACCATTAACCGAAATATATCTTACCCGTTAGAGAGAACAGTTTTATTTTGGTGGTATTTGTCTGAAACTCGCGTTGAAAACACAAATAAATGATAATAAATGGAGCTTCGAATTGTAGAAAGGTTAAACGGTGAGTAATGAAGTGGGTACCTTGTTTTTCTCTACCAGACTCCTGTCGAAGGACGATGCTTCGGCTGTCCTCTCTCCTCCACGTCACTGAGGGCGTCGGGACGCCCGTCGCTTTGCATCGCAGGCGAACCGAGCCTCCCTCTAGGGCCACACCGTCCTCCCCTGACGACTCTTCGTTGAGGATATCCGGAGGTATAACCACTTCCAGGTGACCCATCTGAACCAATGAGAAGAAAAATACATCAAACAGACTTCCCCAATCCATCTTACTGTATTAAATGGGTGGGAATAACTGTGCAAAAAATCCCACTTGTTTAAAAGTTTTTAATATCGCGACCGGTTTCGTACGTTAGTCCATTATCAAGCATAGGAGTTATTCAAGAGTACACAAATATATACAAAAGGTACAAAACCAAGCCACCAATCAGATTATCTATTAGCGGTGCTAGGAGGAGGTTGGGGAAGCAGGTTAGCAATGGACAGGAGGGGAGAACAATTAGGGAAAAGGTGGATACTGGTGAGGAGTGTGTAATTGTTTTTTAAGTGGTGTATTATTTCTATTTGTTCGAGATAATTTAGTTTGCTTCCTTTTTGACGACAATGTAATAGAGTAGAGGAGAAATCTGAGGTGTAATTTTTATCTAAAAGATGTTTTGCGAAAAGTGATGCCTGTGTATTGTTACGGAATGAATTAAAGTGTTCTTTGGTTCTTCTTATTTGTAAATTGCGGGACATCTGTCCTAAGTAAATCGCCCCACAATCGTTGCAGTGTAATCGTTGCTGTGTTTTTTTTGCACAGTTATTCCCACCCATTTACTAGGATGGAGTTCCACAAAGTTAAAGCTTCTTTGATTGATTTTACTGTACTAGAAATATAATTGTTTGTAAAAGTGAGTAGAAGCGAAAACTCTCTAGCCGAGGCTTACCTCCTACTCATACGATTGCCTAAAAATGCATAATGCATTTTTATTTTCCGTCATCTTTAGTATTAGAATTTTCAGTAAGCATGAGTGGATTAGTAGCGTGGCTGCTGCTCATGCGTATTTATAATAAATATCTAATGCATTGCGAAATGCTTTCCGGAAAGACTCTCCATTATGAAAGCTAATAGTAAAAATATACAGAATGATATATAAATTTGAATTGATTCGTAAATTGAATTCGCCTAAGAATTGAAAGCAAAACTGTTATTAAATTTTTGGTCAAATATTAGGTGGAGGTGGCAAAGTTGTTAAGACGCTGAGGTTCAATCCCCTGCAACTTTAATATATTTTTGGGGAGGCCATTTGTTAACTCAGCCTGTAAAATTGAGCACAGGAGGTGAAAAAAATCAGGGCAGTAATAGGCGATGGAGGCTTAGTGATCTTCGATTCTTAGCCTAAGTATTTGAAACCTTAACCTGCTTATTACCGAGGGCATTGATATGCAATAAAAAGGAGACTATGGTTATTATTTGCATTTTAATTTGTTAACAATACTATTGGTAAATCGCGGTCTTTCATGAAGAGAATGGAACGAAATGAAACAGAGTTTTCGTTCTACACACTTTTGTTGTCTTAGTTTATTTGTCAATACGTCTACTTCCTTGTAGTATTCCCTTCAAATGCAAATTATTCCACTCTTTCTATTTGTTTCGATTTCTAATGATTTAAAAACATATTCTGAAAATACGAGTGATAAGAAGATCTTGCGGCGTTCAGGGATAACTTATTTCGGATTGAAACATATCCCCAGCCCTTTAACTTCAAGGCAAAAGATTTGAAATTATTTTGAGTCATCCTCTTTAAAGTTTGTTGGAAAGTGGTAGAAGCACTGCTGCGCGCATCTGAAAGCGTTTTGTAGCTGAAGCTGCTGTGAGCGATTCAGTCCTTCATTCATTCGCGGAGTATTTTAAACGCACGTCAAGTAGACCGACAATGCGAAGGATTTATTAGAGCAAAGGCAAAGTGACGCTATTTAATTTATAATGTGACGTTGTTTTTTCCTGCGAATTTCACGATAAGAGTAACGAAGTATGACGCTCTGGAGCCACTTGGAGTTTTTAAATGTATACTCAGAGATAGTTTTAAATAAGACTACGTCTTTTTAATCTTAAATCTAGTGTACAGATTTACTGGGACTAATTTATAATATCCCAGCTGAACATTTATTTTCTTAAGACATTCACAGTTTTTTCATTTTTACGATTAATACATAATCAATTTCATAAGTTGTTTTGAAATTTTATCCATCAATGGATTTAATGGTCTTAAGATGGATTATTTCATAAATTGTTTAAATTAGAATCGATGAAAGATTTTTTGAATGTTCAAGAAAAAGGAGTTCCAGGTATATAAACAGTCATTCATAAATCATGTTAGCAACACTTTTAATTTCTTCGATGAAACTAAAGAGCATCAAATATATACAAATCTTTAGTCGTGTTTTCGAAATGAAACTCAGTCTTACATTCTGTTCCAACACAAAAAAAGGAATACATTCAAATTAAATCAATCTTAAAATCTGAATTTTTACTGATTAATATATTTCTCAACTCAAAATGTTACTTTTGAATAGGATTAATAAAAATATTGTGGATATAAGCTTTTAAATGTTCCTCCTTTAACTTAGAGAAAGCTCTTACGAGTTACATTCCCGAAGTTCTATGAAATGCATGTTTTTAAATGCTTTGGGAAGTTCAATAGCGAAACATATCCCAATATTAGATTCATTTCTTTTTAAAACCGCTTATCATATAATGTCAATTGTATTATATTTTCTTCCACTTTATTTGAGTAATGGTAGGAGTTAGTGAGTAAGAATTCGACCGTAAACGGTTTTCCCTTATCCATTCATTCGTTTACTAGAAGTTATTTGTATTTTGAGTACAACTCCAGTTGAAAATCACTGATAGTTACAAATTTGCGCCTCTTTTCAGTGTACTGTCTCAAGAAGAAATATCTCTCAATACTTCATGGGCTAGGCTCTGTTCTAAAATGTTAAGCCCTAAGATGAATTTTATCGCCATGTCACGTTTGTGTAAAAATTTGCAGATGCATAATACCCCTTCTCTCTCAACGCAGTGCGGCCGTGAATCATTGGCGAGTTGCGCTTGTCTATGTTTCCAATGTAAATCAACATCGGGAATGGGCTTCTCGGAAGGATATTTAGTTGATAATGGCCACCGGTAAACTAAGATATTTACGCTACAGTCTGCTTGGATTATACAACAACGGATGAATAAAATGAAAGTGCCGAACTTTAACCATAAAAATTCCATACGGTGGGAATTGTATGCAGTCATTAACTTGATAGGTATTTGAGGCTTCTATCATTTATTAGCAGCATTGCCCGTTGATTCTCAGCGGGGAAACAAAAATTGATAATTAGCAGTTTAATAGCCTTGATCGTAACTCATACTTCATAATTGTAGGTAGATAGCATATACCAGGCTATAAGTATTTCCAAACCAATAAACCAAGAAATGAAAGTTATAATTAAGTCTACAAAGCCACATCAAATAAATATTAAATCTCATATCTTTTGAATGAACTTGAATGATGAAAACATTTGTCAAAATTATATAAAAATATATTTGAAGATCGCATTAGGGCAAATGGCACCAAGTTCTTCTTCTTTATATAATCGGTCACTTATTCTTAACATTAATATGAATTAGGCATAAATTCTTAATTTATTCTCACGGATAAACACATGAGCTTGGACTCAACAATCGCCTAAATCATTATGGAGTGCTCACATTGTTAAAATTTTAAATGCAAACCAAGTGCTGAAACTAAAAGTAGAAAACAACAAAATTACCTCATATATGCAGTAAAGAAAAGAGCATTCAGTTGCTATTTTTCATAAACAAAAGCCCATTGAGTTAAACGGCCAGACACATGTCTACTATTTTTAAGCAAAGAAGGTGCCCTGAGAGATTCGTGAGAATCTGTCAGTTAGTTATCTATTAACCTGGTGTCCCCCTTGTAGGTACAAATTTTCATTTCTCGGAATTGTTTGGCATCAAGTCCGTACGGGTAAGTCCGTATACCATAATCCAATCGCAATAATATTTATTAGGTAAGTTTATTAGGCAAAATACAAAAAAAAATAGATGGTATGCGTAATTGAATTCGCAAAAAAATTCCATTACGTCTTGGGACACCCTAATGTTCATACTAATTCCTGGAAATGAGAACTATCAAATTAAAAACTGTGTTCGTCGATCACTTCAGAAATAGGTCACTGTTGTGTATTCAAGAGTAGCGAATGGCGATTTAAAGATTAAAAATAATTTATTGACGTTAAAAATATTAATAAACTAGTAAATACCAGAACAGCCCACTGATTTCTAACGTAAGACATTGCGGGGTCCTTTGATAATTTGGCAGAAATGTTTATGTGTAATTTAGAAGAAAAACTGTTTTCATCTGGGGTTGATTGTTTATAACGTATTTGTTTCTGGAAAAGATATGTTGATGATGTGTTCTGTGTTTGGACTGGACCTGCAGAAGAGATACCCATCCTGCTCAATAGTTTACATCCGAGAATTTCGTTCACTAGTGAAATAGAAGAAGGTGGTGTCTTGAACTTCTTAGACCTTTCGATTTCTACGGTGAATTCCCAACCTAAATTTAAAATATTTCGGAAAAGTTGTTATACTGATCATGTGATTCATAGTTCCTCTTCTAATCATTTTTCGCATAAACAGGCGGCTTTCCATTCCATGATCCATAGACTTCTACACATCCCCTTATCCGTGGCGGCGTTTGCAGAGGAGTTGACCACCATAAAAACAATAGCTCTAAATAATGGCTTCTCAGTAAAACTGGTGGAGCGAATTCTTAAGAAGAAAGCTTCCAAAATAGCAGCTGCGTCGGTTTTCCCATCCTTAGTCCCGTTAGAGTCTCCTAAGATAAGATGGGTCAAACTCCCATTTTTAGGAAATATTTCTTACCGTTTTCAAAATCTTTTGCCGCCGAACCTCGAAGCAGGATTTTATACCCCGAGGAATCTTTCGCGGGAAATTTCCCATGTTAAAGATAAAAGAGAAATTAGTGACCTTTCCGGGGTCTATGAGTTAAGATGTGAGGATTGTTCTGCCGTATACCTGGGTCAGACGGGGCGTTCGCTTAAGTTGAGGGCACAAGAACACCAAAGGAGTTACCGGCTGGGGAATTCCTTGTCCACCTTCTCGAACCACCTCATGGAGAGCGACCACACCAGCTCTTTTGTGCCGAGGCTCCTTCTTAGACAGTCGAAGGGGAAGAAGTTGGATTGTCTTGAGATCGTGGAAATAGTGGGGGCATCCGCGACCCTTACCAATGACATTACTTTCATCAACCCCTTTCCCCTTCTCACTCTACCTTCAAGACTAGGGGGTTATGTTATAAATTCTGTCTGTTTTCTGTTGTATGTACCTGATGATGGCTGTATGGCCGAAACCGGTCGTGTATTAATAAATTTTTGTGGAAAATACAAAGTATGCGGTTTATTTTCATAAATGGCGTTCCACTAAGTAAAGTCAGTTCATATCGATTATTAGAAATACACATTGTTCGTGTTTTATAATCCTAAAAACTTAGGAATTGTGCAAAACTCGGTTCTCGAGTTTAAACATTGATTCACTCGCTATAATTACTCGTAAGAGGACAAAGTACGGAACATCTTGAATCAGGGGTAATTTCATATATAATTTTATATAGATCCTAGAGAAATATCTCAATTTACTAATCAAACAGCTACAAGATCAATATTTGGTAGCGTAAATTCGAGGAATAGTGAACATAAAAGTCAGTAATCTAAGTAGGAATTAAGTTCAATTACTTTGATACATTTGATTTACTAGCAGATTTTAATCTTAAATTGATCTTATTACCTCAACTCAAGCAAGACCATTGTTCAAATTGACCAATTGACTGTAACGAAATAATGAGTACTAATTTCAATTACTGAAAACATTATTGCAGCTCATTGCATCTATAATCCTAAGTTATGGTGATTCACATCCTCCATAAATAACGGAATGACTTTTTGATAGAATAAACGAAACTTGAGGTGAAATAATAGTCATTATAAATTAATAGAAAGTACTATTTTGGATATTAACTGTGAATTGTTCACCAGCAGTTCCTCAGTAACTTGTCATTAGAAAAGAGTAGTAAGTAGACTGATTGTCCTTTAGGAGTCACGCATACACTTTGAGCTGTCAAAAATTTGACAGCTCAAGGTGTATGTGTGACTCGTAATTATTAACATTGCTGTCAGCGGTGAGTTTTTATTGATTTCCTTTAATAATCAGCTGGAGAGGTGGAAAAAACTCATTACGCAGTAAAAGGGCTTATTGAAGACCTAAGTCCATAAAATGATATCTGAAGTGCTGAGAAACAGAAGTTTAAAGGCGGATATACGCTTTTTATTAGAACACGTAAGAAAGGGGAAAAATTGAAAAAAAAAATAATTGTATTAAATTCTAAAGACGTGAATTCAGGTGATATAAAATATGATAATTCTATTTATTTCTAAACATTTAGTATTGCAAAAACTTCGAGCGCATCAAGAATTTACGAAGCAATTTCACGCTCGCGAACCCAGATTAGAGAATTTTCGCCTTTATCAACAGTTTGTTCTCTGATCAGTTTCTCTGTTTACTTATAGAAAACTTGAGTATCTCTTAGAAACCGCTGGAAATTTCTTTACGAATGAATCATTCACTTCATTGTCGAATATAAATTGGCTGTAGAGATATGTTTTAATCACACAAAAGAAAAGTATTGACGCATACTTGAACTTTTATTGACAAAAAAATAATTTTTCTGGGCTCATTTGCTTGGTAAATGTCCATACATGTTATCTTTTGCAACGCATTAAATACCATGTAGATTTCATGACACCGTAGGTTCTAAAACCATGGGAAGCTAACCTAATAGTTAGCAGACACCAAAATGAGGCACAGAAAAATCGTAAATGTGTAATTTCAATCCTTTTTATCCTTATAAATGTTAAATAATAGAAGGCCGCTGATAGCTGAAATATAGAAGCACCAAAAACCATCAAAGAACGAACTTTTATAATGCTTTCGTAGTTTTTGGTGCTTCGTTTATTCTATACAAATGTTTAGTATACACTTTCAATATTTTTATTATTTGCTCCAAATCAAAGGTCGAAAGTAAATAAGTTGAAAAATTTGATATGTAAATTCAGAACAGAATGTTTAAATTCTGAATCCAATGTGGTTTTACTCAATAACACATTGATTTCATGCTACTTATTATTGGCATGTTTACCGTATATTTCGTTGACAATTAAGTTCAATTTGCTGCAAAAGATAAATAATTAAAATGAATATATTATGATTGAACTTCGCAGTAATTTTAAATAATGACTGAATCATCAGAGGGAATTGGTACCCTCATAATGAAATTCCAGATAAATTAACATTCACAGAATCTGGCGAGATGTGGTGAAAATCCATCGTGCGAAATGAAGGAACATATTGGTACCTTTTCCACAAAAAAATTTATAGTACTTCACCCTCTCTTCCACTCCCCTCTCCCCTCTTCTCCCTTTCCTTGTTGGTATATATATTTGTTTGATTTTTATAACTTGTACATGAAGATGACGGTCCTCCGTTGAAACCGGTAGTACCATTAATTTTTTTGTGGAAAAAGTACCAATCTATTCCTTCATTTCTCCAGATAAATTGATCATTTGGACATTTATCAGCGGAAAAATTACGGAACAATGAATTGCACTCAAAATAGTTCGAAAGGAATACATTTTAATGACAGAATTCTGACTTAGAACAAAAATATCAAGGGAAGATATCTAAAGCTACGTGTGGAATTAGAAACTTTCCAAGGATTAGATCTCATGAAAACTTTCGTTATTGTTTTATATCAATTCGGATCGAATATAGATGCGCTACTTTTCACTTCCGACTTAGCGGTTTTGTCCTTCTTCCGCGAGAATATTCCTCGCTCTGAAATTCCTATTCTCGAGCTTAAGGAATTGATATTTCAGCTTTCGTGACTGCCAGATATTGGCTTTGGATTTGATGTCTTCCAGAGAGTAGGAAACTCGCGATGTTTTTCTTTCTTAAGAAATCTTATCTCACTTCAACAAAATTTAATCTCCTGGAGTTGACTGAACTAACTTTTGTTTGTTGAATTATAAATAGAGTTTACTCATTTTCTGCGAATCTAGCTTATAATTCAAATACCGTGATAAAATTCAGAGCTATAGTCACATCAAACGTCCACTGAAGAAACGTTGCCGTTTACAAGTTGGCTTAAAGTAAAATATCCACTGAGATGTCTCTATTATTGAAATAAGTCTCGACCAATACAACAGCAGAAAATACCTTAAGAATACGAATATGTATTTTAGAACTTTATGTTTTGCATTTATATCATTGTTTATTTATTATGTCTTAAATGAAGGGTGATAAAATTGATATGATCAATCTTGACGTTGTGGAATGATGCTTTAGCCATATTAAATGAAAAACACTTGGTGACCTCCATAATATATTATTATATTATATTTTGGAAGTTGCCAAGCGTTTTTCATTTAAGGCTGTTATAAAAGCTTATGTTAATTGTTTATCCAATTGTTTATGTTTCCTGAGCCATTAGAATACATATTATTAAACTTATAATTGCAGTATGACGAATAAAACTCCTTCTTATTCTTTGAATAATTACTTAGTTTTATTATTTATGCAATTGGTGATGGATTTAAATTGAGTTAATATGTACACGTGAAATTGAATTCCACGAATTTGTTTGACATTATAAACGAATAATCAGCTAAAATCCAACAGAAAATAAATAAATAAAATCAAAATGGGTCTACTCAAAGGTAAATAATTCAATTCAAGTTAAAGGGAGTTGCACTATTATCCGCGTTGAATAAACTATCAATGATTTATGATTCCAACTATGATAATTATATGATTTCAACTTTGATAACTATTAATGTTGAAATCATATAATTACAAATTTTAAGAAGAAATTGTAACTTATCTAATATGTTTCATTCTTAGTGCTCTCTTAGTTGAAAATACAAAAAATAGTTTCATAGTTTCAAATAAATTTAAATATAGCGCAACGTTAACTTGATTTCGGTGTGAGGTTGCACTTCATTGGAACAGCAGAGAGCTCAAAGTGGTGAACGCCGAGAGAAATATTCCTTGAGTCACATAAATCAAATACAATTCGCGAATCATCGTACGAATGAAGGATGAATTTATTCAAACGATGTTTGTTTATAGTACCCCTGGAATTTCATCTGAGTCAGAATGCGATATGTTATGTGGATATTCAAGTTCAATCTCATATCACAGATGATATCCTAAACGGCTTATTTGATACTGTATATCTGTGAGACGACAGCAATCATTGATTTTATCACCCACTTATTTTCAATAATTATTTTGGATTTCGAATCACAAAACTGAATCAAGATTGAAAAATGTGCTACCCATCAATTATATGAAAGTAAATTATTCGCCCAAATGTATTCATTTGTCTAAGTATTTCGTCATCTACATCTACATTAATACCCTACAAGCTGCCTTTCGGCGTGTGGCAGGGTTGTAAACACCAGTTGAATATAAACTACTTCCTTATTCGGTTATTGTCGCGTATCGTTCGCGGAAAGAATGAATCTCTAAAACGATTCGTCCTAGCATCTATTTCTCTTAACTTACGGTCATTATCGGATCGACCGAGGTAGCAGGGGGGTTGCATGATACCGATTGTATCTTTGGAAAATGTAGTTTCCCTGAATTTATGAAGCAATCGTAGCCTAGCTTCCAATCTCCTTTCTTTCAAGGATTCCCAACCTACGTCTGAGAGCATTTTTGTAACGGTTGCTTTTTTACCGTAGTATTTCTTAACAAAACGAACCGCTTTAAGCTGCACTTTCTCGAGTTTGTGGGTACACGTTTCATCCGCCGGATCCCATATACTTGCCGCATATTCCAGACGGGGTCTGACCAATGTAAAATAACATCGCTCTCTCACCTTTTCATCGCATTTACCGACAATGCGCTTTACAAAGCCAAGCTTTTACTGGCTCTTCCGCAGATTTTTCGAATATGCATGCTCCAATTTAAGTCATTAGTAATGTTGGGGTCATCACGGGTATTTGGAGATTAAACTCCAATTAAATTGAATCCATTGTTTGGATCGATGTCTGAAAGGGGTTTACACTATCGCTTATTCGGAAAATCAAACACAGTATCCAATTCCAGAGGTAATATTGTTTGTCATACGCATTCCGCTGTCTCCCTGCCTCGTGTGAAAATATGCGTGCCGTCTCCAGAATCGAACATCGATGCAGAAGTCAGAGCAATGGACCCCAAATCCAGACCGCTTCCTCTCGACGTCCTTTTAGTCGAACCCTTTTGAGAAAGAAGAAGGAGAAGAGGAATGTAGAGAGGGGGATGGAGGGGAGGGGATAAAAGGGGTATGAGTGGTAGGAATGACGGGTATGAAGAAAAGGAAATGGGGGAGAGATGATGATAGGGGATGGAAGAGCGGAGGAAATGAGAAAGAATGTGAAAGGGGGACACAGAAATGAGGAGGAAGGGAAACGTAAACTGGGAAACCGAGATAAAGGTGGTGGGGAAGTGGGCAAAGAGAAATGTTGGAATAAGAGAAAGCGAAATAGGGAATTTATGAATAAATGAATGGACGCGAGAGACTTTGCTCTCTTCCGAAGCACTCCCCAAGAGACATGAGAATATATAAATACCTAGAAAGTATTAGCGGACTAAAAAAGAGCAACTTGATGGAAGCAAAGAGAAGATGGAAAAGAAACTAGGAGTATTAAAAAAATGTAGATTGCTGTTAATCGTAAAAAAAACGAAGTTTGTCAAAAAAGGTCGGGTGAGAAAGCTTAACATAACTTCCAGTTAAGTAAGAATATTTGCAAGGAATAATTTTGCAAAAGTAATAGAAAATCTGCGAAAAAGCAATAGTTATTGCAAAATGATACATCCCGATTCTTTTATCAGTCTCAAAAAAGTACTAGGAAAGAATCCGTTTGATTCCTTCTTCGGGAGAAAGAGCGAAATTAAGGGTGAATAGACATAGATAAGTGGATCTCCTTCCTTCCGATTTCAGCTCCCCCTTCCCAAGTGTGGCCAATGGAAGGGCCCTCCGAGTGTCACTATCAGATACATCGAGTGTCGATACTTCACTGGGCCGCCCATGGCACTCCGTTCTCTCCCTTTCTGCAGCCACTCCTCGCGATGCAACTTCTTCCGCGGGCCTCCGCTTTGCCCTCTAATCCCTCCTCTTGCACTCTAAGGCCCTCTTCTTCGTGAAAAAGAGTTTTCCGGTCCACTCGAACATCTGGAAGAACTTCGTTATCCTTCTTTTGTTATTTCTGCCCGCCTACTTCGATGCCTTCTTTTCTTATTCCTGAATGCTTGTTTGACCTCGCTCAACTGCGCCTTAACCTCGCAGTTTTGGGTTTTATCTTCGGCTTATCTCTTCGCTCTTCTTCTCTAAACTGCCCTCTTGCAGTTTCGGATAGCTCCGTCCCATATTTATTTGTATGAAAATAAAATTTCGTGATAGTATATTGAGAAATTGCATGGAGGTGTTATTTTTTTAAATAAATTTCGGATTTCAAGTAAATAAATGTTAGATTAGAATGTTATAGAGAAGCACAACCTGCTTTTTAAGGAATAATAATACGAATGCATGGAGGGGGTCCGATTTCTTGAAAGAAAGAAACGGTGCAAAACACAATGGCGTTGGTCTCATCCTCCTTATCCAGATTATAAAAATGTACACTGAGCTAATGTCGATTGGAATTTCAACTTTGATTAGATAATTTCTCAAAAGTCACATGACTGTTTCATGTTAATAAAATTGGTTAAACAGTTTTGGAATCGATAAAGGTAGTTCCGATTAATTTAAGTAGACGATAGTTTGTGAAAATAATGCTATCATATTGTGTAATAACGTGGAACCAAGTATTGTACTAAATTATAATACCATTAAAGAAATGAGGATATAAGCATTGATTTTTCAAAATTTTACTATTCATTAAGAAATTACTCTCTCAAATTTGATCCTACCGTGTGGAGGGACTAAAGGTTTAGCAAGACATGTCATTCTAATTATATATAATTCATAGTTTAAAAGGGTAACATCCTTTTGATTTATCATTAACAAACAAGAGGTATTAAATTTGAAATATTTAATACCTTTCTTGAAACGTTTTTCCGACATCTTACTTCATCATCATAATTTTATTAACAAACAATATGATAAACCTCAAAAGTTATCCTCACTTATAGCAGGTGTGAACTGTGCTTACCAGATTTGCTTGAAAGCATTTTATTTATTTGCTTGGAATAATGGTTTCACAGTTTGGGTTTCCTAACCTATATTAGGAGTTTAAGCATAGGAATTTCGAGGAGATACAATTAAATCGGAATGGCTGTGAAATCAGTTTAAGGACTTCCTAAAACTGCAATTAGATAAACGGGAATAGATAAAACTCCGCGTTATCTCGACACGTGCCTAGTCTTTTTCTGAACTTATCTTAAAAAACAATTATTTTAAGTCACGCGCGATTCTTTAGAGACTTAATTTTTTCGCAAGATACAAAGCAATGCAATTTAACTTTTGAAAATCAGCTCTAAGAGGTTGGATGAGAAGAAACATAAACCAGAGTTAATTTATTCCGCTAGCGTTTGAATAAAATCTTTATCTAGGATAAAATGAGATGTGAAGTACTTTTAGATTATAAGCAATCATTGTGGTAAAAGGTTTGGTAATAGAGTTGAGTTTGTTTTTCCCCTTTTCCGATCGGAAAATCTTAGATCTTGTTTTGCATACTGAGAATATCAGACGTTCCCATATAAATTTCACCAATTACGCCACTAATACGTAATTAACCGCGTTAGCGATACTTTTTTCGGACGGAGGAAGCTCATTCGAGATAGGCTTCAAGTGCAGATGATGCGGTTTGTCGGAGCGAAGTTCCTCTCCTCGCAGATGCTCTCGTTTTTCTCTTTAAAAGGAGAAACAAAAACTGGAAGACGAGCACAAGGCAACGTCTAACGGAAGCCTTCAACGGATAGATCGAAGAATTAAACATTTTCCCCAATCTCTTCCCTTCAGACAAAAGAATCGCGATGCCGAACTTTTCCTGGCACGGATGTATTTCAAACAGACGGTAACAGACGTTTCCGATAGCGGAGCCATTTTATGGATTGACTTAGGTCGTCTCGCGAATGAATTAACAAAATTAAAAGGAAACAGTTTTCTTCCTGTTATTTTAATACCTGCCATTCTGCTGGAGGACTATTAGCCTTTAGGAAAGCTTTAAAGTATTGTGAGAAGAGAAATGTTCTTTCGCTACTTCACAAATATTTAACTTCTCCGCTCTATTCACATTACTTCTATAATTTATTCGAGTTTTTCTGTCGACAATATTGCTTTTTTACTTTCTTGTATGATTATATTAAGATATTGTAATACATTTATGGTAATAACTCCATTCCTCTAACGCAATATATATGTTTACATGAACAAATTCCGCACAATGCTCTCGAAATTCAGGAATCAATCTTGCTTAGCTTCCTTTCACTTTCTTTGTGCTGAAATCCTCAGTGATCGATTCTTGGATGAAAACGAACAAAAGCTCCTTTTTTTTGGCTTTTTACAGTTATCTTCAAAATATCTTCACCCTAAAAATTTAAAATTCAAATGCTAATTAAGCATTCAATCATTCCTAGCCTTATCTACCTCTTTTCAAGTACGAAATGAAGGAATAGATTAGTACTTTTTCCACAAAATAATTTTTAATAGTACTACTGGTTTCAACGGAGGACCATCATCTTCAGTTACAAGTTATAAAAATCAAACAAATATATACATGAAGATGAAATTCCTCCGTCGAAACCGGTAGTACTATTAAAAATTATTTTGTGGAAAAAGTACTAATCTATTCCTTCATTTTTCATGATGGATTTCCACCATATCTCGCCCGATTCTGTGAATTTCATTCTTTTCAAGTAGCCTCAGAAGTGAATGAACCGTTTATAAATACGACTCCAGTTAGAATTATTTTCGCTGAGGGATTTTGTTTCCTGGTTTCTCTGAATTGACCTAGCGCAAACTCTCATACGCCAGCTTGATGATTTAAGAATTCCTCGTAATATTTATAAGATAAACTAGAAATCAACTGGATCGATAATGGAAGAAAACCATCTTTACCTTCGGTGACAATCGAAGAGATACAGAAGGAAAAACGTGCCATTGAAACGGCAATATCCACGTGCCGCTTCTCATCACCACCGCTGACGTTTCTTCTACGCATTATTTCGCCATAAATAGAGTTTTGAGCGTTCTTAACACGTATGCGACATGTGGCGCCGTAACTCATGTCTATCTCTTGTATTTACTCTTGTGGAACATCGACTAAACATCGTGTTATACAAAGGTGGGTCGCCCTAGAAAAGGAATACGCTCGGAAATAAAATGAGCACTATATGTCAAAACCGCAAATATATGGTGCGGTGAAAAGTCGAGGCGTCGGAGGCGGTTTTTTATGTTCGGTCGTTTTATTGCGGGGATCTGGAAGCGGCGAAGGACGTAAACTTCCGATGTCCCAACACGGATGCGCACGCCTTCGATTGTTAACAAACGCAATCCTATGGAATTAGCGATTGGCGGAAGCTGGATGCAGGAGTTGGAATCACCTTTGTTTAATCAAATTACTTCAAGTGAGGTCTTTCAGGCTATTCTCGTCTCCATCGAGGATAAATCACGTGATATTTTCTGGATTATAGGATGGGATTATGCAAATATATTAAAAACTGATTAACACCGATTTATTAAGAAGAGAAAAACAATTACATTTCATATTTATAGAAAAGGACATTTGTAGTGATGGACTTCTTTAATATGCCGTTCGTTTAAACTCAAACGGCATCAATAATTTTTAATATTTCATGATAAATAATTAATACTTCAGTTATACAACTGTAATTTCATACTAATAATTCTTTTATATTAACATTTTAAATTTCAAATCCTTTCTCAGAATCATGTAATTCACCATAAAATGGCCGCCCTTTCTTAAATGCAATACTAGATAGTCTCATATATCCAAACACTCTTTCCTAATTCAAGATTTGCCTTTTATCTCTTAATACCATACACAGTTCAAGTAGATATGATACCTTTTAGTGTCTTATTGAAGAATGCCTGATTCTCTTTCCTGTAGCGGTTTTCTCAAATGATACATGTATTGCTTCTTTTTATTCTTTTTACAACGGTAATACAAAAATACTCTGAAGTGAAACACTCGGACGCTCTGCCCTGAATATTTCCACATGGGTTTATTTATCAAATATATTCTCTGTTATGAGCGAATTAAGATAAAACCATCTTGAAAAAAGCATTTTCATTGGAATTTGATGAAATAGGAATTTTCTTTAATGGAATCGAAAAAAATGTGGTGTACACTCTAGATAACAGACAGAAAATAAAGTATTCCTCACACAATTAAAAGTAGTTCTAAAATAATCAGCCTTCAGAGAATGAATTCCTCCGGTGTTCTTTTATCAAATGTAAAGATATACCATACTTGGCCACTGCTGTGCGGATGAGTCATAGAAGGACTCTTCCAAAGTGATCGTCTCATACGACGAACAAATACTGGCGAATTCGTGGTCAACGGCAGCTCTCTCGCATTAATCACAACGAAATGGCCGAGGCAAAAATAAAAAGGCCCGCGGCGCAGTGTTTGCATATATTATTCCGACCTAATTGGCATCCGAAAAGACACTATCCATCGCTTAACGCCTTTCCCTTCTCCTCTTCTTGTCCTATTTCACCTCCCTTCCGATCCGCAACCTTTAAGGCTCTTATCTGAATTCCTCCCAACTAACTCACTCCCTTCTCATCTGCTTTTTCCTCGATACACTCCCCTCTATTATGTTCTCCCTCAGCATCTCTCTGTAGCAGACCCCATTCTTCGGCCACCTCTAAGAGGACACCGCCATCCTCTCGCTACCAATCCTATTGTGAAGGGACTAAATCCCACTCTTCCTCAAGAATAATACGCGCTTGTGTGTATCTCCTCCAATCCGCTACTTTCTCCCCTTTCCGGGGATCCCATCGGCGCGCGAAAACGGCCGCGGAAAAGGCTTCTCGCGATGTGCAATTCTTCGCCTCTAAGAGTGCCACTCTCGGAATCGGTCGAGATATCGATCGCACGGTTCGATGAATCGATACGGGAAGAAAGAATAACGGAGAAAGCGAGGGTGGATGAAATGAAAAAAGATGACGGGTGAATAAAGAGGGGGAATGAGTGGAGAAAGCTCTTTGTTTCGCCTCGACTCCTTCACGTACACTTCAAGGCCTCTCTCGCTGTTCTTCCCATAATCCCCTTCCTCTCCAATCGAACTTCCCACCGATGCGGCATTACTCTCCAAAGTCTTGTACCTTTCCTCGGCTTTTCCCTGATACATCCACCGTCGTATTCTTGGACCTCTCGACGTCCTGCACCACGCCCTCTCGTGGCCCCAACTCGCCCCAGATACTCTCTGCACAGGCCCTTCCTTCACCTCTTTCTTATATTGAAAATTCTACTCTTCCTCTACGTCTCCGACTTTTTTCTTTTAGAAATCTTTCCATTTGTTTCGTTGGCCTCTTCCTCAATGTTGTCTACACCATCCGCTGGAATGAATCAGGGATGGTTTCCACGAAATGAAACTGTGAACTGTCCTTTCATTATCCTAACAACCGCACGCTAGCGAACAATGGTCCTGAAATATTTAGTTCTTGTGTAAGGAGGCATATATTCGGTTTGACAAGTTTCACCAGTTGTCATACCCAGCCCAGGAGATAATCTGAGGAATGAAATATGTGTCCAGTTGCCTCGTGCCGTTCGTTACTGAAATCTTTCGGTTGCAGGAGGAAAAATATTTTATAAATGGATAATAAATCTGGTCAACCATGCCTTACCGTGAGATATTTTTCAGTTTCTACAATACCGAGGAAATACGTACGTAGATAATAAAGAAAAACATATTGTTAAATTATTCCAGAGAAGGAAATTGATCAAACCACAGCTTTTAGTCGTAAGGACATTAATTTTGTTGAAGACAGCAGTCCTAAATTCGATCAACTAAGTCTTCATTGATAAGTTGTTTATAATGAGTTCTCAAAGAGAATTTCGGAATGGAAAAAACATAATTCTCAGAGGCCATAAAACTGATAGAAAGATTATCCCAATTATTATATTTCTATGTTTCTATCGATAACATGGACTTGAAAAGCTTGATTTGGATTTTGTATATAAATATACCATTGGAAAAAGAATCATATCTCTGATTTCTACGATTCTGAATCCAAGATTGTGGATACTAATTGCGGCAGTTTTAGTAAATTACCCAATGTTCTGCTTAGAATCAGATACACGTGAACAGGGATATTCCATTTTTAGTAGTTATATCAAGATTATGCCATCATATACAATCATTAATTGCCATCGAAGTAAACATCGAATAAAGCGGTTAATCAATGAAAATATGTATATTGTCTTGGTCGCATTTCAGTAATTACCCACAATTGTAGTCATTTTAGAAAGAGATCCATAAAAAAGTATTTAAATCACACTAATTACTCTAATACGCTAATGCTAATCAGAGAACGCTCACCTGGCTCCTCATTGGGTCCGTGTTGATCTGGCACATGTAAGTCCCGGAGTCGCTCTTCTGGACATTCTCGATGTGCAGTTTCCAAGTGTTATGTCCGTTGTGGGTGACGGAGAGTCGTGGGTTGTGGGCCACCATGTGGTTGTGGATGGCCAGTATCGCCTTCGAGTCCGATTTGATCCACGCCAACTGTCGACGACAGAGAGCAATCAATTCTCCGCCTCCGTTCTATACTTCACGCTTTTTGCCTCTTCAGAGGCCTCTAACATTTATTATCAACGCTCGTTCGAAATCTGTGTCTGAAAGGGTTCTAAACTTTGCCGTGGCTTCCCTTTCCCAATTTCTTTTAAATAGAGAATGAAACCTTTCGATCTTTTACCCACAGGTAAACACACTATTATACAGTGAATAAAACAGGGAAGATATGGTAAACTAGGTTTTCATGTGAACTCGGATCGTTTATTAAAATCATTCACTTCAAATTAATGTCTGTAAATGAGTGGAAAAGAAGTTTAGTGAGGTAATTACTTAGTTTTAACAATATTTTAATCCATGAATAAGTTTGAAAAAGATTATTAGAACTGGTACACGCGTATTTTAGAGTATGAGCTATATAGATATTTATTCGTTTAGAATAATTTAAGACTTTTTGTTGCCGATTGTGAATTAATTGAAGAAATAAAAAATGGCACAATAGCTGTGATAAGTAAAGACATAGAATGTATCATGGAAAAATACTTTTGATTGGACATATAATTATCATACATATATGATGATTTACTGTATGGTAAACGTAACAAAAAACATGCTTCAGGAATATTATACTTTTTATTGCTATTCTTATCTTTTCTTAGAAATATTTTGAATTCGTTTGAGACTTCATAAAAATTTGGGATTCCCAAAAAATGGTACTTCGGATGTTTTAAAAGAACAATAAGGATTATTTACAATCTATTTATGGAGATCAGTATAAAAATAGGAAGAAGAAATTAAGGGAGAATAATTTTGAAAGCTATTTCACAATGAATCTATTAGAAAATACTGTTTTGCTAATTGCAATTCATGTATCCCTTTGTTTTTGTGAGTAATCTATGACTTTATAAAACAAATTATACGCCTTTTTAACCATATGAATGACATTTTTTAAATTACTACTTCATTCTAGCACGGAAACATTCTAACAAGTGTCTTCTATGCGTATTCATTATTTTTGTTGTTAAGTTGATATTGCACTCGGGTTTAGCGTGAAAAGCTGATATAGAAGTATAATAATATTTGAAGCCACATCCATACCCAATAAAAACTCCTCTTTTAGTAAAATACTTATTAATATTATATTAGTCATATCTTTCAACATTATTCAACGCTAGGAGTATTGAATGAACAATGGAATGAAACTGAATGTGCATGTAAAGGCGGCTCGCTATAAATCAGATTGAGGGATTTCATTCCCGGGTTCGATTCCCGGCCTTGGTGGACTTTTTTCCATGTCCGTTTCTCTTTGGGCATTATTAACTAGTTAGTTTCATAGTTAAAGCATAAATAGAAAAGACATCAACTCTGTTTGCTGTCATGAGGACTGTAATCAAAGATGACTGATGTAAATTAATGAGACCGTTACGAGTTGCACAGTCATTCTCGAAATAAAAATCGAGAAAATCTAGCAAATCCGAAAGAGAGAACGTCGAGATTCTTCAACTTCAGTGCGGTAAATTGGCCACGATCATTCCATAAAATTTTCAGATATCATTCGCGGAAGAAAAGAGACACTCGAAGCTATCAATTAAGCCAATGGAATCCTTCCACGAGCGAGTGAATCCGAACATATAAAGCGACACGAGATTTTTATTGCATCCCTCGAGACGGAGCTCAATAAACCACGATGACGGAATCAAGTGACGCTTCAATTCGAATACACAGAAAGAGCGGAGGGAATGACGTCACAACTTCGGTTTTTCATTGACTTATAATCGAGTCGATCGCATTCTATCAAACGACACTCGGAGCGTTTCGTTACATATGCGACGTCTCCGAGTCGAGGATCCGCTGCGGGGGAAGATAATACAGAAGGGGCTGAATGAAGTAGTTGAAAAGAGAGGGGGAGAAGACAAGGAGGAATATAATCAGGAGGGTGCAGTAACTCAATAGGGAGGAGCGCCACGGGTGTCTATCTCTCGGTTACAAACGTAAGAGCGCCCCCTTCCCATCGACTCGCTTCCAGGAATCATTTCCGGTGCTCTCTCGAAATAACGACGCTGGTAATGCGATTTGTTCCGGCGGTTTTCCCAGACGGCCTCGCAGCCATTCCTGCCTCCGCGAGCTCCTTTTATTCGTCCCACTCTGATAAGAATTCCAGTTTGAAGAAAGCGAAATGGGCAATGAGACCTTCTCCTCCGGGGCCTCCTCTTTAACTCACCAATTCGGAGTTGCTTCGAAATCGGCTTATCGGAAGCCTCATAAAACGCACTTATATGCAAGATCGACACTCTTAACCTTTTGGTGCCCTCCCCGACTTGCAGCCGTTAGCTCAACGTTATCCCCAACCATCTTCCTCGCCTTCTTCTCTCCATTTCCCTCGACCCTCCAATCTTCACTCATTCGCTATTTGATGCTCCCTCAGGGTCTTCCATCCCATTTAACACTGCATACACTTTCGTATGATTTTGAGGAGAATAACCAGTATTTGCCAGCTATTTTTTATTTGTTTATACGTTAATAATACTTCATTGCCAAAGTGCACGACCTAATTTATATTATTAATATTACTTAGTATATTAATGTCTACCTCGTGATTAGAAAAGAATTACCTCAAACCTTCAGTTTCTCATTTTCAATGTATTAGAAATTTTGGTGTATACATCTTGTATGTATTGTCATAAAAGTTATCATTTTAACCTATCGCTCTTATTAAAGGTCCTCAAATGATTATTTTAATTTTAATTAATTTTATTTTTTTCCATAATTAAAGCAGCTTCCAGGTTTTAGGAGACGAATATTGATCAAAAGAGTTTAACATATTTATAAACGACTTTAAAGTCCGAGCCAAGAAAGAAGGAATAAATCCGCTATAAACAGTTCAAATAGCAGATGCAATGAAACACTTCCATTATCTCTTCCACAAATACCTATGTTTATTCTCTGTGAAAAATATTTGGAGATCATCTAGTTGATTTTTGAAGCTTCACTCTATAAAACATTCTCTGATGGAATATAAAATTAATTTGGTGTAATGAGTGGACGAGACATCTTATAACAGCCCTAAATAAAGGCTTAAAAAATGAAGAAGATATTTTTTTAATTTATCCCTTCTAAAATGGTACGATTGAAGTTAGTTTTAAATGCAAGGGTACGTAATTTAAATAAAACAGAAATAACGAAAGTAAGGAAGTTAAAATATTTCACATTTCAACGTAGGAGTTCCTTGAGCATAACATCCTATTCACTTGAGGGTCACACGAAAATCCTTCGTGGACCAATTATGCCCCGCGGGGCTATAGTTTTCAGACAGTTCCACATGCCTTCCCTCTTTGGCCATCCATGAAAATTCAATTTTTTCGCAGAAAATTATGAATTTTCCACTCTAGACTTAGATACATACATACCCTTATCGTGACAACCTCACCGATACTTGAAATTTTCAAATAAGCTGAGTATTCACGAACAGTGGTTAAGAAGATAGCGGAACCAATTAATGGCGTTACTCAATGAAAGCGATACATCAAGGCTAGACGGCACGAATCGATCATCAATCGAGGTATTATTGGCTTAGCTACAGACGTCCCTTACCCTACACTCTCATGGGCGAAATTCAATATTTCCTGCTACGCGAGACGGAAAATTGCATGCAGACTGATAAAATTGCCTTAATTACTTCCGTAAATATTTTCTTAAGGAGAAAAACCGAATAATGTAAGTAAAATTACTTCCGTCGAAGCTTTTTTAGTGAAGTTAACGGATATAAGTCTCACTTTTAAGCGTTATGTTCAAGTTCTAGGATTTTGTAATGTTTACATCTAAGCAGCCATTCATGTCATTGAATCAGTCTTAATACGTGAATTAAATATGAAAAGATCTTATGTAGAAAAACCGGATATTGTTTATTCGTTAATTTAAAATCCATAGAGTAAGGGGTGTATTGCAAAAGACAAAGAGACATGCTTGCACTTTTTCCGCAGTTTTAGAAGAAAAACAGTGGAAAAAGTACAAGTTTGTTTCTTATTTTTCGTATTATTTATACACTCATCTTTAGAATATCGATTCGTCAAATGTCTTTAATAGTCAATTATATGAACCTGTATTTTAAATCTTAAATCCTCTTGGTTTAATGGTGACTTTCGAAATGCAATCTAAAAGAATTCCATCCTTCTGTTTGATACGTGTGATAGACGGAAGATAATGACTAGATGCATTGTTAAGTAATTTTTGAGTTAATTAGATTAATGATTTATGAGAAAACATAATAAACACTACCGGTATCTCTCATTGTCTCATCGTTTTAATTTTTTTAAAGATTTAATCCCTCGCAAAGGATTGAATTTTGCCAGTCGCAGTTCAATGAGTATTTTACCGTAGTTAATTTGGAGTCAGAAATAATATCAACTATTTTACGTTATTTATTATATAATTTTACCATCAGAGTGATTTCGGATAGCTAAAACGACAAAAATGTTATCAAAGTAACATATCTAGTCTGAAGTCAAAGATCAACCGCAGAATAAGTTTGGGAAGTAATTGAAAAACAATTCCGCTGAAAATACGATAGTTATAATTGGGTATTACAGAGTATAATAGCGCGAGGAAGCAATTTATTTTTACCGGTATCAAAGGATTTAGTTATGATATCATATTTTACCCCTAGTTACAAGATTTTAGATCCAAATACCGGGTTAAATGTGCTACTAAGCAATAATATGAGAAAACGTAAGATGTGAAAATGGAATAGGTCTGGTGTTTAGTTTGCGTAATTACGATAAATGTAGAACTGTGAGCGGAATTCATGTAGTAATCTGCTTTGAATCACAAACAGTGTAATACCCTAGCCAAAACAAGTTTTTATTGCGTGTTATTACAGCTAAACTAATACGGGAGATTATTAAGTAAAACAAAAACTTATATTTCACCGCAAAGTACTGCCGTAAGTACGAATTTCTTTCCAGCATATTCTGCCTGGTTACAATTTATAACTTACGAATAGGTTTATTGAGTTAGATGGTGCACAGAAGTATATACTCATAAATATAAGATGGAAGAGTGCACCTTCTACTGCTTCTAGTTTTTACAGCCAATATTATTTTATAAATTAAAGTATTTACGATTCCATGATCAAAAACGGACAGAAATGTTATGTAAGTATTGTAGTTGAAGAAGGAATAAAATTATTTATTATTAATCAAAATAATAAAGAACACGTATATTAATTTAACTGTATGTCCATTCAACCGCTTGAAGTGTCTGATTCTTTAGAGGATAGTATTTATTGAGATACGTCCATATTTTATCGAAGGAGTAATGAATTCCATTGAAAGAGTCCTGCAGATCGTATTAAGTGAGAGAGTTCTTTCCTATAAATAAAAGTCCTTCGAGAAGAAATACTTGTTCTTTAAGGGAATAGAAAAACTGCGAGATAGTTATTTGTGTATTGCTTGATGATAAAATCGTTCATTTACGATTTATTGCTTCGTATCGCATTCAGACTGCAATTCTCTATTCGGAGTAAACGATTTCAAAGCTTCACACGAACATCTAATACTTCATCATCACACAAAGTCATAAAAGGAAAATATGCGAATTTGTAAGTCATCTTTCTTATTATCGACATCCTACGAGCAAACAGCAAACTTTTCTTTACTACAAGAAAACCCATTTTTTTAGATTTATCTTCTCATTCCAATGCGCGTCTTATTGGATAAAATTGTATTATACTTAGATGTTGCACCATTTAAAAATTAATTAATTTGGATTATTTTTTTAATGCACGCGCGATATGTATAGGAACATGAAACAATCTTATCCCTATATTTAATCTTTAACTCATAATGCAACAAATTGATTTGCAAAAATGGAGGTAACAAGGGAATTGTACATGTATCCTGAACTATATGCAATTTAACTTACATTTTGGTAATGTGTGTTATATACACGCAAGGGGCTACCACCCGATTCCTATGTTAAATATACAATAATTTCATTTGGTATGTAAAAGGACTTACGAATTTGGGGTCTAACTTTAATGATGCCATACTAATAAATGGAGGGCCTCAAAATATTTGACACTTGATGACTTTGAGTATGTGCCACGCTATCGCAGAGTGGTGGGTCAGAAATACCAAAATGCTGCGACATCATTTAAGTATAAGATTTGATTTTAGATTTCTATTCATGAATACATACAATTTTTTAATCATATAGCCTTATTATTTTATAAGACATTCTGGCTCTGTCGAACAAAGAAATTTTAAATGTATTTCTTGGTGCACATGCGATGTATTTTTCAAGAAACCTATGATGAAGAGTGATATAACGAAATCGATGTGAGAAGACTTAGTGGAAAGCCGTAATGAAGAAAGAAAACTTTGTATTTTCCACAGTATTTTGTGGTAAATGAGTAATAATATTTTTGTAAATAATGTGGAAAATAAAAAGTACGCTGTCATTGTTTTCTTTACTCTGATATGAAGTCATGAATTCATACCAAATAAACAAATGGAAAAAATATGACATTTACTATGAAAATGGTGTGTTATGAAAGCTATAAGAGCTGCGTAGTACTTATGAATTTCATCCAGTCCCGTTTTATGCCAATCTCGGTCAAATAATAGTGCTCCTAAGTGTAGAAAGCCAGTGATATGGGGAGTAAAAACTCTCTCAAGCAAATCATGCGATGGAAACGTAGGCAGCGTTACATAGGGAATTCAGGCAAATGGATCTGAGTAAGGATTCAACGTTCGACGGAAGCATGAGGGAACCGCTATCGGACACGAATCCAAAACACGGAATTCCATCCTTCGCTTTCCATGTGTAGAATGAAATTCATTCGGATCTTAAGAGAGGTTTTTATTCGCCTGCTTTCCATTTACTCCGACCCCGTACTTTCCATATTCGACGCCGGTTTCCTCTGACCGACCAACTGAGACGGAGTCCTGCACTCAACTCTGAGTGAGTCGCACCCCATTTGTATGTCGCTCACGTGCGAACGCAAAGCGCTGTGCGTAATTGTTATCGTCTTATGACGCCCAAGAAAGTCCTATGAATTCAAGTGTGCGGACTGTGTAGCCGAGTGGAACTGCCTGTAATGTGTCTCGTTGATAAGTGCCAACAAATCTTACGTAATTTGTGAAGTACGAACATATTTTATGGAGAACCTATTTCTGAATATACCGTATAAAATTCACAGAATCGGGCGAGATATGGTGGAAATCCATCATGCAAAATAAAGGAGATAAAATGGTACTTTTTCCACAAAATTTTTAAATAGTACTACCGTGGTACTATTAAAATATTAATACTGTATTACGTTAGTACTATTAAAAAATTTTGTGGAAAAAGTACCATTTTATCTCCTTTATTTCGCATGAATATACCGTACCTTGATATGTTCTAAAACATGGAGAATAAATTGGTAAGATTTTTCTATGGACTGGTCAACAAAGCAGGTAATAAAAAAAGATGATTCACCAACAGAAACTGAATTGACGTGCCTGCAAAAATAATTGGCTTAAAAGTTGTGGACATGATAAGTTGAAAATCTGTGTTCAAAAAGGTTTTTCGTTTCAGCAGTACTAACCATTCTTAGCGGCAGACTCCAATCGAATTATAACTCATATGTGTGAAGAGAACAGGATGAGAAATTAATTGAATGCGAAGATTATCCCTCTAGTCCCCCCCCGTTGCTGAAATAATTTTGAAATCCAGTTGAATAAAAAACAAACATTTTTGTTGCAAAGCAGTCTCTATTAAAAAATTTAAGATTCAGGTTCAATCGATGGAATAAGTGTGAAAAACATTAATAGCAACGAAACAATTTTTCTTTTAGCCTTTATAAATCTGTATATTACAATTAAAGAAGTTATTTATTTATAACAAATTTTGGAAAGATATAGAGGAAAGGCTCCCACGGGTAGGTATATTGGAAAGTTTTTCTGAAAAGTTATCCTCCTATTTTCGTATTAAATTTATTTGGACTAAGTGATGGCGTTTTCAACTGGGTACCCTCTCTTTGAGGTTGAGTCTCATGAAACTCCTGTACAGTAGATTATTGCATCATATTGTCTTTAAATGAATTTAAGAAATAAATTCACTTATAATATTTTCCACCGTGTATTTCACACACGACCGGTTTCGTAAGTAAACTTACATCTTCACCTGAAGATGTAATTTTATTCCACAAATTAAAATGAAAAAAGAACAAAAGGAAGTTATGTTGTTGAAATCGGTCGTTTGCTGTGTCCTATTTAAGTTTGTATTTGCGGAATGAAGTTATTTTATCTTACCCGTTAGGATGAAGTTCCAACAAGTCAAGGCCGAATTGATTGAGCATTTCTTAATTTTATTAAAATTGGCGATCGGGTGATTTAAATCAAGGGGTTGTTCTTGAATATCCGCACTCCTTTAATTATGCTATCTTGCCAGGCAAAGAATAGTTCCACTTAGTACTATAAAGAGGAAATTTCAAAATGCTTTCATTTGCGTAACAGATATTCTACGAGCTATTGCATCCTCAGAGCCGCTATTGACGCCATTGCGACATCATTAACCAAAGTTAGAAAGGAGACGATAGATCAATTACCTCAACGAATCCCGCGGTGAAACGTCATTGGCTGTATCCTCGATAGAAGCGCTCGCTACTTAAAACTCGCTGATTTGGAGTGTGCTCAACGGAGCAGCGCATTGTGATCTCAGAGATTAGAAGCGCGTATGAAAACGGAGTGATTTCCCTTTCCAATGAAATTCCTAAACATCCTCTCGATGCGGCGGAATCAAGTGGAGATCTCGAGAGGGAAAAGGATAGACGAGCAACGCCATTAGGAGTGCTATGAATCGAGAGGGAATGCAGCCATTGAAGGAGAAAGGAAGGAAGAAGAGAGGAAAGAAAGTTGGAGGTGAGGAAATGAGGTGAAGTGTGCTGAAGAGGAAGAGATAAAAGAGAGGGCTGAGTGTGGAAGTGACGAGGGAAAGGTTGGAAGTAACGGGAAATGATAGGAACGCAGCGAGAGAAACTGAGGTTTGAGAAGAAAATTAGTTTAATTTGCAAGAAAATGAGTGCATTAACTAGAAGTGTATTGATTATGGTTTGCTCTGTATGACCGGTGCAACTACCCTTTCAATGAATACAGATTTTTAACAATGTAGCTAGACTTTATAATAAACTGTCTAAAAATAATATAATAATCTGTCTATAGGACGAGGAACTAAAATATCTATTCTTATTAATCGCATTTGAAAATTTGAAAGTATATTAATCAATTACGATGAATGCACGTGATAGCAGAATATTATTAGTAAGCAAAATGGTGTGATTGATAGTACATTTATATAAAAAAATCTGTAAATAATTTTAGCTTTAAAATAAGAAGAAAAGTAACTATGGAGAAAATCAATGCATCCATACACAATATATGAAATCTCTTTTGTTTGTGCATTAACATCTACGTAAACAATAATTAATGAAAATAATTGAAAGGTCAATATAGATTTGACTACTTTCAAGACAAAGTGGACACATTGAAGTTTTACCTTCTATTTACTCGACGTTTTACTCTTCTGATATTATGATATTTCATTATATATGATAAAAACTAAGAATTAACTAATCAGAGAATATAGTTGGTGGAGAGAACTACCGCAAGAAAACAGAAAGCTTACTATTTGAGCGAAAAGAACCATACTGATATGCAGCCGCGATATATAAATATTAAAGTAAAAGATGTATCGAAAAGAAAAATGTTTTATATCTTATATGATAATTAAATAATGAAAGTCTACGAAAAGTAGAAGATGAAACAATATAGTAGCGTGAACAACTCATTGGAGCAAAGCATCAAAGCGAAAAATCACGCAGAGGAGCAGAGGCAAGATGAGGTGAAGAGAAGAGTGGCTGAGCAGTGACGGCAGTCGAGAGCGGAGATTATTGCAGGAGCGGTGGAGTGGTTTTAGTTGGCATTGCAGCGCGTCTTAATCGCCTCCGCCTTATCTTCTGCATCGCTCTCACTCTCTCGAGAGATGGAGCTCGTATCGCAATTACCTCTATCTCATTATAGATTGCGCATATCACACCGGCGCGGCTTCAACAATCCTCGATTCAGAGTTACTCTGTCCATCTCAAACGTGTATCTTCATAAGGTCGGAAGAGGGTAAGGATCCAGAGGGATTTCGCATTGTCTGGACGATGGTTCGATTCAGTGGAAGAAGAGTTTGAAGAGGAATAGCGAAAAAGGAGCGATACTAGAATTTTTGTGGGAATGACAAAGAATAGCCATCCTTCTGATTGAGCATTTATAAGCAATTAACCATTGTTGAAAATCTGCTTCATGTATTACTTTGAGAATGAATTGCCAAATAAAAATTGAAAACTCATTCAAAATATTAGATGATCCATTTAGCTGCTTCAAATGGAAATTAATAAGACCTCCAATTAAGTTAATTCATTAATAAACAGACATAATTGAAAATAGGAAATGTTTTCATCGAAGCAATCTTATTGTGGAAACACTAAAATGCACAAGTAAGGTATATTATTTTGTTCTGCGTAAATTTTAATGAAAGAGTTTCTATATTTTAGATTATATTGACTGTGTTTTTAAATGGAAGCAACAAAATTTTTATTGAAACAGCTTAATTGCAATTTGAGGGAACATACGTTGGAAAGAACAAATTCTTATGAATCCATAAGGATTAGAGATAAGCCTTTTACTTGGAAGGTGCAGGCGAACGCTAGAAAAACCAAGAAACAAACGCAATGAAAAACATCAACGAGAAAGGTATTCGAACCTAGGTCTCATCCATTTATTCTCATTTGGTTCATAGTTATGAATTATAAATATATTCGAAGAAAAATAGTATTTTCTACATATCTGAATTCAAAGCTTCACACCCGTTTAGAATTACATTTACATAATACATTGTATTCTTTATTTATTAAACCTCCATTTGACAGTAGTAGGACATAAGTAGAATATCTCCACTCCTTTTAACGCATGTCGATTATCAATACAACATAATCTCACACAAAAACTACAGAAGCACCAATTGAAAGCATTATTCAACCGAAACGTGAGAGAGTAGTCATGGTACAGCCAAGATCGAGCAAAGGTGTACTTTCTTTCCGTTAATCTAAACATTTGACTTACAATTCGTTGATATTCTATGGGGTGAGATGTAAAGACTCGCTGAAAATGATAATCGCCAATAATTCTGCGTTTTCATTTTAACGCGCTAATTGAGTAGCATTTTGAGCGGAAATATTAATACTGCTCGTCGATTCGAAGGGGGTAATCGAGCCTTCCGAAAATGGGGACTATTTTGTCATCCTCGCTTCATTTAAATCCATTATCGCTTTCCCTCCGTTAATCCTCCTTCCCTCCCAATCCATAACCCTTTTCTCCGGACATCCCTTTCCCCACCTCGCGCAACTCTCTTTCCCTCCATTTTCCGACATCTTCCCTTAAAAATAACTTCCACATTTCCCCTGAATTCTTCTGACACATTCTTTGTCTAATCAATGACCCACCTCATTCCTGTTTCTATCATTCCTTTTCATTCTCTGCTCCTTTCAACTTCCTCTCAATTCAATCTTTCCATTCCTTCTCCTCTTCTTCTCTCTTTCATTCCGCCTCAACTTTGATTTACTAATTCTTTTTAAAGATGTACAAGAAGTGAATCATTGGGAAGTGGGAGCCCTGGGTTCCAATCCCAGTCATGATGCTACTTTTCTCAATTCAATCTTTCCATTCCTTCTCCTCTTCTTCTCTCTTTCATCCCGCTCCAACTTTGATTTACTAATTCTTTTTAAAGATGTACAAGAAGTGAATCATTGGGAAGTGGGAGCCCTGGGTTCGAATCCCAGTCATGATGCTACTTTTCACTTCTTGTACAATTTTGGGTTGAGGCTTTCTCGTGCTAACTCGATTATCATTTCGATCACCTTCAACTTTTCCTATTAGCTTTACTTCAATTGTTTTTATCTCTATGTCATATCTATCTCCTTTTCGCTATCTCTATACATATCCAATTAGATGTGATCTCTTTCCATTCAAACATGTCCGAGATAGCCCTACTCTTTTATAATTTGCTCGTAAAAGATTAAACGATCCTTTTAGATAGTTTATTTCTGTAAGCACAGGTAAATATATGTCCTTTTTCCATTTTTCAATGTAGAAATTTTCTGTCAACTCAAAAAAACTCTTTTTTACTTTCTCCATGTACGAAGTATAGAGAAAGTATTGTTTTCATGAAAAAAATCGACTTCGAGATTTCAACGGAAATACATGTTTTGGGGTCCCTAGAATAAGTTTTGACCATTTTCGGAATGATGTCTGTGTGTAATAGTGGGCGCTCTTACGTAAAAAATATTAGTCGTATCAATACCAAACTTTATATATAGTATTGTGGTGTGTGTTGTCAGAGTTGATTAGTTTTTCGAGTAAATTGGTCAACCGGAAGTCGAGATTTATTCTTTGAAGCGAACTTCCGGTTTTGTAAAATATCTCCATAAATATGATATTTAGGTAAATACTATCATTTAAAAAGTTTTAGAAAATGTAATTTACTATAACTTTTGTATTTAACATATTTTTGTATCACTGATTGTTTAGGATTTATTCGTGAAATACTGATAAACCGGAAGTAGCTGATTATGTACTTTGTGGGCGCTCTGACATGAAAACTTTTTGTTGTATCAACACCAAATTTCACATATAGCACTTTGGTTAGTGTCGTTAGAGTTGATCAGTTTTTAAAGTGAATTGGTTTACCGAAAATTAAGGTTTTCTTATCGAAGCTCGTTTCCGGTTTTGCAAAATATCTCCATTAATCTGATATTTAGGTATATACTATTATTTATAAAAGTTTTAGAAAATATAATTTACTATAACTTTTTTATGAAACATATTTTTGTAAAATCTGATTTTTTAGGAGTTATTCATAAAATACTGATAAACCGGAAGTTTCTGATTATGTACTCAGTGGGCGCTCTGGGCGCTGCGGCCGAAAGGCCAATTTCATCGTTTTTCTTCGAGAATGTCCCAAAAAAATTATTTATAATGTTTTTGGCGTAAAAGATAATATGATATAAATTAATCACTCATCTTCCAAGTTTAGATAGAATATAGAGTTCGAAAATACTGTCGTAGATAAATATTTACATCTTATATATGGAGAAAGTCATGTGCTGGCCACATCAGATTTTTTAAAGTGACCCTAACTCTGTGTGATCATTACATAACATTTTTGTTTACTTTAATATTCCTGGTTTACTCGTACAAGTCATATAGCCATCAGTACCCCAAAAAATATCACATTGTCTTTGCCTATGACTATTTCCGTTTGGAATATCTTTTGATCTACTTTTAAACGCATCAACTCGTTATTTGACTAATAAATATCATTAAGGTAATATTTTTTCAGAAGTTATAAAGTAAAACACCGTAAACTTCCGCACTATAGGATTTTATTTACATTGGAAATAAAATCCTATAGTGTGGAAGTTTACGATGTTTTACTTTATAACTTCAGAATGTCCTTCCACGAAATTCGGCCGAATACGATAGAGTTTAATATTTTTTCACTTTTTAAGATACAAAATTAATAAGACAAGTAAATCGAGAAATCATCCTTTTCTTTCAGATATTATATTTAAGGAAATCAGATATTTTCATTATCTACCGTTAGATAGATATTCTTGATTGTACTACAAATTGTTTTTGAAATTAGGTTTTCATATTTAAATTACTGTAACAGTAAAAGCCTACCAGTATGCAGGGAGCCTTCTTACTTCACAAATTGGTGAAGGATGAAATACGTTTTAAGTATAAGGAAGTTTTATCGTTAGATTTAAAGGAGTTAATTTACTGTTATTTGGCGAATTTATTTGTATTTTGATCTTCTTTTGTCTAAATGAATGAAAGATTGCGGTATCGCTTGGACTCCGAATTGGACTGTTTACTTGTCAGCCATTCGTACAATTGCTTTATTTCATTTTTGGTGTGGTTTTCAAGAGTTCTGATTCTTTGGTATTCGTAAAGCGTTTGGTTTCCTCTCGTTCAAGTCGATTCTTTCAATCCCATTGCTTCCTCCGCACTCACTTTACTCCCTTTCTCAACCCACTTCCATTCGACACTTTCTGGCTTTCCTATCAACCCCTTTACAGCTCCCTCTTTAGGATCTCTCAGCCCGCTTCTTATCGTTATGCTTTCACCCCCAATCGCCTCTCTGCATCCTCTCTCTCTTATTCTCCCCTATTCCCTTATTTTCAATTCATCCGGAGCTGCACGTGCCTTTTAAGGTCCATTTCTCCAATATTCTTTGCCTTTCTTCTTTTGCGGCTTCCCTGCGCTAACCATCCCACCCACGGCTGCGGCTACCACACACCCGACCTCCCTTGGGCGTGCTTGCAAAAAAGATGCCGTCGGAGAGGGAAAAAGCACTGGGGATCAAAACTCTCTCATATCCCTACGTCTTTTAATGTATTTAACGAAGAATACCAACGTAGAAGTAGCCTTTGCCTGTTATCGTTTTTGGCATAAGTCTATAATTCCAACCGGACAACGTATTACTAACTACAGAATCAGACGCACAGCAAAAAGGAAGATTTAAATTAAAATGCCGATAAAAATGTAATTTGAAACAAATACCTTGAACTCAAAAAATATATGCTAACAATGATAAGGCTACACGGACAGTTGGCAAGCGTAAGATGAACTTGGTAATACATATAGGAAGTTGATGTACACAGCTATTTGGACAGTAACGCTGATAGTCCTCTTCTAAGATCAAATAATGGATAGATATAAAAATGCACTAATAAGTGTAAATCTCGCAAAATAAAGACCTATAATTATTATTATCAGTAATGGGTTCCAAAAAATCAAACAACGATGACTTCAGGGGAGTACTTTTTCTGGTTAAGAAAAGCATATTTAAAAATAATCACATTAAATGAGTTTGAAAGAATCACTAGATATATTGCATCGAAGGTACGAAAACATGGTTTCTAGACGTGAACCCTTGGATGGTAGATAATAACCTAAGGCAAGCCTCATCAAATTAAATTGGTGTGACATAAAGAGCATGATTTACGAAAACAGCTATTTAGGATGGACTACGATAATAGACCAAGATAACACTTTTGTCGACCCACAGCACAGTTTGGTTGCCGGAGAGATTATTCACTCAACAGCGATTATTGAAGTAAATAAACGTATTTAAAGAACCGACGCTTTCTCAGAAGGAACGATATTCACTGTGTAAATATCTTCTTAGCAATAAAAATAATAATCTCATCTCTTCAGTTCCTAAACATTAATATTTAGGTGCTAGAACAAATACTTTATTGGAGCTCGTAAAGCATTTCTCATGAATCAATATGGTCTCCTTACAAATATCTTGGAAGGGAAGCTTCAAGGTGACGAGAGAGTCATCAAAAGCGTGTCTGAAGTCATTGGACTGATTCTCGACCATTCCGACATTAATAAATGGAATGGATGAGGTGAATATGGCAGTTAGGTAGTCTTGCCTTGTTTTCTTCTCTAATCCAGAAACAAGACGCGGATAAAGTCCAGGTGTGAAATAACGAAATGGAGACCACGGTTTAAAAGTCATCGAAATTTGATGAATATTAACGATGAAGAAAATAGAATGCTAGGGAACTGGAAATCGTGGCTGCGTTGACAAGGCTTTTCTTCAGGAAATAAATGATCTTTGATTGCTAAAGGACATGCGAAAGTTACCTTGTTCCTAAGTAGTACCACTCTCGCCGGTAGTTTATTCTTTCATTTAGGTCTCCATGGAAAGCAAATGGTCAAACTCAAGGAAGTTCATAAATATGAGACAAAGTTATGATTTGCCAATTTTCTGCGCGATATATAGCTTCAATTCAAAGTTATGGATGTCTGTGCAAGCGACGTATAGCGTACAGTATCGATTTATTACAGTAATATGGCTATCAGCAGACGAAAATAAACGTAAGAATGGATTGGTGTCATGTGAGAATCAAGGTTTCTGAAATAAAAGGATTTTCCCATGCCCCTCTATCGTTTAGATTTTCGGATATATTACTCTGGGTGTATATTTTTGGTCGGACGGGGAAAAGCGGTTTTGGAAAATGGCTCCAGCCTGTATCTCTTGCAAGGAGACAGGCCAATTCTCGGCCGAGGGTCGCTGAGGAGTCGATTATATCTATGAATTTATTCACGACGTGAAAGTTTTTTGAAGGATATATGTAGGTGGCCCAAACGAAACCGAAGGCGCTTCTGGATATACCAAAATATAAATATGTTATGTAAGTGTCGATACAGGAATTTGACAACTGAAGATATTTCCATGTGTCCTATGTAAAAACTTATCATCTGTTTCCCTTTGATTCTTACTGACCGTAAAATCATCAAAAGAGTAAGTATGCTATTTTTATATAAAAGATAAAAATTCAACATTCCTATTTTCTTAAAATTTTGATCTTAGGCCATGATTCAAACGAAGAACGTGAATTTATAAATTCCACTACCAATCAGGTAACACTCAAATGAAGATCTGGAAAGAGAACTTCAAGGAATATTATTCTAATCATTAAATTAAAATAACCAATTGAATTCCCGAACTTCAGCTAGGAATTATGGATACCGAACAGATTTAAAAATCACGCTAAATATTTTCGAAAATGTGTAATTTTTCTTGTGTTCTGAAAATCCCAGTAATTAAAATATCATGCTCATTTTTCCAAAGGAGCTGACGAAATCTGATGTAGTCGTTATTCACATTAAACCTATATAAATGGCTCTATTACACTCAACAGCACAGTTCCCGTAGAAGTAATGGACCCATGATCCCTCACATATTCATGTTTAAATACGATACATCTAAGGTGATAATTCATATCATTATATCGATTTCCAATGCGAATAACGGCATACTCACTCTAATTAAGGCAGTAAAGAAATATTTTTGGTGGTTCATCGAAGGAAATGGCTAGGATTGATAATAAAAAGGATCTTAGAACATCTAAGCATCTTAGACCAATGGAATGGTCATCTGGAATGGAAATTTGTCATATGCGGCTTATTGTTTTAGCCACTTGCTATTAATTACTGGTGATTATAGTCAGCGTTTTAAGGGGTCTTACCTCCTTTATCTTTATTTTCCTGCAAACTTTTTGCAAGTTAAACTGAAGCATTATTGAATATCCGCGCTAGATACATGTCCATGTAAGTGTGCCTTTCTGTTAGCCTACCTAAGCCGAAAAATGTATTCCGCCCTAAACAGGTTTTACTGCAAATGAACTTTTATAAATCAATACAAATAAACGTCATTATTTAATTACTGTTAATTACTTACGTTGATTAATTGCTGCTAAAAAACATACACAAAGTAATTTTGTGTGACTAATTTTAATTTGAAATTTCAACAAAGACACACTTAAAATTAAGTATGCTTTGTGGTATTTAAGGTTAAACTTTGTTGATATTTTAACCCAACAATTAACATTAGAGGGGAAACTCTTAGCGTTCAAAAGAAAACAATAGACCGTTTACCACGTCATAGCTAATACTTAAATTAAAGGTAAAGCACCTCTTATTGGCGACCGAAGACGAGGACATTTTGGGCCTTAAATCCTCTTTGATTTTCCTTTTCATTCCTTCGCCTCATTTTTCCTCTTTCTCCAGGTTTCGGTGATTTCCTCCCGACGGAGAATGCAATTTACGCATAGGGGTTAATAATAGCAACGGCATAATTACGGGCTTAGCTATTAATTAATGCCTTTGCTGCCCTTCTTAGCAGCGTCTGTGAGGCTGAGTTACGATCCCAACGGGGCTGCCGGATAAGGGCAAATTAAGAACAAGGGCAGTAGTTAGGAATGAGATGACAGCAGCCTTGCGAATGGAAAGATATCTTTCCGAACATTTAAACCGATACTTTGGTTAATTATTCTAAAAGCTGCGAACGTATTTCCTAATCTCGGCGGATCATAAAGTAACAGGCGCTGATAGAAAGATGTAATTGGATTACTTGTGTTTCCGGATATATTTACAGTCGTTCTCGACGATAAGGATAACTATGGCTCAGTATGTTTCCATCTTTTACGACCAATTCCGAAGAAACGGTTCTGAATATACACGTAAAAAAGGGAATCATGCTAATCTTTATTCATACTGTTTGGAGGGAGTTACTGCGCCCATAAAGTCCCGACCTTACGGAATGAAGACTTTTTATCAGACCCCCCGTCTCTATTCCCTCCCACTCGGCTCACCCACTCAACAACCTTGTTTCCCCTTCCAACCCCCTCCAATCTCTCTCGATAACCTTCCAACTTCTTCGCCATTACCTCCAACATCCGAGCGCTGCCTCTCCAAATCTCCCAATTTGACTCTTCCATTTCTCCCCCAACATTCCATCAAACAATGGATGCCGAGCGCCGTAAAGAGCCGGAGGAATTCTCGCTTTTATTGAAGTATTATACCGTCTCGGGGAAGTTCATCGAAGGCTCGGAGCAACGGCGTTCAATTTCCGGTTAAGATTTCCCGACCAAACCTCTGCTGCTACGACCAAGAGCTCCCGGCTGTCGCTGCCGGGCACTTCCATCTCTCTCCGCTGCGAGGCGCTGGCGCAGGAGACTCAAGGCACTGCCCGCGGCACTTCCGTCCCGCTCCAAGGAACGAAAGCGGGAGCAATAATCGCAGAGGTTACCCTTTCGGAGAAGGGGGATATTTTTTCGGCCAACCAGGAGAGAGAGAGAATGGCGGTGGGGGTTCGCTCTTTCCGGCTCATAAACATCGAAGGCATAGGGTGTGAACTGAGGTCTGGGACTGGTAGTCGAGTAGCAGAAGTGAGCTGAAATGCGATATGGAAAAGGGAGAGGCTATTCCGACCGAGAAAAGTCGATTTCAGATAAATAGGCCGTCATCGTAAAACGGGAGACCGGAACGGGACTGTCACGGGGCGCGAATTAAATAAGTCTGTGTGACCGGAATAAAGAAAGGGGCGTTTGGGAGGGCGTGGGAAGTTGCAAAAGGCGAAACCGCGGCGCTGATCCGAGGTTAATTAGGGATTGCATTTTCATAGGCGATCTCTAGAGAGAAATAAAGGGACACCTCGTGATCCCTGAGACTTGATCTTGTTTGGAATAAGCCACGGTCGAGGAATTTGTCGAAGATTACTCTCGCGGGAGAGGTCGATTTCCTTTCTCAGTCGACTGATTAGCATTTGATAAGGCGGCCGAAAACCACGGTCCGTAGGGGAGGATCTCTCAAGGGAGAGAAACGAATGGGAAGGGAAGAAAAAATCCGCGAAAAACAGGAAAGGGTATAAAAAAGGGCGATAGCGGAATGCAAAATGGGCAAAGAGCGGCACGCGGAGGGGGGAAAGCGTGCAGAAGTTGGGAAAGAAAGAGTCGGCGAAACAAAGGAGGGAATAAAAGCAGGAGGACGAATGTCAGAGGGCAAACGATGGGGAAGTAGATGAATGGAGCCGAGGAAGGGTGGAAAGAAGCGGCAGAGATTTAGAGATTTGGTCCGCAGGGTGAGCGGAGGTGACATAGAAAAAAAAACCCCTTTGAGCTCGCATTTTTTTATCGCATTAAAAGTTTTCCATTTTGGAATTTGGGTTTCATTCGAGTAAAAAAGGAATACGTGGGCCGAAGAGGATGCCTCGACTTTTTTTCGAACCAATATTTAATTTTCGGTAGCTTTCACCGAAAATTATATAAATTAAACGCACCGGGATTCCGGGTTTTGTTTTCGAAGCTGACAAAACGGTAGCGGGATAGGGCTTTTTACATCCCCTCCTCAGAGAGCATAAAATGGCAGAAGTGCCACGCGTCCGCAAATAGATGACGAGAATTCTTCCGCCCGCGAGTGCGATCCTCTACGGCTTTCATTTTCAAAGCTAGAAACAGTGGGAGTGAACATTTTTCCTCAATTAATTGAATCCTCCTCAAGCTAAATTGAAAATGTGACTTATTCTGGATCGTCGGCAGAAAAGATTCGCAGAGCCGATAGTTTAATTACGATTTCTAGCGAAGACCTGTCCTCGGTTATTCTCATACGTACGAGAAATATCGGATTCTGAAAAATGAAATTTCACTACGAGAGAAAGATCTATTTTGTAGTATCATGGTTTTCCTAGATTCAAAAACATCCGTGTTTTAAAATATATTCCTAGAAGCCAAACAGAAAATATGATGTTATTCGAAAGTATAAAAGATAGAAAGAATCGAATGTGTAAAATAAAACGAGTGAGTAAAATGAGCATTATAAAAACAGCTGCACGGATTATTATTCCATTCATTTTTATAACACGTATGAAGACTATTATCATTACTCGAAATACTAATACTCGAAAGCCTAAAATAGGATGGCATGTGGTTTCTAATTTGCAATGTGATTTTCCAATTTTAAAACTATATCGAGTTTCTCCGATTAATTTAATTTTCATGATTTCAATGGATTAAATTAGTCGCCACTCTCACTATCGCCTTTAACTATCACTTTGAGAGGTAGCATTTCTACATAAAAGTCTGCCTTTCTTATGCAGTTCAAATATTTAAAGCGATATCATACAGGTTCGCATCCATGATAATAACAAATAACAGCGTTGAGAATAGATATTAGCTTCTTTTAAAACAGTACCTCACTTGCGATGTATTCACCATGAATTTAAGTTATTTCGCATGATAATACAACCAGAAAATTCCATTTAATACGTTACTAACTTAAATATGTAAAAAGATAAGTATTAATGACGAGATTTAATATTAGCTCGAACAATAAACGAATTGAGTATTTTTCTAAATGCATTTGAAGAATAAATGAAAGCGTTGCACATAATACCTCACTTCAGATTTTACTTCCGTCACAGAGATCTATAGTGAGTATATGCGTCGTATCTTTTATAGAATCTAACCGGGATTTCATCACATTCCCATCATCCGTCATGATCTTCATCAAGTAGATGTTACCTGACTTAAATTTTAAGATTGGTAAATCAATTGTCTTCGACCGAGTGGTCAGCGTCTTCGCACGTTATCGCTCCAACTCCACGGTCCCGGGTTCGAATCCCGGCTAGTCGGATTTTTCTGGCTAGGGAATGGTTGTGTCTTTGTAAATAGTAATAATTATTAGAATGGATGTAAATGGGATATTCTTGTTTCCTTTAGATAAGTTATTATTATTATTTATTATTATTATTTATTATTATTATTATTATAATTATTTATTTAATATTATTATTATTATTAAAAGTGACAACCGTCGAATTCATTAAATACCACTCACCTTGTAGGCCCCCAGGTGATTGACGACGCAAGTGAAGTAAACGTCCCTCCCTTGTACCACCGTGAGATTCTCTAAATCGGCGAGAAACTCTGGGTCCACTTGATCGCCCATTGAGTTGTGCTGACCTGTGAAAACGGAAATCAATAGCTTATTCAAACATTCATCCGGAAAATAAATGCTATTGACTAAACGCGCATTCATCTCTGATTTGAATCCCATTTGAAATACGTTTCAGTCCGAACGCTTATCGTCCCCATTTGAATTAGCGCACTTTTTATGAGACGGAAAGAGTTAAATTCAGTTTTTGATGTAATTCGTTTAAAGTAGTACATACTCAGGATGAAAAAAATCCACATAATTCCCTTATTGTGAAAATTACAAAGTATTTTCTTTCAACCTAAGATGTCGTTCCACGAAGTACAGTCAGGACAAATCGATTATAGAAGATACTCATCTATTCCCGAAAAAGATAAATAAATTCACATCCCAAATTTATTGTGTTAATCAAAGCACCATCGGCATTATTACAGCTCATGTTTTCAAAAAGCCCAGTCTAGAATAAATTTTACTGAAACAAACATCTAAAAAGAGATTCTTGTCAATTCCTCCAGGTGCTCGAACGTCATTTCGTGTGAATACCATAAATTAGCTTTCGTGAATTCGTTTTGAAATCCTGATTAATTTCCAGCCAGAAGACGCCTCCGCAGCAAAATTAAAACCGTTCAACACTCTCCGAACGATTAAATCCTTCTGTTCCTCGATCGATACATTTTTACACGCAAAATTAAACTTTCCCGATAGTTTTCCGCGGATAAAAAAATCCTCCTAAAAATTTAACTCTTTCTTTTCTTTTACCCATTTTCCACCGGGATGAAAAATCCGAGAGTATTGAATTCAGTACGAAAAGAAAACGAAGAAGTGAGGCGAATAATTTGGAAAGTGTCTTTTGGCCCTCCCCAGCGGCAGATACACTTCTTAATTAGCAGCGGCCTCCGGGGATACGCTCTAAGAAGGGCGCCCTATTAATTCTGGACATTTCTCAAGTCGGGATGGATACTCCTAAGAGGGGCAAAGAGGAGGAGACATGTGCAAATGAAGGGAATATAAAAAGCGAGTGGTCGTGTCAATGAAAAAAAAAGATACAGTTTACGTATTGCGGTGAAGAGAGGTATTGCTCCATACCGTTAAATTATAATTTGAAGGGTCCATCGATGATCGAATGAAACGCATTTTGCGCCTTCTTGACAAATTTTCGACTATATCTGAATCTTAAGGCTGTTGATTTAATTCCATAACTTTGCTTCCCTTTACAATTTCTTGGCTTGTACAATTCAGTGATATTATGGTTGACTTATGAAAATTAGTTTTAAAAAATTCACGTTGAAATCACTGGAATTTCGAAATCTAAATCTTTAAATTTTTCGAAGAATTCAAGGGGACAGATACACGGAATTAACCCTGCTTTCTGCTCATATTGGAGTCATACCGACTTTGCTGAGTATCATTTTTATTTTTCCTCTAAAACTTATAAATCCTAAATGAACTTTCGTTGACAAATCGGAGAGAATTTAAAGCCTAAAGTGTAGAATAAAGAGGTATCGGAGATAGAATTAGGGAAGTCTTTTAATTAAAACGTGGATCGATGGAACATAACCATACATTTCGCTAAGGATGTTACTTTGCAGCAACGCAAAATCAAACTTTTAAAATGGATAACATGTAGTAGTTTATTTGAATGCAGGCTACGGCAATTTAGATTAAGGCAGCTTGTAGATAAAAATATGGGGAGATGAAATGGTTAAATATTTTTGAGGAATAGGCATAAAAAGGAAACTTACTGAAATTAATTTTCTAGACGAGGGAAAGGTTAAGTCAGAAAGGGTGGTAGGATACGGGGAGGGAAAGAAATAAGGTAAAATTAAAAAGGAAGGAAGAGGAGAAGTGGTGGACAGTGGCAGTGAAGAAGGAAAGCAAAGAGAAGAGGGTTAAGAGTAGGCGAGACTTAGGAAGGGGGTGTTTCGAATTTGTTCACGTGTGCTGGGGAATATTAAAGTCAGGTTGGGATCCTTGGGGAGGCTGTCGCCGGAGGAGGGGTCTCCATTCTTTCGCAGGGTATATCGAGTGAGCCCAAAAATAAAAGAGACCAGAGTACTCGGATCGATTGCCTTCTTAGCACAAAGAAAGTCACTCTTCAACAACCCCTGCGACCGCTTCACGAGTTTCATCCGAAAGGACTTAAGGTGTCCTTGCCGATGACGAAGTTGAGGAAGAGGGGGGAGGGGAGGGGCAGCAGGTGAAGTGCCCGGGTTTTTATTTTGTTTCCCTCGCGGAAGGAATGCCATCGGATATTGTTGTTGTTACAGGCACGCCCGAGGCATCGCGTGATTTATCGGAAGGGATGCTGTAAGAGGCCGTGAATATGCGAGATTCTTGCCATCGCGAGAAGTTCTCCAGATAATAAATTGCGAGTGCAATATTGCGAGTTAGCGCTATCCGTACCTATTTATCCTTTCTTAGAATAGAAAATATAGTTCAGATGGAAGTTTATTTCTCTGTAGCTTACTCGTAAGGATTCGATTCAAACTTCCATTGCCCGCGTATTTTCATTTACAGTTACTATTCTGTCCGTCTCGGTATTGAAGGCGTGATTACTATAAGGTAGTAACGCGTGAATGAATACATGCTACTAACTTACTAAGGCTATGAGAAATTAGCATATATTTAGTGATAACTAATGAATGTACGTACCAAACATCCTCATTTGGCATAATCTATTATTCTTAGGGAGGTACTGTTTATCATTGATTTACACCAAAATGCAGTTTGCTGGCAACTGACGTTACGTATATTACAATTTAAAACCAAATTGGTTAGAATTAAACAAGTAAGAGATTTCGCGAAATATTATTTCATACACTGGAAGGCCCAGAAGAAAGCTGTAAAGTCACGATATTATTTTCCATTGAACACTTTCTATTGCCTACTTGCGTAGTGAATAAAACATACCAAACTTTTCTGTCCATTTCAACAAAACAACTTTGGTCCTTAATTTCTGGTAATGGTAGTTTAAGCACAACTTTTATGACTCCGTACTTTTCTCTACGAGTCTACTGAAATGTTTTGTGGATAGCTTTCGAAGTAATAAGAATTCTTTTGAATTCTGGATTATGGGCATAGTAATATTTTGTCCACAGCTTTTCGGCGCATGTTCTCTACATTCTATTAGAAAGCAATTTAAAACGTGTGTGTTTACAAAGAATGAGCAGGTACAGTCTCATTTAGTTTACCGCTACAGTTTTATGAATATATAACAAATATAGTAGAAAATTATAAAATGATATAGACTCGTTAATGTTAATAAACAGGTCAGCAGCTTTCAAGGAAAAAATATTCATGTACCAAGAGTTGTCTGTTTTATTGTAAAATCTTTTATTTAATCAGAAAAAAATGTAACCTTTTGCTTCGACGCAATTTTTCCAAAGGCTTTAAGCAAATAAAATCTACTGTTTAAACATTTAATGAAATCTATAACTCTGGAAAAAGAATTTATATTTTCATGCTTATGTAAATATTTATAACTTCATGTTTTTTTTAACTATCTCAGAGTAATATCAGCTATTTTTTCCACTGACATTATAATTAAAAATAACTATAATTTCTCATTTTGTCTTCCCAGTACCGCTTCCAACCGAGGTAATTCACCACCTACTTAGCTTGTATGGAAGGCGTTTTATCCCTTGAGGGAGAAAATTTATCCGCTGGAATATTTAAGCAATTTGCTAATTAGAAAGGGCTGTAGAAGGAGAGAATTGGTATATCTCATAAGATGAGAGAAATTCCGGCGAAGATGTGGGTACTGCAATGGATTTAGTCAATAAATTCTTGCGAAGGGATGTATTTTGTAAAGTTACTAACTTCCCCTATTTTTTAGCTTTCTTCGCCATGAAACAAAATCATGAAAATAAAAACAGCTAAGATAATTAACGGAAGGTATTCTCATAGCAAATTTAAAATGTCTCTCCACAACATATAAATTCGGAGTCAAGGCGAACCTTTAAACTGTAAAGTAGTACTATAGAAAGTCATAATGTATCTCAAATAAGATACAATGGAATCTCCAAATATTTTTAGGAAAGTTAAATCGATTTTTAAGGAAATTCATCGATGTTTGATGTTAATTTAAAGTTACGTTGATTCGGTTAGTTATTAGGTAGAGTAAAAAATACATATTTTTATATCCGCCTTTTTCTGATTTATACCAATATTTTCCATAGGTTTACCTTTTATAATTTTATTAAAACATATGCCATATACTGTGCATTTTATCTGGGCTTCATTGTATCAAATGATATTCAATCAATAATATCCTTTCTCATTTTGTTCTCTATTTTTATGCATTATAATACTGTTTGTTTCTGTTCCGTAAATTTCTATACTCCTATTATTTTTATTCGTTACTTTATATTAATTAATTTTTTGAGCTGAAATATTGTATTCTTTTAATCCGTCAAACTTAACCTCTTTCGAGATGCTTATGAAAATAAAGCTCATAAGTTCTATTATGGCATTTCACAAATAACATCCGTCGCACATAATATTTGTTAATCTATTTTTCTTCCTTTTTCATTCACAATTTATTTATTTACTTAGCTTCATTTGGTGATGAAAATTAAGCCCGTTTTATTTATTAAGGATCGGCAAGATGAAGATACCTCCTTTTTGAAGACAATTTTGCCCAAAACAGAGTCCCATGTACATACATACAGCTATATGTTTCCACTTATAACACTGAATTTCATCAGATTTAATAAGAAGGAATCGAAAACAAAATTTTGTCTTCAATTTGGAAAGGATTCTGCAAAAAGTAAGTGAGTGCTGCGCTCCAAATACTGCAGAAGAACTTTGGCGAGTTATCGTTTCAGCTTAGTTAATAGGATTGCATTCTCGGCGATCGAATAATTTATGATGACAAGTTCCTCCACGAGCGTGATAGGAGGATACTAATATTTAATTACTGGTTTGAAGCGCACTATAATTCACAAACATTTAATCCGCCAGTAGTTGACTAAAGCTGCTCAACCGATCAGCAGGAACTGCATACGACCTAAAACGGGAGGATTTTGAATGGCACGAAAAACCCTTTCAAATAAAGGTTGAGTGAGTTTTTCGGAATAAATAACGCTGAACTACCAACAGTGAGTTCTGTGCCATTGAAGTTGAAAATAAATTAAAATGAATAAAATTCAATTTAATCTGTTAAATGAAAAAGGCTCCATACTAAAGTGATGATATGAAGAGGTCTATGTGACGAGCAGAAGCCAGAGTGAGGCTCTTTCATACATTGGCCTGTCTTAATAATATATTTCATAAAAATTAATAAAAGAATATGAGAGAGAGATGTGCAAAGAAAAAGCCAACTTTCCGCGGGATGAGCCATAGCGAATACATTTACAAAAATAAAATACGTTATTAAAGATAAATGATGATACAAAAGTAAAGAAGTTTGAAAAAGATTACATCTTGTGAAACGGGAAATGAAATTTTTCTGGTTATTTTGTTTTCAATGAATCAACTAGTAATAGTTTAATGGGAAACTTAATTTTTGGCATAGTTATGAAACCAATCGCAAAAATGAAAATAGCCTACAAAGCAAAAATAATAACTGAAATAACCTTTTGGAACAACAATGATATTAAAATTAATTAGTAGAAGTGTATTTATAGTAATAATAAAAGAGTATTTCTTGAAATCTCGGCAAATTTTGAGGTACAATTGAGGACTCTCAAAACAATATTAGTAGCATGTATGTACTGAAATACACGACGGTCATCTTAAGAATAATGTTTGGTCATACTTTCGCAGCATTATTCTAGTATGTGTGTATCTATTAATGTATGCAATTTTCTTATTTTAGGGAGAGTCGATATATTAAGTGAAAATTTGAAAGGAATTCTTCGATTTGTTCATCGTAGTACATTTACGCCATAATCATAATAAGCCACAGCAAGTGGACACAATATGCTGTAGACACTCAATGATTTAATGCAACGAACATTCAAAGATCTGCACAAAACATTTTAAAAAAGAGAGAAAAAAAGATTGCACATAATATTCCGTAAAAATTACTGAAAGGTGCCAATGGAGGAAGGCAGGTGGTGAATATAATAAGAATGCTGGGTGTAAGAGCAGAAGGCGCGCTTTTGGAATGGATTTGGAGAATTGGAAAAAGCGACTAGAATCAGAGAGTAAAAGGGAAGGAGATATATCGGCAGTGGAGCGGGATATAGAACAGAGTAAGAAAGAGCATTTTTTCCAAGTGGTGTGGCAATATGCCTTTAGGAAGTATCTTCGGCCCGACTAAGTAAGGAATCAATCCAGAGGTGAAATGGCCTTTTTAAGGGGCGAAGGGGCGAAAAGGGCCTTTAAGAAGGTGAGGGAAACCGATTACGCCAGTTTTGGTCACATTCATTTAAGCTGCCATTGAAACCACTTCCTTTTTATTCGGATAGAGTGAGCGCAATCGATATCAACTCGGGAGGAGAAATCTTTTTATGCTTTCTTTTCCGTCCGAGAGAAAGAGACTTGATGGAACTGGCTATATTTTCGGATATGATTTATCGGCGATATAGACCGAGCGAAGGGAGCTGCATTTTCCCCGAATTTGAATTTCCTTCCAATGCGCCGATTACTCACTCGGATTTCTCCATTGATTTCCTCCCGAGGCCCCCCTGAATAATGTACGAGATACAATTTCGGAGGAAAAAAGATAATAAGAGGAAATACTTCCGTATTGGAAGTGTTTCCTTTCCGGACGAGATTTTTCCCGGGTTATAGAGTATCGCTGTTTAGCATATCCGATTGGGAATTGCGATCACCGATGGGAAGAAATGCGAGAAGATTCGATAAATTTATCGATTCATCGAAATGTTTCGATATTCGGATCGAATGGGATGGATTGCCTGAGGAGAAATGGAACGCCGTTTTTCTTCATTTAACGGCGCTAATAAGTCTTTTCATCGGATGGCGTCGCGTGCTAAGTTAGTGCGGCCTTTGTTGCTTCTTTTGGCGATTCGGTCAAAGCGTAATTGCTCTCTGCTCCTTGGATTTAGAGGGCGCCCTTAATGGCGGATAAAGAAAAATTAACCCTCTCATTAGTCTTTTAGTATTTATTCTTCCACGGCGTGAGGTCGAGGGAATTTATCCAAGGAACTGATAGTTTCTCTTTACTGAAAAATCTCTCGGATCCTTTTAAGACAATTTAGTAGAGTTAAGAATAACGAGTCCATTAATAGTGGACTGAATCAAATGTAAGCTAGGATTTTTATTTTGAAATGTTAAAAGTATAGTTAAGTATAAAAGTTACCGCAAATATCTCTGTGAAGGGGTGTAGATATTTGCGATAACTTTTATACTTTAAGGAAATAAAAACATTGATGTTACGGATTTAAAGTCGTATTCATCTAACCCAGAAATGAAGTTTCTTTTCTAAAAGTGTTATGACGCACTAAACGTTTACAAAAGAGTAGTTCAAGAGCTAATTAATTAGCTGTATGTAACAGTAAGCCTTTGACTAAGATTTACCTGTTATTATCAATGATGGTATCTCTACAAAGAAGGTTATACGAGATAATCGTAGATATCGTATGAGGAAAACGGTGTTTGTAATACATTTCAAAGAAACAATGTCTATGGCATTCGCTACTTGGAAAGATTCCATTATCGAGTATACAAGGAATTGATTACTATTTTGAGAAAGCATTTATTTGATAGACTGTGTGTATTTTAAAAGACTTACATTGATATAAAAATAGATAAGTGGCAATGAAATATTTTTACATTTGTTTACTACATAGCTGATTGAGCAGGAATGCGACTGTCCAATGAGTTTTAGAGTTCAATTGGGCGCCTGAAAACGACGATGGTCGTCCAAAGACTAGGTCCAAGCTGAGCGCTTTAATGCGTGCTATAGAATTATCCATTTCCTACCGAGACTATTCTAAGAGGCGATTGGGATCAATGAGTCAACTCAGGGAAATGCCAATGATCACTGCTTCTCTGGTTGTCCATCCTTCCTCTCTCTTTTTATCTTTTTACTGAGATAAATTTGAAAAGTGTGTTTTCGCGGGTTTTTTTCTCCCCCCTTCCCTGTGGGTGTTTTCTCGCGCCGTGGGTTTTTCTTTGGCAACCTTCAGTTGCAAAGATTTTTCCCCACACTCTACTCTGTCTTTTGTTTTAATTTAGTTTATACTTGTTCATATTCTGACGACGCACGAGGTTGGGTGGAAGAGAGGCCCACTTGGGCCTAACATCGCCAATAAAGGGTCAAACTAACTAACTACATAACTAAGTATTCTTCCTGACCGATACTTTTCCCATTTTTCTTAACTTCCACTCACTCTCCGTAAAAAGAATGCATTACAATTTTTTTTCTATTTGAAGTAGTAATTCTGTTATTTTACATCTATAATTTTGCTAAATATTATATTTCCATAAATGTGTTTGAATAAATTTCATCCGTTTATTCTTTGTCATTTCTATCGCTTTTTCAGTCAACGAATTCGCTCAGTTTTATCTTCTGTATGAATTTTTGAAAGTTAATTCTAAGTATTCACAGAAATTATTTCAACTTTACTGCTGTCACCTAAATGAGAATTTATATTTCATGAATTTGAATTTATAATCTAAGGTTCACCGTACAAGATTACTCCAATATATTTATATAAAGTAGAAATTTTGGTTTTATAGTTTTACCATATTGAAAACTCTTTCCTAAAAAGAAAAAGAAAATATTTTCAGTCATTGCATAGCTATTACTGTGTATTATCTCTATTACTCATACGGTAATGAATAATTTTCAAGCTAAACTTGTTGCAACGTCAATTTCAAATTATTGAGATTGAGGGAAATATTGAAACATTCTTCTCTAGTACTTGTGAAATAGACTCATCGCCCATAACTGATGAATATCAAATTTGGACTCAGGGGTTGGCTTACAAGTATTAATCCAGTTCTACATAATTTTCTCTTCCATAATTGCTAATACAATACCATTAAATTATTTATTTTACACCGTAAGTATAGACCAAAGCAAGATATGGAGTGTCATTTTTCGCGTTACGTACGATACATGTAGAATAATCGCAGAAATCATTTCTCTCAGTTATTAGAAAAGATTTAGTGACAAAATTACACAAACTGTTGGTCCAAGTAAAAAGAAGCGATCGCGTCTGTATCCATCTAGGACCTTGACATATAATCACTCTTTGTGTCTAGCTTCAATCAGACCTATATCGTAATTTTCTCTTTTCCTAAAGTATGTAAAAAGAAAACAAAATTATTACTATATCCTCGCAGCAACAGGTTTTTATGCCATTTGCAGACTTTATTTATTAATTACCATCCTTATTTTGATTCTACAGATGAACAGGAAATTTTTGGCATAAACTATTCTCATACTAAACTCAATATATCGTAACGATCTCATGAGATCGCTAGTTTATCAGTGTATTTTCAATGAATCTCAATAAAATAAATTCCATTTCTCTTTATGTTTAAATGCTCTATTCGATTACTCAATACACAATATACTACTGTGTATGATCAGGATTACTCTGAGTTTTACGCTTCATTCAGAGATATCGAAGTGCAAATACACACGGTTATGTCACTCATTAATCGATGAATGAAACTTATCATTCGGTAAGAGAAATGCTTTCAGGAGTCGAAAACGAACAGTTATTCGCCAACATTCCTCTATAAATGCTAATAATACGATGAGATAGGTATGCAGAGGAGGTGCTAAGGTGAATTAAATGATTTTTGCGGCTTGCAATTTTTCATAGAATAATTCGCTCTCCAGAGTAAACGAACCGGGAATCTCAGATAAATCACTTTATCTTAATTTATTCCAGAGTTTTCATACTCTGAAAGGCGATCGTGACGTACGGATAAATTCCGAATACCAATATTGCATTCCGTATGATTCGCTGATTCAGGAAAAGAAAGCCTGATCTCGCTACACACCACATGTTATCCTCATAAGGCCACAAAAGGGAGTTCCCTTTCTTCTCCGAGGATTCCTTTAATATCGCCAAGTCATACCGACAGGATGTAAGGAAGAGTGTATATCCTCTAAATGATCCCTTTTCGAATCTCTCCTTTCCGACAAGATGGAGGTTCCGGCGGCCCTCAGTGCTTCGCAAGGGGTGGATCATTGTTCGTGACGAAACATGTGCGGTAGTAAGAGGCGTTAGATGTCGCCACCTACGACAACCGGAAGGCCTTGGGGTGTTGTTTGGGGGAGCTAAAGGAAATGTGTCACAGATATTGGGCCGCACGTCGACGTGAGAAAGGAGTAAAAGTCGGAAAGTAATTCGAGGGTGCGAGTTTTTAATATCCGCGCGGGATCGATCTCCCCGCGGTTAATCTACATCGGAAATATCGAATTGTCATCCAACGCATCGCTTTAGAATGAAGACGCATGAATTGCGGGCGCCTTTTGGAAAATATCGCGTTATATGAGGAAACAGGTTATCGCGAAGTAAGTGTCTAGGGAGGAATAGAAGGGAAATTCAATTTATGCTCATAATGGACAACAGAAGATTTTGACGCACATTTCAAGATCGCTTATGTCATGTAAGTATATATGTAAATATTTACATATATGTATGTACGCGTGGATATAGGTTGAAATAATATCAGAGAAAATTCTATCCTAAGAAGTGAGTCTGTGAGATTATAGCGTTAAATTATTTTATTTAAAAAGATGTACAGTTTTCTTGGCAAATTGATTCCACAAATATTTGAGAGATTTTTCTGAGAGCCAGATGAAAGGATGACGCGCTAAACAACAGAGCTGGCTACATACTAATGTAACTGCGTGACAACCTGAGAAAAGTTTATTTATTAGACTTTTCGTTTCCCATTCATCATTTTGCTAATTTATACATAGAATAGTAACAGAGGCTGAAAATAACAATTTCGAAACTGTAGGTGTCATTACTGTTAGTATAGTTTTCCTGATCCACCCTTAAATTGTCAATGAAATAAATTTACATTATATTCTTTACCGAAAACCCATGGGGACAGAGAGCTGTAAGAAAATGATACGAGAATACATTCTATCTTCAGTAAAGATACATATAACTTAATGCCTCAGCATTTCATAAATAGGTAATTAGAATATATATATTTTATTTTTCTTGGAAATTTTCAAATGAATATAAAAAGATTTTCTTGGTAGATTTAACTTGATAACTGATCATGAATTCCTCTCAGTTTCTTCTCGATCATTCATCAAAACGGCGAACTAAAGTTGGAATTAAAATTTCAGTACGATACGTTTTATTCCGCAAAATCAGTGTGTGTTTTCGCTAAATTTCTTAAATACCCAATATTCCTTCAGTAGCCACCATTTTAATAAAAACAGATCGAAAAAATATATTTCATTATACGAATGACTGTATCATCTACTCGAGATCGAAAAAAATCGTAAGATATCAGTATTATTTTCGCCATAATTATGGATTTACAACTAACTCATTCTAAAAACTCTCTCGCTAATTCTGACTTTTAATCTTTTTAACATAACTTTAAACACATTTTTAGAGTGAACCTCTCTTAAGGTACTCCAAAACGCCTTCCTGTGGCTGTTAACCAAGCAGATAAGAAAAGATTCCAGGGTAACTTCTTCTCTTCCAAATGCAATGCAAGGATCCTTATGGAATCGGGTCGCTCCATGAATCCGAAGCTTTATAAATGTAGTTTCCTTGCCTTTGCATTTTGGTTTCCTTTAACTCGTGGAAATCAGGTCCCGTGTTTATGATTATGCAAAGATACAAGCTTCGAGTTTTTATGTTTGTAGATATTTGGAAGTCGTTTCTGATTAGTAGTCTCGCGATATTATGCGATTGAACCTAATCATAACCATAACCACAACTGAAATTAAATCTTGCTTAATAAAAAAACAAGTTAAAGGAAATATCCATTTCAATGACTACCGTGCAACCATTATTTACACAGCAGAAGTTGTCGGTGAAGGTATCGCAGAAGTAATGTTGAGGACATCGAGGAGAGACGTGAGTTATTGTCCAAGTACAGAGACAGAAATGCAACGTTCACGTTGGGAGAACTATGATTAATGCAATAAAACTTGTAGTAAGGCTCATGATAACCCGGAAGTGGGTCGATGTAACTGCTCGTTGGCGTGAAGGACATCTCGAGGTCGCTTAAGACTCAGAGGGCGCTTTCTTCCTCCGAAGCGGAATTCCACCGATCAATTTCGCCGATCCCATTCTCTCTCACTAGATTTTAATTGAAACGAACTTCAGTTCTCATTTCCTCCCTGACTTCACTTATAATGGGAGATTAACGTTTAAGTGCACTTCTTTCGTTCGGAAGCTGTACTAATCGCCTGCGATTTAACAGTATTCCTTATTTTGCGAAAAGGCAAAGTGGAAATGGTGCTAATTTCAATTTATGTTATTAGCTTGAATTGGCTCGTTATATTTGGAATTTTGAAGAGAAAGAACGGAATGAACTAGGTATGTTTTTTGAATCTGCATCACCTTCTACAAATCATACAGCATATATTTTTATGAGCAATATCAACTAGTTTGAAACATTCCAAAATAATCTCAATGTTTGTAAGTCCAAATTAACCATTACAAACACCAAGAATAACATAATAAACTTCACTGAGTTAGGCGAGGTGTTTTGGTAATCCATAATGGAAATAATCTTCGAAATATTTGTACTTTTACCACAAATTTATTTAAAAAAAACAAAAACACGACCGGTTTCGACGATTGATCAGAAGATGACGATCAATCGTCGAAACCGGTCGTGTTTTTGTATTTTATAAATAAATTTGTGGTAAAAGTACAAATATTTCGAAGATTATTACCAAGAATAACGTTTCATTTTACATTAAAAATACTGAAGTGGTGATGAAAAAATACAAAAGGACTTTCATGTTGTAATATGGTTTCCTGGCTAAGAACTTATAAGCAGAGCTTTATTGAAAGTTAGAATAATCTGTTTCAAAACAAATTTTCAAAGTTGTTTATGCATACTTTTTTAGAAATTTACACTTATCCCAACCATCATCGGAGGATTTAGCTGAACTATAAATACAAGAGTTTTCACGGAATTATTCGAAGTATGATTTGTTCAAAGAAACACGTTCTTTTTGATAATATATAGCACAAAATTCCTTTAACACAATGGTAATATTTTATGAGTCCCAACGCGTACAATTTTTGAAGTTAACCGTGGTAATGGCTGCAATAGAATCCTAAGGTCTCTTTGAGGAAGAATAGGACAATCCGAGGCTGGAGTGCCGTCCATTCAAACAAGGCTCTTGCCGATGGCTGTCCTATTAGCCATGATAGAGACATTTATGGGCCAAGTTTGTTCCAGTAGACATTCTGTAAGTCATAAGAGCTTAGCGATTTGCGCCTGGTCTACCGAACTGCTTTATATTCGATAGATCTAGGGACTGCTCTTCAAGCGATTCTCCTCACTGGAGTGGTGCAATAAGCACTCGGAAATTTTAGGTTTAATATCCTTGTGTATCGCATATCATCTTTATAACTGGAGAAGATTCCAATATATTCAACTAGATGACAAATTCATTGAATGAATAAATTTATAGAATGTCAACTTTAACAATGCATCAAATATCAATTGTTAGAATTGAGATATCCTACTTTTTAGCACTACATTACTTATAATTATATCTTTGTATCTCTTAATCGGCTTTATATTCTATTCTCCTTACCAGCAAAAAAGTGCTGCGGGAAGAAGTATAAAAATGCATTTTAATTAAAATGTAACATAATGTTTTCACTAATGGGTGAAATCATGAAATTTCATATTAAGAAGATAAATTTAAAGATCCATGCATTTTTGAAGTTGTAACTATACTCGTATAACACTTTCTTAAATATCTATTCAAGATTCATTATTCATTCTATCTTTCATATATATTTCATTATATATCTATTCTAACACACGTTGAGTTATATATGAAAAGTTTGGTTGTTCTAATGTTTTTCTCTCAGTTTTTATAATGTGATGGCATTTTCCTTGTAGGTTCCCCATCGGTGGAAACGCATAGACAAAAGCGTGGCTAATAAAACTCGAGCGAATGAAGTGATGGAGAAATGGACTTGGCGGTTTGATGCAAGTGCTGCAATTCTAAATGGCGACCCTCATATTGCACCCGCTGATCCTCTCTTTTTTACGTTCGCCTCCCTTCTCTTCATTTGGCCTCGCGTGGAGGCATCTTCGCCGAATCCGAGTGCGTTCTCGGAAGGTCGAGGCGCAACTGAAGGGAATTGCTGTTCCCGAGCATGTAGCGCAACATTACACACCCAGTTATAAACGAAATTTCCTCTCTCGTGTAGGCGGCGCGTGCCTATGAAGGGCTTTATTAACGACTCGGACGCGCTTCCCAATTTCCAACTGTCCAGTAGCCGCATTTCCGTCATCTTTCGATCCATGTCTTATGCACGCCTCTCTCCATTTCCATTTCGCAAATGCATCCGCTCTGGATGTCTACGGAACCTTGATGGAGCCATATTCTCCTCCTCTCCTTCCACCCTTCGTTTTACTCCTTTCATGCTTATTCATCAGTCTCATTAAATTCCCCCATCATTATTCTAGTGATAATTTATTTTGTAATCGCGTAAGACAAAGTCCCGAGTCCTCGGTACGGTTTTTTGCAGTAATGAATATAATAATAATTATTAATAATTTGTGGAAAGCATTCAGGATTTTATTGTGTTATTTGGTTTCAGGATGGAAAGCAGCCGTAGATAATTCATTATCAATTTTATTCACTGTATTTTTCTGGAGAGATGGCTATATAAGTATTTTAAACACAACTAAAAATGTATTAGGCAACACCAAAGACAAAATTGATACATTTGACAAATCAGGCATTCACAACATTAAATGTCCTGAATGCAATTTAATATACATTGGCCAAACCAGAGGAAATTTGAAAACTCGTTTCAAAGAACACATTGCGCATTTCAGATTTGGGAGATGTCATATGTCTAGTGTGGGTAAACATATGAACGACACTGGTCATCAAATTCCTTTTAATGATTTAAATCTTTCACATTCTTTACAGACTCGTTTAAACGCCTTGGAAAATTTGTACATTTATAAAAATAAAGATATATTAATGAACCAGGATTTAGAATTCAACCAAACTCTCTTCATATTACTTGACGCATAGTCTTTCTACGATCTCATAATGACATTTAGTTTCTCAACGTTCTCCTTTTGTGACACATTGTCTCTCTACGATCTCATTTTTTTTTTTCCCCCATTGCCGTCTTTCCTCCCGACTTCCTTGCATTTCTTTGCCGACCTTATCCTGGCGATGACTTAGTGGAAGTCGAAATACTTATAGCCGCTTTGCAAGTTTTTTGATGGTTTTGGAGTTGTTTTTATATATATATGATGTATTCATATTAAAATCGGTATGCAACTAAATTACTTCGCAATATGAGCAAAGTATTTGTAGACGTTTGAGAAGTCTGAGATACTGCATCATAGCAAAGGAACGCAACTTTTTGATCCGTTCATTCCATAACTAATATATAGCTGTATCTGTGCGTGATAATAACGTCTCGATGTTACCATCCGGAATCCCTGCGGTTTAGTGCAATATTTACGTATGTCCATTCGTTTTGACCAAAAGAATCGTATATCTGAATCTTACGTACTTCATTTTTATAGATTCTCTCAATGTATGAGAGCTTGAAGTATTTCTATTCTCATACTCTTTCCTTGTCAAATACTTTGACTTTTTGTTATTGGACCTTGGCCACTCTTCTCGAACCCCACTCATGCGGCATAAAGAGTACACTGGATTAACGAACTCAGATTAATATTCTCTTGCAAATCGCTACCTCACCTCCACAGCAGTCTTGTAATTTTTCGTTTTGCCTGCCATGGTTTCAAGCATTGCTTGGATTCAATCTAAGTAATGAGAACATTTCACGTAGAAAATTTTTGTTTCGTTCCCCTTTTCTTCCCATTTTCTTTTCTCTTTTCCTACTTTGACTTGCTTTCTCCGCACTTTCTCTCTAAGCTTTCCCCTTACACTCTTCCTCCCTCACGCATAACTCATAGTCGCTTCAGATGAAGCCGCTAATTAATACTGGGAGTCCAGGGTGCCGTGGTAATCCCACGGATTTGGCGCTCCTCCTTCCCAACTACCCCATTTCGCCCCCTTTCCGTTTAAACCGTATAGCTTTAACGTGGGACACACTCCGAGTAATTCTTTCCACTGCGTTTGCCTTTGAAACTCCCCCTTCCCTCGCTACGTAATTGACTTCGTATTTTCTTTTTCCTCGAATTTATGACTGCTTGCAGCGAGGACTTTTTTAGGACCGGAGAAATTTTGAGAGGTACGTCAACCATTGGATCTCATATCTTCGTGCGCTTGGGAGTTGTTCGGCTGTAATAAAACGGTGAAGGGGTTTCCCGACGATAAGGCAGCAAAGATGCAAGTACATCGCATTTAATATTTCGTCCGCTTGAGGCTGTAAAATAGAAAGGCATCAGGTGATCATTGAGTAGTAATCTAAGGATTATAGTACGGTCGATAGATCTACAGGGAATGTGTAAATATACAGGAATACGAGCGAATTGAGAAGTTTTAGCGCAAAACGTGGCCTCTGTGTGTGAAAAATCGTACAGAAAAAGCGTAAAATCGTACAGAAATACAATCGATATAAGACCGAATCCAGATTTTTCCGCAGATTATCAGAGTAATGATATTTCTTTAGAAGCATAAAAAGTGAACATTAACTTACAACGCTACATTGTGAATTTATATGTTTTATGCCTCAAAAAAATGTGTTTTATCGAAAAAATACGGATTTTCTGTGTTAATGGTGAAAGATAAAAACTAAAATTCTCGCCAAAGCTACCCAGAAGCAAAATCTCACTCTGAAGTTGGTAAAACTGAATAAATTATGTTAATTCTAGAATCTGGAGGTAAGAACAGCTCCTTAGGGCGAGAGATTTTAAATTGCGCACAAACAAATCGATATTTACTTACGTGAACTTACGGCTAGTGGCTTTAGTTTAACATTGTTGAAGGGGGTGTACATCGTCTAAGATGGAAATTTATAGAAGGAGAAATAGCCGTATGACTGCTTGAAAGCAGCAGTTTCCTTCAAGATACAAGTCGGACGATTAGAACGTACCAGGGAGCGTAGAAGGGGCCGAAGTGCCCACTTGAGGAACATATGTTTTTGAGAAGAAAAGGTTAACTTCATGGGTCCCTCACGTAACGTTGACGCCTGCGTTCTGCAGAAGATGTGGAAAAACAGAGCGATAAAGGGAATTAACCATTCATCTCTAGGAGCAGAAGTTGAATCTATGATGCACGAAATAAACCTGATAACGAATGCTACGAAGAAATTTAAGTAATTTGAATACATACACCAACAAACGCAAAAAGAAAAGAGGAAAGAAAAAAACGAAACGAATGCAGCTTGCGTTTAAACGATGAATTACGCGAAAAGAGCTTCCTTTCCTGTAATTTTGTGTGAAAAATTTACAAGTGCTACTCAATGTTCACCTGATCATCGTGAGAATACAGCCTCACTATGAAAGAAAGAATTAAAGGAATGCAAATATATTTTTCCTTAGACTTATGTTCGCCAGAAGAATATTTTGTACCTATCCACTTCACGATAATACGAAGAAAAATTAACAATAAAATTCGATTAAATAAGACTTACGGTAAGAAAATGTTTGGAATAGAAATCATAACTCCATGCAAATGACACTGATGGTGAATCAGCATATAGACAACTGCTATTAATTCACCCATTTATTTATATTAGAACCCGCAATGCATTGTCACTGACTGAACGTTAAGACATACAGATTTAAGGCTGACCTCTACCTCATATATCTCTTGTTGTCTTTTAACAATTTCCTATAAACTATGTTTCTGATTATTTTCAGTGTAATAGACCTTTTAATCTTTCATTTGTATGTATTTCTTAATGTAATTTCATTTTCTTTGAGATTTATGTCCCATTGTTCAACGTTTATTTTAATTCATCTATAATTAATGTCAGTTTAGTGAAGTTGACTTATTTTATCTGATTGTTTGTAGTGCAGTTGTATTTTTTCTCCTTTCTTTTTGTACAATTTTTATATTTTCACTGCCTGCCTATCATAACCCTTTTCTTTCTCCTTCATCAAAAATATTGTTTTCTATCCGTATGTTTTGCAGGTTTTTCACACTCCCTCTCTTGTGAGTGTTTTCCTGCAGTGGTATTTTTTTCCTGAGCCTTCAGCTTAGGTTTTTTCAATCCACATATTACTTTTCTTCGTGTACTTTTGCAAACTATCTCTTTCTTTCTGTTTCGCATATGACGATGGGTTATGTGTAAGAAGAGACTTTCTAGTCTCAATCTCGCCCGAATAAAGGCCATTCATTATTATTATTATTATTATATATTTCTCTTTCTATATTACGATACATATTATATGTATGTACTAAGTCCAACGAAATGGATTGAATTCTATAGTGAATGCTATCATGTTAATAAAAATATATTTTCCTTTAATCACTATCCTGAAATTCTTCGAAATCAATATTGTCTAGTTACAAGAATTAATCAGTTTTGTTGGAAATTTCCTAGCCATTGCAAGAAATGTGGATATTAAATACCCCTTGAGAGTTTTGTTTTTGAATCTTTTAGAAAGTATTCAACCAATCAGTATTTCTATAGCGTACTGAAAACATACTTTTCTAAGAATAAATATTCAGAGAGTGTAATTTTTTTCGGGTTGACATTAACGTTCAACTCAAACTCTAAAGATGGAAATTACGGTTCGCAGAAGCGGTTCAAACGAATGTTTCCCGAAATCCACCAGCTCGCCTTCTTGCGTGCGCAAGCCCGAAGTCAAATATTTCTCCAAAATATGTAATGCGTTTTTGAATCTTTTTGTCAGTGCTTTCGAAAATAGCCTTCAAAGAAAAATCGGGATGTTTCCGTAATGACATTGATTAACTGCATCCACGGCTTTTCTAAAGAAGATATTTGGAGTTCCAGCAACATCATAAGGAAGTTTCGTTCAAAATTTACCTGAAAGGTACGAAATATAATATCTCTTATAAAAGTAATTAGCTCTTAATTCTCAGGAAATTCTAGTGTCAAAAGTATTTGTAAATTAGTTCATAGTAGTCGCCTGCGTTCCAAAATTAAAGAATACCAAGGAGACCGTTTCCATAAATTATACCCTTGCCCTAATTAATGCCTCGATGCCAAGAGTTGCATACTAGAGGTCTGCATGGGCCGGGCTCGGGCCGGGTAAGCAGGCAGTCCATCGGGCACGGGCCCATGGAGAATTCGGGAAGGAGAGAAATATTCGTTCTTAAAGAGCGTTAGTTTATTGCATAGCGGCAAAAACCTCTTAAAGTTGTACAGAAATGCTTAAACAAAATGCTCGGTCTTCGTTAAGGCTAAAAAATGTATTTGTTCACAACTCACAGCAATTTATTACAGGGCGATTTATGGAAAGTTCGGGCTTGAGAACGAAAATTAGCATCAACGTTCCGGTCGGGTCGGGCTCAACGACGAACGGGCCGGGTCGGGCTGAAATGGCCCATACAGACCTCTATAGCATACAGGGAGCAAGGATTCGTACGGAGGTGTGATACTGATTTATAACTACATTGTTACATGCGGGTTTTAAGGAGGGTTTCAATTGAGCGGTAGGATTGTTAATAACAAACGGTTATTGGTTACTGTTACGTAGTTAATAAACACAAACTTGATAAATAAAGACAGTCATATCGTTGGGAATAACATTTTAAATAGTAAATGAGATACGAATACTTCCGAAAATTGAAATATTCTTTGCGTAGAAGATAAAGTGAGATTGAGAATCAACGAAACATTTTTCCTGAAAGGGTGAAAGAGAAAAGTCACTGAGCACAGAATAAACAAATATTAACGTAAGATTTTACAGAAGATGCTCTTCAAAATGATAAAATTTTAAGTTGAACTGGTTATCGCAGCAACATTTTCGCCGCAGTTTGAACTCAAGCCATCTAAATTTGAGAGAACTGTAGTAAAATCAAAAATAAATTCATTCACGAAATCAAAATGACCAAAATAAAGTTGATTGTGGTATAAATTGGAAGTTATATTGAAAATAGGTTAATAAGAGTGACATATTTTTTGCAGCCTATCTATAAACAATACAATCGATGTTTGTTTGCCTGTTTTGACTTAGGTTCTCACGAACCAAAGCCTTTTAATTGTCCGAGCAAAAAAGTTCAATACCCAAAAACAATATGCCTCTCCTTCGACTTGAGCGATCGCTATACCGGACGGAATTTTTCACAAACGCCGATTAATTCAGCAGCGGAAGGCCACCGAGAAAGAAACAAAAGCGAAACGATGAGCGCAAACGCAGTAGCGAATTAAACGCTCTCGATACAGCCTAGGAAATTTTGAATGCGGAGGATTTTTTGCTTGGCTCGATAGTTAAAGAAAATGCGATAATTTTCTCCTATTGGGAGTCTGTGACACAGAAAAGCGGGTGCAGGCCGTTCTCAAGGCTCGATATTTTGCGTTGCAGCATTTGGACCACAACGACCGCACCCTCCTTTATTCCTTCTCCCGCACCACTTTTATTCCCCACCGCTCCACTCCCACAATGCACTGCTGTCGCTTTTATCTTCCTCCGGCGCGTATTAGAGCCAGGAATAGTTTCCCCCGTTTTCGGAGGACAAAATAGGGATGATATAATGGCACCAAGGATAGACAAAATGGAACGGAGGATACTTTCTGACGCCAATGCACGTGCGAAGTAGATGCAGAAAAGGTCGTGTGAGAGTACGCAGGAATGTGGATTTAAAGTGCGCTGAACGAAGTTGTCTCCAAAGCACCGATTATTAGCCCCCGTCCGTGCACACTGTTTTTCTTCTCAACACTCCTTATTTTTCTCAGAAAATCTTAAAATCTTTCTTTTGTATTATAAAATACAATTTTCGGTATTTTTCAAATCGTATTACTATTTGACATCGCCAACTATTGGTGAGTTTAAGTATGGCTGCATAAAAACTTTCATTTACGTATGTTTTATTAAAGTCATAGGTAACAAGTTAATTCTTGGTGTTTGGCTATATGTCCTATTGTTTTTTTAGTTTTTATTTATTGAGTGTTATTCAAGGATTAATATTAAGACATGCAACTGCATGTTTTTAAAAAGGCAAGTGAAATGAAATCGTCTTTACAATTCTGCAAACAAGTTAACAAAAATATTGTACTGACTGTCAGTCTTAATCATCTCCAAACTATTACATGTTGATGTTTGTTGTGTCAGCAGCATTTTTAATAATTGCAATGAAATATATTTGAAAAATTAGAGATATAATTTAAAGGATAACAGCGTTTCTCTGCAACCTTCAAATTATTGTGTGAATCATAAGATAAAATTATAAAATAAATCGTCACTGTGGCAAAGCTGCAAAGCAAGACAAAATGCTAATATCAGCACCTCCGAGGTTGTGTGTACCGCAAGTGACATAAAATACTTATAAGTGTCCTTGGATGATTGAATTTAGGAGTTTGCCACCATCTAAGGAGAAATTTTATGAATTTCCGTGAAGGAAAACTCAATATATTTCTTAAGCTCTGACACGTAATATAAGAGTATTTTCCATTTATGCATACGTCAATTGTAAATCAGCTTTCCATGTTATTCTTTTCAATTTCACATTCCTTTCCCCCTATTGTGAAATCATTTGTGATAATTTTAATTACTAGCATGTGATTTGGATCAATCAAAGGCGGAAAACGTAATTAATTACTCCATCACGGCTCTTCATCATTAAATTAGGATAATGCATTTTTTCGCAGTTATTGATTGCAAACGGTTAGACACACATATTGTTCATCAGGGAAGACGTTATACTCGAAATAAAGCTATTCAAATTATTTTCTGCCATCAACCAACAACTAACCGTGGTAAACTTTTGCTTCATCTTTCATTTCAAATAACATTTGAAATCATTCTCCGCTTTGCTGCGGTTATTTGAATAGCGAAAGGCAACATCCGACGTGCCCTTTAAATAAACACGATGTCCAAATGAAATTCGAATGGTCATTTCCCCGCAATGCAGCATGGAGCCTCTTGTTTGCTCGTTATAAACTCCCTGCAAATCTGCAATAAATAAGAAACAACTTTCCGGAAATTAGCACCCGTAGAAAAAGAAGCTTTTTGTTGTGTCATACTTTCTGCCAGTTATGGCTTGAAATGTGAGGTATCCGCTGATACCCAGGATTAGTGTTGAGGAATATATATTCCTCGAAAGTGGGCACAGTTTTAGGGAACCATCCGGAGGCATCTGCGAGTACTCCATCGGTTTACGCAAAAGAGAAATGGCTGAAAAATCCCCACAAATAGATCCTCTCATTCCGAGGCATTCATTATTTTATCGATCTTGAAGGAAAAGGAAATTTGCATTGCTGGAAAAATTTAGAAGGCCAAGTAGTCAATGTTATTTATCGAGAACACTTCGCTATGCCGAGAAAAATTGGGCTGTCAGAAATGTCGGAGGATTTATTGCCGCCCACTGCGTGCCTCTAGTATCCAGTTAATGCCTTTCATTTTGCAGATTCTTCACATGTTCAAGTACATAAGCATGGAGATGGGATGGTATATTTTAGTATTTAGGTCATCAAAAATAAATGCAGATATACGCAAATTGAGAGAAATGTTGATCAAGAAACAGCATTGGTGACTTTTTCAATTTCAGATTCATTTAATATTATCTTGGCATATTATTTGTCAAAATAACATTCAAGGCGGATAAGTAGTCATAAGCTCATGCATCATTTTTTTATTATAGGGGCAGATAATTTGTAGCTGGATGTAATGGATATTCAAAAAGTAGCACAGTTTGAATCTACGACGCTTTGGAAAAATGTATTGAAAATAGTAGAATTGATAGAAATTATTACTAATGTGACGTCCAGCATATGTTGAACCTCTATTATGCCTTATTAATTCATTAGCTCAATTAATTCATGCATCAAATACGCGATTGTGAGCTTTAGGATATTATTAACAGGTATATGTTTAAAAATAACATTACAAAAAAGAAGGAAATATATTAATTGATTAAGATTATAGTAATGGCGTAGCAAACAAATTGACGAAATTGACAAGAACGTGAGGGATTCAACAGAATCAGCTCATCAATTCCCAATCATTAGTGCGATTTTCATTAGAGTTATAAATCCATAATTTCAGCCTTAATATTAGCATCAACGGGTTACAATTACGAATTAAATGGATATCATGAACAAATTTAAAGAGGCAACACAGAAGTAACTAGTAGACAACTGAAAATTATCTTCTCTCCTACACCAAAAAATAATGTAGAATTGTATTGCGTAGTAAAAATAATCAGTTCGTTATTGAAGTTTTGATGAAAGGAAATTCTTCACTGAATTTGTACAGCTCGATTATTTTACACATACAGACATAAATTTGCTGTCCTCATTGCCATATCGGCTACTGTATTAGCTTAGCAAAATTGAGGTCCCTGGTTTGTATGCTGGTATTAGCATCATTGTTTATATTTAGTATTAAAAGGTTTATAGTAAGATTGGTCTCATGATTCTAAATTCCTCCCGAGAAAGACATGATTATGATTATTGTTATTACTATCACGACACTCAAACTGTCAAAATAAATCACACGACGGATTAAAGAGGAAAGCTCACGGAAGTTGGCGTTCTAGAAACATCAAATCGAGGAATAGCCAAATGTTTCACAGCGGCATTTCCTGACGAAAGATCCTATCAATTAACACGGATTATATTGCATTTCCCGCTGCCGCTCAAACTATGAAAAAAATGGGAAGCCCCATTGTTCTCCGTTTTGGCGTTAAATAGAGGTTCTAGTTCCCAATCTCTATTTTTTGCTAAAGGGATGGAAGTCCGAAGGGACGCTTTTTTGGCTGCGGTCACATTCGGCCAATCCATCACCGCTCTGCGTGCCGCCGATAACTAACTCTTGCCCTACCGTTGAAATCCCGAACTAAGAGACATCACGGAACTCTTCAAAGTTCTCTCTCGCGCTGCTAATGTTATGTTTGCATTCTTCCTTCTGATATAACGCTCTTTCCCAGAATGAACAGCGATTTTTAGAGCGAAACCAACGAGGGAAATACATGTGCAGACAAAACCTGATTCTACTGTAATCGTTATAATGAAACTCTTCCCTTCAAATATAAAATAAATCTGATGTGGCCAGCACATGACTTTCTACATATATAAGATGTAAATATTTATCTACGACTGTATTTTCGAACTCTATATTCAATCTAAACTTGGAAGATAAGTGATTAATTTATATCATATTATCTTTTACATCACAAACATTATAAATAATGTTTTTCGGGACATTTTCGATGGAAAACGATGAAATTGGCCTTTCGCCCATAGAGCCCAGAGCACCCACAAAGCACATAATCAGCAACTTCCGGTTTATCAGTATTTTATGAATAACTCCTAAACAATCAGTTATACAAAAATTTGTTTCATACAAAAGTTATAGTAAATCATATTTTCTAAAACTTTTATAAATAATAGTATATACCTAAATATCAGATTAATGGAGGTAGTTTGCAAAAGCGGAAATTTGCTTCGAAGAATAAGGCTCTACTTCCGGTTTACCGATTAACTCCTAATCAACTCTGACAGCACCCACCAAAGTGCTATATATGAAGTTTGGTATTGATACGACTAATAATTTTCACGTTAGAGCGCCCACAATCACACACACACGTACACACAGACATCATTCCGAAAATTATCAAAACGTGTTCTAGGGACCCCAAAACATGTATTTCCGTTGAAATCTCGAAGTCGATTTTTTTCATGAAACAATACTTTCTCTATACTACGTATATGGAGAAAGTAAAAATAGATAGTCTGACGAAAAAGCTCGTTGAAATTACCCAATTTATAATTGTACTTCAAACTGATCGCGTGATTAGGCTTTTACGGGCTTATAAAATACAAAATAAACCGGAAAAGTAGATGACGTGTAATGTTCTCCATTGATGATGAAATTGTAAACGTCCCCCAATATTATAGGATACAGGAGGATGCGCAAAATCGGACTAGCTGTTATTAAAAAAATTTCACTCAACATTTACGCCGTAATAACTTTATTTATTGTAATAAATTAAATGGAAATATAATTATTCGCTAGACAACATCAGTAAAAAACAAATAACGTTGTAATTTGCAAAACATCACATTAGATCTCTCGCGTTCTTAGTTGCTGATGTACTGGAGAACAAATACACATTAATCTTCAAATTTATGGCCACGCAATTAGAGAATTTGAAAGTAATTTTTGTGGTATTTTAATAAAATAACCAATTTAAAAAATATCATCAAGTGTGTTACAAACTTAGTTAAGCAAAAAAAGCTAAGCTAAAATCAGCTTTCTCTATGGTTTCGAATTATATGATATACAATTTCCTTCAAATCCCCTTTAAGACGTATTTGTCGCACGAATTCGTCTTATGAAATTTCTAATATTCTCAGAAGTAAGCCCAGTGTTTTTTGTTCAGATTAGTATGTTCTTGGATCTCTACAGATGTATGGACAATATTTACGCATGCAGCGGAAATATTTCTAGCCCAATGTCACTTGATGCTGTTTCTGCAGCTCGTGAAGGAACTGCCAAACGTACAGATAGTATCTATCATAGATATAGATAGACAATTCTCGCTAGATATCTAGTCCTAGATTTTATTCTCGTGTGTGATTTCTTCAGTAAATACATGCAGCTTTCAGTGGGCTTATAAGAATATTCCTCAAAAGTTTGTTCTCATTCATCTAATTATCTCAATTTTTTTTCTAAATTATCACAACATTAACTAAGGTACCTCCGCATAAAAATTGCTAAAACTTCACACTGCCAATTTGGTCTTTCTAACACTTACATAGAGCTATATTTTATTCGCCTACATTCTTCAAAGTTTCATTCAGTAATTTTTTCAATGCATGCTATGTAACTTAATAGAAAGGGGAAATAGATGAGTCAAAAAAGGTGAATATAATCGCTTACTAAAATCATGCAGAATGTTTACATGTTGCATTATACTAACTTTAAAAACTGTATTTGGAAACACACTCATTTAAATGCGTCATTTGTTTCAGGGAAAGACGCCGGAGAAGGCCGCAAATTCCCCTCATTTAGGAAAAGTGTCATCAGCGAATGAAATCGCGGAGTGTATTGGCTATTTTCTCTTTCGTGATCAAAGAAATGAGTTTCGACGCCATGAAATCGTCACCCTGTATCGCAGTTTCACGTTCCACTGCGAGCACTCTGAACAATGATAAGTTTTCTGCTCAAGTCCCGCACAAGTCAGCGTTCCGTAGCGTGGGCCCCTGAAGGCCCTCTCTCGAAACTGTTGGAATTTTCCGGGAGATGGGCAACTATCATGAGCGTCCAAGTGCCGCCAAATGACTTAATATCGCGTCTCTGCACTAAGTCACCCCACGGAGAGTTGGCATCGCGGCGGGAGCACCTGCCGTCCGTCACAGCGCCATAATGCGATTGAACGAGAGAGAGTGTTCTTCCTGCTTTAGAAAAACACTCTGACCCACTTTTGTCATTTTCATGCTCAAACTAATTGCCAGCAAGATCACGAGGATATATAATTGATATCTAATAGGTCAATAAGATTAAAAATGTAAGTATGCTTTTTAAAATTATATTTCCACCTCATTATGAAGTTATTCTAAAATAAATTAGAAAATTATCCGGTTGGTTAATACATATGCATCTATAAAAATAATTCGGTGAAATATTAAAGTGTTGAAACCTTTATCCGTTGATCATCAAGTGCGTAGAAGATTCTTTGTTCCCAAATCGTAACACGGACCTAAGGGAAATATTGCATACGGTAGACTTTTTGTCTTATACTATTACCATTATAAATTATAATAGGAATCGGAAGTATTTTGCATGACAGAAAAGTTATAAATTCTAAATTATTATTAAAGTTGAAATTGTTCTCAAGTATTTTGTTTCCTCTGTATATATCTATGAGAAAATTCTACACAGAATTTCGCGGGGAAACTGTAATATATTTACAATTTTCGTTTGCATTATATATCTTCCGAAGATGTTTTTAAATGGATTATCCTTGGGTCTTTATCTTGTCGATGTAAAAATTAAATAATGTTCTGAACGGCTAAGAGTAACTTTAGTATCTAAGATGAGTTAGTACAGAAAGAGATAACTCGTTAGGACTAGTTTTGCCGAATGCACGGCCTGCGGAATAGAATGTGACCCGCTGAAGTATTTTAACCTGCCCGCTAGGCTTCCTAAATTTTAATTAGTATTTGGACCGCTGGAAGTTGTGCTCTCATTGTGGTGATAAGCCTAACTCCTGATACAACCACTAATTACATTTATTCTTGTTACGATTAAAATATACCTTTTCTACTGAATGTTCTGATCATCGATTTTTATTTACAGTTTTTTTAAGACATGAAAATCATATTCAATTTGGCACACGAGTAATATCCATATCACTTCAGAAAGAGGGGTTTTGTTTGAGGCCTTTTCAGTGGCCTACGTAGCCGATAACCAATGGAGCTTTGACTACCCTGGTCTATACTATTTCTAGGCTAGGAAACAACGGACGCAATTAAAGATAATTAGCAACAACGATAAGTCCTATTATTTATCCATAGGTAAATAGAACAAACTTCGCATTAAAGGTACGGTGATACTTTTGACAAATCTTGTTTTTTATTGCATCTTAAGACGGAAATCTTCCTTAGCCAATGCATGGATTTGATCGTCAAAATTAACATCGTACACCAGATGAAACCAAGAAATATGATGAAATTAATATGTATTAGATGAAGATTTGTTAAAAGTAAATTTCAAAACGAAGGGAAAATAACCGTTTTGGCCGAAGAACGTGAAAATCAATGGCGCGCTTTGCATCGTTTTCGGCGAAGATCTTAAAACCAAAGAGAAGGCCTTTCCAAATTTCCCTTAAATATTGTCCTTAGAGGGATATTGAGGGTATTTTTTCCTTTCATCCCCTTCGCCTACACACCGCCCCGAACACCCCTTTCGAACGCCCGTTTCCATATTCATAACCCTCTGTGTTGATCCTCTTTCCAACTACTCGACCAGCAACGATTAATTCCTCCACTTCTTTCCTCTTTTCCCTCTTCGTCAATCGAAGCCCGTTTTCAGGGTATCGCTGCAGCAGCCTGCACAGTGCACCGAGGCGGGTGACGGGATTTCATGCGAGCCAATCACATCACCTAGCGGCGCGCACTGGGTTTGGATGGGAGCGCAGCTTCCGCTGGGATTCCGACGCCCGCTAATGTCGCTATCAGCAGCGGCATGAGTGTGTGCCTCCCATTGTCAGTGCGGGTCGAAGATGCGATAGCAAAGGCGGAAGAGGGAATTGAGCGATGGCTTCATTGGGGGATGGGGAGAAAGTGACGAAGAAGAAGAAGGGAAGACACGGAAGAAGGGAGAAATTACAGCGACTCCCAATTAGCACATTTCTGGGAGATACCGCACTAAGGCGGGTAATGGAATGGCCGGTTCGTTCGGAATGGGGACGAAATTCACATTGTGATTTAATAAAATTTGCAAATAGCGTCACTCTGTTCTATCGACAATAATAATTCGTGGCTTATGAAACACTTTGTAGGTTATCTATCTCTTGTTCTAGACCGATGATTAATTAAGGTAGCATTCACGATTATGTATCTAATGGGAATTACTATCAGACCTAGGCTTTCATCATATTTTAAACAGGAAATTGATTAATCAGTAGTATTGTTCTTCTTTGATAACCTCAACAAGGATATCAAGAACTCTCATACTGTAAGGGAACTAATAAGCCCTTAAAAAGAAACTAATTCGATATAACTTTCTATCCTTATAAATTTTAAACTTGGAAGACGACTTTTTACTTTCTCCATATACGTAGTATAGAGAAAATATTGTTTTCATGAATAAATCGACTTCGAGATTTCAAGGGAAATATATGTTTTGGGGTCCCTAGAACACGTTTTGACCATTTTCGAAATGAGGTCTGTGTGTATGTATGTGAGTGTGTGTCTGTATGTGTGTGTGTGCTTGTGGGCGCTCCAACGTAAAAACTATTAGCCGTATCAATACAAAACTTCATATACTACACTGTGGTAGCTGCTGTCAGAGGTGATTAGTTTTTGGAGTGAATCGGTTAACCGGAAGTCAGGCTTTATTCTTCGAACTAAATTTCCGTTTTTGCAAAATATCTCCATAAATATGATATTTAGGTATATACTATTATTCTTAAAAGTTTTAGAAATTGTAATTCACTATAAATTTTGTATGAAACATATTTTTTATATTTAATTTTAATTTCGTAAAATACAATCATTTATAATTCTGTGAAAGAGAAAGATTCCCTCCAATTACTATGAAGGGAAACGTTTGAAACCGGAGGAAAAGACGTGGTTGTAAAAGAAGACAGGGATAAGGAAGAGCGGTCGAAAGGAAAGCAAACGAAGAGCAAAGTAAATGAGAGAAGGGGGAAGAATATAAGAATGGAAGGAGAAAAGAGACGGAGCATTTAGGAGGGCAAATAAATGACCAGAGGAACGAAATTGAAGAAGAAACGGGCAGCGAAAGAGAACGAGATTGACTGAGAGAGAAGATAAACAAGAAGAGACACGAATGGAAGCCTGAAAATAGATCCAAAAAATACGAAGAAGCTGGAAAACACGCATTAGCAGAATGTGATACACAATTTTCCTCTGGTCTTATTCAGTGTATGCGTAAGCAGGTTAAATAAAATGAAAGCGAAAATAGAGCGGGAAATTGGAGATGCGGAAGTATTTAAGAGAGGAACGCGAAATAAAGGGAAAGAGGAATGAAAAAGAGAATGGGAGGAAGGAAAAGGAAGGTTTGCGGAAGAAGAATCGTGGTCCAGATGAGCGAATGGACGTAAAAGCGGCGGGCGGATGTTCTAACTCAGAATTTGTGCTGATTATTAGTGAGTGAGGAAAAGGGAATTGAGGGCAGGAATTTTGGATATGTAAGGAGGAATGAAGACGAGGTGCGGCTCTTGGGTGTGCGGCAGAAAGCGTTCTGGAACGGAAGACACTCGAAAAATGCGTTCCACGGGAGGAATGCCTCCGTCACGCATGTCTGAGCACCGACGGAAACCTATTTTGTTCCATTTCTCTTCCCTTTCCTCTCGATATTTTGAATTCGTGAATTTTCATGGGATTTTTCCTCGGCCATATGGTCGCCCTTTCTTTTTATCGCGGAATAAAATTTGGGCGCGTGGACGTCTGTCGCCCCTTCGCATTTTATCGGAAGATATGCGTGAAATGGGTTGGAGATTACTTTCGGGTTTCGATGTGCTGGACTAACTCGCGGGGCACTTTTGCATCAATGAGATATGCAAACGATTTCTCATGCAATTTATACGCTTTCCTTTTTATACAACTTAACGTTTCTTAACACTTAATGTTCTTCCTAAATATATAAAAAATAGATTCCAAAAACCATCAATAAACTAGCACTGGTTTTTGGAATTTATTCTTTATGTATAACATAACCATCAGCAGCCGCTTTGCTTTTTTTGCTTTTTCTTCTTTATAAATAGTTAACTCTTAAATAAATGAAGATTATCTCAACTTTGTGTGAGTACTATGCAATAGCTACTATTATACTTTTACTTTGACCGATAGAAATCTTTTTTTGCATATTTACCAGCGAATAAATGAGTATTGACATTGATTAAACATAGGTAAATCACAGTTACCAATAAAACGATCCGTATCAGAATTATTTAAACAGTGAAGCAGAGCATTATCGCAGAAAAATAAATTGATTTAGTTTTAAAGAAAATCATAAATCATAGTATAAGCATAAAGTAGCTACCCTTAGATAATGCTGTGAAATTCATGTTAAGTATTTGACATTTTTTAGTAAATTTAAGGTTTTCTTCATCCAGAAATGTATTTGTTTGTACCGCTACTTTAATTTATTCAAAAGTTTTTTTGATGGTTCATTAAATATATCAAAACTTTGGCATTTTAAAGAATATAGCGGAAATCAGTGAGTATACATTTCATGCGCTTTTGATAATTTGACGGGATACTCGTTTTTGTAAGAGTAAAAATGTACTCAGTGTACTATTAGGCAAATAAAAGCACACGAAATGCGCATAATAGAGTAGACTTACGCCTCAAAACACTGCATTCGCAAATACTGACAATTGCTCATGTGTTAGTTTTCCTACACCAATAAAAGTTTGATTTTTTCTTTAACCTTAACTCATCTCTGAAAGTACTCTTTGTAACAGAAAACTGTATTGACCATTTTTGCTGAACATTTCTCATATTTATATGTATTTATATATTTTTCAATGTGTATCCATGTATGTAAAATGTTAAACAGATAAAACGAACACCGCGATATTTTGAAGTAAGGAATCTATAACAATTGGTAATTAGAAGATTAAAAACTTCAATTTCAGTAAAGTAGACAAGAAATTAAATGAGAATTCTTGTAGGAGCGGATTGTTAACACAAATGAGGCATTAGTACTATAATGTTATGTGATTTCAACATACTGTATAAGTTTTAACGAAATTTGAGTAATTAGTTATGGAATTCCGTTTATAACCCAAGCTTAAAATTTATCATGAAAAATATAGGTGCATAAACTTCTATGTATAAAATAGGAATGTACGGAATTCAATTACTACAGACTTACAGTTAGATTTAAACAAAGTTCCATTAATTTGGACCCATTGTAAAATACCGTTCGTTGATGATGATCTCATTTTATTGATTTATGGATATATGATTTGAATTCTCGCTGTAGTAGAATTAATAATGATGGTGTTTCATCTCACCAACTTTGTTGCCAAGATATGACAAATATATTATCTTTGTGAATGTTGATTCCATAGTTATAGCTGACAAAATATTCTTTCGTAAGTTTAATTACCAGCAAATGTATTCAAAATTAATTCCGTATCAATTAAACCAGATATAAATATAATATTTATTTAAAATGAGTTAAATCAGGCTCTGTCATGCTTAATGAGGGAGTTTAGTAGCAATAATATATATTTATATATACACAACTGTGGGTATAATATTGTTGGAAATACTGTAAAAAAATCAGCCAGTTGTCATATAAACCATTTGTTTTTATTTCATCATCCAGTAAGGACTTAATTCTTTTTTTTCCTGGGTTGACTCACAGCAATTACTGTACAGAGTAATCGTAATTTCTACTATTAACGTTGATCTTAGTTTATTGTAATCGTTTGCCTTTCCTACACCTTTCAATAAGTGTTTCCTACACCTTTTGCAGACATATTTTAAAGCTTTTCATAGGATACGTTGGTACAGATTTTTTTCAGCGAAATAAGTTTTTTTATGAAAAAATACCTGAATTTTTTCATAGTTATATTTATTGGTTAGAGAATTTTAACCTCTAATCATTAACAGCCGTATTCCATTATTTCTTTCTTTACAATGTTATATTTATCTAAACCTTTGTCTTTCCTTATATGCCATCTAAATAAAAGTGACAACTAGAGATAAATTGCCATTTTAAAGATTTATGAATTGCTTAAAATCTATCCAAGGGACACAGCCATACAATTAAAGCTAAACAGTCGACAATTAAGCAAAACTATTTAAATAGCTAAGCATAATAGTTTTTATGACCATTAAAACCTATTTATTTTCCAGCCTCTCTGTAAAACTGATGGACTAAATATACAGGTTGAGCGTCAGGTTGTCACGCTGCACATAAACTTCAAGGTTCAGCGAAGTTTAATTTGCAAGATTCGCAGTGCAAAGTTTCTAAGAGAACTTTACCAATTTCTCAGACCAATATATTTGGGGGTAAAAGTTAACCTCTCGACTGCTCCATCTTTAACTCGTTATTGCACCGCTTAATAAAGCTGATATAATAGCAAATATTTTAAAACAAAGCAAGCGAGAGTAGGTGTATTGAGCAATTTTCATTCCTCCTCGTGGTTTCCATTAGGGCTCCTCTCCACCCACCGAATGTCTTGAAATTCAATTAAGGCCTTTTCTTGTGTCCACGTTCTGGAGGGAGAGACGAAGGATAACGAAATTAGAGCGTAGGGAGTGATTTGTCTTTGCGGTGGAATCGAGCGGCAAATTATTCAAAGTGGAGCGGAGGAACCTAATAATGTAAATATGCGAGTCTGGAAAATATAAATAATCATGAAACTCGAATAGACTTCGGGAATTTTTACTTGAGGCAATTTAGAGAAAATTGCTGATTCCGAAGAGGCCTTGATTCTGGAGTTAATCCAGCTTTATCGCTACGTTTCCGATATCAAGAGGATGAAGTTGATTAATCTTGGACATTCCTAGAATCGGATGGGAGAAGCAGACGGCGTCCGCACGAGAGTTCGGATTACGCTCAAGATGTGGATGTACGAGATCTAACGCATCTGGATTATTTAGAGAATAATCTACTGCATAAGCTTCCTGCACAATTTATACCGGTGCCACATGCATTCGACGAGGATTATATTATAATACGAACATACAGACTGGTAATAAATACGAGTATGGAATTAATTGTGACGAATGTAGCCCATCGCGAATTCATTCCAGCCAATAAGCGCAGTGAGTGGGTGAGCTTGGTGCAATCCCATTTTGAAGCGGGAAATATTTTTATTTATCCCTCAAATAGATATGCAATACAATAAACTCCGTTTATCCGAAATGATCGGGACGGTGGCCGTTTCGGATAACGAAAATTTCGGATAAACCGAAGTCCCGCGTGAAACAATTGCCCCAATACCGCGAAATATGATCGTAAAACGTGCGTACGGAGAATGCTATTGATATGGTTGTGAATAAGCCTGCATGTTTTCGACTGAAATATTTGTGTTGACGTGTAAAAAGGCGCCAAAGTATGATTGAAAACTCAAATGTTTTTAAATGCTGAATGACATAGCTCGTTTATTTTGCGTTCTTACAGACAAAACCGCCTTATTTGGAAGCGGGAAAAAACAGGAGTTTTAATTTTCATTTACGTGGTTGATAGAGTATGTACGTATATGAAGAGGTGTCAGGTGCAAATAAGAAATGGGTCGTGATGGTATTCAGTGGGTGGGGTGGGGTAGATGCATTCAGAAAACTTTGTTTGGATAAAGCAGATTTCGGATAAACGCGATTCGGATAAACGGGAGTTCAATGTATTCAAATTCACTTCCAAAATTATTTGTTTTTATGTCTGCCAGTATTAAATCAGACTGAGAAAAGCCCTTGTTAGTCTCTGTGCAAGTGATTCTCAGGTCTCAACTGATACCTTCTATGGAATTAAGATGGTCAGGCGTTACTTTGCGGAAAGCGATTGAAGTAGTGAAGACAAAACTTGATAATTTTCCATACGATTTTTTTATTCACGACCGGTTTCACTACTGGAATAGCATCTTCTGGTCAAGTACATCTCATTCAGCATCTTCTGATCCAGTTCAGTTCCAGAAGATGCTACTCCGGTAAAGAAACCGGTCGTGAATAAAAAAATGGTGTGGAAAATTACCAAGTTTTTTCTTCATTACTCCTCTGATATCTTCTAGTAGTAGTAGTAGTATTGTTAAAAGTGCTTCGACAGCTTAGGTCATTTCGCACATTGGCTCCCACTGGGATTCGAACCCGGGCAAACGCGCTGTCCACATGACTATCCGGGAGCCCTCTGATATCTTCTATTTTGCATGCTATTGTTTTTAATTATCTGATGCCGAAATCAAACAAAAAACCACGGAGCTGCGTTGTTAAAATTTGCGAATAAATGGTCTTGTAAGGCATTGACGAATATTTAATTCTCTCGAATTGAAATCCAGCATGTGGAGACAAAAAGCTCATTCTTTTATCAAGAGGTTTTACCAAAGGGCGACCTTAACAGGTTCAATAACACAAGACGTTGGAGATGACACATTTGAGGAACCTAAAGGACAATTTCCGACACTCCATGTTTCTTTGCCATTGTAATTATGATGCAATTACCAATACAATGCAATTTCGGCATTAAAAATCAATCAAAAACCTATCAAAAAGATCAGCTTGAAGCCAAAACAGAAAACATTATTTATAGAAGAAATGTGTACCGTAGAACAAACCAAAAAATTCTGCTATCTAAACTGCGAGACCAACATCAAAAGAAGAAGCAAGGAAAAGAGAGGAAGGTGGATAAATATCGCATGCAAAGAGGAATATTTTCAGAGAAAAATATTTTTAAAAAGGTGTGGCACAAACTTGGAGTTAAAGAAAATGTTGTTGAAAACCTCGAGTAGAAACGTCTCCTGAATGTTTGTGAAATTCGGACTGTAACACCAGCAGAGAAGAAAAGATCGGAATAAATGGTGATATAGTGCTACAGACGAAAGATGAAATTGAAATGGACTGACCAAATAACTTACGAAGAAGTCCTTCGAAGCGAAGAGAGAAGACTGTGGAAAACGTTGGTAGAAAGACGAGGGAAATTGATCGGGCGCAGTTAAAAGATACTTCGCCGAAGCCACTATTGGATTGAAAAATGGAAGAGAGGAATTGTAGAGGAAGACCCAGTTTGAGAGACAGTTTGCGTTAATGTTTAGAATTTTGAGGGAATAAAGTAATTGGCTAGAACAGGATGCCCTTAGAAACCACCAGAATATTCATGCTGATACGTTTAAAAAAATAAATAATTGTGAAAAGCAAAAAAGAGCTACGAATATTCGACAAAATATGGAAATAGATATAAAAAACAATTATGTCATAATTATTAAAGAATAATTATAATAATTGCAGAATAGGCGAAGGCGGAAAAGAAATATTTCAAGAACTTGATCATTTTATTTGCTTTTATGGGTACTGAATTAGGGTACGAATGCTATTCCTACGACGTTCCACATTTACAATTCCACCGCTGTAATTGCACGCTTGTAAAAGATGTTTATCTTCAGCTGATATTCGCAAGTCCTCTAATACCATAAATATATCGATCTAGGAGGTTATGATTGCATTGATCAGAATTCGTGAACGATGTTTAGCATCAGACAATGTAGTTATGTTATTCTATTTTGTAGAAAGTTGATAACCTCTGGCGCTGAATTTGTGTAACTTATTGAAATTCTTCATTGATGGCCGTTGGGCCATGGGTCAAGCGGTTTACTGAAACGATTGAAGTGGAGGCGCTTCTGTGAATTAATGTTTGTGCGAGTTTCTTTTGACGGAGAGGGCCCCCTGCGAAGGGCTGTTGGGTGACTTAACCTGTTGAGTGAAAGACGACATCGGATTCATCAAAAGAACATTTTTAACCGTCGGGCGAACGCAAAAAAATCTCTCCTCGCTTTCGGTGATAAATGCGAGGGACTTAATGTATTCGGAAAACTGAATTTGGCTCCACACCAAAGCAGCATCTATTAAGATCTTTAGTTATTTGTAGAGGGCTTAAGGGGATTCCGGTTTAATTAAATTCAACGGCGAAGATTGGGAAAGAAGATATGATCTGCTCGACGCATTCATTTTCCGTAGTTTACAATTATTAATGGCCGTTCGCTCATCGGCCGTTTTAAATACGCTCTCCGGTTATAATTTCATTCCTTCGCAATCGCGAATTCCTTTTTAATTACCCCTTCTCGTAATGGCCACTCGTGAAAATGCAAAATAAGGCGCTTTTTCAGCTTCACGAAGAATAATGGAGTACACGCTTTAGCGCCACTTTCACTTTCGCACGGATAAATGGATGTAATTATATTTCCCGAAAAAATCTGATCGCGTGTAATTAAGGCCTATCGATTGTCCGAAACAAATTAGCGACAATGGAAGGAGTCAACTCAGAATTACGAGCAATATATTGCGTACTGGTTCCCTAGAAAATGTACAAGAAAATACGAGAACGATCCAATACGTACTCGTGTTTGGAATGAAATCGAAAGTATTCGACGTTTTTCCTTAAAACATTGGAAGAGAATTGTATATTCGCATTGCTATAACGGAAAATGATTAGCTATAGTCTTAATCAGTTTCATTGTGAAAGAGAAAGTACAGAAGAAAATCCAAATTCTACTAATTCGAGACAGCGTGGGTTGACTTAATTAGTTTGTTTACTTCTACAATCAGTAAACAAAAGAGTCGGCAACCGAACTTCTCATAGCCATTTTGTCAATAGAGAATGCAAGATATTTGAGTGCTACATAACTCTATTGCCTTGAAACAAAAAGTAAAACATACATGTAATACTGATGCAAATAGTGAGCCCTCTCCAGAAAGGTCAATAAGTTTCGAATGGCTTCCATTTTCTCTTTCTCTTTTCTTGTGATAATTTCCTGCTTAGTAATAAAGCGTGAAATTTAACTTAAAGCATTTATGTTAAGCCGTAATGTTTGACTTCTGCAAAATTTACTTTTTAGAATGCCTCCCCAGGGGCTCTGGATCCTCGGTAATCTCCCTCATGGCCGTGGTTGTTAAATCAGAAGTGACCGATGAATGGGAATTAAATTTCATACGCCATCATTTCAAAGACGTTAGACTGTAATAATAATTCCAACTTTCCACAAAGCCGCCACCTGTATTCTAACGCGGGTACTTATTGATCTATACTCTCTATTTCGCGTACTTTTTTTTTTAGTTTCGTGTGTTTCATTTTATTGAATAGTCCTTTCTGCAAACAGCCTTTCATATTAAAAATAGACGTGATGCGGTGGATCGATCGTTCCGTGGAGTATTTTTCGCTCTTTTGTCCCCTGAATTTCCTCGTTCGAATTTCCGCTGCGCTTTTTTCATGGCGTTACGCATTCCCGGCATGCTCCGCGGCAGCGCGCTTACCTCCGCAGCGAGTGAGTCTTTCACTCGATTTTCCATTTATTTGTATCGAGTTACGTGTTAATCGCTTTCAGTCGGTGATCACTGTCACCACAGCAACAGCGCTTTCGACGCAGTGATAAATCGGTGGATGTTCGGCGCATTTGAAATAAAAGGTGCGCGCGCCATCAATTACACGCATCGCAAAAATGCGAGAGAGCGCTCTGCCCAATGAGGTCAGCACCCCTGACTAAACTATAGCGGCGATGAAACATGCATCAAAAAGGGAGGCAGATATTCGGGAGAAAATGTTCGAACGGAATGCAGAAAAAAAGATTCGCCTTTTTATTTCGAAATGAATATGGACTCGACAAAGCAGTAATATCGCAGTCGCGCATAATGGAATAAGTTGACACGTAACGAGATTGCTCTTTAAATCTTTAGCCTGTCGTCCATCAGCGAACGTACGTGTAATTTACTGCGGGAAATCATTTCGCAGCTATCCTCAATTGTATGACAAATATTAGGATGTTTTGAATGGAAAATAAATCTGCCCTGAATCTCATCTCTCCATTTTAACTTTGACTTGGTTGTTTAAAACATGAAAATGAGAGTATCGCTCTGTTACATAGATATAATGCAGTTTAGGTAATGCTATAAAATGGGAGATTTTGGTACGATATTTCTCCTGTTTATCTTTTGGTGCAGGGTAGAAGAACGTGTTTATTAAAAAACAATTCCGTCTTGACCTTCAGGGTGAGACTTTGGGGGAGATTCATTCACGTTAAGTGGAACTCGATGGCAAAACACACCAACATGGAAGCAATTTAACATAATAAGTAATGTAAATTTATGATGGAAATAAAGCGATTTTTCCTATGAATTTTAGATTTAAAATTCTCTATGAATCTCATTCGAAAACTGTTAACAGTGAATTGGGTTTTCCTAAACGCCTTATTAATTTACGCCTAAACCGTTATGCGGTTCAGTACGTCATCACTATAAGTGTAGTGTGACATTCCATTTGAATTTGAGCAACTCGTTGTAAGAAATTACCAAAGTTGAAATCAGAATGCTCTTAGAGATATATCGAAACAACGGGGTTATAGAACCCTTGGGATCTTATTCACTCCACCAATCAATTAAGAGATTTCGCTGAATTAAGTGCGTAATCCCAAAATAACTGGGAGGTTGGGTCCACCAAATCTTTCGCTAATCCTCTATTAGTCCACGTCGTGTTTCATCAAGAGATTATCCTCATCTGGCAAACGATTAATTAAGAACAACCCAATCAATCTCCCTACAAAATATAATAAACTCTTTCGAGGGAATTTGCCAATTTCTGTAAGATTTCTGACCCGAATCACATTTGGAAGTCGATCAGAAAAACAAAGCAAGGCGAGATAGCGAGATTGAATTAGCCGGAAGAAAACCCGAGGAATGAATGAACCAAAACGTCATTCACTTCGGTTCATTGTATCGCCATCTTTGATCTGTTTTCTAGCCTCCTCCGAGGGTCGTCAAACACGGAACGAATGACTTCGGAATTTCGCTTGAAACATAATTCGAATCTAATCAAGAAGAAATTTATGAGTTTAGGGAATCGATACGACCGATGAAATGACTTTGAAGAATACAGTTGGCGGGCGGAACCCTTTGGGGCGGGTGGGTTTGGAGGTTGAAGAGAAATAAGGGCGAAGAGAAATAAGGGTGGAAAGAAGGCGATATGAAAAGAGAGAGGAAAGTGATTGAGAAGGGTATGAGAGACATGTTGGTCTGCAATCCAGCTTCCCTCATCCAGAGGGCCTTGTTATCCCTGAGGGACGCCTCTGGAGAAGAACAGAAAAGGAATGCTTGGTAATTTATCTCGATTAATCTAGCACAGGCGTTTAATGAAATCGAATTGCCCACGAACACAGGAGCTCACCTTCTCTTTCCCCACTTCCACTCTTTCATCCATTATCCTCTTCATTTACCATCCACTCCTCCATCTCTTCCTTTCCGTTGATTAGACATTCGTTCAACCACGAGATATAATTCACGATTTCTAAGAGGTCCCATTGTGAAATGGAGATATTTAGTGGATTCATAAGTATGTAAGTGGATTCGTAAGTAAGTTCTGATGTGTTTAATATCTTTCTGTTGGTGTAGTTGTTGTTTGTTGCTTCGATAGCTTAGTTCATTTCGCACATTGGCTCCCACCGGGAATCGAAACCGGGACCGCTTTCGTTAAAGCCGAACGCACTACCCCATGAGCTAACCGGAAGCTAAAAAGAATTTTATTGTGATGATGGATTCCGAAATTTCAGAAATGCAATTGACGTTCGTCTGTTTAAGATGACTGCGTGCGCGCCTTTTCTAGGTAGTAGTATTAAATATGATATATCGTATATGCTTGAATATAAGCCGAGGTAACTAATTGTATGACAGAAAAAACTGAAAAATTAACTCGAGTATAAACCCAGGGAGGGAAATCCGACGTCGCCTGATCAGGACGTCCGATCAAACATGATTGTTTTCAAACAAACAACTCGCGACGGACGCGACGCGATTGCAGAGAAAATTCACAAAGAGCTGTTAATTGAACAAGTGAGGAATTTAAGAGCCGAATGTAGACATTTTCCACCGGAAAACAGGTAATGAGAACCTCACTCAAGTATAAGCTTTTTTATCATAAAAATGTGCTGAAAAACTCGGCTTATACACGAGTTTATAAGGTATATCAAATAACAGTTTGGATTCGAGGATGAAAAAAATATATTTAGTGACATCATCTAAACAAAAGTTCAACGAAATTGAATAATGGTTACTGTACAATTAATTACGAGTAACTAAAAATTATCACTATTTTAATATTGAATTTTGTCGAAGCTGCTTAATCTCCCTCAACTTTCTTCTCCATCAAATGAATCTTCTCCTCCTCATCGGTTACGCGTATTTGTCTCCCATCCCACCAAATAAGACCATTCATCCATCATACGAATCACAAATGCCACCTAGAAAGCCTTGCTCAGGCGACTCTTCTTCGTAGACATATGTGCACCATTTAATTTGTCGTTACATGTCCTCGCCTCTCCTTACATTCATTTTATCTGAAGCAAATGTCCGTTCAATATCGCTCTAACTCTTCATCTTGCACTTTCAATGGTCAATACTTTCGTACATGGTCATTCTGGTAACAAATGTCATCTATATTAATCGATTTAATCTTCTTTGGGCAGAATGATTACCAATTCTTTAGAACGTTTACTCAGAGGATTTCCGTCGAACACTTTCATTTCTATGTCAATGCAGCCTCGAATTATAGCTAAAGATTTTCTCTGTTTAAAACTCCAACCCAAGGTGTATATCTTATCTTTCAGGAAGTCAATATAATCAATTTTTGTTATTTTTACACCCATGTAACCCAAGAAATTTGACACGGAAGTAATATCGTCAACCAAATAAAGATAAAAGGCACCTTGATGGTGCTGATTTTATTGTTTCACTTACCTCAAAATCATTGAAAATAAATACAATTTTCAACATCAATTCCTCTGAGCAACTCACAAACACGGACTCATATTGAAGAAGCATCCATGATAATTATAATCCTACTTGAGTACTAAATGTTTATCCTAAATGCTGTGCTTTTACACGATCGCCAAATGTTCATGAATATACCTTCCATTCTTTTATTTATACAACTATGGCGTACAGTTAATTTAAGCGGTATAATTCCACTCTAATAGAAGTCGCGAATCACTAGCCTTGATTAATATATCATCTTTTCTCTTAAAATATCTCATACATGTCTTATCTCCTTTCTTTAGCTCCAGTCTTTCTTCCAATCCGGTTTCGGCTAATTCTCTCTTTATCTTTCCCTATCGTCAGACAAATGTAATATTCTTTCCCATTTCCTATTCTTTTTCAACTCCATTCGATCTCCCTTGGTTTTCTCTCCATGCTTTCTTGCATCTGCCAATCCATTGCCGAGATTCTTCCCCTTTCTCGTGTCTTTCAACTTCTCCGCTTCCAGTCTCCATTATCTTTCCTCTCGATTGTTCTCCTAAATCATCTCCTTATTCCTCTTCTACCTCATTCCACTCGAAATTATTCCAGATTCCATTGTCAATCTGGATTACCGCTCTCTCGTACATACTCTGGTAAAGCCTTCGTCATTTACTTCGAAAAACTACTTTTTCCTGATTATTTCATGTCCTTCGATTAAAATCCTTCCATTCCGCCCTGTCTTTCCTTTTGCTAGCTTTTTGTATTCGCATTTGACATTATACGCAGTGTGTGAAAGGAGTCTGTTGTCTCGATTTCTCCCTAATCAATGCGGTTATCGACTAATCTTCCGATATCCCCCAATTCCCTCTCCTCTGATTTCATCCCTCACTCTCTCCGATATATTTTTGGCCAAATTTCCTCTCGCCCATCCTTTAATTCTCCCCTATTTTGCTTCTTCCTGTTTACCGCTAGTTTTCCTTACAGCTCTTTACAGACTCTGTTATATCTCCCTCTCATTCCTTCTATCTAACTGCCTCTATTGCAATACTTCAGTGATTCTCCTCGAACATTGATTCGTAACTATTTTTGCTGTACTCGTGTAGTAAGCGTACAGTTTTCCCATTTTTTTCTAAGAAGGCTTTCGCGCAAAACAGCAGAATATGGAAAATGAAGCCTAATTTATTCAGGAATGCTGATGTCCTCGGGCTGTTTTAAATCGCGGTGAGGTTATTAAACTGTTTGCGCCTTTTACAGAAAACATTGCGGTTTACCATGACGAAAATGATTCTCTTTTCACCTCTGTATCACTTTCATGAAACTTTATCATTGAAAGAAGTAGAAGTTATTCGGCAGTTAAGAGGCGTGCCAAAGCCGGATCGTGGGTTATCGAAAATCTTCGAATGATCGTTACGTAGATATATTGGCAATGTTTGCTTCATGGGAAGAAAAGATTCAATCACCACTACCTTTCTTTAAAATTTATCGATTAGGGTATATTATTTAGCTGTTTGCATATTTTTAGAAAAAATATTTAGTAGTCTACTTCCATCACCGAGTTCATAAATAAACAACAAATTAGCAATTTGATATCGCCATATTTCCAACATATCCCTTCCATTAAACGTCCCCTCAATTATATCCCTTTCCATTGCATCCCTTTATTTAGTATCCCTTAGTCTCTCTTTCCTTCATCTTCCTCTCTTCCCGAAATTACCAAATTCATCTCCGATACATTTCCAGATTCTCTCCTCTCCCTCGGTTCCTCAGGTGATCCCATTCCGCCAATGCCTACCACAATCCAATTACCCATTCCGACTCCTTTTTTTCTTTTGAAACTTAATCGTATCACTATTCCTTTAAATCTTCCTTCGATTCCGCCCGTCCTATCTTCCGAGAATCTCTTTCCTCTTTTATTCCCCTTCCATTCCACTTTCTATTTTCTCCTGCTTTATCCTTCCATCCCTTCGCTCCATTTACAGCAGTGGTTAGTCCAAAGAGGCTGCCGTCGGATGGGTTGCGCTCAAGAATTTAGGGAAATACACGTGGTTTTTGCCATCTCTCCATTACGGCCCTCCAACCCACTTAGAGTCCATCGTCTAGGTCCGCCTTCCGGTCCACTGGCTTTCGCCTTTAGCTTGAGGATAACTTCCACCGGCTGTTTCAAAAGGCGCACTAAGCTCATCGGAACCAGTGCCGGAGATTATAAGGCACAAGGTGCGACTCGGATCGTCATTTTCGAGCGCATGCTACACACAAAGTAGCCCAACTTAGACCAACTATACTTACGTAAGCACCGTCCGGTGCCTACTTCAAACCATCGAACAGATAAACCCCAAGTTTTGGCGATGGCCGGTAAATTGTTTGCATCGCCAACGTTCCGATTCAATATAGCTATGCAGCCTATGAACAGGGAAAAGTTTAGTCTATAGATGGAGGAATGCTTGCATTCGGTAGGATGATTTCGGCCTGTAGATAGAGGAGTGCTTGGCTTTGAAACCTTCTTTCTACAGTAAAATTTGCAACATAAATTAATTATCAAATATATAATTTTTGAATGAGAAAGTTTTCTGAAACTAGTAGAAATTAAACATAGATAATCGAATAATATCCTAATTTGTTCCACTTTCTATAAAACGTTAGAAGAGACACATAAGGCATAACACAATTCTAAAAATATATCTAATATTGATTAAGTTGAGCGATTCTACGGAATAAAAATCTGATGTGGCCAACACATGACTTTCTCCGTATTTATTGAAAATAGAAGCCTATGCCGGTAATATATAAATAACTCCAAAAAAATGAGTGTTACAGAAAAATGTTTCAAACAAACGTTGTAGTACAATACATTATCTATAACTGTTGTACAAATTTTATGTAAATACATCACATTCTGTCAGAGATATTTAAGAAAAACTACAATTTTTGGATAAAAAGCAACTTACGGTTAGTGAGTATTCACTAATAACTGCTATAGAATCCGTGTTAAGAAAAAATGTTTCAAACAAAAGTTGTAGTAATTTACATATCTATAGCTTTTATAAATAATTGTATATACCTACATTGCATTCTTACAGAGATATTTAAGAGACAAAATTTTGTTCCGGTTAAACCGCAACTTCCGATTAAGCGATACTCATCAAAAACTAATCAACTCTTGGCATTGTTAGGAAAATACTAAATATGAATTTTGGAAATTATCGGATAATTCTTTTTTAAGATAGAGCGCCCACAAACGTATTTACCACAGACACACACACACACACACACACACACACACAAACATGTTCGGGAAAATAGCGCAAACGAATTCTATAGACCCCTAACATTTATTTACGTTGAAATCCGGAGGTCGAATTTTTTTGCGAATACAATACTTTCTCTATACTACGTATAGGGAGAAAGTAAAAATATATGATATAGCATTCCGAAGATTCTTTAATGTTAACAAAGTTGGCAAGTAAAAGGACATTTCCATATTATATAAGTCGTAAGTTATGATTTCCATGTCTATGTAAAATGTTTTGCGAAATCTCCAACCGATTTCTTTCAGAAGGATTTATATTTTCTTCATTGATTCGATAAAAGCAAAAAAGAATTAACATAAATTGATAACTTATAACGACTTTGAGATTGTACGACGAATCCCGGATGGGAACGGTATCCACGCTTTTGAGAGGAATTATATTAGTTGAAGTATCATTGGGAAGATTTTCCGATAGGCAGTTAATACAGATACAGTTAATAAAGATACAGTTAACAGTTGGCTTTTGAAGCTACATAAACCGAATTATAGGAGCAATATTCAGTAGAGTAATAGGGTAATTCAGTAATAATCAGTAGGGTAATTCAGTAATAATTTTCCTTTACATAATGAATTAGCTACGTTCAAATTTTGCTAGCTATGTGCTGACATCCCTGTCTCTATCTTAATACCCGACAATAAGTGCAGAACAGTCGGAATTAACTGAGATGGCGAGGTTGAAAATGTAGTCAACTATAAAATTTATATACCTTCAACAGAAAAGTGCAATATTCATCAAGAAAGTACAGCTCGGTCGTCGCATTTTAGAAGGAATTCCTCGCCATATACCACCATTAATATAATAATAATGTTTGCTTAACTTTCACACCGTGTTCTCTACCCGAGGAATTAGATTTATACACAGACATTGATACTACATCTATATCCCCGAAATACCAAATCAGATTACGCATTACGAGCAACAAAATTGAATTCCTCCACGGAATCCGAGAACAACAACAGAATCTCTGAAGAGGAGAAAGGGAGAAAAAACGAATTTAAGTCGGAAATGTGCGTTCATAGATGGGCACACATATTATTCGGTCGGAATAACTCCATTCCCTAAAACAGCGCGTGTTTAAAATTACACTCCATAAATGCGGTTGCGGATGGTTGCTTGGTTGTTGGAGAACGCCCTTCAATCAAGAGGGCGGAACTCACACCCTTCTCCATTTCCCTTTGTTCCTCTGTCTGCACCCATCCCTTTCCTCTCCAATCGGTTGATTCTTATTACGCCCCAACGGCCAGAGATGTGAGTCTCTGATTGGTTCCGCTGACTCATTGAGAATCCAATTACCGCAGATAAGTATACCACGCGGCTCCGGCGTAACTAGTCGCAGTATCAATACATTTCTGGCTCGGACAGTGCAACGCGGTTCGTAAATTGTTTTGGAAGCTCTTTCGAGAGATTTAAATGGGGACCTTCGCATAGAGCGCGCTTTCCGTTCTCATTAATTAAAAGGAGTTTGGAAAATTTTGGAGCGAGTGCTCCGCGAGGGATGCTATCCGAGTATGTTTATCGATTTTGAAAAGCAGAAGTTTCGTTGGCGAGAGTTGACTGGAATTTTATCAGTTGGGTGAATCGTCACATTCCACGGCCGTGCCTCCGGAGATGAATTGCTCACTTGAAAGTCCACGGAAACGTAAAAATGGCTTAGACATATTTTATGAAAATCCTTTGTTATATGATTCTTCAAAGAAAAACATATGAGTTTCTCTGTCTTATCCTCGATCGTTATACCATTGGGAAATGATCAAAATCAACAGAAAGGATTTCAATGTTCCTTAAACATACTTGACCGTGGTTAAATCCAATGATACATTAGATTTCATGCATTGCCGAAAATTTTATTGATAAGTTGCTTACTGAAAAAATGAATGAGCGAATGTTATCAAGCTATTTATAGACGCATTTTGGTTATGGGAGTACAATAAAAACACGCTGCTTCTTCTACATCATTATTTTAGCATCCATTTGGAGCAATATGGATATTAATTTTGCAACTAAAATAGCAGATATCCTGGAAATTTCATTAGTGCTTTCCTTCATTTGAAGTTGTAGAATGTATATGTATAATATTGTTCAGAATGCTAATGGCGAAACATTATAATTAACATGAATGACGTATAAATAACATATTAGATAAGAATACATTCAAATTCGTTAATCAGTGATTTTAGTAGAATCCCTCCAAAAACTGATTTCGTGTTTATTTTTTAAATCCATGCATGAGAATGTCCACGCACAGCGTCCATCTTGCCCACCTATTTAGCAGTTATCGGCACTCACTGGAAAAAATTCATAAAATCTAGGAATGGTTTTACTCTCATTAAATTTACCATGCAAATTCTTAAGACAGATTCATTCTTGGCTAACTCCTCCGCCAAACGGAGCATTTAATTCTCTCTTGAGCACTAAATCCTTCCCAGAGTTTCCGACCATTGCTCTTTTGGGAGCGCTGCATTTAAGTTTTAAAGGGGACGCTGTTTGCGTAGACTTCCTCGGCCTTATTTCGCTTCTACGAAAACACCGCCCTCTATGCGCTACCCTCCAAAGTCTTCTCAACGATACAAGTGCTTACAATGGGCCCTTTGGATTTGCTTCCTCGAGATCGCTCCACGGTATTCTACGTGGAACTTAAGAAGAGCCCACTCCTAAAATGTTTCATTCGTCTTTGGCGCTCTTAGCGGTTGTCGCTTGGGAGAACTGCTCTTCCGCGATCGGAACAGTCAAAGAAGAAACAAACAAGATGGCAGACACGATGCGCATTTCGGAAAAAGCGCTCTAGTTTTCATTATCATGGTGAGAATCCGACCCAAAAAGCAGAGTGGCGCAATAAAATGTGAGAGATGTGGAGAAAAACATTTCTCCGACGTAATTCTGCTGTTGCTTCCTCAGTGAACGCTATGGTATTCCTCTGTCATTTAAGTTTATTTTTTGTTTCTGTGCATACTTTCGTGGGAGGCTTTCATTTTTTGAAGTTCTTAACATATAATGAAATTATGTCTCTTTCTTTCAGTCTTTAGTTTACGAGCAAAACTATGACTTTTCATATTTCCCAAGGATGAATGTTAAACGAACAGTCTACTATGAAACGGAGTTGTTGACCTGTGAGTGCCATATTTGAATGGAAACCTTAATTGGAATCGAGAATTATCGTAAATGCGTTGAATTGAAAACATTGTTTTAGGATAAAATGGAAGTAAAAAGTAAAGTATAACATTGGGTTTCACATTTCCAGAGATGGAATGTTTAAATGTACATTTTTAAGGGTCCACTGCTTTTTAAACGCAAATTTCTGTATATTCGATTAATACTTCAGATGGGTCGGATCAATAAGCCAAAGAAACAAAACTATTAGGCTTCGGATTGGGGTACTTTCTTTTGCTCCCAGTTACCTATCAAAGATATATAAACATTTTAATAAAAATGGGGAAGAAAATTTTGAATTAAATTCGAGGAAATCCCATCTATGAGGCGTATTAGAAAAATACACTGACTTCCCTTATAATTTTTTAGCTACCATTTAGTTGTTTGATAATGCTGCAATAAATTAATTGGAAATGAATGGATAGATTCACCAGGGGTCGAGTGAATTTCATTGCGTAAATGAGTTGAAATTAAATACTTACACGTACAAATATGCTCTATATATAAACATAATCAATTTTTTCTGCATTTCAATCATACCTTCAAGGTTAAAGAAGCTTTATTTATCAGTGATGTAAGTTTATACGTTAAAGGTACATATCCTTTGGTTGGTATAAAAAGGAGTTAAAATAATTAAGTAATGTTGAATCTTCACTTTGGGGAATCACATAAAGATTTTGATTTGAGAGAAGTAACATAAATCTTATTTTCTTTCAAGATGCTGAAGGAGTTTTCTCGATAATATTTTAAATAGCATCAATTTTCTCACAATCACAGATATGAAATACCTAGAGGAGTCATCAGTGAGTTCATAATTATTATAATCATTGCCTGTGCGTCTTCGGAGCCATTTCTAAAAATTTCCCGAGTAATAATTCTGTACTTTGAAAGGATCTTTAAAACCTTCGTTTTCCCATGTGGGTTTCACTTTATATTCTCTTCTTAATTTGATGAAAACTTTCATTATATTCCTAATCGGGTGACAAAATAAAGTCTCTCCTCAGTCAAAACGTACCTTAGGAAATAGAGATTAATTAGGAGAAGGAACTGTAGGCAGATTGAAGATCAAACGATGGCGTGGTCAGTGCATTCAATACTATTGCGATGTAATTATTCCAATGGAGAATTTCGGTGTAGTTACCTTGAAAATCGACCAAAGATTAGTTACTAAACGATTAAATATTAGAAAATGTCAATGTTAAATGCAAAAATGTCCTTTTAATACGATGGAATAGCTGAAAATTCAATGTTTTTCCACAAAAACTCGACATTGCAATATCCTATGTAGACATTTCGCGGTTTTATAAAATACTAGCTGTAGTGCCCGTTGATTCTCAACGTGGTAAGTAGAAGTATTAAATATATTGCCCTATTTAGTAGTAGAAGGATTAAATTTATTTGCCCTATGTTTTTACAGAAAAAAGTGTAACATCTCTTATTTAAGCTTAGTTCAATAGTTCAGGTTATCAAAAACTAAAATTTTCCATCTTTTTAATATTTTCATAACTTGAAGCTGAAGTCTGATGTTGACAATACGAATAATAATTATCATGAAAGTTTTCTTAAAGTTTGTACAATATTTCTCTTTAATATAATTTTACAATAAAATTAGAACCTGAAAACCATTGAAATGAGCTCTACGTGTATTTCTAAGCCCCATTGGGTTACATACGATTTCTTAATAGCCAAAAAAAGTACATGTGTAGACCCTCTACGGACTAAATTCCGTCTGGTCCCTATTCTCTGACTTTTTTGTCATAAATGACGCTAATAAAGATAATATTCTCGCCAGTACAGTTCTATAGGTACTCGGAACTCGCTAGCCATTCCACTGCGGCAAAGTTGGTTCTCCAAAGAAGGCGAATGTCTCATATCGAATGGGAAACATTCGTATGAGATATTTTGGTGACAAAAACAAACTATAATTAATTGTCTCAAATGAAATCTGGTGGTAATTTATCCAAAATATCAACTAAGAAATCAGTAAAATTTAATTTCTCAGGACATATTAAAAAATAAACTCTTTACAATCAACACACTATTTACAAAAAACAAACTATTTACAATATGATTGATTTCAAAATGTTTGTGTTTTTGATAATGAATCTTCATAGCAATTTTATTTTTCCTTACATTAGAGCTCTCCGGTAGACAATATTTTTGGTTTTACCTTCGGGTGCATATATGTATAAGTGTTTAGGCGTTCCCACCCGGGAGCAAGCAACATACAGCTGTCCGTGCGAAAAGCATGGACTTTCTAAATTTATCCCAACTACCTTTAACGATTGCCCTTGAGCCTTGTTCACCGTCATTGCAAATGCTGGCCGGACTGGATACTGCAGTCGTTGAAAGCTGAAGGGAATATCGTTTGGGATAAGGGGAATTCGTGGAATGAAAACATTTTCCCCCTTTGAATTTCCTGTCAGAATCGTTGCTTCTATGACATTTGGCATAAGATTTTTCACGCAGAGCCTTGTTCCATTACATAATTTTGGGGGATCGATGTTCCGTAACAGTAGTATTACTGATCCAGATTTTAATATCAGCTTGTGCGGCGGCATTCCAGGAGGTTCCAAAGAATTCAGGAACTCCGTGGGATAATACAGAGTCTGCTCTTCATCTAGTACAGTGTCGATGGACTTATATTCTGTTGTAAGGCCAGGAAGTCTATTTTGTATCTCGAGATTTATGAAATTAACATAGTCATTCTTAGGTGCTAAAATGGCACGTTCACAAAGCCATTGATGGTTTAAAAAGTTGTTATCTATATCGGGGAAGACTCTGTCTATTACCTCACGAACGGATGAGAGCATTTCACAAAAATTAGTTGGGAAAGAAATGAGACCAGTGATTGGGTCTGAGGGAAAATTTCCGTCACCGAGACGTAAAAGCTGTTGTGCAAATATATCAATATCTTGCTCTCCTCGCACATGAGCTCGCATGTTAGTAGTAAGGGCCATCTTCTTAACATTACTCCAAAGGTGTGAGGTTTTGAAGGATGCTTCGAGCTCATCGGCCGGTGTCGATCGTGGAATTACGGGTAGTGTTTGACGGAAGTCGCCAGCTAACACCACAACAGCTCCACCCATTATCCGCTCGTTTTCTCTCAGGTCTTTCATCGTTCGATCGAGAGCTTCGAGAGCTTTCTTATGCATCATGGTGCATTCATCCCAAACTAAAACTTTGCAAGTTTTTAATAACTTCGACTTTCCCGAGCCTTTGCTTATGTTACATACGGGGAACTCCGACTGAGCAAGATTTAAGGGCAGCTGTAAATAGGAATGTGCAGTTCGACCGCCATCAAGAAGGGTCGATGCTATCCCCGAAGATGCAACGGCAATTGCAATATTTTTATCTGCCCGAATTTCTGCTAATAGCAAATTTATTAGAAATGTTTTTCCTGTTCCTCCTGGGGCATCAAGAAAGAAAATTCCTCCTCTCTCACACGAAATCGAATCGTGTATTAAGTTGTACGCCACCTTTTGCTCAGAGGTAAGGAGAGGCTTATTCACATCAATAAATGCTTTTAACTTCTTTAAGTCGTAGCACCTCTCCCGTAAAACATCCCTATCAAGCACATCAAAAGCTGTTCGCGATGGCTCTGGCAAACCTAATTGTATTAAAGTTTTGCCATTGATTGATAAACACTTATTTTCGATAAGCGTGAGGGCTTCATTAAATATTTCGGGGGTGAATTGAAAGTCCAAAGTAGGGTTAGCCCTCCGTTGCTCCCTAAGTATATCTTCACTCAAGTTTTCTTTGTATTTATCCCAAAGAACGCGTGGATTGGATGGTGCGCAGGTCGTTATTATAATAGCAAAGAGACTTCGCAGTTGCGAGGGAAATGAGGTGAGAGATGTTTCACATAATGTCTTGTCCCAGTGCATATCATCTACAAGTAATCCACGCTTTTGACATGCCTCTCTATAGGTCTGACACACCTCACCATTGACCGTTCTCAGAGCTGCGAAAGAAGTAGGCCCACGGACAGTGTGAAGTAGTAATCTCAGGTAGTAGCATTCTGAGTTGTTAGGGTGAACTGTATACACTCGACCTAATACCTCACTTGCATATGCGTCGCATTCCGGAGATCTAACACCCTGTTTTCTCTTTAGAAATATCTTCCTCGATTTATTCCAGGTATAATACTTTGGAATCTCTGGATACAATAATTTCCTTGCAAACGAATCTTGTTGACATAGAAGGAAGAAGGCTGTTAGCGTACTGTTTGGTGGTTGCGCAGCACTTTCTCTGGCGTTTTCAGCAGTGAAATAAACTCGCTGTCCATTCTCCAGGTGTACGCTGAGATGTACTACAGGTGGATATCGTTCGTGAATTGAAAATTTGAGTATGCGCCACACTGCTTCGTTACTACTTATATACCTCCCAATCTGGTATTGCTTGATTTCATCAGTATCCCTACCTTCACTCTCTAGCCGAAAAACCGCCATGTCACAACCCTTATTGATGTACTTACAAATATATTTGATGGATTTAACTGAGTTGCAATATTCTACGTTGATGTGGGCTTCAAACATTTTAGAAAGGAGTGGTGTGTATGGCACGACCCATCCGTTATCTATCTTAACCTGTCTGTATCCACCAGCCGTCTTCATAGGGATTGATGTTGAGTATCCTCCTTGACCTGGTTTTCTCCTTCTGTAAAGAGGATACCCATCATTTCCTGTTTTTGTTTCTTGTATGATTTTGCGAGGATATTTTTTCGTACATTTTCCCTCCTTCATACAGGGTGACTTAGGATTTAATGCACCACATGGCCCATGAATCATGTTTTTACAAATGATTTCGGAGAGTATCGGATCGTCTTCTTGATTTGGTAGTTCCGCCGAAATGATGTCATCAATCTGTGCGGGACGTATCTTCTCCTTGAGCCATACTAATATGTGAGCATGCGGGAGGCCCCTTTTCTGCCACTCAATGGAATACATCCAGCACCGAGTCTCACCGTAAATATGGCACTTGGTTATTACATCCATAAGCTTGGATAATTTTTGCCTAAAAACCCTTGCCGTTAAATCATGACGATCGGACGGAGCTTGACCGTTGAAAAGTTCTTCTTTTATTTCATTCCAAGCTGGATTACAAGTGAACGTAACAAAGAGATCTGGACGCCCGTACGCTCGAACGTATGACATAGCGTCCTGAGCGTATTCGTGCATATGCCTTGGGCTCCCCGTAAATGTAGATGGCAATATAACCAATCGCCCGATGTCAGATATGTTTCCATCATTGGCGACAGCATCCCTTAAATGGATGTAATCCTCACAACGAAGTTTCCGTTGGTTCAAACGGATGTAGAGAAGACGCTCACTCTCCACCTTGGCATACATATCTAAAATAAATTGCTGAAATAGCTGTCTGCACTTGAGAATGTGGCTGGTTAATCCAGATCTAACCATTATTCTATAAGCGTAAAATTCCATGGCCGATGTTTTTTTATTTGTCTCGCAACCTGTCCTTGGATCAATGTGCCGTACATTAAAATGATAACCATCTTCACCTTCCCAAAACATAATTGGGTACTGCAAGGCATCATATGATCGGTGGGTTTCTGGAATGCGTTGCAGAGCGTCACTCCGTCTGCTAATGATTATATCACGGCTCTCGAATGCATCTCCAGCCATGACAATAGCAACCTCGTTGACAGTGGGAGTATTGAAACGTCGTTGATGTTCACCACTCGGTTTCTTGTCAGCATGAATTACAACCTTATAGTTATCTGTAGGCATTCTGTCCAAGGCCGTTTTGAAAACCTTTACCAATTGGTTGTGTTCATGGAAGAATCTCTGCAGGTTTAATACTATGTCCTTCCTAACATTGCTAATTATTTCACAGCGTTCGTTTACCTGCTGTTGCTCGTCACCAAGAAAGTAAATTTGCAAAAATTTTGGCGAGCCGTTCGGAAGAGGAAGAAGTGAACCAACCGACTTTATGATATATTTGACCTTGTATTTTAAAGGTAGGCATAAATCCTGTTTCTTCCACGGTTACGGTCGTGCCGAAAGATGTCATTTGAAAGCACGAATTGTATCGCCCTATATTTGAAAGAAAATGTTTAGAGTCTGAAGATTTTCCTGACATGTATGAAAGTAGTGGTTCGGGAGGTTTCCTCAAAGGATCTAACTTAACTTTCCCATTGGAACAACACATTCCGCTTGATTCAGATTTGAACTTTTTCGCTTGACAATAATCACATATTGCACACATCTTCCCAATAGTAACTTTGGGATGCAGCCGATAATCGGTGTGTTGGGAATATCGAAATGCTTCCAAATACAAATTACTACGCCTACTTATTTGAACAGTCTGAGCGTGACGAATGCGGTCATTTTCGAGACGATTATCATGCGTCTCCTGTGTTTCTGAAGCCCTAGATCCAGCCTGACTAATTCTTTTATGCGTGAGGCGAGAGGTACGAATCTCGGGTGCTTCTGAAGCCCTGCATTCAGCCTGAAAAATACATTGTTGTTCCAGGCGAGAGGAACGAATCTCAGATGTTTCTGAAGCCCTGGATTAAGCCTGACTAATTCTTTTGTGTGTGAGGCGAGAGGCACGAATCTCAGGTATTTCTAAAGCCCTGGATTCAGCCTGACTAATGCGTTGTTGTTCCAGGCGAGAGGCACGAATTTCAGATGTTTCTGAAGCCCTGGATTAAGCCTGACTAATTCTTTTGTGTGTGAGGCGAGAGGCACGAATCTCAGGTATTTCTAAAGCCCTGGATTCAGCCTGACTAATGCGTTGTTGTTCCAGGCGAGAGGCACGAATTTCAGATGTTTCTGAAGCCCTGGATTCAGCCTGACTAATTCTTTTGTGTGTGAGGCGAGAGGCACGAATCTCAGGTATTTCTAAAGCCCTGGATTCAGCCTGACTAATGCGTTGTTGTTCCAGGCGAGAGGCACGAATCTCAGGTGTTTCTGAAGCCCTGGATTCAACCTGACTAATGCGTTGTTTTTCCAGGCGAGACTCACGCTGTGCATGTGTTTCGGCCGCTCTTGCCTCTGCCTGTCTCACGCGTTGCTGTTCTAACCGAGACATCCGATGCACAGAAGCCTCAGTTGTTCGTTGTCGCCTCTTCTTTTTGGAAGAAGGATTGATTTGCCCAATAGCTTTTCGTCTTCTCATGGGCATTTTGGCAAAATAAAAGTGTATCTAGATCAGGTATGAAGTGTGGAATTTTTTTCTCTGAAAAATGATGGCGTGCCTGGAGAGTATAGTGTCCTAATGAATCGGAGATACCTATGTGTGTATGTGTGTGTGTATGTGAGTGTCAAAGATATATATCTGCACAAAAAGTATAAAGTAGAGAATTGGCTGTTGCCGTATTCAAGTGTATTGCAAAATGTGCAGATTATTGAAACAATCAAAGAATAGGAATGTTTAAAACAAAAAGTGTACAATGGCACACAAATATAACCCTAAGCAAGAAACAACAATGGAAATAATACCCTAATGCAACAAAAAAATACAAATCGAAAACTACAACGAACAAAAGAGACAAAACGCATGCATTGCAAAACAAAAGCAATGCTCAGCAATGCAGAACACCAAGAAAAAGTCAATGAAGCAAATTGAATAAGACAACCGAATAAAACAAAACACCAACGGTAAGCTCTACAAACGAAAAATGAAAGATAAATTCAGACGGAGCAAATACAGGAAGATTTCAACTGTACAAACGAAAAATGAAAGATAAATCCAGACGGAGCAAATACAGGAAGATTTCAACTGAAGACTTAAAACCAAGAACAGAAGCAAACAACTGATAGAATGTGTGTAAAATCAAATTCGTAAAACAACCCAAATGAGCTATATTACGTAAGTAGACCAGCGATGAACATCCCACGAAGAGAGTAGGATCTGATCTGACGGAAAAAAGAAATGTGTCAACTAACGAAACGTTAACGAAACAAATCGAATTACAAAGTAATACAATCGGCTCCAACAATGACATCGACATCCGATGATAATTTAATTCAATTAGCGCGAGAAATCAAGAAATCAATCAACTAAGCCTTTATGATGTTGGTGACGTCCGACGCGAAGGTCGTCAAATTAAGGAATCTTACAAAGTAAGAACTGAAAATTTTAACTTAAACAATTATATAAACAGGCTGAAATTTTTCACTACATTATCGCATAGATCATTGCATATCGCATCGTATAACTTTATGCATTTTAGCTTCCGAGTTTCTGCCTCTATCAAATTCTTCGGTTTTCTTTGCTTTCTTACGCTCATTCCTATAGTTTTCCCATCATTAGTTTTAGAGTTCAAGCAAAGAATACATTAGTCTATGTATATAAAGAAGATATTCTGTGGTGATTGAGAAAAAATCCGAAATGATCATATGTTTGTTCCTGCGATTTGACACTGCAAATGCTAAAATCTAAGAATATGAACTCTTCTTCACATAGGTTATGATTAACACAGACCTTTACTTTAAATATGCCTGAAATCTCAATGCATTATAATGTGAAAATTCATGAGCTCAGATTCAACAATGGGATCGGTCGTCAGGGGGATGAGTTGTTTACAACCTCCAATATTCTCATAATTTTCGTATATTTCACCGATATTCTCGAAAATTCTAATCGAAAGTAAGATTCCATGACCAAAATAAAAATTTTTATTCAATTTTCTTTCTTTCGGTGTTCGTCTTGACTCTGTACGACTATTCCTTCTAATTTAAATCTTCAAAAGAAATAAAGCCTGCAACCGATAAAAGTGAAGCTTACGTGTATTCCTTATGAAAATTTATCTGAGCGATCTTGGTTCGAACCCAGCAAAATTATTGAATAAAAATGCGACAGTACTTCCTTCCTGATGTCAGAGGACACGTATGCAAAGTTTGAGACAAATTGGGCAAACGGTGTAGACTCCAATCCAAGACAAACAAACAAACCCACAAACACACAAACCCACAAACACACAAACCCACAGAATTTCTGCTTTATATATATAGATTAGGGAAAGCGAAGTTTTTAGAGGATATGTCCACATTTAATCGGATTCCGAAAATCACAAATTTTCCTTTAAGAGAGAAGAAATGGAAGAAAGGAGTGAAAGGAGTATTTCAGAAGATTCTTCATATATTTTCATTATTCATTATTTCGAGAGGTTTTGGGGGTTTTCCTTTGGGAAGTTTTGGGGGGGGGGGTTTCCCGACTTGGGTGAATACCAGGCAGACTATTTTATGCTTCCCTCCCCCACAGGAATGCCTACCGCCTGGCCTGGGGTATAATTGTAGTAATTATGAATAAATAAATACTATTTTATCTACGTATGAATGAAACTTGAACAAACCCTGTTTAATTATGCTAAATACTTTAATTTAGAATGCTGTAACTTTCGCCAGAATCGCAAGACAGTAAAGTTAATACTCTCATATATTTTGAGTAGTCATCTTGATTTGCTTCGTACGTATAGTATTCAAGCGTATTTTATCAGAATAACCTTCATAAGCCAATTTAAAATGCTTCTATCGTCTGACAACAGACAATGTTCAACTCCAAGAAGAAGAAAATTGATATTACATATATGAAAATGAATTTATGGTATTCGTGGTAAAATAAATTTAGTCTTAACGACAAACTCACCGTAGCCCTTGATTGAAATGAGTGCCGTTCCATTGAGAGCCACGCGTGCCGCAGGAGAATACCCTAAGGACACGTCTTTGGACGCTATTGGCAGTGGATTAGCGGTTTAGAGGCGAAATCCAATCCCCACTTTCCCTTCCTTTGTTGGAACCTCGTTGTTTTCCAGTTTACCGTTTTTGCATTTCATGTCGAATGGGATTCTTTTGTGCTCCTTGGCAATCGATCTTTTACTTGAGAGCAATATATGTAGCAGTCTGTATCGAGGATCTGCCATTAAGGAAAAACCATTACGGCTCTTTTCATCCACATAATTTTGAAATAAATTTTGCCTCTCTAAAATGCTTCTCTAGATATTTTTTCAAACAACATCGACCTATTCCTTTCAGTGGCTATTCAGCAAAGAATAATATTTGTTTATTGAAACTTAGACTACTAGAATTCTGCTTAAATCTTTATCTTTCCTGTCCCTGATTAAAATCAAAAAAATTCTTCACAGTACTTATTCCATCATTCCATAAAACTACCCACATTATTTAATTACTCTACACATGGTTAACTATATCTAATTTTCACGACATCAGGGAACTGATTTAAAAGAAAAATAAGTCAATATCTTCAAGGTATATCAAGGTAAAAAAGGCATATATAATACTAGATAAAATTGTATTCTGTTTGAAATTAGACATTCGCTTTACAAGGTTCCCATCACTGGTAGCTTACGAAATATCCTCAAAATTTTCATACCATTTCTTAAAATAATCAACGTGCTCACACATTACAAATGCCCTTTTCGCTAAAAGCACCCTCAAACCTCCAATCACTGATAAAACAAGGAAATACTTTCTAATTTCTTAATGGCCCCCCGGAGCGAAGCATCAACATTAGACTCTTACTTTCCTTACTTGGCTGGCTTACTTCGGAAACAGCTCATCATTAATAACGGCCTCGGCACGTACTTCGGCTACTCCTTTGGGCTTCGGATGCCCAAAATCCCGGGCCATTATATCCCACGCGTTACTATCAACGCAGCCGCGGATTCAAATCCTTTCAGAGAGAGCATTTATTCCCGATTTTCCTCCGATTACTTCCGGGCCAATATTTTAACGACGTATTACGCTCGCATAACCTGCAAACCGTAAATAGTCTTCACAGCTTACGCTTCGCCGCCCGCCACCTTAATCGGATTACGATCGACTTAGACCCCTTTTGGCGGGAGAGCTCGCGTTTCGCGAGATCCTGCCGATAATACTTCGCCGCTCACGCGATTCGACCGAGCAGCGAGGCGAATATACTGCCTTTTCCTCCATTTTAACGCCCCGAATATTTATGGCATCCTCTCTGTGAAGACGCCGACCCAACGAAAGGAAGTGTTGCGATACTGAAATCCTCCCAACAAAGACATTTCTGGTTCATCTTAATGGAGGAGGTGATATTCCGGAGATAATTTCGGGGGATTGGAACGCAGTTTGGGAAACAATATGGCGGAGCGGGTAGAAAGGCCTTTCGGAAGAACGGCTGAGGATGTTTTTTCTGGGAGAGCGACTCAAGAGGAACATTTGAATGAAGAACGAATTAGAGACAATTATGGCCTAAACACACTCATCCGGTCTAATTGACATGCTGTAATGAAGCCATTCTAATCTAATCGCTATTTATTTAAGGGTGTGCAATTCTATTGCTTGATATCGAATCCTCAAATTTTTACAATACTAAGCGAATCGTAGATTAGATTCGTTTTAAATTAATTTAATTTTAAATTAGTTTTGTGAGAATTGTACGCTACTTGACCTCTTTAAGATTTAAAATCTGGTATTTTCTTTATTGAATTAATTTATTCAAAGTTATTAATTTTCGAAGGAAATTAAAGTGACCCCACGAATTTAGGGGGAATTTCATCAAATGATTTTTGCACCAAAAAATCCGTGTACAATATTTTTAATTGTATGGTTCCACTATCACGTAAATTATATAATACATTATTACTTGTAGGGTACAATATTAGCAAATTTTGAGACGCCAATTTTGTATAAATACGGTTTATCTATCTGTAAATAAGATAGTAATAAACTGAAAATTTATTTGAGTAACAAGGAGTTGACTATTACAATCAGTAACTTAAAACATGTAGAATAAAAAAGCAATTTTTCTTCTTATCTTACAATCAAACTGGTTCGCGTGAAACCTATTTTATTAAATGATTTTCGTAATGTTGGATTTGCGGTTTGTTACCCTTTGTCCTATTAAATTCCTGCGAATAAGCAAGTATGTTTACTGATCAAAGGATATTTTCATCATTGCTCCTGATAAAAACCCATTTCTGCTGAACAAGCTCATGCAAACAGAGAGCAATGGAGCATTTACATATCTCGTTAAAAAAGTATTAATCACATAATGAGTGCATTCCAAGTGTGCCTCCGTTAAATGACCATTGTTTTACATTAAAAATTGTAATATATATATTTTCTGCGATTACAGTTGAAAGAGAAAGAAACAAAACTTGGAATTTAAGTATTTGATGCTAATGTTGATAGAGAATATATTCATCTGAACAATTCAAAGACACCTGTTGAATTGCGTCATTAGACGTTCACGTATGCGTGATTGCGTTACTTAACGCGATTCTTCTGCTCCACCAAAATAAAACGGCTTCGCTATTCGCTAAATTCCCCGATTTGATACACGTAATGGAACAACTGTGTTTGTTTTATGCTGTCAAAATCATCCGTGTATGGTATCAAAATTATGCCCGTTCAATTTCCTTCAATAAGAGATAGCACACACGTTTCTTCGCGGTTCAGTTACTTCAAACGGAATGGAGCGCTGCCAACGTAGAACAAAATTCTCTGGTAAAAGTAATTTTTATTTAGTTACTTAACACCAAACGTTCTGCCGGGATATTGCTACAAAAGAGTGAGTTCCTGTTGGTATATATCATCATGTTGCTTCTTAATATTTTATCTGGATAATTACTCCGCGTAGATTCCTATAGATTGTAAAACTGCGATTGTTTAGCAATTTTTCTTTCATAATTATGGACGCTTTCAATAAATTCATTAGGACACTATTTATGTAACCCTTTATTCTTCATCAATCAGTCTTTGTATAAACATTCATACATATTAATTATCATAATCTCATATATGAATTTGATTACAATCATTGATACATTACTTTATTTGATAGCATAATTTCCTTGCTACAGGAATTTATTAAAATAGCAAAAAAGGATCCTACCAACCTATCTTATAAAATAGGTGGCCGTATACAATATCTTCCTTTTTCCTATCTTTATTTTAGCTTCTTCATACTCTTTTCAATTGAAAGACAACGTAACATCTCCTTCAAGATTTATATAGGACTACTCTTGAGAGACACTTTAGGTGCCCTGTCCCATTTGATAAGGTTATTGTACGGAAAATAAAGGAAAGCTTGATTGACACATGATTCAAAATGTTTCTTTACCGTAGCAACCTAACGGTATGACTGCACTGCACGTGTAGCTTCAGAAAATAGCTTAAAATTTCACTTATTTTGTGCAAATCATATATTAAAGTGATTCCATGTATGATACGTGTATATGAATCCTTTGTCAATGGGCATTACTTTTAGAACTAATCACATTTTAAACCTTGTAACTCGTTACAGCATATCTTAGTCGAATTTCAAAACTCGCCTCATTATGAAACCTTGTTTAGTTACATCTATACCACATTATTTCTTAACATCAGTTATATCTACGCTTTGACTGGAATGTTATAATTTGATCTTCGTATAGTCCCTGAAATCCTATGGTATGGTACGAGGTATTATATTTGCGTGTGAGGATGAAGACCCGCATGGAGAATCAGAAGGGAAATAATATTGAAAACTGGGACTCGAACCCAGATCTCCCACTTTAAGAAGAGGTGGTTTAACCTTTCAACTACCAAACAGAATCAATTCTACCAGAAGGGATGCTTTGTGAGCGGCGCTCCACGCTGTGGCACCGCATCGGTTACATTGTTTTTCTACTCTCTTTCTCCTTGCTTATGGAGAAAACGAATGATACTGTTCTTGTACTGAGAAAGTCGCCATTTTAAGTATCAATAACAGTCCTAACTATCTCCGCTGCCGCTAAAATTCTATCTGCCGTAGAGTGCTGAAATCTCTATCACGCATTAACAATGAGTGTGCGCGTATTTTAAAACAAACCCTTTTTACTTTCTCCATATACGAAGTATAGAGAAAGTATTGTTTTCATGAAAAAAATCGACTTCGAGATTTCAACGGAAATACATGTTTTGGGGTCCCTAGAACACGTTTTGACCATTTTCGGAATGATGTCTGTGTGTATGTGTGTGTGTGTGTGTGTGTGTGTGTGTGTGTGTGTGTGTGACAGTGGGCGCTCTAACGTAAAAACTATTAGTCGTATCAATACCAAAATTCATATATAGTACTGTGGTGTGTGCTGTCAGAGTTGATTAGTTTTTGGAGTAAATCGGTCAACCGGAAGTCGAGCTTTATTCATTAAAGCTCATTTCCGGTTTTCAAAATATCTCCATAAATATGATATATACGTATATTATATTTCTTATAAAAGTTTTAGATAATGTAATTTACTATAACTTTTGTATTTAACATATTTTTGTATCATCGGTTGATTAGGAGTTATTCGTGAAACACTGGTAAACCGGAAGAAGATGATTATGTACTTTGTGGGCGCTCTAACATGAAAACTATTTGGCGAATCAACACCAAATTTCATATGTAGTCCTTCTATTACAGTCTTTAGAGTTGATTAGTTTTTGGAGTAAATCGGTTAACCGGAAGTTGAGCTTCATTCTTCAAAGCTCATTTCCGGTTTTCAAAATATCTCCATAAATATGATATTTACGTATATACTATTATTTATAAATGTTTTAGAAAATAATATTTACTATAACTTTTGTATGAAACATATTTTCGTATCACTGATTGTTTAGGAGTTATTCCTGAAATACTGATAAACCGGAAGTTGCTGATTATGTACTTTGTGGGCGCTCTGGGCTCTATGGGCGAAAGGCCAGTTTCATCGTTTTTCATCCAGCATGTCCCGAAAAACATTATTTATAATGTTTAGAGTTCGAAATTACTGTCGTAGATAAGTATTTGCATCTTATATATGGAGAAAGTCATGTGCTGGCCACATCAGATTTTTACTTTCTCCATATACGAAGTATAGAGAAAGTATTGTTTTCATGAAAAAATTCGACTTCGAGATTTCAACGGAAATACACGTTTTGGGGTCCCTAGAACACGTTTTGACCATTTTCTGAATGATGTCTGTGTGTATGTGTGTGAGTGTGTGTGTGTGTGTGTGTGTGTGTGAGTGTGTGTGTGTGTATGTGTGTGTGTGATAATGGGCGTTCTAACTCGAAAAGTAAAAGTCGTATCAATACCAAACTTCATATATAGTACTGTTGTGTGTGCTGTCAGAGTTGATTAGTTTTTGGAGTAAATCCGTTAACCGGAAGTCGAGCTTTATTCATTAAAGCTCATTTCCGGTTTTCAAAATATCTCCATAAATATGATATATACGTCTTTTGTATTACTTATAAAAGTTTTAGATAGTATATTTTACTATAACTTTTGTATTTAACATATTTTTGTATCACCGGTTCATTAGGAGTTATTCGTGAAATACTGATAAACCGGAAGAAGATGATTATGTACTTTGTGGGCGCTCTAACATGAAAACTATTTGTCGGATTAACACCAAATTTCATACATAGTACTTTTATTACAGTCGTTAGAGTTGATTAGTTTTTGGAGTAAATCGGCTGACCGGAAGTCGAGCTTCATTCTTCAAAGCTCATTTCCGGTTTTCAAAATATCTCCATAAATATGATATTTAGGTATATACTATTATTTATAAATGTTGTTTAAAATTTAATTTACTATAACTTTTGTATGAAACATATTTTTGCATCACTGATTGTTTAGGAGTTATCCATGAAATACTGTTAAACCGGAAGTTGCTGATTATGTACGTTGTGTAAAGCTCATTTCTGGTTTTCAAAATATATCCATAAATATGATATATTGGTATATTGTATTTCTTATAAAAGTTTTAGATAATATAATTTACTATAACTTTTGTATTTAATATATTTTTGTATCACCGGTTGATTAAGAGTTATTCGTGCAATACCGATAACCCGGGAAGTAGCTGTTATGTCTATTGTGGGCGCTCTAACATGAAAACCATTCGTTGTATCAACTTTAAATTCCACATATAGTGTTTTTGTTGGTGTCGTTAGAGTTGATTAGTTTTTGGAGTAAATCGGTTGACCGGAAGTCGAGCTTCATTCTATAAAGCTCATTTCCGGTTTTCAAAATATCTCCATAAATATTATATTTAGGTATATACAATTAATTATAAATGTTTTAGAAAATTTATCTTACTATAACTTTTGTATGAAACATACTTTTATATCACCGATTGTTTAGGAGTTCTTCATGAAATACCGATAAACCGGAATTTGCTTAGTATGTACTTTGTGGGCGCTCTCACATGAAAACTATTTGTCGTTTCAACACCAAATTTCATGTATATTACTTTGGTTGTTGTGATTAGAGTTTATTATTTTTTAGAGTATATCATTGAACCGGAAGTTGAGCTTTACTCTTCGAAGCTTATTTCCGATTTTGCAAAATACCTCTATAAATATGATATTTAGGTATATACTATTATTTTTAAAAGTTTTAGAAAAATTACTCTACTACACCTTTTGTATTAAACATATTTTTGTATCACTGATTGTTTAGGAGTTATTCGTGAAATACCGATAAACCGGAAGTTGCTGATTATTTACTTTGTGGGCGCTCTTACCTGAAAACTATTTGTCGTATCAACACCAAATTTCGTACATTTTATTTTGGTTGGTGTCATCAGAGTTGATTAGGTTTTGGAGGATATCGGTTTACCAGAAGTCGATCTTTATTTATGGAAGCTCATTTCCGTTTTTGAAACATTTCACCATTAAACCTTAAGTAGTCTCGTGGGGTCAATGTGACATCAGGCGCTATATTACCGTCGGGATCACAGAAACTAATGAAGATATTTCAACCAAATTTTCGTTTTGTAAAAATGTTGTCCATGTTATGATTATCTGAGGATTTTCTTAATGTCAAGTTATAAGAAGTATGCAATTTTAGCAGTGCTACCAAATTTACTGAAATAAATTTTAATAATTATCTAAACATTATTTCAACAATTTTTAAGCACCTATACATAAAATAATTCATAGGTATTTTAAAGATTTACTGAATATTTTAGGAATGAATCTATAATGTTTAAAATGCTATTACAGTTCACAGAATACCTTACTAATTCTCACTGAGTAAATATGTGTTGATATAGTTTCAATATAGTAACAAAGAGCTACGCATTAATTTGTTTTTTACTTTCTCCATATACGAAGTATAGAGAAAGTATTGTTTTCATGAAAAAATTCGACTTCGAGATTTCAACGGAAATACATGTTTTGGGGTCCCTAGAACACGTTTTGACCATTTTCGGAATGATGTCTGTGTGTGTGTGTGTGTGTATGTGTGTGTGTGATAGTGGGCGCTCTAACGTAAAAACTATTGGTCGTATCAATACCAAACTTCATGTATAGTAGTGGTGTGTGTGCTGTCAGAGTTCATTAGTTTTTGGAGTAAATCGGTCAACCGGAAGTCGAGCTTTATTGATGAAAGCTCATTTCCGGTTTTCAAAATATCTCCATAAATATGATATATACGTATATTGTATTACTTATAAAAGTTTTAGATAATGTAATTTACTATAACTTTTGTATTTAATATATTTTTGTATCTGCGGTTGATTAGGAGTTATTCGTGAAATACTGATAAACCGGAAGAAGATGATTATGTACTTTGTGGGCACTCTCACATGAAAAATAATTGTCGGATCAACACCAAATTTCATAAATGTTACTTTTAGTACAGTCGTTAGAGTTGATTAGTTTTTGGAGTAGATCGGTCACCCGGAAATTGAGCTTCATTCTTCAAAGCTTACTTCCGGTTTTCAAAATATCTCCATAAATATGATATTTAGGTATATACTATTAATTATAAATGTTTTAGAAAATAAAATTTACTATAACTTTTGTTTGAATCATATTTTTTTATCACTGATTGTTTAGGAGTTATTCATGAAATACTGATAAACCGGAAGTTGCTGATTATGTACTTTGTGGGCGCTCTGGGCTCTATGGGCGAAAGGCCAAATTCATCTTTTTTCATCGACCATGTCCCGAAAAACATTATTTATAATTTTTGTGACGTAAATGATAATAATATATAAATTAATCACTCATCTTCAAGTTTATATTGAATATAGAGTTCGAAATTACTGTCGTAGATAAATATTTACATCTTATATATGGAGAAAGTCATGTGCTGGCCACATCAGATTTTTTTATCAGTAGCCAGTCCTGAAAAAAGAAATCGGAGGTGTTATAACTTGAATACACCACGTAGGTTCAGAATGATCCCTCTCGACAGTTTCTTCGTAAGTTCCCTCGTTACTTCCTGTTTCAGTTTAACTCCTGTCTTGAAAAATGAAATAAACAAATTCGATGAACTTATATCGTCACAACGCAAAAGGTAAACCAGAAGAAACACTGTTTATTAGCGATATTCCTTTTCAGCAATTTTCTTATTACCTGGGTTTTTCGTAATGTTTGGTTATCCACTGGACATCGCTGGTATTTTAGACAGAATATAATTAGCAACGGAAATAAATCCAAGTGAGATGAGTATGATTCACGTATCTCCGAACAGATAAATATCCGTCTCAATAACTCATAAACCCGAAAAAACCTTCCGATAAAAGTAAAGCTTTGTTCCTTGTAATTTCAACAGGTTATTAACATTTATCCCGTACTTGAAGAAAACTGCACTGATTCCTTTAAATACAGCTGCAGATATTTTCCAAACAAAACAAAAATTTAATCCTTAACTTAAAAAATATATTTTCTCTCGGACTTGACCCTCTTTCGATTTTCGAGCGCAAATAAATTTAAAAATGGACCGTTTGAGTATTAATATCTCTTTCATTGACCGGAATTCAATGGGTAAATGTAATGGGATTTTTCCAACTCTTTTTTCGAACGGCGCAATTTTTAATGGAAGGCGTGCCGAAATTCGCCGTCGACGAGGCACGAAACACGCTGTCAATGAAACCATCCCATATGGCCGAGAAGGCGCGTCAGATATGAAAGGCTCATGCGCTGATAATTGAATGGTGATATATCCCTTATGGGCGCATTTGGTATCTCATGCACGTCTTATTCCTTTGACGCATGATAATCTGGCGTCGAGGGCTGCGCGGAGATAGAGTTATGGAGATTGGCAGCCAAATGAAGATATTGTGTGCTCGTAAGTTCATTCATTTCATGATTCCACGCCACCGCTATTGATTCCTTCTCAATCATTTTCGCTGTCCTCAAACACGGACACGCGCCCCTTACACACACGCCTTACAACACACTGCCCTATTTTCTCAACTTCTCCTTATATACACTCAGTAATATGTATAAAAATTGAATTGTGATGACGGTTCCGTCACCATATCTATTTGGGATAGAACTATTTATGAAGGAATAAAATTTAATCATGAGATTAGCGTTTGCTTTACAATATGCGGCATCGAATTAAAATATTATTACATATGCTGCAGTAAGACTATTGTGAGGTGGCATCCCCTATACGTTCAAGTAAGTCTCAATGTATAAAAACACTCCAAGATTTGTATGTATAATTTCTAACACCAGACCCGCAAATACCAAAGTTTCCAAATAACGTCACCATAATCACAAACAGTAACACAAGCACAAATACAGTAAGGCTCAATTCATAAATTATCCCACCGGTATCCCCTCCAACACATTTATACTACATGAGTGGATACCACCATCACAGTTACAGCACAGTATAAATTTGTACTTTGGACTTGTCATTTACGCTAAATAATGTTCAAAAATAGCTAAACCAGCATCCATAACATAATCGATACAATTAACCATTGGCTACTATAAAAAATATTCATAAACTAGTATTATTATATTTTTACATCACTATTTACATTTATTCATTCCGTTATACACAGTACTTCACATATATAGCGATAAAATACGTTTGTTTTCAATCAATGCAATAAAAGCATACTTAATGATATTCATTGTCGGACGGATAAAGAAGGACGCATAAGTTAATCACCGACGTAGAATGGAAGACGACACATAGGTAGAGTTCTGAGGCCGATGCCCAAATAATTTGGAATGCATAGAATCCGATTTATGATATAAATCATGCATCGGTTGGAGAAGAGGAGACTTTTAAAAGAGACTCTTCTCATTCGTGACAGTGAATAAGATTGAATCTGCAAAATTTATAACGAGAAGACCGTTTTCTAATGAGCGAATTTCGGAAGTCGCAGCATCAGCTTTGGGAAATACCATTCAGAATAAGTTTGAGAAGTATCTCAAAGGTAACGGGGGCCTAACTATTCCAAAACGATCTAAAGCAAGTAAGTTCAGTCCCGAATGGAAATCATTGCGAGATATTTAGCGGAAAACATTCATAATTTATTTAAATTATGTTATATGATCCGAAAAGTTCCTCAAATATAATCGAGTAATCGAAGACTGTGCATTTTATTGCTTTTTGAAACCCGAATACCGTCTGCAACTCAGAATAAAAGATTAGACGCCTTCAAATAAAGCTTTAACATGAAAAAATAATTGCAGAAAATTTCACCAATACTTTGAAGGAGCGGCCTTATAACAGATCAATGAATACAATTCCGACAATGCAGAGATGCAATAAAGACTAGCTTCAGAAGTATCAGTCATGGAACGAGCCGAGGAATCTGCTAATAACAGGGATAGAGGTGAAGTTCAATTAGAATACAAGCGTTCAAATTAAATTTCAGACAGAGCCTGCGTATCTTAGGAAATACAACTCCCTGTAGTCCCAACTGCAGTTAGATCATTCCAATAACGACAACGCGCTCTACGAATAACTAATTGTACTGAGACGTACAGTTAATTTGTTAACCCGATTCCGATAAAAAGAGTTCGCATAGCAAGAGATTTTTAATGTACGCCTATTTTGAAACGATTGTAATTTAAAAATTTATCCTTCACTTTTAAATGTTGAGATTACCCAAAATAAGAGACTAAGGTAAGCTAACTTTGTAACATTCGATTAATGTAGAATAGATAGATGTAAGATAGGGCAAAGACAGTTAATTGGGCACAAATAGGAAATTCTTATCTGGACACCCAATAAGTTAGGCTATTGGGAGGCTGCCAAACTACATTTTGGATCTTCCGCTTATTCATGATAGCTAACTATATCCGCTATACTTTCCATTAGTATAAAAAACAATTATTAACATCGAAGTTTGATAAATATAGTTCGATTCTATCATTTAAGGAATAAACCAAGGGAATTGTTATATTAATTTATTTCAATCATCTTCAAGCAAATTTGTTATGGACGAAATCAATATTTCTCCCAAGAACTAATTTTAAATTGAAATTATACATTTTTATTACTTCATTACTGATTTGATGTGATTTTATTAATTTTTCAATATAATATGCTGTAATGGCGATCTTAGTTAGAAATGTTACCTGGAGATCCCCCTAAAAAAAGTTTAGTAATCTTCCGAAAAAAACAGTATTGATTTGAAAGAAGTTTTCAAAAATAAGAAAATAGGTATCCAGATACTTATATCTCACACCCTAGTAATATCCTCCATTTAAAGATTGACGTAACATATACTTCCTTCGTGTTTTTGAGCTGTAGTTGTTGTTCAGTATATTTATTATTAAAAAAAAATTGGAGATAGAAGTGCGAAATTTAGACGAACAAAGTAACGATTCTTATTTAATAACAGCCCCATAATTATTACCTTAAGCCAACATGTTATATTGATCATTTTAGTGTTTACAAGACATCAAAGAAATTAGTTTATAAATGGATGTATTTTTAAGAAATGAAATGGGTGTACTCACCAGTAGTGATGGATGCAAGGAAAGAGCACAAAATGGTTGCCCAAAGGCCCGAGCACAAGGGCCCTTCCCAAGAGCCCATAGCCCTCCTCACGTCCGCCGCGACGACGGCCGATGGCGTCGGAGGCGTCGCTGGAGAGACTCTGAGCCGATATTCGGCTTAGCGAGGAACGCCTTTCGGTTTGGAGGCCGCCTCTTCCGATCCGATGTCCCGTCCCCGTCGGAATCGCATTCTCCTGTCGAAAGAATTTTATGCCGATTAGATTTCGCAAATTTGAAGACTCTTTACTTATTTGTACAGGAGAGTGATTCCGAAAATAATGAATGGTTGTGTAAGTAATCGATAGTAATAATTGTTATTGAAATTAATACAATTGGTACGTTACTGTTCGATCAAAGAGTAATTTATTACTTTCCATTACGGGTAATTTCTCGTGTCACTTTACACCGCCTGATTGATATACTGCAAGAACACAGCAATGCAATGCTGTTTGCGGCATCACAGGGGACAATGATTGTAGCTGCTTATGTCAGTCATTCAGGAAACAGAAACACGTGCGTTCGAAGGGATTTAAATTTGGATGCACGATGATGTCATAACGAAAGTAATTCTTTTGATATTATTACTATCATAGCTAAGCATTACAATAGATTCTTGAAGTTGTATTAACGAATGATGATTAGTTCTACGAGATTCAATATCAATACATTTCTATTGCCATTACAGTGTGGTATAAAACCATGAAAACAGAAGATTATACTAACTAACTAAATACCATGCATTGGCATTAAAGAATACTTCATAATCAATGAAGCACATTCTCAAGTGTAAATATTTATAGAGTTAGTAAACGTTCCCTGGATTCCAATGACAATTGCTGCAGTATAATATAAATGATTTTTTTACTAATTGTAAGTATATTGACGTAATAGAATGATCAATTGAGTCAAACGACCCTTATTGATAGGCTGCCATTATTCAAATGGATAAATCCAGGGTCGAGACCTGTGTACTGAAAGCTGATTACTATTAATGAAATTAACTATAGGCGATTTTCGCGAAACTTATAATTTTGGACACTTTACAAAATGCTACATTCACATATATCGAATGTGGGATGTATTTCAAATTTACGAAGTTCAATTTTTTACAGTAATGCGCAAAAGTCTGGAATTCCCTTCCGCCGTAGCCGTCTTTCGCTTATTAGAGTCAGAGGAGAGTTCGTCGCTTCTATTCCATTTAGCCGACTTGGAAGTTTCCAAAGATCGAGGATTCACCTCCAACTCACATTTCGGATTTGCCTATTGTGTCACATGCGCTCATTTGGTAGTTCCAGTCGCCTTGACAGACATTGCCCATTCGCTCTGATATTTTCAAAAAGTACAAAAATGGATCTTAGATATTACAGATGCTCTGTACAGCAGAGCACACAATCCGAAATGAATTCTTTAGTTGATGGCATGGCGGAAATTCGCTCCGGTTGCATAATTATTGCATTTTAACTCTTAGGCATGAGAAGTGAAATGTATTTTCTGCATTTTGAGGTGAAAATGTGAGAGGAAGGACACTTAAAACGCTGGCATATTATCCCCGCGCCATCTTATAATCTACATATATTCTATTGTTGTATTCGTGGAACGAAATTTCGCGCCATTTTTCCAAATCGACGATTCGTGACATGTACATCGTGTCAGAAGTAATGCATCATTCTTCCTACGTTAAATGTGTTCTGGAAAATTGCCTTGTACCTTGATAGTGCCGATCTCTTTATTGTCAATGTCTCGTAGCCCCTTTTGTATTGACTCTCTTCGGTGTCTACCATTACAGTATTTTCAGACCCTTTATTCACTCTGCATAGCGCCCTGAGGCTAAAATGAAAGAATGAGTGTCATCTGAAGACGTAGGTTGAATCTTTCTTTTACATAATAGACCGAGAATTAAATTGAACTATACCATACCCATGTAATTGAAGCATATTTCCAAGCAACTCTGGTCTTCGTCTGTCGTTTTTATGATTTAAATATGCATGTAACGTATTTCACCAGCCTTATTACTCCAAACAAAATATTTTTTCTTTTTGCTGTATCGGGTCATATTCATATATTTATCAGTAAGTCATATTATTTTTACATACTTTAGAATGTTTCAAAATAATATTTTACAAGCATATTATATACCTCCAACTATAAATTATGAACAAAATACTGTTTGTTGGACATAGGCGAATAGATTTCGATGTAATTGAATTTACAACATGAGAAGAAAATATGATAAATAATAAATAATCAAACATCATAATCTACATCTACATTGTTAATTTAGTGTATCATGTTCAATCAGCCTATTTTAGTTTAGGCAAAATTTTTCCTCGAGTTCACTATTTAGTGTAAACAATACTTGATATGTTAGCCCTTATAGTATATTCATGTATATAAATATATATTTATTTATTTGCGGAATTTATGAAGAGGAGACAAATTTTGTTTGCCCCCTCCTCCTATGTTTCTTTATCCAAAGGATCTTTAAATTATTACACATGTTTCGAAAAAGTTAAATTCTCCTTTCTTACTCAATATGCCTGCATTTCGAGCTAAATATTTAAGACGAAGGGCACTTGGAGAGTAAAAAATCTCTATCCCTGTTTAATAAACGCAAGCTTGGTATAAGACGCACAATAGGTCCGTATAAAATATAATACTTAAGACCTAATCCTAGAACACCAATTGGAACATTATGAAGAAATTAAGTAGTATTTCAGAAATCCATTACCTATGTATCTTAACACGCCAATTCCTAATCATACTGCTCTATTCTATGTCTATGATATCGCTGTAGAACTAAAAAAAAGTTTTTACGAATTTATGAGTCGCAAAAGGGTAACGACCTTATAATATTGGCTGTATCCCGATAAATATATTCGATATAAATTGAATCCGAAAAAAGGGTTGCATCTATTTCTTGGCGTATAAAAAGAATCAACTTCTCCTTCGAGGAGAACTGAATCAAAATAGCTGAATTTTTCAGCTGATTGGTGTTGAATAGAATGTCCGAAGGTATTCCGTTGCACCTATTTTTATTTTGGATCAACGCTATTTGTTCGAGGAAAAAGCTGAATGAAAATGATATGCGGGTATTTGCATGTTCACCTGCAATTTGTTTCTACTCTTCAGGTATCAGGAGTCTGAATATAAGAGATGAAAATTAGACCGGAAGTAAGGATATATCAATCTTCCAGTGTCAGTCTTTCGTTTTAATAGTCATATTCACCACTTTTTTCTCGAATCTCAAAAAAAAATTTAGAATGCGAGGCAAACCTCCGCTCTTAAATTTAATTTCTTTTTTGCCAGTCACGCTAATGCGGAAATAAAGTAATGAATATTTCAGACAAATTACAAGTGAATACAATACTTCAATGTAAATATACGTAACTGAAGGGAATTATGCAAGTACCTTTATTTAATGGTTGAATAAATGCTGGATTTTAAAAAATCTTTTATAAATCTATTGAAATTACAAAATATATGCTGTTAATGTTTTCTCGGATGAAGAAAAATGTTGCGAAATTTAATTTGTAATTTCATTTATTAAGGAAAAGGAAGAGACCCATGGAAATTTCAATTCTCACTCGTTACAAATCAGCATGGGACAAAACAAGAAGTGGCAACGAACTTCGGACCTTAAATTAACGAAAAGCGTTCCAAATTACGACGGATTTAATGCTTGTTTTCATCCCGAGGAACGTTAAAATGTTTGAACCTGAGGATATTCAGCAGAAATGACGAGGAAAGAAGGCCTCTAATGAGAGCGTCCATCGAATAAAAACGACCATTCGCAGGAAAATTGCTTTCGCAACCGTAAAAAGGATCATCTCTATCAAAACTCTCTTGTTAAGAGAGAAAAAAAATCAGTTCCCCTTCCTTGAAACGTCTGCCGAGGCAATAAACTGAAATTGATACATCTGAGAGAAGATGGATGAAGATTAAAGAAGAATCTGCTTCTAATCAAAACTGTCACATGTTCTGCCTAATATCGTGGAAACGTAAATTAAATTACGCTACAAACAAAAAAGTCCTAGTTTTATCTATTGTGATTATTGGTTTTTGATGCCTAATGCTATGGATATTAATTTAGTAGTTTAAAAAATCCTGTGTTTTCTATGATAAGAAAATTAAAAATCCATGAATGTCTAATTATTTTCAAAAAGATTAAAAGACCTCGAGGATTGGAAATTGGATTTGGCTAATGGAAACATTAACACATAAAAGTACGAGATAAACTAACAAGAGACTAAATATTTCGCTGTAAAGAATGTATCATTCTAGATAATTTAATCCAATGTAAATTTAAATGTAATGGCATCATTCAAGGACATATTTGAATTGCCTTGTATTATAAAATTTTCGATACTTACGGTAAGAGAGTATCGTAAGAGAAATTATTCTACAAAAAAGCAAGAATGATGCGTTAATTCAAGGTCAACTATTTATGTTAATACACAAAGAGAGGTCAAGAGTTTTCAAAGGAAAATTACAGACGTTATAGGTGCAAGGTCTACGACCTGGTATTCATCCAGGAAAGAGAAATATCAAAGGAAGCAATCTGAGAAATGACTTAATTTACTAAATTGGACGACTAATTTAAGAGTTGTGGGATCTGTAGCTTTAATAGTTTGCCAGTTCATTCAAGTGGGTTCAATGACACGGGTAAACAGAAAGTTGCTCAGATAAGTGAATAAACTTGGAGGAAGCATCAAAATGAGACCACTTAAGGCCGAGGCGTAGAAGCAGGAAGATCTTGGCCCAAAGAATGAGTTTTATTGCCAAACAATAAGATTTCCCTTTAGCTACCTCGATAAGGTCGTGGAATTGCATATTCTAAGATTCATAGAATGAATTTATTTTATATTCTAGGACAAAGTCCTATGGAACATGTTTACAAAGAAAAAACACAAATTCCAAAGGTCTGTGGCGGAAAAAGAACAGAATAAATGAACACATAAGAAATTTCAAATGATACAATTACAATTTAAATTCGTAAAACACAAGAAATGAATATTACTTCTCGAACAGAAACAATTTAACCTTAAATTGACATAAACTAGTAACCTCAATTAAATAACAATGAAGGCTATTCCATATATTTATGCCAAAATTAATGGTGGATGATTGGAAAATATTAGTCCTACATTTCGGGTTCTTAAATTTTCTTCTAGATCTGACTAGTCTTGCTGAATCATTAATAATCACAAGGATTAGATTGTACAAATAGTCGGGTGATTTTGCAGAAAACATTTTTAAAAATTAAATCAGATAATTTGAAAATTTTTCGATGTTTCAGCCTCATCCGCCAGTTAACATAAAATGGGGTTATATGTTCACATAAACTAACATTAAATATATATCTTATAATATGGGAATAACTGAAAAGGGTGAATTTTCACTCACTGAAAAACTTGGGCATGAGTCTAATGTTCTCAGGATTCAGATAATACAGAACGCATTGAAAAACAATTTTATTGAGAATATTATGCATGAGTCTCATGAAAATCTCCAAGCTAAAAATGTAATAAATATGCCTGAATATGGATGGAAATTCTAACTGTAAGGGATCAACGTTAACATATTGAGATCTTGGTGTGTACCGCTTCTATCTACTGGTGGAATTTGCGTAATTGTATATGATTAATGCAGTTAGATTCCGTATCAAGTATGCATGCAAGGAACGGTACCTTACCGACAAGAATCGCATTCTAGAATTAATGCTTCAGTGAGAGGCGATAAGATTTCTTTAAGAATGGTTGAAACATCGCTCAGCATTGCATGTATACTAACAGGTGTAAGATGGGCAGGAAAGAGAATATTTTAAACTTAGGCTAATTTTTTGGAGAAATTTTGTTTATAGAATAATTTGCAGTAAGTTTGTTCTTGGAAAACATTTTATATGCCTTCCCTGATATACGAGCCAATTTGACAATCGGAGAAAAATCAGGGGAATAAATGCTAGTCCCGGCTATTTTTCCTTTTCTAGTGAGCATTGCGCAAAAGTAACCAATTAGAGGAATAGTTTGAACGACGCTTGCTTCCGTTGTTGCCAAAGTACTGCTGGTGGGGTATATCAGGTTTAGATGCAATTTTTATGTACGTCACAACGCCACTTACAGAGCGCTCTGTTTAGTTAAAACCCGCGGTTTTGCACCCGCAGTCTGATGCATCGAATGGACGGAATCGCTCGTTATGCTTCCAATCGCATAAAGTCACGCTCCGCGACCGCGAAGTCCAATTGGTGGCCGCACATTCATTGTGCGCCGATTTCGGCCTACATCACGGCCAAGAAGACAGTCATCGACTATGGATTCCTCTGCGTTAAAGGAGTCCGTTTGCGGTCGAAGGGGAGAGACTTCACTCCAAGGCCCCTTTTCCTCACCTCTCCCGACGGATCTTCCTAATTTGCATTATTATCCGCAATCACGAGCATCACATTCCTCGCATCACGGATTCGTGACACTTCCCTTGGCAGGGACTCCATTTCCGGTCGCTACATCTCACAGTTTCCGCTAAACATTTTTCTTATCACCATAAACCCTAGTTTAACTTCGTTAACACATTGCATGAATTCAATCTTAGGCTCAACCTATGACTTGTATCTTACTAATCCGTACAGTTTATAGTTTCTTCAATAGATGAGTTTAAATGGAAATTTATCCTACCCATATCTTTCATAAGAACTAAGCTTACATGATAAATTAACCTAAAGTCGAGAAAAATCTTTTATGATTGCACGTTTCATGATTGAAGGAAGTAGAAATTATAAAAATGTGTAAAAGTTTTAATCGGATATAGTCATAAGGCACAGAATTGAGTGGTTTGGAGGTCTTTAGCTGAAACATGTCCCAGGACAGGTTTACCTTGATGATTATAACCATAACATACTCTACTTGTGAGGAATAAATAGAATAACTCTTTCTTCCATCTCTTTACAATTTTATACTCTTCGAACCTTTGTATGGCGTGTAGCAGATGTCTTATAATAATTTTTCTGAATTACAGAATATACATGTTCTCCATTTAGTGTTTCTCTATCCACAAATGACCTTTCAAGCGCATTTCAATGACATTTTAATGCTATGTTAATTGAGAAAGTTTGGATATTCTCATTCTTCAAAAAAAATAAATCATAAAATATCATTCAGTGTCCTTTTTACTTTTTGATACTTCCGAATATTTATAAAAAAATGTAATTTTCTGAGGTCATACTCTTTCGGACCCTCATTTTGTTTCTCCTTCAACTTTTACAATTACATTTGATGATGCGGTCTCCATAGTAAACATAAAGCTGAAAGATTCCTCTGTTCTCCATCATAATAGCAACCTCCCAATTACTACTAGTGTAATTGTTTCCCTGAAATCTTAACTGTGCTTAACTTCTTAATCCTTGAATGTTTTCTTCGACAGCACCTCAGTTAGTTCAAAATCAGTATTGGCTAGTCATTTAGTTCAAGAGGTCGTCAAACGTCTGCAAAATCATAAAATTTGTAAACCCAGATAATGCCGCTGAACCATATTATTTTTTCATCATTAGCGCACATCAATCAACCCGATTCACAGCGTCATATCCACGTCTATTGCAAATATTTCATTTCCTTGAAACCTCGACCCAAACTCGGTCCTCAAACGTCTCATTTGTTATCTCATGTCGCCATACATGATTTCCACTAGTTGCCGCCATGTATTTTATGTTACAAAAGTAGTCTGCTTGTTAGAACAGGAAAGTAAGGCTCGTTCGTAATCGTGTCGTTTGGGATAGACAAGCTTCGTCCTTTTTGACAACTTCTCGCTTGTTCCCCTGAATGATGACCTCCGCCTGCTATCGACCAAAAGTGAATCGCATTGTCTCCACTTCCGTCCCTTTTAGAATCTGCATCCGATACAATAAAGGGAAGTGTAGCCCTCGGTTTTGAATTGGCGAATTAGCAATCGACTCAGATCTTCAAGTGAAGGATGGAAAACATTTAATCACTCGTACTTTAATTATCATGGCATGTTTGACACGATATTAGCAGCAAGAGATCAAAGTTAAATCTTTCGAAGTTTCAAATGCCCTAATAGAAAGCCTAATGAATATGCTAACGGAACGATTGGCAGTTTTATTCCGAAAAATAGTCCTATTATTCAATAAATGAATTTGATTCGAGGATATCACAAGATAGAGTAAAATCGAAGTATCATGGAGAAAAATGGACCTAACCTAATCATCGATTACTTTTTGTCTTTTCTTTAAATTGGAATCATTCCTTTTGTGTTACATCGTATTTTACTGTATCAATAGAAACAGCATATAATGATTTGGATTCTTAGCATTTAATTAAACTGAATCCGTCCATTCCTGATATTTAACTAAATGATGCTACAATTCCAATTATTGACTTTTAAATTTAAGGACGATAACGATTTACTTCATCCATCGGAATATTACACGCGGTTTCTATTCTAAAATTGGTGAAGGACGGCCCGAGTCTAAGACAAAAATGAAATTTCAATTTTGTAATTTATTTAATGAAAGAGAAAATTTTTATTTGATTAATCAATAAATTTAATTTCAAATTCGTTCCTTTCCTCGTTTCTCAATTGGCATCGAATATATGCTCATATTTAACCCTCCGTCAGTCGCGCTTTTGTATTTTATACAACACATTCGGTTTTTCGGGTCCCGTTTCTATCTGGGTGGTCCCTTAAGCCTCATGCCCGGGTCTATTTTCCCCGTCCCCGGGAGTTTTTCACTTATTTCGTCTTAAACTTTATTAGACGCATTTCAATTTCGGAACTAATAGACATCTAGCTTTTTAGGTACTCTCTGAACGCATGTAAATAAATAAAGGTGAATAATAATATTTTTTACTAAAAGTTGTTTACTTCTTAAATTATTCCTCTTAAATTATGTTGTTACCTAAAGTTTAGTACTCATAAATAATAATTAGTTCAATTAATTTTACAATTTTGGCCGGAAAAAGATCGTATTATGAAAATAGGCGCGACTGATGAAAGGTTATATAAGAACTTTCTTTTGTTTTCTTCCACTCTTTCTCTTTTATTCATTTGATTACCTTAACCTCAATCTTACCCGTTGATAATTAGAACAAGCGTTATGAAACGATCATTGGGAGAATAACTCATTTATCGTGCTAAGAAAAATTTTTCATTTAATATAATCATGAATTTTAGATAAGTTTAAATATTTCCATCCAATCATTTACACAACACGATGAAACTTTCGACGCATATTCTATTCCCATAAAGTCCCAAAAACAGTTTACGACTGACCCAATTTCGCGCTCACTACCACTCTTGGGAAGCAGTCGCGAAAGATGCCGTTGATTAATGACCCACCAATTGGCCTTATTTGTCCCCATTTTCTCTATGTAATAAACGATCGGACTTTAAGTCTGAAAAAGATGTATATTCTCATAAAATCACCTGGAAGTGGCCATTAAAAAATCATAGAACAGGCGAATTCCAGACTGCTTTTGTGCGAAAATTTAAGTTCTTATCCCTTCTCTTTACTGTTATAGAGCTGGTATTCAGATCGATCTATAAGGTTAGATGAAACTTTTGATACTCTTTAAATAAATCGGCTTTTCCTAATGAAGTAAAAATTAGAAAGTGAGTAGTTGATTTAGAGCAAATGTTTTACAGAAATAACAATTTTTGTATAATAGAGTGCCATCTTCCTCGCATATGATCCATCGGCGAAAAAGTTTTGTACCTCATTTAAAAAGTCTATACTCAAATTTCAATTGTTCTAAAAAGTTCATATTAGATAGGAAGCATTTTATTTTTTTGAAAATGAAAACAGTCATTTCTACGCTACGCTCAGCGATAAAGAGGAGTCTCACAAGCATTTGATTTTCTTGATAGAAACAAACAGCGCCATTAGCGAAACATATTACGGTGGCCTTATTTGCGATACTAAAATGGCTCTCTTGAGGAAATACAACTCAAGCGGAGACAGCAGCGCGAGTATCCCAGCAAAAATGCAAAATTTCTAACGGCCTCTGATTCCGAATCAGATTCGGATGAACATATTTTGATTTATCACTCAATGGAACATTAAAATGCCTAACCGTATACGTAAATCCCACACATTTTCTTCCCAAACATTTCCTTGTATATACTCATACATGTATACTATGCAAATCTTAAATAAAAGGTCACCCAACTTGTAGCAGAATCAATATTGCTTGAATTTAAAAACAGAGAAATTTTACATTAACTTTTTTGCATATTTTTGTAGCGACGTCTTTAGTTCGAGAAATCGTTTCAAATATTGATATCTGATTTTCACCATTAGAATATGCTCAATTTTTATCCTTTACCTGTAAATTCAAGCAATTCAGAAAAGCGGATACTAATCTCGTAGACATTTAGCATTGTTTTTCGACCATATTGTTTTAAAAACTGAATGTATTTAGGAATTTATCCACTCCAATATCTAAGATTTAGATTAAAGCTAAAATAATGCTTTCACGCGCTATAAAATGGATAATTATTGTACTCGGGTTATAAGTAATAGTGTTCCTAAAATTATGTCTCTATCAATCTGTCGCTACTCCAAATTATTAAAATGTTTTCCAATAATCGTTATATCTTTAATGCATCGATGATGATCACACATTAAATTCATTTTCTACTATTTCATAATCATTTTCTCGTTCAATTGCCAAATAAGTACGTATAGACCGAGTTTGATAATTGGACGTAAAACTCCAAACGCTTGAACGCTTCGGCATAATAGTTTACCGAAAGAAACTCCAGAAAAAATCGTCATCTCACGTAACTCTGATGTCGCCTTTAGAAACATCGGAAATCATTTCTCTTGTGAACTCCTTCGGAAGAAAGCGGAGAATTTTCAATAGAGGTCGCTCGCAGTGATGAGTGGTGCGGTCATATGTGACGTCGAGCTGCATGCGTCCGTTTGTGCGCGGGTCACCATTTTATTGAGGGGTGTCAGCGGAGATTGTTCTGCTGCGAGATGCGGCAATATGGGCTTCCTCCGAAGGTGTAGGCGGCAGCTGTGGCAGCCGTCAAGATTAGGAATCGCACTCTCCCGGAAAGGGGGTTTGCGGCGGGAGACTCAGCACTTTCTTCGGCCGCCCGCATCGTCGGAGAGCGATCTTTGATTGCAAGCCATCGTATTGTCACTTCGCCCCTCCGCTTCCGAGATATTTCCTATTTTTTCACGTCATCGTTTCTGTAACCGCTCGCTCTCTTCCCACGGCGCCCCGACTTCCCCTTTTTCCACTTCTCTCTGACTATTCTCCTTTTAAATTAACTCGATGGAAAAGAAGCTCGCGACACTTGTTCCGGGGAATGTAATTTTGTCCGTGGATAGGCGAACGGTCTGAAACAAGGCTCGCGCACGTGAATGAGAAAGATGCGTTTAGTTAGATTAAAGAGCTTTTGAAATACTCTCAAGGGATTTAAATATGATTCTTACTCGAGGAAAAAATTGAAACGTTTAGAATTTGCGGATCTTAATGAAAATATGGTTCACGAATGTAGATATAGTTCGTCTGTACATAGACGAACGAATTATAGATTCGGAAACAAGCTTTTTAATAATAATAAAAATAATTAATAATAAAAATATTTAATTCGCGTGATAGGAAACTTAAAAAAATCAAATCACACACCAAAATTGTTGTAGTGCTTAGTTTGGATTTCCTATTTCAGTTATGCTTTAGTTTATAATAATATCATAAGAATTTATCCAACATTTTAAATACATTCATCGGAAAGCGGGCATCAGTACACAGCATTGCAAATTTCTTCATTTTAAAGATCATGAAATATTTTTGTCCAATGCTAACCGTCTATTCCTAAATTGCTTATGATGGACATATAACGTGTAAAAACTTCTTACAATGCCATTCATATTCGTTGGAGAATGTTTCCATTAACAATGTACACATCATTTTTATGCGAGGATCATAAACTTCTCTCTATCCTGAGACACCGAATCGATACAGAATCCGACTTCGTGTAATTCCATTGTCCCTCAACGCTCTCTTTTATTAACAATATCTGCGTATTAAAAAGGGAACAAAATGCCTCCAGTGCGCTGTATCCTTCGTATTATACAATGAAAATTTCCGTAAGTTAAAGTTTTCCAATTTTATCTCGGCGAGGGAAGAAACATTTCGAGGGATGGGGAGAAGTTCATTCTCCGAGTCGCAATACGGTTTTAAATTCTATTTCAAAGGATTGCAGAAGGTCTTTTCCCGGGATGCTAGGTGTTCATGAAAGTTTGCGCGACACGCGCGCATAGAAGGCACCTTTCTTATTCCTTTTCAAGGGCAGAATATCCATAGTCGATGCGCTCCTCAGATGAAAGGAGTTTTATTCTCCGAAGGAAATATTGGCGGAAATGTGGGAGAAATGTATTTTTCTTAAACGCGATGTACAGGAAAAAATCTCCCATAGCTCCTCTCGAGAAAAATTACCCGAAATCTTTTATAAAAAGGATTTGGTCTTTTTCTCCGACGACCCTCGTTCATCCCCTCTTAACTCCGGAGGATCGTTTCCCTCAACGCTGGAGAAGTTCATATAAATTCGAGAAGAAAAAGAGAATACAGGAATCCAGAATAGATTACTTGGAAAATAACTTGGGATCACTTTGCATAAAACTTGCAAGAGAGTATTTTTCAGGGTGAGTTTCGTAGCGGAGCAAGAAGTTTAATTTAACGCAAACTCCGCTAATATGTGGTCAAAAGAGGGGAAGTATCTACTCTGACGCTTAATTAAGTAAATAATAGCATTTCTAACTTGATTGCGAATATTAATTTCACGGAGGAGTTGATAACAGATTTTGCTTTAGAATTTAAGTTGGCCGAGAGGTCTAATTATTTCTCTTGAAAGGCTCGTGGCAAAATATTGCAGAAATTAACTTACTTGCGGAAGCTATACGATTACCTTATTTTTATTTAACGTCACGGCTTGCATTAGTTACCTCTCCGATCAATTGCAGTCATTGTTTTATCACATTTTTTCATTATATTGTTATATATTATTTAATATGTTTTTAAATATTTGTACAGAAATCTTTTATTTAACAGAAAAATAATTGTAATTGAGTTTTCCTTGCTAAATTAGCAATATTATATTTATAAAAATATCAAATAGTACTAATATTCAATTCCCAACACATCATTAATTATATTACACCTTTCGCAACATGCGAACAAGAATTAAATTTATTTTTCCCTTTAAGTTTCTCGTAATTATCTGAATACATCGGGCAAAGAACATAAGCACATACAAATTCAAGACTCATACACTGGGCCGATCGAAATGCGAAACAAAGTTTGAATGAAACATCCATATATTTCATATGCGAACGACAAACTCAATATTTACGCGCTTTAAGGTGTATCATAATTATTTTTGATCTATATTCAATCAAGATTGCGAAAGGACTAAATGTAATAATTTATTAGCTTATAAGTTAGAGTTCTAGGATTATTTAAACCATTTAAATTGATTCTCTATAAATTATAATTAAAGCAATCAAACTATTAGTAATTGATTACAAATATTTCCTCGACAAAACATTCCTTCAACTTAATCACGACCCCATATTGGATTATGAATACCTATAAGAACTCTCACGAGAAGGCATACTTTTGGTTTTCTCCTGAATTATGTCTAAACTTTCTTCGTTTGCCTTTACTAAGTACGGGTAGAATTCAACCTGAGGGGTTGATGAGACGAAAGAATCGTTGTTTTCCGGTCAGCTGCACTTAGCGCTAAAATGGCGTCAGGGAATTCCCGTAGTATTTTTCCAAATCAATTTCCACTGCGAACTTTCACACGAAAGAACGTAAACGAAGGCCATGAGCACGGAATGAACGGTGAGATATGAGGAAATGGAGACCAGTGTAATGCTTGATAAAAGTGCACACATATTTGACAAGCGTACACATATCGCAACTTTCTTCTTCCTTTCACCCGTCCTCTGTTTGGCGTTCATTTTTATCGTTATTTACTTCCAAAGCAAACGAAAGTAATGCGATAGATAACAGACCTGCGTAAAATTATCTCGGTATTAAATGTGCTTTAATTTTTGGACAATTAGTTGTCGAAATTTCTCCATTTTGGATTTTTTTCGTTTTAAATTAATACAAAGCCTTTGCAAATGACTTATTTTAAAACCTGTTCTTTATAGAACTCTTCAATCTTTTTGTCTTCAAAAAAGTAAATTCAGGAATAATATTCTTCAGATTTTACGATCCTTCCTAAAGCTATACCCGCCTACATAATCTTCTTCCCTTTCCATGCCGAGAATTTGAACAGTAGCCTTATCGAATAAAAACAAATCCAAGAAACAAGACTACTATGAACAAGAATATCTTTAAAGTTTTATGCAAAGATGCAAAGTTTAAATAAAATGAAATATTAATTCTGCGTAGTTTCTTAAACATTTGAATTGACACGAGCCAAATTTGAATTCAGTTTTAGAAACTCAGGTTAAATTTCTTTATAATGTCGAAGATTACACATACTTCAAAAGGCAGCTAGCGGGGTATTAATGTAAATGGAATATTCATAGAGGATAAAGTAGCTCCACGCAGTAATCTCTATCGCATGTGTAAATGTACTCTGCCATATACTAGATCGTTCCAATACTGCGGAAATAACCTGTCGTCAGAATATTCTTCACAAAAAATGAAAGGACTATTCAAAGATATATGCAAGGCCTATTTGCTTCGAGAATTCAATTTATCTGCAAACGATACGATGAAGTAAAAATTAAAAAAGTAGATTCAGGAGCGGAAATCCTCTGCTTCACAGGAAAGATGCTAAACAGTACAGGTGTAGTATTGAATTTATACGAACTTAGATTAACCTATATTCATCCGTAAACCCTGTACAAACTGTTCTTACCTAGGCTACAGTTCATCTTAAAATTAAATATTTAGAAATTTCATTTATGTTTTTTCTATGACTTGAGTATTTATATATTTTCTAAAGTATAATGACCTATACTATATTTTAATTCACTCATACGCTTAAAAAACAAATTGGGTGAGGAAATCTTACGTCAATATAAATATAACGATACCGAACGTGTTTCCGCAACTTTATCACCGCATTTCAGGGTATATTTCTGATTTGAATTGTTTTATTAGTTTAACATTGAGTCTAAATATCGGAGACGATGAGGTCTAATCATTTATTTTTTCAAATCTTTATTGCTTCGAAGGCAGAATATCACAAATTAATCAGGATTGTTATGAATGGATAATATTTTGTTACAAACAGACAAGAGTTGATTGGATTGATTTAAGGTTTTATAAGTCATAACTCATTCCAACATTTTATTCATCGATTCAAGCTTATAACATATAGGGAAGATACTTCTGTTTCATACTCAACAGCGGAATTGATTTCAAATCATAGCGGTACTCTATCTTCTCTTGCTGCTTTTCATGCTACGAAATCCTGAAATCGGTCGTAGAGAAAAAATATCGGAGAAAAGAAACTCGCAGCTCGAGAAATCGAATGCACATGAGAAATAAAGAATCGTTAATGACAGAGAGTAGCCACGAATGTTTGTGTTCCAATGCAAACGGTCGGAGTGTATCTGATAAGCACCATTATTAAGTGTGATTTTCGAGGAAAGGGCTCTTCCCTTGTCATAACCCAATCCATGGCGCACCCCAAACTGAGCAGCGACGCCTCTAAACAAAGACTGCCACAGAACTCATGGGCACCCCAGTTTGTTGACGCTTTATATTTGAAAGGGGAGAGTTCTTTTGCGAAAATGTCAAAATATTAAAGAGTAAAAATATGCTACGCATCTCATTGCTATTATTTAAGATAGAACAGAATTCTTTAAACTCAAATCATCGCAAGGTATCGCTGAAATTGATAAAAACTACATAAAGTATACATTATATTAAATTTAATTAAAACAGTGACGAATAAACTTGGTCAATTTCAATAAACAAAAAAACATTGTTATTTCGCCGAATCACTTTTATTTCGAATTCCATCAAACTTCACTCCAATATTTCTTATTTTAATGTCACATTGCTTACTTCTTTCGTGTGAATAGATTCCACTTATTTAATAAAGGATTATTCTTCTGGATTTTTAATATATTATGATTTCTTATCAGTATGTACGTAATTCTAACGATGTTATATGTTTAACTCTGGCCGTGGTGGCGGAGTGGTTAACGTGCTAGCGCGTTAACGTTCCAACCTCACGGTCACGGGTTCGAATCCTGGCTAGGGAATGGTTGTCTATGTATGTTGTGTGTGTGTGTGTGTGATATTAATAAATAAAATGCAAAAAAGGAATAAAAATAAGAATATGGGTTAATTGGAGGAATAGCCTTCCTAGGCTAAAATTCGCCCAAAAAATAAGACGGCATTATTATTATTATTATTAATTCCAATCGAATATAACAATTGTACTATATCAATTTGAATTTATATCCTACATTGATATTTTAGGTTCTTTTAAATGAATTTGAAATTGCTTTAGAGATATTTTTGAGAAGTTCAACATCTGTTATAACATAGATAGTTTTCTAAATATACTATTGCTCCAGCACGACAGGATATACGTATCTGGAATCAAGAACAGCTGCTTATCCTCACGCAAGGAGGTCAAACGCGATATTTACTACCAGCGATGTGATTGCTGGACACGTAATACTCTTCTGAAACTACAGAACTAAACGTTTCGGTGTTGTTCAGATAATACGTGGTTGTAACCAGAAAAAGAGTCCGTCGAGACCTTCGCAAAGGGCTCCCTACTGTGAAATACGGAGATAGTCCTTTTTTTGTCAGAGTCCTTTTAACACTGAATTTGATAAAAATCTCTATAGTTGCGACCCTTAAATACATTCTAAATTCTTCCAAAATTTCTACCATCCATTCTCAAAGTTAACTCAACTTGTTAGTTACGATTTATACCAAGGATGGTGAGGATTCGATGTTTTTAACTAGTTACCGCTATTTATATTTTCAGAGATATGGTGAAATTCTAAACATTAAATTATTCAGGAGCGAAAGTGAAACCAACTTTTACTAGACGTAGACCTTTTTAACCACTTTCGCTCCTGATGGAACAAAATTTCGTTTCTTAAATATCTCTGTAAGAATGCAATGTAGGTATATACAATTATGAACAAAAGTTATAGAAAATGTATTTTACTACAACGTTTGTATGAAACATTTTTTCTTAACACTGAATGTTTAGGAGTTATTCTTCAATAATGGTTAACCGGAAGTTGTTGTTTATCCAGAAATGGAAGTTTTTCATACATATCTCTGTCAGAATGCAATGTAGGTATAAATAATTATATACCAAAGTTGTAGATAGTATATTTTACTACAAATGTTTTATGAAACATTTTCCTGTAACACTCATTGTTTTGGAGTTATTTATATATTACCGGCATAGGCTTCTGTTTTCAATAAATACGGAGAAAGTCATGTGTTGGCCACATCAGATTTTTCTTTTATGCTATTGAAATACCTCATCCAAAACATGTCAGAGGAAATAATGTTCGGAATGCTAGAGAAGACGAGCACTGCACCAAATAATTGTTGATAGGAGAAAAAATCTTCATAAATTACGACGCAAAGGTTATATTTTGTAAATTAGAGCACGAGGAAAAACCATTATCCAGAGAAGTGAAATGATAGTGGAGTGCTATTCAGTGATTAAAGTTCAGCACGACTACAAAGACGTCCGTTAAACAGAGCTAACCTCGTACGGTAGTAAAGAAACATACTTCCATGGGTGAAATTTGCAGCATAAACATATGACTGTCGCTTTGCCAGTTCCGTCCAACATCGAGTTCTATACGAACAGCGTAATTAGCGCACCAAAAGCTCGACTACGGCTAAGTAAAGTTTGGAGTGAATTCTCTCGTAAAATATTAGAGTAACCTTTCTCGAATCTGGATTGCACGCTGTAGTATGAGGTCCTCAACAGCGATCCCGTAATGGTCCAACGAGCAGCGCCGAGTATTTCGTGAGGTCATTACACGGTCAACAGATAAGCGCGACCGCCGACGAATCGTCCTCAGAACTCACGCGGAAGTTTCGGAAACAAAAGGACGGAATGAGTGAAATTCCTAAATTCAGGCTCAAGTCACTCCGAGGAGATCTCAAATTGAGTCCGTGCCGGAGTATTTCTAATTAAGGCATTTCTTGCCGGAATTGCGTAATTAATTATGGAGGTCATGTGTGTATCGCTACAAGGAATTTAATCGATTGCTTGTGACGATAACGTCTCTATCACAGGGAGCAAAATTTGAGTGAAATACGCAAGAATACTGCAGATGTCGTGAGCTACGAAGCCTAAAAATTACTTTATGCATGAATTAAAATTTGGTATGACCGTAACATTAAACATGGATACGAAATAATGGAAACAAAAACTCCTTAAAAATCAATATAAGTGAGTACTTTAAGTGTAAATATCAACAAAAAAATTCTCTAAGTTATACGTTTTCGAGGAATCGTTAAGTTCGCAAACCTTTATTTTTACCTTTTTCTGTTTACTGGAATGACTTCTAATTTTCTCGTGCGTTATATTTTATGGAAATAATATCACATTCGGAGAGACGTTTGATAGTGTAAGGGAAACGGAATCAAATACTATCACATTTTGCTGAAAAAAGAACTTATTGATATATGATGATAATAATAAAGAAATCCTAATTCCGTTTGTTGACTTCATTGCTAGAGGCGGTATTACTTTTTCGAAGCAAATTTGCGTTTTTGCAAAATATCTCCATTAATCTGATATTTAGATATATGTATACTATTATTTATAAAAGTTTTAGAAAATAAAAATTTACTATAACTTTTGTATGAAACATATGTTTGTATAACTGATTGTTTAGGATTTATTCATGAAGTACTGATAAACCGGAAGTTACTGATTATTTTTTTTGTGGGCGCTCTGGGCGCTGTGGGCGAAAGGCCAATTTCACGTTTTTCATCGAACATTTCCCGAAAAACATTATTGTATAATATTGTAATATTGTATATAATGCTTGTGACGTAAAAGATAATATGATATAAATTAATCACTTATCATCTAAGTTTAGATTGAATATAGAGTTCGAAAATACTGTCGTAGTTTAATATTTACACCTTATATATGGAGAAAGTCATGTGCTGGCCACATCAGATTTTTATTATTCCCTTGGTAATTCGTGATTCGTTTTGTTATGCTATTTCTGCATTTATCAAAAATGAAATGATCACTCATATTAAAAATAAATGATTTAAGCGTGCTTTATATGTACTGTTTTTGACGAGAGAAGTCCTTCAGTAGGAATAGTCTAGAATGAGTGGTGAATGACAGGAAGGAATAATTATAAAATAAAATGTAAATAAAGAATGTTTGGTGAAATCAAAACTGTAAATAGCCTAATAACTCATAATAGAAATTTATCCCACTTGTAATGTAAAGCATCGAATTGTTGACTAAAGGAACTATTCTTAGCATATATAATCGATTAAGGATTAATGATGAATAACAAATACAAAACCCAATAATTGCGGAAATTTATCTCTTTTTGCCTAGATTTCCAACAAAAGTATCCTCAGTAGTAAAAAAGGAAAGCATCTTGATAATTTTACCATATTTACAGAAAGACGGATTTTATACACTCACTTCAACACTACATGTGAAATATGTAGAATATAAATAATTTTAAAATAAATAATTAATGAAAATAATCAGCGAATATCTCGATTTATAGAAATAATTTGTTTCAAAAAGACTGGAAATTAAAGTGAGAAATACCCAAATCTTAAGAGGTTATTACTCACAGAATACTTCTTCTTAGTACCTTAAGATAGTGCTAGAAACGATTTTGCTTGCTTTATCGGACGGAATGGGTAAATCATTGCCATCGTTAACCCCAAATTGTTCCGGGCCGAATACGGCACTAGCCAAATTCCTTCCACAGCCCTCGTTACTCCCCAAGCATACCTCGAAAACAAATATCCAAGTTCTCTAGAGTTATGTCCCTCTAAAACGAAAAGTCTCCTTGGAAAATCTTTTGGAGGAAAAAAAGAGGCAATGCTCTTAGACCGCAGCCAACAAGATCTCCGTGGGAAAATGCTCAAATAAGAAACCCGCTATCCCAACCCTCTTCTTCTCTTCCAATCACGAGACTTGATCCATCTTAATACCTTCTCTACCCAACTTTCTCTCACTTCTCTCCCAACTATCTCTTGGACTATCCGATGCAGTCATTCTTGCGTTAGGAAAGAATAAAATATCTGCCGGGAGTTTTATTAATATCATATTCACGAGGAAAAGACTTGTCGGTCAAATCACGAGTCATTTGATCAACCTGTGGAGTATTCACAAGTATTTGATCTTTCTCCAATCAGCGGAATAGATTTTTCCTTTAAATTTAACTTGCCTTTACTATCAAAAGTGTATCAACTACCACTTAATGCTGGATTAGGCATTACACCGAGAACATTATTTCAAACGTGATTCATTCGTATAATGGATTATCTTATAATTTCACGTTGAGAAAAAATTGTAGGAAAATACGCTTTAGTTGTCTTACTTGCAAGTATAAACAAACAAGGGCCTTAGTTCTTTATTTTTATCTTCGAAATTTCTCTTTTGTGATGTTTTTTGTATTACATTCTATAAAAGAATTCATCGATTTTTTCTGACATTTATAACCTCAGGTTAGAAAGTGGGCCAATGACAGATGTCGATGAGAATATATATGCATCTCTCGGTGGAGTTAGCTCTAAAATCGTAATTGGTACGATTTCGGAATCGTTGGCATATATAATTCTGCGATAAAAAACAGAATTTTGTACCTAATATCAGAATAGTCCATGTTGGATGGAAGAGGAGACTTTTTAGTCTGAATATCGCCTAATAAAGACCCCTAATAATAATAATAATAATAATAATAGTTAAGCTGCCTACATTGAAGCAAAAGTAATTTATTTCTAACTTTATCTCTCAGTTTGAAACATGAAATACGAATTAGCCCTTTCGAATGTATTACGACGAAGGGGATATTTCATTCCAGCTCACGAAAAATTCTCAACGGCATATTTTCGCTCTTGGAAACAGGCCTGTTTGCTGAATCGCGTCACTTGGGAAACTCGAGAGGAATTTCAATGTCGGTTGTGATTGCTACATTAAAAATGTTCAATTTTCTGCAGCTCGGTCGGATAGAAAAGAACTCTCAGAGTTGACAGTATCAGTCACGTGCAGAAGTCCTTCATTCGGTCCCTGATCGGGTGCAAAAGCGATGCCACGGCCAATTTCTGAAGAAAGGGTTTCTGGGAGAGTGAGCTCCAGTCGGTGAATGCTGAGACCAGTGCCCTTCATTTTGGTAAATGATCCCAATATTTCTCGACTTGGTTTCTCAACTCAAATGTATTTCTTCAAAACGAAGCAAAAAGAGCTTACCACCGAATTATTTTACCTAAACCACACAATGAAATTTTTTGTAGATCATTTCTTTATCTTGGTCTTTAATTATTTGTTTCTTTACGCGTAAGTGTATCTGGTGTAGATAAAGAAGTAACTTTCTTTAAACTTCTTAAAGAATGGTTATTCCAGAACAAGGAAGTGGAGTATATGTTTAAAAGGATTGAGTTAATTTCTTCTGTTTTGATCAAGAAATTATACTTGTGTTATTTTAATTGTATTGTACATGTTATGATTGTATGCCTTTATTGTTCTGGCATTTTCAATATTTTTCCAATATCAATTTTTCTTATTGATTGTTTTTGTATCTATTTTAATTCTGTGACATGTTACCAGTTAATAGCGGCACAACGACTGTTTTCCTTTGTTGTTTTCTGTTTCCTTTTTGTTTTACCGGAAGAGTCGGTTAACCCCAAACAGGATGCTATCCTAGGGGATCCTATGTCCTTCGATTTTAATTTTTGTAATATTTACTGATTTATATGTCTTTATATGAGGAACAAATAAATAAATAATTAAATTAAATTAACGTCAATTTACGAGTTAAAAAAAAAATATTCGTAACCTTTTATTCTACCGGAAACATTTCACGACAGTATCTCAGTGTCAGTACGACTAGCTTATTTCATGGACGAATCCTTCCGATCCTTGCTCTCTCCGACGGAATGAAAATCGCTTTCTCTTCCACCGATACTCGTAACTTTTCCGATTCATTCGTGGGTAATTTTTAAGCCCCCGCCGTCCATCATCGAATTCTCATTTACTTTGTCGGTCACACAGCAACTCATCTTTATTTTTCCCCCTCCGTTCCTCAAAGATTAGAGGGTCCAACCTTTCTCTCAAAAACGCTGTCATCTACAGAGGAGGAGGGCCTACTTTTCCAAACTCCCCCCGCCAGCCACAGTTCCTCCACTCAATCCCCCCTTCCGCTGGCGTTTGTCAAATTGCCGCGCGGAGGCCGCCACATTCCCTGCTAGACGTGGCTCGGAACAATCCCCCCCCAGACTCTTGCACCGCCTCCTCCTTTAAAAATCCTCCTTTGGAGTCCTCCCCTCTGTACTACACCCACGGCCTCTTCCCTCGAAGCGGAAGACCTCGCAAATTGGTTGGGGAGTGGTTGACAGTGATGGAAGGGAGAGATCGCCCCCACTCTTCCTCCATATCTCACTCGCCACTCCTCCAATGTACACCCACCCATTCATTTCGCATTACCACCGCTCCGTTTTCCACGAAAGCGCTTTACATCCGCTACCCCTCCCCTCCAGAGTACAATCCTCTCGCATGCTTACTGGTACGGTTCTTCCGCGAGCAATCTGTGTTACTTGGGCGAGGAGGGAAAAAAGGGGGCTTCGCAGGAGTAGTTGTTTCGGAAAACAATTACACCGCGGCGTGCGGCGTCATCTTCGAAATTAATTCGATTTGGGTTCGATTGTGGGCGGTGAGGATTGTTCTTTCACTCTCAGCGAAAGTCGACTGGATTAGTTTGCCTGCTGCTCCTATTATCTCAGTGTAATCAATTGGTAGCAGATGTGTGAATGCCATAAAATACAAATAAATTACGTTTCAACTGCTCTTTCCGTGCATCTAATCGATAACTAGAAAACATCCCATTAGGACCATCAAATTTTCAGCGGATTACGTTATTATTGTAGGGGAATTTTTCTTCAAGACCTGATGGCAGAAATTTATTTTTCTCTTATCATACACGATAGGTAACAAAAACCAACCTATTCTACAAAATTCCCTAAAATATAAGAGGTTTATAATGACGTTGGTTTAGGCATACAAAAAATTAATTGTGGAAAATTTCCCTTAAAGAGTGGGGGAAGTTCAATTTAATTTATGTTGATTGATTGATTTGATTTGAAAGGAGAAGGGGTAAACTCAAAGGCACTTAGGCCCTTTAAGGTCCATTGTGCCATCCGCCATTATATGAGATTACCCATGGAGTCCCAAGGCCTTTGAAAAGGCAAGGACACTACCTATGGGTAAATCTCTTATATCGCTGGGTTACTGTAGAAAGGTACCCTTTATTTAAAAAAAGTTCATGTATGTTAGACTTATACAGTAATAATCGCTTTGTTCTATTAACTTAAAATGTCTCCTTCACAATAAGTCGAGGTTTTGAGGCGCCCATGCTGATGAGATCGATGCTAGGAGACCAATAGTCAAGCAGAAGATTTCTCAACTGTTTTGTAATAGTTCCAAAGATACGTCGGCGTAGTAGTTAGTAAATTATGTGAGATTCAGCTGCTTTTGTTAAAAGAATGAGTGCTAAGAACAAGTACAGAGAAAGTTCAAAGGAAGCGACTCGATTGAACTTGGTCATCTTTTCAGTTAACCATTATATTCCAACAACACAGAAAAATATTTTCAATTGTGATACTGTTACAACTACAAAATAGTAAAACCTTTTACTTCAGGTGAATTCCGTTTCAGCATCAGCTTTCAATATTTCACTTTCCCATTGCTGTTTGCTGATGAGTAGACCATTACGAGGTTACCCACAGTCACAATCAGAGGGTCAATTAGGATGAGAATTCGTATGATGCAGATATAGAAAAGCTAAATTTACACTCGATACTCCTCAAACAAAGTAGACATTTGCGCGATAGAGAGAGGCTTGTTAAAATGTTTAACTTCTTTGCGATGCAAAATTAAAGAAAACTGTTCCAAAGAACAAGGAGAAATGCCTAAGCTAGCTGTTTGAAGTGCATGCAAAGCAGTAACCTGACGTACAGGACGCGGGATGAAAATCATTAGAAGATAGAAGACTAACTCAATGAATAAATTCATTAAATAATTTCAGAGAAATTACGTTCTCAGATGATGTAACCGATATAATGCGACCCCCCTGTTATATGGGCCGTTCTGATACTGCCAGAAAGATTAGGGAAATAGATGCTAGAACAAATAGTTTCAAAAATTCATTTTTCCGCGAAGTATACGCAAAAGCAACCGTTTAGGAAAATAGAGTCAAGCACCCCCTGCTACACGCCAAAATGCGGCTTGCAGGGTTCTTGAATAGACATAGATAATGATAGGAATAACCTTTTCTTTGTCAACATAAATATTCCATCTTTGATTTCACAAAAGATCCCGATGTGGCAGTGAAATTCCTGAGATATGAACGCTTTGCAGGATAGACCGAGAGCCTGCGGATGATATGCAAACAAATTTATTTATTTTGATGATTTGAAAAAGGTTTGATTCCCACTAAATTTACCCACGTCAGATATTAATCCGGGGATTCGAACAAATGAAGGGCGCGGCGCGAAGCAGCCTCAGGGTCCTCGACAACATATCTGCCGCTTTTCAATTCAAAGCAGGAATCGAATTCCATTCGATGACGGATTTTATGACCTCTCTGAATCGAGGGAACATTTTTTCCGGATTTTCGCCGCTATCCATATTAACCAATTAATTATCCGATTTCGGTGATTTTCCTCACTCCTTTTATTCCCTCCTTTTATTCCCTTCGTCTTCTTCCCCTTGTCTTCCCTTCAAATGAGCATTCACATCACTTCCGCTCCCTATTTCCTTTTATGGCCCTCACCTCCCCGTTCACCTCACATTATTTTCATTTTCCGTTGCGACTTCAAAATTATAATCACTCTCAGTTTTCTCAACCGAATTATTCTCTTTGCCATCACAATGCATTTTCCCTTTTATACGGACTTTAAATAACCAATTATACTTTATCAAAGACTAGTTTTCGATTTTCCGGTAGTTAAGGATTTAATTTTCTAAATTACTTTGATGATTGGGATATATTTCATTTGTCTAATGGCATTGGATGGATAAAAATGTTACTTTCTCTTATTTATCTCTTTGTTTTGTTTGTGATACGGAAGTTATTGAGGTATGGGTGATGTTGAATATCGGTATCTGTAGTTTTCTTGTTTATAACTGGTTCGAAGAGCCATCAAAGATAAATATATCGCTTCGTTTTCGAGCTTTATGCTGGGTGAGATCTTTTTCTTCCGTGTAACTCGCATTTGCAAATAAAAATGTTATCCCCATGTGCCATGGCAAGGCCATTTTGGCATTAAATTACTTACCGTAATAGTTGAATATATAAAATTATATATTTTTATGGAAAAACGGACTTGAAAAAAGTCTGACAGGGCCGGGAATCGACTTGTTAACGACTTGTTAATAAATGGCTTGTTAAAATGTTCTGGTCGGGTAGCCTAGATGGTTAAGGCAGCCTCCTGGTTAGAGGAAGATCCCGGGTTCGATTCCCGGCCCTGTCAGACCTTTTTCAAGTCCGTTTTTCCTTGGGAATTTTCCTGGGTGCAAAGTCACCTCAACCCTTTCCTTTTTTATATATTTTTAAATTTAAAATATGATTAGTTTTAGCATAAATGATTATTTCTTTGATTTCAAAAATGGTTGCTAATTCTTTAATCTAAGGAGTAAAAGAAAATTACGATGTTAGTTCCATAATTTCTAATCATTAAATATAACATCATAATTAAAGGTAATGGTTGTATGTAGACACCAATTTAATCAGATGAATTCCTAAGGATCTTAAGTCTCAAAATGCTCACCTATAGTCATGGAGATATGGCTATACAAGGGCCATACCGACACATCGGAACTGCAACGAAGGCAAAGACTCTTAAATACGAAGTACAATGTTTTCGAGTAATACTTATAACATAATACGCGCAGAGTAATGAAAGAGAAAATGAATTTTTAAATGCATTCAAAGTAAACAAAATGTATTATTTATACCATTAAAGTTAAGAATACTTCAACTGTGATGAAATTATTCCGATGGAATAATATTTTCTGTTAAATAATATGATCGAATAATGTCAAAGGTCCAGTAAAATTTTAAAATTCCAACTAAGCAATGGAATCAAAATTGACTATGAATTTATGTATACCCGTGTAATCCGTGGGCGAATTCAGAAGACCCGTTTTTTTCCCCGTGGTTGGAATCATGGCACGGAGCATACGTATCAATAGAGCCGTTTTCAATTATTGCTTGCAGGAATAAAGGATGAGCGAATGTTCTTTTTCCTACTCTTTCGTCCCCATTCTCCCCCTTTCTATTTGTTCTCCTCTTCTAATTCCCGTCCTTCTTCCCTTTCTAATCACGCATCCCCCTCCATCTGACTACACACTCAACTTTCTCCACTCCCCCATTTCCACCCTCTGTCTTCTTCAGCCATCTCTTAATTTATTCCAGCCTCCGACGCAGAAGGGACCAGCCACCACCTTGTATATCCTGCGTACGAGGTGTTCAGGAAAAAGTGTCTCGCAAGCCCCACTTTTTAAAGGCGGTGTTTTATAACAAAAATTAAAAATACGATAATAAATGTTTTACAAAGACTCGAAGGATAACAACATATCTCTCCTGGCCGTTTCATTTCGGCTAATAATTTATAGATGATGTGAGTGTTCCGAAGTTGGGAAATCCTCTTTTTTGCTCAGACTTATGAAACTGTTGGGATATTAATCTGGGTTCTTCGAGTTAATCATAGTAATCCAGTTTTAAAAATTAATAGCTTTAGTTTCTTATGATATGAAACCTCACGCTTTAGGTTTGATGAACTCTTAGAAATATTAATTCATCGTAACTTTAAAAACCCCATGAAAATTATTGCCTTCCATACTCTAACATACTGATAAAGAAGCATACAGGTAATTTAAAACCAAAGGCCATTTATAGAATGAGAAAATATATATCGGAGACATAAATTCGGCCAGCAAACGTCTAATGATGGAAATGTATGTCAGTTTAATTATTCTGAATAACTGTTCAACGTTCCATAGATACCTTTAGTTTTAGGTAAATGTTTAATTTTCATGTGGATCATTATACGATAGGTGTATTTCAGTAAAATCTCCAAATTAATCTGGGTTGTGATCTACTGGTTGAGCACTCTCTTCTAGTATTTTGCTCCATTAATTTCATTCCGTAATTTAATCCTGATATATTTTTAACTCTTTTTAAGTAACCGATTGTACGTCATCATTAAACTCTACAAAAATGATATATATATTTGTAATAAATAAAGCAATAAAGGAATATAGTTTCTTTAGATAAGCACATAATATGATGAATGACCAAAGAAGATAGAATGCGGATTGATCTCCATTTCGATAGATTTGATTGAAGAACATAATTATCATTCCCATAAATTACTCTTTCTGACAAAATTTCAAAGCCATAAATTCTATATTTTCCACTATTTTGTTTGAACATCGCACATCCTGTGACACGCATTAATTTAATTACTTTTTAATTTTCTTGGTAGTTAAAATATTCTTGTTCTTGCTGAATCAATATGCTGATGTATTCAAACTGGAGGCAAATCAAAAGTTGTAACCACGTCACTTTATGCATAGAAAAATTATGCAGTGTGAATTAATAGTGCTATATAGTCAAGAGTACTCCAAATTCGACCTAAATTGCTCGGAATCCGAATAGATGCCAATATAATTTCCTTTCCCTTCTCACAGGACGTTCATTTCGACAATTTATAGGTCCTCGATTAGAAGGCGACGTATTTTGAGTGCGTCAGCGTGCACGGATTGCTTCCAGGGAAATTGGGTTCGAAACACCCACTTCGTGCGGAAGTAATTAACATTAGCAGATATTATTATCCTTATTTCGTCCGCCTTTTCACGCGTAAGGGCTTTAATTGCCCTCTTCCCACCCACTCCCAGTGCCATTCCCCAAATCCGTTTAAACGGCACCGCCATTACATAGGCCGCCAAAGGGGAATGAAGCGTTGCTCTCTACTTGCGCACTGCGACCTTCGCTTTTTTCGCCCCCCAGTGGATAGTGGGCTAGGAAAAATATAAACAATGTGTGTGGTAACGTGTCCAAAATCTTCCGCATAAATAAGAGGGATTGAAATTTTAAGTTCCGTGGGAAATTTGACATCCTTCACAGATTCAGAAAGGATTAGCTTCTAATTCTTGTGTGCGAGGCGCAGAAGAAGATCCCGCTCTCTCCACGCAGACCTCTTCTTCTCTCAAAACTTTCCTTCGCTCACTCCCCCCTCCTCTTATCCCTCATCCCCCTCTTCGCCCCTGCCACTGTCCATCTCCTCCCCACTCCCATCCCATCGCCCTCCTTCTTGCCGTGCCCCGAACCATTCGCTAACCAATTCCTTCAAAAACCAACAAATCTGGAGGACATGTCCAACGCTTCCAAGGCGAGCACATCGCACTGTAAAAGCACAGTTATACCTCATTCATATATGTATACAAACAGAAAAGTAAAAAAATGGCCAAAATTAGACACTCCTTTATTCTTGATTTTTTATAAAGCATTCTCGTGAATTCAATGAGGCAAATGCATAAGAAAAAAACGATAGGGATGGGTGCTCCTAATATGGAATATAGGATGTGGAATATCACAGCCAAGTACTGTTTTCTGTCAGCTCGTTTTTTAACTTGATACAAATGCCCCTGGAAGTCTCCTTTATGCAAGTTTTCACTTGTCCAGAGGGAATACACTTGCTTTGGTGACGCTCTCAAGTTTTTGAGTCTTTTCGAGTTTTTGGCGAGAAATGTTCAACCTATTACTCCACATAAAAGACGGTGAGTGTGATATAAAGTACAATTACCGTTGATAAAAGCAAGTTGTCCTGTGTTCAACAGAAAATTTAGTATCTAAGACCAGCCCAACTGTAAAAATTACAAATTTTCCTATATGGCGTAATTTTCCTATTATGGAATACTTACGTGTTCCGAATATAGAATATTCCATATTTGGAGTATAGAACGCTATCTGTTTTTTTTCTTTTTTATAGCAACGGGTATCGCTGATTATACCTAACGCTACATGTTTTATTGCTAAAATGTATTTATTTTAACAAAATTAGTATATTTCAAATAATTCTTTCATTAAAAATTATGATAGATATAACACATATGCATCAATGTTATAAAATGTGCGCCTGTTTGTGTAAGATGAATTATTAAACGGAATTATAATCCGGATATGTTTACGAAATAGTTTCGGCACTTTGAATCATTTGTAAGAAAACGATTTTATTTTTTAAATGGCTCTATGAAATTTTAATTTTTATGAATGAATAAATGGAAAAAGCTATACAATTTTTTAAATTTCTTTATTCATCTTTTAATCGTAGGCAACTTATCAATCAGCATCAGGTATTAAAAAATGTATGCATGCTAGGATTTTGGTAATATTATTTATATTTATGTAAAGTATATGATTAATTTTTATAACAAAATCTTACGAAATGATGTTCTTTACTTACTGTAGCTTAATTTTTATCAGTTCTCAAGTACACGCAATTCAAACGCTTTTTTAAACAACTATTTTAGTATTCCATATTAGGACCTCCATTGCCCTAATATGGAATAAGGTAGACATCTAACATTTTCTTAAATGCTTAAAAATATTTAATCAATCTATAAATTTACATCGTGGTAGTACAATAGCTGAAAGATCATAGATTTAGTGAATATTTCCGAAATACTATTTTAAACAAATGAAATGGACAATAAAAGGTATTTTGAAAAATTATTCCATATTTGGTATGTTTACTATATTCGTAAAATATACCAGCAGCTGATTTATCGTCACTTTCACGACCCGTTGTCCATATGTAACCGACCGTAATCAATCAATCATAACTTTACCAGAAATAGGCCAAACTCAATTATATATTTGAATGGTCGCGAGACGGACTCAAACGCTTTGATTTAAACAATGTTACGAACCAAGGACCTCAGGACCGTATCTAGGTAAGTATGCTCAATCCCACTCCTCCATTAGAAGCAAACAGGAGAGGAAATATTTCGATCCGATTCGTCTAGCTCCAAAAGGGTAAATAAGGTGCACTAAACAGAAGGAAATGAATGGTTCGCCAACGAAGAAGAAAAAGGCTTGATGTTTTTTCCGCGACAGACGGAAATTCATATTGCTATCGCAGCGAAACAGCGGAGCACTTGGGGAAGAATGGACGATTATTTATTTGAATGCCTCTCCGATTCAAATGCCCTATCGATCGAACGGCGGAATCCTCTCTCCAGAGATTAAGAGAAAGGCGTCGGAATTGTTATTACGGCGGCCTTTGTTTTAAATCAAAATCTTGGAAAGAATTACTTGGCGTTGAATTTGTAAAATCTCCATCCTATAATCAGAGGAAAAAGGACGTTGAGAATTAGCGAGACTCACAATAGATAATTAATTCCAGATTGAGATTCTTAAATTTCGAATAAACTACGTTCTTTCCAAATAGAAGTTATGTTTTTGCGGCACTTTTACACCCTCAAGTTACCAGGTGATGATGTTTACGTCCCTCGTTACACCTACTGGTAACAGACAAGCACTGAAAATAAAAGGCGGTGTAAATTTGCATTTTATTTCTATCGATCAACGTTTGCTGAAAATCAATTTTCTAATACAATTAGTCTTTGAATTACTCATTACACTTTGAATTACCCATTACAACTTGAATTACTCATTACACTTTGAATTCAAGCAAGTTATCAATAGTATCACAGACTTATCTTCAATTAATTCATATTTTTAATTTAAGCGATAAATGTAAACTAACCCAAGAGCTACACCTTCGAAGATTTCCAATTCTTCAATCTTTATTCTCCACATAATATCTCATATAATCCATTCCGATCAGTTAGCTCATTTGCTTGTCCTAACGTATTCAACTTCCGCTAATTAATAAAAGCAATTCCGAACCAAACTCATCGCCTGACGCTGATAAGACGTGCATTTCGAAGAAGGCTATCTTCATTTCTTCGACGTCAGTAATTCAGTTCCATAAAGATACTAACAGCCCCTCGACAAACACACATCCATGTAAAATGGCAGAGGACGGTCCGAAGACGAAGCACAGTCGTTTACCTCCTGTCTCTCGCCCCTTTCATTAAATGCCTCCAGCTATTCATCTGTCCTCCGCCTCTGTAATGAGTTAATAGGTTCCCTGCAATGCAAAGCTCTGAGGGGTAATTTCCACCCTTATCTTTGCTAATTAACAGGGTATTGAACTCAATAAACCGACTTCGGGATAACGTAATACATCAAGATGAACGTTTTTTTCCCGAGTTAAAAGCATTCTGTCGGCTGAAACTTGTTAACGAGTCATTAGCATAGACTTGGATATGCATTTTATTTTGCTATTTAAGAACAGGAATGCATTAACGGTTCGAAGCGCCAAAGGAAGTATTGCAGCTGGAAAAATCATTAGCACCCTTCATCGTCATTGGTTTATGATTTACGAGGCTTGGAAGATAATCAGGGCTCTTGGAAGAGAACAAAATGAAGCGATGTGCTTGAGCGGATAAACCAACAGAGAATTCTAACTACATATGCTTCAGTGCTATTGATTTAAGGCCTCATTTTCGCTTTAAAGTCGAGCACTGTTTCAGTAATTCCGAGCAGGAATAAATAACGTAAATTGTTCCGTAAACAAAACTAAGCTGGTTTATTTAGTATTTCGAAGAGAAATTTGAATATTAATTACTATCAGCTTGATGACGACCATAATTTATGGTACGTCAGAGGCTCAGCAATTTATTTAGGAAATCCTGTTAATGTACTGTAATAAGGGCTAAATGAGGACTAAACTATATAGCGCAGATCCTACGGAGGTACCTATGTACTATTGGAATGATTAAATCTGCAAGAGAAAATCTTTCTATGTTTTCTAAGTAGTATATAAGGAATAAATGTCTGAGAAAATATGGTAGATTTCAAGGGATACTCCTGAAAATAAAACAGAAATTCGAACGAACATAAATTAATTTTGGAGGGAAATATCACCAGTTTTAAAATTACTGCTGAATATTTGTTATACGCAATGTGTTAACTGAAACAAAACTCCCGGTTGTTAACCGTTGGCTTTCAATTTAGATTTTCACGAATTTGCTAAGAAAACACGTCGTTCTTTTGCCTTTTTTACCTTATCATTAGTGTAGATCATTGATCACGTACTTAGAGAATAGTTGGCATAAAAGAAAAAAAATTGGGTTATCATAATGCAAATTATAATTGTTATTGGTAGGCATCTTTATTTTCCCTTTCCTGATCATTAATTCAATTGGTTAAGCTAGAGTACGAGCTTCTTGTTGTACTAAATCAAATTAGGACATGTGGCCTTCTTTTAAAAATTGAGAAATTAAATTAAATAGAATCACATGGTTCATATCCATTCTTTTAATTTTAAAATTCGTCTCAGAAATTCCAGTTTACCCTCGCATCGTATACTTTAGAGATGTAATTTTTAATTAGCGGAGGAACTGCGAGATTGAAGGTAATCACCAAGCAGCCAGGAACGGCACTTCCAGAAGGTAATTTTTGCGCCTCCTCGGAAATCGCATTCAATCTCATCCATTAGAAACGAAGCGCACGCGATTTTTCACCCAATCGCTATCGCATTCCGGCACCACCGCGAGTACCGGCTTTTTTCATAACCCATCTCACTTCTGGAGCATCCTTTTGTCTCTGCCACTCGTCATCTCGCTCACCGCCATTACGGAAATGCCTCCGATATTCCCATAACGGCGAGTTATGGCGGAATGGGCGTTTCCTTCATTCGGCGGATAATTGGGGGAGGGCATTGCCATTCAAACCGCGTGTCTTTGGGAGGAGAAGTACAAGGAGCCATCGCGTATGAATCACGGATCCGTAAGATGCTAGTAAGCCGTCAGAGGGGTTCCCTCAGGGGGAATGAGGGAAGGAGTTTGCCCCGATCTAGTTTTCTCGGGTAAGAGGAGCAGCCGATGGTAATACTGTCCGGGAGCTTTTGGATGTCATACGGACCCCTCCGCGGGATATATCGGGACGTTCGTGAGATTCTTATACTTCCCATGATGCCTAGCGAAACGATCACGTATCCATGATTTAGGCGCGAATGCAAAGTAGTTGGTGGCACGCCCGACTACCTGGCTGCGTCTTCGAGGGCGTGTCTTCATATCAAAGGAGGAAAAAGTTTTGGCACGAGGATATTGGGATGGGATATAGGCTCTCCATGTGGATGAACGGAAACAGAGGGAGGAGATGAAGAGAGAGAGGAAAAAGATATGTCGAGAGAGAGAGGGGATGAGAAGTGGGCCACGGAGAGAAGGCGTTTGAAGGGAGGGTTTATGGGGGCAGTTGTGACAATCTAGTCGCTTCTTGCACGTTAAGCCAGGGGAGGGAAGATAGAAGAAAGTGCGGGAAAGAAAGGGAGATTACGGGGGGAAATATTGATAAGAGAAGAGATAAGGAGTGAGGAGAGTGAAAGAATGTAATGGGCGTACGGAAGAGGATAATAGAAAGGAATGAGGCCTTAATTAGTAATGAATAAGGCATATGAAAATGGAATTTTGGGAAAAGGGAGTGGAATTTGCAATAGGAGAGAAGAATGGAAGAGAAAAAGGGGAAATCCGAAACGAGGAATTGGAATTATTTCGAGGTATGAAACGGAGTGAAAGGAGACATTGGAGCAATAAAAGACAAATTAGGAGTGTGGAACATAGAGCAAAATAAAATGAGGCCCATGGATGATATAAGAGCACAAAATTATAAAAGAAAAGCGAATTAAAACGGACCTTCGGTTTATGAAGATTTTGAAAAAACTTGTCAAAAATGAAGAATGATGAAAATATAAAAATATATATGGTAAATGAATGCATAGAAAAATAATAAATAATTTTGAGTAAATATGGATTGTAAGTTTTAGTTTTAGTAGGGGTATTAAAGATTTGGAAAGCTGAGGAATGATTATTTAAGAAAAATGAACGGAGCGAATTAGTGATAATAGCTCCATTAATCTTGTTTGTATACACAATCACAGTTTTCTACTGATTCGAAAGTTAATATCAAATTATCCCATTTAAAGGAAATGTAGGCATTGAATAATAATTACGAAGAAGCCTCAGTTGGTATGTGTAAAGGTAAGAAAGATGCGATTTCTAACTTTAATTTTAGCCACATACTCATTGTGAGACTTCTCCCATACTCATCCTAACTCAGCTGAATTCTTGGAATTCCATTCAATCAAATGATCGTCAGCTCAACAATAGTGCCCTTGTTATCTATTCACCGCGATCCGTGACGCGTGAGGGATTCACCCCTTGCTCATTTTACCTAATTAACGCTTCTATACGAAGATCATTTTCCCAATTTCCATTTATAGCTTTCCTGTGTGCTGAGAGCAGGTCTCGTAAAATTTTCTCTTTCCTGCATGGTAACATTACGTCTTAGATGTGCCGTGAACATCAGTAGTAGTGGATGAATAGCAGACGCACATGGTCTCTAATGTCAACAATGAGGAAAAAATTGCAATACCTGGATCTTGGTTATCCATGAGCTCCTTAAGATAGACTTAGAGGGACGGGATAGAAGTGGCAGAAATGTAGTTGTAAAGAAAGGAAAGTTGGGACTCGGCTGTTAAGAAATTAGAGGTTTAAAATCTCCAGTAGCCGTTTTTGTCGGCGTTCCTCTTCTCATTCCCCGGTATTCCGAGAAAACAAGACAGGACGACGCACTTTTTGAGAAGAGGAACGCCGACAAAAACGGCTATTGGAGATTTTAAACCTATACTAATTAGCAGAAGTGCAGATTTTAACCAATCTATACTATAGATTACTTCAGCAAAGAATGGAAAAGTTCAATTTAGATTATTATTATTTAGGTCTTTATCAAAGGCGATATTGAGACTGAAAAGTCTCTTCTTCCATCTAACCTTTCGTCGATGGTATTATATACAAAAAAGATTGTGTATATGTGAATAGAAATAGAGAGGAAAACTTTAGAAGGAGTGGAAGTAAAGAAAAACTAAGGTGATATCTTAGGAAAAAAGATCCACAGTAGGAAAACACCCACAGAGAAGGGGGGTGTGAAAAACCAGCGCAACCCTACTGAAAGTACAATCTAAAAGATGTTAAAGAGAGCTGTGTACAACATGGAGATTACAAAAGCAATTGTACTATAACTAAATTACAAATTAATAATAATAAAAATCAGAAACAGGAAAAACTACAACAGTAAACCATGAGGAAACAATAAGACAAAACATAAGATAAAAAATTTAGACGAAATTACCAAAAAAATAATAATAAAATAAATAAAATATAAAATTCAAATAATGAAAATTGTTTCGAAAATAACACTTATTAAAATTACATACGAAAATTTAACAGTTAATAACATGTGGTAAATTAATAAATACGAATGCAACTATGTTTTTATGATGAGGACCTAATAAATATAAAATAAAAAGGACAAGTAAAATATAAAATTGTGCAGTGAAAAACGACAGTCATCAGAATGTTGATCAGTGCTGAACTAGCTATATTGAGGGATAGAGATATAGAGAGATATAAGATATAGATATAGATATAGATCATGCAAGGAATAATGAATTCATCGGAGTAATTATCGAATGGAATTTATTAGGGAAAAAGTGATCTGGAAAAAAAGAAAGGAAATAAATCAGTAAAACCCAGAGCAGTATGGGGGGTATAATGTAAACCTGACAATAGAGAATGGTAGAGTTTGGGGTCCACCCACAATAATTAGTCTCCAGTTATCAGCAGGTGTTCCGCCTTGCTTATTACTCAATCATGATACGTAATCCTAAAACAGAATTTTTAATAAGTGGCTAGAAATTTTCGTTCATGAGAAAGATTATTTATTTGAGGATAATTATGTTTATATAAGATATACTTTCATGAATTGATCAGTATTTATTAGGGATGATTTCTATAAAATAGGAGGAAGATGAGGAATAGTGTATTAAGTAAGCGGTGATAAGATATGAAATTGAAAATGCCAAACAAGAAATATTTCCGAAAGAATACGTTGAAAACGTAAAAGAAGGACGATTGGGGAAAAAGAGTCGAGGAGGAGTGAAGTTCTGTCATCCGCTTAGCTCTGGGACTTAATATGCAGTTATCTCCGGCAAAGGAAGTTGCGTGATGCAATTTCGAAATGCATTCCGAATACGAGACTTTTTTATCGTTCACCGAAAAAGAAACATCCCGTAGGGAGGAATCTTCTTAAATCGCATTCAAAACGTCATTAGAAAATTATTTTCAGTTTCGGCATTCGAGAAAGATTCAAAAATCCCGCAATTACGGATTTACATTAAATGCGCGCGGAATTTCAGATTACTGAAAGGATTTCGGCGGTGATTTAAAAGTTCAAAGATTTTTATTGAAATCAACTACTGAGGGAAGCCTTCAAAAGACGGTGTCGTCCAAAAGAATCAATCCTCGCTCGTTACGGAAGACATGGCGAACGCTGTAATCGCTTGATTCCATGGAATTGCAACTTATGGAAGCTTCAATAACAGATGTCCGTCGTTCCTCGTGATTCGAGAACGGGCTCTGATAGCAAATAGTCACAATCTTGATCTGAACTCACACCTTAAAAAGATATGCCTTATTTAATAGGGAGAATTTGCAAGAGGATGTCCCGCAGTCGTCAATCAGTTTACGAAATGGGCTAAGTCATTTCAGATCTAAATCCAGTATCTGAGGTAAGAGGCATAAGTTTTTAATGCCTTTCATCACTAAACCTCTGGGTTAAATACGAAAAAGCTATTCATTTCTACATACTCGCGGAAAATGATTAATCGCTAAAAGCGAAATATATAAAATATAACTCCAAATCTACAGATTCGGCAAATATTTAACGGATAAAAATGAGCGTTTGCCATTTAATTTCCAAATCGTTCATAATTTATGAGAAATGAATAGACTGCTCCCAATCAGTATATTAAATTATCATCGAGATATGGAGAGAAATTTATCGAATAATCACCGTAGAAAAATCGTTACAATTTCTATTTACGAGATAAATTATCCAGAATGGGGAAAGAGCATCGCACCGGATGATGTAAATGATATAAATTTCCTCATTAGTAGTAATATAGTCATAATTTATTTATTATTGTTCCCTCTTGTGTAGTAATTTTCCCGCACCGTGGGTTCTTCTCTGAAAATGTTAAGTTGAAGAGTTTCTTCTCTCAGCCGAAATCATTCTGTTCGTTTGTACCTACTATCTAACTTATGTATCTATTAGTTTTTACCCGTTACCAATTATCTTATATGCGCTTGCATGTACTGATTTATATTTCTAAAATTAAATTATATGATTGACATTGTTTTTATACGTAATTTTAAAAATTATCACGCATAACTACAGAGAAAATTTATAGGAAGGCCATTTTGGACTAACTTCATCGTCTGAGTAAAATAATAAAAATAAATTGGAGGAAAAAATCTTATTGGTGATAACCCCTTCTTCCTCCTAATCAATTTCTAATTTTGGTCTTCACTCAATTCAATTCATCTTTCGTAAACGTTCACTTCAATTGAGTACCATTGATGGGAGACCAGAAATTATAGATCCAAAGATATCCAAGAACATCGAGGAGTAACAGTTTCACAGCTCAAGGCGGTTTTTCATCACCAAATGCAATTCCGGATGAATCCAAAAATGTATCGCAGTCCTTAAAAAAATTGAACACATCCCGATTCCTATATATCCTTTCGGTGATGTACCGTATCCATCCGTGGGTGATGGAGCACTGCGGTCAATCTCCGAAGGGAGCATCAGCGGACGAAGGTAAACAATACTTCATAAGGGGGAATTTTCCTCGCATTCGAATTGACTGCCCGTAGTCGTCCTTTTTTCATTAAATTTCGTTTCCTTTTCTCCTTTCGGATCCCTCCACCCGTTCACTCGCGGGGAACCTTCTCCAGCAGCACATTCCACAGACTGAAACATAGGCAAGGAACTTCGGAAGGACAAGGGGAAGAGGGGAGGAGAAGAGAAAGGGGAACAAAAGGGAGTGAGGCAACGTTAAGATCTATATCTATAATTTGGTCCGCTGCTTCCTTAACGGTAAATACGCGAGCTGTAATCCTCGGTTAACTCCATTTAATGAAAGCTTAGGGAAAAGTCTGTCCTTGGGAGTAGAGATTTTCGTGGGCGCATGGATCGCCGAGGGAGGATAAAGGGAAGGGGAAATAAGGGAAGAGTTTGGATAAGAATATTTGGTTTGGAAAATGTTTAGCCGAGTGAGAGCGAGAGGCAATCGTTGCTGAAAGTTCTTTCATAATTTGTCCTCGACTGTTCCGCTTTTTGCTCCACAATAAGAGTTCTTCCACTTTCGAGGGATAAGATTCGATTAATCCTAATGATGGATGATTTTTGTTGAGAAACTGCGAGCTAACTTCAATTAGGCGTTTTGTTTTTGTGGCCTCTTGGTATCCACAAAGGATTAGCTGCCTGTCTCGATGCTGCGGAGAATGATTTGATTCGATAACTGACTCGTTATCTGATTTAAATTACCTTTCGTGGAATCTTCTCTCCAATTTTCAGAATTATATTATTAGGATTGCAAAATTGTCGGTAGTATTGTAATTCGAAATTCATTATTCATTATATTTGAGTCACTTTTAGGGTATGATTATGTATTTTAACACGAATTAGGGGTTAATGATTTTTATTGATGTAATATTTCAATTAACTTTATGCCACTTATATTTTTTAATTTATTTTTCAATTTTGTGCTTAGAAATATAATAATTCTAATTCAATATATGATTCGAGATTGTATATTCTCTAATAAAATAGTTATTTTAGGTCAGTAGAGCACATACAATGATTTTGTGTTTTATATTATGTATTATGATTATTTAATGTGGAATATACTCAACTTAAAAAAGTTTGTATTTACCTAAAAAAATATTTATTTGTATCTAAATCACCATGATGTATATAAACAAATATCTACCAATTTTTATAGGAGTTCTTGAGAAAATCCTTCTTCGAGGAACTTGCATTCAATATGAAGCTAAAATAATGTTCGCACAGCATATTACACGAAAAACTTCTTTAAAACCGAATGTTTCACTACAAATGTAAAAATCCGCAACAGCATATTACCCGGATATTACGTCTCGTTATCGCTGGAATAAGGTAAACAGTAGAACGCAATTACATCGTCGATTTCAGAATGGATGGTGTAAAGAGCAAGCGATGAAAAGGCCTAAGTATATACCTGCCAAGAATGAGAAATCTTCCCTTCACCAGCGAAACATTCTTTAAACAGCTCCGTCTTCATGCATTTAAATCGAGTTTTCCTCCCAACTCGGGAGCATTGTCCGAAACTTCCAAATTCCACGCCCCCACTGCCGCCGTTCTTTTAGTGATTAGTATCCGCTTCACTTTAAAGACTAAAAGGCCCTTGCGCTTGACGTCGCAGAGATATGAGGAGGTGTGCAGCGGATATCGAGTCTGCGGCAGAAAAAATCCGGCGTTCAGCGAAGCTCGAAACTGAACAATCTGGACAGCGGGAGATATATGTGCAAGTACCGCGGTCAAGCCCGAGTACGGGTTGGTTGGGGAAGGGGTGGAAATAGAGGTGGAGGGAAAATTAAGAACAAAGGTGGTTAAACCCTTGGCCGCCCGCGTCGGTTCGATGAGACTGGAGCGTTATTTTGCGTAAAAAAATTAACTCTTCCCTCTCCAACCCTTTTCCGCTGTTTTACCGACGGTTTTAGGCAATTACTCACCGGAAACTGTTCAACTAAATACTGGTTCGTTTATCGGGAGGACCATAGCGATCGATTTCGGCTACACTAGTCGAATTTACATGTTCGCTTACAATTACTACCTCTGATTGAATTACAAATAAATACTTCGAAGTTTCTGTAAGTTAGTTATTACAGTAATTATTTTTATACGTACTTACCAATATAATTACTTATACTTCACCGATGTACTCTAAATATATTACTTCTATAATTGCTTACAATAACTTTAATGAGAATGTTGGAATACTTCAGGAAAGGTTTTCAGCAAAACACGATTGATATACATTACAAAAATGCTAGTTTGTTATTCTAGTGTTGGCCAAATTTAAACCCTTTTGATTTAAATCTGTAAAAGAGATAGTAGATCTTTTACATCAAGCACTTTTTATCTTTTAATGATTATATTTCGGAAAACATGAATTAAATATTAAATTTCCAAGCATCTCAACATGCTTGGCATATAATAGGGTTTAATCTACAGTGTGAACAAAATGCCCAATAATGTTTTGATAACCCTTGCATTGCATTAATAAATGGATTATTGCTTTCGAATGATTTATCAAATTTAAAACACGAGGTTTTCCAATTACATGAATGCTACGGAAAGTTGTTATTTCAGGATGTATCCTATCTTTCGCTTAAATACGATGATATGAAGATAGGAATGAATCAGCTGATGGTTGCATAAATATGATGCCAAAATCTTCAAATCTTCGCCTTATTTCACAAAAACGCATCGATTTTCGATTAAGTCTTTTTCCTTCCAAGAAGAACTATTAAATAAATATTCCTCGCATATTTAATTTGCCAACAATATGTCCAGGTATCATTGTTTTCCTTAAGCGAAATGTAACAGCAGTTGCTTCCAAAACCATAGTTTGAGGACTTGTCCACTATCGGATGGTGATGCACAAGGAGAGACGGGGATGTATGATATCATATTCTTGCGTTTCAGCATCGGTTCTCGATCTTTTTCTTTCTCCGTGTACTTCCATTTGTACATATGTGTCGGATTTCACACATCATTCACTTCAGGAATGATTCAGATTGAAATTAAGGAAACCAAAGAGTAAAATCGAATAAACTTACCCCGGAGTATAAAAGATTTATACATAATACTTAAGTCTAAAAAACTTAAACGCATTGGTATAATGAGAATTTCGTTCGGTACGGAGAACCGGTTGAAAATTTATTTTGCGTAATCGATAATGATAATAGGTAATCGATATTTTTGTTGAATTTGAAGATGTATAACGTTTGCTCTCGATTTATCAGGAGCTTCCTCATATAAATATGGGTAGTCAGGATCTATATTCAGGCAACATATTTTATAAACTTCCGCCGCATATACTCCGTCTAAGAGAAGCTCTTCCACGTCTGAGGAGGCCTGTTATCTTCAGCAGCGTCTTCTCTCGAGTTGTGAGACAGTTGCTCGGATTAGGGAGAGAATATGAGGATAGCAGCGGATGAAGGGAGTTAGAGGAGAAAGGCTGAATGGCCATAACCGTCCTATCTGAACCTCTCGTCATCCACGAGATGTCCACATTTTCTCCATGTTTTTCCGTCTCATTTATAGACCCGATAATTCAGTAACAAGGATATTAGTTTCCAAAAATGATAAGACTCGATGATCTTACGATGTCCGTGATGTTGACCATTTATATCGAGATAGAAAAAGCGAAAACGATGAGTTTTCATTATCGTCAATGATCACTGTGAGCCTTCGCTCCCATGTAACTGTCTGATCCTCTCCAAAAGTAATAACAGACTTTCTCTTGCTTTTTAAAGTTCTCTTATTTGAAGAGAATTTCAGATGAATGGGAGGAGTCCTCCCTTACTCGATGATGTCATTCATACACTAACAAAGTTTATGAACAGCACTTAAAGCTGTTTTCCTAGTGAAACGCCTTCGTCTGGGTTTTATAAGTACAAATATTTACGCCCTGTTCAAAAAGGAAGTGATGCATAAAGTAATTTAGGTATAACAAAGAATGTTTAGCAGTCAAAAATTGAAAGGGTGCTACCATCTCAACAAAAATAATTTTTGGTGAAGCTAATAGCTAGGTATATAAAAATTAAATCGGAAGTACGCTAAAAATTTTGAAAGTAGTATTTTTAAAAGGTTTCGACCATCGGCTGTTTATAAATAGGTATCAGTTCTTTAAATATAATTTGATAAAAAAATTCTAGTTAAAGGAATTAGTATATTCTTTTTCTTGGACACTGATTTTTCATTAACGAATGGAGTATCAAAGATTGTAATTCTGATGTAGTTCAACTTTCATTCCTCAATACAATTACTTAGAGTAAGCCATAATTAGGGGGTCTGCATTTTAAACTGCGGTATATAATCAAACAAACAAAATGGAGTGGTATTTCTTGGATTAATTAAAATTATAATAACCAACTGTATTTTAAATAAACTAAATTTTAAGGAAACATAAGTAGTAAAAATTCGCGAAAAATCTTTAAAAAAGATTGTCCTCTGAGATGAGGTGTATCGAATTCCTGAAATGTAGGTATTGCTGAAGGAGATATGACAATTTTGATCACAGTTTCAACGCAATGGAACAAAATATTTTTAATTAATACTTTCGTGAGCTGTACATTACCGTAACTCTTCAAAGTATTTTTGCCGAAGCGTATACTTGTAGTAATTCAACCCTCATATGATTCCAATTCACTCTATCAAAAAAACTCAAACGGATATCTTCCTCAAATCGTGGACTCGCACGCAACTAAGCTGTTAAAAATATCTTCGAATGTTCACACAATACATTACAATCTAAATACTGAGTAGTTGCCAGCATTTAGCATAATTTCTCCAAGAAGAAATACATGCCCCGCGAAAGTCTTTTAGTTTCTCCTTCATGCACACGTTTGGAGCGACATTACTGAACCAAATGGAAAACGAATTTTCTCAAGTTTTGTGAGGAAATGAAATATCTAACCATCAATCAATAAGCCATACATGCTACAATATTGAAAGACCCATGAAACATGCAGAATTTAATTGTGTTAATAAACGTGACCAGATGAAGCGTTTGGGTGTCCATTTGAAGGATCGAACAAATCCGAAGGTAAATCGTAGAAGGAATCCCAACTCTTTCAGTACTTGAAACCCCATCTACCAAAAGTGGGTCAAATGCTACACCATTGGCATGAGATCTTTCGAAAATTAAAATACTTTGCTGGCTAATTATTTTTAGATTGAGTGATTTTTAGAATGAGCCAATGCGTGATTTCTCCACGACCAAAATGACGTCAGTCAGGGGACGAAAAGTGAATATCGGAAAGGTGGAAATAAAAAGTCAGCGACGGCAGATAAATAAATTCGTCACCTCTGGGTGAAGGCACCTACGATTGATCGATCACACGAAGCACGTGTCACGCGGAATTCGTAGACAAACGCGAGGTTCTCTGCGGCCTGTTGTTGCGGTAACATATCGAAGCCTTATCCGTGTAGAGACCCGACTACGGGCGGCAGACGGATGGTTGGGCGGGAGGATGTTTGGGGAAGAATGATTCCGAAAAGAAGGAGGAGAAAAATGAAAGAGGAAAGTGGGGTGGAAAAGAGGCGATAAAGAGAAAGGGGGTGAAAAATGGAGGTGTGGGAAAGGGCGGATCGGGGAAAGAATGGAATAGGAAGGTTGAGGCAAAAAAGCATTATTTTTGAAGTAGGTTAAGGTATGGGGAGGGACAGTAAAGGATTGAGGTGAAATGAAGGGATTGGAAGAAGGGAAAAGGGGGAGAAAGAGGTGTGAAAGAGGAAGATGAGGTGGAACAGGATGATTTGTGGAGGCGAGGAAGAAAGAGGGTAGCGTAACAGCGGAGCATGAATAGAGATACTGTACAAGGGATGGAGTCGAATGAATACGTCGGGGAGAATTTCAGTCCTCGGCGTGAAATCCCTGCGAAATATCAGAACTAGTCTACATTATTGGATTCAATTAGAAGACATTTTTAGATACATGCATGGGATAAGACGAAATTCGAAAAACCCATCTTTTTTCCAGTTCCACTGCATGGAGATGTGAAAAATAAATCTGCGAAACAAATTTGTAGAGTAAGCTCAAAAAGTTTCGGTTCTCACAAAAATATCACTTGATTGATGCATTTTCTGCGAATGACCCAAGCAGAAACGGACATGACAAAATGTTGACAGGACCGGGGCCCGGACCCGGTTGGGTGTTCTAATCCGTTGTTATAGCTTAACAAAACACTCAAATCGTTCAGTTTGTGTTTCGGTCCTCTCACAACAATGCACGTCCGCTTTTCCTTGGTGTTCATCACCTTGTGCAAATTTCATCTAAATCTTTAGCCTTCAGCAGAATAACAGAAGTGTTTCGAGGAGAAAGAAAAATAATAGTCAATAGAGAAAATACCAATCTTTAACAATCAAGATAAACAAGACTGAATCAATATATAACGGAACAATGAGTGATTTTCAGGCTAGGAAATATCATTCGTCAAAATACGATTTCGCCATTAACTATTTTAGTACGTTCGCATAGACGTAGAGATATTTAGCACTCACTCAGGGAACTCCCATCCATCAAAGAGGCACACGCCATCCCGAATTCACGGGACGAAGAGAGGGAAATTGACGGTAACATTGGAGAGGGTGCAGAAATAGGGCCGAGATAGCGAGCGGCCGGAAATATAAATTACAAACGGAGCCAAAAGAGAAAGTGAAGGGGAGAAAAGGATCGGCGATGGGAAACCATTGACGTCTGAGCGATCCGTGATCAATTGGAACAACAACGCGATAGAAGTTGTTTCGATCACGATTTGTCACGCCCTAAACGGCAAATCCTCCGCGTCATCTTTCTTTGTATTCTTCCGCCCCAATCTTAAAGTTGCCGCAGCCTCTCACGACCATGTTGCCCTGACTAAGACGCATAGCGTTCCTCCGCCCTGGCGTTTATATTGGCCCCCTTTTGTGTTTCACCCCTTTCACTCGACGTGCGCCTGACAGGTGAAGATCACGCTGCGCCGCTCCGTCGCGCCATTTCCCGCCCTCAAAATGACTCATTCGAATAAACTACTGGCGGTGAATTTTGAATCCGATTTTGCGAGTCCGAGGAGCCGTTGCTTTTGAGGGATTTAAATTAAGTCTGGAAAAGCGGAAAGAGAAGGGAACGAGATATCTCGAGAAAAATGAACTTTCTTCTCGCTCTTGTTTTATTTTCGCTCGATTTAAGCGACGTAAAGCACGCATGGATTGCTCCTGCGGAGATTCTTATGAATCCACTGAAGCAGTCTGGGACAGACAGCCTATTCCCTGATAATGTGAGCAGTAAGTCACCGAGATAGTTCTTGAATTAAATCTTTGACGTCTTTTATTTTTCTATCAACTTCATCGTTAGAATTATGTATTCTTCCTCATTCGCACTCAACTCCAAAGTTGGTTTCCTGTGCCATCTTAGAATTAAATCACCGAAATTGATTTTTGGCTCAGAAGACATACTCTCGAATGTGTCTCCATGAAAGAAAACAAAAAACAGGAGATTCAAATCTACCATGATCATCATCATCGCTTATGTTTCTATAAGTTTATTTACCCTTTGACAACAACGACAACGACTGCAATGAATGCATAGAAGGAATATCTGAAAAGAAATTCATCATACTCCTGGAAAATTAGTTAATTATGGAGTGAGTTAAAATTTCCCGCACAAGAAATTTACGGTAAGTTCTTTTTTTTTACTTATGCCAGCTTCTTCACTTTACTTTAAACAGAATCAAATTAGAATAAATGTTCCCCTGAAATGGAGACAAGTACCAAAAGAAGGAATATTGAATAAATTCTTATTTTTGCCTTCTATATTTTTGTGCATTCACGATTCCAAAAATAATTATATACTAGACTAAATCCTTATGAAAATTCGTGAATGTAAGTTAACGACCAATGTGATTGTTGAATCTCAGCTAATAAATTTCTCCACAAGAGTACATGGGGAATATAGATAGGTATAGTAGACTGAATGGTAAATAATGACAATGAAAAATTATCGTTTTTTATGAGGAGATAATTCTTAGCGATTTTAAAATTTTCAAAAACGATTCGTAAAAGAGGACCAAGTAGAATTGATTACATCTCAGCAAGAATTCCAAAAGGCGACATGTTGTTCTTGGGCAAGATAACGGGGATGAGAATGCACCAAGATTAATATCATAAAGCTAATTCATAGTTTTCAATAAACTTAGGTGAAACAATAAGTTATGATTTGAAGATTTTAAGAATATTTTTCGCTTAAAACAAGCGATAATTAAAATTTATAGAATGAATAAGTTAAGTATTTAATGATTATTGGCTGAAGAATAAGCTTAAGTTCCGTCATGAAACCTTGTCATAATTATTAACGAAGGGCAAAATCAATGCAAACATTCAGGAGAATTGCAAAGCTCCTTGAAATTAAACAGCAATATGTTTATAAAAAGTAGGTTCAGCTGCAACCTGAATCAGGACGGGTTCATTTAGATGACGATGTTGAATGCATAAAATTATAATGAATCAGTTATCCCGTGTACTCCATCATGGTATAAGAAATGATACATTAAAAGTAAGAAATTTTAATCTAGCTTTCGTAAAGAATGAGCTCCACGGCGCCCTAACATTCATTTACTCTAATTAGTGCTAAGCTAAAGAAGACATGAAGGACGAAGACAAGCAAAGGAGGTTTGCGTAGATATTAAATTCAAATATCTTATGCATTTTTAATATCCGTAGTAATTGTTACCCCCTTCTTTTCCCCAAAAGACTAATAGGCCAGTGTAATTAAACTCGAATTGGTTTCATTTGCTCAGATTCAATTAAACAGCGCAAATTCCGTTTTCCTTCTCAATTCGTTCATCTTTATAGGGCGGATGTGAGAGATTCTAAAACAACCGTAAAACAAAAACGGATTTTTTTCCATTTTCAATGATCAATAAATTTTTACAGGGGATTCAGGAAGTGAGCTATATTACGGTTTAATTTCGGATGCTTATCCCTAAGATTAGAGAGGGAGCGAAATTAAGTAAGCAAACTATCAAATTAATCAACCAGATAAATCCGAATGTACTTTTTCATTTTAAAAATATATTGCAATCAGGATTTTAAAAGTAACTATTTGAAAATATATTTCGCGCTGTTAAAATTCTCAATGACAATAATAGAGAGATTGAAAAAAACTAAGATAATCAATATTTTTATAGAAAAGGAGAGGATGTAAAACTTAAGATATTGGTAACTTTCATATGCTTGCAAATGTTTTCTATTCCCTAATTTTGAAGAGTTTCATTGAGATAAAAATAAGCAGTTTCATTGGTACGCTATGTCTATATAGCTAGCAGGTCATCCTAACAGTCTATCCTGGTAACAGCAACTTCCTTCCTTGGGTTCCACACATCTTACTAAGTGGTCCAAGGTAGATTAAAAGATGGACCAGTCCTTGAACACAAGTTTTTAAACACTTGTCTTTAAACAATTTAAGAATCGAATCGATTGGCTTTGAAGCAGTTTTTCTTTAACAAAAATCTAATTATCTGATCCGATTAATTAATTTCTGATTTATATCAAATATACGTATGTAATATAATTCTTCAAGAGCGATAATTTTTCAATATACACGCCAATTCCCATTAAATTTCAAATTTAATTTTATTCACTTCTCTAAAGATTCATCAATGAATTACCACCATAAATATACGTACCTATATTTTTATTGAGACCCATAGCATTCTTATGCATCGTAAACTGGCAACGGTGGGGAATTTTATTTCGAAATGGATAAAAATGTCGTAAAATAACACAGTACGTTTTATTAAACGGTAAGTGACAAAAATTCCAACAATAATCACGAAGTGGGAATTTTCGCTCATATTTTGCCTTTATTGCGATAAGAATTACAATTGCTTGTTAATCCCCGAGTTGTTAACCTCACTCTTCATAAAAAATAAGTCTAGTATAATAATATTCGCTCATATCTGCATTTCCCAATTGAATTCAAGCTTCAAATGAGCAATAAAATATCAGATTTTTATTCATTTGGCCAATGAGATAAAATAATAGGGATCCGTAATTTTTGAAAATACCACATCCTAATGATGTATAACTATAAATACTCTTCCAAAAACAAACATTAAGCCGAAAAATTTGAATTAATATATTTTACGGGATAAATAATCTCCGATATTGATATTTTTAATTGTTCTAAAGGGAGAATATAAATACACAAATTTAATAATACCAGAATAACTATTTAAGCCATTATTTTATTCGTAAATTGGGAAATGTTAGAAAAAATACTCTTAAACTAGTGCTAGTCTTTTTTTTCAATTCTAAAATTGTAAAACAGTGGGTGAAACGCAGCCTGCCTCAGCAAATTCTGATACTTTCAATCACAAAACGGTTGAATAGCCATGAAGAAGAAGATATTAACTAAGAAATTAGATATCGAATAAAGAAGGGAAATATTATGCCATTAACATGATGAAGTTCACAAAATTATATATTTTACTTTTCAAATAGCTTCAAACATATGATTTGGTGCCATCTATAAAACATTGATGAAAGAAAACTCAATCATCAATGAACTATCAAAAGATGAGTTTGAAGTCAAAGTTCATAATAAATTTATTGGAATATTGTATTCGTAAGATACGAATTCTCGTATGGTCAGAATAAACAATTCAATGAAATGTATTGCAACTAAACATGTCTTCGAAACAAAATAACAGTTCAAGGAAACAATTTAGCTTTGATATAAAAATTGCCAGCTTGTTAGATATTTTCCATTTCTGTTAATGAGAGGTTTAAAAGCCCCAGTAGCCAACGAAGACGGCCATTGGAGATTTAAACTCATAAATGAATTTATTCAGCCGTATTCCAAATTTTCCTTCCCTACCACTTCTGTTTATTCGGCGTTTAAGGCACACTAATATTCGTGCGAAGCTGTTGCACTTCTCATTTATACTCAAAATTAAACTCGCCATCATCCTTAGATATAGATAGATAGTGATAGAGCATACGTCTAATATTGTAGTAGCTTTTAGACTAACATGGCAATAGCTGCCATGATTATTGACTCTTCAATTTCTCTGTTACATATTTCTGCCCTTCTTTCCTATAGAAGTTTCTTTTATTTCAACAACCAACTTGTCTAATCATTTACGCAATTTCTTTTTGAATTTTATTTCAATGAAGAGTTACTTGTTTCTCTACCTTCAAATTTTAGCTAATCCTAACAATTCTAACATCCTAACGGATGAGATATGGGATATCAACGACATAAATTTATCGTTGGTTTAATACATTTCTTTGAAAGTCGTTACATTCCTGTTCCTCAATAACTGAAGTCAAGTCAAGTTAGCTCTTCAGTTGAAACTCTTCCAGTCTTCTCCAATCCAATGTCTTGCGTTTCATATTTATAAATCTTATGCTGGTAATACCTCTAGTTCTTTTGTCTAATTATATCAAATGCCAAATATAATTTTCCCCTCTGTTTAGCTTTCTATTTTCAATTTTTTCTAATTTTTGTCACTGAACGCGTTTTCTAATTTTCAATATTTGCTTATAATGGGTATTTTCGAAACATACTGTAATTTCTTGCTCGTGTAGGTTATTTCCAAACCATTGATCTCTCCTCACTGACCCATTTCCCACTGAGTTGCGATACTCTCGTTCAAATGAAAAGTTCCTTCTTCTCTCTCCTATTAAGAAGTAATTACTCGATGAACCGCAATTTTATATTTTATTAGCTATTATAATACTTATTTTCAACATCGATTGGTAGATTGCTATAATAAACCAAAAGGTTGATCATTTTAGATTACGAATAAAAAAATTCTTGGCTAACAAAAATTCATCCCGACAAATATTTGAAATTAGGACATCTAAAGTCTACAAAGACTGCTATGGAAACAGATATATGCAAGTAATATTAAATATAAAATAATTTTATAGATGCAAACGTCATTAAAACAAATGAAAAAGGCAATCCTTTGAACTAATTTAAAAATATGCTCGTGTGATTCCATCAAAGAGGAAGAAAATAATGAATTTTTCTAAAGAAGAGATGCTAATCGCATTAGTAGTTACAAGGAAACCCATGCTACTCTTGAACAGTAAACGCCATCCATTATAATTACGTTGAAAACATTCCTAGAAATATGCGTTCTTAAAAATGTCTAAAATAAATTAAGCCTAGCTGTTGCGTGACTTCAATTTAAGCCCAAACTATTAAAGGCGAAAGACAGTACTTAAACTACAAATGTTCTATTTCCATACTGGAAAACTGAAATAATTCGTTAAGTTATCACATATCCTACGAGAAAATTTTTGAATATATTTGTTTTCATTCACAATTGATTCTACGTAGTTTGGTGATGCATTTCAAGAACACAATGCGAATAGGAATAACTGGCTCATAATATGACAATCGTGAATTTTTCATTAGTATTTTCTTCACAGTTTCAATATATTCATAATTTTGATATTCACGGTAAGTTATTATGCCTGAAAAAATCGCATGGTAGATAAAATATTTGACTGGTTCTTGCGAGTGAATGAATTCATAATTAAGAGGAAAGAAGAGAAGAATTCGGGCCTGAATTTGTCAAAAAAGAATTGAAATGCATTATTATTACTCTTGAGAGCGATTCTTTGGCGATGACCCCCTTTCTTTGCATGGGAAAATCACAATTACAAATGTATTCTGCACATCGTTCGAAGAGAAGACGAAAAGAGGCGAAGTAAATGGGAAGAAGTGGTCTCTTATGATGACCTTTGGAGTTCCTTCATAGGAAAAGTTTCCTACTCATCTCGAGGGACTCCGCCCGAACTGATACTTCCGATAGTCGTTGACCCCCTTGTCCTCCTCTCGCTGCGCTCTCGCGGATGTTGTCTCTCCGACGAAATTAATAATTGCTTTCTTTTCTATTTTTCTCTCGTTTTCCTCAACTTCCTTCCGCGCACTACAGATTTTCGTTTCGTCCGAAATAAAAACGGCTGTGGTGACGGCGGAGAATCGGTCAACGCAGAAAAGCACTGATTGCTGCTCAGGGTGAAATGGCAATTCATCGGAGGAGGAATCTCTCAACGCGGATTTTTGCAATCGTTTACCGAATTCATTTGCCGTCCGATTCTGATCCCATCTGTGCTTCTGTTGAATTAGGAAATATTCACGGGTCAATTAATGCTACTTTAACTTTTAAACTCAACTGTCGATTTAAGTACCAACATAAAACTTCAAGACACAGTATATTGTACGACTCTTAGGTTCAATCCGCATTTGTATATAAGGAAACACCATTCGAGTAATGAAAGTATTTGGCAATTTTGTTGCGAATTCCCATAAAGGAATGAATAAGTGAAATAGATGAAGTGCGAAATGAAGGAGATAAATTAGTACTTTTTCCAAAAAATATTTTTAATCGTACTACCGGTTTCAACGGAGGACCGTCATCTTCAGGTACAAGTTAAAGAAAGCGGTTTCATGATAAAATACTTTTGCTACACCACAATAAAAATTACAAACACGACCAGGTTTCGTAGCAAAGCTACATCTTCAGGTGACATTAGAAAAAATTTTTATTGTGGTGAAGTAAAAGTATTTTAACATGAAGCCGTTTTGTATTTATGAATACCACGAAGTGAAACCTGATTCTGTTTCGTTTACAAGTTAAACAAATCAAACAAATAATATTTTTGATATATATTTGTTTGATTTGTATAACTTGTACCTGAAGATGGCGGTTCCCCATTGAAACCGGTAGTACGATTAAAACAATTTTGTGGAAAAAGTACCAATTTATCTCCTTCATTTCGCATGATGGATTTCCACCATATCTCGCCCGATTCTGTGAATTTTATGATGAAATAGATGAAATTTAAGTAGTACATTTCATTTATTCTTAACTTGCTCCAGCGCACTATTTAGTAAGAAACTACTCGAAAATAGTGTAGTTTACTCACCTTTAAGTAAGAGTAACATCACAAGGGATAGTAAGTAGTATTTCACCGAAGAAAATATAATTAACACAGGATTATTTTGTAGCAAGCCTCTCCTTATCCTTTAATCTCAAGTATTATCCTCTATAAATACGATTCGGATTTATATGATTTTCAGCTACACGAAGATAGATTCGAGGGATTTTTCCTCACACATTCATGTTCTCCATAATTATTTTTCTGTATTATTACTTTCTTTTATTTTTCTCATTTCAGTGAAAGTTTAGCGAGAAAATTTGTTTCGAAAGAAAATCTCATCAATGATATCTACGAACGCAATTGGATAAATTTCTTAATCACTGAATTTTTTAACGGCTGAGCTGCAAGATCGCATTGATTATCATGGGTACATGTTATAGAAATTACGTTTTTCAATAAAGAATGCCTATTCATTCCCAAATATTCCGATCGCTTTCCTTCTATTTCCATTACTTTCTCACTGTTTCGCTATTTCCCCCTTTGTCTCTCCATCTAACAGCCGCTAAGAAGAGGACTTTCGTTCATCGAATAAAAATCTAATCTTCTTCCCCATTCATTCTCGTCCTCTTTCTTCTTCTTCCACTCCCTTCTTTCTGCTGTCCGCATAATTTGCTTCTCCCACACATTCACGCAGTCACGCTCTCTCAGTTGGAATCGAAAGGCACTTGTTTCCTGCCTTTTGTGACTCCTTCACAGCTCTCTTCCCACCCTTTTTCTTCGCTCTCCCTTTTTTTAACCCCTTTCATGTCCTCTCTTTTAACCCTTAGCTCCGCATCAAGCCCTCATCACGCCCTACATCTAGGTGAAAGGAATCCAATTCTCTCCGTCAACCTAATCCTCTGAAATTTTAGTTTAGCTGCGACATATCGCGGACAGAATGATCTCGAACCTCAATTTCTAATAGACTGCGACAAACATGGAGAGAATGAACCCAAGACGCATTTGAAGTTGGCGCTCCCAATGCGTCGTAATCTTCTTTCGCCATTAATGGCTATAGAAACATTAGGGCTTCTTTGGCTTCGAGGGAAGAATGATCTCGGGTTTGACTCGACGTCGGGTCGAGCTGGTTTCTTATTGTTTTGCGGCCATTGCGAGATTCTCCTCCATCGGCAAACTCCTCTCTCTCTATCTGGAGCTTTCGCCGCGAAGATGTGACACGCTAATGCACGCCTCCCCCCTCCCCCGATTCCCCCCCACGGAGCCAAAAACCTTCCGATTCAACAGGCGCCCTCGGGGCTCATTCTAATGAGCAGCCTTTTAATACGTCGCCGTGTACGAAGCTCTTTTCCATCTCCACTTTCTCGCCCTCCCTTTCCGCGCCCACCCCTTTTTCTCTCTTCTCCATGCACGTCGACTGAAAGACCTTTTCTCCACCGAGTTTCTATCCGAGGATAACCCCTCTCACGTATCCATTTCTCCCTACGTTTCGATTTTATATTTGCGATAAGTCGGGAGATAAAAATGTCAGACTTATGAGTTTTGCTCTTCAAGATTTATTCGGCTCGTCAGCGATTATTTTAAGGGTGACTCAACTCCTTGCCCTATTTTCTTTTATTCTCTATCAATCTAAATTATCCTGGAGATTAAAATGTACAGTGCAGCTAATGAGCTGATTTGGTCATGAAATTCGCAATCGTCTTAAATATATATTGTCTTTATTTGCTTTACAATCTTCCAACTGGTTACCATTTTCTGTCTCAGGACTGTGGTTAATTTTATGGTGCTGTTCTTCTTCTTTTACTGAAGTACTTGTGTTTTCTCTGTCCGTATATATTTTAAATAGAGTCATTAGGCTGGAATTTGAGCATAAAAGGTAAATTTACGAGTTTTCTACTTCCTTCGTTTGTCGCAGAACCTTCTATTCTCAATTTCTAACAATCTCATTCATCTTTACATTGTTTTCATCTCTTATTCTCTCTCATTAATTTAGTTCACCCATTTTCTGCAGTTTCCCACAGTTTTCCCTCCTTTATTCTCCCTCCTAACTTTCTCTCCCTTACTTCCTTCCCTTTCTCCATTGTTCCCTCTTCTCGATTATACCACATTCGATATGCCATCCGATATTCATCCCGGATCCTTATCTTCTCCGTAATCACCCATCCATTTCCCCTTCTAATCAATCTCTCCTACTTTTCCGAGCATTACCTCGTTTTCTTTAACTCTCCTTTCTTTTCTCCCCACTCTGCATGCAAGCGGCTCCGCCATTATCCCTTCTCATTTGCCTCCATATCGTTACGCCGCAATCATTATGCGAGAGCGATAATCTGAACGGTTTTCTCGGACGCCATTCGAAGATTCAGCCGATCGTTTTGCGAATTGGGCTGCTGATGCGAAGTGGAGGAAGGGGCGGAGTTTGTTATGCTGCCCTCGCGACTCTTAATTCCTCGAATCTTCTCTCCCTCTTTGTGCCATTCGTTCCCCGCGCACGGCAACTTCTCACGCGCGAGGCGCGGTGTCGTTTCCGCGCAAAAAGGCACGCGAGAGCCTCAGCTTCCTCTTCCTCCTTCGGGGAGCCATTTTTGCCCCCTCGACGGCCAGCGAAGATGTTTCTCCCCCTAACTCGGAGAGGTTGTCATCCCGCGAGGGCAAAAGTATACCAGTTTATTATGCCTGACTCCCATTGTTTTCTGCAAACGTCGAACTTCGTCCCATCTGCTTTCCTGTCTCTCCAGCGCACGCCAAAGGACTGGAAAAACTGTGCTCGAAAAGAAGTTGATGAAAAGCTCGCAGTATATAATTGCTCCTTGCGGTCGACTCTCCAATGAACAGTCTCCCCAGGGGTCGCCTCTATCGCTGTTTGTTTTCGTTATTCAAAAGTTTTTTTATCCGAGAAATCCGACGTAGTTATTTTTTCGTTTCGTGATTCAATTATTCGCGTGTACTTGCATGCCGAACTTTCATCGTATGGGGCGAATAAAAAAGAGGCGCGCGTCCCTTTAAATGTGGATTAACGCGTCATTTTTTTCTTAAAGTGTAACTGAAAGTAAAGGAGGTTGATTACGTTTGTTTAACGTCCAGCGAGTGAAAGTCAACGATCATTCCTTGCATATCTTAAACAATCTGTATCCCAATGACTTAATTATTAAATCCATAACGATAACCATAAATTCACTCGTAAGTAATGAGAGCACCAATAGCAGACAGGCTGTTTTTCTATTTTTCATCAGCGGCTCTCAACAAAGTTTTGCGTTCGGATATTGATTTTATCAGGTCATCTAATGAGAGAAGTTGTACACAAGGATATAACGATACCATTCACCTCAACAGAGATGACGATGCTCATGTTCCTTTCGAAATTACATATGTATAAAGATTAATTCACAAAAATCGATCACCAGAGTTCCAGGTAAAGCGATTCTTAATCTAAACGTTCAATTTCACGATAAAGTTCTAAAAAAGAAAGTAATCCAAAGATAAGAATGTCTCAAAGCAAAAATTTAATAAGGGAAAAATGTCATCAATTAAGTCTGTCATAAAGATGATAATTCACTACACGATTAAGTTTTCGTGGCAAGTTAGTGAATCGCGTAAACACGCCATGTCTCCCGAAAGGAGAAATTTTGAATAGTGAATGATGTTATCAAGTACGAACTTAAACGAAGAAAATGGAGTTTAATGATTTTCTAAAATTTATAAACACGGAAAAAACTTATTTATTGACGGCGCAACTAACTCCAAGACCGACTTTGCCCTAAAATACCAACACGTTAAGTGGACCTGAAAAATATAACTTAGAGGAATAAATCATTGTTAGTTATAAAACACAGGCTCGTATGTCTTTAAATTCACAATCCCGAAGGTCCTTTTCGATAATATAACCGTCAATCCTTATATAATAAAAGATTTCCATGGAGAATTAACGTTGATATAATTTTATCTTGATTTCACTTGCTTATTAGTATTAAGCAGCAAAAGTTCATGTATTTGTAGGAAAATAAAAATATTTAATATTTACAATTCTTCAAATAATATGTTTCTTGTGATCAAAGAAGAGATGGCCAGGATGAATTCAATTCCTCGGCATTATTGATAGCTCAGCATTATCACAGTCAAAATAAGCACTTAAAAAACACAAATGACACATTACTCTATGCTGTTTCACAAGAAATACAATACCTTTTCCATACATCAAATTATGATAACATTAAGTTTATGTACATCTCCCATTAATACTTACGTATCGTTGGACACACGTCAATAGATGCATAATGGTTTCTAACGCAAACTATTACTTGTCATGAAAATCACGAATACGTCCTCATATTAGGAAAAGTCGACTCAGACGATTCGCATGATCGGATTTATTTCCCAATTTTGTTTTCTGAATGAACGATGTCAGTCCGGAATGTCATCTCATTACTAAGGCTTAAAAGACGCTTTTTCATGCTGCAGAGAATTCTCGATCCAAAGTAAAGGTTTTTGAATGTGACACAATTGGCACTCGGAGTCTCCCGAACTAATTTGATTAGGCATGAAAGCATCACAGCAATTAAGGGTGATGAGTTTCCATACTCTAAATGGAAAAAAGCTTCCCATTTGCAATTATCTTAACTTTATCGAATAAATTTAAAAGCTCTTTTCTGAATTTGTAATTGTCCTATGGTGTTCATGGAAAACGAGGATGTCAACCCAGATACCCAGAACTACCCAGATATCAAAATGCATAATTAACAGTAATTATAATTCAAATTTTCATGGATCACATCAATCATATCAAAGTTCCGTTGATATTCTTTTGACACCTTATTAAAATTTTGTATCTTTCTTATGTGCAAAAAATCTTTCTTAGAATTTCCGGTAGTTATTCTCTATATTCCACGCAGGTAATTTATGAACGGAGATCTCAAATAACACAGATAGTATACTAGCACCAGCAAACTAGTATATGATTTCCCCGTCAAAGTTCTTTTCGATCATCAATTCCTGCCTAAAATATGCAATTTGTATTTATTGAGCTATCCTTTTAATAAATTGCCTTATTAAATAAACAACATATTTTGTTTAGATGTATACATAGCAACAGGAAATTACTATCTTTATCTTGTTAAGGATATTATTTTGATCAATAAAGCTTTTACAACAAATTCTTTATGGGATTATACTAATATTAAAACCTTTTTAAATTAATTGTTAGAAACAGTTTAATTGCAGTTGATCCTTTACCTGATATAATTAACTGCAATCTGGGTTTCATTATAGATTCCACATACAGTACCTAAGTATTTAATTATCAACATGCCGAAAAATCTTCACAAATATAACTATTTTTGGTATCCTATAGGGATAGAATATCTTGATTCATCTATAAATAGTAAATTGAAATCATATGTTCAAAATACTATTTTTCTCACACAAACTTGAACTAAAAAAGGTTTCTAACTGTCCGTCGCAATTCAATACTTGGGCACTGTCAGCTTAATCAATGAGAGCAGAAGCATGAAATGAAAGCGAACGACCAATGGAATTTCTAACATGATTACTTTCTGAGGAACGATTCTGAGATTACTCATTATTCGAATGACCTGTAGTATAGGTATTCTTTTACGACCATATTATCAATGCTAATTTCACATTCCAGAGCAAAATCTTACTGATAGATAGAGACGAATAATCGCAAAATAAATATGTATCTCATTAGATTAACAGATTATCTGCTCGTTATGCTACATTGTTCCTTTCAGTAGCATAAGAAAGATTAAAGTATATTCTGGAAGCAAGATTTACAGTTTTAAAATAAGAATATTTAGTCTTAAGAGCTCAAAATTCCAAGCAAACGTTAGTTTCAAAACAGAAATAAAGAAGCAATTTCTCATCAAGTATGCAAGAGATAGCTTGTTTTGAATGATGTGTTTTCGCATCATAAATTAACACGCATTCTTTTAATTATGAAAGTGAAATTGAAAATTGTGAATTGGCAAATACTTAAAATATATTATAACATTAGAGACGGAGAAGCAACCCCATATTACGTATGCTTACGACACATAATTTTCATTCTCAGAGTTTGTATCCAAAAAATTACAAGTCTCTTTAGGATTGCCATAAGTTTTTTAATCGTGGCGAAAAATGTATTCCGTTTCGGGACAAATAATGATTATTATCGTTGGAACAAAAGGGAGGCTGAAATTTAAACAATTCCAAACGAATCGAATTCCCTCTTCAGTGCTGTCAAACGAGGCTACAAAATGGTGAAGATTCCGACAGAGGAATTCCAAAAAGTTTTTCGGAAAAAAATAATAATTTCCAGCGAGGACAAACTTCCTGAACGGAAGAGGAGAATCCACTCCAAAATCTCATATCGATCAAAACACGATACTCAGCTAATAATCCGTCTTTCCTTCTCTTTGTAATTACTTAAACGTCCCCCCCGTAACTCAACGGTCATCCACCCGTATCCGCCCCACCCACATGCCAATTCATTCTTCCCATTCCTCCAATACTCTAACCATCCATCTCCACTACGTCCATGAGTCGCAGTTCAAACGGTATCCTTTTAGCCTTTCAGGGTTTTTCCAAACATCACTTCATTGGCTTTCTCGTCTTCTTCAAACGGCCCTCCCTTCCTTTTGACTCATCACAGCTGCGCTCCGCCCCTCTCGAGAAAACCGAGCGATTTCGCGGGAAGAAGACTTGCAAACATTTTTCCGTCTGAATTTGTAGAATAAAATGATTTATACACTCATAGTGTCATTGAATATCAAACTGAAGAGGAAAGAATGTCTGACAAGAACCAGACTGACAAGTCGGAAACAAAGTAGTGTAGTTGGCCTGCCTCAGTTCCTCATTTACGAAAGCTGACAAATAAAGCATACGGAGAAACTAATTAAATCAAAACTAGGATATAAATGCTAAAACATTATATACTGCGCAAAAGTTGAAAGACCCTAAGATCTTTTATGTACATTTGGTGAGCTAAATTATGAAATATCTATCAGACTTTTATCCTAATAGTAAAGGATATGGAAGCTCCGGCAAACATTCACATTGAAAAACTGAATTTTGTTATGATATGTTAGTAAGTTCACTCTAAAATACTTTATGGATTGGGATTGAATTTTTGATCAACTTAGAGCTGAAAAGTTACTTTGAAAAATGATTTATACTTAAGGTAATCCCGGGAGAGATACCCCACCTAAGGAAATTACTTCATAACAATGACATAAGTGATTTTAAGAATGTGAGACTGCGTAATAGAATATAACATTCATTGATTATGAATAGTATGTAAAAAAATTTTGTGTAAAACATTTTCACCCAAAATATTTAAAATTTTCTGAATCCATGCATTTGGCCATCTCTCCGAGTGTCCGGGTGAGACGCCATACCTCCGTGAAAGAGTTGTCCCGTTACCTTTAACTGAGTTTAATCTGGAAAGTGCTTGTTATATGACAAAATTGTAAAATTGAACTTGAAATTAGGATCTAACTAAACGTTTAAGTTAACTTTAAAACCTATTTTTAAGTTTCAATTGAAAACATTATGAGGCATCTCAGCTTCCTCCAGAGGCATATAATTAACATATTGAGGTTTGATCATCAGTTTTTTTGCGAGTGACATCGTTTTACGCAAAAATATTGTCGTTTTAAACGAAAAAAATATATGAAAATTTTGATGTGTTTTTCGGAATTTCGAAACGTCGAGGAAAAAATTCTGAAAGAAGATATTTCTTGATTTCGAAAAAAAATTACATTTGTAATGTCCACGTAAGAGGGCCACTTTTGCAGGGTATTGCAGTTCGATAAAAAAAAGTGGCAAAACGCTCCTTCCTAGTGCTTACTAAACAATACCTCATCTTTTGATGGTGCATAAAATGCATTCGACCATAGATTGAAATTTGAATTCAAATTAAAATGTAGATTACAAACGCTTTCTTGAATAAAGCTTTAATCAGTATCACCTTAAATTTAAATTGATACTAATAGGGCACATGTACCTAAAGATAGCACTGGGGCATCTATCCCGAGAAGAGGTGGGGTTTATCCTTTTAGTACATTTAGTACAGGGGAGATGCCTTTGCAGCCAGTGAGGCTACACCTTGCCCAAGATGGACAATCACTGCACGTGGATATTAGATGAACCTATAGCTACAAGTTTTCTCCCTTTAATTCAAAATATTCAAACATTGAAACTGATGCCAGTCAGAAACATTATACTCTATCTTATAACAGGGCGGAAAAAAGTACCTACTTGAAATGATGTTATAAAACTGCGTAAAAAGAATTAATCGCCGTGAAAATCTTGCAGATAGACAAGTGCCTTCCAACTAACTGACGAACACCGTCAATAGAGCAATCTTATGGTTTTCTTGATACTACGACTTGGGCATCTCTCCCGGTGGGGCATCTCACCCGGAATTACCTTATACTCTTAACGTTAGTCAATCAAGTTAATTATACCATTCCATTACTTTATATAAGTTTATACATTCCTCCATAAAATGATCATCAAAACATTTTGAAGGAATTTGAGCTGTAAGCTAAGTATAAACTCCTAGCGCAGAGGCTTGCAAGAAAAATATGCCGATAGAGTAAAGAAAAATATCCTCACGGAATGTAGAGAGAATATGAAATTAATCATTTTTTAATTATCACTTCTCACAAGTTATTGAGGAGACGATGTTTCACTAAGTTCACAAAAGTAACCCGTTGTTTCATTCTGCTCATAGCGAGAAGTCAAAGAATATAGGCGTTTGGCCAGAAAATTCTTTCGCAACGAATTTGCAAATGATTAATCTCGAGATTTCCAGAAAAAATCCAGTTATCAACCCAGATTCCATGGAGCTTTTTATCCCAATAACAATCCGTTCCACCTTTTCAGAAAAAATTCCGGGAAAAAAAATCATCCAACTTCACTCGGCAGAAAATTTTCTACTCCTTTGAGGGATTCACTTTTTTTATTTCATTTCCATCTTTCGAATGAAAGAAGGGCATCGGAATGTTGTAGGCCCCTGCAATCGTACACGTCGAAGGGAGCACAATCAGAAAGGTCCCGAGCGATAAGTGGCCAATAATTTTTTAACGCAATCCTTCTGCATTTGCCCACTTCTTTCGAAAACTATTTCGTAATTTAAAAAGAGGCTCCATTCTTTTCAAACATTTCCCGATTGCCCGTCCCATACTTTCGTCCCACCAATCCCCTTATTCATGTCCCTTCTCTCATAATCCTCCCCTCCCCCCCCTAAAAAACCCCAAACTTTCCCCCCATTCCATTCCCATTCTCCCAATGAAGCGCGTTTTGATTAAAACGAGACGGATGTCGGGGGAGGGAGGGGGGAGGGAGGGAAAGGGAGGGGGAGGGAGGGGGGAGGCAATGTTCATTTTTCTGGGAAAGAGGAACGGAGCGAGGGATTACACGTAGTCCCTCCACACACTCTTCTTCTTTCCGCCCACCCAATCTCATCTCCCTTTCGGCTGCCGCTGAGGTAATTACCACCGATTGCTTTTTTAAAAGTTCTCTCCCCCCTCGCAAAGAGAGTAATGAAAACGGATTGTTCCTCGCTTTCGGACATTTAATTCCGGCGATCATCCGATAAGCGCCGACGTGTTTCCAGAAGGCGCCTCCGTCTTCCGTTTGATCTCTTGGGAAAGAAATTCCTCTCTCTCTCTTCGGTTCGATACGCAATTCAAAGAGACCGAGCTGCTTTTAATATCCACGATAAACACTTGAAGGAGTATCCCGGAATCCCCCTGAGGGCGTGTTTCCCCCCGCTGTGGTTCGGACAAGCAATCGTACGTATCGAGGAGAAAGAAGGCGATAAACTTCGTCTGATATTGTCTTTAGCAATATTTGCGCGGGTTCAATAACAGTAATGTGTACGCTAGAGGTCTGGTATGATGTTAATCAACTCCGCAAAGATCTCATCGCTTGGAGCGTGGAGGAATCCTATAAAACGTTGCACTTTTGTAGCAAATTATGAGAATCCCGAACTCAGGTTTTGTACTTCTTAAAAAATATTTCTTAAATTTGTCTATTTATACCGAATATGAAAAATTATGTATGATTCCTTTTGAGATAGATTCTCCCACTCAACTAGCGTAAGGACTTGCGTTACATATATCTTAGGACGATTACTTGGATCCAAAGAATGGCCATACTAAGCTAAAGGGTGATGAAAATCAAAATGAGCAGAAATAAAACTGGAGGAACTCTCCTTTTCTCTTATGGAAACTTTATTAGCAAATTTTTAATCTTTTACTTTTAATTGAGCCCAAAAAAATGAAGGAGGAATGTCATGTGAAAATTTGAGGTTGCCATAACGATTTCATTCGCATTGCTCTGTATTCCGTGGGATTGATTTATTTCCTGTATAATTCCCTTTTCATTCTGTTTTGATTTAAAACTACTACCTCGTTGGATTAAGGCACACTAAAATAGCCAAATTGTAATAACAGATACTTAATAACTAATAATAACCTATGTTTTGACTCAAAATTCCGATAAATATTCCATCATAAATATATTTATATAACTACAGAAATCTGTTTAAATTCCAACGAAACCTTACGCAGATTATTCATTTAACTAGAGATGCGATGAGATCAAAGTAAACATTTTTTTTCATTTTGGCTACTTAAATTTAACTTTTTATTATTTATTCATTATTGCTTCTGTATTCAAACGTGTTTAATGCAAAAAGTCAACAATTTAGGTGCTATAAAAATTGATAACTTGGTTCTAATGCATTTCCATACCATTGGTCATTCATATCAGTACTTCTGTATAAGTGAATTAGTTTGGTAAATGGTCGCAGATAAGCGGAGTGGTAACTAACTTGTAAGTTTATTTTATGCCGATTATATCAAAATATTATTCGAGGTAGCTGTTACGTCATAGAGATAAGCCGTTAATTTTGGTTACAGTAAATAGAGTTGAAATAAATACAGCTCAGTAATTTAGGTAAATCATAAAGTGATTTCATTGCTATTGCATTATAGAATTTACTAGTGAAATTTGGATTCATCGGCTTTATTTATAACACTCGATAATTCTGTTTTCCTTACTAATGGTGTAACTTCAAAGTGATTGCATTGCGAAGTCTATTGAATGACGCATTCATATAAAAGCTCAAGCGCATTCTATTAAAAATAGGGCAACGATGTTACTAAGCCTCAAGTATTCAAGATGAGGGATTTTGTAACACGACTACTGTCTTAAAATACTACGCACCAACTTTGAGTATAGATTTAATACAGGATCATTCTGATATCGAGCATGGGCAGTCGGGAAGCAATCAACCGCGACGTCATTGCAGGCTGTTGATGCGGCAGCCGCTTAATCAAGATAATAAGATCGACGCACATCATTGAGTGAGATAAGCGATTCCTTACCGAGACATAATCGCGCTGAATCTCAGTTGCAGTCGATGACGTTTGCAGATTCAAATCAACCCTTAGGCTTAATGAGATAGTCACAGTAAAGATTACTCAAAAAGGTGTTCAGAATCTGTGTCATATTCATGTAATTATAATTCAAATATACTATTGGAACGAATGAATTTATAATTTAAATATACATGTACTCTAAAGGATAAGCCAGGAAATAACAATTTCTAAGATATTAATTTCCAATCATGAAACTAAAACGCTTTAGAGATTTATTTCCCTTGCGGTCGTCCAAACCTTATTCCTCGAAATCATTTAAATAGAAGATGTACTATATTGCCTCATCAAATGATTTTTATACAGCAAGAAGTGAATCAAATTTAATGAAAGGATATCTGTTTCAGATCCTATTTGATTTAACTTTTACCGCCTGATGAGTTTCATCCCAGAAATCAAATTCGTCTCATTGAAATATTCGCTCGCAAGACGTCCATACTTATGCGCATTGACCCGAATTAATAAAAAAGTAAAATCTAAATGAAACTCATCGAGTCCCATCTCCCACGGACCGCTAGGTAATTAATTTCCAGTGTATAATCATCCCTCTTTCAATCAGTAGACCCTTTATCGTTCGACGCGTCGTGATTCGAGTCACGTTTCCGAAACGATACGCTGGAGTGAATGAAGATCACCGATGTTCCTAATCTTACGTTTTATAATCATGTTTATTACCCACAGCCAACAACCGTCAGATAGTCAGTTTCGACGCTAATATCCCAACCGGTAAAATTGTTCCAATCCATTCAATTGATCGTGACGTAGTAATTTTTGATTACTTCATCAGTTAATTAAAGATTTAATTCTAATTGCTTTTCTAGCTCAATATTTCTCCTTCTTTCCTCAATAGCATACAATATATCTTCGAATCTCACTGAGATTAATACTGTAGGTTTTGATTTGTCATGATCCTAACTCAATTTTGGTTACGTACTGTGGTGTTGTGTCCGGAGGTAGTCCTTTATCGTAACAAGGTGGAACCAAAATTTTGCGCATAGGGACTGATAGGTCTACTAAAATTCATGGAATTTGCAAACACCATTGTCGAATAAACAAAATCATAAATTGTAATTAAAAAATGTTACATATAGAAGACCCAATATTAAATTATCGTAATTTTAACGCAAAAATTTTTATGTGTAGCAAAGATTCAGCATTTCTTCCGTTCCTTTCCTCTTTATTAGCTAAAACTACTATTTCAACGCAAATATACCGAGAAGCATATTCACATCATAAGTTACGGACAATTTTTCAGTGATTCTTGAGCGCCGTATTATAAATTTAGATTGATAGGACTCGACATGGTTGAATTAAACATAACCAATCATGGATTCACAACTTAATTAGTTTGACTGATTTATGACGGATAACTGCATTTGCAATTAAAATCTTCTGCAAACGAATGCCGTCAATGTTTTTGGAGTCCGTGTGATTCATTGCAGCTCCGCATTATGCGTATGAAAGTGGCGGTTTTTAGAAAACCATTTAGAGACGACAGAGATATAACCATTGAGAGATGAGAAACCCGCAACATAACTTACAAATGTTCATATAATTGATTTTCCATCAATTTAACGTGCTCTTATGGTATAGATACAAGGGAAATAACTTTTTATAAATTTTAGCAACATCGCTAGAAAGTACTTAATTCTCAGCAAGATGGATGTTTTCAGTCTAGTGGGTAATTGGGCGCTATTTATAAGAGCATTAAATCTTCTGGGATTACGACCACGGTGAATGTATCTTATGACAATAAGCGGTCTTTCTTTCAAAGATTTTTAAATTGGCCTCTCACTTTCTATTTGGTGCCACTTTCTCGCATATTTCTTCTTTGCCGATGAGTATAATTTGGAAGGCGGCCTCAGGGTGTCTCGGGCTAATACTTACTACATAAGGTTAAAGAGAAGATAACAGAGGATGTTAAGAATAAAGATTTTTACAAATACTTTTTTCCACGCATTCATTTGAAACACGACCGGTTTCAGCACAGATCGGCCATCTTCATGTTTTCCATCTCCATCTTCATCTCCATCTTTAGACCTGAAGATGGCCAATCTGTGCTGAAGCCGGTCGTGTTTCAAATACATGTGTGGAAAATAGTAATTGTAAAAATCTTTATTCGTAACATCCTCTGTTATGGATTTCCACTCGGTAAAGTCTGCCACAATCGATTTTATATAGAGAGGATAAAATTTGAATAAAATACACGTGCTAGTTTGCAAGGAAAACAGAATGGATGAAAGCACATATTATTTTCGTATGACTTTTGAAAGGAAATTTCTATCTTAAAGCAACAGATTTACAAAAATCGATGATGAAAATTTAACAGGTAAATCTGGAAACTAGTACCCAATAGAAGCGAAGCTCAATGTTTACACGTTACCACAAATTTTAATGACACACGCTGCGCGTTGAAACCTAGATTCATTCTCAACCGGTAATGAATCTAGGCGTCCAAAACTACGCGTGTGATTAAAATTTGTGGTAAAGACTAAAAGTTGTACTTTATTCTTCATTATGGAAAGCTACGACCAAGTTAGGGCCGAAGTAGTGAATTTTGTTATCTAAGAGTTTTTCATGTTTTTGTTTTTCTTTTCTGATGCACTTAAACATGTTCTGAAATTTTAATTACAAAACTTCTACATGTCAGAAGAATGCAATTTTTACAATTTTACAACCTCTAATAAATCCTCAAGTAAAACTGAGAGATGCTTCAAGGCATATCTAAATGAACACATCTCATATCTCACATTCATCCTTGACAAATAGTAATGATAAAATTACACGTATCTATTGTGAGCAGGCTTTCCTTCCTTCGATGTTACTGACTGCTACATTTTATCCATTATAAATCCTCTTTCAGCAATAAATGAAGAAAAAGAGAATTTTCCTTATTTTTAACTGCCCTTTTTTCTGAATCACTTATAACAGTCGTAGGTCACAGAGAACTTTTTTATTTTGTACTTTTGCTATCCGTTAAAAGAGGGCACCCGTATAATAGCAAACACGCCCAGGAAAGATCTTCCCTGAACCTGCCTAGAAAAGAATTTATTTCTATCCTTACGATAGGGGTAGCATTTTTTCTGTGAAATCGCATAATCTTTCATTGAAATGACAGTAGGTAGAAATAAAAAAATCCTATAATTTTATTACGTCATACATTTGAGCGTGAGGAATCCACGGTGCAAATCTCTAATGTCACACAATTATGGACCATTTACATCCATTTGTGCAAATACTAATAAAAACTACTTTAGCTTGTAATATATTGGAACAGTATTCAGGCCCATAACGGATGTTATAAATTTACTTCGATATTTGTGTCTTCTTAAAATTTAAAAAATACACTCTCGAGGAATGAATTATTCTTCAGTTGTCCCTCAGAACAGAATAAAGGATATATTTCATCAATCTCTGTTTTTCTTCGAGATTGTGATATTTAGAAAATAAATGAGGTTGGATTATTACAAAATTGGGGAATTTATTTGGATCACTGTGCTGCTTTCACACGTATATGTTTCACTGATAATAATAATAATAATAAATCGTATTTATTTTGGCGAGATTAAGACTAAAAGTCTCTTCTTCCATGTAACCCATCGCCATTAATCATAAAATTAGAAGTAGAAACAATTAAGATAGTTGTGGATTTAAAAAATCTAAGAGATTCTTAGGAAACAAATCCACTGCAGGAAAATACTCAGGAGGGGGGATGTGAAATACCTGCGCAAACCTACCGATAGTAAGAGCAAAAAGGTAAGGAAAAAGAAAAACATTAAAAAATAATTTAATCAATACACAACCAATAAGTACCTATATGCGATACATAAATAAGAATCAGTTCACATTAAAAAAAAGATAGCAATATATTCAAAATAACAAAAAACAAACAAAAAGAAAAATAAGGAAAATGTATGCATGGATTTTCATTCATAAAGTACATTATGAGGAAAAATAAGAGAATATTATAAAAAAACAGTATTAAAATAATATATACAGTGTATACTAGTCAAGATTATATATAACATAGACATTTAGGTAAGTAAGAAAAAAAGTTATCTAAGTAAGAAAAAAAGAAACTGATGAGAATTATTAGGTATAAGGACAGAGAATAATTACGTACAAAGACAAATAAAGCATCTTATGCGTTGAGAATAAGAGCAGGAGCAAAATCAGTTAAGTATTTATAGGATAGAGGAGATTAATTTCCATTGCTTATGTCAGGGTATTTATAGCGTGTGGAACACTGATGTGAGGAAAGAAAGGTCAAACTTCTCATCTTGTCTATTCTTACCATTCCCTCCCCAGCAACATTAAGTAGCAGTTAAGCAGATTATTGTACTGCCAAAACACTAAGTATAGTTCACTGAGTCAGGCGAGGTGTTGTTGTAATCCATAATGGAAATAATCTTCGAAATATTTGTACTTTTACCACAATTTTATTTATAAAAACAAACAAAAACACGACCGTTTCGACGATTGATCGTCATCTTCTGGTGAAGAAACTCTGCAATCAAATGTTTAAATTATCTTCACTTTTACTTAACTTTCTTATCTTATATTTTATCTTCACTACTTTACTTTCACTTCACTTAAATTATCTTCACTTCACAATTACCTTCATATACTGATCATGTGATCCCTTTCTATTCAAATCACCATTTTTCCCACAAATTAGCTGCCTTCCATTCCCTCATCAAGAGGCTAGTCACTATCCCCCTTTCAGCAATAGACTTTCAAAAAGAATTATCCACAATTAAATTCATTGCTTTAAGAAACGATTATCCTATTTCTATAATTGATAAACTTTTAACCTGTAAACTCAGAACATCTGCTCTTAGCCAAATTTTCTCCCCTGCTAAAGATTCCTTAAATTATAAATGGGTAAAATTAACTTTTATTAATTCTTTATCCCTCCAATTGTCACATCTTCTCCCCAAAGGAAAATTTAAGCCTTCCTTCAAAACTCCCCTCAACTTGGGAAAAATTTTCTGTAACGGAAAAGATAACCACAACCCCCAAGATAAAGCAGGGATTTACCTTTTGAAATGTAAGGACTGTGATGCAGCTTACATCGGCCAGACCTCCCGCAGTTTTTCCACGAGAACCAAAGAACATTTTAGATGCTTTAGAAATAACTCTTCTGTTTCCCACTTCGCAAAACACCTTTTAGAAAACGATCACTCCTCAGATTTTGTCCCAGAAATTCTCCATATCGCAGCTAAAGGCCGTCGACTCAATTTCTTAGAACAACCGGAAATACGCAGACCTATCTATTCTTCCAAATATTCTTTAGTTAATGAGCACCTTTTCCCTTCTCACTCCCCGCTGATAAACTCTGTCCTTTCGTACAATGACAACGTCCCTTCCTCTTTACCTTCTTAGTCTCCAATTCCCACCATTTCCTTCTCTCCCACTCCCTTTTTTCACCATCCCCTTATCCCTTTGGCCAGCTAGTATTTAAAATTTTGATTACAGAGTTTCTTCACCAGAAGATGACGATCAATCGTCGAAACGGTCGTGTTTTTGTTTGCTTTATAAATAAAATTGTGGTAAAAGTACAAATATTTCGAAGATTATTTCCACTAATTATAGTATTATCTCAATACTTGGTATTGTCTCTTTCACTGATCCGCATGTATGTACTACCGATCAATGCATTTTTGCTGAATGTTCATTCCTGATTCTCTTTTCAAAATCATGTATATTTCCCTATTTTCCAAAGAACATAGTTAAGAAATGTTTAATTTCAATGCACTCTCCCTAATCTTCTTCTTCAGATTATTTTCAAATGTATCCGAAAATACGACCAATCCAGTCAGTGGATTCGCACCACATTTTCCATTATTTTCCTTCAACCCCTTTCACCCTTAGTCAACAAACTATGAGAATTTTGGTAATATGGATTCCTTTCCCGAACGATTTTCTCAGCATCAACGATGCATCACCATCTTTAACTAAAAGAAGGGAAGAAAGGTCCAACCGCATCCGCTTATGATTTCATGAGAGCATCAACGAGTCTTCCCGACCACTTCAGCTGCTCCTAAACATCTCTACTTCTTCCCTCGCTTCGTTTAAGGAGCCTGTAAAAGAGACGAAGAGAGAAAAAGCGGCGATTTCTCTCCGAATGTCAACCGGTTTTATTTTCTAGCCGCAACTCCCTGCTATTTGGACTGTTTGAGGGTGTCGCGCAACTGCAAGGGGCGAAGATGAAAGGCTCCATTGGGACAGGTGGAGACGTGTTGCCCCGGGGCCTTGTTAAGACTCGTCCAGATGCGCTCCTAATTGCCACAGCCTCCCTCATCATCCTCCAATTCTGTGACCCACAAAAGCAATAATATTTGCGCGAAGATTACGCTCGGCTGAGTGTGACTTCTCAGGTTTGATAAGGTAATTGAGACAAGAGGAACAAGAGTCCACTTTTCATATTGCATCGGAAAATTAACGCCGTCCTAAGTGCGGGCCTCTAATGACTCCGAAGCGAATCTTTGCTTTTTCATTGTGTTGGAAAGACATGAAATGGCTGCCGGCAAAAGCGTTGATAAAAAGAGAATTTCCCCAAGAAGTTTCCCTATTAGAATGAAAAATTTTCTGAGGATAGAAAATTCAGTGAATAATCCTCAAAATATCGGCAGAGAGGAGCTGTTGACAGCGTTTTGAGAAATTACTATTCTTCACCTTTTCACAAAGGAAAAGAATTGTTATTTAGTCGTTGATTGTAAATTTCTGGCACTCATTAATTGATTGCTTCTTGAAATTTAATTTTAATATGTTCCTTAGATATTAAGTTTTTTACTACCTAATTTTGTAATCAAATGACGATTTAGCGGATGGGAAATTTGTCGATCGAGGTTTTTAATCTCTCAGAAAAATAGAATTAGTGATTTAAATTAAAATCTTTTGTTTACTAAATACAATTATATAGTAATGTAGTATAATCAATAATAAACTTCGCACTCAAAGAACATTAATTTGAATTTTTTCTCCAAATTTAAACCTTATAAACAAACGAATATAGTAAATACACAAAAGCAAACGTAAGAAACGGAAATGTATTAAAAATCATGAAAGGAAGGATAAATTCGAAGAAATAAACGCAAGAAACGAGTCCGACATTTTGCAACTCGATTACCCAAAAATTCGTCCAACGGAGACCAATCTTTGTACTCTTCTTTGACACGGATAGGTGTAATAGGAAGTGAAAAGGTCGATTCTCCACTAATGAGGCGTCAATTCCATCTCTCCATAACTTTCTCTAGGACAAAAAAACTCTCCCACTCTGCAACCCTCCTTGCAAATACCAAAAGTCTTTCTCTCTCCTGTCCAGTCTCCCCCGCAGCGGACCCTAACTTCCGCACCCTACCAATCCCTCTCCTCTTCATTATATTCTTTGGGTTACTCTATTGTGCCTCAAAGCCGATAATGATCGCACGGGAAGGAGTAGAAATAAAAACAAAAAAATAACAGATATTCCGGCTGATGGGGAGATAAAGGAAAAGTAGTCCCGAATGAAAACGATATTAAAGGACCTTGTTAGGTTCTTGCGGATGGGAGAGATTTTTTTTGGGGAGAAAAATGAGATTATATAAAAATATCTATCGTATCGTGTAGTAATTAACGTCGAAACTGAAAGGAAAAGGGTAGTCGATCCACTTGATTCAGGGAGGCTAATTAATTATTGGATAAGTACACAATTTGCTTGCCTTGTAACCCTCGACTCCCATTGATTCCGGAATCTGATAAATCCCTGGATATCTGATAATGACGGTGTAAGCCTCTCACTAATCTCTCGTGAAAGTAAGGGAAAGTATTACGTCACGCCTAATGGATAGTGTTTGCTTGAAAGATAAATTACATCTTTTCCCATTAAATTGGATCGCGTAGCTTTATTTCCATGATGATTAAAGAACCATTTTCCCCAACATTGCCAGTCCCGAATGGCAAGCACTATTGATAATTTCACAGAAAATCGAAATAGCTACGATAAATTAAATGTATATTTTCATTCTTAAACGTGATTTGATTATTGCATATTGCCTTGCTTTCACCTGCGTTGACAATCTTCGAAGCAGCCCGTAAAATAATTATCAAGATCATTGAAATAATGTGGTGTGGCTGCTGATGATTATAACATTAAATGTAAGAAATACCTCCAAAAACCATCAAAGACTTACTTACAGCAACTTACACGTATTTCGACTCCTAGGGAGCCATTCTCACAGTTCGACAGACGGAGAAAAACAGTAACGAGGCAGGACGATCATAAAACGAGCGTGATGAAGAAACAATTGACGAACGATTAACGTCAAGGATCTAATAATTTAAATAAAGTTTTGTTGAAATCCAGATCTCGGTTCATTAAAGTATTTCTAAATTTGTAAATGTATAAATTTTCCACAGCGTTTAATTCATTATGTGAATGGTGGGCTTGTCATGGGAGTGTCATATCATTAACAGATTTATCATGCCCAGTGTCGAGTATATGTTTGGCTACACTCGATGCCTGAGGTCTTCCAAATCTGAAGTGGGCTATATATTCTTTGAATCGTGTAATTAATTTGCGTCTGGTTTGTCCTATATATGTCAATTCACATTCTGGGCACTTGATATTATAAATCCCTGACTTATCTAAAGTAATAATTTTGTCTTTCGTATTACCTAATACATTTTTTATAGTGAAAGGGTTTTGGAAGCAAATGGCTATGAATTTATCTTTGAAAATACTGGGCAAACCTTTAGTAAGAGAAGGGCAATAATTCAATTTCGTAAAGATTCGTAATTCGTTCGTCAATTGTTTCTTCATCACGCTCGTTTTATAATCGTTCTGCCTCGTTGCAGTCTTTCTCCGTCTGTCGTACTCTGAGGATGGCTCCTAGGAGTCGAAATACGTATAAGTTGCTGTAAGTAAGTCTTTGATGTTTTTTGGAGGTATATTTTACATTTAATCAAGATCATTGTAAAGAAACTTTAGTTTGAGTTGAACTTCATTCCATAGATAAACAGAGGTGAAAATTCATTGTTACATACAATTATCAATGGGTTTATATTATATTATACAATTATCATTGGGTTTCAGTCGCACAACTTCACGTGCAAAGTTATTTCCAATCCTTATTCCTTCATTCCATATTTTCGGCATTAAAATTTATAAATTCTGACTCAGGAAACGAGTTTTTAAATATTATAAAGTATAGTTGTTCATGATGATTCGTCTTCACTTGGTTATACTCTACATTGATTAAAAGAACCTTTCCACCGGTTAGCATAGGTCAATGTGTTTCAATACCCCTCTGCATTATTCCGCTGTAAGTAAACTGTTAGAAAAAACAGTAAACAGTTAATTACGGCAGATGGTATAGAGCTATTTATTCCGAAGAATCAACAGATTTGTCTGCGAATTTCAGACTAAAAAGCAATGCAAGAATTTAATTGTTCCACGCAATCATAAAACACACCCGTAAAGACGAAGATTCTTGTATTAGAAACCACGCAACGGCGGCTGACTAATGAGCAATGCCACCGCAGCAACTGCCGCAATACAGCTGTTACACTTTACGCTGCCCTCGAAAACGCAGTTCAGATGAACAAATGAAGTGCCGCTCTGCATGAGAAGTATTCTGACGGCTCTTCAAGCAGAAGTTTAATCAAACGCGTAGCCTCTAAATAACCCATAAACCAAATTGAGTTGATGACTGCTGGTAATTTGCTGCCACAAACTGACGGCGGAGATTTGTGCGAAATATCTTTCAATTTGGAAATCTGAATGTTTTGTAGGAAATTTGTGTCGTAATCGAAGATTAAATGTTCAATTGGAGATCATTTTAAAGAGTTTCGGAACCAAAAAACATTTATCTTAAAATTAAGCTATATCTTATTATATTAAGATTACCTCTGTTCATATCAATATTGCCTTTGGAAAGTATAATTAAAAGAAATTAATCCATAAAAGTGTTGGTAATAAATCGAAAACATCAATGATATTTATGGGTAAGACGAGAAGACTTTTATAATCATACATCGTAAATAGTATTGAAAAGGGAACAAAAATTAAAAGTACAGTTTCACAGCTAAATGAGTCGAACAATAGAGAAAAACCTGAATCACTGAAAATGTCCACAAAAATTAAATTTATGATACAAATGAACTAATGTGTTAAAATGAAAATTGATATCGAGAAAAGGTGGAGTTCTTTTAGTTCTCATTGTAGAATTCAAATTCATGATTATGCACCTACTTCGTCGTGATTCTTTGTATGTAAGTATTTCCTCAGGATGCGATTTTTGTATCAAATTTTTCCTTAACTACATAATTTTTGTTGTCTTATAGTTTGCGGACATTTTACAATAAATTACTACAAAACCTGTTATATTATGATGTATTTACTCATTGAATAAAATTGCCTTTTACGTTATAAAAATGACATTTGAAATCAAGTTGAAAATGATTATATTCCATTTTCAAAACCCTTTGAACTTCTGCACAAGCAAACTTCTTCATATTATAAAGATAAATTTGTATTTTGATATTTCTCGAGATTTCAAAGTTGATATATTCACCTCAAAGGCCGCATTATTTAGGAATAATCAGATCGATAGCTGACTAATTCCCAACTACTTTCTACCGTAATATTCGATCTAAAAACTGGCAATTGTTCATTTCCCTAAATTTGCCAAGTATAAGATGATTATTTGAAATTGACATGAAAAGAACAATACATATCGGTTTTGCTTTTTAATGAAACAAAAGAAATTTCTTTTCGTTTTCCAGAGACGTTTTTAATAGATTCTGCATATATTTTCATCAAAACGAACTGTAAAATTCTGGTTATGTCCACTGAAATCTGGTGAAACGTTACACTAAAAAATAAACTTAGAAGAATGTATATACTGGCCACAGGTTTTTGTAAGACCGTGCTAACGTCCGTGTCACGCTCTCTTCACCGTCACCACCTGCTGCAGCGTGTGACCGTTACTATGATGGTATTATAAAAAAACCTGTGGTCAGTTTAAACAATGTCCATACTGTACTGTGCAAAAATTTATAAAGAATTCTTGCGAACATTTATTAGGTAAAACGTAACCTTCATTGAAAAGTACCCCTATGACAGGGCATAGAGCCACCATTACCACAATTTTCTCAGAGGAAAGCCGAACCAAAACAAAAAACGAAACTCAGCCTTAACCGAAAATAGTGGCTTTTTATAGTAGTAGTATAGAAAAGCATAAGCGGTATTTATTTTTGATTGTAGATTAGAAATAACCAGAGCGACGTAAATAACAACAAGATTGATTGTTGTAGGGCAGGGGTACTCAACCTAGTGCCCGAAGCGACCTCGTACAGTGCCCGCCAAGCTTCGATAAATAGATTTTTTTATTTATTACAACATTATTTCTTAGGATTGCACTATCGGGGATAGATTTGAGGTATGTCGGGGAAAGGATCAGAAACTTGGTTGTTCTGGTCTTGGGTTTCGTAAACATTTTACCCCTCTTATCGCCTATGTCCAGATAAACAAGACGCGTATCTATGTCATATTTAGTTCATTATACGAATGCGAATATTCAGCTCGGCTTATCAATATATCAAACTCCTCGTAATCAAGGACTGCTGCTTTTCGGAACGCAGCGGTGCACGTGCAGCAAAAACATTCATACCAAATGTATTCCCCGCTATCAAATCTTCTTCTGAGATAAAGACTTTCTCACATGAGAGGTTCTCACATATGAGATGTGAGGTTGTGATGAAATTATATACGTTTTAATATTTCGGATCTTATTTACCATGGTACGTTTTTTTTCAAACGGCCAACGGTTAACTGGTAAAGTGATAATATTGCCAAGGGATGGCCTGAATGTCACCATGGACGGAAATGTCATGTGGTGCCCACTTCGCTTTCGGAAGCGCTCTTTGGTGCCCGGGCGCCAAAACAGTTTGAGTACCCCTGTTGTAGGGTAACTCAACGTGTAAATCAAACGATCACTTCTTTATACACTAAAAGCAAGAGATTCCGAGAGAAATCAGAAGAATGAGACAAAGAAACATCGAACCCAAATCACTGATCTTAAAAACTCATTTTATTGCTGAAATAATAAGACGACGGATATACTTTTTCACAATATTATGCAACTTCAATGTTTCTAGCAAACTCGAACAATTTAATTTTTTCCAGTTAACGCGGCAATCGGTATTCCAAAAAATAAGTCGATTGCCTGTTTTACACGAGAAGTTACGCGATGAAATTCTCGTGTATCCTAAATTTCGAATATAATTCTATGACGTCATAAATAAATTTCTCGCATTCCCGTCCTAAATAAACGCAGCCGAGGATGAATTCGATATTAATCTTGGCAATCTTAAGAATCCTCAGAGATCTGAGGAGGAGCCCTTCCGATTGAGATGCCGTCGACGCCGCACCCGACGCGTGGCCGCGCCGCGGCCCATTTAACGCCGCTCCCAGTGCCATTTCGGTCCGTGCCGTATCTGCCCAGCTTCCGGTGCCATCTACTACGAGGTGCGGTCGGGTGTTTGGGTCCAGCCCACAGGCGATCCTTCCCGGAAAACAATTTATGTGTGGAGGGGGCGTTATCTGTCCCTCCCCCACCTGAGAGAGGAATCCGTACCTCGTTTCGGAATGCCATAAATGTGAACCATGCGAGTGGGAATTTCCCGCCTCCCTCTCCATCGGCTCCCAACACACGTATGCAAACCTGGTTGTTAGCTATAATATTTTGCGAACCTTTTCCATCCCCAGAAGGGAGTGTAAATATTGATCACATCCGAAGTCGTTGCATTTTTGTCCGCCGGCACTTGGGTGAGACGATGGTATCTTTTTAAGTGCATCCGATGATGCCTGTGAAGAGGGCTTTAAAAAGACGGTTGCGTGAGGGAAGACAAACAGGGACATCTTCGCTCTTTCCCATCCGGGAGATTTATCAGATTCTCTGGAGCTCCGAATCGTCGCCTGATTCAGCGATCTCCCTTCGCCGTAGTAAGAGGGTCTCGAATATGTTGATTTTAAAGATAGTTGGAGCCGAGTTCCCTCGTAAAATTAGCTCCTCGAAGTGGTTTATCTCACAAAGGAGCAGAATTCTGTCTTAATATTGTAGAGCTCGCAATGTCCTTTAGTGAATCACGGCAATCGTGATATAAAAACAATTTCTGTTAGAAAGGAGATTTCAGATTTATTACAAGATTTTGGAAGGAAGTTTTTTCCTAACTTTTACCTTTGTGGTACCTATGAAGTCCTGTTCACTGAATTGGGACACAAATAGAATATAAAAATTCTGTGTCAGGAATATTGAACGTGGAAATGAACTCCAAAGTTTGTATGTAGTGTATCCTGGAACCATTTGCGATTACAACATGTAAAGAGTCCTTCTTCGTGCCTTTTTGGAACAATTTTTCATGTTAGCAAGCGATTGTTTACAATCAGCAGTATAATGATTGTATTATTATTGTTATACATCATGTACATGCACTGATTTTATACATATTATTGTGGGTCTCTCGAGAAAAGTATTTTTTATTATTTTGCCAAAAATCGTGAACAAATACGTATCTTGAGATAGGATGATGAATATTCATTTCATCTATGGAACTGAATTTTCCGACTTTACCTATTCGACATTGATGATACTCTAAACTTACGAAAATGATTGTAACCAATTTCAAAGCTGCTTGCAGCGTGTATTCGTGAATCGTGACTTGACTTGACTTGTATTTTATTTATATTCTGGGGTAGGTGAGGCGCAGTCGCCCCCTCTTCCCCTACCCCAGCAGCTCTCCAAGTTGTACGAGGATCATTACAGTACAGCCAAGTACAATAAATACATAAATAAATAAATACATAATATACAATAAATTAGAGTATAAAATATAAAATTACAAATAAATATGTGAGTAAAAGTTCTCATACAAAAATATAAAAGCAAGGTGAAAAATCCCAACTATTAAAAAAAACACCTTGAGATACATCAGTAAAATAAATCAGTAAAAGTGTTAAAAATGATATACAAAAACAAGGTGAAAATATATCGACTGGTAAAAAACACCTAAAATAAAATAAATAAATACATAGGTAAAAGTGCTAGATATGTAAAAACAAGGTGAAAAAATCTCCACTGTTAAAAACACCTTGAAAAAATTAAATGACATAAATACATAAGTAAAATCGTGCTCACTCCTGCAGATTTTCATAGACTTCCTGGTCGTGGTTTTAGACTTTTTGGGTCCTATTTGGTTATTAATCAGAAAAGTATTCTACGGGAATGGTAGAAAACTAAACCTTTCATGTAATCCAAGAAATTGATCCACTTATGTGCAAGTTAGATCATTTGTCAATAATCACGATTTTGGAAGAAGAAATTTACTCCGTTCAATGAAACGTTTAGTGTATAAATTCTCGCCATTCTTGCTCTCTGCCTCTCACCAGATGTAATGTTTGGAGACAATTTAAGCAAACAAATGCCTAACGCTTTATATGGAGTTCCTCAATCCACTGCCTCTTTATCAATACCTCCTCATTTCTTCCGAAGCAGACAATCGCCGATTCTAACGAATTCGCAGGCCCAATAACGAGCGGAAGTGCAGAGCCAAAAACACGCGCTCGCGTCGCCCCCATTTTTTGCTGCGACCCTCTTCTGCTCGTTCTTCACTGCTATCTTTCTCGCTTCAAGCCCCTTTTACCTTATCTGAATGCGGCTCCAAATCCACTCCCCTTTTTCTAACGCTATCAAAATCGCGTGGGCCCGCTACGAAGTCAAAAGGATATCGTTAGTCCGTGAGATGAGAATGTGAGAGAAGTCCAGTTCCCATTTCCATACTTCACTTAACGGTGACAAGAGTGTCACTTTCGGGAGGAAATCTCGGAGACTGCGGAATTTTTAATGCCACGAAGTAGTGTTGAATTTTGGGGGAGCGAGAGAATTGAAAAATTAATGAATCAGTTTCGAGATTGCCGGAGGACTGTTTCGAGATTAAATTCATGGAATTTAATACCCATTTATATGGCGATTCTGACATCACTAGCATTACTTACTGAAGGTTTTAGAGATTTAATAATTGCTATTATAAGAGTGTTAAATAGCGATTGGGAAATGCATCCTCTGAATGCGATGCATGTATAACGATGAATATTTGTTACAAAATCGCGAAAACTTTCTAGATCAGGCCAGAGTAATAATAATAATAATAAATGGCCTTTATTGGGGCGAGATTGAGACTAAAAAGTCTGTTCTTACACCTAACCCATTGTCATATGCAAAACAGATAGAAAGAGATAGTTTGCAAAAGTACACAAAGAAAACCAGTTTTTGGATTTAAAAAAAACCTAAGCTGAGGGCTCAGGAAAAAATTTCCACTGGAGGAAAACACTCACAGGAAGGGGAGTGTGAAAAACTTGCGAAACCTACAGATAAAAATTGTATGTTGTGAAGAAGAAGAATAAAAAGAATTATGAAGGACAAGCAGAGAATACATAAAAAGTATGCAAAAGAGACAGGTCAAAAATACAAATTCACTACATGTAATCAAATCAAATAAACTGTCTTCACAAATGACACAATATCTAAATTACAAGAATTGTAGCATAAAAAAATAAAACACATAAGAATATCTCAAGAATAATAAAACGAGTACAGACAGAGCATTACAACTTATTTGGTATGGAAGAAATATTAGGACTTGACAGTTAAAAGTATTGATAAATCCCACGAGTCGCACGGGGTGAGGCTGTTATATGATAAGAAAATTAACTGTCAAATGCTCTCCTAATTCCAATATGTAGAAGAAATAATAAAATAATATATATATAATTACATACATTTTAGTATAAAATAGATTAATTAAGTTATTTAATCTGGAAGTAAGCAATATAGTAAATTTCACGATAACACATTAAAACATTTCTCATCATAAGTTAATTCATAATATATGTAAAATAATCATTTTTACAAAAAGTTGACTGTGCTGAAATTCAAGCAATTTTTATCTCGATTCATTTTATCGCATGAACAGCGAAGGTCCTTCCTGTTTCAGCACTAGATGAATCATGACGTGTTTTAGCGTATTCTCTCTTCTCTTTTTAATATTTTTATCAAGACTCACATCAGGCAAAGGAAATCTCTGCAATTTCTCCCGTAAAGTCATTTTCTTCTCTTTTCACTCATTTCCAAGACACACTTTAAATGAAAAATTCTCTTTTAAATTTGGCTGATATATGCACCATTATAAATTGGGAATTTAAAATTCCCAATCTGAAGTCACTCTATATTTTTGCTGTAAGAGTTGAGCCTAGTATAATGCTAGAAGCTGTCATTGATTATAATATGTTGTATATATTATTTCACGATGTGTTAGGATAATGAAATAATATCGTTTAAGCGTTTATTTACTCAAAGAAGATAAATTCTGAAAATAGTGCGAGGCAATCAGTTTTTACGGTTAGATACACTGAATAATTCTTAAAACTGTTCTTATTAGTGTAATCGAAACAATTTGCTCCCTGCTGTAATTGGATAATGAATGCACGGATTGACCTCGCTATGCATACTATAAATATACAATAAAGCTGAAGTTTAATAATTTTAAATAAATTTGGAACTCGATATTTCGATTAAGGACAATTACGGAAGGTGGTTCACTCTTAATGAACTTTAGTACTTATTCTTTCCTCAAAATAAGATTGCATTCCGTTGACGGAAATGCTGTTTTATTTATAAGGTACGAGTAACTCTATCTTGCATGTTTTCACCCTATTGCCATCTTATCAACAAATATATGCTCTTCGAAAGAAGTTCAAATTTATAGACTCGCAATACATGTGTTTTATATTCCGAGTAAAAGAACGTCCTGTGAAAATTGATATTGGCATTTCTCGTAAGCTTAAACCTGATGATACAGACGTGCTCGATAAATTATCAAATTATTTTCATTTTCCTCTGCTTCTGTCCATAAGAAATCAGTGCCACGTGCCGAATCGACAAGCGACGCAGACGAGATTTCTGACGCATAAACTACCTTCTTGCAATTCAAATTGGAATGCCAAAGTAGTAATTACTGAGGTTTAGGAACTCGCCATGTTACCGCGTGATTATTACCGCTTCAATTTTAGTCTCGAAAATCCCACGTTCTCCGTTAGTCGGTCACATTCTGTTCTCTCTCAATTTCTATGTTTCGCTTTATTTCATGAGTTACGGATGATTTTCGTTTTCTCCTAAACAGTTAGCTACTGCGGCCAAAGGATAAATCTACAAAGTTGACTCATTTTATTTCGCCAGTATCTCTTCCATATCACCACGGTTTAAGTAACGCTGCACTTATCCTTAGATTATTCTTGATCCTACAATGTAACCATAAATCTTTGACATCTGCTTTGTCTGATAAAATTTAACGACTGTAACAGCTGAAGTTGAATCACAGCTGCCCTGTTTTCCTCGGTAGAGATCCTACCGCTGATTAGGCTCATGATTCGTGTCTAGTATAGGACTAGCTTTAATTCCACAAAAACGAACGCGCCTTTTCGATAATTTTATAGTTATACAGTAATTTACAGTGTTAATGAATTCACTCTAAATAACGTTTTAAAGCTTATTGCGATGATCTAGAACGAAAGAGAGCTAATCCGAATGTGAGTTACCGTCCTCGATGATAATAAGAAAGCGTATTTAATTAGGGAGAGATTAGGACCATTAAATCTCTTCTTACATCTAACCCTTAGATGATCAGAAAGAAGTAAACGAAATTCAATGAAAAAAGCATCGATTTGTTAAACTAATTAGTTTGCGTACAACTATTGTTTCGATTCTCTGAAATATTTAGCTTCCGTAATCGTCTTTTTTATCGTCCTAAGCTGTGCCTCCAAGCATTAGACTTTAGTATAATGCCATTCATTACCTAGTACTTATTAAGCTGAACAGGACACAGCAGGAATAAACAGAAAGATAGAGTCATTCACAGTGATTTGCATTTTACTGGAAATCAGCGAATCTAAAATCCATTCGGGAGAATCGACTATTTATAAAGTCGGATTTGAAGCCCACTTTGATTAATTAAACCGATCGCTCAGAGCTCTGCAATGATGAGAACAAATGACAATCAGAATCTCCACTTGAATTCCGAGGGTCTTTTGTGGATGAGATTCCCTTGGACGACTAAAGAGGAGGGAGGTTATGCAGGGAGCAAAAATCCCATGGGAAACACTTTCAATCGTCGAAGGGAAAACTCGCTAATTGACGGCAGTAAACGGCGACCCCGCTTCAATTTTACGAGCCGCACCTCGTTGTGGGCGCGGCTGGCTGCTGCGGCTGCATGGGCCGCATCGCCGGGAGATGGATGCCGGTGGACGGCGCTTTGACCAGCGCTCTGCCCGATACGGCGACCGCGCTCGTTTGATACGGATGCAGTTCGCCCAATAAAATATGACGACGCTTTTCCTGTGCCCCAAAAGCTGCAGTACACGTTTTTAGAGAGGCTTCGCCTTCCACATCGAGCGCTCCAAATATCCTCACTTTCGCGTTTCTATTTTAATATGTTAATATATAAGTATTTATCAATATATTTTAGAGAACCTATCGATTTCTAGTGGCGAGTTTTGCTTTTACTGAGCCCGTTTTCCTGCATTTAAGCACCAATAAAATTAAGCGATTAGACGGAATATTCAACATTTGCACTCAAAGTTATTTTCTGTTTCAATGACGGCTTTAATGAAAAGGAATTACGAAATAAAAAATGCAATGGTTTTACTCGGCCAAACCGCAACTTTAGAATGAAAATCATAATTTCTGATATTAAATGGACTTCATCGAGAAAGAACGTGCTGCTTGTAATGTTTCTATTACTGCCAGTATTTAGAGTAGCATCCTTTTGATACTACATTTTAAAGATTGAAAAATGTAAATGAAGCAGTATTTTTTGGCTTCCTATTCCTATATCTAAAGCAGTGGTTTTAGTCTTTTCTTCCCAGTGGTCCGCTTATGGGTTTGAATAACCTCTGTGGTTTCCACTCATCTCTGTCCCTGAGGTTTATAGAGTGACTGTATTGGGAAAGGGTATTTATATGGTAGCTAAATAGAAAATGCAAACGATTTCTTCATAGGAATGATAATGCAATGGGCATTCATATCGAGAAAATAAAATATTTTATGCTAATGTATATATTTCATTAATCATTCAGTAGTTTCATGACCTCAACGTATTTTTCTAATGACCCTCAACTCTACGGGAGACCATGTCACTCCCTTTGAGAACCAAGTTATCTGCATGTTAACTAATTAGAATGATTTGGGTCGGATTTGTCCAGGGAATTGTATATAGATCAGCAACTTATTATTTTAAACAAATCACAAATTAATCTACTATACGCCAAGAATCAATCTAAACCTCTTTGCAAGCCCTTGCTTTCCTATTATTTATTGCTCTTAAAACAGAATTTCACAAAGCTAGCGTTTATATTTATTGCTTGTAGAATATTTCTATGAATTCCAAAACCAGCCAAAAATAAAATAAAATAAAAACTTCCTCAAGACTTAAATTTACATCCTTTACAACTTAATAACATATGTTTCATATAAAAGAATTGCCTCCAAACTGCTTCCTCCCTCTTGTTTATTAAGCACTAAACTTTTACCTCACCGCTATGGAATCCGATTTTTGAGTATTCATGGAATGTATCGTTTCCTGGATTCGAAATTATTTAACATAGCTTAGCGAAGTGATTAGTGCATAAGGCGATTTGTGTTTCTCTCCGTTGTCCTTTTCCCTTCTCTCGTCCGATAATCCCCTCTCCCCTCCCTAATCTACTCCTTTATCCTTTTTCGACCCTTCACAATCTGCGTCAGACTTCAAGCTATGCATGATATGTTTCTCTGAAAGCGTTTTTTTCGAATTGCGTCGTTGGCTAATCCCATCACTTCCCGGCCCTTTGTTCTCGTCCCTTAAAGTTGGAAGAAAAGGAGAATCGTAACTTTTTCCGTGAGGATTCTCTCTGGAAGGAATTTAAGTGAGAGCCGAACGTTATATTAATACCCTCTGTGTAGGAAATTAGCTGAGTGGTTGGAAAGCGACAGAAATGGCATTCGGTGCCCGTTTCAGGGATCTTTCGGGAGGTTTTCAGTGTATTTTGGGTGAATCCCGGGAAAACGATGTATTACTGTGAGTCGAACGCATTAAGAAATAATTTAAAAGGTATTATGAAGTAATGACTTCGTTTTATATTTAACAGATATGGTTTACAAGAATGAGTATTATTTGCTGAAAGGAACCGTTCAAAAGGTTTTAGCTTAAATAATAAAATTGAAATCTTTGTCACACAACTAAAAATATTGTACAGCTATGTTTCCATAGAAATCTTCTATAATCATTCATTCATTCATTCCACTTATTTTGTGTGAAAGATATTTGATATAAGAAATTTTCAATATTAATATATTTTGTAACGCACAGAAGCTTGGAAGAAAATAATTTTCAACAGTGATAAATAATTACATTAATGAATAATTTCAAAATAATTTCATTTTATTCTTAATATTCGTACTCAGTTCCGGGCATAAATGTTAAATTAACTTATTCACTAATTTATCTCCGCCATTAGAGACAATTCAGGAAGCAGCTATTGAAATATTTAATAATAAAACTTAAATCAATAATATTAGATAATTTACAATATTCCACAGGGTAGAGTAATTACACAATAGAATCAACTGCTTGGGCAGTTCATTCAGCACCGCTAGGCCATACTGATCCGTCCATTAAACAAAGAGTTCACAAAATAATATCGAAGTTGAATAATTCGAAGGATTATCCTTCGATTTCTTTGATCTGCATAAGAGAGCACTCCATATGAATCATTTTCCCCTAAATTTTAGTTTTAAAGATAGAATCAACTGTACTGATTCATTTTCCTAGTAGTTTTTACTCTCAGTCAAATACAAAGAACGAAAATAATCTCACAATTTTATATAATATTTGGAAGATGTACCTTCAACTCTTACTGGATCATTATCGTGTTTTATGCAGATTAACTCTTCTCAGTTTCAAAAACTTTTCTGGTCAATTTTAAAAAACTCACGTTAATAGCAATAATAAAATATGAAAGCAAAACAAACGCTTCTATGAAATATTTCAATTAAAATTTGAGTATTTATTTAATGTCATTAAACTTCTGGTCAAACAAAATTGTACGGTGAATTTTGTCTCATTGATGAACCCTTTTAATGAAGATTATATAAATATAATGATTAAAATTTAACTACGGCCGGTAATTAGAAAAGTTTATCAATCACATACAAACCACATGTAGTGATGATTAATTAATGATGATAAATTAAAATTATTAATAAAAGTCGTGTTATAATACGCCGGCATACGTATTTTATAACATTATAAATAAATATATTTTTTCACCTGAATTCTTATAGAATAACATTTATGTAGAATTGAGTGTATACATAAACTTTTAAAAGAAAAATTAAGACCTAAAGTTCAACTTATTTTTTCGGTGTTTAAAAAGAAATATATTTATTCAATATAATAATCAATATAATATTCAATATATAATTCAATATGATATCTAATTGAAAAATAAGAAATAATAAGTAATTGGTGATTATAAAATTTCAATTAATTGAGTTGCTAGTGAAATCATCTTGGACAATTTTTGCTGAGAGCAAATATAACTGTTGAATAAAACAAATGAAGACTTATCCCGCCTTTGGTTTCGTTTTTAATTATATTTTCCTCTTTACTCTACGCCTCAATGAAAAGAAATTTCAAATTTTTCTCCGGCTGTAACAGTCAAATCATCTCTTATCGCTCATGTTAAATAATTTAAAGTTTATTTTATGCGTGGACCTTAAAAAAGACTTTATTTTTTATGAAATTTTAGGATAATATTATTGATAAAATAATTAATAAAAAATTGATTCGGTTATTAGAATTGCATTGTTAGTTAGCATTTACTAACTCAATAGAACTATTGCTACACTTTTTGACAGAGAGAACTAATAGTCGGTGCTGATGGATAATGGTTTCCAGTTGAGGTTCAAGTGCTTCAATTTTTCGGATCTGGATCGGTTTTCACTTAGTCATAATTTCCCCTGCTCCCGTCTTAAACAATTGGTGAATTATTAAAAGTTCTAGTAAGCTGAAAATGATTGCAACTAGTTCTTTACTTTAATTTTCGTGACTTGATATCCAAACTTTATCATGGCTCTTATTCTGAAAGTCAAGAAGCATTATAAAAAAAATTGGCGCTCCAAATATGTTGTCAAACAAGAGATGGCCTCGAAAGTCCCTCTCAGGAGCTCTAAAAGGTCAGTGCGGTTTCCCTAGTCCACAAACCCTTAGGCTCGATCCCTCTCCAAATATTTCACCCTTACACATATTTTCGCCTTCCATTCTTGGCGTGCCTCTCTCTGTGGGAATGAGGTAACCACTGTCGAACAAGCTGTCATCACGGCGAAACTATGCTGTTGCTGTGTTACATGCACGTCTTGAGTGTCTCAAGTCCTCTCTTTTTGCGACCGAGTCATAACCTTACCAGAAGGGTTTCCATAGCTAATGCTCACCGACCTTCCTTTTTGTTACAAAGAGCGCTACGGTCGATTAGGTTTAACTGTCTTTATTGACTTAATTTCCTGCATGGCGCACAAATTACCCTAAAAAAATACTTCTCATGACAAAGTCATGATTTCCTCCCTTAGCTTAGGAATACTCGGTAAATTCGCAGGAGAGGCAAGCCCCTTAAAAATAAACAAGAAAAAGTAGGAGGAAGTTGTCACATTAGTTTATAGGAAATTAAATTAAAAGATAATGACTTCAACAAGAGAACATATTTCCTAAGTAATGCATTTGAAGAAACGTAGTATGCATACGCGCACCACTGAGGAAATTTACGTATTTACATTTATGAATATACTGCAGGAATAATTTTATATTGCATAAAAGTTACATGTGCAAAGCACGTTGTCCATATTTTTGCACTATAGCTCTTAAGTAGCGGAAAATCTTGTCTCCGTTCTTTTATAGTCTCTTAAATATAGTGAGAAAATGTCTTGAAGAACTGAACAGATCATTCAGCAATGCCGAATTATGCAAATAATGAACAAGTATTGGACATATTCTTCTGTTAATCTATATCTCTGCAATATTTCCCTCCTCTTCAACGAATGTGTAGAAAGATACTTCGAACTGAGCATCATATAAATAAAAATATGTGAATTCTAATTATAGCGAGAGAGAGAGGTCGTTAAAAAAGAAATTAAGAAATCATTCCCGCACCAAGAAAAATGAAAAATAGCGAAGATAGGCTACCTTGGATTGCACCTAATGCAAACGAAATTCCGCTGTAGTTATAAAAGTGAGGTCTTAGGAGAGAAATAGAGGACGATAAGTTCAAGAGACAATAATCCTTTAAAGTAGTAGCACAGGAAGGAAAGGTTAATTGGGTTAAAGAGAGAGGAAGCCAATTGGCCAATAAAGAAAAGATATATTGCAGCTAGCATTCGGCCTTACGTGAGTAGCAGTTAGCGCTCATGCATTCGGTTAAATCCTGGACCAATGTGGTCAATTTTCGTGACGCCGCTAGCGGTCACGGGTTGCGGAATCACGCAATTAAAATTTATCTCGAAAGAGTAAGTGCTCCATAAAAATCATCCTTCGACGCCACTGCGTTTGATGGCTGCCCATTAATTAAATCGACTTTTCAATTGATATATCTGACTCTTCGTTAACCTTAATGAAACAAACGCTTTCTCGTAAAACTTTATTTCTAACATTTATATACTGTTCTAAAAGATGCATGCAACTTATCTAAGCTATCTCAGTGTAGTTTAAAGTGTTATGTAATAAAAGATTTTTGGAAATCAGCTCAAACATTCAACTTTTCTATATTTAAAAAACCCATGGTATAGAAAATTTTACTAGACTACTATTTTTATAGTGGTCTAGTAAAAGTTTCTTTACCATGGATTTTTTACAAGTTAACAAGTACCATAAAATTAACCCTGAATCTGTATCGTTTCTATATTTAATTTCCTAATGATTCAAGCATTAATAATTCTAAAAAATCAGTAACTCTTAAATTCCCAAGGAAAAACGGACTTGAAAAAAGTCTTACAGGGCCGGGAATCGAACCCGGAATCTTCCTCTAACCGGGGGGCTGCCTTAACCATCTAGGCTACCCGACCAGAACATTTCAACAAGCCGTTTTGGGGACTTTCCCAAACGGCTTGTTGAAGTGTTCTGGTCGGGTAGCCTAGATGGTTAAGGCAGCCTCCCGGTTAGAGGAAGATCCCGGGTTCGATTCCCGGCCGTGTCAGACTTTTTTCAAGTCCGTTTTTCGTTGGGAATTTTCCTGGGTGCACGCCCTTATGTGCAAAAGTCACCTTTACCCTTTCCATAGTAACTCTTAAGTAAGAAAATTCAAGTTTTCTGAAAGAAAATTCCAACAAAGAAGCCTACTTACTAGAGTTTCAGTAGATAATATCAGTAGAATTCAGTAAAAACTCTTAGCAGAATATCAAAGGTAAACTTAGGGAGATTTCTTTTCTGAATATCTCAATTTTTGTAACCATCTTATAACAAGCATGAGTTTCTATAGGCAGATTACTTTTCTGAACGTCTCCATATTTTTAACCATCTTATTATATCATATTAAGCTTGCCATTGTCATATATTATATCATATTAAGCTTGTGTTTCTATAAGCTTAATTTATTATAAATAAATTATTTTAATCACTTTATCTGCTTATGCGCAGAATAAATTCAGCATATGCGACGTAAATCAGTGAGCCTAAATACGAGTATGTGTTAGAGGTTTAAAATCTTCAAAACAGCTATCGGAGATTTTAAACCTCCGATTCTTTAACAGCCACAACTTTCCTTTCTTTGCACCTAAATATGTAGAAAATCATAAAAATTAAATCACTATTCTCGAGTTAGCTGAAATCTTTCACTCATTTATTAATTTTGCAATGAAAACGAACATTTATGATAAAAAAGAACGAATTCTTTGAAAAGACAAAATAAACCAAAACAAATGTCTATATTAAAAAACAATTAATGATATTGAAGTTTTTGATTCATTTATTATATAACGTGAATTCTGCGTATAAAAACGTTTCTGTCACAATTCAAATTGAAAATATTTGTTTAGTGACGTTTAGATAATATACAACACTTGTTTGGAGTTTCACTCTGCATGGAAATTTATGAATGAGATTTTCGAACAGAACAAATACTTGACGACATCGTATAGCGCATTTAACAACTACAACAAAGATTATTAATTAAAATAGTACACAATTATTTAAAGTCTGTTTTTGTATGGGTTGTGGGAAATTATTTCGGGTAAAATTGATTTGCCACTTGAACGTTTTGAACTCCTCCCGCGGCTAGCCAAGCGATTTGATGTGATGAAGCATAATTCACAATAAAATATATTTTTTAAAACAACGTTTCCTTTGATACGTGGAACAAATATTTTCTTCTTATTGAAAAAATCGCCTAGGTAAATCTGAAATGCCCTGTGAAATCATCTAAAAGAGGAGTAAGAAGGTAATAAAAAGGGAAGAAGAAGCTGCCTTGAAATATATTAAAAATCTACATTAAATAAAATTTAAATATTTGATTAAATCATAGGAGGAATTTATTTCGATACACCGCTTAAAGCTTTATACATTCGTAGGGCAGTTGGATGATGGAGTCGCAATGCAACGCTCCATTAGGCAATACGCAGACCAACGCTAATTGAAAACATTAGTCCGAAATCTCATTCCAGAAGTCCGCTGTCGTCTGCATTCCCAATGGAGACAGTGATCACGGGAGAGCGTGTCTCGAGCCGAATTAAATAGAATCTGCAGATGGACCGAGAGAACTTGCTTGCCAAGCGTTAACTTTTGTCCACTTGGTGCGCAAACAGAGAAGGGGAAAGGCACCTTGGGACTCCACCAAACGAGGACTTAAGGAGGTATTGCAGAACTACTTCATTAAAAGGAGCAGCATGGGAGAGCATCAACTGTAATCAGACCGAGTACAAATGTTGCGGTTTATGTAAAAGCATATTCCGTTGTTACTGGAGTAAAATCGTTTTGATGGAAAGTGAGATAAAAGTTAGTCTTATAAAAAAACATTTGCGCAATAAATATCCAAATACGTATATATACGTATATATATAACGTAACGTATATATATAATACGAATATATATAACCATTTGAATGAATGTATTTTATTATTTAGATCACTAGATGAGCTCCCATTTTAGAGAATACGATTAATCTCTATTGCGATTCATCGCCGAGAGTTTATAAACAACATTCCAACAACAGCATGGACATATATATATATATATATATATATATATATATATATATATATATATATATATATATATATATATATATATATATATATTTAAAGATTTTCAATACTCAGTCACATGGATTTTCAAACTTTTATCTTAAGTTGTGATGGATTAAAATTATAACAGATGATCATGAATGTCGAATAATATTCTCTAAAACTAATATATCGACCCTCAAAAAATACTTGGAGTAGACACTTTTCCAACTGCAAACTTTAATTGTTTTGCAGGTGGGAAACAGTTAATCATTTCCAATCCAATACAAGAAAGAACTCCGGGCTACGTGGAATACAAGAGAAAAAAAGGTTTTTTGAATTTGAAAAATAAAGAAAAACCTCGAGAGTCAAATTCTTCATGAAAATCGTTTTATTGATTTAAGGCGCTCCAATATTATTATTATGTTCCATATTTGACTCAAAGGCACATCAACTCTGGGATAATGATCGTTCAAAAATGGATTGGTTTTACATGGTATAGAGTTATACATATAAAATCTGGAATATCTTATAATTATAAAATATTATTTCAGGAACTAATAAAAAATGTACGCATATATTAATTGATATTTTTAATTGCAACTGAATTGTGTAACAGATTGGTTAACAAAAGCGGCTTATTTTGCTTTTCCTCTCATCTCAAAGATTTTCTAAGTGTAGAACATTATCGGGAATTTTTGGAATATTCTTTGAAGTACTATCTTTATTTCTTTCGACGACGTTAAGTGGGAACGAGATTATTTTCTCAAACGAAAGCTGTTTCAATATCAGTTACGCTGATAAGGCAAAAGAAGGAAGCGTAATAAGCTTGTCCTAATTTAATTCTTGATGAATGGCATCAAATATGAATAGTAGGACTTTTGCCTTTGATCAAACGTTCTTTGAATATCTCCGTATCAAATAAAATATAGAAATTAAAATGAATGGTCCTAGGATAGGATACCCACTCTATTCATTAAATTCTATATAAAATTTGGAAGCATTTATCTCTTAGTCTTTGGTATTACAGTAGTGTTATTATAACATATTTTACTGCAGATCAATAAAAATTTTAGCCTTCAAAGATCTTTTATCAAGGCTTTTCAATTGATTTGAAAGTATTTGTTACGTAATAGCAAGAAAATATGTCACGAATTTAATCAATAAGAAATTCGAGTTCCCGTATCCTGAATTAATCCCTGAATCCTAATTTTCGAAAGAAATCTTATAAATATTAAAGATTCCTTTGAATCTCCTTTGAAAAGATTTCGTATAATTATCGGTCAAAGACAGAGTAAGAGTAATTAACATAAGATTCTTTGCTACTCATCGATTTACGAGAGAATTTGGAAGCAGTATCAAGATATTAAGTAACGAGTGCTACAGTGAGACTAGTATCAGCTCTTATAATACGCTTCAAAGTTGAAGAGCTCATTTATGTTTCTTTCCTGTTCTTTAGAAATATCGTCAAAGTGAATTTCTCGAGAATCGTAAGTAGTCTTATCGCTCATCTTACTCCATCTCTTTTTTCCTTTCGAGAGCGAATATTCTCTAAGTAAATTTTCATACTGAATAAGTGATGCATCGAATGGTTGAACCTCTCACGTACGATACCGAAGAATGTTAGGTCTTTCATAGTTTCGAATGAATTAAGAACTTTACATTGAGTTTTCCTTTGAAACCCAGAAATGATATCTTGACTCTTAAGTAACTCGACAGCCAAATGGAATTTACTAAAATTTTTTAATCGGTCACGTTTTACATGTCTTACCCTCATCGCTACTGTTTCAGTTTTCAAAATATGACTAATTTCAATTTTTCTTTTGGATATTGTAGAAAAATATAATAGATAAATTTTCTAAACATATGACCTGTTTTGTAATTAAAGTTCAACCAACTTCCACAGCGATGAATAAATAAAATGCGTCTTCATTTGGTCCAGATATTGGGACCGTATTGCGAAATGACTTGAAAGGCTATATTACGATAATTGCAAAAGGTTGTTGTTGGAAGATGGGTAAAGATCGAGTTCAAAATCGGAAGTGCAGCATAAGACATAATGCGGGATAATGTTGGAAGATCCGCTTATACCTGACGTGGACAAGATCTACCACGTTTGTAAGGAAACGCAGAACAATAACTCCAGAAACTTCCTAACCAATAGCAGACAATAAATGCGCAGCATTCCCCATGGGCAACACCCGACAGGGACCCACGGGTGCGCGCAAAATCTCACCGCACCTTCCTCCCAAAAAGGTACCGCACCTTTTCCCTCCACTCTTTCCCATTAATAATTGTTGCTCCCTGGGCGCGCGTGTTCGAGGGAGAGGTCAAAGGATGGCCACCGTTGTTCGCGACGCCCCCCACGGCGCCCCCCCCCCCCCGGCGATGCCCCCCCATGACGCCTCTTTGTACCGCTCCCGTCGATTCCGCGACAAATAATGCGCGTTTTTTTTCCACCGGGGCTAAACCGCCGAGGTTGGAATTCGCCGCCTTGGTCCGGCACCTCCGGTATGTGTGCAGAGGGGTGCCGAGGCCACTTTTTTGCGGCCGCGCGCTATGTCGCCGGCAATGACCACGCCGTAGCATTTATCTCTGAGCGGGGAAACCATGCCTAGCAGTCGGGGCGTTAAATGGCCGATTTCCCCCGCGGAGGTGATCCCGGAGTATTTAGGTCGGAAGAGCAGCCGATGCAGCGAATTGTCCGTGGGGTGCAGAAAGGGTCGCCAAAGACACCGGAGGATTCTTCTCTTTTTGAAATTATCGGCGGTTTAATGGTGTTGTGGGTTTTATGGCGGCGGATGAATCTAAGACTAATGTGAACAGAGGCAATATGGAGGAATGACGACCTTTTTGCGTTGCTGTGAGTTTTTCTGCTTTCGAATTTGGGAAAACGGCCGCCGCAGGAAGATTATTTGGAATCAAAGTATACAATTGCCGATTAACTTCACGTATCACATGATGAAGAGTTGGCTGTGCGATCTGAAAACGCGGATTGGAGTTTGTCCGACGCATTTTCTACCTTTTGCTTGAATTAAGCAAATGCTTTCCATTTACAAACTTCAACAATTTCAATGGAATTATAACCCTAATTCTACCATTTTCATTAATTCCTTTTTGGAATTCAAAAAATGCTCGGTTACCAAAACTACAGGTACATGAGATAAAAAAAAACATATGCGAAGGGAATGCAATTCCAGGTTACTAAGGTTACACTTTTCAAGTCTTCCATTGATAGACTTTTTCTCCCCTTTCTTCCTACTCCTATGCAAAAACACTCTTATATGAATTAGGGTTTTCGATTCCAATTTTCCAAAGAAAACGCATAATTTACATAAATTCTTTTTCTCATAGAAAGATAAGAAACATTCAAATTATATTTATTTATAGAATCGAAGAGATCAGGTGACAAAAGACCGAAATAAATGTGCGGAATAGCGAACCAGTTCCCTTAAAAAATATAAAAAATAAATTTCAGGACTACGAAATACTTACGAAATAACAATCTTTTGAAGCATCAGTCTAATACATTAAATTCTTAGATTTTAAAATTCATACTATTATTCACTTGGATATTAAGGCTTAACAATAGCAAATGTTTTATAATTGTATTAATTAAATGCCTCTCGTGTAGTAAAAACTGTATATAAAAAACAAAATTTTTATTTCCTAAAACTCCCTTAATTATTTTTACCATTCATCTTTTGTAAATCATAAATAATAAATAAAAGTCTGGATTTAAAAAAAACGTGCAACCGCGTGTGTTTTCCGCAAATACGTGGTAAAATCCTCGTCATGCGCATGTTTTATCACATTGCTTAACAAAAATATGGAAGCAATTTAGCATAAGACTTTAAATCTCTCAGAGAACTTTATTTTTCTATTCTCCGCTCCTACAAACCGTTTACTACTGCGTCGACGATGTCGGATTTTTTGTTGAAATCAGAAACGAATACACAGCAGAGTAAAATTAGGAGGAACTCTTGGAAAGGCACTAGTGAATAATCAATGGCTTTGTCTTTGTTAAGCGCAAATTCTTTAACCGAGGATATTCTCTTTTTCTTCTCATTTTTCATCTGTTCTGCGAACAATGAGTTAAAATTTCTTAATTTCAAAGAAATATTCCAACAGAAATAATTGGACTTCTGTGGGAAATTACGAGAGAAATGTTGTGATTTTTTAATGACGAAATCAAATGTTGACAATAAAGACAACAGAAAAGGATTGCTGATTCAAATGAATGTAATGTCACTTCTATAGGAAGGTCAACTCTTTACGTCAAACAATAAGGTTGTATGAACAAAGAGTTTCTACGGATTTAAAATCCTAAAACGATAATTATCTGTATTTTTATGCGATTTTTGTCGCTTAGTTCTTCCAAACATATCAGCAACTTAAATCAACTTTAGCTCACATATACGCAGATGAAAGCCTATTGACTGTTTCCTTCTAATCGTTGACTACATAATGATATGATATGAAATATTGGAACACCATTCTAATGAGTGAGGTCTCGATTCTTTGAAGGGCAACTGCGAACTATGCTGTGATTTGATTGCTCGCATTAAATTGTAATAGAACACATTAATTAATGAAACATGTCAGAGAATGGTCGTTCTCTAAAATCTTTCAAAGCTCAAGCTCAATGATAATACAAGAAAAATATATTACTGAAAAGGTGACAAGGACTGTGAAATTCATCTTCAATCCATGATGCAAATATAACTGCTATGCGATTCTTTGCTTTGGACATAAAACACTCGAATGTAATTGGTATTTTCAACAATCCATTATTTCATCACTTTCCGTTCTGACTATTAAAGATTTAAGTGTGCCAACCCAGCTGTTTCGACAACTACATAATTCAACGATCGTATCTTCGGTAAGAGCCAGTAATTTGAATTAAAAGAAGTGAGACGAATCACACGGAGAGACATTAATGAAGAGAACGTATAGATCTCGGAAGCGAAGTTGTCTGATCGATTTAAAAAGTTAACGGAGCCTTCATCGTCAAGGTATTTGTTTTCTACGAGCAAACTTAGCTCAGTATAACAAGTAGGTTTACAGGTAATGTGAGACATTTGAATCGATATAAAGTTGGAAACAACTAGCGGAATTCTATTTTAAGATGAGAGTCCGCCGGTATAGTCCTCTGAGCTTTTAAAAACTTTGCGTCGAGAATTACTCTGAGAAGTAGTCTCTTAGGCATTAGGGTTCGCTCAAAATATCAGTTGTCTTATCCAAGTCGAAAAGTGATAACGTTGAAAGAAGTTGAGAATCAAAGATCCCAAGGGAAATAAGTAAAATGCTAGATTCTGTTCATGATATCATTTTCTCCATTACACAATCGATTGATACGGCCACGACTTAGTGGTATCAATAAATTTGTGACCATTTTCCATTGCGTAAAAAAGATTAATAATTTCATTACGATTATTATAAAAATTACCTTAAAGAGGTGTTTTTTTTTCTTTTTACGCTGCGCGAAAATAATACGGAGGGGTTTACGTAATTCATATCAAAATATCATTTTCAGCTGATAAACTGAAGTAACTCTTTATGTTTTTGGAGTTATTAAGATTGGATATAATTTTGTATATATTTGATCTTTTCATAATTCGCAAAAACTGTCGCGGGTGTCAGATAAATTCGATGGGCTCACTAGAAAGGATATGAATTAAGATTAGGAAGAAATTTAATAAGGAGAAAGGTTAACTGGAATGATGAACTGAGAGGAGTAAAATAATCTAGGAGTTATCATAGGGAAGTTTAGAGGATGAAAGAAAAATTAGGACGTGCCAGCTATCAGACTTTTAATCAGAATGACATAAACTGTCAGAGGGATGATTGTAATATAATCCCCCTAAAAATAGGGATGATTATCTTGCAAGTGGAATATCCTGAGCTCCGCGTGATAAAATTAAGGTCTATTCGAAAAGAGTACCATTTATCTACGAGATTTTTATTATTTATCTCGTTAATAATGAGCCACATAGTGATGTATATAGCGCGAGAATTTCTCCGGCCACATAAAACATTGCAATTAATCAAAGATGTTCTCTTGTAAATTTTTCCTAAAATGTAAAAATATCAGCAATCATCTAGCTTCTTATAAATCAATTAAGAAGTAAAAATAAGGATTTGAAATTTAGCTCATCATGGACATAGACTGTAGTCAAAGAGTCAATTTCTTCTATAATTTATTGTTCTTCCGTGAAAATAGGATTATCCTCTACTAATAATAGCTAGCAACCTACTAAAATATCAAGTCCACTGTCTAATTTTCGTAATTGTCATCTCTTGGAATTCAGTTTTTAATCATTTATCGGCTTCAACAATATTTACAAAGACAATTTATCTGGCTCTACAAGCTTCGACAGTAATCAAGACTATTGTCGGGTTGAAATTTGGTTTTCTACGAAGATTTTATCGGTAGTGGTTAAAAACAGTGACCATCTCTCGAACTCCAGGAAAGTTTTGAAACGGACAGAATGGAGGGACTGATGACGCCAATCAATCTCACTTCCTGTCATCCAAAATGCAAATGTGTTGAATCGGCGGTAGTCAAGGGAAAGAGACGACCCAAGTGGCCGTTTTATATTTAGGGCGCCGAATCAAAGCCCATTCCTAATAACCCCTCCGGAAATCACGTTAGCGCCCCATCGATATAATGCTCAATCGGTGAGAAGAGCAGATTTAATATCGCGGGTGAGATAATTCTCTAAATAAAGGACACGGAGAAAATGGACGGAAGATGAAAGGAAACTGGGCTGCCACGGAAACTACATTGAATTTAGCATCGGATTTCATACGAAGAAGCGAAATCGAGATAAAATTACGCTTGTAAAAGAAATAAAGGATCGATAATAGGTGGAATAATCGATACAACGCCTCATTAGACTTTAAATTAACCTCATGCGCGTTTAGCAAGAGAAAAATAAAAACTACTTTATTAGCGGTTCATTACGAAGGGTGTTAGCAACAATATTTCCTACTAAAATACGCCGTTGAATATTATTTGTCGTTTTTCTGTGTAAATGTGAAATTTGTTGATTTACTATGAAAATCCTCGCTAAGTGTTGAATACGATCGATCATTGAAAGATGTTCATTCAATTGCAATTGAACCTTAAAGTGCTTTCGTATTACCGTTTGATTTTATTCTAATATGTAGTATTGCTTTAATCTAAGGCTTTCAATCCTTGTAAAGATAATTACTTGAAAATGAAAGGAAATATAAAACAAATGCGGTATTATATTTGTATTAGACATCCTGTGACTGTTCATTTGAATTGGGTATTTTGGTTCATTTTGGTTTAGCGTAGTCATCACCCAGCATTGGCATTTTAGTTCTTCTTCGGGTAATTTTTAGTGTTGGTTCCGAGAAGGGATTGCTGTCCTTTTCGTCTCCTTCGCCCTTTACCTTGGCTCTCCTAATTCTCGGTGATGATAGAGGGCCACAATTATCTCGTCGATAATTGTCGTCTACTGAGAGAATTACACCCTTATATTTCCCTCCTTCCTTCCCTCTCCGAGTACGAGCGGTGTCCCTTTCTTTTCCCCAATTCCTTTTGAGTACTGTCGCCCATAATACCCAGACCCCCAGTCTGTCCCGGGGCCTTAAAATCGTTGCAACCCTTGATAGTAAAATATTCTTATTTCATTAATTTATTTATTTATTACATCAATCTGCAGATAGGTATACGCAAGGTGGCTATGCGTTGCCATTAAATCAAACCACATCCATTCTTCAAGTCGTATTTTCTAATACTATCTAATGGGAAGTTATTTATTTTACTTCAAAAAGTTCCACTCAATAATGACAATTCATCCAATTAGAATCAAATATAATTAAAACTGAAGGAAGAATAACTATATCCGTAAATATTACTGTGTGCTTAGTGAACATACATATATTTAGGGAATTGTATCAAGACATATCCTTTCAGTAGTATTCTACTGTGCATTTTTTAATTCAATAAAAATTTAAAATGGACAATATGTGTAATTAATATGTAATCTAGGAGATATTATTTTTGCCTTTATCACTAGAATCTCGAATCAAACCAGATAACGCTTCCGATGTGAGTCAATAAATCTCTAACGACTGATGCATTTCCAGAAGCGACGATAACCGATCTCTTTAGGTTATTCATGGCGAAAGAAATCAAAATCCTTCCTTGAGCTTCCACTTAAACTGCATGAATGCCTCATACGCCGTTCTATGTCGTCGTCACGATTTCGTGCCACCGCTGCACTTACGCCGAGTAATTGCGAAGCACTGAAGAATGCTTCCCTTTCTAGCCTTTGAATGCACTCTCTCGTGATCTTAATGCGCCATTTTATCAGTCGATTTATAATCATTCTCATTGATCGAACTGCTCGAGTGCGATTAATGTGATCTTAATTAACAGCTTTAATTAACGCGTGGAGACTCGTTGCCCATATTCTATTGCCTGAGGACAAACGATCATTATCAAGCTACGTCCGCAGCTTTTTGATCTATTTTACCTGAGCAGTTTCTCAAAAACTTCTTTGACGGAGTTTTGCTATTTTTCCTTAAAAAGGCAATCGCTGAAATCCAAATATACTAAAGTGTGATGATTCCATAATAATTATTTTAAATACTATATCATCTATCTTATGCATTCGAACTTTTACTTGAAATATATACTCTGTAACTCAATACATTTAGCGTTTAATATCTCATTCATGGCTTTACAAAAATAAGAGTATCTACGCGAAAGCCGATTTGAATTCACAAGAAGTTGTTCAAGAGATGCTATTCTTTCCTCAAGTTTTAATAATATTGTCGAAATCATAATATAATAATATATATAAAAAATATTGTTTTTGTGATTCAAGAGAGAATATACGAGCATCCGATTAAATGCTATGTGTTCTAAAAATCGGTATAAATGACCAAACACATGAGCATGCTTTTTATAGCAAACAGTAGTTATCAAACGCGTTTAAAGTAATATAAAAACTCGAAAGAGAAATTTGAAAGAGAAAATGAGATGTGAACCAGTGAGGCTGCTTATTACTCACTATCTTCAACACACATTCAGAATCGACGACGCGAAATCAAGGAGAAGGAATACAAAGAATATAAGAAAAGAATAAGCATGTCACGGTTTGCAGGCAATATAACAATACCCAATAAAGAGAAATAATACTTAAGTTTATCTCTATCATACGTACAAAAAGAGTTTGAGGGGAAAGTGCAAGCTCAGGAGGAATGATGGAGGAAGACGAAGAGTGGTTTACGAGTTCCAATTGAACGTAAAGAATAATTCGTGAATGAAGTGAATAAATGAGAACAGAATTGCCTGGAGAGCTCCAACAAACCAATCTATTTTCATCTATTTATTGCTCTTTATCATCTATGTATTACCATTGCTACTGTATATCTGTCACATATTTGTTGTGACATTGCATAAATTTAAAATGAAATGTATCCGGTCTCGATGAAACAATCTAGCGTATAAATTTTGCAATTGCTAAATATAAACTAAAATTGTGAAATCAAGCCATAATATAGATATCATTTGAATGCTCGTAACAGTTTAAAATTTTATGAACATCAGAATTTAACGCATTATTATAAAGTCAATTTTCAGTATAAATATGTATTTCTGAAGAATAAGCGAAAAAGATGGAGTAAAACCTCACTGGAATAAAAACAGATTTTTACTGATTGCAAAATGAACAGTGAAAAAATCCAAGAATTCTAAAACGAAAAATTCTTTTAATGTGAAATGGAATCTCGATTAAAGATGAATAATGGTAGTTCAGTGATGAAGTCCCACCGATAATTTAAACGAGCGCATTCTCCGAACAATTTTAAATAGCATTTCCCTGAAGTTGAAGGCGCATCTTCCGATTTCCAAGAACGATACGCTCTTAAGATTATCAAACGAGATCAGAAAATGTTCCAACTTCTAGGATACGAATTTAAGACGTAATATTCCGAAAATCGAGAAAATTCTATCGCGACCTGAATCTTTTTCAACTTTTTCCTTCATTTCGACTGTGACCGTGGATCTCTTCTTGTCCAATCGCTCCTTTAAGTTGATCAGGGAAAGACTCTCAAGAAAGTTGAATTCAAGGATGAGGGAATGATAATGGCCTTCAAGAGGAATAAATTAGTTCGTAGGTTGAGGTTAGCCATTATAACGAAGGAAAAAGAAAGACTCTCGGATAATTTTATATGAATCGAACAAGTAAGAGGCTAATATTTAAAAATGGTGGAGCTACGCTTTCGCATTTTAGTGGCTGATATTTACAAAATAGAAGACTGAGAAATGGGAAAGAGTATTATATAAAGATGTAAAATACGATTTTAGCGTTGAATAAAACAAGCAAATCTTTGTGTCGTAATGATGTTCTCACTGGTTTCTTCGCCGACTTTAAAGCCTTTTGTCTAATTATCTGGTAGTTTAGATGAATGCTAAATATTGATCTTGAGTAATCTTCCTCAAAGTAAAGTAAAATAAACTCATTTCCATTACCTGTATAAAAAATTCAAAAATGTTTTCATTAATTTTATTTGTTTATAATTGAGGAACAAAGGAAAAATTCAAAATTGTGGTAGTTCTTCTACAGAAATAAGCGTAATTGTAAATTACTGTATAACTAGTATTACTGAGTAGGTTAAATCTAAATAGGTATAATAATTGTGTGTTTTCCCGAGTAACTCCATTTTTTTCCAATAACTTTATGCCAACTTTTATTACAATTCTGATTTCTGCTAAAACAATCAAAATAGGGAAAAATCTTTCTTGTAGAAATTTTGGGTTTTCTCTATCGTGATTGAGGTTGTACATATGAGGCTTTGTATTTGCACAGTATACAAAGGAATGACAACAAAAGGCAAAATAGCATTTTTCATAAAATCACGAGTATTTCGTCGAGAGACAGCATCGTAAAGATTCACTATGGAAACCAATATCTCCTCCTAAGTAAAGATTACATTTTTCTAAACAATTTAAATTTAAATTCTATGGTATTAGGCCGGACTTCGTGGAAAGCCATAATAAGAAATTAGTAAAGTACTTCGTAATTTCTTTACTAATTTCATCGTAATTTAAATTTAATAATTGCTATCGATAAATTACAAATAGCTTTATAAATTACTGTCCTGGTGGTAAAAATAGAAAATTACTCTCACCTCCGACAGGGCACCCGGGTACTCACGCTGATGGAAGAAAAGAGAGACGATTAAAGAAAGAGGTATTTCTTGAAGAAGGCAAAGACAATAAAAAGTTGAAGAAAATGAGAAGGAAATACTTCGGTAATAGGAATTCCGTCATTAGCAAGAGCCCCGGTTATTGGAAGCTGAGAGGGATGCAAAAATTTGGAAATCGTCTGAAAAAACAAGAGATTAATATTAATCCTGGCGTAATTACCGAGAGAAAAAGCATTTCGGCCGCAATTCACGTCGATCAACTCGAGGATGTAAGCGTTAATTAACAAGGCGGGAAACACCCCTCCGAGGGCGGCAATTAAATCGATGTCATCGAGGGAATCCCGTCATCGATCCCCTTTTTATAAGGCACGAGGATCAATTCCAATCAGCTTCTGATAAGGAAAAAACGCGGCGTTGAAAAAACGCTTCTCTCATCCGTCTGAGACCACCGCGAGCACACTTTCTCTTCTCGACCCCTCGGAGAGAAAAAATCCGGAGGAAAAAATCTTCTCTCCCCCTTTCGGAGGGTATACTCCCCGCAACGGTGTAAAAAAATATAAGTTACGCGATTCATCTTCGGGGAATGTGGGAACAATGGAACCGCTTGATCCGATAAATTGACCGAAATGAACGAGTGGGGATCTGAAGCGGAAGTGGGGAATGCGAAGAGGGAGAAGAAGGAAGAAAGAGAAGAAACGAGGATAAAGAGAGTTTAATTGAATCAGGCAATGAGGGAAAGGTGAATACATATCTTTGGTTTGTGAAAATGTAAAGGAAAGGAGGATAACAGGTAATTATGAAAGGAAGCGAATGATAAAAAGGTAAGTATATCTAGGGAAACGGAAAAAGTAAGAAGGAGATAAGGAGGAAGATTTGTGAAAGGAAAGAGAAGAGATAGAGGGAAAAAAAGACATAGATGATGAGGAAATGGCTTGTAGGTAGAATATTCAGGTACGAAACGGAGCAATATTATTTGGGAAAAAGTATCAAAGAGAAACTAGTAGCTACGTGAAGGTTATATATTTACGAGAAAAATTACGTGCATTGCATAAAATATAGTGTAGAATATGCCAAAAGAATTACAAAAGAAAATTGATAAAAATGATAAATGCGTCTTATAAGAACAAAGAAAAATGAAGATTAAAGGCGACGCAAAAATACTGAAGGTGGAATATATGTATAAATAAATAGAGAAAATGAAGAGAATAAATGGTATACTTAAGCAGAGATAATGAAGAAAAGAATGGAAATGTTAGAAGATTAAACATTCCACAGTATTTTTAAACAATAGAAAAAGATGAAATCAGAACGAAAGAACTAAAAATAGGAAATTTTTATAAAAGAGAAATATAAATCGATAAAATTATGAAAGTAGAGCAATGGTAAGGAATAGATAAAGAGAGAGAGCGGAAATCACATTGTGGTGAGAAGAAAAGCAAACGAAAAGATTGAGGGAGAGAGATAAGAGAACATAATGAAGAAGGAAAAGAAAGGAAGAGAAGAAGAGGGTTTTGTCGGGAGAGGTTGCATAACTTCCCTAATAAGGCTTTTCGAACTCAATGACTTTGAATTGGTTTCTTTTTCGCCCTTCTGCTGCTCGATGTGATTTCCAATCGCCTGCGATATCTCCGGCGGAGATGCGGGGCCTAATTCCGGTGGGGGAAACCTTCCCCTCGACGATCTCGCTTGATGGATTGAAAAACCGGAAGCAAACAGAAGGGAAAAACATATGTTTCGCTCTCTGTAAGATAGGGTTTCGGAAGTCGAGGTAAATACTAAGTAAAAAATTTAATCAAATAATCCCCTTCTATTATCCTATTACATTTTGCACTTACGCCCTTATCTGTAATAAATCTCTTTTTTTATATTTTTATTGAGGCTTTTTTCCCTTCGTTATAGTACTATCTTCAGCCTCTCCATGGGCTGCATACTTCTCTTCGATAACTTAAATGTATGATCGACTTTTCCTAATTTCATCACGAGCATTTCATTTACCATAATTAATGATGAGTTTTCACTTTCAATAAGTAAATTATCCTCAAAACCGCAGATTAAGAAAGAATATACAACTTATAATTATGCATAATCTATGTAAGAATGTTGATCAATATTGTTCTTCATTCTTGTATAGTGATTCAATTCAGTCTCGAAATTTCATCGGTAGCAAAAACCAATTTTGAATATTATAGGATGTAATATTGATGCTACCTCAGAATTGCATCATTATTATTATTCTGTTAGCAATCCTATATAATGATCAATATTGTCTATGAAATAAAAAGACGAGGTAAGACCTCAAATAAGATAAATTCGGTTCTATAAATTCTGTCGAAGGAGCTCACTAAATATAAACTCTCTAAGAAAACCTTTCCACTTGAGACTGTTCGAATATTGTTCAGCGTTTAATCTTCCAAATCTATACCATGATAATTTGAGAGCAGTATTTTTAGGGAAAAGTCTATCTCTATAGGAGTTTTCAAATAATATAAGGACGCTTAACATTTTGTATTAGTCGTAAAAATTGTAAATCGTAATTTTATTTGTAAAAATAAATGATTTACATTATGTATGTCTTACGTAGTTACTTAAGAGAATCATATTTATGATCTCCTTATCCAATGACTGAATCGGAGTATAATAAGCTATTCCATAAGCTCGTACAATTTTTGCGCATATTACTTTGCTGATCGTTGAATACAATGGAAGATAGAAATGTAGGAGAAGTTACAATTTCATTTAATAAAGGCAATTTTAATGATTTCCCGGTATATTTAAATCGTTATATCTGAAGCATTTTACCGAGAATGTGAACTCTTTAATGGGAATTTTAAGATACTAACTCGTTGTTATGTAATCGTTTATTCTCCAGGTGATACACTACTAAAGATATGTCGATATTTTAGAAACGAAATTAGATCATTATCGAGCTACCTCAAAATAACAACGATTTAAAAGAATATAATAACTTAAAGGACTAATGCAAGATCATGAATCGAAGCTTTGAAATGATTTCGGAAAATTAAAAATTGGCAATGAATTAGCGTGAGGATGTTGTAACTAGCGAATCGCAGTAATTACACTTATTACACTTGCTTTGGAATTGCTCAACTCGAGAAATCCACTTAAAATTCATCCTATTTAATGTCATCATAGCTATAACGAGATCTTAACGTTTAAATGGTGGCAATTTCAATCCTGCAATTTTCGAAATAAAATCAAAGAAAACAGAGTCTTGGCAACAGGGAAAAACGAACCGGAAAAGCTGGCCATTTTTATTCCCTTCGTAATCACGCTATGAATTGGAGCAGATTCCTCAATTAATTTGGATTCCATTCCGCTTGGCGTTTGGTGAGCGTAGGGTATAGATGTGGCTTTTATTTGAGTTCGTTAGGAAAGAATTAATGAACAGAGGCAAATGAATTGTAATAATGTTTCCAAATCGGACTGCAACGCTAAATCACGTCCTCCGTAATGATAAAATATAATACCACCAAAAACACTATCGGGATGTTTAAATCTCTGCAACTCCCAAAAGAATCCCAATATAATTACAACGAATTCAGCTGTACTTTGGTTTCGCATGATTATGAGGTGACTGAATCAAACGAATTATTATGTTTAACGACAGAAATAGGATGCATAAATCTTAGGAGAATAAATATCAACGGCTTACTTTAATCTAAAATCAGCAAGCATTAATTATTTTGCTGGTATATTTAATGATATTTCCTATTGACTAAATTGGTATTATAATTGGTAAACAAAGAAGGAAAATCATAAGAACAGTAGCCAAGATAATTAATTTCATTCAATGAGTATGTTTGAGATTTTTATGCAGTAAGTTGAACCAAATGCCAATTTATGCTATCAAATTCGTGGGATGGTTTTTGATATTAAAATTAATGTTTTGTTAGCAAAATAATAAAATTAATAAACGTAATTAAATGAATATGAATCAGTATCATTGTTCTTCAGGTCAAGAATAGTGTATTAATGTCTCCATACTAAATAGTAAGAAATTAAACAACTTCCTAAATAGTAACTTTCATGTTGAGAATTATCATTCTATATATAAGCGTTATACCTAAATCAGTATCAAATGGTTATTAAATAGCCAATAATTACCAACTATAAAACATTGATCATATGAAGAAAAGTAAAATTTTAATCTATTTTAGGGGAGAGTCTCCTATATTGTACCACCTCCATAAAATGGAAGAGCTTCGTTTCCAGCGAGATTTATCCTGCATTACAGCAACTAGACATTACTAGACGCTGAAATTACAGTTTTCATCTTTGTGCGTTCGAAAACGGACTCTTTGTGAGAGAGTTTTTTGCAGTTTTAAAAGAGTTTTTTTTCTAACGTGGCTAAGGGAATGACGGTAAAAGAGTATGTGGAAACAAACTGTATTATTTATCAGACGAATATACATATATATGCCTAAGTTTTAATGTAGATATGATTCTGCAACTATAACGGTTACTTTGGAAGGAAGCGACGGAGAAAAAATGGCAGAGTTGCCAATGGTGTACACTTTGCAGTTCACTTTATTGTACTGGTACAATTTAGGAAACCATATTGCTTCTAAATAATGAATTAGGTATTTTAAATAAATAACGATATTTTTGTTGATGTGATGAATTTTTATTGTGATATTTTGCATGAATAATTGCTTAAGTAGTTAATTTGTATTACAGAATGGGTCCCTAAGGAACATATGGAAAGTGGAGCATTGATGAACCAAATTTAGCGGTGACAGCAATTTTTGATCTTAGTAAAGTGTTTTCGGAAGAAGCGGAATTAGAGCCACAGTTCCTAAAACATAAAGAAATTACGTTTGGTTCAACCTTATCCGATGTTCGAAAACTTGCCTTTGACGTTGCAGAAAGGAATGGAATAGATAATTAGTTTAAAGTGGAAATAGGCATTGCAGGCAAAAGAATATTCTATGCAATAAAAGGGTGAAGGTTGTTGATTCTAATATTCTATCCATTTATGAAGAGGAATCTTAAATTGTCACAGCTTCATTCATGGCTCGGGCCAAATAATTCAATAAACAAAAAAAACTTATATGTTGGTAACCCTGCTGATAGTGGTTTTATGTATTTGTAAATGCTACAAAACGATTTTACGTGGACGAAAACCCCAGGTTGGAATTTTTCACGACATAATTCGAAAATTTCTTCCGCTATCGTATTTGCTGGAGGTTTTTCTCGAGGCGCGAACGAGTGGATTTATATGCATTCCGTCAGATGGCATAGCAATCTTGGCGTAACGTGACCGACTTTTATCAACAATTCGGACCTTCTACCACTTATTTCGAAAGTATGAGTTTCATTGGTCTAGTTTGAGTAAGAAAAATATTGCAGAGTATAAAACTCTGCAGATTGAGGACATCGGTCCGCGTTTTGTTTAATTATTTAAAATTTAAACAAATTATGAGGTAAAGCATCTTATCAGCACTTGCACAAAGGTTACATTATGATGTTCTGCAAAATATACGTCTTTGCAATTTAAAAAAGTATATAATTACGAATTTTAAAAGTAGACGGTCAAAATGACCGCCGCCGTCCTTCTAGGTATAACTTTGTGTGAAATCTAACTCATAAGTATTAACAAAATTTTCATTATATCGTATTAAATTTGGGATCGAATTGAACAAAGTCAAAGAGTTTCAAAACATTCAAAAAATATTTAGTTGGAAATTTTTGAAGTTAAACTCTGAAAACGGTCAAAATGACCGCCGCCGTCCTTCTAGTGTTTAACTTTGCAAACCAAATAAATCTTATGAATGTAAAATTATTTAGTTTCTGAAATTTCCAAATATATATATTATAATTTTCGAAAACAATTCCCTTTTTATAGTAATTATAATATGAAAATCTTTTTTAAAAATACGTAGATAATGTTATTTAAAAAATCCGAAAGCAATTTCAATCAAAAGCATTCTCATCGTTTAGCAGAGAGTTCTTGGAAATGTGCCACATCTTTAATTTTCCTATAATTAGTTGCCCTACTTTACTTCGGCCCATCGATGGAAGCTCTCACCCAGATTCCAAATCAAACTGGTATGTATAACGCCATCTTGAAATTTTGTAGTGTAACAGCAAAACAGTTTTCACTCGGAAAATAATGAGAACACCACTTAAATAAGTAATAGATATCGTAAAATTGCAGGTAATATCAACGACGATGAATTTTCGTGCCAACACAAAAGTTTGCGTCCTTCTCTATAAATAGATTCAAAAACAGCGATCAACTTTCAATAAGAATTTTCAAAAAAGAACACATAATATAGTCCACCAAAGATCTGACACCAGAAGACACCAACCATAACGAAACAGGTCCTTGTAATTAACTTTTGGAAGAATATACTCATTGTTATTTCTTTGGAAATGTTTGCAAAATTCCACAAAGTCACGCATGATCACATTAATTTCATTCCACAAGAATTCACTTGAATGTTAAATGATACCGCAAGTAAACTTACCAATCATCCACTCTATCAAACTATCGTCAATAAAGCAATATTACATGATTAACTGAATAAGTATAGATAATATAGTACTTAACCTTCAACATAACTGATTTCTCTTCTTAGAAAGTGTTTTAGCATGATGCTTTTCTAGGAATATTTCGCGAGGCATAATGATGATCCGCTCCATTCTCATTTACTTTTCAAGAAAGTTTGAGGATCAAGAATCATGCTAGATAATGAAAATTTCCCCTAGCGTTTTTGTTCATACTGAAAAAACATCCCCTTTATAATTCATTATACTGCGAAAACGAATCCTACAGCTCGTATGACCAAGATTTATTTACGGTTGTTGCGAATATAGTGTCAATTGCTTTATTAATACCTTCCCTTCATTCAATCAGCATTCATGCATATGATTTTCCCATTTTTCTCTCTCTAATCTCGAATATCAATCTTTTTCCCCGTATATTTTCCGTGGGAATCTAAACGACGTATTCCGCAGAGAGATGACATCGTTCTGGATTAGCAAAATCATGTGCATCGAGTCAATCGTGTCATTTACGGGATACAAAATGAAACGGCCACAAATTTCCATTTATGGAAACACCGAATTTAGTACGTATTCATGTGACCCATTGAATTTGTATGATTCCACACCACTTGTTGATTCCTCTGGCGTGGAATATGATCGAGAGGAAGAAAGAATATTGCCGATTCCTCTACGTTTGTTTCTTGTGGAACACGAAATTGACAATTGGCTTTCCCAGGAAATTATCTGACCTCTCGCATCTCATTTCACTAACATTCGTTCAGCTCACAGAATGTAGTATAAGTTTTATTAAAATTTAGCTATACATTTTAAGTAATAAGAAGTGGCATAGCAATTCAACTGCTGGAATTGTTATTTTCCAATAAAATAGGGCTAGTTCATTATTAATCTCTGTAACCTCATGATAGAGATCTGTAACAAGCCGCGTTATATTTCGCACTTTGCCATTATTTAAGATTATTAATTTTTTGGAGTTTCATCATTGATTCATAAAATCAGATTTTTCTAACTTCTCTCTCATGTAAGTTTTATGCTATAGTATACATCTGTATGTTTACATTAACTAATTGAAACGTTTTTATAAATACTTTTGGTATTATTTGCTTACAGTTTTGGTTTATTTTTCATTGAAACTATATAAATCATGCTGCACTTACGTTTATACATCCAATCAGCCCTTTATATTAGAAACTGTTTAAGAAAGAAAATCCGTAATTCCATGTAGATCTACCTTATTTTGAGAGACTCATAATAATAATAATAATAATAAACGGCCTTTATTCGGGCGAGATTGAGACTAGAAAGTCTCTTCTTACACCTAATCCATCGCCATATGCGAAACAGAAAGAAAGAGATAGTTTGCAAAAGTACACGAAGAAAAGTAATATGTGGATTGAATAAACCTAAGCTGAGGGCTCAGGAAAAAAATTCCACTGCAGGAAAACACTCACAAGGGGGGGAGTGTGAAAAACCTGCGAAACCTACAATAGAAAACTATATTTTTGATGAAGGAGAAAGAAAAGGGTTATGAAAGACAAGCAGAGAATGGATAAAAATTGTACAAAAGAGACAGGAGAAAAAACATAACTGCATTACAAACAATCAGATAAAATGAATCAACTTCACTAAGCTGACATTAATTATAGATGAATTAAAATAAACGTTGAACAATGGGAGATGAATCTCAAAGAAATGATGAAAATGAAATTACATTAATAAATACATAAAAACGAAAGTGATTTAAGCTTGAAATTCTTAAATATTTACATAAAATTACCCAATTGTGAAAATAATGTCCATAACTAGTTCATTTTTTGCCTACTTCCGATCAATTATTTTGTGACATTTCGTTAATTTATCTATTGAGTGTTATTCCATGGTCCTCCGTTTTTCACAAAATCTGCGATTCTCAAAAATATATCGCTGAGCCCCTTCCGGCATTTAGTAACGAGATCCTCGCGCAGACAGAAGAGGCCACTTGGAGCCACTCCGACGGCATCTTTCCAACCCATCGGCCATGCAACCGAGCGCGCCTCTAGAGGTCGTTTGGGAAGGCCCTATTGCTGCCCTCTTGACCCCGCGCGAACGCTCCTTCGTTTGATATTCCCTCAGAATCATCCGAGGGAAACCCAGAACCGAGAGTAGAATTAATGCACTAATATTGAGTCTTTTCCCGTTGTAAACTTCACTCGACCGCTTAAAGTGGTAAAAATAGTAAAATCTGTACGCTGTTGCAAGCATTAAAATCATCAGTCCCACTGGATGATCAACAGATGACAGTATTCTAAAGAGATACGAGTATGTTATTTAAGCCCATTATTTTTAGGTAAATCGGCACTTATCCTCCGAAAATAGTTATTTCGAAATGCAAAGATTCAGCAAATTTCTAAAAATAGTCTATTTTCGAGTCCCGTCTTATAGAAATATGCCAAAATATCATCTTCTCAATCACCTTAATCTCACCCCAATCAAAGCCTCTCATACTTTCTCCGACATTTCCTTCTTATATAATATAATAAATAGCAAAGTTGATTCTTACTCTCACTTTTCTCTTTCCGAGTTCGCTAAAGAGCAGCACGCCTATCCGATACCTTCTCTTTGATTACTCCTCGTCTATCAATAGTAAAACGATCACTCTTCTTTCGCATTCCTTCAATTTTCAATTCCCTTTCTTCCAATACTCATTTTTATCCTTTCTTCTTATCTCCGGCATCCATGCGGAATATGATTCCGCGAGTTTGACGTGGAAAAATACAAGTTTCTATGATTTTGCTTGTTTGTTTGCCCATATTCATTTGTTATTTAATGATATGTTTAATTTGTTGATTTTCACGATTTTATTGTTATTTTGTCCTTTATTATTATTGTTAATCATTAGCAGTAATTGGCTTCGTGCTGTATGTTGATTTTTGTTAATAAATAAATAAATCACCGGTCCCTTAAGAAAGATCTCTTGGAGAAGATTGTTACATTGAATTCTAAAAATAATGCGTCTAAAACTTTATTTATCGCTCTAACGCAGTAATTTACGATTCAAATTATATCAGAGAGACGTTGGTTCACTTGTTCTAATCTGAGTTTAAAACGATACAGATGTAAAGATTCCATGTGGACTGATTTTAAAAGCACTGAATCCTATATCTGTTACGTCCAAGCCTTGGCTTTGTGGAAGGACGCCACGCAAAAGAAGTAAAGCACTTTAATTTCGAAAAGACTATTTATTATATATTTATAAGGCGACTGATTTCGCCTACAAATAGACATCTTCAGGCTTTTGCCTATTTGTAGACGAAACTAGTCGCCTATATAAAAAATAATAAATAGTCAAAGGAATTATCCAGTATCGTATCGGAATATTCATATTTTGGTAATCAAATTAATTTTTTTTCCGACATTTTCGACGGGAGAATTCACTAGTAAAAAATAATTAATATTCCGTAGATATTACTAACTTCTGTAGTATTGAAACGTAATTTAGTATCTTTATTACTTCATAAAGATTTTTGAGTAAATAATCGAAAATAAAATTTATATTAGGATGGGAAATTTTAGACAACAAGGTACTTTCTTGGTGCTGACTGAGAAGCTCTACCATAAATTGTCAGTTAAAAAAATATAAATGAGCTTGAGATGGTTCGTACTTGCTCTCATCCTAAATAGAAAGGTTAAACCTTTTATCCTATCGGAGATAATATTACTCTATAAAAATCTGACTTTTACAGCATATGCCGAAGCTTGACGCTGTCCCTTGCCTGTCATATTGTGATTATCTGTCAACCACTATCATTCCCTTAAGAAATATGCTCTCTTCTCGCAGTTGATTTACATTCTCAGGGTCTGATTGCATCTGTTCAGGTAAACATCGCCATCCGGAAAAATATCTTCTGCCCCTTTTGCCATCGGCAAACATATCAAAATTACCTCCGTCATTTTGACGTGCGCAAACATATATCTCCATATTCTTCTCCCCTTGTTTTAAACATCCTCTCTTCACTCTCGGTTCGTGGTATCCACTCCCATATGAACACACTGCCAATCTTCGAAGACCGTCCCACGTCTACCGCTTCCTTCCTGCCAACAATTAACGGCAGTCCTCGGGTTTAACGTTTCTCTCCTCCGTGGACAAACACTTTCCTCCCACACGCCCCACAAAAATACTTCCCTCAAATTTCCCCTATCGCTAATATGTTTGGATTCTATTTTCCGCCCCCACGCGTTACCGCATGCTTGTAATCCACGCCCGTGTATGCGTGCCCACGAACCACAATCTTTGTCAGCCCCCTCCGACGGCCACTTTTCTATGCGCTATCGCCGCCGCCTTCGCTGATCCAAGCTGTTGCCATCGCCACGCAGACAGAGCACGCGTGCTTTACCGCCTACGTTACGCACTGCTTACGTCATTCTGACTGGCGATTTCCTCGCTGCATTTTTGTTGTGAAAAGAGGGTGTGAATCAACCACGAGGAAGACGAAAAATGTATTATAACGCGTTGACGTTTTTGATTAGTCATCGTTGTGATTATTCGTCTATTAAAATTAATAATGTGCAAATAAAAAAACATATGGTAGCCTTATTGGTTGTCTAATTTTGCAAAATACGTCGAAAAATGATTAATAATTACCATCTGGGTAATGTGGCTGTTACTAGCATCGAACCGAGCTGAAAACTGAAACCGAATAAAACTTTTTCTTTCTGGAATGAAACAAAAACACAATCCGAGAAATTAAAATTCAGGAACCATAACTGTAACCGTTAACGGTTTTTTATTCCGCAGTGGATTCAGTTTCCCAATGATACCGTTTTTCTTATATGTAAATGAAGGAAGATTTGCTAAACACATGTAACAGTGACTTACAACCAACACAAGTGAATGTTTGGCATTTAAATGTATCTGACTTTATACATATTTCGTTAATTATTAACTCCATTATCATTTACCTTGTGTTTTGAAGTTTTGTTAGAATTTAAGGTAATCTTATTCAATTGAAAAAATGTATACGTAAGAATAACCTTCGAAAGGTTACGATATTTTCATGTTCAGAGTAAAAACATCGGCTCGAATCGATTCAAAAGTGGCTTTGAACATGGAAAAACTGTGCATAACAAATTCACTAATGTCTATTTCAAAACTAATGATGCAATTACCCTTTATACATGACAAAGGGTTAGGTGTAAGAAGAGACTTGATAGTCTCAATTTTGCCCTGAATAAAGTCCTTTGTTATCATTATTTATTGCCTCATACTTTAACGTCTTTGACATCAGGAGCACCTAGTGAAAAAGCATGAAGTCACATTGATATTTGTTCTTTAGATCTTCATCTTGACTTCGCTACAGGCCAAGGAAATGATTTTAAAATGTGAAGGATTTTCTTGAATACTTCTAGAAAAAGCTAATGTGCGTGATAATGAATTATCGGAGAATCAAAAATCCCAATATGATTAATTAACATTAATTTATTTTATAGATAAAATGCTCAGGTTCATCAATCAACCACCAATATGCAAGTTACTTATTGTGCACTTTCAAAACTGCATTGACCTGGAAGGACCAGATACTAAATAATTGGCGTCAGATAATTTTAAATCGTCCGTCATAAATCTGCAGATGGCAAGGTTTAGGGAACCAAATCCTCTATCTCGAAATGATTTGTTACCATGTCATCAGAGTAACTTGAGGAGCGACTTCGATGATTTTATTTACGTGGAAAACCGCGCCGACGTTTACGAAGAACACAGGGGCTCGGGTGTAATTATTAGCAAGTTACTCCCTTGAGGATACTTCCTTCAACCTCCCTTGTGTGCCCAACCGTCGGCCCATCGATACAACAATCGGGCCACGCACAGGAGACTACCAGGCGCCCCTGAGTTCTCCGGAAGTCCCGGCTAAGTTGTTTGCCTTCTCTTTCTCCCCTTCGGTGTTTGTCACGGGCACATTACAAAGTGGAAGGAGCAAACACAGAGGCCATGTCCATTTTCCCCCGTCCTTCCTACATTGCCATCCCCTGCACCTTTTAAACACTGTCTCGACCCTGTTTTCTTCTCAAATTCCATTTTTCCTTCTACCTCTCATTTCATTTTCCCATCCAATTCCAGTTCGTTCCTATTTTCTACCAATACTCCATGCTCTTTCTCCCTGTCGCAGCATATTTCCCTTCCATTATCCCTTTTCCTTCGTATATTTTTTCTCCATTTCTCTCCTTCCTTAATATTTTCCCAGTCCACCTGACATTCTCCTAATTCCCCTATCTCTTCCAGCTTCCCTTTAGCCGTTCCCTCTCTCCATCTGCTCCATATTATTTTCCTTTTACTTCTTATCTCTAATTTCCTCGTCTTTCGCCGTATTTAAGTGACTATCACTTTGCCCCCGAGTCCTCTCCCACCCGGATAGCCTCATCTCGTGTATTTCTTTGTTCCTTCGTTCCTATTCCGCTCAATTTTACCTCTTAGTATTTTCTCTTTTGTCTCAAAAAAACTTATCGAATTTCTATAACTTATTTCCCATATTTCCGAGTAAAATCCTTAAAAAATATCGTTTTCATAAACTTAGTTTAGTATCTCTTTGTTCATGAATTTATTTTCTTTTTTATATCTTTGGTCATAGAAATGTATAATTACGCTCAAAATATAATTATTTTATCTATATATTGGTAGTGAAAATAATAAATTCAGAAGATGGCTCGCATTGAGGTTGTACAAATAATAATTATTTTATCATTACTGTATGAGTAGCGTAAGATGTCTAAGCCATGATATTCAGTATTGTGAAAGCGTTTTGAAAGATGATAGAAATTAGTATATTACAAACTACAATTAGTTACAATTACATTAGTATACAATATAAAATAAGCATACTTTAATATATCATTGTCTACGTCATAGTTATCAATGTATAAATGCCCCTTCTTTACCTTCAATTGGTATGAAATATTGACTGTATTTGCGTCTTTCCGATTCATAACCTCCTTACATCTCCATTCCAAATTAAATGGATATTCTCTTTCTGCAAATCTGATATCAATAAATTGATCTCTATTAAATTCACGTTTTAATAATATTTCTGGTTCCATAAACTATGCAAGCTTTGAAATATAACTTGAATATCATCACGATTAAGTAATATTTCTGTTATACTACATTCATGTAAAGAAAAGTGTTTCAAACTGCATCAACCACAATTGACATTGTTCACCGTGACATTTCGCATTATCTCTCTCCATGTCAAATAATGTAAGCCATATGTATATATCTATGTAACGCTTTATTTTGTTGCATTTGATGCCGAATATCTCTAAGACATCTTACCATCTTCATTAGGAATGCGGAGCTTCGTCTTAGTGAAGGATTTTGTGTAGCGGTCAAAATTACATAAAATACGGGAGTATTTGGATGGTTAATATGTATTTCATGGAATGTTAAACATTTTTCTCACTGACGTTTAATTTCTCAATTGTATTATTGATACTATAGCCTGTGAGATAATTAAACCGAAGTGAAATATGTTAATAGCTGATAGGCTTGGAAGAATTATTTCGACAGTTTTATTGGTACAATATTTCCTCTGGGAGGAATGGATTCCATCGTGACTCTTCTTTTGTATCTATCATAGAAAATTTCCAATAAATCATTACGATAATAGGTTATTTTTTAGTGATACGTGGAAAAAGAAATGATAATTTTCGTTTCTAATCGATGTATACGAGGCAAATCGTCGGAACTGTTCTCAATGGATGCTGGGAATGGTCACAGAATTATTGCTCGTTCTGATGGTATAATTATCATCAACATTTTCTATGAACTAATGCTATGATCATATACCTCAAATGTTACAGGCCAGTACGATGAAATAATCAGTCGACTATTGAGCAATAATGAAAGAATAAAAAGCCTAAAACGTTGTTTTTACTCTAGCGATTCCACGGGAAAGGTGTAATTCGAGAGTACCAAGTCGTAATCTTCTTCGCATTTCTGTAGCGATCGCTTAGTGATTGAACATTGCAAATATTTATCATTTACCAGTGACGTAATGAGTCACCTACTATCTTCTTCGATCGATTGTGCTCATTGCCCAACTTTTGTTTTCAGCCATTTTGCGATAGAAGTCATTCAAATGCGACGGCCGCATGTTGCCCTCTCCAGAAGGGCGATAATTTATGCCTCTCGGCCGCGTGAATCCGACTGACAGATGGCAGCAAAATCGCACTTTTCCTCGCTGCAGGCGGTCCGCCAAAAAATTTCATCGGATATTCTCGCACGCATACATTGGCGGTGCCGTTCCTCCTCGAATGCCTTTTCCGCGTGAAGTGAATATGCGATCGAGTTTCCGCCGTGAAAAGATGTTGATGCTGTATTATTCGACTGTAGAACAAATAAAATCTCCTCCGAAATAAAAAGGCAAGCCGATTCGTCCTTATTCTCGCAAGACGTGACCTTATTCGGAGGCACCCGCATCGAGTCACACGGTTCCATCAGATTTCTCACGACCACACTTTCCACAGAATAAAATTTCATTCCTCTATCCACCCCTACACAGTCCCTTTTGCAGACCCCTTTCTCGCCCTCCCAACATCCAACCCCTTCCAATGTAAAACCCTGATTCTCTTGATGCATTTTTACACCATTTCTGCTATTCCTTCATCTGGAAACATAAGTGCAGAGGAGACTCTCGAGCGCCAGGAAAACTAGTCTTCCATTGAAGGCCTCGCCAAAACAATTGCTTTCTAAAAATAACCGAACTGTCACACTCACAATATTTAGAGGGGTGTTAAAAAAGCATGACACGGATACATTGCTAAATATTACATATACTTGACAAATAGATGGAAATTGGCAAGTTAATGCTAAATTTAACTGCATATCTGAAACTGAAATATCTCATTCAACACAGGAATTAGCTTTCAATCAATGTTTAGCATTAAAACTGATTTGATCAGACATACAACTTAGTATATATGGTTTTGATTGGCTCATGTTTCAGTAAATTGTAATGTATAAAACATTTGTGAGAAATTCTTTAATGTGAGCCATAACGCATTACTATGTAAAAAGATTTGATCCGGTTCGTATCAACCTTATACACGTATTAAAAATAATTTTCCATGTATTTGATTCGTACAAACACATAATGTTCTCATAATTATGAATTATTTCCCTAAATAGGTAGCTTCTGCAAATATTGTTACATACGGCTTCCCAATATTTTGCGTTCATAAAGTCTTTCCTGATTACGTAAATAATTGACATCATTGCTTGTTTTCTGGTTGGCTTTATAACGGAAACCGTACCAGAAATTGTTGTACCAACAGCCAAGGTTCTATCTTTTTGAGTTTCTGTGAAGACTCTCTTGTACGCTTCCGCGGCTCCAATGTTATTTCTCTTCGAGAATCAGAGGAGTCTTCAGACCCTCAGACCTAACAGACGTAGCTCAAAATTTACTTTGTCGGAAACTTAATAGAAACATATTATTTCAAAGGAAAAAGTATCTAAATTATCGAATTACATTCATATACCTTATAACAAATTTTTGGTCAGCACCCTATAAGAGTATACGCCAAACGCATTTGTAGATCTCAAAGAGAAATGGAGAAAGGGAAGATCGCCCTAAAGTCCCGCCAATTATACTTAAGCACAATTTTTCGATCATGGTTTATATTTGTGAAGAACTTTCCAATAGCAACAGCCCCATTCTCGTTAGCTACATGGTTCCACAGTTTGTTTCCCGGATTGCCATTAATCATTGAAAAGTGTTATAAAACCAAACGATTCCTTGGAAAGCGCCATCCTTCTCGAAACGCTTTCTTGAGAGAATTATTCACATGTATAGCGGCAGCGATGTGTGGGCATCCATTGGACCACGTTATTTGATTTGGGGAACCCAAGATTTCCCGTTGAAGCATTGTTTTAGTGCCTCTTCCCTCCCCTATTCTTATCGTCCCCCTCCCCCTCAACCCTTTTTCCATTTGTCGCCCCCATCCGACTCTTCTTTCTATAGTTTGTTCGCCTCCGCGCTCTATCCTGGCTCCCGGAAGAGACAGCAGCTGCGCCCTGGAGTCGGCTGGAGTTTGTCCCGGAGTAATCCCACGTGTCGCCCCCTCTGTCATTCCGAATCACGATCTTACGCATCGAGTCACACGTCTCCAGTGATCACTTGGCATTCCTTCTCATCGGCCGTGAGGGACTGAATATACAGAGCCAATGAATTCATTAACGTTCGTCGCCGAGTTAAATTTGAAGGTGCCGTTTTATTATTCTAAATGGAAATTACGATATGATATCCATTTCGGTTCGCTGACGTTAAAGGCTAACCGTTTTAGCAGCTGATCTTTGATAGTTAACTTAGCGCATTTGAACTTATGAAGCGATGACAGAACCAATCTAATTTTCGAAAGATAAGTAAGTAAGTCTATATATCAGCGGTTTAATAACGTTTTTCGGAGATGAGGGACAGTTAATTCAAGAGGGCCGAAATCGACATTGAAATAAGAAGCAAATCTATCGTTGTAGCTAAAATTTCACACTTTAAATTTTCTTAGAGAAATTCACCCACTTCCACCGTTCTTTATTTTACACTTCTAACTATGTTCATTTTCAAAGTTCGCCTATATAGACTTTAAGTTAATTTTCGCATGAGATTTACGCCTTTAAATTACTTTTGCATGGGATTATCCTGTAAGGTACTCAAAAGCCGTAAAATATTAAAGGTACGTTTCGGGGTGGTTTCTTCTACTGCCGATGGTAAGTCCAACGTCGCGGGGTATCTATGAGCCAGATTTCGGAGACTATTTCTCTATACTCATAAGCTAAAAAGGATTGAGTGTGATGCGTGTGTGTCGAAGTATTTATATCTAAATTGTGGACAAGGGAGGGAGGGTATTGCGTCATTGTGTGTTGATGTTTTCCATTCGTAATCACCGGCACACAATGAACAGTGAGCAATACCCCATTGTTACAATCATACGGCAAATGGACACCGTGGATTCCCTCTTGGATTCACCATAGCAGGAGAAACCATCCCGTGGTTAGTTCACCTTCCTACCTCGAATATTTTACGGCTTTGGAGTACCTTATGGGTTAGATGGAAGAAGAGACTTTTAAGTCTCAATCTCGCCCAAATAAAGACGACTTATTATTATTATTATTATTACCTTATAGTATAATTTACTAGCAGCCCTGTTTCGTTTTCTTTCCATTTAAATGGGAAATTACGAGAGGAGAATATAATTAAGGAATAGTAAGATTTTAGAACTTAATTTGGAGCATATACGTAGAGGATAACCATAGAACAAGAAATAATAAATACATAAATGTAAAATTTGAATTATTTTCTCAGAGGTTTTACGCCATTCAAAACCACACTATGGCTATATAAAGATAAAAGTATATTTATTCTTAATCCAGTCTCGAATTTTTCTCTACATTCATTTGCCTTCAAAAATCTAAAATTAATCTTCTTATTTTACAGAACGGAACAACGATGAAAAACTAATTCAGAAATGAACAGGTATTTCTAAAATAGTCCGACGGAAGTTGAATATAGTATTTATAGCGCTTGTAAATAAAGGAAATAGTGTTAGGTAATGTTGCACAATATGGAGTGCACCCAGGAATGTCTAACGCCCACAAACTCTCCCGAATAGCATTGAGTGAATGCTCTGGCAAGATGGCTCAACGGGCAGAGCACCACACCCTGCAATCGGAAGACCCGGATTCGATTCCTGGTCCCGTTTAACTTTTAGCAAGTCCATCCTTCCTTGGGACTTCTAAATAAAACTCAAATTACACAGGCAAACAAATTTTAACTAATTTTTGGTGGCCGATTAGAGATATGAACTCAGAAAAGTCCCACCGTGTAAGGTTTTTTGCTATTATGACTTTTACTTTTTTCTTTGCCTTAATTATATACATATCTGCCTATATCGCAAAAATAATTCTTTTCGGTAACAAGGATGGTAATAGCTGTCCTTAGCTAATTTTGGCTCACTGATTACAGATATAAACTAGAAAAAACTCAAACACGTAAGGATTTTTTGTTATAGTTACTTTTACCTTTTTTCTCATCCGTAATTCCACTCGTGTTTGCCGATTGCAATTGCAATGTTGGAGATTTTTTTCTTTTTTCATCAATGTTATACGATGTATAAATGACACTATAAATAAAACAAAGCTTGGAATACAATTTCCATTTCATAGAGAATGAGCATTCTTCTCCGTTGTTTAGCCACCATCTTTTACACTTGTCATCTTTTTCCTCCTTACCACTTCTACACGAGCATGATTAAATATATTAGGTACCCTTAAAAGTGTGTCCTGGATTTAAATATAAGTAAAACCCTCTGGTTCTTCATTAATTAGTAGGAATCAAGAGGATACTGAAAGTATTATTATTGCAGGAAATGGGAATTCATTGACGGGTAAGAGAGCCGTCGGCCCAAGGTGAGAAGCGAAAGGCCTAGAACCGTATTTTGCCTAAAACTAAACAAGTAATCATCAAAATGGAATAAATCGTACATTAGAATAAAGGTCTTTTTTAGTCCTTTGAGATGAGTGTATGTGAGGCCCTATTAATTGAGAACTATTTGAGAAATCAGCGTTTTAGTGAGGTTACGGGCACCGAAATCCGCATTTTTTGGGGGGCCTTGTCAACTCGCCATTTAGTTGCTCTTTGAATTTGGTCTAGGAATATAAATTAAATGTAAACATATTGAATTTATGAGCTGATAAAAATTTAGATACAAATTTAGAGAGTTAACAACATACACATATAAAGATAAAATTAACGAATTACTTTGTTTATGCAAAATTCTCAAAAACTGTACATGGTGGACTGTTTTCACAAACACGGCTGAATTATTCGCAAAAATTACAATGAAAAATAAGTAACTACGTCAATGTTACCAAAACGTTGGCGGCCTGAGTTATTAGAGAGAAGATAACCTCTTCGACATCTCCTCGATAGGAAAATGATTAAAGCGTATTTTGGTCCAAAATGTTTACCTGAAGTTAAAAGAGGAGGAAAAAATAGAGCGACATTTTTAACAAGCTGAATCTCGTGACTCTCATATTATGGGAATAAGTGACGTAATACTGTCCTCACTTTTTGCCGATAACAATGTATACCAGAGGAGTTTTTTCGGCCACTTAAGGGTACTAAATAGCAATGACCCAGGAAAAGAATGACGTAGATGAAAGTGGAATTCATGTCTTATTTCGTCCTGAATAAAAACAACCAATAACTCTTACAACGAGTCAAATTGTCGTCACGAGCCATGGAAATATCTCAAATATATATTCTTATCTCTATCAAACTTAAGCTTGGTATTTTTCTTCGAGAGCATCAATGAGTGTCAACTTAAGTTTCTCATTGCCTTCTAGCAGCTTATTCTAAGTTCTTTATTCTGAATTTTAATTCGAAAGGGAGAAAGTCGGCTAAGGGTGGAATTAAATAATATATACAGCACTAACGAAATGAATTTTACGGAAATCTCTGCGTTTATGAATGAAATCTGATACTGATATCCTTGACATAAATAATTGAAAACATCGATGTTAATTAGTAAAAATATCAACCCTAAGGACTTAAACTTAATTTATTTTATTGGTTTCTTATAGTTCACCACACATTCATCAATACATGAATTTTTAATCTAGTAAAATTTTGTCGATTCCCAATTCCAACCTACTTGGAAGGAATTACCATAGAAACGCACCGATATATTAGGATCCTTTACGGTAATTTACATAACCGAATTATTTTAAACATAACCATTCAGAAAAATTAAGAATTCGTCGCAGAATATCCCAAATTAGAATTCTTTTATTTCGTCCTCATAAGGTATTTCTTCTCTTTTCGTTATTTTTCTTCATCGCTAAATCAACTTATCACGTGAGTTGTGGTGCAAAGAGACGGCATTCGAATGAAATGGTGAAGTGGATTATGTCAGTTAAAGATAACTTTCATTGATACAGACAGAGGCATACGAATTTTCTTAAAGATGAAAGGAAAAATAGTTGCCATGGAAGTTTAATGGCAGTGAAAGGATCCTTTTCTTAAGGATAAGTGGAAGGGAACTGTTCTAAAGTTATTTTAGGAGGAATCTACGGAATATTCAAATTTATACGATATTGCTAACTTTATGTAGAGGTTCCTAAACACAAAAAAGGACATTTTTGAAACTAGAGTTCAATAAAGAAGGAATTAAGACAAAGAAATTAAAACATTTTTGGAACTTAAGGGCCACTGAAGCGAAAAAAAACTTCGGGAAAATGTTTTCTTTATCAGTCATTTGGAAGTTCGCGATGACTGTATCGAATGCATGGCTGAATGATGATGAACTAAAACTGAGGAGCTTAACCCATCTATTATCCTCGTACGAAATGTAAATAACGCAGTAAAAATATATAAAAAATAAAAACTATTAGTCTCTATTAATAACAAAGAAAAAGTGGATAAAAAGGATGATTTATGTATATTGGGCTCACTTTAATCATATTAGTATTAAAATCTCTTAAAATTTTTCAAACATTTGCTTTCCTATGTAATATTACCTACAACAAGCTTGATTCCAATTCTCTCTTTTCCATTTTTGGGTTCCACCGAGAACAACTTGCTTCCTTGACAACTTATCTTTAAATACTCCTCGTCTAGCAATAATATTTGAGTTGCTATTTTACAGAATATCTTTAATTTTTAACTCTTTGACTTACAATAAGATCTTTAATCCTATATATCTAAATGTTAAACAAGAGATTCATCCATGTAATTAGTCTTATTAATCCATGTAATTGTTTCTCTATTTTTGTTAAATCGCTCTATAATTTATATCGCTGTTTAATTCGTTGATCTTATATATTACTATTGTTTATAAAACGTTAATATTCCTCGTGCTAAATGTTGATGCCTTTTTAATAAATAAATGAATCTACCACAAATCTTCAAATTTAACTTCATATTTTATGTTAACTTGAGATAAATCTTTATATTACTTAAGATAAATCTTGAAGTTAATTTTTTTGGATATTTAAAGTGTTTACATTGCGGAATTAAGCGTTTCAAAAGTCAATCTGCTTCTTTCGTAGAATTTCCGCTCTCGACCACTTCGATTTCTGCCGATGGGTTCACTTTTGACAGTTTTGAGCATTCGACTGTATCTAAGTTATTTCTCCCGAATCAACTATCCTGAACGGAGTGATTAGCCTCGTGTAAAATAAACACAAAAAAGAGTCCCTTTAAAATGAAATCATCGCAGTGGATTGGGGACGTCTGCCTCAGATAAGAAGGGAAAGCGTTGGGCGTCCGCTATTGACCCCGGCAACGCCAATACCAGACGACGTCCATTTGCCACGCAACATGGCGGACACCCTCAAAGGGAGCATTACGCTGCCGCTGCGAAAGGTTTGCGCTGCTCAGAAATTCCGAATGACTACTCATGTGAGCGAAGACTTAATTCCATCCCGTCTGTACTCCATAGATGGCACTGGAATAGTTCCACCATTCCTCATCACTGTGATTTATAGTGGTGCGGTTGCCAACGAGAATTAATGGACATAAATCATACGGAACTTCAGCATTAAAACATCCTTGAATTCTTACGCAGATAAACAGTACATGTCGTACTTCACATCATTAGTTGAAATACTTTGGGATTCATCCGTGTCGCATTCAATCTTTAATAAGTTAAGAATATTCCAGGGTTTTTCACCTCAAATACTATTCGTTCCTCCACAGTTCATTGGTTAGCCTACCATTATGATGGCTCACACCATTTCGATGGCATCCTCTTTACAACTAATTAACGATGGCGACGTATATCGACTGGAATCTCCAAAAGAGACCCCACAGGATGAACCAAATCTGGGAAAATCCCAAAAGATATGGAAATCGGAGGGGTCGCGAAGTGCAATGTTTTAAGGGGGCCAATTCATTTCGACCGGATTGTGCGGCCCGATATCCGACGAAGGGAAGACGAAAAGGTGGAGGAGAAGATTGGAAAAAGTGCCGAGGAAGATGGAGAGAAAAGTGGGTTATATGGCAGGGTATGTTTGAAAGAGGTTCAAGATGGAAGTTGGTGAGGGCTTTAATGGGGGAGAGGCAGCAGGGCGTGGAGGATGGATGAGGTTGAAGGAATGGTCTAGGAAAGGAAGTCTTGCGAATGGAAATGACGGAGGGCTATTAAACTGTCCCTCCTTCAAAGCGACTGCGAGAGAGAAGCGGTCCACTGAGGAAGAGTTTATTGGGGGATAAAATTATGAACTTCGGTCTTAAACTGAACTTCGCTCGAGCATCTACAAAATATTTTCATAAATCGAGAAAACGAGAAGGACCGAGAATAAAGAAGATTTGGAACTGAGAAGAATTTTAGACCAACGGAAGAGAGGAGCTGCCGTAAAATTAATTTAATTCGAATGCTAAAGCAATGGACTATTAAATTGAAAATTTCCTAAAAATATATAAATTAAGTTGAAATGGCAAAGACAAAAGGAAATAAAAATTTAAAGGAAAATTAAATACAGCGTAAGTAATAAAATGAAAAATATTTAATAAATATTTGTACAGAAAAAAAAGAAGTATGCTGAGACGCATAATTAGCTAATTAGGTCTTTAGTTTGGAGAGAATCAACTTCTTCCTTGAAAATAAACTTTTCGTGTTGGGCTAATGAAATGGAGAAAGTAAAGATACATAATATAAAGTGACATAATCTACAGAATAGAATCCTTTGGCGCATACTTAAGCAGAGACGAAGCAATATTTGATTTTTCCTCCGCTTTGAAACGCAGAATGTTTTGCACCCAATTCGTTGGCATTACGAGACGATTGGTCTGATACCTTCATTTTTCATGAAGATAATAACTTGAGCTTGCCACATACCTTTGATGATATTTCTAATCGATAAATTAGTGTCCTTAAAGTTGATAAATCGAGGCTTATTAGTAAAATTGAATGAATCCCAACCATAGAAAGATGCAAGTTAAAAATAGCAACCGCTTCAAAACGTATGTTAATGCATTTCATGACAACGTCTTGCAGATATCTTCACAGAGCGGCAAACATTGTAATTTTACTCGGAATCTCTGTGAGTTATTTTGCCGTGATTGTTCGGATACTTTTATTTATTACGGACTCCTTAATTATTTTGGCTCATTCCAAAAACCGGACATGCTCCACAGACATTGGTTGAATATGATAATTTTAAAATACACCAATGCGAGTCTATTCCTGGATCTAATAATTAACGTGATATACTATTCCTTTGAAAGTATCAATACAAGACCTTAATTCATTCAAACTTTTGAGAGTGAAGCATGAAATGCAAATACGAGATAGCATAATGGTGGGAATCAGGAAATTAATACTCCAAGGAGAAATATGCCTCGCAATATATTAAATTAACGCAAAGTCTTAAAAATTAAATGAGATAGTAGGTAAAAAAGTGTTTCATCGAGTAAAGGGTGGAGAAGGAAGAATGATGGGCAGAGATGGAGGAAGAAGATAACGAAGAAGAGAGTAAAGTTGAATTACTAAAATCAAGAAGAAGAGAGATTGGAAGGAATGCAGGAATAAGATGGATTATGAGGGAAAAAGCACGCGAAAGAAGAAGAACGGAGAGGAAAGAGGAATGTTTGATGAACAGGGAAGAGAGTGTAAATGCAAGAGGGCGAGATGGGGACGATAAGAATCTCTTGATAAGAGGGGTATTCCATCTTGGGGGCTGCGATTCGACCCGCCCCTAAAAAAGAAGAGTTTCCCTGGACAGGGACCAAGAGGGGCGTGGATCGGTCACTTGTGAGCTCGCACCTCTATGAATACTTCGCACCCGAATACATTCTGTGCTGGCATTTGATACTTTTGCCTCCGGTAACTGTAACGGGTTAGATTTTTGGAGGACGCTTTAACTTAAACTTCTTTCGTGCATTGGTGCTCTGTTTTGGAGTTAAGTTATATGAAAGGGATTCAATTAACTTTGCTCATTAATTGTTTCTTGTATTTAGCAGTTTTTTATGGGATTTCGTCGTCTATTTGGCGCTATCTTGCTCATTTATTTCAATTCTTAGATCTGCTGCTTCTGCTGCTTTATCAACTCGGCTCTGGGACTATTTATTTCTAATTCTGATTTTACTGGGAAAATTTCCAATGCAAGTGCAATTAAAACCACTTTATCGGAAGACATATTTTGAAATGATCTTTATCGTTACGCAGTACGGCCAAATCGGTCAACATGCTTACGATTTGAATATTCAAATTTAAAACATAAGGTGATTTAAAATATGAATAAACCATCCCGTTTAAAACCTCAAAGTAACTGAATATACTAATAATCGATATGAATTGCCCGTAAATGCGTAACAACGGCGGAATATTAAAAAATTAAGTAGCTGTTACACAATTAGACGAATTAAGTCCGTCCGTTACCACCCTATTCAAGTAATACATCCTTTATCTCAGAAAATACATCAGATTCTACTCTTAGAATTTCTTACGCTTAGATTTTTATTTTATTTGTTTTCAAAGCAAATTGCAAATGCCTAATCTCCAATCTCTCATTATGCAGGTGCTAATGTTTATTGGCAGACCTTGATGGAATCCCAGTTCTGTACGTGGACACTGTTAGGAAAGCAGATCGCATAGCAACGTATCATAAGGGAAATAACTTTGATGTATGTGATGGAATCCCATTTCTGAGAGATTCTTCCGATTAGAAAGGTAATGCGTGGGAGGTAATTCCATCAAGGCGTACGTTGTTTGAAGAGCGGTGGAGACATCTATCTGAAGAAAAGGCTGATGAAGAGGTGAAAGGGAAAGTGGGAGAAATTGAGCTCCTGATTATCCACAGGATATTCCTTTCTCTTATTACGGCAGAAAAAAGGCACCCTGATGAACCACGGAGAGAACTGCGGGATGAATCACAGCAAAAAGCCATTCATATTAAAGATAAGGACGAATTGATGACGCAAAACTAATATCGTACAAGTCATGCTCATACATTAATCATACCGTGTTCCTTCAAACTAAAATTTTAAATACAATCCATACTTTACTGCCTCATGCTCAATGTATAAAACAAACCTTCCTTATGTCGAGAAAAGAAAGTTATTCGCGTGCGATACACTCTCCTTACAATACTTGTTCAAACCATCCTTTCGTTAATCTCTAATTTTCAATTATTACAGTGAAATTCATCATTCCATTCTAATTTTCTCTTTTGTGAATGTATCTCCGATACGTATTTGGCTCACAATCAGAGTAATTAAACTCGATCAGGCTTGAATTAGTGTGGCTTTTGTGGAAGTATATATTCAAAAATATTTATGCAAATACTGTTACATTTTCGAATATTATCAATATACGATAATAATTGTGAAATATGAGAGTATAATACGATAAAATTTTTCTCTAATGATTAGAAAGTGCCGTAACTTGTAAATTTTCCACAAACATCTTATCTCTGACAAATGAAAAATAATAGCAGGATATTTGTAAATTACGAATCGCTTAAAATTAAAAAACTAATAATATTTCAAAATGCTCTAAAATCTTTGAATCGAGTCTTATGTTCTAGTTCACCTTTTTTATAGCAAAGAACTGCATTTCCATAAATTATGCGTTTAGAAATGAGTACTCTGAGATGAAAAGTAATATCCCTATTACACTCTCTCTTCGATCAGTCTTAAAAATTAAGTAACTGAAACAAAATGGCAGTGGGAATTATATTTATTTGTAAATCGTAATAAATATATATTACGTTGGGTGTATAATCAGAAAACTACGAGTTCCCCTTATGGAATACAATGTGGCGAAATAAAATTTGTCCAATTCTAAGGGCAATATGCATTATTTTACAGCTTTTCACTAAAGAAACTTTAAAACTTTAAGTTAAGATTAACTTGGCTTCATTTGAAATCATACACATTAGAGACATAACGCGCAGCCGATGGATATACATAATATATAAATTACATATTTTAAATTTTAGATTTTTTAAATTATTTCTAACTCTTAGGTGATATTTCATTTTTAGATCACTGACATTATCAGATAAAATCAAGATGTGTAATGCTCCGCATGACATGGACAATCCAGAAATAACATTAGTGAAAGCGATGAATTCAAGATTCACCCCAACTAATCCGCAGTGCAAGAATGGAGCACGGAATAAAACTGAATTTTTGCCTGTTTTGATCCCGTTGTCTTCTTTGTTCATTTGCCGTATACAACAGAGATACAAAGGAAGAGAGGCTTCCTCCCGGTATTTGCCGTGATAGGGCGTCCGCGATGAGCCGAGACATAACCGCAGTGACCTTTGGTACAAAGTTCCACGCTCGAAAACCTAGCTCACGCGGAGGGCCCTTTACGTGGACACCCTTTCAATTGGCGGAAATGTATATGGGAAACACTGGGTTCCTTGCCCAAAACCTCCGACAACACAACACGGAATTCGTGAAAGGGAAAGGCACATGTAGCATGAAGTTCGTGAAATTAGCTTCAAAGAGATCATTTACAGAACAATTCTTGCGGCGGAACTGAATGTGCAGGTTTTTTAAATTGTTAATGCGTATTCTTTTCCTTTTCAGTCAGCGTTTGAAAGATTTGAGATTATTAGATGATTAATATTTGATACAATTGCCAATTATAACTGACGTATTCTTTAGCGTGGTTTCTAAATATGAAATTCGCGACCAATAATTACTTTTGAAGTAGTTGAAAGAGTGATCTACGCATTATTAAGAATATATTTGGACTCACAGCCATAATCCAGTTGACGGAGCTCTCTATAAAGATGAAGACTTAGTAGACAAGAAGAATTGGGAATTTGAATTTTCGAAGTAAAATAAATACTGTAATGTTAGAAAATGTTGAAAATAGTCAAACGTTTAAAGGAGATCTATTTCTGATAAGTAATGAAGACACAAATTCTTCTTTATATTATTATCTTCTTTATATTAGTTAAAAAAATATTTCAGGCAATCAATTTTTCTCCAACTTTTCACAAATGTAATATACTTTATCATTATGCGGGCTGCAGCTGCACTTACGGCTGGCCTTCTTCAATCTGCCGTCATCGGCGTTTGTTTTATATTTTTTAGATATATTTAGCCACACCTAGCAGCGCATACAAAAAATTTCTCAATTCAAATTAATAAGGAAAATTGAATAAACTAGGAGTGAATTAATGATTTTTTCGCTAAGGAAACATGAGAACGATTTTCCGTAAAATTAAATTTTTGGTATTTAATTAGAAGCATGTTAAACCCAATGTTTCTGGTCGATTTTCATGCATATTGCGTACAAACGATTGAGAAGTTCCCATTCATAGAATTATTTTCCATGAATTTTCCATAAATTTGGAAAAGATTTTACTGAGCTATTGATAGCCTAAGTAATCATACTGATTTTCTAATTTCGGACTTGAGTTATTGAAATATGTTGTACTTGAAATACGAATTTTAGCCTGACCAATGACCGTAGGGTATACTTCAATGATAGGAAGCACGCTTCAAGTAGGTGTGAAAATTCAGCTGTAGGAACCCCGCTGGTTTCTCTTCCATTAATTTAACCTAAGGGTTGGAAATTAAGCTCGTTAATCTCCGATTAACGTAACTATGGAACCCCCAATGGGAGAAAGAGGGTGCCTATCAAAGCAGACAGCCAGAATAGAGTAAGTATGATGGTGGTTAGATGAGTTTAATTAAGAGAAGCTGTTAATGCCAAATATTTCACAATTAAATAAGGTAGTCTCAAACACAGATAATTTTATTAAATTTAAATGAATATATTAAATATTCAATCATTAAAAGTTTGTTGCTTCATTATTGGAATGAGGAATATCCCCCGTTGACAATCTCAATAGTGTGTCATATATCATGAATTATACTATTTATCCAACATTTCCAAATAAATTATAATTTATTGGTTAATTTGTCTGTATTCAGACCTAAGCTATTACGCAAAGTCATACTACGTTTGTAGAGAAGTTTTATTGGCAAATATTTCTTAAAAGGCACGCATTGTGCAATGTTATTTATAAATCCATTTCCCAAATCATAAAGGTTACCTTCGTGTTACGTATATATTTTTATCTGATGTAATCTTTTAGGTATCTCACAGGCATTATGTTTGTTTCAGTCTTATTTTCATTCAATGAGCGAGAAAATAAATCACGCGGATGGAAAGAAGGACAATAAACAGATGAAGTAAAACCCAATTCAAGAACTGGGAACGTCCATATTTGAAGAAATTAAACAAGATTTCCGTTTTCCGGAGAAGGATTTTTCGGTAACGAAGTTTCGGAAATTGGATCGCGTGGATTGATGGGGAGTTATGACGGAAATCCGATATCATTTACTCGGAGATGTAAGGAGACCAAATTCTTCACCGAACTAATTATAAACACTGTAATGGCGGAGGAATAACAATTCATCTATTCACGTATCTGAAAAACATTCGCTGTAACGAAATAGTACACACACTTTTCCCCGATTCTAATCGATCATAAAGACGAAACTAAAATCCTTCCTTTTTCCGGCTTACGGAAAGCGTTTTTCCGAAAAAATAAAAACATCTCCCTTTATGGTCGGCCATATTGCTCGCCTTTATATGACACCTAAAGCCTCATAAAATGGTCTTTCCCGTCTCTATTACACCTCCAAACATACACTTCTGTTCGACATCCATTAAAAGAGATCCTTTAATTCATCTCGACTCCTTCAGAGGGGATAATTCCAATCCATTATTTTCATGCCATCTGGAATTGCTTTTTTATTCCAAATTTGTTTTGGTAACCATGGAAACAAAACACGATCTCGATTTTTAGATGAAAGGCCGCGTTAACTTTCGCATTATCTGACCCAAATATGATTAAAGAGAGTGTGAGGGGAAAGAAATTGATAAGAATGACACGCAACGGTATACGAGGAAACTCATATCATAGGAAATGTTATGATATAGCAGAGGTTATAAATGTATCATTGTATTAATGAGATATACCTCAAATAAAGATGATTGGTAAACGATGGAGAACAGGAAGGGTCCGAGCCCAGAAGCTATGCTTTTTAAGGTTTGCACACCGACAAATCGCTGGAGGTAATTATTAATTGACAATATAATATAAGGAAATTTAGAATAAGATAATTCATGCATGCATACGAATAATTCTACTTGGTATTTTATAGCGGAATGAACGAATGAAAAAGCCAGAACTGGGATATGTAGTGGTAGAAACTCAAAAGTATCATGTGAAGGAAAAACATTTTAAACTAGATTGGTCACTAACTCGCACAATATTGCTTTATTTAAAGGGTCGCCAAGGGAAAAGGAATAAAAGGTCCAACCTAGCAGGGTTAGGATAAAAAAATAGTTTTAATAGAACCTCAAGATTTCGGGAGAATATGGAGAATGATGGGAAAGTCAGTTCAACTTGAAATATGGGAACACACCGAATATATACCATATTGTGGTCACCAAATCATAATGTATTTAGTAACATAAATAAACCATTTGAAACTTTATTTTCCCTACTCGTTTGGTAATTTATATATGAAATAGAACTTAACCATTGTTAGTTACTCCTAGCTCAATATGAATCCAAAATAATTCTAATTCAAGTATATTCTCAATGAAATAAATTTGCATGATGTCTTCAGGTCATTAAAATTCATAAATACATATTCTGTACGCTTCTTTGTAACCTTACATTTAAGTGCATTGCTTTCTAACTATCCATCACCAAGATTAATGTAGAACATATAAAGTTCACATTTAGAGTCATAAAAGTGGCAATGAAAGGTAATCACTTTACATTGCTGAGAGAGTAACATAAGGAAATAAAATAGTGACAAAAACAAAAAATAAACTCGATAGAGATTATCGTTAGTTAGTTTTTTTTAGCTGCAAAAAACTAAAACTTTCATGGTGAAAATGCCGTTTATTTTACATAACGTAAAATTAAAAACATGAATGCATAAACGAGAATATTGTTGACTTTAAAATTAAAATGCTCTCCCTCTTCTCATCAAAAAGAAATTCCAATTACTACTTATAAAAGAGATGAGTCCATTCAGATACCATGACTCTTCCAATTGAAACATAAAATAACTTTCAGAATATTCCTTCGGAAGCTAGTTTCAAGTTTTAATAGCCACGCAGCAACATTAGAGAATACGGTTTCGCTCTCGTATTCTGAGATCATATCGTCAAACTTATATGAATAGTTACTCGAAACAACCAGTTTCATCAGGTCCCGAAAACATTTTTCCCCATGTATTCATTATAACCACCGCGGGAATATCAGTGAATAGGAATAGCTGTTTAAGGGACCCAATATTCATAATGCGAATATTAATAGAAAAGACGTAAATGGATTGATAAAAGCCTCTTCTGTATGTTCTTTTGTAAAAGGAACGGGATTAGTAAGGGGATGGACGAGAAGAAGAGGGAAGAAGAGATTGAAGCCCGAAAGGATTCTGCGAGAGAGAAGCAAATAGGCAGCCATTTCAGAGTCTCCCTCAAATGGCGAAAAAAAGCATTCCGTTGTTCCGGCTAAATTTTAGGGAATGTTTAGGAGAGGGAATTCATAATTTTTTTGTAATTGCAACGACTTTTCAGAAAAATTGTCGCTTCCCCGTTTTTAATATCATGAGACCTACATCGGAATTTTATTCGGAGCCGTGCATTTCGCTGCGGCATCTTAATTTATTTGAATGTGTATTAAACTGCGCGTAGAGTGCGATATCGCGCTCGGAAAAAACATTCCCGTGAACCTGGTTATGCATTCACGAGTACGAATAATTCTCCGAGAGAACGGTACGTGCCCATCTGCGGGAAGACTAAAAACGTCAAATTTAAGAGCCAATGGAACAAATCGGAACCGAGGAAGTGGATGGATTGGTTGTTTCTACTCTCCGGGTAAGGAAATTGAAATAAAATCCATGACGAATTCATTTATGAATGATATATTCCGAAAAAAAATTCTAAATAACATTTTTCCAATAAAAAATATCCAATTGAATTCCGATGATTCCTAAACTCCTAGTTTGCTCGCGCATATCATAATCGAACCAAATAAAATGATATCGCTATTTGAAAATCTGAATTTATCACTATTTCATATTGAATCAGAAAAAGTCTGATCTTCATAATAATAATAATAATAAATTTATTGTTCCAAGGACATCCGAAATATGTATAGGCAAGGTCACTGTCATTAATTGCATTGAAATTTATTACAACTACATGTAAACTGATCACTAAATGCATTAAAAATCATACATCTTATCACAATAACCACATATACATTTACAACCATTATTCAATAATCACGAAAATGCTACACTTCCATACATTTTATTACAATTATAAAATATAAATTTACTACAGTTCTTATTACAATATAAGGTAAATAAGCAAATCACCTAACCTAAATTAGATTTTACTTTCATTAAAAAATTCATCTACACTATAAAATGACTTTCAAAGCAAGTATTTTTTCAGTCTCTTAGAAATTAATTCACCCTTAACATTCTTTAGTTCACCTGGTAGCATATTGTATATTTTTAAAGCCATTATCTGAAAGCTCCTACCAGTTAATCCTAGCCTATGTGAAGGGGTCCTCAAAATAAACCTACCTCTCGTACAGAGTTCATGAATATCTTTCTGTTTTTTGTATTTTTCTAGGTTGAGATGAATATGGTTTGCACATGCATAAATGCATGCTGAGGGCGTAGAAAACGTTGAACGACGTAAATTTTTTTCCACGTGGCATTACTCCTTTCATCGATAATTAAAGGTAACCATTAAAAAAACAACCATATACAGTAGTACCTCTTGCTATTAGTGTATCTTTGCACGAGTTATCCAAACTGAAAACATGTTCAAGACCGAAATATTCTCTCAAACGCCAAGCGGAATCGTATTCGTACTGGAAGTTATACGGAAAGTAAGGTTATGATACCGTAACAATTCAAAAATGCCCATAATTCCATGAAACTGGTAGGTATCATAGCCAAGGTATCCACTTATTGATTTGATAATCGCCATTAAACTTGATGCATTTGATCTACTGAAGGATTATCTTCACTCAAAGTTTCCTTCCGCCAGTCCGTCTTCTAAATCATCAATTCTTCGTTGTCAAAAACCATCGGTTTCCCTCAAAGTTATTGGTTCCAGGTCGTCGTGACTATGTGGAGGGTTGTCCAAAACATACTAAATGAATTTAGCAGTTGTTTCGTTGCATTGGCAGTGAGGAATCGCGCATAGTCTTGGTAGAAAACCTTGCACATAAATTGATAAAACGAAGCCGATCAGACTATTATTCATAACATTTCTGTAGAATCCTCAAAAGTGTCATCCACGGTCGCAGAGCGGAGCTCCGATTCCGTTCATCAGTCACATCGGCCGACCATCCGCTTCTTGGTCTATCGTTCCTCCTTTGAGTTCACTCACTTTATCACATTTTGACGGGGCCATATGCTGAAACAAGTTGCCTATGAATTTCAAGAGCAGTTTTATCTTGAGCTTAAAGAAACTCTATCCCACTGTGCACCTCACACTTCGATCAATCGTAAATACATCGGAAAAATAAACATTTAGTACCTTTAGAATTATTTTTGACTATATAAATATTCCTAAGAATAAGTTTCGTTAATGAGTAATACTTTTAAAAATTAATAATTATTACTGTGCAATTGATGAGAGGATTAATTTTGAGTTAATTACTTAAAATGGGAAATAGTCTCTTAAAACAAACTCGCTTTTGGAACAAATTATTCTCGTGATAAGAGGAGCTACGGTAACCAAAATATTGTATTTCATTTTCTTCTGTTTGGATACTATAATTCAAATAATATTTGTTTTCATGGAATAGTCAAATGTAAAAATATTCATGTGTATTAGAAAGGTTGACTCCTTGTTCAACTTTAACCAAAAGTTGACTGTTTAAAATATGATCGGCTTTCCTGTTGATATCTAAAGATACCATTGTCTACCTCATATTTGGAAACTTCTCTCCCTCTCATGTTTCTTTATTTGAAGAACTTGTATATTATCCTCCATCTTCAAAGATGTCTCCTCTGTTTCGTTTCTCGCTCCGATTCGCTCCATGACCTGGTGATGCAAATGCATTGAATCCCGAAATTCAATCTTTTTTTCTTCTCAACTTACGGTTTTCGAGAATCACTTTCAAGTCAAATCAAAACGGTAATCTTTAAATTATAAAATCCTTTAATTAATGAATGCTGCATATTTGTATGCCCTGTTGTGTGGCTCGTTGTTGTATGAAAGAGATTTTAACTCAATATGATTAGAGTTTAAGTTGTAACAATGCAATCTTCTTAAAAGTTGCGTCAATAAAAAAGAAGTTTCCAGCTTATTCAATGCGGTTTTAAATTCGGTAAGTGCTCTTTGAAAGCTAAAAGAAATGAAGACAAGAAATGGAAACACTTACTCTTTTCTGGTGTCATTTTCGTGAATGATACTTGTACTCAACGACCTAATGGCAAATACTATAAGAAGCGCCGAGCAAGCAGAATCCACCCTTCCCGTAAGCAAAATCGACATTCGATCGACCATAAACAGCCCTTATCTCCCTCTTCCATCGCTAATTATCTTCGTCAGTTGTTCCCTCTCCGCGCTCTTTGTCCTCAACTTTCCTCCCTTCATTACCTCCTCCACATCCATCTTCCCCTCCTCCCCCATTACTCCCGCCTGACACCCAATCCAACTGCCCCATCACCGCCGCCGACGCATAAGGCGCTACCCACCAAACAATTATATTAAATGGTTCTTTAGTCAAGGACGGAGGAATGAAGGATTTCGTTCAGGGGAGGAGAAGTTTGGAGAGAAATGGGTTGGAAGGCGAATGGAAGGGGCTGAAATATGGCAGTAAAGTGACCCTTATAATTATAAGAACTAACAATGTTACAAGTACTTGCGTACTGAAGTATCCCTTCAACTTGGACATAGGAGGTTCAGACAGTAATTAACTTTTATTAAGATATATTAAAAATAAAAACATTCTGTATGTGAGAATCAAACATCCATAAACTCAGACAAGAAAAACGTGTGGGCATGGTGATACGGGCGATTCGAAAAGCCAAAGATAACTGGAGATAAAAAATCAGCTGAGACTGAAAGACAAACTCAGAAATTCAACATTTCGGGGTGACGATCATAACCAACCGGAAAGTAGAGTGAGACTTCTCAGCTTGGTAGATCAATTAGTAGGAGCATGAAACATGGAGAATAGAGGTACGAGTTCCAGTCACCTACAAGCTCTTTTATTTCAAGTCACCCTTGAGTAAACTGTTGTCAGCATAAGAAGAAAGGATACCAATAGATTTCCGCTGACCATCCAGACATTCAGTAGACAAAGATTCTTCTATGCATCTTGAACTTGAGCAATCTCTTCGTTAATCCAATGTTGAAATGATACCTAAACGAAGATGAAATTCGTGTGTTCATTTAACTGAACACAGATTTATACTTTTCCACAAAGTGGAATCTGTGTTCAGTTATGTCTTTCCCCGAATCGATAGATTATATATGTTCATTGAGTTCATATTTCTAATAGCAAATGAAAATAGAGTATATATTGATGAAAGGGGCGTCAGAATAAAAATATTTGAAGGAATATTTTTATAAAAATTCCACATTTAATAAGTTTTTGTGAATTCTAGTAGTTTCAATACCCCGAAAATTTAAGGTGATTTTTATCTGGCATCTCTCAAATAAATATGTAAGTATGCCTTTATTGACAGTAATGGCTTTCCTCAAATCTACATCCTCGCACTTTATTGTAAGCCTAATAAATGATATATGAACGGTATGTGTGCATATGATAAATACCTTAATAAGAACTCCTAGTAAGAAATGTAAATCCTCTTTGACTCAACCGACAGACAGACTGATAAAATCGGCGGGAGAGAAGTATAAAAAGGCTAAGATACGGCTTTAATAAAGGAGGCGAAGAGTCTTCAATAAACCGCGCTCAGCGAGAGGGAGACAAATAACTTGATCTCGGCCAAATTGAGACTAGAAAGTCTCTCATCACGCCCTTAATTGGCGGTTAATTAATAAAGAGTGTCAAGAACAGTAAATCGGGATCGCAGCCAGCCGCAAAAAGACGCAAATCTTCATTCCTCGGAGATGAAAAAAGCGAGCGCCTCCCAGAGATTGGGGTGGGCGTCAGACGGCGAAGAACGCAAGGCGCCTGTTTACTCCATAATACCAATTCAAATACGGTCACGTTCCTTCACTTTTTCCCCGGAGCACTTAATGAGACCGTCATCTCATGACTTCCCGGCGCAGCCTCGGGGCTGACAAGGTCGTCACAGGAGTGAGATTCGACTGTTTCCGATCTGGTTCGTTTATCATGGCTCCCCAGAGGCAACATCTGCTCCTCCTAATTAATCTCGAGGGAGTTATCAATCAGAGAGGCTTAAAGACATCCGGCGCGTCGGAGGATAGACATAGGTTGTGCGGTGGTCCGTGAGCCCTAAATTCCTAACGCCTTGTAGCGGCGTCGCCTAAAATACGCCTTTGGAAAAAGTGTCTACTTGTAGTCCGGCATAGAAACGTTGCCCTTTTTCATATTCCGGAGGCGTACGGAAAGCTTTCTGGAGCATTGATCGATTGTGCGCTAATCTGAAAGCCATGGGTTTGATCTCGAAGTGCATAGGCATTGTTTCCTCTTCACTAAAATCAGGTGTCACTGCGATTTCGGACCGATTTTGGCAATCAAATGTGTTCGCTCGTGTGTTGAGGAATGTCGCGTGTTATTCGAAATTTCTAATTTAAATTCGAGAGGTGGGACGTTTCATATATGTTTGATGCAGCTCGTACTAAATGCTTTCATGGGTTCCAGTAATGGGAAGAGATAACAGTCAAGCTTTTCTCATATCCTTATGCGGCTCTAAAACCAGAGTAAGTTTCCACAAATACTGCATTTATGTCACAAGGATTTTGCGGTGCGTTAATCGCTGAAACATTGCAGTTATAAAAATATGACTTTGAAGTATGAAATAACGTTTATCACATGCTTAAAATTTATCAAGAAGGAATTAGGTGACTAAACAACATGTTTTATTGAATTATCTAGTTTTTCGTTTAATAACCTATTTTTCAAACCCTTTTCTGGCTGCAATATCATCTACAAAAATAAGGGCTCATTTACTCAAACTCCGATTCAAAACAAAACTTCCATTAGTTCTCATCGACTTCACCAGTGCATGAGATTCAATTTTATCATATTTTTACGTTTCCCATACTTGGCGTTCATTCAATATAAAGATATAATAGTTTCGGAAATTTATCTCCAATTTTAGATAGAGCTGAGGTCAACTTGGACTCCATAATACCTTTGTGAAGCTATACCTAATCTAAAAGAATCTTTCTTAGGTTCTTGCCGTACTTATTCACAGAGTATATTAATTGTTATTAATAAGAATGCTATTAAATTTGTTTGTTTGACCCTTTATTGGCGAGGTTAGGCCCAAGTGGGCCTCTCTTCCACATAACCTTGTCTGTCGTCAGAATGCGAAGAAGTAAAAAATTAAATTGAAACAAAAAGACAGAGTAGAATTTGTAGAAAAATCTTTGCAACTGAAGCTTGTCAAAGAAAAAACCCACGTTGCGGGGAAACACCCACAGAGAAGGGGGGTGAAAAAACCCGCGAATACACAGTAAAAAAAAATCTGATGTGGCAAGCACATGACTTTCTCCATATATATGAGATGTAAATATGTATCTACGGCAGTATTTTCGAACTCTATATTCCATCTAAACTTGGAAGATAAGTGATTAATTTCTTTCATATTATCTTTGACGTCACAAACATTATAAATAATGTTTTCTGGGACGTGTTCGATGAAAAACGATGAAATTGGCCTTTCGCCCCAGCGCCCAGAGCGCCCACAGCGAACATAATCAGCAACTTCCGGTTTATCAGTATATCAGAAATAACTCCTACACAATCAGTGATAAAAAAATATGTTTCAAACAAAAGTTGTAGTAACATATATTTTATAAAACTTTTATAAATAATGGTATATACCTAAATATGATATTTATGGAGATATTTTGAATACCGGAAATGACCATTGAAGACTGAAGCTCGACTTTCGGATAACCGATTTACTCCAAAAACTAATCAACTCTAACAACATTAACCAAAATACTATATATGAAATTTGGTGTTGATCCGACAAATAGTTTTCATGATAGAGCGCCCACAAAGTACATAATCAGCTACTTCCGGTTTATCAGTATTTAACGAATAACTCCTAATCAACCGGTGATACAAAAATATGTTAAATACAAAAGTTATAGTAAAATACATTTTCTAAAACTTTTATAAGGTATACAATATACCTATATATCATATTAATGGAGATATTTTGAAAACCGGAAATAAGCTTTGATGAATAAAGCTCGACTTCCGGTTAACTGATATACTCCAAAAACTAATCAACTCTGACAGCACACACGACAGTACTATATATGAATTTTGGTATTGATACGATTAATACTTTTCACGTTAGAGCGCCCACTATCACACACACACAAACACACACACACACACACACACACACACACACACACACACACACATACACACAGACATCATTCCGAAAATGGTCAAAACGTGTTCTAGGGACCCCAAAACATGTATTTCCGTTGAAATCTCGAAGTCGATTTTTTTCATGAAAACAATACTTTCTCTATACTTCGTATATGGAGAAAGTAATAACAATGAAGTATAGTCAATAATAAAAGTACATACAACTTAAACATAAATCAATAAATTTACAGAAAAATAAAAATATTACCAATTTCAAGAGAAAAATATAACATTTAGTAAAGTGAGAAAGAAATTTGTTACTTATCTTACAACCGCTGATTTCTCTATAGTACTTATACAAAATTAAAACGATAGAATTTCTATTATCCTATTCAAACTACCGTTTTCCTTCCCTCATATTTTTTTTCAAACCTAATCCTCGTTTCACAAACTTATCCTATATTCCAAATGTATGAGAAGGGAATCCTTGTTGAGAAGACCGGAAAATTCTTTCGCAATCCATTTCTTGGAATTTGATCTCCTCTCGAACTGGGTCACGATTATTAGTATGTTTCACTCCATTACGGTGATGTATTATCCCTTTTATTGGGAGGATGACGTTTTGCAAAGAATTCCAGTGCCTTTTTCGGAATCTTCCCTAAGAAACAATGCAACGGAGCGCCGTATGGATCAGACGTGAGGAATACACACTCCCGCTTTAATCTCCCGCTCTGGATTCTACGGAAATGCGATGCTTTGATTGATCACACGTTTTGCTTTTAATCCGAACATATACTACCAATTACAAGCTTTTCGTCGAATCTAAGAATTCAGGACTCTCGAACTTTGATCGAGTTCTTGAAGCCAAAATTAAGTTCTTGACTGAATTCATAACTGTATACAAAAGGGAAACAATCGAGATGCTTGAGTAATAACGGCATGAGATTCTTGCTGAAGAAACAAGAAAATATCCACTCCTCGTTGGTCCTATGCTCAATGAAAATAGGAGAGTATGCTTTGGAAATTCCTAATGTTTCTCCAATTTCCAATTCCCACTGACAATGTTGCTCTACCTCCAGTTCCGTCGCCCTGACTAACCTCTCTCCACCACGCCCCTCTTTTCCTATTTCCTTTTTTCCTGCCAGTCTTACTTGTATATATTATGCTTTACGTTTTTGCTTGGTCACTTGATGATGGAGATCATTCTCTGAAACTAGTCGTGTTTTGTTTCCATTTATTGTTTATGATAAATACTGTGGAAAAAGTACAAATTCTGTTATTTTCATCATGACGTATTTCCACAAGACGTCGCCTGAGACTGTTGATTTTATTCCCACTTTTTCCTTCTTTGTTTGAAGTGATTCGTTGATATTTTTGTAACATTGTATTGGCTCAACCCTTTGATTTTTTTCCTGAGTTATATCTCCTACTATGATGCAATAAAAATAATGAGTTAAGGGCTTCCGGATGGCGAAGTGGACTTCGAGTTCGGCTCCAGCGAACGTGGTCCAGGGTTCGATTCCCGGTGTGAGCACATGTGCGAATCGGCCGGAGGTATCGAGTCACTTTTAAACAAACAAAAATCAATCAATAAGGGGTTAAATGGAAGATGGGACATTACAAGACCCAATATCGCCAAAATAGACGTATGCATGTACGTATAACCTATATTACGATTTTAAATGCCAAATAAATCCTTTTTTTGAATTGTCGAATACATTTCTGAAAGCGTCAGTTTTTCCATATCAGTTTTCTTGTTCATGTGTTTCCTCCGTAACTCTTCCAGCTTGTCAGCCTGACGCACACTCTCCGTTGCCTTCGAATGTTTTGGGCTTTGGCATTCATGTTCACTCACTATGATATAAAATGCTTTTGTGAACAGACTTGACTTCTGATGCACAGTTCTCGACTGACAGCATCTCGGGAGCGAATTACCATGACTCAGTTTTTCTTGCATTGTCAGTTGAATGGTTTAGGTCAAGTGTCAAGTATAGGGAAAACTATAAGAAACATGATATATCATATCTTACTTTTGGAAAATATTTAAATCGAATGTATGACAAGCTTATATATGTATCCTCCAGGCCCCAGAAAATTAAAACCAGGCCAGATTTGTTAAATTTTAAAGCGTTTTTATGGCTAATCTTGAGTATATTGTCTCATTTATTTTCTTGTTTAGAGCAGCATATATGTAAACACATATTAGTCGAAACATATACTTGCCAAACATTTACGTATTTTACAATTGGTTCAACAACCTCTTGGTCTTTTTATTACCAATTCGCTCATATGTTTGTACATGCAGAAGTATGCAGTTATTATTGAAGTATCGATACTGACTTCGCCCAGTGGAGCAGTTGGACTCCCACCTTTAAATGATTTAGTGACCCACTTATGTCTTCGATGCACCATAACAGATTTGGCTTCATGGTTCTTTTGCAAAGGATTTTTTTTATAATGATACGAAATTGATTCGCCGTTTACATTATTTCTTTAGGTAAGTAATACATTTTAACCTCACCGTCTCATTATTTATAATACTTGTTATTACACTTGACGTAACTATAATATGTTACTACATTATTAGATGTATAAGTCCGAAAGATACTTTCTGTATTTCAGTCTATATTATTTCGATGTTACTCCGCTCTCTGTGAATGAAAATAATTCTTGTAAGGGCTTTTGGTTTGCAACGATTCCTATCCTAAGTTTGCTGTCGCTGCGAAAGCACGCTATCTTGCATCATCGTCCTCCTCGCACACTCTATGGATTCCCGCAGTTTCCACTCCGACAGCGAACCTCAAAAGAAGATGCATCTCCCGCTAAGATTCCCCAAATTCACGGGCGTGTTTTTGAAGCCTTTTCCATTATTCAACTTCACCGCGTTGACCCCGAAAGTCCCTTGATTCCAAAAATGATCGCAAAAGGTAATTAATCAATCAAGCCTCGCCATGCTTCCAGTGCATCCGTCACGTGACAGACACCTTAAAAATTAAGAAGAAATTATCTCTGGTGGAGGCAGACGTACTCCTTTCCGCCTCGAATGAGAGGCATCCGCTCCGTTAGTCGGAGATGTGTGAAAATAAGCAGAAAATCAAATGCAGTGCAGGCATATGGCGGCACTTTTTGCCACGACTTTGCGCAATTATCCGAGGATAGTGTAGAGCGCAGTGAATGCAAAGACCTTAAAAATACAGCTATCTCGAGTTTCAGCTGGAGACAACTCAGAGGGCCGAATACTGGAATTAATTAGAGTTTACTATATTTCTAAGCGCACGTTCCCGATTTCATTTCACTTGTAATTAACTATGAATATTATATAAAACGTTGTTCACATCTTTTCATAGGATATGATTTGTTATAAAATGTAATCCGCGCATTTTGCTCATTTAACCATCTGAATAGATAACTAGCCGTTTCTTATATTCGATGGATAAAAATAATAAATGCCGCCGTAGATATTCAAATATGCCTAATATCTTTGCACTCTAAAACGTTTATGGTTCCTTAGCTCGTTTTTGTCTTCTCAAGAAATATTTGTTTGATCTACGTAATCGTAAAAGTTAAATTAGGAACTACGAATACTATTTTTCTAATCTCGTGGGAAAGGAAAAGAACACTTTGTCTTAGTTCTGCAGTAAATTTATTGAGCGACCGGTTTCGACTAAGGACTAGTCATCTTCTGGCAGTTGAATAGTCACAGTTAACAAAGTGACAGCTTCGTCAATTGATTTTATATTTTTCTAATATTTAATAGATGATGTCATTGGATCCAGACTTGAAGAAACTCGTCAGACTGGCTCCAAGAAAGCCTCCAGGTTAGATCTAAGGCATCACCGTAAACAGAGCAAGAATTTAAAATATATCTTGCATTTTGGAAGCGATTATGTTGAATTACTGTTTCCTTTTTAACAAAGTTGGACCTGAATACCTAGAATCCAGGCAAGAAAGGGTGGTTTCTTTTCTTAGGGGAAAAAGTCTGATTTAAAGATCCTGGAACGAAACAGCAACCGTTTCTTCGGAAAATCCAGAGCTTTGGTTCGATAATAATATGATATTCGGGGGCAGAATTAGAAAAAAGTAGGGGACAAAGTTCTCGCGTTTGGGCTTCAGAACATGCTCAGATAAACTGCAGGGAAGGAGACCTGCGGAATATGCTTAGCGTCGAAAGAAACAAGGGGGAAATAAGGTCCACTCAACAGCAGCCCAGGAGCCAAATTTTTTCCGGAAAATAAGGGAATTCCTCGGGTGGAACTGGAAGAATTCTCAGCTGGAAAATAAAGGGGAGAAAGCGGAGGGAAAGTGGACAAGGGCATCACCCGGAGCTAATCCAATCTCTCCTAATATTTCATCTTCGGGACTGGAGAATGTATCCAATATTCAGCATTCCGAAATCTCCTTTTTTCACAATATAAACCTCGGGAGAATTGCTTTTAAAAAACACTCCTTCAACGAGAGTTTTCAGCGGCTTTAGCAGACCCTCCGAGCATTTGGTTGTCGCCAGTGCGCCAGGGACACCCCAAGTATGCGAGAATTTTTCATTCTGTCGTTGTCGTTTCTACGTTATGGAGCAGAGAGCGGGGAGGAGCATTGGAGAGGACCCGAAGGAGGGCGTTTGACGGAAACTGTTCGTTCCACAGCTCGCACGGAACGAGGCCCAGGACCATAACCCCCGTTCCTTCCTCCCCTTTAATTCGCATTGTCTTCGTCTATTCGCATCCAGTGCTATTTACCCGTTCGTTGCTAAGGTAATCCTATTTTACAAACATGATAAATCGGCGACCTCTCGGCGTCCCCTCCATTGATCACCCAGTTCTCAAATCGATTCTATTAAACATACTGAAACGATACTCTTACGATAATCATGTAACAGTTTTGTATTGATACAACCAAGATAACTATGTCTACTAGTACTATGTTTAAAATATTGTGCTTATCACTGTTTTCTAAAATATAAGTTTCTGTAATTTCTGCAAGACATTGTATTTGTTTTCGTTTCATCTTCTAAGTATCTTATAGTTTACGTTTCATTAAAATGAGAGTAAAACTATATGTACAATTTCCGTTTTCACAACAACTTGCGTATATATATATTCTACATTCTAGAACACTTTAAAGAGTACGTAACTATTTTTTCATTCACACCAACTTATAAGTCAATAAAATATGTATAAAGTAAGACAGCAAATCGATTGTAGAAAAGTGGAATACACTTTTAACTTAATGCCTCAACTGTGCTTGATGATATGGTTCCCCTGTCTTGTTACATTCCTCTCGTTTTCCTTCATCTGAAACGTACTCCTAAAAAGACGAAGAGCTCTTCGTTCTTCCTCCAGCACTTATCGAGGATAACATGGGAAGAAACACAAGGAACATGGTTTTATCGCCACAGCGCCCTCCTTATTATAGGGATTCGGCGAGATGTATGTAAGAGGCTTCCCCGAACAAGTGTGAACGTCCTCACACGTTATCAGTTTTTCCTCTAATATCTCAGTGAGTTAACACACATAAAACGTAAGTGTTGAAGTTTAAAGGAGCAGAGGTGTCTGTTGGCGGACAAGGCGCGGCTGCTGAGGTCATTTTATTTCCGGTTCCATTTCCAGGCCGACCCATAAAGGAAGAGAAATGGAGAAAATGGAAGTTTTGACGCCGACGACGAGGAAAAGGATTTGAGGTTCTTGCCTTCCTCGGATTGGCCCTTCGACCGGACCCACGGATTGTTTGTTGTTATGAGTGTTGCGGAAGTTATATGGCGAACTGCTTTTTTGGAAAAGCGTACGAGAATGATGCTTCTCTCCAACGCCCAAACGAGAAAAGATGATTAATCCAAAACCGAGTCGTCCCAATACTCACTTGAAATTTTCTTTAGCAACCATTTCTATACTTTCTATAAACATTCATTCGGATAGTTTTATTATATGAATTCTGAATCCTGCGTGTTAACATCGTTTTAAAGATGGATATTTCATTTTCTACGAAGAATAAAGGGGAATTAGAAGGCCTATATCAAAACGTAGTTGATAATTTTGGTTATCAATTGCCTCAAAATATGTAACCTTTGTATAATGAACTCTGAAATTATTCCTATGAACTCATTTAAGAGAAATAATAACATTTTCACATGACTAAATGTTATGAGTAACGGGCGTGGTGACGGAGTGGTTAGCATGCCTACGTGATAACGCTTCATCACCAAGGTCCCGGGTTCGAATCCCGGCTAACCGGATTTTTCTGGCTGGGGAATGGGTTGTGTGCCTTTTTAAATAGTGATAATTGTTGAAATGGATGTAATTGGGGTTCTTCCTGTTTCCATTAGAGAAGTTATTATTATGGAGAATGTATATAATCAGACGATCATGAAATAAAAATTGAATACTCTTTTCGTTCTCAGTAACAGCATTAGTATTTTCGCAGACAAATCTTCTCATTTGCAGGAATATTTTTCAACGGTAATAAATATTCAGAGTTATCCTTCTTGGAGAAATGTAAATAAACAGAAGTTTCTGTATAAATTCGTTAATTGTATTTTATTTCCCCACCGCAGCACCTTTTCACAAAAGTTTGCTTGCTCATATTAAGTATTCAGATACTTTCAAAATAATAGTGAAAGCAAACCCAAAGTAAGTTCATGTTGTTGCAAACATGTTGTTCTCTCTACTGATGCACATTTAACTCCTGCTAACCTGGAATGATGACCATGATGCTCTTCCTCGATGTCTTTGATAAAGCTTCTCTTTTCTTTCCGAGATGTTTCCTTTCGATGTCTAAGGAATCGTTTTCTTATAAATCCTCCCACATATATTTTAGTTTTCCATCTCTTTTATTAACAGGAGCTCCAATTCCGCATGATTATAGATATCGTTTAGCATAATTTAGTTTGAATAAAATCGGTGGATTTCTGAGTTTGTGAACAAAATGCTCTTACATCAAAGTGTGTTTATCATTGCACATAAGATAGAATTAATTTGAATGTAACTTCTTCCAAAATATGGCGAATGACCATCGATATTTCTATATTTTACTTTACGAAAAAGTATTTTTTTTTATCTTTGGTTATTTACTTTTTGATAATCAAATATTTGTGACTTTAGTGTTTTTGCTATAAATATAAAATACATTCTGACTCATACCATATTCCGTATTAGTCTATCTGTGAATATATGTCTTTTGATTTTTATTATCCATGCCAATACAGATTCAACGCATTGACCTCAAAGACCAAGGAAACCAATCAACCTAATATGATTTTAAAGTCTGAATCATGCGCACGTGTATTTCTGCTGGGAGTAGTGCGTCACTTTGCCTTAATAAGGCTGATATTCTAAAAGAAGCGTCTCATCGTCGAATCCACGTCTCCAAATCGATTCAAAGGAAAATTATGGAGTTTTAGGTCCTCTCTAACAGTTTTTTACGCAATGAAAAGTTTAAATAGATTAGAGGGTGTGAAAGGTAATTTATTCCTCATTGAAGTAAGAGGACATTTAATGCGAATAATGCCATCTCACGAGCTGCTAAAATATTCTCGCGACCATTTGACTTTAAAATTCCAGTTTCATGAGCATTTAAAACTGACAAAGAACCTTACTTATCTAAAGTGTAACGGTACTTGCGAGGGAATAGATTAAATTCTCCGTGACATTACATGCACCCTAACAACTAAAGGATTTTCGTACCATCTAAGGCTTCTTGGAATTGCGGTATCTCGGAGGAAGCGTTAGGAAAGGAAAGGGGAATCAAAGATGAAAAAACCGAACCAGGTTTTTACGCATCAACAAAAAATTCCGCGATTCAAGAACAGCCATTCCGTCGGCCCCGTATTTTCCAAAAAAAGGGAACATTTGGAGATAAGCGAAGTTTCGCGACACATCAGAGAACTGAGATTCTTCACCGTATTAAATCCGAAGGAATATGCGCCATCTGCTAATCCTCCGCCCAAACACAGACTTCGATAATATAAAAATGCATTTCGCGAAACAAGCGCATGGCGGAGCAGGGGAAAAATTCTCCGTTAACAGACAAATGATAAACAAATAACTTTGCGCTCTCCGCTGTTCGCAAATCCGGGAAGAGAAGGATTTGCAATGTAAATGCGCGACGGTGGCCATTCCATTAGGGAAGTCTTTCGCCTATCCCCAACACTTTCTCGTCGAGACAAAGGTCCCTCATAAACTATGAGTGTCCGAACGATTCTTTCGCAACAACCCGACGGAGGTTAAAGTCTCCAAAGTGTTCTGGAGACACTAAAGGAAGTGGAAATAGTTTCACTGAATTGATAAATTAAAATAAAATCCATGGATTTGCGTCTAACTTTGTGATATTCCATGATGACGAAGAACAAAAAATAGGAAGAACTTGAGCTTGAGAAAAAAGTCAAAGAACAGGCAAGAGATCAGTATGTATATAAAGGCCTGTTTGTCTGTTGTCCTTTCCTAAAAAAATATATAGCGCATGAAATTACGCATCAACATCTAATATGTATATTAAACAAATATAATTTGTAGAGGGTTTGAATAATTAAGCGCAGATTACTAAATTAATATCTAGAAGAGCCTGAATAAAAATTAAATTACATTCCATAAAGGGTTCATAAGAGTTAGAAATGAAACAACGCCTCATCCATAGATTAAGATTTCTTCTCATGTCTTATAATATCGGATTAATTGCCATCGGTATACCAAGAACCGACTTAGTTAATTAAGTGTAGTAATATAGAGCGTCATCTTCAAGAAAGAGGAAAAAGCGCCGCGATTTTCTTTATCAGTTATTCCTCAACTGAGAGATAAGAGTTATATTTTTACGAATAGAATAGGCAGATATTTACGACGTTAGAAATTCATTATATATAAATTTAAGTTAAAGGTCACGTACATACTTACATGTTCACGGAGTAATGTCTTGATGAATGGGATAATTTTCATGAGTATCTTTGAACAGGATTGAGATGATTTAATATCTCGTTCAACTTTGTCTGAAGATTTTTCATGGATACGATAATAACAACTAACTCGAAGCTACTTATAAGCAAAACTGAATAATGACTTTTCGTTTATTACTAGCGAATAGTACGAAAAGATTAATTAATAGGGTCATTGTGTTTCACTTCTCCGTATCGTGAAAATTATACATTCAAGGTCTATCAACATCTAGTTACTTGAACAGAAGTAGATCAAACTATCTTACTCCAGTTTGGGTGGAGAGACTATTCGATGCTGGCCTTCAAACCAAATAATTTATTGGTAAGTTTAATTGCCTGTTCATTAGTTGAGATTTATAATGAAACATTCCAAACAAGTATTGAAAATATATATCTTAAATCGAAAAATGAAAGCTCGTTTTCAGTTTACAGTAAAATAAAAATGAAAACTCGACATAATGTTCCCAAAATAAAGGAGTTCTAGAGGGAGGATGTATGGAATCCGTTTAGAAGGGAAGGAATTCGTGGGTTTTTATAAATACTTTAAATCGAGGGATTTAATCCCATTAAATTGGACGCCGCGCAGATGTGAATAATTTTAAAAATCCTGCATGGCTAATCAAGTTTTCGGTCGTAGAAATTTATTTATATTCAGACTGGGCTAAAAATCTTACAGACGTCCATACATGGCAAAGGAAATAAAAATCTTACAGACGTCCATACATGGCAAGGGAAATAAATTAAAAAGTCGTTCCCTCTCTTCCTTGAATACGATTGACCTAGATTTTTTAAAGGAAGAGCTTTCCGTGAAAACTGTGCATCTTCCGGGAACAGATCATTCCCCAAAGGAATCTCTTCAACCAAAGCAAGAGAACAATGTCGATTTATATTCCTAGGTTTCTTCCGCAATCGTATTACATAATATAATTCCAGTGGGATCATTGCGCGATTACGCATAGCCTCACCTAATACACCCACAGAACTTGGGCCACGTTAACTAAGATTCAGGGAAAGAGCCTGAACATTACACATACTGTACACTCATGAGTAGTTCATACATATTATAAGCTGTATAAATCCAGAGGCAACTGAACAGGCGTCACATTGTGGTGCGCATCAACCATTTCCCTGACTATGAGGAGCGTATGTATCCATTTAAAGAATTTCGGCCCAGCTCATCCAGTTTAACCGTATCTATCTTCTGCCACATTCACCCTTTCCCTGATTAATTTACATAATTGCAAAGTACACTTATAATAAAATTCAGGAAACCGTGATTTCGTTAAATGTTGTCATGGTGATCAGTTTCGTAAAACTTAAGAGTCTTCTTAATATTGTAAGAATATACTGTTTCAGAAAACATAAATTTGGCGAAAACTGACAAAATCCTCGATTTTTTTATGAATACATAATTTAGTGAAGATATAAACGTTGAATAACTATATAACTCCGCACACCGTCTCCAAGTTGTTCTAATTCCGTCGATAACAAAATGTATCCCGATTTTTTTCCTAAATAATCATCATGGAAGAGGTTATCCGTACAGGAGTGTTTTTTTTTAAGTAATGGTTATCTTCATTACTTATGAGATTGTTCGCACCGATTTCTACCACTTCCATCATTCCACGTCCTTATCAATCGTCTCTCCTTTTAGCCTTTTCTTGCTTTCTTCTTCTGTATCGAGCTTTGCTCTTCTATAGGACTGTTTCCCCGATACAACGCCACCCATTCCGATAAGCTACACCTCGAACACTTCGTCTCCTTCGAAAGAAACTCAAGTAAACCAGAAACATAAAACAACAACATCGACTCTCACTCAGCGACGGTGTTCTCCGCTTCACAGGAATAAATCCTTTTGTGTTTGCACGCGTAGTCGGACTAAGATTTGGAGCGTCTTAAAAATGATGCGGTTATCGCAGTATTAAGATCTAAAACAATGCTTAAAGTTTATATTTGAATATCTCCTTATTTTCGTTAATCCGATTATTACTAATCACCTTTAGGTACTTCATTTTGTGTTTATCATTCAGAAACTGTTAAACATGTTGTATTAATTTATTTTCCTTTTTTATCCTTTGGATAAACTAGTCGACTTCAAAACTTGCTCCTAAAAATCAGATTATAGTGTTTTAATAATATTTATAATTTTAAATATGTTAATAATCATATTATTGTTTGAATAATTTAAAATCCTATTTTAAAATGTTTTTTTATTTAACAGCAGTCTACCTAGGAGTAAATTGTTTCATTTAGTTTGTTTTATACCGACTTGATATTTGATAATGCATGTAACAATATCTAAAATTCATTTTCTCTATAAAGCTACGCTCAGCCAAACATATTAGAAGAGGATATGATATGTCATACCAATAAATGTTATTGGTCGTCATTTAAAAAATCCACTGATATGAATATGTGCATTATCTGCAATTTTAAGCGAGATTACATTTTATCATTGCTATTTCTAATCCTTACTCAATAAAAGCATGTGATCCTCAATAAATCTAATATATGAGAGAAATGTTGTTTTTGAAAAACTTTCTGAAAATAAACTACAATGACAGTTCGTTAGAAATATCCCGAAACATTTTATAATGAACGTTAAATAGAATTGCAGAAGATGATGAAAAATTGTGTGATGGAAAGGAATTTCCCATTAGAAATGCTTTGGCAGTAACACTCATTGAAGTCTCTCGCCAAATTCAACTCCACCGCCAATGTTTCGAAGAAACGAATGAAATGAAAATACTTCGAAAAATTCTTCCAATCCATTCATTTTACATAATTATATTTTCTGCGGATTCTAGATAAAATTTTTGTATTAAGGAAGGAACTCTAAAAATGCATTAGCGAGAGTTTGATAATTCAGATATCTCTGGAGCAGTACAAAAAGAATTTCAACATTAAACATCCGAGAAATTCTTCCTTGGAAATGACAATGGTTTTTATTTGACCTCCGCTATGAAAGCTATTAGTATTTCATAGGAAATTCCAAGTATATCTTACGGAAGTGTGAATGCAATATCCTCGCAGCATACCAATCATTGAAAGAACGAGGAAAATTGTAAAATTAGGATAAAATGCAAATAAGGAATACTAACGTACTTAAAGTATTCAGTAACATCGATTTGTGATTAAGAGCAGTAAAAGTAGATACATCAATACATACGTATATGCTAAATGTATTCTCAACTATAAAGTGTGTGCTATATTATTCCTTATTGCATCCATATAATAGCAACGACACAATGTTAAATGTAACATGATATAAAATAACACACAGCAAGGATAATCGCCAATATTCTATTATATATATACACCGTTTGGTGCAGTCGTTACTCTCTCTGAACACTGTTTTTCATTGACAGATAGAATACAAATTCCCGACTTTTGAATCAGTTTATTACTAGTTATTACATGGATTAGAATCTTATCGAATTAAGATTGATAGAATACGTAGCTATGATTTATATTCTTGACCCTAATAGTGATTGTGAGACTAGAGAGAGACACAGAACAAACGGGAATCTTCCCATTTCCCTCACTTATCTCGAGCTCATCCATTTCCCCATTGTTTGGATGCTACTACACGACACAGCAACGCATGTACCTCATGAAAAGTGAGCCCCTGCACAAGTGGTATCTTCCACCAGCAAAACCAGGAGCTGTTCAAACCATTCCTTCCCGTTCTCGAAAGCAGATCATGTTACCATTCATTATTTCCCTTCCGCGAAAAAAGCGGGGCTTTCCTTCTCACCTTTCTATCCGCAGCTGCTTCCTTCATTTAACCCTCATCCCAACAGTGCAGTTTATATGGTTTAAGGAAGGGTTAATGGAGTGATGTGGGCGGAAGGGAGTGATGGATGGGAGAGATGCTAAATGGGGTGGAGCCGGGGATGGCAGCCTATCGATGGAAGTTTTGAGGCAATGTTAAGGAGAGAAAGGCTTAAAAAATAGGGGAATTAGAGAGGGGTTGATAGAAGCGTAAGGGTGCACGAAGAATTTGGGAGGAATGGGAGAGAGATTAAGGAATGGAGGAAGGAATGGAGAAAGAATGAGGAGGGAACAAAGGGGAAGGGGATTAAATAAGGTGGAGTCGAGTGAGGAGTGAGGTAGGATTGCGGAAAGGGGAGAGACCTTAAACCCATCATTCGCTTGAGGAGACGCTTGAGATTTCCGAGAGAAATGTTTCACGACACAGACGGTGGAGCCTTTCGGCGCACGGAACGGGAATAATTTCCTGACGAAAAGGGATTACTAAAGTTAATTTTTATGCATATTCCTCTGTGTTGTGTAAGCTTGGGAGTCCATAAATCCCATGAGATTTGAAGCATCCAATGAGCTTGTAAGGGATTGAAACCGCAGCTATCTTAATTACTGCGCACTTTTCTTTCACCATTGAGCTCTTAACACGATATCCCGATTTGAATTATGGGGAAATGTTTAGTTATAAAAAAATGGCGAGTACTCACAGTAATGATCAAAAAACAAAACGGCACATTATTTAAATATAAACATACGCCTCTCAGAAGAGGAAAATATGTGAAAATGGAATTTTTAAGAATAATTTCCCAGCCAAACGAAAAAGGAAGTAAAAACACTACGCTAATTTCACAAAATATATATTTTATTACTTAAACTGCACAATGGGTCTCATAGCAATGCGACACCATCGGACAATGGATACAATATTTGGTGAGGTGTATAAAGGAATGGAGGGGGAGGGAAGAGATAGGGGAGTATGAAACAATAGGATACAAAGTAAGGCAATATTTACGTTATAATGTTACAATTAATAAAAATAAATAAAATTTGTGGAGTTAACCAAGTTTTTTCTCTCTCTGTCGTACCTAATGGAGAATCTCCACCAGACAACCCTGTAATGCATTAACTTTCTTAACCAAATTTAAGGACACGATGAAAAATCGGTACCTTCTATCCTTAACTGAGGTTCGCAGACTATTTTGTTTCACATCCTCGCTGATGAATTCAGCTGAAAATAACCAGGAAAATATTCTCTTTCATCGCATTTGGCAAATAAAACCGGTTTCTTATGAAGTTTCGATTTTGGACTATTTGACTGTATGCAATACCCTACTCCAGAGTTTCCTTCGACAGCTTAGGCCATTGCGCATTTAGGCTCTCACCGAGAATCGAACCCGGAGACCGCTTTTACCAATGCCAAACTCCCTACTCTCATGGCTATCGGGAGCTTTCATGGTTTCTAATGTGTTTCATATGTGCTTCAAATTGTTTTCATACGTGATAAAATGGTGCATACATACAGGCGGCCTAACCATGTAGAGATGTTAACCTCAATACACCCAAATTGCTTTTTCTGGTTGGAATGATCATTGGTTAAGAGAATTTCGAAAAAATTACGTTTTAATATACTAAAAGAGCAAAATCTAACAGAAATTGCTATGTATCAGTATCGAATGGCCAAAGGTTTCACATAGGTTAGTCACTTTCGTAAGATTGAACGCAAAATGTCGATAGCTAATTTACGTTCGTACGGCCATGATTTTAGAATACTTCCAGAGAAAAATGCACTTTGAATTTATCGTACTATTACTGTCCATAAAATGTCTGCGTCTTTAACAGGGGATAATATGGGCTAATTAAAAAAATAAAATAAATCGCTATTATAAAAAGCTCGCACGTTCTTAAATTTTAGTAATTTTATGACTACTACAATTGTGTGAATTCGAAAAGGGGTCAATGGACTTAACGCTTAGGGACCCTAGCTTTAGAGTGATTACAAAAAACTGTGTTTCCTCGCAGTGCTATGAATATTCCTCCGGTAGTTCCACAGAATGCATAAGACAAACACTGCTAAAGATAGGAAAAAATAACGCAGCTTTACGACAAGATTAATCCCGGGAGCGGGAAATATATGAAAATTATTCGCGTTCATGTAATGGGTAGTTTTATGAATCAGACGGATTAAGTGATTAAGCAAATGTGGGCGCTCCTCGGACGATATTTTGTGCGGCGCACTATCTTCGCATTCCTCCCCTTCTCCACCGAATGCCGACCTCAAACCCATCGCACTCGTGCAAAGCCGCGGCTTCGAATCCCGCGCACAGTGCGGATGTTTCTGATTCCGACCCTTTCGTTAATCCCTTGTAGTCGACCAAAGAACTGCGATCTCGGGGAAAAAAGAATCAATCATGGAGATGCCGTTGGTTGTCCACGGAGCGCCTTCATCGGCCTTTTCTATTTCCCTTTGAATAAACTCGCTCTTCTATTTTCGTTTCATCTGCACTTTTTTCGTTCCCCCAACTACATATTTTTCTATCCATTCTTATTACCTGTTTCTTCCTTTCCATTTTTTTATAGTCTAGAAACGTTACGCGTTATTAAACGAAATTGGCAAATAATGGTGCCAATGAATGTATCATTATAATGTTTTAATAGATAACCAAACTTTTTGAAGCAAACATCGAAGAACTGGATATATAATAGAAGAGTTATTGAAACATTTAAATCAAATGGCTTTACAATGCTGCACTTGCATCAATAGTTGCCACCATGAATTGGCATGAGTGTCCATTCAACATCTACCCGATTTTGTCCTACTTCAACTCATCCTAAAAAAATGTACGCTCCGGTTCTTTACCACCTGAAAATCATGAGAATTCTTTCCTCTCTACTAAAGGTACCATTAAAATATATATATAACTAATGCAATGAATATATTTATGATTGCGAGATAATATAATAGAACAAGGGAAGGGTTCAGGTACTTTGCACATAAGGTCGTGCACCCAGGAAAAATCCCAAGGGAAAACGGACTTGAAAAAAGTCTGATGGGGCCGGGAATCGAACCCGAGATCTTCCACTATACTTTAGGCTGCCTTAAGACAGCTTCCGCTTCCTTGGGAAAATATAATAGATTCAGGATTGCTTATTGGCATAATATGTAAATCGAATAAGTACGTCGTACGGAATTTTGTTTATTCTTAATTAAACCTATTTCAACAATTGATATCAATTACGAAAATAAATTAGTAAACATTTCATATTTTGTCACTTAAAGCGTAAGGAAGTTGTTGTAGGCATCGCAAACTTTTCATTTATATTTCTTTTCTTCTACGTTGTTGCTGCATTGATTATAAGTCCTTCTTCAGCTTAGGTCATATTGCATGTGGGCTACCATTGGAAGTCAAACTTGGAACGGCTTTCACCAAGGTGAATGCGCCGCCCTCTCGGCTATCCGGGAGCCCTATTTTAGAGTTACATTCTCTTGTAGCGAAAAGAAAATTTAGTCTCCTAGGGAAATATACAGGAAAGTACTGGGAATGAAGATGGGGGAGATTTTCACACTATATACATATGAAATTAATGAGTTAATAAGATAAGAGGACAGATTGTAACTGTGAGAGCGAGGGATTGCGGATGGAGCAAGAGAGAACTCTTGGGCTGTCCAGGAGTGGTAAGTTGAGGCTCTCGGTGAGTTCGCGTTCACCTTTGGGGATCTGGGTTCGATTCTCAGCAGAAGACCGTATGCACTTTTAGCAATGTTACTAAACACGGAGGTTAATTCAGAATAAAAAGTCAATATGGTTGCCAATGAAGGAATGCATCTTTTAAAATACATTAAATTGGTTTCCTCAGAAGGAATTTATTAACTTTAACTGGGTTCATTTAACGCTTTAATTTAGATTTTACTGGCGATGGCGGAGAAAAGGTCGAAATAAGGTAAAAAGCTAATAGAAGGCGTCGTGTTCGAATCAAGATAGATATATCATCATTCGTTGAGAAATGAGGCTGTGGTCTCAAATAAAATTGCTCAATCGATATCCATCAGGGGAAATAACCAATAAATCAAGGATTATAGATTTCACATTTTTATTCTCAAATTCATTAGGGCTGTTCTTTGGACTTCAATAGAATGAATGGTATATTTCCTTTTGAATTTTACTTTCCGTAATTTCCTGCAATTGGTTCTTCGTATCTCGATTAGCAGTAAAGATGCTTGTAACGCACTGCAACCTCCTCCCATCAGGAAGCCCTCATCTTCTGGGCCATCAAAGGCGTGCAGGTGATCGAGGAGTTACCCCAAGCGAGAAATTTAGAGGTCGGATTTTTATGACTCTCCCCATTTATGAGAATCGCACCCCACGGTCCTTCAATTGCCCCGCAATGCAGCCAAACAAAAGCAGCTCTCGGCGCGGCTCGTGAATGGACTCCCTGGGCATCTAGCGAGTTTATCACGCGGAGTGCCGTGGATGCAAGGAGTGGGATGTTGTGATGGAAATATTAGGGGTGAAAGCAGGAAAAGTAGGTGGCAATGAAAGAGAGGGTGAAATTACGACCTAAAAGATAAAAGAATGGACAAAGAGAGACTAATGGAAGATTGGAAATAGAGAAAGTTGTCGGTTAAGAAGGGGAGGGGAAAATGGGTGAGACACAGGGTTCTCCAGATAAACTAGCCTCAGAAGAGCAAGGAATCTAAAGTTTCACGCTTAATAATGATATCCACTTTTAGGATATGTTTTTAAATTGTCTGTTATCATTAATTAGGGCATTTCACCCGCTTTAAATCGACAATTATTTTGTGATTTATATTGTGTTTATCTTGCTTATTTTTAAACAGTATATTACTCTTAAGATTGTTTTATTAATGTTAAAATAAGATAAAAACGAGTTATCATGTCATATATTTTATTTTTCTAATAAAATATTGCGCTGTCATCATTTACATTATTCCTGCAATCCGCTGATGGAAATTTCGTTAACGAAATCGGAATAAATTAATGCCAAGTTACAGTGGGGAACGGCAAAAAATTGTGTTGGATTCGAATAATACTACAAACCTTAAATAAGATGAATTTTCATGGTTTATACTAGGTGGAGGGATGTAAGATCTAAAGAATAAAATCGATGGATTAAAACCGTAAAATTAAACATTAATAGTAAAATATTGAAAATTATTTTTGAATTATAATAGAAGTATAGTAAAATACTAGAAATAAAAGTATGAATTTTTGTAAAGATGTTGAAGTAAATGAAAAATGTTGAGTTAGAGAGAAATTAAAAAGATAATGGAGACAATTTTACAGATGTCGTAAAGGAAAAGAGTATCGACTGATAGAGAGTAATACACGAAAAAGCTAGAGAAAAGTAGTTGACACCATATACGATGCACGAAATTAATTATGATAATTCTTTAACATTATCGAAAGAGAAGAATGAATTAAAATTTTGGGAGAAAAGTAATAGAACTGAATAGATTGAGAACCCAAGGGAGGCAGAGGATGGGGTGATTCATATTAGGGTGACTAGGACTCCGGTTGTTGGGCAAATAATATTGATCTTGGATTACTCATAGTATGTAGTACCTAAGTTATTTATAATAATTCATTGGGATAATTACACTTCTTTCTAGCAAAAACCGATCTAAGCAGCGTGCTAAGTCGTTTTTCGAGTGAGAAAGTTGTATCGACAAAACCTGACACACTTGTTCTTCTAATATAATTTTATAAACCTAGTGAAATATCATTTCGGCGTTAACATTTCGCTCACTTACTCGTGTTTATGATAAATGTTGTATTATTTCCTTTGAGAGATGATTTAAACAAGAATATAGAGAACGAAATACCAAAATGAGGAATTTTTGGTACCCTGATTAATAATTTACAAAAAGGGCATTTCATTTATTTTTACCATAGTAAACTCGGAACTATACTCCGAAATAAGGTACGTCTGGCTACCACATGCAGATAGACAGCACAAATGGAGTCGAATGAAGTCGAGGGTTGAAAGTAACTGGAGATGGAACGAGTAGCGACAAGTACCGAAGAGGATGGATTCCCCGGTGTTGTCCCTGTTCGGTCTGTGCGTTTCATTTGTCGACGCCCGGCAGTGGTCACAACCGAAAGTGGGCGGGACACTGAGGCAGAGAAACAACGACTGGGCCTTGTTCGGGAAGGGGAGAGGCGTTTTCACTCTTTTTCCGTTTAATTCCCTCTCCCGTCTGCCGCAAAGTCCACTCCAACCCCCTAAACACTCTCTAAAAAGCCCCAATCCCCGCGTCTCCGGCGACTATTAATGCCCGGACGTGAATAGGCTGGTGTAACGGCTGTTGATCGACCGCGAACGCGATGCTGGAGACTACAGCTTCGCGCTTGATTCGCTAAATTATTAAATCTCGGAGGGGTTTTGATTTCTACGGGAACGCGCTTTTTGGTCAATCCGAGGGAGAAAATGTTATGGTTGGCGGAAAAAGAGATCGGTCGCAAATGGCTCGCACCAGAGATTCCGCCTCAGGGAATGTCCCGCCGAATTGGGGGGCCTTGTGCACGTACTACACTCTAAATAATGAAAGTTCCCCTTCGGTTTCACTGCGGCTCATAGCAATGCTCTCGAATGCTGATCGCCGAGTTAATGATGGAGGATATTCATCCGCTGATGATTCACCTTTTGTTGAGCGGAGATTTCAATCTTGGTCCATCGCGATCTCCTCTCCATTTTTGCCAATTCTGCCTTGCGGGGGCGCTTTCGTCTCCCGTGGCTGGACTGAAGTGTGTATGGATTTAAATATTAGCGAAAAATATTTGTATACTCACGAGCGTTTATCCTACAAATATTTATATCCCGCTGCGTATTAATAAGGGAATTAATAAAACGATCGACTCACAATTTTAATTTTTCCTTCGCGTATCATCTCATCTGAAATATCAACTAATTTAATTCATTCGCTAAAGGAACATCTATTAGATCATGCAGTCATAAAATTATTTAAATATAATTGTATTGTGTACTATATCTGTAAATACCACTTTATAATGAGAATAATTAGCATGTGTCTGTTGGTATTTTCATTCATGCTACTTTATGTCTTTCTTTGCTTTACTAATACTCATTATGTAGTGTTCTAAATTTGCTAATGCTTTCGCTGATAAGTAAATCTGTTTGCTAAAAGTGTGTTGCAGTTTAAACTCTACCATTGTTTCATCGATGAATTTCAATAAATTATTTGAAGAAACTACGCTTCGGAGCACCAAGGGTTTTGCTACCAAAGATTTTTTCTGATCGGTTTCTTTGAGCAGAACAATTAAGAACAGTCGGTATGGGTGATACCAATTGAGATAAATGAGATAGTATACACACCAATGAAATTAGCATTGATTAAGAATTACAAACTGAGTTTCAAGTTTACTGATAACAGTAAAGTAATATAAACATTGCACTTTGAATTGTACGATAGGAGTATTCCAATTCAGTGTTGCAACCATGTTCAGATGAAAGTTTAAAGTACAAAGAAGGTTATCTTAATACTAAAGGAAGTGGAAGACATGAATATAAAGTTGAAATGCGTCCGGAAGCAGAAAGAATTGCAATTATACCTGTAGCTGAACAGAGAAATGAGGACATACAACCTACTCTACATTAGAAGACAACGGCATAAGTTAGTGTCGCTGGTAGAAGATTACTGTAGTATGGTAAATATGATATGTAATTGCTGAATTCAAGGAAACTAAAGCAAAAATGTCCGAGTAGCCTTACATTTAATTTAAATAAATCGTTGAGTGTTGTAATTTATATTTAATTTTCAAGTCAATCTCAGCCGTGAAAAAGATTTATTGTTTTAACATCATCCAATCCGATTTTATCCTGATTATAAACAAAATTTCCTGCAAAACTTTCAGGTCGACGTTTTTATAGTACTTTTTGGGAGTTGTAGAATGAAATAATTGGCGAGTGATGCACAATTACTAATCATAGCGTGAGTACAAATTCTCATAAATATGTATGGGCTAAGAGATCATGTCGAATAAGATACATTTTCAATATCCTTTCATTTCCATCATCCAATTTATTCAGAATATATAGCTCAGAAATAAAAGGATAGAAATCATCTTATCGTACTTTATTGACTATCAGGTAAAAGAATAGAATATATTATCAGAAGAGATCTTCAAACCCTTAAAGAAATAAGCGGTGTAGAAAAAAAGTTTTGGGAGATTCTTTTGAGCATATAATTATCCTGGAAATTCTATAAGTTACATTGTACTTCTGGGAATGGACTAATATTAACGAGCCATTACATAGGCATATAAATTTCAATCTCTTCAAACGAAAAGAATAAATTATTAATGGGATTCTAAAAGAAATAAGATCTTCTGAAAGTTGTTCATGCCACTTTGACGTTGCACTGGCTTCGGCGTATTTATCGAGTAAAGAATTCTCTCAGAGTGTGAATTATACGATAGATTTATTCAACGAAAATAACAAAACGACTATGTTTATTAATTCATGGATGCTCGTGTTTGTAGATTTTTGTCTTCGTCAGAAATAAATTAATCCCAGCTCCTTTTGGGATAGCGTAAAAACGCTCAATACCGCGAAGTAACAATCAACAGCATATTTGACGTGGCGAGTACCCATGTGGCGTGCAACTTACTCGAAAGTATACAATGGCGGTGCGCATCTGGCATGTGGAGCATTTGACATCGCTGCCAAGGATTCGGTTCGACGTAGGGCGCAATTACTCGCTGACCCCTTTCTCCGACGAAAACGCGGAGGTACTTGGGCTCCCTCGCGCGCAGGAATATGTCACTCGCAGCTACTCTTCGGGAAGTTGGATATCCTCCGCGTTTATTTTATTTATCTTGCAGTGAATATCTGATCTACATCGAAAGTCTGCAAATGAAATCTCAGGAAAAGGTCGCCCGATTTCACCAGCCTTCGGTTGGCTCTTCCCCGTCATCTGATATTTATTGATATCGACTTTTATGTTCTTAGCTTCGAAAACTGCTTTCAACACGGGTACTTATTGTCCATTAACCTATTTATAGTGACAAACAAGTTATTTCATTATGCAAAATCGTAAATATTTTTCTTTCGAGCCTCGTTTTTTAATACAATCTCATAGCATATCACCACGATTCCTTAGGAAATAATTCTTAAAAAAGAAAACCTTGCCTAAATGTTAGAGTTATTAATTTAAGAAATAGGCTTTTTGTATATTCGAAAATATAATTCTTAACGAGCTACAAAATGAACCACTATTCATACAAAAACTTTAACTATAAAAATAGCTAGATGCTACTATATTAAACATTTTGCTCTACATAATTAAGATTTTCAAAATTGCTTACTTTAAGTCCCAGAAAACGCCAATAAAAGATCATTCAAGATATGATCGAAATTATAGATACTAAGTTAATCATAGGGATTCATTTATCAAATAATTCTTAATTTTACTTCAGGTTGACCTTCGGAAGGAAGCAGCTATATTATGAATTGTAATATTTTTAATATGTGTTATAGAGAGAGAGAGAGAGAGAGAGAGAGAGAGAGAGAGAGAGAGAGAGAGAGAGGGAGAGAGAGAAGTCACATGGTCAGTGAAAGAAAACATGCAAAAGACGTACGGGGGTGTATTGATGGTAGCTCGGAGTGATGGAGGAGGGCATTAGCGTATTTAACTCGGATCTGGACATTTTGATTGAAAGATATGCTCATAAGTATGTGTATAATCTGAAATAATAAAAAACAACGAAGTCTAATTTTCATCGTCTAAATTATTCTTCTCACTCAGCTCTTTTGATCATTCAAAACGCTCTCATGATCTTCGTTAAATTTCTGGGACTTCCTCAAGTCTTCTCTCCCCTCTTCAACCATAACTATTATTTAGTTTCCTAGAGGTGTGGTATACATTCTTATTGCATCTACCCTATACTAATAGATAAAGAAGATCGAAAGATTCAAGATTGAAAAATTAATTATTTCGTGCAAGATGTACCTATGAAGGGACCTTTTTTAATGATGCTTTCCATCCATGGATAAGAAAATCCATAGGCAAATGAAGATAAAGAAGTAATAGAAAGTGTCCCTACCCTTTTTCTTTATTGTCTTCGAAAACGGCGGCAAAAAGATAAATGGCCGCGTTCGCTCTATCATCAACTGCCTCCAGCGGCGATAAGTCCTCCCCCTTATCATTCCGTTCGTTTTAATGCGATATCTCTGTTTTCCGGTCATTTGGAAAGAAACAGCGAGATTTTGGAGCCCATCATTTAAGCGCTTCGCAAATTTCGGGGAAATCCGGTAAATGAAAACGACGCATATATTTGCAAATATGACTAGAGTTGCTTTGTTTTCAAACTAATCACCGCAGAATAATAGCTCGGTTTTCAATAACCGCGTTACGAAAATTATGTTATCGGTAAATCGCACTGAATATCCATGAGAACATTCACGCAGTGCCATCGTTACTCTTTCCCCCAATAACTTCATCCCCAAAACTATGCTCCCTTAGCGATCGGCGGTTCAATAGATAGTTTATTCAAAACTTTGATCTTTAGTCATTTGATCTTAAGCGTTAGTAAAAGGAGCAATTTTTATTTTTCTATGATTTTATTCCTAATACAGTGGTACCTTGGTTAACGACGCTAATCCGTTCCAGGATAATCGTCGTTAACCAAAACCGTCGTTATCCAAGGCGCGATTTTCCACAGGTATAATAATGGTAATGGATTACCGTATTTCCCGGCGTCGAGGACGCACCCCAGTTATTGGAAGCAAAACTTATAATATTTACCGATTTAACTCCGGTGAGACAACATGTGCCTATGTGAATTAGCTACAATTTAACATTGAACTATTTTTAATATTCTCCGCTAGCTGCTATTCAGAATGTTTTTATGATGTAACATCGTAACGTAAACTGAATATTAGTTTATAATATAGTGATTATAAATAGACGTGCTGAAACACGTGAAACTCCGGAAAGACCAATCGACGAGGCGTCGTAAGCCAAATCCTACGTCGTTACCCAAGATATATTTTGGTTACAGCAACTCGTCGTTAACCAAGTCCGTCGTTAACTAAGGCCGTCGTTTATCAAGGTACCACTGTGTATCCAAGTTAGACGGATACTCTCTTCATATTTTAAAATCTGCTATGTTTTGCAATTCTTAATTTGTTAGGCCGAAATAACGTATTAATTATATTATATGAGCTGAGTAAGAATCATTATTATCGAACTGAAATATCAACTATGTCGTACACAATTTTTTGTATGATTTCGTAAAATAAAATTATTTTCTTTTCTTTTTAGGGGTAGAGTATTGCCATTACGCCTACGTGGTTTTTAATAAGTTATTATAGCCTAAAAAATTTATTCCATAGATTTACCATTAGATTTTCCGATCTCCTGTTTGTTCTATAACTTTTGAGCTCATTACACTCCTTACATCGATTTTCCAATATTCAATATCGATTCTAAGAAAAGTCTTGGATTTAGTAGGACCTCGAAAATTTAGAGAAACGAAACACTTGTGTCTATGATTCTTTATATGCTAGATAAGGATAGAGAGGATATATAGTAAAGTATACTCTAGGTAAAGAGAATAACGGAGTCAAAGAAGTGTCCCTCAAAGTCTATGCGATAACCAATCCATTGAATGCACATAAAAAAAACGAAAGTTGACGCCTCGTGTGAAGCGTGGCTCTTTCACTTTTTCATCGATTTCAATAGTTTCACTTACTGACGTCATTTGTATGTATGCAGAGGTTGTGAAAAGCGAATAAACGCGGCGGGAACGTGTCAAAATGACACAGCTATAAATCAACCTCCACATCTGCCCAATATATTGGTTTGGCACATACATTCATCATCATCCCGCGCATAAATAATTGAATGATTATTACCGTCTTCCCATCCTTTTGAATATCTACGCAACAATGGAGAAATCCTTGGAAATTAAATATGGCGCAGTTGAATACCAGTTTATGAGGGGTAATTATTTAAGTAGTTGAATTTATCTAAAAGTAAGAATCATAATTCTCTAGTTATAAATGTCCGTACCATCGTGGAAAGGCTTTCACAAGCTTATTAATGTAAAAGCGTCCAATGGAAACAATTCAAACATCACATTATTATAAATACATTATTATGTATAATTTTTCCTTAAACTTAACGTGGCTATAGAGAAAAAATAGCTGTTTACTGCGACACACTCAGTATCTGGATAAATATAATTGAGAAAGAATTAAACAGATTTGATCTGGTCTCTAAATGATGTTACTATCGAAGTTGAAATTTTAATGTATGCGTTAAAAACGATGTAGCTACTTAAAGTTGTGCGTTTAATTATTTTGAAAAGGATTCTGCGAATACAAAGATATGGATTTAACAATACAACACATTATCCTGTCCTGCGCTCGGAAAATAAATGTCCCTAAAGGAATTCACGTATAACCCACTGTCGCTAATTGAGGCAATATTCAATATTTCACAAATCCCCAAATTGGAATTAATCTATAAGTTTGGACTGCATAATTGTTTCCGTCGCATACATGGATGTCCCTTTGTTACCACGCGATTCTCTGTCTGAAACTGATTTTTCATTCGGTCGGAATAAAATGGCTGTCTTCCTCTATTTATTACTGCTTGTACTAGTGTGAGATATATAAAGGGAAATGCTGCTGTAGGCAGTAACATTTACAGAGGTTTAATTGGTTGTAGCCATCACAAAACTAAAATTAACTATTACTCACTGCATGACCTCGCCCAAAGTCCATCTAACATTTATCTTACATGATAATGTTTATGATCGATGATTACTTTTTCGTTCGAAGCATTAAGGTAGACCCACTTATAGTACGGAAAATATGAAAATAATTTTGAGAAAATGTGTTGTCTCTGTGATGCGTTTATATCCATTATTTTATGCACTTTTCATACTATATTTTTACTGAACAAACATGAATTTTCGCATTTTGATTCAGTATAAAGAAATATAAAGCTTGGCTATTCATTACCAGAAGCCTTCTTTTTTACCGCGAGGAATTTAATGCTGAGTTCTTGGTCATACTTCTCATTAATTTTAAAAATTAACTCACCTTTTCCTAAATCTGCTTCAGGCGGTTTTTTACGATATAATGAATACAATAATGTGTGCTCACAAGCAGATTCGAGTGAATACTATCCCTAACCCCTTTATAACAGTGCCTAATAAATTTACATCTACCTCTGTTTCAGGGTTTTGATAGGGCTTTTAAGATTTTATGCCTACCTTTTCAAGAAAATACTAAACGGCAATTAACCTTCTGGCGACAACGCACCGTAGTCATATGGACCTATTTCGGCACAATACCTCTACAAAGGTCTGACAAAGGTGAATTTTTCGGTAAATACTTCCTTTATACTCCATTTTAGCGTTTTCGATTATCATTTCTCTGTATTTTCAGCTACGCAGCTTTAGGTTACCATCTTATCTGGAGTTATCAGAGAAAAATCTAATTATCCACACACAGAAACATCCCTATAAGTCTAATTTGAGTAACAAAAGGAGCGTTTTCGCTAAAAATTCCATCGAAAGGTTCATAAAAGATTTAGCGATGCTCTTTTGTCCTCACCTCTCATTAGCGCTAGCGAGAACTTTCAACAGCTAAAACACTTAACGTCGAACTGCTAAGACCTGAGAGAACAAATCTACTATTTTCAACTTCGACAATAAAGGATTTTCCTTTATGATGGGAAATTATTGCCTTGGAATTTCGTTATTTTCTCTCCTTTATTCCCGTAGATTAGCTTGAAGCTCCGAGTTGACTTAAAGGTTGTGTTCGGCATTTAGGAAGACAAAATTTCAAATTATCGCTTAAATTTAAATGTCAATTGTTTCTTTAAAGAAAGCAAGTTAATATGGCTGGAAATTAAGACGCGTGAGCAATCATAGACAATTAAACCCTCTACTTCGGCAAAAGTTGAGACCATTAAGAAAATTGACATCTTGTTAATTTCATTCCACTTCAGCACAATGCATCAGTGTATGAAAATGATGCTACGAATATTAAAATTATCTCTGATGAATTTTAATTGTAGTCAATTCTGAAGACTTGATGTGCTCAACTTTCAGACATATTTTTGCTTTCGTTAAGAAGTGTGTACCATTAAATAAAATAAGATTTATTTTTCAATTATTGAAAACATATTAAATTTTGACTTCCATCTTCAAATTATTTAATGCATAACTCTTCATACGTTTTTTTTAATTTTTACAGCAGAAAATTCATAAGTAAAATTCGATAAAAACAAAAATTCGACGATTCGATGATCACCTTAAATATTGTCTTCGCCACTTTGTTCAGTTGATCACGAAGTTAATAAGTTTTACTTATCTTGCTGTTAAAGATTCGGCTTACTGTATCTGAAAGTAAATGCGAGGAAGCGTCGGCGGAAACTTGACTTAAATTGGAAATCTCTAAGAACTAAGCAGATTTTCTGCGGAGTGTATTGTGTCTGCGTAAGACAGGTGAGGAAAACTATGATGAAGAGAGAATATATACCTGAATCAAGGTAGAAACTTAGAAAGACGATCACACGAATTATTCCAAATACCAGTAAATCAAACTAATGACACTTAAATTACGGTGTGCATACATAATTCAAGGAACACGTATTATTTGAACGCATGCAGCTGAATTCACATTTTCAATGCATTTAGGTGAATATAAGCTCGTTTTCCGCAAGTATTTAAATTTGAACTATGAATTCTTTCAAAATATACTGAATCATGCGGGCGAATAAATGTCTACAGTGAGGCAAAGTAAGGTGGGAGATTTTAAATTGTTTCAGTGGTTCCAGGAAATATCCAGAAGGAACTGTGATTTCACTAAAAAAAGTAAAGAGAAATCAGGGAAACGGAATCTGAAGAGTAACTGTCATTTAACGAAAAATCATTCAGGATCGGTTCAGTAAATATTCATAAGTATATAATGAAGGATCGTCCCGCTTTGAGATTATTCAATATCTTCGCGTTCCTAATGGAAAGCAGGTACACGATTTCCATCGCAAGTAAATCCGGCGTTGCGTGGTTTAATCCCAAATTAATTAAACTCCTTAATTAATTCAAAATTAAGTGAGCTCCATAAACATCGTCTGAATACGCCTTCAGTAGGGCGTTCACAGCTGATTTTATCTGGAGCAGCATAATAGTTTATATGAGACACTTTATGACGCTATTTAATGTACAACTCTTAAACCATCTCACAGCTCACAGGATTCCGCCATAAAAACACGGCCTTCGACATTATCCTATTAAAGAATATAATTGGAAATTAAAATTTTTAGATGGATCAGAGGGGTATAAAATTCTTGTACTTCAAAGCAAATAAAAGCTGCCGCTTTCAGATGGCGGTTCCTTTTATTTTCCCAAAAACAAGGGCTAGAAAGAAGGTAGAATATTGAGACTATGTTATGATTAAATGTCAGAAAAAGCCAAGAAATAAGTGTAACAAATATAGAAATAAATTAATATTAATCTTTTATAAAAAATTACTTCATATTAAGGCAAAATATTCTGTGCACTCAAACTTATTTTCTGTTTGTTTACAATTATAGTTATTGTCGTCTTTGTTAGATTGTTAAAATTAAAATGGAATCGTAAATAAATTTATTTTCCATAGAGTATATAAATATTTTAAAAGTATTAATTACTGTAGACTTTTAAATTGTTGTAAAACACAATACAATATATCTCTTTATATATCACTGTATAATATATGTAGTAAATACAATTATATCTCTAATAAAAGCGGGATCACTAATTATTCAAACGATGTGAATATAAACAAATGTTCATATTAATAATAAGTTCATAAAACTCCTAACAAAATTTAATAGCAGCGCACACAGAGAAATATTTATAATATTGTTTGATAGTATCACTGCTAATGTTAGAGAGGAAAATTGACTGTCCAAGATTTAAATTAATTGTTATTTACTGTCTCGAATAGCGCAAAGAAATTAGCGATCAATATTTTATTTTGTCTATCAGTTTACGGTAAAATAATTCCAGCCGTCTATTCGAAAGGGAAAAAAAAATTCTTCCGTGAAATTCCGATGAGAGAAGCGCTTTATTTTCCGTAACCGAAATTCTCGAAACATTTTTAAAACCGATTGTGGATTGGATCCTCATCCATATTGCTCATGCTGTGAATTTGAAAGAGAGAAGTTTTGAGTGCCTGACTTTCCTCTTTCATGAAAAGTAAACTTCAACATGCGAGATGTCACTTTAACGCCCACATTCCTAAATATCATGGAAAAACCTTACTGAATACATTTATCTACGATGTGCACATTTTCACGAATGTTTACCAACTTGCTTCCCCAATAGAATGAAAATTCTATATTACAGTGCCCCCTATACAACCAATATCAATCAATGTTTCGTCATAAATATGTACGCCTGGCTGTCCCTTCCTCTTTAATAATTTAAACCTATTTCCTCAAAATCATTTCTTATCCATTATATTTTACCAACTTTTTTCCTTTTAAAGGCAAAATATACTCTTTTTCTGTTTGAATTTTATAAACAACATTTAATGGATGATAATAGGATAATATTATAATATCAATGAACTTCTTTCCGTCCTTTATCTACCCTTTGAATTATAAATTGCAATGCATTTGCTCTTACTTCACATTCAATCCTTCTTTTATCATTTTATAATTAATTCTTTTTACCCTTCACTTATTCATTTAAATTACCATCAGAACAATTGTTTTACTTTTTTCTTTTACGCAGCTGAAAACATTGCAGATATGTATTGCCAGTCCAAGATATTGCGATACAAACCAAATCCTAAACATACCTCTTCCTTTAGAATTTCTTTCTTTCGCAAAGACTATTGTATCAATTGGCGAATTCTGCTTCTTATAATGTTCACTTTTCATTTAGCAAATGAAACTCAACGCAGTGAATCTGACCGCTAAGACATTCCTTTTCCTAATTATTGCGATTTTAGCACACATTTCATCCATTCTGCTAAGCCTAATTGAATATTTTCCTTTTATACATTACTTAAAAATGCACTACGCATTTCTTTAAAAAAGAGCTCTTGATAAATACTAAGTCAACATCTAATTTGGTAAGAAACCCACATGTATTTTTATAATAATGTATATCCTCATTCCAAACATTAGTATAACCTTTCATTTTTCATCGACTACCGACAGTTTTGAGGATTTCTTCCTAAATTCTATCTCTGTATTTCTCTCTGCAAAATATGCTTGGAACTTAATTTTCAAACAAATTCGTTTTTTTTTAATTCTCTGAAAATCATTTGACATTTTTCCCATCGTAGTTTTTCATAACCAGCTCCCACTCACACCTCTTGGGCTTACCCACATTTTCCTTCACAGAACCTCGCAAGCGTGATTGTGCGTGTGTTTTTATGACTGTGTTTGTATATTAATTCATGTACGCAAACGCAAGGACAGTGTCCATAAATAGAGCTTTATCTAATTTCAACAGCCCATTATCCGACGACCATTTCATCAATGGACTCCCGGCGAAAACGCTCGGCGAGCATTTTTCGTGTCTCGGTCACACATTTCACCTCGAGAATCCCAAAATGATCGCATTGCCTTTTAAATTGGACCGCCAACCCCACCCGCCATGATCTATTGCCTAAGTAAACGAAATAAACCAGCCAAACATTCGACAGGGAATTGCGATTTCCTCGGAAATATATGCCTTACTTTCTGGGACGGGTAACTTTATCAAAGGATTTTTCCATAGCCGTGGATATTGTATACGGCAAAAGATTGCTTATCGTGAGTGGCTTCACAAAGGGAGGCGCGTGGGGCACCCAATTACATTCGGGCTCACTTCCCCTTTTCTCCTGCTTTGATTTAGGGTTCCGATTCACACAATGCCGTCGAATCCTTCTTCTATTATAACCGGTCATAGAAGCTGCTCTAATAGGTAGGTCATTTCCGCGATACCGAAACTAGCCGGAGATATCTCATCCGACCTATCAAGGCAAACTTTCTTCTTTTATCATTTAAAGCGGTGAAATTTCCTTAGAATTTATATTCAGCGGCAATCCTGAGGGCTCTCCGATACTTTTCAAGAAATTATTCTAATAAATAAAATAGGAAATAGTTTCATAACAGCCGTCTTTGAGAGACATTGGAGTGTATATCTAATTTATCGTGGTGTTCAATATGAAGAAACTCTATAAATATCTGTTTAACTATCGATACTCAACAAAGAAGAGTCTTCCTTACTTCGTTCAGAAGATTATAATAATTCATGTCGCTCCCGGATAGCCATGCTGGCAAAGCGGTCCCGGGTTCAGTCACCAGTGGAAGCACATGTGAAAACTGACTTTCGAAGCTGTCTTAACAATACTACTACAAATGCTATAAAAATTTAAGAGGGAATATGTGCATACAGAAAAGCATTATTCACTAAAGAGAGTTCTCGACTCGTCTAATTATTTGAATTTATTTTCCTTGGAAACAGCTTTCGATTGGAACGTAAAAGCAAAATAATACCCTTGAAGGTGTAGAATAGTTGTGGTTACGTATTGGAAAAAATCTAAGAGAGGAATATCACACTGAACTGTCATGATAGTAATAAAAAGAAAGAACTGGTTTATGCAAACAGAGGGGTTGCTGTTGATATTTAAAGGTGGTGACGGTAAGGGAGTGCCGAAACAATCCTGACGAAGAAGGAGACAAAAGGAAAAAATGAGAATCATCTGTGTGTGATATGAACGCGGAACAGATTTCAGAAGTCCACTTAGATCCGGCAGTTGCTTACGTTTCGGATCAGTTAAATCACTAATACCATTGGAGAGACAGAAGATAACAATCCCATACTGTATACACCGAATCCACGGAAAGCACACTTTTATATCCGCTTAATAAACGAGCGAAGTATGGAAATCACACGCAAGTAAATAGAAAAAATCCGCGACTCTTTTTCAACGATCGCCGACTAAAAATTTTATTGCACTTTTTTAACGTTCCCTTTTTACCTCTCTCGAAACACAACTGGACAAATGAGGATGATAAAAAAGCTTCATTAAGGGTTTACTGCGCAGCATTCGCTTAAAAACAACGGAGGCAATGGATGGGTTTTTGGGTAACGAGGTATGGGAACCGTTTTGAAGCGAATTAGCGTAAACACGTTTTTGTGGAGCGGTTTGCTGGTTCGAATCGAAAGGTTTCGAGTTAATAAACAGATGGCCATAGGAAGAGATTTTCGCTTTAGAGTCCTCGCAACAGATCTGAAGCGTAATTACTGAAGAGGCGAAACCCGCGAAATCAAATCCTAGGGCGGTGCCGCTGAAGATTTCGTCAACACTACGCCAATCAAAATTGATCTTCTGCACTTCAGTTAATGATACTGCGCTCCTCCTCGCTTATAGCCAAACATTCTTGGTCCGAGCATCGCTGGGATTATCCCTAATCTGCCAATTAGAGTACCAAGCACAGGCGCTCTCCGCTTTTTCTCTCTACCGAGAAAATAAATATATTAATAAGCGAATGACCCTGTTTCTTCAACTGAATGAGTATCCGAAATTTAGGAAAATCATTCGAAATGGAAACTAATTTAAGATACGTTTGGCTCTGCGTTCAAGAATAATGATTTCCTGAAGAAATTCATTTGAATGAATTAGCACCTGAGATATTCTTTGATAACTTATAGAGAGTGCCTCAAAACTATCTATTTAACTATTTACGATGTACTTCTATCCACTCTAATGACATCCTTTTCTGAAATTCATATTCAATCAAAAAATGTAAGTAAATAATCACTTATTATTTCCGGAGAACAATATTTGGTAAGCAATTGCCCGTAATTTGCTAAATTCTTAAATCCATGAATCTAATGATTCTTAAATAAATATTAATGGAGTAATTTTAACTTAATTTAGGCTGACACTGGTAAAATAGTTATGAATACAGTGAAATGTCAACGTCGTATTATCGATATAGAGGAAAGAAAAACCCCAAAAAACGCATGAAAATGTGTTCTAGGAGAGGGCATCTCGAATATTAGGGACGGCGATGGTCGACATATTGAACAAAGTCTTTGCGAAATGTAATTTTAATTAAATATATTTTCATATTATAGCTACTTTACCCATTACTTTTAAAACATAGGGTGATTTTGAAGACAACTTTTACTCATAGAGCATTTTCATGTAGATAAATAAATTTAAAGCGGTTTCTTGAAAAATGGTTACTTTAATAACGGTGATTTACAACCATCTTGGAAGTGAATGACGTCATATCCTGTCGAGTTGAACTCCATTAAATCAAAGCTAATTCTAATGCGATAACCTATTCTGATAACCTAACCTTATTTATATATCCTTTTATATTTTGGCTGCCTACTGAACAGTTCGAAAATAAAAAGTATGCAAGATCTTTCAGAGTATGAGACGCAAGATGAGGCTTAAATTTTGGTATTAATCGGTGAAGGAGATCTCCCTACTTTCGCATTGCACGTTCGCGCAACATCACATCACAACATCACTGTATACAATGTTTCTCTTGACAGGGACTCTTTCATAATGTGAAATTTTCTCTCAAAGATACTTCTAGTGTTATACTAAAGGATAACAATTCTAAAAATAGGCGATAAAGACCTACTAAAGAGAGATTTTAGATAAGAAACGATTCTGTTTCATTTCTGCCATTTATTAGGGATCAAAACATGGTGTTTGACACAATCCCATATCGGGGATTACAAATGCTGATTAGCAAACTTTGTGTGTCAAGAACATGTGCGGGGATTGATGAATAATGGATTAAATCTCTATCAGAACGGCGGTTCACTTTAAATAGCACGAAAGAGATTTTGGAATTGTGGCTGATTTAAAGGGCTGAGTGATCATCTTTCTAATCCGTTTTCAATTTCCTGGTTGATGGATATTTTAGTTTTCATTTGGTATAGGTGAATAATTTAGGAATCACCATTTCCAGTGTGCGTGTCAAAATAGAATCGTTTAATCTACATTCCCTTCCCTATTTGAGTAATTCATACCTCAAAACTAGTTAACATTAACAGAAATTTTATTATGCAATTAATCCATAGTACTTTAAATTGAGACCGGATTATTTTAGTGATGGATTTTTGACCGACACTCTAGAAATCATTGCTGATATTATCACATAAATGCTCTCATCTTTCTCGTGGTGGTCTCATACTCTGAAATGTTGGCAGTGAGAAAATATACATTTTTTTAAATATCTCAGTGTAATGGCAACTACGGTCTGGATGTAATCGTAAATATTCTTTATAGGTGAAATCAAGACGGACGTAACTCTGTACCACTTATCTGATGACAATCATTTAGTTATCTGTAGTATGCTCTCCCTTTTAACGCCTTGGTTGACTCATAGATGTTTTACGGTACGAATACCATTCCCCCATTTTCCCCTAAGCACTAAGCCACGAGTTTGTATGTCGTATGATGAAAACATTCTCAAAGAGAATCAAATGCATTTAAAAGCATACTCGGATAAATAAAAATATTTAGGTACTTTTGGAAAATATTGCACCAGGCCTTGAGAATTCACTTAAGTAACTTAAACCAATAAAATATAAAGAAAACTAATAGATATGCGAAGGAATAAATGCCAATGAATATGAAGAAGAGAGACAATGTAAGGAATTATAACTTGTCCGAGTAAATGAAAAATGTAAATTGCACTTTTACTTGGGTAAATTTTTCCTGCTAGAAAATATTCATCCAAAAATAAGTTTATGGGTCTCGTTGACAAATTATTTACTTATCAACTTCCGTTCATACCAAAAGGAATGTTTTTATACGTAAATGTCCCGCAAAACCAAAATTTTTCACGGTTATCAAACATTAATGTCCATTCAATGGAAGCATCTCGTAATCGACGAAGGAGATTCTAATGAGCGAGACTCATCAAATTCGCTGCAAATATCCCCGACAAAAACTCGTAAATAATTACGCGAAAAATATGGCCTTCCCATAGAGTTTTAATCATTTTCGTCACTTCCGGCGCACCAGCACAAAAGCCACGGCCATAAAATCCAAATTCGCCATAAAAATTCATTTCCCGAGCGAAGGAGAGACATCTGCCAGCAAATTTCGCGATCATCTCCCGTGTATCTCCTCCCCTTTCGGAGAATTATAGAATCGGCCTTTTCGATTCCCAAATAAAGAGGATAACGAGCTCTTCCCTTTACTCGCGGAGACCCTCAACATTCTGCCTCCGATTACGGAAAATGGAATCCGAGGGAGTCCCTCGACATCCATTGTTTTTATTTCCCCGCAGAGAACGCCGCACATAGGCGCACTTTGACGCCTAAAATACGGGGACGTTAAGGGTACGTGTAGGGGCAGTGTCCGTGACGCGAGGAGAGGACGATAGCGAAGAGGAATGCGATGTGTTTGCAGAAGAAAGGATTGACGGGGTCTCTGTGCTCCAGAGGATTTTGGGGATCAAAGGGCGTTTTAATAGAAGACGCGTGGTCTAGGAATAAGGAGGACTTCGCTGCAAGGAAATGCTCTCCGGAGCGTGGCAGAGACAATGGGCTTGATGGAGGGACACACGGCGGCCGAAGAAGGCACGTTTTCACAGAGAAGTAGTCTCGAGATGTTTTTCGGGGAAATTAGAGCGGGACATTTTTATCGCTGATGTTTTAATTGTGTTAGGATGTCTCCGTGTTTTTTTAAAATGCCTCCGCCGTCGGATTAAAAGGAGCTTTAAAAACTTCGCTCCGTAAATTTACATTGTGTGGATTAATGGGCTGCACGTGTTTGGCTGTTTTGCGAAAAGCTTACGCGTGTGATGACGAAGCTGTCGTTGCTGTAAATCCGTTTGAAGAAAGGAAGTTTTTCTTTAATTTAAACGTCGGATGGTCGTTAAAATGCTGGAATATCGTGGTGTTTATCTGCCTTAATTTCAGGTATTTTCACCGTCAAATATCTCGACTTTTTTCCTTCGAATAAATTAGACCGAGTTGAATTTCCTTTTGTATTGTCTTGAATCTAATTAACAATTTCATTAACAACTCAAATCTGTAAGAGTATCCCTTATCTTTACAATAAGACAAGAATTGTATTACCTCATCTGTATCACTATCTAATTTATCTTCCAAAAGGAGACATTCGGGGAGGAAAGCATTCCCTGCTTAATGTTTTTGCGTATTTAATCTTTGAGTTTGTTCTATTCCTCGTAATCATATTCCTCAAAATCCTCCTCCTTCTATTCTGCATAAAATTTCCCCTTAAACTCTTTAAAACTATAAGCCATACTGTTTATATGCAAATATATATCTAAATATGCTCCTCTTTTTCATGGTATTTATGCCCCGGCAAAATCGAATAAACAATAGTTCTTCGATACATGCAGTTTATCAATTCTACACCAAAGAATTGCAATATTTCCACACATTTGTTTCATTATTTTGATTTTATTCATGTTCTGACAATAATTTTAATGTCGGTGAAAGGTTAGACTACAATCATGAGAAGCTATAATTATTTCAACGCTCGGTAAGCGCTTAATATAGCTGAAGTGTTATGACCCATATAAACTCTGATATTTACTTTACATTTCATTGAGATCTTTTGATCCATCCAACTCAAATCTAATAATCGGTGTGTGGAGAAGTATTAGTGTACTAAACAAATAATATTTTAAAAATATTTCACAGTACTTGATAAAATAACAAAGACCACTCAAACGAGATAAGAATGCCAACAATAGTATCTGCGATCATTTTACTCGAATACATATCCATTGCAGGCTGAATGGAATTCTCACAATTCAATAAATTATTCAAGTAAGTACCTAGATCCTACATATAGACAAACAAAAATCAAATATTCTACTGAATAGGGAAGGAAAACTAATTACCCTGAACGCTAGAAGGCTTATCGCTATTATGTATAAAGCATTTTAGAAATTTACAACCAACATAGCTAATCTTGCCTCAAACTACTTCAAATACATTTTCGATGCAAAGCAACACAACGCAAAAGGTAAAATCTGGATTCGTTTTATTCACTTCTAATCTCAAGTATGTTCACCTGCAAATTTTCAATAAATTGGCTGTTAACCGGGCAACACGAGGATTAAAAAATCGGTGATTCAAAAGAAAACCTACCGTAAAAAAACAAAAGACCGAAGGATCTGCAGACGCAACTCAAACCATCTCTGCAACGAATCACACTGACTTGATAACTTCGAGAATATCTCCGGGCTGTAGGAACGCAGAGCTGCGAAAAAAAAGGCTTCAAACTTTGAGGAAACTACTCTCTATATCAGAGGAGATAGTTCTCAAGGGAAAGCCGCTCTTCTCAGATATCATCTCCCAAATCTCCTCAAACGGACGAGAGAGACAATCCACCACACCCAATCACGTACACTCGCCTCTCCCTCCGTCCGTTAATTTTTTAATTACATCAGAAGACTCACCGCGGCGTTAATCAAAGTCTTCGGCGTCGGGGGCAGACTACTGCATATCCCCGCAGGCCGAACAAGTCCCGAGGCGATATTTCCTCTCTTGTCCCGCCACAGAAAGAGGCGCAAAACTCTGGACCGTCTTGGTCGGAAGCCGCTGGCCGCGCGTGGGGGGGCTGCTTGGACGTGGGTTGTGGGGTAAGGGAAGTCTGCGAAGGCCTTGTCCACGGAGGAACCCGCGCGCGCTCTACCACCAAGAAGAGCGCAACTCTGACGCTAAATTACTCGCGATAACTCTTCCTCCGAAGCGGCAAAAAGAGCGAATCCAACTTCCCGCTGCTCTCGTCTTTGTGCGTTTTGACGGCAAGTGGCCGGTGGAGTGTTTGGTAGGCGCGTGGAGGAGTCCCGCGAAGGGCACTGAGCTACGCCGTTATAGGACGAGAGGGAGCAAGTAAGGCTACCCTCGGTGGTGCGCATACTCAGCCGCTCTCCCCTCCCCACTCTCCCCTTTTACGGTTCCCGCACCCCCGATTTTCCCCTTGCACCCACCGCTCCCTACCTCGACCAACCCTCTCGCACCCGCTGCATCCTAAAGCCCCTTCCAGAGAGTCCGAGAGATGCCGTCTTTCCTTCCCCCACGCCCTCTAGACACACCGAACTTCTCTCGGTCCCCTCACCCCACCCTCTGCCCGCCCCCATCCTGTTGCTTCTCGCTACGTCACGCGGGACATGCTCTTGCCACCCACGCCATCCTCCCCTTACATCCCGACCCCCCACAACCTTCCACTCCCCACTCCGGTCGCCGAATCCCATTCCTCACCCTCTTTAGCGAGAGCGCGATGTAAAAAAGCAACTTTTTTCTTATTTATTTCGGCTATCGAGATTTCCCTTCCCAATCAATCATCATCTTGCTAATTTTCCAATCCTTTCGATCACATTTCCCTCGCAATAACGACTTAATTTGGCCCCGCATTATCACTGCCATCCGATGAAATTAGGCCATTCTTCACTTGCAGTTCCCCTCACTCTCAGGCATTCCAACCGAAAGATCGAACCCTCCCTCTCGCTGATCCTTCGATTTCCTTTCGTTGTAGTTTAGATTACACCCGCTTGATTAATTGCACCACTCGCTCTATACTGTTCAAATGATACCTTCTGCGATAGTATCTATGCCTGTGTTTGAACTGCGATGCAGATGATGGTAAGGAAATGGTTTGTATGGGCGGAGTACCAACGAATACGGCTATCGACAGCTTGAAAATTTATTTCCGCTATAAACTCGAATGATGAAAGGTTTATCACCGCAATGGCGCTGTTGTCTATTTATTTGAAGACTAGATTGACTATAAGGACTAAATTCACAAGTACTTTAATAATTCCACGTGGCTTCATGTTCTCTTGTTATACTAATAATAATAATAATAATAAAGCGATATTTATAGGGCGAGATTGAGAATGTTAAGTCTCTTCTTCCTTCTAACCCTTCGTCATATGTATTTAAAATTTTGAGATACCTTAAAAATAAGTATAGAGAAGAAAACAATATCGCGGGTTAAAAAAAACCCAAGGTTTAACTCAGGAAAAAATACCTATCAAATATATCAGGAAAACACCCACAAGAAGGGGGGGTGAAAAATCTGCGAAACCTACGGAGAATTACGTACAAGTCTTCTTAGATACACTAAAATGGATTACCAAATCAAACACAAATTATTAATACCATCCTATCCACCTAAAAATAAATGCTAGAATAAAAATTTTGTTTCAGTAATCCATTAAGCTAATGGAACGTGTGTAATCACAGAAGGGATACAAATGAACATATATTACTCACAATCAGATTTATTATTAAAGAATGCATATCACATTCTCCGCAGTAATACAGCGTTATGGATTAATTAAAAGTTAAAATGCTATAATATATAATATTCTAAAATATTTTATATGTTTAATATATATAATATATATACAACTAGATGGCCCAGTGAACTTCGTACCACCTAAAATTGATTTGATTGAAACACATTCGCATGTCCGAATTACCTTCGGGAGTGACTGAATCTATTCACTTGTTCATTTTCTGTCGCTCTTGAACGTAACTCGGACATGCGAATACGTCTATTATTTTTATCCGTCGTTCGCTCGTCATCAGTTAGGTTTGCTAGTGTAGTAGCTCGCCACGCATATGACTGACTACGACGATCTATGTCAGCTCGTCCTCTCCTTGGCATTGAAATGAACACTGTAAAACGACACGGAATTGTTATGTCGAACTTACCTTCAGAAGTTTACAATATTGAAATCCTCACACTAAGTCCTCGAGTAGAGAGAGAGTAAAACTGTTTTAAAACTAAAAATTCAGTAAACAATTACGTTGCTGTAAATAAAACTTGGTTGCCACTGACGTTTAAACAAAATTGTAAAAAATTAAAATTTAAATGTTCGTACTTTTTCCGTGCGATTCTTCACAGGATATTGTTCGTAACAGCAAATGTTAGAATCTCATGCAATTTTTTCTTCTTCATAAAGTGTATCACTTATTAGCAGGATTAATTTTAACTTGACTTATATTCTTAATGCATTTTGATGGATAAATACATGAACTTGGAATCAACAATCGCATTCATTGTCAAGGGGGATGGGTTGTTTACAACCTCGAAATTCTGATAAAATATTCACGCAATTTATCAAAATTCTCAAAATTTCGATTCGTAAACGATATTTCACGACCAAAATAAGAATTTTTATTTTATTCCCCTTCTTATGGTGCTTTATTCGACTTTGTACGACTGCTTTTTCTAATTAAAATTCTCAAATGAAATAAAGCCTGCAGCGAGAAAAATGTACTTTACGTGCATTTCTTATGGAAATGCTTTTTCGATTTTCGGCTATTCCTTTTGGGTGTTTCCTAATTTTCTTTTTTCTTAAACCACCTCCGTACCGAGGCGAACAAAAATAAAAAGATATTCAAATCTTTCGAGCCGTTTTCGAGTTTTAGACGACGTCATAATTTCATTTTTATTTATAAGATTATAAAACACTTTCATTTGGGTAAGATGCATCCGTATTGTAGGAGTTGCATCATCACCATATCTTTTGAGGAACAAATGTATCACCCATAGGACAAACATAAATAAGTGACTGTTTTAACGGAGTACTGGGCAAATTGAGTGATATTGTTCTTCCTGAAAGTATAGGAAAGATCTTCTGACCGAATCGAGAAACTCGTCGATACTAGAATACGCGCATGCCGTTTTATTCCAAGGACAAGACAGTGTATTCTCAACCCTCAATTGATAGGGAAGCGAAAGAAATGTATCAACTTTCATGTTGATTTTAAGAAGTACGTAAATTTTACATTAACCAGGCAAGGTGCTGTGGCAATCCAACAAGAAATACTAACAAAAGCTAGGGAATTTCCCTCAAATTTATATTTTTATAAAATGTTCCTCAAATATAATTATCCCCCTCATTAGCATTAAGTTTCGCTGAATTGAATTGGAAACAGAGTGGTATTGTAATTTAACCAAAGTAAATATAAATTTCAAGGATTCAAAAATTCTTTCTCGAGCGAGAGACGAATTTCCCCTTCGAAACGAAATGCAACTCATTTTCGATAATTTTCGGTGGAACAATCCTTCTGCCGATTCCGTGACTCGCATAGTTTCTTCTATCGCCGAAATAATTCTTCCTCTCATTGAATCGATTAATAAAGTTCACTCTGCGTTAAGCTCCGAATTGCGAACTGCGCGCGGGCACCGTGTAATTTGCTTACGAAAGTGAGATGAACGTGAATTCTGATGAGCAACTTTCTGCTAAACTCGCAGTCTTCAAATAAGTTTCATTATTTTCCCTTTCTCCTTAAGAAGTTGACTGCGGAAAATTTTCTCTCCTCATCTCCGCCTAACGTTCTCCTCAGCAGCAATATGACTTCAGTTACGGCCTCTGCTATTTAACCGAGGCTTCCATTTAATTAGACGCAATTGTTAACTGTTAATTCCGAAGTTTAAATTCTGTTAATTTGAAAGGAATGGCACTGGGTAAGCTCTTCATTCCCTGTCGCCAAATTCAGTTTTTAAATACGTTACAACGATGTTTTAATATTACAATCTGAATGTTCGTGATCAAAGTTGATGGTATCATGCGTCAACGATCCCTTCTCAGTTCATGGGAATTTAAAATTAAAGAGTTTGTTTGAATGATAAGAGCAAGGTATGATATTAAGTCATTTGAATTTAAAATTAATATTTGATGCATTAAAAATACGAACGAAATTCCTTTCACTTATCTAAGTGATATCGTAAGTAACCATGGATAGCAATGGAACGGAATCAAAACATTTAGTCGTTAAAACTCGAATTCATTTATAAGTTTATTTATGAGAAAATAAATGCTTAGGTGTGATTGAAACAATTCTCATCATCTATAAATAAGAATCTCAAGAAAGAAATTTCTATGCAAAACTTCATCAGATTCTTAAAAACAATATTATTTTGCAATTGGCGAAAAATAGAATTAAAAAGGACATTATTAATGGATATTTGGTCTCTTCTAATGAACGTAAATAGATAAAATTGAAAATAAAAGTGTAAAAATTCCAAAAGAGTGCCATTTCCTAAAATTCTGTTTTAGTAGGGGTGAAAAAGAATGGTTGTAGTTATGGTTTCCGACATCAATTTTGATCTCAAAGGTAAAATGTTTTTAAAAGATGTTTATTTTATTTATTTATCTATGTATATACCAGAGTCAATTATGTACATCAGATAAAGTTGAACAAAAAATTGCACTTGAAGGTATTGGTTTCCCTTCTGGTCCTCCTGAGCCAATAATTGGCTTGTCAGGAGGTGCACAAATAAACAGACAACTAGAATATAGATACAATATAGATTACTAAAGAATTACAGAAATATAACTTACTTCTAAACATTTTAGGAATACTCAGTCATTAACAATCATAAGTTTTACACAAAACAACACGATATATCTATATACACATCTTGTCAGAAATAGATTATAAAATTGTTATTGTTTCATTTTGTAGTAGGAAGTTATATTGTTTCATTTTGTAGTAGGAAGTTTTTCATACTTTTTTAACGTCGCTTAAAGATGTTAAAAACAACATAATTTCTCTTGAAATTAATTTATTAAAAAATTATTTCAAGCCTTCTCGTAATCTATTATATACGAGTAAAATGTTGCTTGCATACTGCAAGCAGATCGACAACACTAATTTCATATCTGCATCATATCGGGACGGACATCAAAAGAAAAAAAATTCAAAATATTCGTAGAATTCGCTGCAATTTAATCGCCTGGCAGCGAACCCCGGTCTTCCTGGTGTACTTACTATGCAGCAAAATAGAAGATTACCATATCAAACTATGTGTGAAAATTCAAGCAAAACTATTAGGTGCAACTACCTCAAACGACGTCCTACTATTCACATACACTCCTTATTTGAGAAATTATAATGTGCTCTGGCATCGAACCCAGGAACAGCATGGTCTTATCTATTTTTTTTCTTAAACAAAGTGTTAATATACATCTTCCATCTAAGCAAGAGCTCCCTTACATATCGATAAATGCATAAAAAAATTATGAAAAGATACCCCATAGTATTATATATGGGGGATATTTTTACCGCCCGGCATCGAACCCGGGTCTTTCCGGCAATACTTTCTATGCACACATTTCATTCACAACAGAAAAACACCATCTCTAACCGCGTATGCAATTTCAAGCAGAAATATTGGTTACAACTGCCTCAAATGACGTCCTACTTTTCCTTTATATTCCTTATGAGAGAAACGTTATTGTGCTCTGGCTTCGAACCCAGGAACAGTACGGTCTTATGAAAATTTTTTTCTAAAACTTATTCGTACCATACATCTTCCAGCCAAGCACGAACATCCTATCATTTCGATAAGTGCAACTAAAAAAATAATGAAAAACGGCTCCCATGTATTTTAAAGGGCAGATCTTTGCATCGTCCTAGCATCGAACCCAGGATAACTTTTGTAAAAGTCATTGATGTTTTCGAAAGTCCAAGACCATAAATATAGGCACCTTGAGTTTTACTTCTCTACCTATCCGGAAAGTATTTTTTTTTAATTCCCGAAAATCACGGCAATGCATTCAAACGGGAAAAATCGGGACTTTGGGGCCCTCTGGAATCGAACCTATGACACTGAGGATCAAAGTCTCTTTTTTCCTGGGGGTTTCACGCTATGGCCAATATGTCATAAAAATTTCAGATCAATGACGCTTGTAGTTTAGGCTGTGAATTTGTATCCTATCTATCTATATAGGTATATATATGAATGAATCCGGAGAAGCATCTATATATAACGAGTAAAATGTTGCTTGCATACTGCAAGCAGATCGACAACACTAATTTCATATCGGCATTATATCGGGACGGTCCTCAAAAGAAAAAAAAAAGGATTTAATTGTTTCTTAAAATTCGCTGAAATTTCATCGTCTGGCATCGAACCCGGATCTTACTGGTAAACCTACTATGAAACACAATAGAAGATCACCATCTGTAACTATGTGTGAAAATTCAAGCAGAAATAATGGCTACAACTGCCTCAAAAGACGTTCTAATTTTCACGAATGTAAATGGCTCTCGGGACTCGAACCAAGGACGATCTTGGAAATCTTAAACATGTTTCTGAAAGTTACTTATGATGTCTATCTATATGCCGAATTTAAAGTTTCTATATTATTGGGAAAGGTTTCAAAATAATTCCTAAAAATCGGATCAACTTCTGATTGCAGAGACACCTGGTGTCGAACCCAGGACATATTGTAAGCTGTGAATGCACAGTTTGATTTTTATAAATTTGCTCTTGTGTCATGCCAAGTTTGAAGTCGATAGCATGTCGGGAAGTACCTAAATTTTGTTTCCGTTATCTCCGTAAGAAATGCATTGAGAAGTGCAAATGGCCCTCTGGGATCGAACCAAGGACCATCAGCGAATATAAAAAATTTAATTATGAAATATATTCATGATATCTAACCTCATGCCGAATTTCAAGTTTCCATGCCATCGGAAAATGGTCCAAATAAAATCTTAAAAATCGCCGCAATGTATTTTAAACGGCCGATTTTTGCCCCGACCTAGCATCGAACCATGGACAATATTCGAAGATGTCTTTTTGATTTTCGTTAGATATCCACGGCATCTAGCGATCCCTCGAATTTCAACTCTCTACCTTTCCGGGAAGTGCTTCAAAAAAATTTTCGAAAATCCCCGCCATGTATCCTTATGGAGAATATCGCGACTTTGAGGCCTTCTGGAATCGAACCCATGACACTGAGGTTCAAAATCGCATTTTTTCTGGTGGTTGTACGTTATGGCCAATTCGCCGTAAAAATTTCAAGTCAATCACGCTTGTGGTTTAGGCTGTGAATTAGTATCCTATCTATCTATCTATCTATATAGGTATACGAGTAAAATGTAGCTTGCATACTGCAAGCAGATCAACAACACTAATTTCATATCGGCATCATATTGGGACGGACATCAAAAGAAAAATATAAAGGATTGAAAATATTCCTAAATTCGCTGCAACTTTATCGTCTGGCATCGATCCCGGTTCCTTCAGGTCATACTTACTATGCAGCACAACAGAAAAAATCCATTTCTAAATATGTGTGAAAATTCAAGCAGAAATATTGGCTGGAACTGCCTCAAACGACGTCCTACTTTTCATATATATTCCTTATGTGAGAAATTGCAATGTGCTCTGGCATCGAACCCAGGAACAGCATGGTCTTATCTAAATTTTTTTCTTAAACCGAGTCTTAATATAATCTTCTAGCAAACAAAGAACTTCCTATTTTTTCGATAAATACATTAAAAAAAATAATTAAATCTAACGCAATGTATTTGAAATGGGGGATATATTTACCACCTGGGTTCGAACCCGGGTCTTTCTGGTAATAGTTTCTATGCAGCTGTACAGAAGGTCACCACCCCTAACTATGTGTGAAAATTCAAGTAGAAATATTGGGTGTAACAGCTTCAAACGACGTCCTACTTTTCCCTTATATTACTTATGAGAGAAATTATTATGTGCTCTGGCATCGAACCCGGGAAATTTACTGTCTTTTCTAAATTTATTTCTGAAACCAATTCTTAATATATATCTTGTAGCGAAGCAAGAACTTCCTATTATTTTGATAACTGCATCAAATAAAATAATGAAAAACTACCTCAATGTATTTTAAACGGCGGATTTTTGCATCGCCCTAGCATCGAACCCAGGATATTTTGCGAGTAATTTATTACTGTTTCCGATAGATCATGACCGTATATAAAGGCTCCTAGAGGTTCGATTTTCTACCTATAATGGAAGTATTTTTTAAAAATTCTGGAAAATCAAAGCAATGCATTTAATGGAAAAAATCGGGTCTTTGGGGCCCTCTGGAATCGAACCCGTGACACTGAGCTACAAAATCGCAATTTTTATGGAGGTTGCACGTTATGGCCAATACGTCGTAAAAATTTCAAGTCAATGACGCTTGTGGTTTAGGCTGTGAGTTAGTATCCTATCTATCTATCTATCTATATGAATGAATCCGGAGAAGCATCTATATATAATAGATATCTATCTATTATAAGAGTAAAATGTTGCTTGCATACTGCAAGATCGACAACACTATTTTCATGTCGGCATCATATCGGGACGGCCATCAAAAGAAAAAAATGGATTGAAATTTTTCTTAAAATTCGCTGAAATTCCATCGTCTGGCATCGAATCCGGGTCTTTACTGTTGAACTTACTATGCAGCACAATAGAATATCGCCATCTCTAACTATGTGTGAAAATTCAAGCAGAAATATGGGCTACAACTGCCTTAAAAGACGTTCTAATTTTCACGAATTTAAATGGCTCTCTGGATTCGAACTAAGGAGGATTTTGGAAATCTAAAAAATTTTTCTGAAAGTTATTTATGATCTCTATCAACATGCGGAATTTCAAGTTTCTATAGTTTTGGGAAAGGGTTCAAAATAATTATTGAAAATCGGATCAGTTACTGATTGTAGAGACGCCTGGTGTCGAACCCAGGAAAATTTGACAGCTACGAATGCACAGTTTGATTTGTATACACATAATCTTTCTTAGTGCAAAGTTTGAAGTCTTTATCGTGCCGGAAAGTACCTAAAACTTGTTTCCGTTATCTCCTTAAGAAATGCATTATGGTATGTAAATGGCCCTCTTGGATCGAACCAAGGAACATCAGGGAAAACATAAAAATTGATTATGTAATTTATTTATGATATCTATCCACGTGCCGAGTTTCACGTATCCATGCAAACTGGAAGAGGTCCAAAAAAAATCTTAAAAATCGCCACAATGCATTTTAAACGGCCGATTTTTGCCTCGACCTAGCATCGAACCCAGGATATTTTCAGTAAAACTCATTTATGTTTTCGATAGATCATGACCATATATATCGGCTCCTTGAGTTTTAAGTACCTACCTATCCGGCAAGTATTTTTTAATCCGCCAGAAAAATTGTGATTTTGATCCTCAGTGTCATGGGTTCGATTCCAGAGGGCCCCAAAGTCCCGATTTTTCCCGTTTAAATGCATTGCTTAGATTTTTGGGAATTTTTAAAAAATACTTTCCGGATAGGTAGAGAATCGAAACTCTAGAAGCTTTTATATATGGCCATGATCTATCGAAAACATAAATGAGTTTTAAAGAAAATAACCTGGGTTCGATGCTAGGTCAAGGCAAAATTCGGCCGTTTAAAATTCATTGTGGCAATTTTTAAGATTTGTTTTCGACCCTTTCCCGATGGCATGGAAACTTGAAAATCCGCATGGAGTTGGAGATCATAAATATATTTCGTAATAAAATTTTACATATTCGCTGATGGTCCTTGGTTCGATCCCAGAGAGCCATTTACATTCCTCAATGCATTTCTTATGGAGATAACAGAAAAAGGTTTTAGGTACTTCCCGGCATGATATCGACTTCAAACTTTGCATAATATAAGATCAAGTCCTTGCAAATCAAACTGTGCATGCACAGCTACCAATGTGTCCTGGGTTTGACACCAGGCGTCTCTACAATCAGTAACTGATCCTATTTTCAATAATTATTTTGAACCCTTTCCCAATAATATAGACACTTGGAATTCGGCATATGGATAGAGATCATAGATATATTTCAAAAATATGTTTTAAATTTCCTAGATAGTCCTTGGTTCGAATTCAGAGAGCCATTTACATTCGTGAAAAGTAAAACGTCTTTTGAGGCAGTTTTAGCAAATATTTCTGCTTGAATTTTCACACAGAGTTACAGATGGTGATCTTCTGTTGTGCTGCGTAGTGAGTTTCACCAGTAAGAGCCGGGTTCGATGCGCGACGATTCAATTGCAGTGAATTTTATGGTTATTTTCAATCCTTTTTTTTTCTTTTAAGGACCGTCCCGAGATGATGCCGATATGAAATTTGTATTGTCAATCTGCTTGCAGTATGCAAGCAACATTTTACTCGTATATATATATATATATATGATACATGAATGAATCCGGAGAAGCATCTATATCTATTATATATAGATGCTTCTCCGGATTCATTCATATATATACCCAGATAGGATACAAATTCACAGGCTAAACCAAAAGCGTCATTGACTTGAAATTTTTACGACGTTATGGCCATGACGTGTAACCTCCAGGAAAAAGCCGACATTGAACCTCGGGGTCATGGGTTCGATTCCAGAAGGCCCCAAAGTCGCGATTTTCTCCATAAGAATACATGGCAGGGATTTTCGAAAATTTTTTTGAGGCACTTCCCGGAAAAGTAGAGAGTTGAAATTCGAGGGGTCGCTAGAAGCCGTACATATCCAACGAAAATCAAAAAGACATCTTCGAATATTGTCCATGGTTCGATGCTAGGTCGGTGCAAAAATCGGCCGTTTAAAATGCATTGCGGCGATTTTTAAGATTTTTTTTGATCCTTTCCCGATAACATGGATACTTGAAACTCGGCACGTAAATAGATATCATGAATATATTTCATAATCAAATTTTAGATGTTCGCTCATGGTCCTTGGTTCGATCCCAGAGGGCCATTTGCAATTCTCAATGCATTTCTTACGGAGATAACGGAAACAAAATTAAGGTACTTCCCGGCATGCTATCGACTTCAAACTTTGCATGATAGAAGAGCATGTCTTTACAAATCAAACTGTGCATTCACAGCTTACAATATTTCTAGGATTCGACACCAGGTGTCTCTGTAATCAGAAGTTGATACGATTTTTAGGAATTATTTTGAAACCTTTGCCAATCATATAGAAACTTCAAATTCTGCATATAGATAGAGATCATAAATAACTTTCAGAAACATTTTTTAGATTTCCAAAATTGTCCTTGGTTCGAATCCAGAGAGCCATTTAAATTCGTGAAAATTAGAACGTCTTTTGAGGCAGTTGTAGCCCATATTTCTACTTGAATTTTCACACATAGTTAGAGATGGTGATGTTCTATTGTGCTGCATAGTAAGTTCACAGTAAAGACCCGGGTTCGATGCCAGGCGATGGAATTTCAGCGAATTTTAAGAAAAATTTCAATCCCTTTTTTTCTTTTGATGGCCGTCCCGATATGATGCCGACATGAAAATAGTGTTGTCGTTCTGCTTGCAGTATGCAAGCAACATTTTACTCGTATAATAGATAGATAGATGCTTCTCCGGATTCATTCATGATATACCCAGATAGGATACTAATTCACAGGCTAAACTACTGGCGTCATTGACTCGAAATTTTTACTACCTATTGGCCATAACGTGAAACCCCCAGGAAAAAAGCGACTTTGATCCTCAGTGTCATAGGTTCGATTCCAGAGGGGCCCAAAGTCCCGATTTTTCCCGTTTAAATGCATTACCGTGATTTTCGGGAATAAAAAAAATACCTTCCGGATAGGTAGAAAAATAAAACTCAAGGAGCCTATACATATGGTAATGATCTACCGAAATCATAAATGAGTTTTACGGAAAATATCCTAAGTTCGATGCTTGGTCGAGGCAAAAATCGGCCGTTTAAAAAGCATTGTGGCGATTTTTATGATTTTTTTTGGACCCTTTCCCGATGGCATGGATACTTGAAATTCGGCATGAGGTTGGAGATCATAAATTTATTTCATAATAAAATTTTTTGTATTCGCTGATGGTCCTTGGTTCGATCCCAGAGGGCCATTTACATTCCTCAATGCATTTCTTATGGAGATAACGGAGACAAATTTTAGGTACTTCCCGGCATGATATCGATTTCAAACTTTGCACAAAATAAGATCAAGTCCTTTAAAATCATACTGTGCATTCACAGCGTAAATATATTTCCTGGGTTCGACACCAGGCGTCTCTTATATCAGTAGTTGATCCGATTTTTAATAATTATTTTGAGTCCTATCCCAATAATATAGAAACTTGAAATTCGACAAATAGATAGAGATCATAAATAACTTTCATGAACATGTTTTAGATTTCCAAGATCGTCCTTGGTTCGAATCCATAGCGCCATTTACATTCCTGAAAAGTAGAACGTCGTTTGAGGCAGTTGTAGCCAATATTTCTGCTTGAATTTTCACACATAGTAAGAGATGGTGATTTTCTGTTGTGCTACATAGTAAGCTTACCAGGAAGACCCGGGTTCGATGCCAGACAATTAAATTGCAGCGAATTTTAAGAATATTTTCAATACCTTTTTTTTTCTTTTGAGGGCCGTCCCGATATGATGCCGACATGAAATTATTGTTGTCGATCTGCTTGCAGTATGCAAGCTACATTTTACTCGTATAAACTATATCTTCCTTTATTCAATTGTGTGCTCTGAAAAGTAATGGAAAGATAAACGATTGGAAAGCAAAGTTATTCCGGAAAATTCTCTATGTTTGTTATGTTCATTTTATCGATGAACCATCTATCAGTAGATGGTGATCACCATAGTGGAGGAGATTATAGGAAAAATAGAGTAATATTTGTTTTGGATATTCTTAGATAACTATAATATTCAAATCTTTGGCTGAGAAAATAATTTCAACAAAAATCTATCATAGTACTAAGTCTGCTTTCCTACGATAAATAAAACATACGGCGAAGAGAGAAAACTTTTATTATCCAACATTACCAGAATATCTTTAGCGAGCCACAGTACAAACCAGACTAATTTTCTCAAAACTGCTTTACAGCTAATTACAATGGTTACACCTAAAGTCGTTGTTGCTCCTGCCACATTCTGATTATCAACTGGGAAGTCTCTACTAAAGCTATTCTCGATTGCTATGCACGATATCCATTTTATTCCGGAGGTAACAGGAAATATTGTGTGCTGTAGTTCAGTATGCACGCTCTTCCTAAAACTGCATATACTTCTTTACTAACCTCAATTCCCTCTCCATTTTTCTCGACTATACCTTGGTAAATTTCAAGAAGATATCCCAAATTCCCTTTATTATTATTTCGCAGAAGCATCGATGGCCTCATATCATCCGAGGGAAATATCAGTCCGAATAAGCCCAGAGCGGAGATGAAACAAAGTTTGACTTTAGGTCGATATAAGGGAGCTTCTCTCTCGGGAAGGGAAACCTTAATCTTTTGGGCGGTGGAAGTTTATTTCTGAGCAAACTATTTAATGAAATTGAGTTCTTTCATAGACATTTACTTTACAGTGGATGAAATAAAATGCCGAAAACAGTTTGTCGTTATAACACGCAGTTACCACGAACCAGTGTTATTTAAACAACGAGCATTTACTGTGATTTTGAACACCTCTTGTCCCTTCGAAATGTTTCTCCGTTTTTTCGATTCAATAATTAATCTCCACTGCTGTTCGTGGAAAATTAATATTTTCCTCACTTAGTTCTGTTCTTTGATAAACTTACTTTCTCAACTAATCAAACTTGCCAATTCATAACGTGGTTACTTCAGTAATATATTAAGAATTATTTATCCGAGTAAAGCAATTTCTAATGAGCAAGTTCATATCCTCATCGTTCTCTTAATATATTCCGCCAGAGCAATGCAAAAAGGGGGTAACGCAGAAGAGTGTTATGCAAAGAAAAGAGTCGCTTTGATGTTTGTAATGTAAGCATACTTTTGCGAAGGCCACCGACCGAACGCTCTTTCCAAAAGATCGGATTTTCAGGCAACTTTGAGCGAATTATATTTAAGCAGACATATGAATGAGTCCTTGTACGCCAAATTTATGAGACACGTATTTCAATTTACTCATAGCATCAAAAATAAGCGAGGAGAAATTTGTTTATCTACAAGCTCTTAATATTAGTCCTCCTGAGAATCCACTGCTTGAAGGTGCGCGTCCAAAGGAATGCTAAATTTAGGAGAGATAAGGGGAAATCTGTTTTCGTGGAAAATTAGAGGAAATTATTCAGCGAAGTATAGACTTGGATTCTTGGATTAGTTCGATGCTACTCTATGACAAATTATCACACCGAAATAAATCAGGGGAGATACGTTTTTAAAATGAAATGCTACTTAAAGACGGAATTAAATCTAAAATGGTTTTATAGTTTCTGTTTTGCAAAGTTATCTGCCATCAAATTGTCTTTTTATGCCTGATTCATACGAACTAGGAAGATGTATAAACATAATGTTATATATCATATGTTAATCTTATCCTTCATGGATTACATTATATCATCGTGATATCTAGAGAAGTAAATAATATCCATTCATAACAGAGGTAAGTTTAATATGGATCACACACTTATGTTTAAAATATTTTTTTGTATTTTTTAACTTACCAGTATAATAATTAGATGTTTAATTTGCATTCTAATTGTGATTTTATTTAAAAACCAGTTATTTGACAGCATTCGAACCGGGTGGAAATAAAGAAGCGTGTTATGCAACCTGCAAAACACAGGTGGTGTTAACACCCTGCGAAATGGTTAAAAAATACATTTTTTTAAATTTTCTTAAATATTACGTAAGAAAACAACTTCTTATTGTCAGAAATCTAAAAAAATATTAAGCAGAGGGGGAAAAGTTTTATGTTTATCATTCATCATAGAAACAACATGAAATTTAGCTAATTGAATATAGCAGTTAAAGGGTAAATAACGTTATAACGGATAAATATCTACAATTTGTTTACAGATATTCTTTTTATTTTAATCTCACTTTCAATTTTAGTTCAACGGGAAACAATATTTCGTAAGATTTAAGTTGTGTTGTATATTGTACTGGAGGAAATCACCAATATCACAAAATGGTTGGCATCATAGTGTCAAAATTAACTTCTTTTCTAAAAACATATGCCAATAAATTAAGATAAACAGTTTTAAAGCGCGTTTTTAGCTGCGATAAGGTTGATTTTAGCTCTGAATCGTCCCCTTCCCAAGATATTACTCTAATTGCATTACTTCTAATACTTGCTAGCCTCTCTCCTTCGTCTGTTTTTGCGACGCATGAACTATACTTTCGTCCATTTACTCCTTTTAAAAATTTTCTCGATCGTAATATATTCGTCTTGTACCCAACTTTTAAGAAGAAGTGGAATCTAACAGAGTTACATTCTCGGTTATTAATTGCATCAATACGATTTTCCTTTACAGATACAGTTAATTATTCTCGAGAAAATATTTGTAGGCAAGTATTCGAAGCCTCATTGCATACATTGCAATCGCTAGCATTTGTGCAGATACCAATAATCACGAAAATTGAGAACATCATTTATCTTAACAAGTCATAGAACAATAAACTCCATCCCTGGTCTTTTCTTACCTTTATATGTTCAAAAGTATAAACTTATCAGATGAAAGTTATTGAAAGATAATTTTAATGATTTAAATGTACCCTTACATGTAAAAAGATAGCAACTAATATGTTTGAAGAAAAGAAAGTTAAGGAGAGTGGAAGGAAAAGGTTTGGATTGAAAAATTATGTTATATTTTCCTGTAACTCTGATAGATCACAAATGATAACAATAATCGTATTTATTTGGTCGAGATTGAGCCTAAAATTACATTCTTCCATCCAAGCCATATCCTTCAAATGAGCTGCGGAAACCTGAATTTCTGAAGAGTGTGTGACTTCGGCCTTTTCGAAGAGACTTATTGGGCATGAAATAGACCTGGTTTCTTTTCCTGGATTAATTCTATCATTATTCATTTTCTTGAATATCTTAGAAAATTCTTTAAGTGAGGGCTTATATTATTACTTTTCCGAAAACACGTTTAGAATTGTAAATTAAGTCAAAAGCATAAATTTATTCTCAGCCTAATTACTTGTAGGTATATGAGCCAAATGCTAATTTCATTTTCTGACAATTTCTATTATTACTGAAAGCGTTCTTGTTGATGAAGTATCATAGTACTGATCCCACAGTGCTGAAGAGAAGCCCCTAAGTATAATACCTTCAGTACACGGACGGAAGTTAATTCGACATATTTAAACTGAGCAATAGCTATGAATTTATCATACCACATTGTGCCTCACGCAGAATTGTTTTATTTATTCTAAAACTCTTTAAATTGTTCTACTTATTGTATTCAACTAATTATTCTAATCATTTACTCTTGGAGTAATTCTCACAAATAATCTATCATGGAGTACCCACATACGAAATATTTGTGGAAAAGCACTTAAAAAAACTCGGCTTCGTTAAAAGAATAGTCGGTAGGAGCGAAGAAAAAGTTTGCGAGCGATGTTAATTTGCGTTAGTTAGGCCTCACCTTGTGTATGCACTTAGTGTATGGGACCTTGCCGACAGGTGTCATATTAGGAATTAAAAAAGGTACAACGAAAGAAGATACGATATGTAAAGAATTGCTACGATAAAACAATGAGTGTTACTCAGATGTTACAGGACGCAGGGTGGGAATCATTAGAAGATATAAGACAAATTCAAAGGACAAATTTATTAAATAAGTTCAGAGAAATTACGTTTTCAGATGATGAAACCGATATAATGCGACCCCCCTATTAAATGGGCCGTTCTGATACTGCCAGAAAGATTAGGTAAATAGATGATCGTTTAAAAAATTCATTTTTTCCGCGAACTATACGCGAAAGCAACCGTTTAGGAAAATAGAGTCAACATGCCAGCAGGGTTCTTACATAGACATAGACATTATTTAATGAAAAATTTTCCATTATACGTGATCGCTTCCTTACGTCAATCTGAGCTCATATTGGCCTTCGAATCATTTTCATTAAAGGATGTGTAAATGTACTGATAATGGATAATCTACATTGAATCAAAAATGAAAGCTCTTGAGTCTCTGTTCGTCGCTTTAATGTGAGCTAAAATGCTAAAAAACCGATGAGTCTACGAGTATGGAGCGAGCGAAAGCAGTCCTTCCCATCGCAATTCACTCCCGGCCGAAAATGTTAATAACTGCAGACGGCAACTGCACATGTACGGAGTGAAAACGCGGAATTGAAGCGCAGAGAAACCAACTCGAAATCAAATACAGCGGCACTCTTGAAAATCAGTTCATCTCCGAATGAAAAGCCAGTCTATCTTCCATCCAAATCGAATCTGACGAATAGCCGATTAGCGACGATCGAGCGATTCCAGAAATGCGGAGTCCAACAGGTCTTTCGCGTTTTTAACACGAGAGTGCGCGCCATTTGGAGCATCCTCCCACGTCAAGTATCCGCCGATCATAAGCCAATGCGCTAATACGCTCAGTCGATTTGATGCCATTCGGTGATCCAAAGAGCGTGAATGCGATTTTTTCAAAGGGCGAGCGGTTGCCGGTCCTCAACGGTCTTTGCAGACAACAGCGCGGAACAAGTTCTTCCGATCAATTTCCATTGGCAACTTGCAACAAATATAACTCTTTTGAATAGTTTTATAAAAGGTGAAAAGCTAAATATACTTTTTTAAAAACATGATATTTTCAATCCGAAAGTCATCGCCACACCAATTGGGAATAATATCCGTGCCACATTAAAACTATGAGAAATATTCTTTCCGAATAAATCTCTTTTGAATTTTTGACCAACAGAATCAATTAGATGGTGATATATAAGTATCTCACATGCTTACTGATAGGAACTATAGATTGCAGAAATAAATTTTCTAAGAACGATTAATAGTATTACCTTCGGTATGAATGTATTAAATTTATGAACACAGCAATATTTGATACAAAAAGCTAGTGATAGATAATATTCAAGAATTCTATTTATGTGAACAATTAACACAGTATTAAAATAAAGCAATCCCTCAAACTTTTAGAAACACCAAGTTTTTACAGAAAAGGAGACAGTGGGATTGATAATACGATTCCATAATCGATATTTCATATTGAAGTACCAGTTGCTGAGAAGATACGAAAACTCGTAAGGCTGATGATACATTCCATTTGGGAGTAAAATCTGAGTTACTTAAAATACAAGGTAATCAAATTTTTGATGCTTGAAATATGTGGATATTTATTTTTACTATTTAATTCTTATTTTATATTTATTTCTGCTTAAGTGAGAAAAATTCAATCTCTCTGTTGAACACAGATCACGGGTATTAGATTTGCGTTTTATGAACGAATTCTACATGCAAATTTGATCCAATTTTCATTTTCCTAGTCAATTTGAGTATTTTGTTAATGCTACACTTTATGAAGTATATTTATTTCAGTCCAAATTTATGTTTCAAAGCAGATTGTTTCCGTGCGGAGCTCTCTTGCCGAAGAGATTTTTCATTCCCGCATTCGATGAATTAAGAGAGGCAGCACGATGATAACATTTGATTCAGATTTCCGGAGACTTGTTTCACAATTTTTTAAATTAACACTATCGAATCCAGTTCAGTGAAATGGTCAAGGCCTTTTTTGTATATTTTTACAAATAACTGCGGTGGTCCGATAAAAATTCCGAATAATCGTGACATGTTTTCGAAAAATAAACAGTTGAATTCTTATGTAAAACGACGATTACTCCTTACTTTCGAATTTGACGAATATATTATGGGATTTTCCAACCCTTAAATATAAAATTTCTAGATTTTAATGATCGAACACGCGCTTTCTTTCATTGCCCCTTCTCTACGCAGCTTCTTTCTGTCCGTTGCTTTACATATATTGAAACCATTCTTCTCGCTGTGTTTTCTGCAGCCGTAGCAATTTAAATTAGCAAAAAATATCTGAAACGAAAATAAAAATTATAGCCAGTGAAAACATAGCTAACATTAAAAGATTATCGGTGGCCTAAACGATAAGATATAAATAAAATATAAGAAATAAAGACAAGGCAAAACGAATAACTGTCATATGATATAAGATGTTAATTAGACCAGTCATAATGCATGGAATCGAAGCTAGAGCATCAAGATCATAGATTTATGAACTAAAGAAATGTATAAACATAGAGAAATACCTCCTTGTAAAAACCGAAATGAACTGGAAAAGAAACAGTGAGATTATAGAAGAACATGAGGCTAGGGAAATTAACGGTAAGAAAAATGAGTGAAGAAATATGTGGAGAGATTCTATAAATAAGACGGAAAATAATAGGATTAGGAAAGATGCTAGAGATGAGAACGAAAAACAATAGGAGGGCAGACGAGGAAAATATATATTTAAAGCAGTGAATTGGTAATGAGCGCTTTCAAGCGTGCAAGAAGTAGACGAGATTAAAAATAAGCCGTTTTTTATAAAAAGAAATACAACCTTTTAGAATAATTTTGCGTTCCCATTCTATGTTTACTTTTGCGATAGTTCTTATCTTAAGATCGTCGGAAGTAATGGGAAAGGGATTTATGAAATTCAATCTATTCGGTGTCAACCGTGTTCAATGCCATGTATAAAGAAAATGGCAGCGGGTAACGAAAGAACGCATTAACAACCAGTATAAAAAAATTAAAGCCAGTATAAGTAGAATCAAATTATTAATTATTCTTCTCATTGCTTACTTTAATTCCATAATATCTAATTTACTCAGATGAGCTTATCATCTGAATCCGTTTAAAATATTTGTTAGGATGTGGGCAATCGCAGAATTTAAATGGTTTTAAACTCATTCAGAATCGAAAAAAAAAACGAATCAAAAGAACAATTGGTATTCTTGAAACAAGGAAACATCAGAACATATTTAATTAGTCCTATTGAATCCTCATAGTCTCACTCCATTATATAGAATCGCCCTATTTGAATAGTAGAACTCAGACATGTAATAAGAGTTATCTCTCTTAATTAAAAGACCGCAGTAAAAATGCAATCTTTTTTAAATAGTGTGTAATTAAACATCTGACATACTAATGGGAAATGGAAATCCAATAACATCGTCAAGATATTACCTATATATATATATATATATATATATATATTACTTCTTACCCTCTGAAATTATCGTTTGACAACTAAAATAAAAAGAGACGCAATCCAGTGTAAGAAAACAGAAGAACTCATCGGGAATTTAGACGATTGAATGTTATGTAGACAAGATATAGACTGTTACTCTCATCCCTTAGCTCCACCTCATTTTAGCCGCAAAAGAACATTCTGTCGACAAAGGAAAACTTCGTTGGCCTCCAAAAAAGAGTTGTCCGAACCAAAATTTTCAGGAAGCAGTAGAATAAAAATTTGTACAAGTGGACGCAAAAGAACGACTCTCCCAACGCCGAAAATTTTGCGTCCAATGTTTTCGCCCTCCGCTTTGTTGTCTTTCAAACAGCTCGAAAAACCTCTCGTAAACGCTCTTCCCTCCATCCCGTGGAGCCCACTTCGAACCCCTTTCGAGCCCCGCTCTGCCCCCGGCTCGATTCGCAGAGGCGGTGGGGCAGTCAATCATTTTGTGGGGTCGAAAAAGACAAACAGTGCTTTAATGTTTGCAATGGGAAGAAAGGCATCCAGCGAGAGATATGGGCCGAAGAGGGGAAGGCCTTCGACAGTAGCCTCCGGGGGCCTCCACGGATTTTCTTCGCCCTTCGATCCTCTCCCTCGAAACTTTCTCATTCAAATGGGATCGTCTGGAAGTGGAGGGAGGGCCACCGGCCAACCTATAAGAAGAGGGTTCTGTGTGTATTTCTGCGGATGGGAGTAAAGGAAAGTTCTGCGTTTTTGGAGGTGGGGGGGCAGGATCCGGTACTTTGTGCGGCTTGCTTATTTGCCTATGATGGTGCAGAAAGAGGGAATGTTAGCCGAGGGACAACAGCCGCCAGTCACTCTCTTCATATCCGCACATGGGATGTAAGGGGATTTTTAATTACTCCTTGGCATATTTGATTTCCCTCGGGGTCATCCATTGGCCTCGTTTCCCTGGGAAACTCGCTGCTAAGCAACAGTGCGTCAACTCCCTCTTGCTTCGGACCAACTCGCGTGAGGTGCGCCCGGCTAATCCTCACTCGTGTTTCTCCAATAGAGTTCTCAAAGACGCTCGTCCCAGGTCGTTATCGCGACGGTTTTCCAACCGAGCGCCTCCTGTTTGCAGAAAAATAACTCCCCCGGGGTTGATTTCCCGATGACGATGGAAAATTAAATTTTCGCTTCGGAATCGAGGAGAGGGGGGAGAAGAGAGTATTGAAAAGAGAGATTTTTTCTTCTCCGTTTGTTTGCTTTAATGTCCACGACGAAACTTTCATAACTAAAGTTAAGCCGGAAGCACGAAACGCCAGGGGCGCAGAAAAATATGATTGTGAAATTACTCGTAAACACGTACCGATGTTAATATCGGGGTAACTGTCATGAAAGAGGGGTAAATAAAGAGCTGGGAGTGTATGGATGAAATTTAAAAAGATGCAAAAAGCACATCGAAACTTGCAAAACAATGGAAGTTCATTCGTATGCCATATATTTCCATCAACGTGTTTCATCTTGAAATTGACATCGACGAGGGAGTTACATTTGTTTTCCTTACGGATTCGATTAGTATGATTACTGTAAAGCGATAATTATTAAATAATATTAATTAATGATTTTAATAAGTATTTACATTATATACGAACGAAAATGTGACGTTTTTTAGGAAGATACGTTCAATGTTTTCTGATTCAGAATTAGTTGGATCTACAGGGATCGTTGTTAACGAAAATTCTAGTTGTTCCTCGAACACATCTTCTTCTATCTTATTCTAGGAAATCGAAGAAAGGTCTTCTAACAGCAGCGCTAACATGCATTTCTAAAGCACCCACTCTGTTCTTCAATTATATTAATTTTTAATGTTAAAAAAATATATCTGAATAAAAAGAAGGAATTATTTCACAAATGTATTGCCTGTTGTCATTTACGCACTTGTCAGAGGGATTATCTAGATGGGAGAGAGAGAGATTATCGCCCAATTCTAATAAAGAGTAATAAGAGCCACAGACATCGCACAATTATAATCCATTGCTCGCACTTCTGATTTCATGCATCTTTTGCCATCTATTATCCACAATGTCAATCCAATTGTATAACTACACCTATGTGGTAACTCATATCCCCCTGCCATACATCGGCTCGTGGAGTATTAATGTAAATACAATAATCGATCGAGTTTCGAAACAATGACAAAAATAATTTATGATTCAAATTCCATTCAAAATAAATTCAATCGAAGATGCTTTAACATGGTGGAACTCCATAATCGAGATCATATTAAATAAACTTTCAAAATTCCACAAAAATAAACTTTGTTGTGTGACCGATTTCGAACTAATTTTGAAAGTTTATTTAATATGATCCCATTCAAAATATTTCTGTAGACTGGTCGTGCAATAACACTAGGGGTTTTTCCAACCCCGAAAATCAGCTCGTATTCTCTTTCATCCTAAACATAATGATGAAGGGGAAATATTATGATATCTAAAATGAAACGCAGTGCTTTATGTAAAGCAATCTACAATCTTAAATTCGCTATGTATTCTCACGAGTGAGTATAAATGTTTGGCATCAGCTTTGCTTGTCAAGAAGACGAATTGTATACAGCTACAAAATTTCACCAATTTTTGAGAATTTGTGCCATACTGCTTTCAATCTCCAATCGAAAACGATATATCTCGACCAAAATATCTCCGTTCATTTCATGTTATCAACTATTTGTAATTTAATTTTGTAAATAAATTAAGACAAGCAGTTTAAAATGAACTTTGCATGCATTTATTTTGTTTGAATCATTTGGGATCGAATCGGAGACCTTTAGGTTCTTAACGACTTCATTTTTTAAAATAATCGAGTCTTAGATAAAAATGTGACGTTATTGTAAATTAACTTTTTATATATTTAGTGATAGTAGATAAAAACTAAATCGTAAAATGATGTTCGGCTCTCAGTAGTTCTTTGTTATTCAGGTAACTAGGTACTTTGATATTAATAGAAGGCATATCTTGTGTCAGCTACAGCCTCTCAAACCTGAGAGGAATTAAATCTTTGCCCTTCAAAGGAAAAATAACTGAATTAAAGCATTACTTAAATTCACCGCATGTAATTAGCGAATTAACTTTCTTTAAACTTATAATCGAAAAATTTGGTTCGTTTTCTTTTTAAGTATGGTATATTTAGAAACATGCATCGATCTAGGAAGAGTTGAATTTCAAACGGTCATGTCTATCACAGATATTCTCTTCTTTGGGAAATTCCACGCAAGTAATTTACAAATCAGCGAGGAATGGTTTTTCTCCTCGCATTTCCTAAATATGAATTAATTTCCTAGAAATAGGTGGTACTGAAAAGTGATTATATGGAGAGTTATTAATTTTAAGGAATAGAATATATAAGTGAATCCACAGGACCTGTGGATTCACTATATTCCAGCCTTTTCCTTATAAAAGTGAGAGAATAGAGTGATCGATTGAATCAAATGGAAGGTTCTATTTGGCCTCAGTCATATCTGTGGGTTCGTTAGGAACTGATTAATAAGTCACGTCTAGACTGGGTTTGCACCAGCTCTCTGCTGGTTTAACCACCAAAACTACATATTACTTAGTCTAAATAATTATAAGTTGAAGTCTTCATTTTTTCCACCTTGATATGTAACTTGATTTCTGCAAATTCAATTATAATATATAGAACAAGCAACATATTGAATAACTTAGAAAAATATACCCAATGATAGGATTCTCACGAGTTATACACCGCGACAGCCCGGCCGCCACCCGCGTCAGCGCACTGCATCGTTTTACTTGAATCAATTTTGTGGACGAAGTTGCAACTATTAGCAAGATTTTTCTTAACTAATATGTTTTCTATACTATACTCTTTTAATGCATGCAAATAACTCTGAGGCGCAAAGAGGCGCACAAAACGATTTTCCACTTTTTATCTGAAAATTAAAGTAAAAACACTAAAATTTAAAAAATACTAAAATTAGTAAATTAAACATAAATCGAACTAACTTAGGTTTTAATTCTACAAAAAGATTTGTATGCATATTTAATAACGTTTACTGGCTAGATATATCGTCTGAAATGTGCTTTCTATGAAGCTGAACTTCTCCGAAATCGACTGATTTCACGCGACTGGCATTTTCACACTGAACGCTCCATGTTTCACGGGTCCCTGATAAACGTAAATATCATTGTAGTAGCGTATATTGTAGACCATATCCTGTAAAATCCGAATACGCCATTCACAACTTCCTCGCCGAAAGTCGAACAAATGACTTTTGACCAGCTTTTTTTCGATTTGGGACCACTGTGCGTCTGCTGAGTAACCGGTCCGAATAGTAAACTAAACCCCTCCACCATTAATTGCCAAGAGCTTTGAATGACAGGAGACTTTGCTGGACATTGCTTTCCTCACTGAGATGGAATGCTTACTGTCAGAGTAACAAGTCCACGTCACCTTGACCAAATGAATACGGATAACTTTTTCGTAACATTTTTCATAGCGTATAAAAGTAATGTCCAAGATAAATGCTCACTTATCCTCACGTCTAACGATCAATGACTTTTGTATCATACTATCTATGAGTAAGACTATAACAAAGTACATTACTTATACTTTTTACCATATCCTGTACTTAAACACGCAAACAAATATATTTCATTTACTAATATATGGCCCTGCATTTATTTATGTTTGCTTCCATAACTATAGAAATTATTTTCTCATTTATTTAAAAAAGGTAGACCTCGATTGTTTTTCTGCCTTTCTCATTATTTATTATTTTATATTTTGTTCATATTGTGGGCTGATAAAGGTTACTGCATATAAAAATCAGTTACAATATTTTAGTCAAAGATATAAAACAAGATAAATTATTTATGGAAATGCTGAAAGAATAATTAAATAAGCCATAATCTAAATATAACCGATCAATGTTAAAATGTAGCGAGCAAATATCAACATGACCTGATGAAGGTTGTAAAATTATTTCTCACTAATTAATTAGTCAGATTAAACCGTGAAGTATACGAAATGAAATTATTTCAGTCGATGAGTTCGATAGCGAAAACGACGAAATTGTCTATTACAGTCGACCTGCGCTATTTATCAGTGTTTTCGAAAACAAAATTACAAAACAGGAGGCATAACTCGTAGCAAATTCGTGAAGCGTTCAATACGGAATAATTTGCAAAATAATGAGCGGTGAATGATACATAAAATGATTGAAATTAAGTTAACATTAAAAAATATGTATTATGAACTTAGGTACAAAATTTAATCATCGATATAATTATCCGCTATGATGACATTAAAAATTTATTTGATGAAAATAAACTCCTCTCGATTCCAATTACTACGCGCAAATTGATTACCCGCATTGGCTTTCGATGCAATGCGAAATCCGACGAATTCGCAGCTGACTTTTGATGGCATTTCAGTCGTTTTACAGAGATGAATGCCAAATCCTCTTTTGACAATTTCATCCCTTCACGTTTGATATCGACATTATTGCTACGTGTGAACTCTAATCGCTACTCCTCTCATGAAGATATAATCCTTCCGAATTCAGTTTGGACACATTCCTTCGTTTGGTACAAGTTATGCCTTCGACTCGAAGATAAGGATTCATGTCGTAAATACATTCTTAGTTATCTTTGGTAATCCCTCCATCTTTGGGATTATCTTTTTCTTCCTCAAGAAACCACCCCACAGCACCAAAGCGTAGTCGGATAAGCCGTGTTTGCTTGCAGATCAAAGGACTCGACAGTGGGTAATGAAAACACCTTCTCACCGGTGCTTCGATCAAGAGTAATTAAAAAGGAAGGCGATCGGTGTTTTGGATATTTTTAGCAAAATGAACCATAAGGCAGTATTAATAGGCAGTAATATTAATGTATTGAATATTTAAACAATCGGGCATTGAAGTAATTATATTATGAGAAAAGTAAGCAAGTTCGCAAGAGCAAGAATGCATCTTTCGCCTTAGTTATAATTATTCATCTTTTGAGGGATCAATTTTTACTCTTCAAATTTCTTTGATTTACTTCCCATCAAAACAAAATGCGCCTTATTCTATAAGTTTTATTTCTCGGTCATTCTCTTCCTTTAGCGTAACTAACGTCATTAAGCAGTAAAACCTAAAGCCCCTCTGCTTATACGCATTTTTCAATCATCCAAAACAGCCAAACTCCCCATCTATTCCATTTTAACGGAATGAATTTCACTCGTGGGTTTCTATATACAAACCCGTTTCGCTAACATCGAAAGTGGACTGAAGCTAAAGTCTATATAACGCACTTTTACAACTTTCGATATCCTAAGAACTCACATTACTATTACACATGACTGTTATAGCAATATTTTATAAAAGTCAAAACATTCTTTCATTCTAGAGCTTTGATATGAAAGAAAGCACAAAAATGCGTGGACCAGATATATTATTACGCCTACTTATCTGACATTTCTTAAAACTGATTGTGAGTTTACTTTAGGGAAAATACAATATGTCACACATAAGCTGTTTCTTCGCTGAATTCCAAGCATGCAAATAATTGATAGAAGATTCAATAAATCCTACCATATTTCCAATGGATATAACAAAAATAGATTTTTTCTTGGTACTTTCAAGAAGGTTTTCTAAAAAAGTTTGACGGCAAACCTCTTCTCATGTGGGTGAGTGAGAATTTATTCACCGAAAAAAGCATCGATATCACCGCACGCAGAATGACTTTTTCCGTCCTGTAATCGAATTGCTAGCCTTCGCTCAAAACACTCAGCGACTCTTATTTTCATATATTAACAGAAGAATCGAATCTTCCTCAGCGGAAATTTAATTCTTTGGATGAAAGGTTACCTTGAAAGGTATAAGGTCAGAGTAAAAGGGACAGCCTCCGATATGAACGTCAACTTCCGAATATATTCAAATTCTAGAACTCCTGTCTTTTTCGAAAGATTATGTTGATTCCCAGATAACAGGTGGGGAATTTATTATCAATATGTTTTAAATAAGTCTGCATAAGCGAGCGCTTTTCTGAATATATACAATAGCTTTACTTCAGTAATTAATTGAGAAAAAAAGAGAGCTGATTGCTTCGTATAACTGTTAGTACAATTCATGACATACATATATTTTACCAGTATATTCTGAATTTACATATAAAAATGGAAAATATTATGAGAGACAACATACCTTACGAGTAATATTTCCTCTGCCATCTATCAAAAACTGTGAATACTGCTTGAAGATTCTCGAAGAATTCGTAATTTTTAGAATAGTAGAAGCACAAAGAGCACTACTGTCCTTCTCCACTGTCGAAATATAACTGAAACTGCTCTTGTATTCCTTCACTAGAAATCATGGAAATGCCACGCGAAGGGTACCGTTAATCGGGAAGAGTATTATAAAAGGAGCCTTTTGCCGTGCCCTTCTTTAGTATAGAGGGTCTGAGAGAAGGAAGCTTCAGTGTACAGACCAGAAACAATTCCTTAGCAACTATTCAATAAGGAGTAAAATTCCAAAATTGAGAAGCTTCATGGATGCAATAGAATGTTGATGAGATAGGCCTTTCTTTGAAAAAGATGAACCTATCACCTCATATTTCTTTGTCTAAAGGCGCAACAAGAGTTCATCCTAGAATATTAACCTCAAAACTTACTACTCAGATTCGTGTTCCCACAGTTTCTCTCAAAATACGAGAGCTTCACGGAGGACGGTGCTCAACCGCGCAGATTAGGCTCGTTTTCGGAAATTCGGTTTATTTATCCGAGTAATGAATTGGCGCAAGATTTCATTTTAAATTCATCTTCAGAAATCTTCAACGAATATTTTAATACAAATTATCCCGAGTCACTCGCAGTTTCTTTCGACTATTTTCCTCGTTTTAGGTATACATTTTCTCTAAAATAAAGGGCCGCCATTTTGTTCCGTAAAATATGTAAATATTCAACGGTGATCAATAATACCAAGTCTTACAAAGAACATATGTATAACACGAAATTATATTTACCCTGTGTTTGTCTTCTTTTGGGTTCACCACCTGCTTGAATTTGAACAATTGTAGAAAAAAACGAGCTTTTGGAATTTTTCACAATTCATCAACTTTGGACCCCGTTATAAATTAGCATAAGAATTATAAATAGCAGGATCCATTGTAAAATACCCCCATAATTGTATGCAGAATTTTTTCAAGATTAAAGGTTCATAGCCCGCACTCAAAAATAGCGTTTTCATAGTTTTGGTCAGCGTTTTCGATTCTAGCCCATTTTGCATCGGTATAAATGCATCTCGAGTCCAAGCAACGCCAGTTATTTCATTAGGGATAAACATTCCACAAAATTCCACGTAGATGTCTGTATTCTTTTGATATATAGCCATTTTTAAGCAGCATAGTACAAATGATTCAGAAGAATTCTCATTTTAACACATAGATTGAGTGAAATCGATGTAAGCAAAACAACGCCTACCATCTAAGGCTTCTTATTAGCCTGAGTTTTCCTCCTGAGCCGTTGATTCTTTCTATCCCTATCCAATACATGCAAACTTATTCCTATTTATAATGAATTTAATCCGACACTTATTCAGCATATTGAGAATTTCAGAGAGATAACAAATTTATCTAGAAAATATGGTTAAATATAGCATTTAGTATAGAACCTGATAGTTGATATAATGAAATTTATTCAGATTGTAAATTTCACAAAATTAAAACTCTTCTGCATCAAGGCTTTAGCACCCTGGCATCCACTAATAAATGAATGCATTTATTAACACAACAAAAAATAAGTAATCACAAGAAGTTATCAGAAGAAGTTATCAAGAAGATGATACAAATTTATTGCTATTGAGAAGGACAAAAGGCTCTGTACTGGAATAATGTGAACGAGAAGAAATGCTTTTATAAATGGTGAGAGTTCCAAGGTGCGTTTATGAGGTAGTTTGAACAGAAAATGGAAAGAAGTAGAATGACAAATATTTCTCGTTTATAGTATGTGCGAGGTCCGATTAGGAGAGGGCGAGGAAAAGCAATGGGAGCCCAATCGGGAATCGAAGCCGGGACAACTTACACCAAAGACATAGCAACTAGGCTATGAATGGACTTTGGTTAAAGCTGATTGATTGGAATGTGTAAGATACGAAATATATGTGAAGGTCATGCAGTATGAATAATAGGAGAGAAATCACAAAATATATAGTATTTTATATTTTAATATGTATTTATGCGAAACAAAAGAAGTATGCACGGAAAGTAATGCATTAGAAAAATCCAGAGCGAGGTTCTTTGTTTATCACAACAACATTATGAATGCATGCATATGTATGCCTCATAATGAATATTTAATGTTCTAAAGATGGACCAACGAAATAAGCTACATATGCCTCCTTCCTTGCTATTTTCACGTATCTACCTATAAAGTGCTCGCTCCTAAGCCCAGTTGGAACCTCACTCACTCTTACATTAGCCACCGAGATCTAGTAGGGTGGAAAGAGGTTATCTAGGCAGTATGAGGAGTGAGGTAGTTTGCCCTTGTTTTCCTCACCAAGTCAGATAACAGTAAGCGGAACCACGGAATCACAATGACTGTGCGAGTAATACTTTTCTTGGCATTCCATAACGAGAAACATTTATTTATTTTTATTTATTTATTTAAATCTCACATACAGCATAACAATGCCAATTTAAAGTGAAATATAAAAATGTAAGTATAGAAAAGTAATACACATAAACAGTAAAAAGTGACATAAAATACAAAGAAAATGAAAACAAACATAAAGTTAGATTTGACAATTATATGGATCTGGTGTGTGGTAAGCTCAGGTTCAATAATTTCCCTATATTAGCATTAATTAGTAGCACTATTTAGTGCAATCATGCCTCAGTAGCAGAGTATAAGAACTAAAGAAATATTGTAAGCGATGAATATGCGCATGGTACGCATGCTTGAATTTTGAGAAGAAATGAAGGAGACCGCCCGGCAAGTGGATGATCCGGGTTCGAGTCCTGGCTGCGGCACACTTTTTCTCCTTCATTTCTTCTCTAATGAAATATAATTCTTTATCAATTCTATAACAAACATCAAAATAAAAATATTCCATTCATCAGAATATGGTAAAGGAAACATTTACACACATGTAAGCAGAAATAGCAGTTACTATAATTAAGGGAATTTAATCAACAATTTACATATCAGGAATAAATGAATATTCGTCTATTGGAACGTAGGATATTTCATTTATTAAGAAACCAAAAGTTTTGAATTCAACAGCTAATGATAGCCGAGTTCTAGTATAGGCTAATCAAATTAGCGGCCTAATTCATGGTGGTATCTCATCTTCTACTTCAAATTTACTTCAGAAAAAATAAGAAAATTGCGATCTTGAACAGAAAATAACTCTGTGCTACTTATAAATTCAACTGCTTAAAAAAACCCGAATAACTAATAAAACATTCATTTCAGTGTGAAAAATAACGCAAACATTTGCCTAGTTAAACCCTACGAAAGTACTCGGTGAAGCATATAAAAGCATCGCTCCATTTTAATGCGAAAACGGGAGACGGATGTTCGCATGCTTACATCAGATGCTCCCAAAGGATTTTGCTATAAAAACATTTACGAAAACAACGATTTCCCGGACGGATTCTTTTTTTTTTCTTTTCGTCCTTGGCATATCTATTTGAGTGACCTTATTACCCGAGCTGTTAAAGGGATTTTTTGCCTCGGTGTTGACACAACAGGAAATGAAATACAGAAACAATGGCGAGAGAGGGGTTTTTATCTCCGGCGCGAACTCGATAAAGGATGAGGGAATGCTATCTGGACTTTGATCCGTCGACCATTTCCACGACTTGGCGCTCAGCGAAGCACGCTGAAATCAGTCAATTGTTCCCTCCATTGAGTCGGCCGATGCATGCACGCACGTCGACCGTAAAATTTCCCTTTCATCCATCGATATTGGACGGAGTGATTCAGCCTTTAAGAAACCTAACGTCACTAAATAAAGCGAAAAACGTCGCAAATTCGTTGGTTGTGCTAATTGCCATTAATGATTGATTATTTTTTAACTTTCTGATAATTAAAGTGAATTGAATACGAACCATTAACCTAATTAACCTACATTAAAGAGCAACATTTCTACAGACACGCTTCCCTATTTTCGACGATGTTTTAGTTTAAATGAGTCATACGGAACGAATAGCGCGATAAAATAATCTGATAAATAGCCGGTCTCTGTAGCCTAGTGGTAAGTGCGTTAGTCTTGCAACCCTGAAGTACCGGGTTCGAATGGTGATTTGTGAATGTACAAGTGAAACTAAAAGATTAAATTGTGTTCACTGTGAGAAATTTCATTACTGACAAAAATACGGCAAACAATAAAGAAGCATAATTTATTTTCGTATTATCGTAAACGACATCGATAGAGAAATTGGTTGTGTTTTAGTGCATGAATATGGATAACGTAGATACGTTAATGCTATTTTGAGTGCGATATTTACCAGTTTCTTCATAGGTTTAAATTCAAACGATCTGTGAAAACCCACAACCTCGACTGGCTTTCGTAATAAAAGCAGTTCAAGTTAAAATGACTCGTTAAACGTGAGGGGGGGGGGGTAAAAATATTATTTCGTAATGATCTGAGTTCTTTAATAAAAATCTTCACTCCTTGTGTAGCCTCCGCCATTTCAGAATTCATATTTAGGATTATATCAAATACATCTCTAGTGATTAATTGTAAAGCGCTACGAAAGCAAACGACTATAGCGACACTCGGACATGGCAAAGCAATCTTGGGGCGGCGGTAGATAAATCACCGAAGAAAAGGGAAGGAGTCCAATTAAAAAGCGAAGCGTCGCCACAGCAATATCAACAATTTTAATTCTTCGCACGAGGGTTTTAGAGGCGAGAAATTGAAACGTTCCGCCGGAGAGGCGTAAGGAAAAGGGGACTATTTTTTATCGCCGTGTTAGGCGAAGGCCCTCAGAAGTGCAACAGATTAATGGGCGCCGAGTGATAACAAAGAAGCTATTGGTTTGTCGGAGTTTGCGGCGGAGGACATCTCCCCCTGATTAATCGTCCCGCTATTAAAAGTGAGTACATGCGTCACAGTGAGACCCTCGGAGGACGCCCCCTTCGCCTTCCGCCCCCATGTCCTCAGCGCCCATTTCACTTTCCCGGAAACGACCGTAGCTGGGAATGATCGCAGCGGCCACGGAGGAGTCACTCCATCATCGTAAACGTCGGTAAACGTCCGCGTTAAAGTGCGTGTCAGCGCTCAGATTGGACGCTGGAGGACTTTCCGGGCGATAGCAGCGCCGCAACGGTGGATTCGGGAAACCTCGTTGTATTAATATCTCCCGCCAACACATTCCGCTCTATCTGCGAACCGCTTTTAAACGCCGTTTGAATAACTTTTCTCTGTTTCCAATGCGGGTGCCGATAAGGGAGATCCCGGTTAGCTATGAATATGCTAATTGGATTATGAGACACTCTTTCAAAGCGAGGATTGAGTCGAAGGCGCATCGTAAAACACCCTGACGGATTGGATTCGGGATAGGTCCGCGAGAATCAAAAATCCCTCGCCTAGGTTCCCTCCGTTTGAAATCCGGATTTAATCAAGAGGAATGCAAAATCGAGGCGGGCGTTCGCCACCGTATTTACATTCAAATGCACAAGTCTCTTTTTGGGTCACGGGCCTCGCTTTTCAGTTTTTTTGCCAGTTGATGTTGACGATGAGTTTCAACGGTACTCAAATGTAATCGGAAGGAAGTTTTATCGTGGTAACGTGAATGCGATTAGGTTTATGCAAAATAATTGCGATTCACTTGTATTCTGCTAATGTATATGCATTTTTTATGATGAAATTTAAATATTTTCGTGGTGGTTGGGTTAAACCAAGTATTGTGTATCTCCTCACCGAATCCGTGACCCCAACTGATGATTGCTCCAATATTTTCATATTATTTTCTGTCTTGAAGTTGTTGATGGCTGTAAAATTATTTCTTACTCTGATGTGTAAATTACTGTACTTTCTACGAATTGCAATATAATTAAAAATTATTCATTAATTATAAAATCAAGATGTTCAGGCCGAACGTTGTGGTTTAAAATTTATTAATTAATTATTACTTATGACAATGCTAGTAGCTTGGCAAGCGAAAGATCCGAGTTCGAGTCCTGTCAGGCATCTTAAAGTCCATTTTTCCTTTGGAATTAATATTCCTTTTCCATGAAGGGGTTCTATCATTTTCTTTAGCTCATGCTTTGTTGTAGAGCCTATCCATCAATATAAATCGCTTAGTGGGACGAATCACATATCCTTACCAAATAAAGACCCTTAAAACAGCATCTCAGAATGAGAGAGTTAAATTGGTTAGAGCAGTCACAGGGAAAATAGAAGATTCCGGTGTTGCCCCGGTCGTATAGGACTTATTTCATGTCCTCTTCTTCTGATAATATAGTTATCCATAAGGGATATTCATACCGTTCAAAATTAGAATGGAGATGAAGGAAATTTAAAATACACAGCATAGTCGTAATTTTCCTTCCTGTAGAACCATTCATGAGTGTCGAGCCTTAATTAAGCTGATTTTTCCAAAAAATTATATAATTACATAAGAATAATGGAGTATATTTCTTTTTTATTGAGAATCTAATTGATAAATGCCGACTGCACGATTCTATTTTGTTTCTTTTTTCAAATTCGAATCAAAATTAAAGCTCAATTCATTACATATTAGAAGTCAAACGTTTTCCGGCTTTTGAACGTCGGGTTTGGAAACGGCATCACGATTAGATTCCAATCTGGAATCGAGTCACAAAACGAGTTATCTAATTATAGCTTCAAAAACGGCCAAATCACCATCTCCCGAATTTCTGCAACAAAATATTATGATAGTTAAACGATCTTAATGTACATTCGGATAAGCCAACAAAATATTGATATCAATGTTGACTTTGATATATTCTTCGATTATCTTTCAGAAATATTGAATTGTAAGCTAAAATTTGTTGTTACTTTAAATTGCAGGCGGCGAATATTCCGTTCGATTTTCCTACTGCTTCTTTTCCCACGAAACGTAAGATCTTCCCATTAAAAACCTCCTCCTTTCGTATAGAACTAACCTTTTGAATTTTATGAGAGGGTTTCCACTCTTCAATCCCTCCTTTATTTACGCATTTCAGCTGAATGTTTCGAATTCACATTGTTTTCTTTTTATCAACCACGTGTCAAATATATTTTGCCGCTCAGAACTAGAAAAGCCAATCCTCCAAGACATATTTTACACAACAGATCGTTTTTAAGCTAATGAAAAAATTGTACAACAATAATTTATCAAAATTTAAACATGTATAATCTTTTAAAGTGAACATTTATTGAGATGGTCCGAAATGCTTTGACCTGCATACTAATCCAAATAGAAGACGAACACGATTTTAAATGAATTCAAAAAATCAATGGCGAAAACCGCAAATTGGATTGAACAAGCTTTCAATGAGTGCTGAGCAGAAATGGAAAATACTATATGAATAGAAACTCTACTTAATGAAGTGATCTTTCCATTCTCCCGCAGAATATGCTGCATGTTTTGAGTTCCGGTGTTTCTCTCGTTCACGCAGTGAGAACATTCATCTGTTATTTAATCACGCTTTCTGTTCGCATTGCGCTACAAGCGGTGGGTATAAGTGACAGCTTGCAACAGATTATAAAAGATTAGAATGTGACACTTGTCGTCCGCAATGTTACTAGTGCGCTCCAGCCTTGCAAACATTTATTTTTTCTAAATGACGCAGGAAAAACTAACTGCGATTATGGCTGATTTCGAGCTCTCTTGCGTTATCTCATGAAATCTAATAACGAACTCCGGAAACCCTGTTTTTTATTATAAATCTTGGTTTTTAAAAGTAAAGTGATTAAGTGTAAATTAAAAATTTAAATATACAGTTAAATTATTCCTGCTAAATAATTGATAAATTCATGAAGATGTCCGTATCTGTTAAGAAATATCAACTTTCACCATTCAAAACAAATTAAACAAGATTAAGTACGATCTATGTTATAACATCAGCAGCCTTGTATTTCCACCGAATATTTTTCTGTTTTTTTTAAATATTACACTTAAATTATATTACACGGATTATATTCGCTGATATAGGTCAGAATAAATAACGCTGGTACTATAAGTACTTTGTTTACACCAATATTGTGATAGAATAATCGTATGGCAACTTTAAACAACATCGAATTCCAATTTTCAGCATAGCATTACAACGTTTTTACGCTCAAAATCAATTAATGTATAAATATGAATAAATTTTACCTAAATTTATGTAACAGACCATCTATGCATTGAAAATTTGATCTTAACGTCCAGCGAGTTAGAATAATTCACGGAGTAATAATCCCAATCTTACATCACATCTCCACCTCTCATTTTTGGGTAATGTGCAGACTTATTCAAGCGATTCTGCGTTTTAGATCGAGGCGCATGGAAATGAGAATCCGCATCCATTCGCTCGGTTATATTTTAAAGCGAAACCTTTCATAGCGAATGAGTGACTGGTCCGTGTTTCAGTACTTGATATGATAGCATTCAAGTGTCGCGCACACTGCAGCGAGTTAAATTCGCTTTGGAACACAATTCCTTGTCTTTCGATGGATTTGCATGCGATTGTCGAAGCACCGCGCTCGCAACACATTAGAGAAACCATGCGGGATGTTCACCTTTCTTGTTTCACATTCCCAAATAAGGATGCAACTGAATCTTCAAAGGGAGGCGTACAAATCGCTGTCGTAAGGCTGCATCGAGGATTACAACGGTGTGGAGACAAACGCCTAGACAATCGAGGCTTAAAGGTCGTAATTTATTCCGTGTGATGGTGCATTGTCAAGCAGCAACGAATCGGAAGGGAATCTTCGCTTCAAAGAAGTCACTTAATTTGTTACCCTTGGTAAGCTGCGACCATAGCTAATTTGTTTTCGAGGAAACGGCTGCATCTGTGATGCCTTTAAACAGTTAAAACCAATAAAGGGGAGGTGTCCTTCTTCAGAGAAACAAACTCATAAAAATCTTTAGTAAAGCATCAGACTTTCAGCAATAATGATTTATTGATAAGACCGAATGAGTTGATGTTTGCTTATACTGCTGAAGTCCTTTTAATCGTGAAGAATTTTACCACATTTGAGGTTCTAAAGTTGATATTTTCTGATAAATTGGAAATAAATTCGTGCTTATGGTAATATTTTGGACTATATTGCTGCTAAGCTAAGATACCGGATACGGTGGCTAGCGTGCTAGCACTCCAATGCTAAAGTCTCGGGTTCGAAGCCCGGCTAGTCGGATCTTTCTGGCTAGGGAATGGTTGTGTATGTTTGTATATAGCAATAAATATTGAAATAGATCTAATTGGGATCTTCCTGTTTTCATTAGAGAAGCTATTATTATGGTTTTCCAGTTCAGGTTTTTATCTAAAGCCAAATTGATTTCTTATAGTTGTAGATAATGTTAGTTTATTCAACTGAATGTTTTTGCCTAGGGTTGTAGAGGACCAATCAGTAGTTTTATAGTTGCAATAACTGAAATCACACAAGACAAAGTGGAATAAAATTATCTACTCAAAAAAAGAGGATCAGTTGTTTAAATTTAGCAAAAATCGACGAGTCATTATTTCATCGCGGTAATGCTTTGTAAATTCATTAGCGTGTGGCATAATTCATGTGACAATGTCAAGTTAGACCTTCAGCAAGACTTAATTCGTCATTTTTTAGCATTATGTTGACGCGCGGTACATTTTGGAAAAGCGAGTTAAAAGTAAAAAGGTGCGAAAAATATTTTACGTTCAGTAACTTTAAATGACCCACGATTTACTATTCCGATAGGGAAATAATGAATATGCGGTCAGTCCTTTCAGCCTTCCAAAACCCTCCCCACAATGATATTTATTTGTTCGCTCGTGCTTCTATTTAATAAATTCTCAGTGATTAATGGCCTTCGGTCGCGATCGTAAATTAAGCCTCTTGCTTTCACTAATTTATCGTCGCGTATTCTTCCGTGATGTGCGGAAGATCCGGAATCACTCGATGTTTGCAGAGGAACTCAAGCAATGGCCATCGGAATCAAATCAGCACAGTTCCTGAGATCTCCACGTGAAACTCATCGTTGTCTCTTTTCAAAGCATTCTTAATGTTCTCAAGCAAAATCGTAATAATAAATTATTTAATTCCCATACTGTATCTGTTAACATACATATACAAATTACGAGATAAAATTTTGTCGAATAATGAAAATACCCCATAATCATTTGTCATATTCTTGTCATTTTGAACGCTATTTATATTTCATCAACTTGATCGTAATTAGCGAGCCATGTTACAACGAAAGCATAGTAAAGTATTTCTTTCATGGCTTCGTGGCTGGTTTCAGCGAATTTTTACGCGATCTGCAGGAAATTCTAGACTTACGGTTTTTGTATCAATTCCTTACAATTGACTGGTGATAGATATGATGCAACAAGAGTGGTTTTATATAGATTGTTGATTTTCAGAAGTAGCGTAAGCATGTTGGATAAGAAAAAGAATCCTAGAGAACATGGAGGAAAATTCTTATCTTAACAGGACAACCAACTCACCAAAAACGTTTTGACTTGATTTGATATTTATTTAAGTTCTCATTCGAAGGAACCTTAGCACTGTGATGACGAAAATATAAAGGGCTGATTAATTATCTTAGGGAAATTGAATACTAAAAAGGTTGATAAAATTAGAAATCGCTTAAAGTTGAATGGTTACTTATTAATTTATAGTAAATATGTTCCTTTATTCTATGTTAAACAAGAATGATTATTGCCAAGCAAACTCGTCCACGAGTGAACTACAGGATGGATATTTTTACTAATCATGTCTTTCATTAGAAGAAAGCATTTTGAAGTCCGATTGATAATAACGTGAAAAGAGTGAGCATCGGTTACTGACTTGAAATTTTTCTGTTATTTTGTAAACACTCATTTTTAGGTTCATATTAATCTTAAATTCATATTAATCTTTAAATTTTCTAAATTGATTGATCAAATATCGCTCTCATATTAGACGAATTCAACTTAGACTTGGAATTAACCTCAAGAACAATTCGAAACCAATTTTTCTTATTTGCTACAATTCGCAAAGAAAAGGGAGTTTGTAAAAGAAAAGACCAAATATTTGCAGAGCGGTCTCGAGAAGAGAGGTCTGTTCATCTAGCGAGGAATCTTTAGGCAATTGCCGCGAATAGTCACTCGATGAGACTGCCCCCGGCTCAGACACGGCGCGGAAAGGCTAAGAAGAAAAATAGGGATCGAGGGAAATATATGGAGGAATGCGAATATGAAGAAGAACTCTGGAAAGATTTGAAGGGAAAATGTGCGAGGAAGAATATTAAAGAAGAGAGAGAGCGTGTGTGGACGTGTCCAACCAAAACTTCCAGCCAAATACTTTTTCCCAACCACTTCCCCTCCAAAACCGCACCTCCTTCTGCCCTTCCTACCAAAAACCATTCATTCCGGAGGTATCTGCCTCATCCCCGAATTCTATCTCGCCTCCCCATAAACGCCTACTTGTTATTCCGCACGGCGACTGCTCTCAGAGAGAGCACCTTTCTCCCACCTTTCACTCCCCTCCTCCCCACCCCCTCTTTCCCACCCCTTCCCCCTCTCCCCCCCCCCCCGATGCCACCAACCCCCGCACGAAGTCTCACTTACGGATGTTCCCCTTCCCCTTCCATCCCTTAACAATATTTCTTCGCCGGCTCTCTTTCTCCCTCCCACGAAAACCTATTCTCATACCCTGAATAGACTAATATCGCCCCTATTTCTCCCGGACGCCATCTTGCGTCGGATCCTCAGTCGTCTCTCACACAACTCCGCGCCTTTTTTATTTCAATGAGAAAAATTAATTACTTTCGGCCCCTTTATCCTCGCTCGCCAGAGCGGCGCTGTGTGTTTCCAAGTCGCGACGGAGCATTTACGAAGGCTTATGAGAAAATAAATAGAAGCGGTCCGAAATAAAACTCGCGTATGAATGAAGAGAGGATTTGCGGGAATAATAGGTGAGAGTTTAAGTACGAATTTGAATGCCGTACACATTCGGCTTTTCAAAGTTTCCGTCGATAAAGAAGGATTTTTCTCCGGCGCTTTCGTTCCAGATGGTCACGGAGCGGGGAAGATAAATCTCCGAAAACATCTGTAAAAGTTAACGCCTGGAACAGGAACGCTTCCATGTGCTTCTGAGCAAAGAATTAAACAAAGATAACAAAAAGGATTTTATAACCATCCGTGTGGAATTTAAATCTCTGTTCCCGCATAAAAATTTGTTTCTTGGCGCTATAATTAAAATAATTTGCATTGTCACGACTATACGATAAAGTTACAATTTACTCACTGCTAAGGGAAAGAAGACAACGCTAAACCAGTAGATCGTATGATAAAATGAAAGGCATGCATTACATCATGAAGATTTGGATGAATTTCATTTTGCATAAAAGGAATATGGCGAGCACTGGAGGTCAGAATTTGCAAAATAATTGTGAAAATACTAACAAAATTTTAATAAACACTTAAACACATCTTATTTCAATTCTCAAATTCTATAGAAACTCTTTAATTTAGAAACCGGGCGTGGAGGCGGAGGGGTTCACGTGCTAGCGCGTTAACGCTCCAACCTCACGGTCCCGGGTTCGAATCCCGGCTAATCGGTTTTTCCGGTTAGGGAATGGTTGTCTGTGTATATTGTGTGTGTGTGCGTGTGATATTAATAAAAGAAAAATGCAAAAAAAAAGAAATAAAATTAAGAAAAGGGGTTAATTGGAGGAATAGCCTTCCTAGGCTAAAATTCGCCCAAAACATTATTATTTTTATTAATATTAATTGCTATAAATGTAAAATAAGAAGCTTAGGATTTGGTCGCTTAAAAATTATGCATTTCCATAATCTAGAGATACGCTCAAATTGTAGCAGTAAACGTATAGTTAAATTAAATTAAAGAGAAAATATTTAGAATCTATTTTAAAGAATATTACAGTTTTTATCATCGTTTTTACGATTACTCACCGAAGTCTGCTAATCTTTTCTCTCTTTTACGCAGTAATTTAATTTAACAGAAACGGAATAATGCATTTACATAACTATACATATATTTCGGCAATGTGTATACGAACTTAATATTTCCATCGCGGATATTCTCACGTGGATGAAAACCGGCTTTATCACGCTATGTAATCATCAATGGCTTCGTTATACGTATTTATAGCAGTTTAACGAATAATCTTTACTGGAGGCGTCCTATCTCGAATCAACGTTGAGCGGAGAATAATTCTTTCCTCCGAGGAGATTTATTATCCCTTGCAACTCCCTCTTTCAGCTCTAACAGGTAGCAGAGGGGAAGTCTTCCTCCGCCCGCTGCCCCGTAGACCAGCAAAGCGGAGGAGGATTGCGTGCAGCGAGAGTGGCGTGCTTGTCCGGAAATTGAGTTCGGTCTCTCTTCATATATAAGAAGCGGGCGGAAGGGTGCTACGCGTGATGAATACGCCCTTTAAAGGGGTGGAGATATGGGAGGTAAACGAAGGCATTCTATGGAAATGCTTTGTTTTCTTTCTTTTCGACTCGGGCTTATTGGATTGAGGCTTTGGGAATCGAGCGGGGTTCAGAGGTGGCAAGAAAAGGAAGTTGGCGTGATCAGAAATTAGTGACATATGTTACCTATTGTCATTTAAATTACAATATACGGAGGCGACGGATATGCTGAGGGAATTCCTTGCAACGACGTTTCGACTGCGAACTTGACGATGGTATCTCATCGCCGAAACCAGGTGTCCAAATTAATACATTGTGTAGAAGCATATAATAATAATTTATATTATGGAAAGAGGAAGATCACAGATACATCCAATTTAATAATTGTTACCATATACAGACACAAGAAACCATTCTAACATGGGAAATATGAGTCCCGGGATTCGAACCCGGGACCGTAGGGTTGGAGTACTGACACGCAAACCAATCCGCCTCCGCAAAATTCATCATTTTAATATTCAATTTTCATTCAAATGGAATTCATCCATGCAAATAATCATTTTAATTTTCTCCTATTGTCATTTGCAAAGCGGCCGGAAAAATGACCTTAAAAAACACATAGGAACCCGTTCAAATCAAGGTTACACTCGTGTGCTCCAAATTTGTGTGAAATATTTTTATTTCCATACTGAATAGTTGCTATCTGTAAGTAGGATATTGACAGCTAAGCTTTTTTTTAAAATAACCTATATTCATATCACGGACATTCTTGAGAGGAACTACAATATAGTGATGTAAGTAATGTTAGACATAAAATTCATAAAAAAAAATATTTTTGCATGACAAGTAAGATTGCAGTCTTGTTTCAGATGCTAAGCATTTCATGCAGCCATCTGATCTGTAACACCTAAAATCATCAGGAAATCGTATTATCCTGAGAATTGGTTGTCTAGTGGTTCTACCACTTTAAGATCCCTAACGTAACAGAACTGAATTTCCAAGATGAAGAAAAACTTCCGTTACATATTTTACCAACTGGTATTATATATTATAACCGGCCGGTATAATTAAATATTTACCGGCCGTGGTGGCCGAGTGGTTAGCGTGCTCGCACGTTATCGCTCCAACCCCACGGTCCCGGGTTTGAATGCCGGCTAGTCGGATTTGTCCGATTAGGAAATGGTCTTGTGTGATTGTTGTTGTTAATACCTACCACTTTTAGGGTCCAGAAAATGGATGTTTGTGGGGTATGTGGAATAAATTTTAAAAAATAATTTTCTCAGAATCAACCATATGAAATGATTCTAATATTATTATTGTCTTTCGGTGAAAAGATGCAACTCCACAAGGGAGATATGAGAGTTAAGTATGCTTTCAAATTTCTTCATTTGCCGGCCTCGTTGGTGTAGTTATCAGCATCCGATCAGGGGTACGTGTCTTCGGTTGAATTTGTTCCTTGACTTCGTCCTGTTCGATATTTTGCCTTTGATATATATGATAATGATGACTGTCGATGGAGCGTTAGAAGTAAACAAATTTATAGAAAAATATCCGTAACTTAAACAAAAGGCAATAATTTCCTTCCGTTAAATAATAAACTCAATTAATCTGTGCTATAAGAATATTAATTAAAGGATATTTTTCAAGTTTAATTAGGTACACAGCGTTAAAGTTGAACCAAAGAACACGGAGAGGAATGGACAAGACAATGGATGTTCGGAGGATGGAGTTTAGGAAAGGAGAAGCAAAGGGCGGCAGCGATAAGAGGGCGAGAGATTCAGCTGTTGGCGGTCGAAGGGGCGCCATAAATCTCCGGCTGACTCGCTCTGATTTGGCCATATTCGCAGGGGTCAGAATCCGGAGGAGGAATTGCGTCAGATGAATTGCACGGGCAGATGAATAGTCACGAGCACGGATGGATGCACGACCCGATCGGTCCAACCCCAAAATGGCCTCACGCTATCTTCCAGGAAGCGCACGCGAACGGTATAAACGCTCGCCACACCTAATTAAGACGTTTAAGAGCTTCCCGTGCGATTCCTCCCAAAGGGAGCGAATTCGGGTTTTGATCCGTTGCAAATGCAAATGACTGGATTTATGGCGGCGGCGAACGATAGAAATGAACAGGCGAAATGAATTCAGGCTGGTGACACAATCCGAAAGAAAATGATTGTTTTCACAAAAGTCGCAGGATTTATATTTTTGCAAGCGTATGAAAAACAAACATTGATCCTACAAGCATATCGTAACGAAGGGGGTATTTAAAATCTACAAGTCTGTGGAAAAGTATACATCATCTTTATATTATGAAAGGAAAATTATTGTGCCTTTCAAATAGAGTGTGAGAGAAAACACTACCATTGTCTCTGTATTTTTAACGGCTTTTTAATAGTATCAAAGCTAAAGCGATACCAAATATTAGTATATATGCTGTTATTCCTTATTTTATGGGAATTTAAACTTATCCATAATGTCGTTGTTTTATCCTTACTCGGTGTTATTCCACCTCTAACATTATATATAGGCAAGGTCTTACGATTCGCATAAGAAAAACCAGTATGATTTACTGTATGTAAATGCATTCATTTTTCATGCATACATTTGATCAACTATGCTTTGCGTATTATGTTATAAAATCCCAACTCAACTAACATAACATCAGATCAGGAAATTGATGAATTATAAGTCAACTAACAATTGAAAACAGAAACATTTCTAATGAGCTCTTTAAATTAACGCTCGGACCTCGGCAAACAGCAAGACGTAAGAGAAGAAAATGAAGAACCAGAATTCAACCAGACGGAGATATTAGAGAACTTTAAATATTTGGGTGCCTAAGCTACAAATGAATATCCTAATGTAAGAGAGATCGATGGGAGAATTAAAGCAGGAAAATAGGAATACTTTGTTACAATTGTTTGATGCAAATCCTTTTAGCACAACTGAGAAAAGAATCCGCAACACTGTCGCCAAACCAATTTATAACCAAACACATTTTTCTGAGACCTTGTCTGCGGCAGTGAGAAATGAGAATCAGTTACCGAGGAAAATCTTACTCAAAGTCACCAGTAAACGAAGGTGGGCAATGGAGGATAAGATGGAACGAGGAATTCCAGTAACTGTATGGAGACTAAGGAACGCTTGAAAAGGTAAGTAAAGCTGGAATTAAATGGATAGAAATGTACAAAGAATATAAGATGATAAAGAAGTTGGAATGGTATTCGAAGTAAAATTAGAGGGTAAACGAAGTGGAGGAAAGATAAGATTGGTGATTAATGAAGAGAAGATTGGAGCTCCAGAAGTTGACGAAAGCACCAATGGGCAAAGAAGTATAAGGTGCAGTAATGAAGAGGGTCCGAAATGGGCTGTAGTACCGATGGTGGTGATGATTATGCAAGAATCTCGAGTAGCAATAAGTATTTCACTATCCGAATATTCACCACATTTATCCTTGTTCAACCTTCCTTGATTTCCTTCTTGGGTTTCAAGGTCCATACTCCATGTGAATTTCCTGCTCTAATTTTCATTATAAAGATTTACTGAAGTCACTATAAATGGATCTAATTCAGGGTTTCCAATACTTTTTCTGTAATGGAACACTTCGCAGACCTGAGAAGTTTAACGGAACACATTGCTTATTTTTAGGTTAGGTAATTCTACTTGTAAAATTTTAAAAATGATTTAATTAAAACCAATTATTTATTTAGTGATTATGTTTAAATATAAAACTATAGTATTATAATATAAACATATTGATTTAAATTTTTACTTGAAGTAGATAGTAAAAGATCTTTAAATATATTGCAGTGTATAACACCTTTCCAAATTGTCGCGGAACACCGGTGCTCCGCGGAACATAGTTTGGGAAACCCTGATCTAATTGCATTCACTGCGTATCCATTCAAAGCGCTTACACTATATTTAATTCCACATGTAATGTTACTGTGGCATACAATGTAGATTTTGCAGATAAATTAAAACCTAACCAAGAGTTAAATGTATAATTATATGCAAGAACACAGTCATTAGAAGATTGAGCTGCTTTGAGAGTGTTGTCGAATATTAGGCAGAAGTGAGGCACAAGAGGTCTCTTGGCAAATAAACGCACTTCCTAACAAAATCTCGTCGCGAGACTATGGGAAGCATTAACGAAAATTGCTATAAATATTTTAGTGCTTTAAACATGAGTGCAGATACCTTGAAAGAGACATAACGCCATCTTTCTCACTCGTTTCCACAAAAAGCGAAGATAAATCCCACGTTCTTATACGCGAAAACCGAGCGGAGTCATTCGCTATATGTTACTGTCTCCGAATGTGGATAGGTTTGCACATGCCTCATTCCTTAAATGCCTTAACCACGACTCGAGAAATAGAAAAAGCGCAGCGTTCTTCGCGTGGAAACATACCTTGAAGAATGTTAGCCTAGAATTCAAGCTGTCGAAAAGAAGAAACTAGTTCTCCCTTCTCTCACTAGCTGCGGACTAGTCTCTGGGAAGAATTGGACCAAAAGCAATCCAGAAAGTAATTTTCTTCTAGGTTGATAATAATGTAAATAAATATCATTAAAAAAGAGGCGTATAACGGCCAAACTCTGGATCTGGTGAGATAGGCGCAACTTTTCAGGAAAAGTTTAAATATTTTATGCCAAAGAAGGAAAACTGGGTCTGGTTACGTCTTTTCTAGATACAACAAAATACACATAACTTTTATTTTTTAAGTAAAGGTCTACATTTTGTTACGATAACTAATAAGAAATTTTTATCTCTTAATCTTGTTCACAATGACCCAGTAAAAGTATTATTGCCAAGAGGCTAATGGATCACTGCAGAAAGTTGTGAAAAATAAATCTAAGCCTCTACAACCGTATTCAATGAGTGTGTGAAAAGAAGAAATGATAAACCGAGTCTTTATTCCATGAATCTGTAAGTTTGACAATGGAAACTAATTTATTTCGCATGGATCAGGATTTTGCTCTGAAATATTTTATTTATATTCTCTATTGCTCACACAAATCACAACTGCGTTCTACAACGCAGTTGTGTTGTTTCAATTATTCGCGGTGTAGACTGATTACGTTTCCAAATATGATTGTCTGTAAGTTTAAAATGAATAATACGCGCATAAATATTGGTTAACCGAACGCTATAGGGTCCGCTACACGTGTATGTAAGTGAAATCGATGGTTGAAGGCGTCACTTGATGGAAAGACATTATTAAAATGAAATACTAAGTACTATCCACAGAAAATTTATTTTACGACCGGTTTCACAAGTTAACTTTCACATACACTTAACGTGTGTGTAAGCGTAAATGAGTGGGCGAATATTCTCTCTTACAACTCCCAAAATTCTTTCTTGAATCTAGAAAAGATTGATAATTCTTGCAAATGCAGTGATCTCCAACCCGATTACATATATCTTGAATTGCGTTTGCCCGATTGAATATATTTACACTGAGTTTTCGAATCTCTTATCACTGCAAAATTATTTTTTTATAAAATGAATGCAAACAAATGCAATGTAATAAAAATTACTTTATTTGGCGGCAAACGTACTACCATCCAACATTCAACCCACTGTCAAAAGTATGTAAAAAACATAATGCAACAAGGTTCCTGAGGGTAGCCCCACAGGTCGCCTTCGGTGAAAGCAGTTCAAGGTTCGATTCCAAAGGAAAAAATACCATAGAAACTAAATAAAATTAACTTTAGATGCCGTTACTGGGGAAATCTGGTAAATATTAATATTTTGTGAAACTTTTGCGTAGTTATTTCCACGATAAAAAGTAAACTTAGGATTGTGTATATACTGGTCGCAGTTTACTCATTAATGCTACAAACTGTTAATACGTCAAGGTTAAAAGATGAAAAGTAACACAGTAAACAAATAAATCGGATATCAGGAAAATAGAATGGGCTTTTTGGAGGGAAAAACTGCGATTAAATGTCATCTCATAAAAAAACATTTCTCCTACAGAGAAAAACCCGTAAAGAAATAGGGGAGTAAAAAACTAGGAAAAGGAAAAGTATGACGTAAGAGAGTGAGAGAGATTGCAACACATCAGAATTGCAAACTTTATAAACGTTGTCAGAATGCACAATTTCCATGCCATGCCTAGCTATTCATTCATGCCATGCATAGCTACAATTCATATCGAATCACAAATATTCGTCTACTGGACAGTAGATAACCTTAGTTAATACGCAAATAAACAAATTTTACTTGAAAATATTTATAACAAAAAGAATAAAGATAACCACTATTCGTGACATTAAAATGGAGACTTACTAGAAAGTAAATTAGTTTCTGCATATTATGAACATTAGAATTAATGTCATATTGGATTGTTAAAGTTATACATCAGGAATTTCATCATCAGTTCAAATAAATATGATACGTAACATTCCCTTCGTGGCATTTCTTATGAAAAGGTTCTTGAATATAATATCGTACAATTTCATGGGTCAGTGGGTGATAATAGAAGATCACGGAGTAGCCGTTATATATTGCAATCTCCCCAAACCGGTGATGACGACTGGTTGCTAAGGGTATTGGCAATAAAGATAAATCGAAGCCGTGGACACATCCCCTCCGACAGAGGTACATCTGATTCATTCATAGAGCATTCGATTTTATATTCGTGGCCATTCTGAATATCCCTCGCTAACCTCGATCAATAGGCACATTCATTTTTCGTTGGGTCATCTTCGTCTGGACCGCTTCTTCGCTGTGATTGACGCCCTCTGCATCATCGACCGCCATATTATTTTCGGAAACCCAATTCACCTCAATTACGGCGATTGCTTCCCTCTCTCCACCGAAGATGTCTCTCAACGCCACCTGACACTCAATGCACGGCCCCCATTTCGCTAAAAGCGCCCCTGGAACCAATTAGCGCGAGATTTTGTATATTCTGTCGGCATCTTAGGACGCTCCTCGAGACACAATTCTCTTCTTCTTCTGAGGAATTCGTTCGAGAAGAGGTTCTGATAATGCATGGCTAATTCAAGGAATTTGCAAATTTGATCACTTAAAGTTTTTCTCAGGACATTTGATTGTGTGGACGAGAAAAATCAATATGACTCTATACGTCTTCAACTCGGCTTATAGATCTCTCTAGCTTTAGCATACACTTACACTGAGGTCTCTAAAACTAAAGGAACTCAATATTTACGTTTTTTCCTTTGATTATGTTGAAAAGGCTACTAAGGCTACTAAGCCAGGAATTTCTACAAAAGATTTTAATGACGAAAACATTTTGCTACTTCCAATTAAACATAACTATATAAGACGCACTAAGGTTCAAAAAACTAAGTTATTAAGAATAGAATGAAAATCTCATACTTCCGCTGTAAAAGCTGTTTTACGGTATTTATTCCTTATTCTGTGCTTAACTTCTTTATTGATTCAGTTCCTGGATGTAACAAAACAAAAGAAAAGCAAGATTTTATTGCTCACAATCTGACGTAAGATTGTTCTATAGTTTTCTTCTTGTCTTTAACTTCTCGTTTAATCTGATTTCATCACTAAATTTACTTTGCTATTTGTAGGGTTTGCAGGTTTTTTACATCCCCTTTCTTGAGGGTGTTTTCCTGCAGTGGAATATTTTTCCTAAGTCTTAGATTAGGTAATTTATATCCAGAAAGTAGTTTTCTTCTGTGTACTTTTCCAATCTATCTCTTATTTCGTATCTAACATGACAACGGTTAAGACGAAGAAAGAGATTTTGTAGTCCAATCTCGCTCTGAACAAAGTTCTTTTATTATTATTATTATTATTATAAGATTCTATTTCTCAATACAATAATATTTTTCGTTTCAAATCTTCAAAATGCAGTTAACCTATACTGCAGCACTACTTAATATAATGCAATCTTCTTTCCGAATCAATTGTCACTTCTGTAGGTATAGTTTTCCATTATAATAAAAGAAACATCAATTTCCTATAAACTGAAAAACTCAAAGCTATAGTTTATTTCTCACAATAAAATATCGAAGGATAAATTGAAAAACCAAAAGTTATTACTCGCATATTCAGAAGTTAGTCGCTTCAGAACCGCATCCACTTGGTTTCCGTTATCATTTCGTAATTAAAGGCGCTAAATCGAATTTAAACAGAATGCCTAAAAACGCGACAGATATTTCTGCGCTAATGTGAATTAACAGTTCAAAACTTTTTAAAAATGAAATTGGATACATCAACCGAGAAACCTTGAGCTTCATCGTTCGATATCCTTCTGCATCGATGAGTTCAAGAAGAGCAGCGTGGAACGTGAAACAGTTTTGATCGAAGACCGCGTTTGGCTATCAAAGATAAAATATTGACCCATCTTCTATGCAAATATATTCATTGATAAACCGCATCAAAGTCTGGATTAAAACAAGTATTTTTATTACATATTTGACTGAAGCGAAAAAGGATCATTCTCTTTCACTCTATATTTATAAACTTCGATTTCCAGCAAGATTTAGCCCTTCAATCAAAATCAGACTCTGCTTTAACCATTTTCGGGAAAAGCGAGCCAATTAGATTCCAAGGACATCTAGAAAATGCACGAAAGTGGACGAAAATTAGATTTTAAAGAGAGAAGTAACGTTACAGCAAACATTTAAACTAAACTTCTTCCTTTCGATAAATGGCGAGCTTTTCTTAGAATTTCTTAAAATGTATCCTTCCTCATGCTTGCAGTGAAACATTAGTTTTAATTAGATTCCACTTGTTAAATTAAAAATGACGCTCACTAAAATATTATAAGCGTAACAAATACTATGACTTTGGTCGTATCTCTATCTGATTTTCCCTTTTCTCCTTTGGAGTATTCCTATACGTTTTTTCTGATATAACATTCATAATCTTAGGCATTTCTGCAACGTAGGCTTCATCAGCCAAGAATAACATAATTTTGTATCCTCACTATTTGACACTTCATTCCTCAGCATCGGTTATATTATCAAAAGATGCAGTCAGTTTTGGTTATATACACACTTCACTTTTTTTACTAATATCTGCGAAATTTCATTGACATAAATTGACATTAATATATTGAAAAGTAACATAAAAATAACATACAAGTATATTTAATTAAATGGTTACCCTGCCTGAGATCGGCTCACAATTGTTTTCATATATAATATAATTGTTGCTTATTGCATTAAAAAAATAAGCAGAAGAACATTTACAAATAAAAACATGTTACAGTTCAAGAAAAAATGCAAAAAGAAAAACAAGAATTACAAAGTAGATAGATTATAATCCAATACCGCAACTTCCGATAAATGGGTTACAAAACCAAATAAAATAAAACAAAGTATTGGTACATTCAAGTTCCCCTGAGCTAATTCTAGCTCATCAGGGGGTGCTCCATAAATGTGTTCACCTATTTATTGTACACTAGTTTTTTCATATTCATTTTCACCTCAGAGATATTTTTAATCCCGTGCATATAATCAGGCAGATTAACTTCTCTTCTAATTATTTCGTTAACTATTTCATTTTCAGCATCAAAGAGGTTGACTATAATTCTTATTTTGCGGTCATTAATCACCATTAACGCAACTCTAACTTCAACTTTCTCGTGGCACGGAGAGTAGCAGCGTGGTATTGGATTTTGGTGTGACACAGCAGACAACCCGTTATTTGCGTGGGAGGGAAATGAGTGAAAAATAGAAACCCCGAGGAAGGAAAGCGGAGGTTGATGGAAATTTAAGGGGAGATGTGAATTGGAAGATGTGCGTGCGGAAGGAGACACATATTGGGAAGAGAGCGGATGAGTAGAGGGATTCCGGGATGCTCGAGTGGAGGGGGTGTATTAAAGGGTGGAACGAGATAAGACGCAATATATACATCCTGAACTCGTCAAGGGAAGTAATGGAGAGGGGGCGAACAATCTGACCCGAGACAATTGCCTCTTGGCCAGATTAACTTTGGCACCTTCTCACCTCCATCTTCTAAAACCTATTGTCGGTCCAACGTCAACTTATATTAGACCCCATACTCTCCTCTACCCCTCGGCTTATGAGCTTTATGAGGAGATATGTGATTGCCTGTGCATGTCGCCCTCGGAAAACTTTTGTCTCTGGATCGAGTTTGTTTTCCTACTTATCCTCGTCTGATAAATACTCTTGATGTTTGCGGTATGATTTATGGACTTAAGGTTCTTCCATATACATTTTATGAGTAATAAATGATCACGCAGTCATATTTGATTTCCTGTCTAATTTTCTATGCTGTGAAAAGATGTCCAAGGAAAAAAGTATTTATCGCCGTCTATAATCTTATATTATTAGTAAAATAAAATTGTAGACGACATTTGTAATCAAAGGACCAAAAATGCAAGGATTTTCTTTAAAATATGATATATTTAATATGAATACATAATATAGTATTAATCGATTTTAAAATGTAAATCAGTTGATTGTGAGAAAAAAATAAATGCGAGTTGTTTCCATCAGTCTCGTGCTTCGAAAATTCACAGGAATAGAAAATAAACTTGAAAATAGGTCGGTTTTCTGTGTGCTTTTGCAAGCCAAAGTTAGCAGGTTGACATTGGATTTCGATAAAATAATTCAATGCAGGCGGTTCCGTCTCTGATCTTCCTGCGCTAAGTCAAAATCCTACGTATCCTCTTAACTTTCCTCGTATTTTCAAAAAAGCTGTATTGATCCTCATTAACTCACTATAATCACAAAAATTGCCCCACTAATTTTCACTTCATTTTAATTGAAAAATGAAGGCAGAGTAATTTTCAGGAACTAATGCAGATACAGTTAAATGTGGTATAACGCCCATAATACTACAATTATTAAGAAAACGTTTTTCAATTCTGAATTATTTACTTTAAATATATAACCAACAAAGAGCATACTGAATGCAATATATGCAGCAATAATTCGTTGGTAGATTCACCGATAGAGAATACTATACTATTTTCATTAGTTCGGTAAATCATATCCATGATCATATGCAGTAGGCGCAAAGAGCATTATACTTCTGACACTTCTTTGTGGGAATTGAGGCAAACATTTTTTCTAAAAATCCTGAAAATTAACTTACGAATCTCGTGAACTCTCTCCATAAATGTAAATTCTTTCCATCAATAATAGAAACCTGATGCTTTCATTTGGAAAACGGAACATGAATGGCTTAAGAAATCCTGCTAATATCCTGCTAATATTCTTCAATAAATCAGTTTTAAGACAGAATCGTCAGACGAACTCATAGTTGTTCTTTTAGTTAGTTATTTATTGAAAATGAGCCCAACGGGAGTATATAGTTCTCTCAGCTCCTCAAGAATTTTTAAAATTTTGAAAAGGAAAATTCATATTTGAAAATGAAGAAATATGCGCTTAATTTGGCCCAGCCATCACTTTTTCTTCTAAAGTCGTGCGTGGCTGTAATCTTATTACGTTAGTGCTGAGAGAACAATATTTTTGAAGAGATGTGTGCTCCGCTTTCATTTACATGTCAGTTTTTAATGAAAGAGAACAACTCCAATACCAAATGAAATGTTCGGTGGAGCTATCAGACTGAAAACTGATCCAACTCACAACCCTACTACAATTATATATCAAAAGATTTAGAGAAAGAATTATGTGACTAGGCAATAACAGGATTGAGGTAGCTAGTAGTTGTTTTGCTAACTAGCAAGAGGTAACTCAAGAGCTAGTTAGCTCTTGCGTTAGATAATTTGCAAAGTGATAACATTCCAAATGTGCGAAGATCCGTGAACTGTTTCCATAGCACAAAGAACGGGTAACAAATATGATTGCGGTTATTTAACATCACTCATATCTCGGTAAATTTAATTTCGTTTCTGGAATAAAAAAGAATAAATGAAAGAATCATTTTCCTTTAGTTGTGCCAAACGTTCAACGAAAATTGCCTATGACCTAATTATAATCTATCTATGCGTGCTAATCAAGAAGTAGAAAGCTAAATAAACTTCCAGTCCTTCTTCGCGATGGCAAATATATGTTCTGCCTTTCATTTTTCAATTCCCTCCCAATATCTCATTTCCACTGTCTCACGCACTCTTCTCGGACACTACGACAACTCCACCAGCGACGTTGTCCGACAATAAGGAATTTCATCCGCCTTTTATTACAGCCTCCACGTCACTCCATCCCCCCTTCAGCTTGCCACTTTTCCGAGACAGCCTCCCTTATTCCCCCAAACCCTTTTCACCGTCTCAATCCGCGTGCACAGAGAAAGAAGGAATGCCGGGTCTTTTTGGTCTCTCTTTGCTAGGACACGAACCGCTGCCCTCAGCACCAAAAAGACGCTCAAGGGCTAAAGCAATAAAAGGTGACGATTTGGAGAAGATTCCGACGAGACATCCACTGCTCGCCAAATAAGAACTGTATAGAGAACCTAAAAATATATTAGCGCGAGATATGTACATTGAGCTTAATTTGCGGGTTATTTTGAAAACCAAACAGCTGCCGTGCGAGAATATTTAAAGGCACATTTATTCTGATAAGCTGGTTTTGGTTTTATTATGGTTACTAATGGTAAATGGTCATTCATAGTTGATGTTGAATTAATTAGACCTGATGAAACTCACGAGCAAGATAGAATAATGAAATATCACTTCGATTTCCCGGAAGAACCCCCGGCTGAGTGGTACACTCTTAAGAAGACCGGAGGAGGTTGAAAAACTCATTCTTTTCCACTGGCTGTTAACATAACACTAACAGTATCCTACACTAAATCTTCAGCATCCTAGATTACTACCAATACGTAATTTCCATTTTTCCGAACCAATTTAAGAGGATTTATGAATAAAAAGATATTTTAAATTACCCCGTGAAATACCAATGCCTAGAACAAAATAAAATGGAAAAATATTCCACTTTATATTTTTCCATTGATATATGAATAATGTAGAAATTTACCAAATTATTCATCATTCATATCATTATTCATATAATTGATCTCAAACTCTTCTTATAAATGACTTGGGTTATTTAAATCGTAGTTTAGAGCCTTTACTTATAAAATAAAGCTTGCATTTTTATTATTTATTTGATCGAGCTAAATCTTGTTTTATGATTTAGAACTATAATTAAAAAATCATTCTGAAATGAAATAGTCCAAAAGATAGTTCAGGGTGTTTCTAATAAGAAATTAGTCCCCTAATACAAATTAGGGTGTCCCAAAAAAATCAAAGTCATTTCTTTCGGACGCATACCCCCTAATTTTTTTCTATTTGGTCTTATAAACTTACCCAATAAATATAATTGCGTTTGGATTATGGTAACCCGTACCGACTTGATGCCAAACAATTTCGAGAAATAAAAATGTTTACCGACAAGGAAAACACCAGGTTAATGGGTAATTAACAAACGGATTCTCACGAATCTTTCAGGGCACGTTCTTTGCTTAAAAATAGTGGAAATAGAAATTTATTTTCTTCCATTTCTTTCTCTGATACCTTCCAAGCATTCTTTAATTTTATTTTTTATATATTTTTCCAAAATTACCGAAATTCAAGATATTACTACAATTATTAGACTTCCAAAGAGTAAGTGGTTGGATTGATAAGATGGATTGGCTGTTTTTACGTTTTGTTCTTCGCTGCGGCTAACGAGACAAGCTATACAGTGGATTATATTTGACGGCCTAAACCATTTGATCGTAGCAAAAGAGGGCCTTATATACATAAGAAAATGTTAATCAATGCCCTTCCATAAAATCTTGTAGAACTTCAGTCAAAAAAGACACTGGAAATATAAATAAAAGTCTACCGAATAAACTGCGGACAGTATATTTTTATTTCTTAGTGAATAATGAGTAGTATTTGCTGCATCAATAAAAATCTGATGTGGCCAGCACATGACTTTCTCCATACATAAGATGTAAATATTTATCTACGACAGTAATTTGGAACTCAATATTCCATCTAAACTTGGAAGAAGAGTGATCAATTTATATATTATCATCTTTGACGTCAAAAACATTATAAATAACGTTTTTCTTGGCATGATAGATGAAAAACGATGAAATTGGCCTTTCGCCCATAGAGCCCAGAGCGCCCACAAAGTGCATAATGAGCAACTTCCGGTTTATCAGTATTTCATGAATAACTCCTACACAATCAGTGATACAAAAATATGTTTCAACCAAAAGTTATAGTAAATTTTATTTTCTAAAACTTTTATTTATAATAGTATATACCTAAATATCATATTTATGGAGATATTTTGAAAACCGGAAATGAGCTTTGAAGAATACAGCTCGACTTCCGGTAAACGGATTTACTCCAAAAACTAATCAACTCTTAAGAAACTAAATAAAGTACTATATATGAAATTTGGTGTTGATATAATGGATCGTTTTTAAGTTAGAGCGCCCACAAAGTACATAACGGCTACTTCCGGTTCATCGGTATTTCACGAATAACTCCTAATCAACCGGTGATACAAAAATATGTTAAATACAAAAGTTATAGTAAATTACATTATCTAAAACTTTTATAAGTAATACAATGCACGTATATATCATATTTATGGAGATATTTTGAAAACCGGAAATGAGCTATAATGAATGAAGCTCGACTTACGGTCAACCGATTTACTCCAAAAACTAAACAACTCTGACAACACACACCACAGTACTATATACGAAGTTTGGTATTAATACGACCAATAGTCTTCACGATAGAGCGCCCACTAACACACACACACACACACATACACACAGACATCATTCCGAAAATAGTCAAAACGTGTTCTAGGGACCCCAAAACATGTATTTCCGTTGAAATCTCGAAGTCGAATTTTTTCATGAAAACAATACTTTCTCTATACTTCGTATATGGAGAAAGTAATAATGTGATGACATATATTTGTTACTTTAACCAGCATTGATTTTTAGCCACTGCAGTTGCCACTGTAAGTAAGTATTAAATTAACATTTAACCTCGCAATTACGTTTTCATGTGGTTTTAACAACAAAAACTCTGTATAAATAAATATACTGAATTATATATAGATAAATAACAAACTATAAATAAAATACTGTACTATATAACTGATAAAAAATACGTATAAAGAATATGGAAAAATTTAGCTGTATTAAACCTATCAGAAAATAAATTCGGAGTGATATAAAGATGGAACATTAAAATAAAATAATTGAAATAAAGTATGTGCTCATCATATTTGCAACAATGTTCCGTTTGCTCTAAGTAAAGAAATATGTTATTCGTCAGCAATAGGAGTTGAAAAGAATTTCATTGCCTAAACATGGTAATTAACTGACTTAAAGAAATCAGAAAAATACTGATAAAATCCGGTGAATCGCTAATCAAATAAAATATTATGTACTACTTTCACAACTAAAAATCAATGAATAATAAAGTATAGAGAGCGCATAGATTGTTGCGATAATCACACAAAATATTAGTAGTTTATCTCGACAAAAATTAACATTATTCAAATTCATGTTCTTTTGTGCACTCAGATTTCCGTTTTGCATCTGCTGTCCCGAATGCGGGGACGAAGCATTTTAAAAGCCGAAATATGTGTTGACGGCGGGGGGTCGCTTTTTGGAGCGACAGTGCCGCGAGTTTGACCCGAAACGCATAAAGCAGATACGATGAGGTGACTAGCACGATGGATTGAAACCCTTTTCTTAACACCCCATCCCTCCCACTCAATCACTGCAATCTTGGTCTCCCTCTTGCCAATATCCTTCTGAGTGGAAACCCATTGTCTGCGAAGTCATGAGATGAGAATTTTCCCTTCTCCCGCTGCCGCCCACACACCTACACCCCATGTTTCCCCTCCTATTGCCTTCCACTGACTTCTCGTTCGCCCCCTCTCTTTCGCTATCTCCTGCCTACTTCTTCGCACTTTCCCCTTTGAATATGCTTCTTAAGCAATTTTTCACACTCACCCAGGGTTTATTCTCAAAGAGAAGACAATGAACGATTTCACAGAAACTGAGCTTCATGATAAAAAACCTCAGTTGCAAAAGTTACTTATAGAATACATGACTTCTACGAAACTTAATGTTTTAAGGAAAATCCTGAATTTTTGGTATTTTAAATCTTTTAACCAAAGCGTATCTATCTATGGCAGGATTTTCCATTTTTTTCTGTAACGGAACACTTTGCAAACCGGGGAAGTCTAACGGAATATTTAGCTTATCTTTAGGTTAGGTAATTCTATTTGTAAAATTTTAAAAATCATTTAATTACAAATAATTATTTATTTAGTAATTGTTTTTAAATATAAACAAAAATAATATTATAACATAAACATAAAAATATGAATTAATAAAGCATTTAATGACTTTTATTCTCCAATTCTCCATTAAGACTACAGATTGCCGCGGAACACTGGTGTTCCGCAGAACATAGTTTGGGAAACTGTGATCTATGGAATTAACTCATAATTGTTGTATATCTTCCGTAATTTATATCTTATATCTTTCGGTATCTTTCGTCATTTGATACATTATTACAAGAAATAAGAACGTCTTTAGTCAGAACTAATAGCATCTCATGTGTAAATTTCATCATTTGCCAAACATTCGAATATTTCCTGAAAATTCCATCTGGTCTCAGTTGAAGCTAATTTTCTAGAAAATAGTTGGGCGAATTGGGTTCGATGATCTTTGAACCCGTAAGTACTTTAGCTGTATTTCGTTGTTCCTTTATCGCTCCCTCTATAGAAGCAGTGAATCATTAGAGGGTCCTCTTTGAGGTCCAGCTTTGTGAAAAATTCCTCTTTTCATTCAAGAACTCGTATTTCACACGAAAGTGCTCTTCTATGCTATTTAGCCTACTTCATTTTTATCCATTTCTGTTCTGAAGGAAGAAAAATTAGCCATGAGCGAGAATCAAAAATTGTTTCAGTCACAATTAAGATATACTATACGAGTAAAATGTAGCTTGCATACTGCAAGCAGATCGAAAACACTAATGTCATATCGGCATTATATCGGGATAGTCCTCAAAAGAAAAAAAAAGGATTGAAAATGTTCTATAAATTCGCTGCAATTTAATTGTCTGGCATCGAACCTGGGTCTACCTGGTAAACATACTATGCAGCACAACAGGAGATCACCATCTCTAACTATGTGTGAAAATTCAAGCAGAAATATTGGCTGCAACTGCCTGAAACGACGTCCTACTTTTCACGAAAGTAAATGGCTCTCTGGATTCGAACCAAGGACTATCTAGGAAATCTAAAACATGTTTTTGAAAAGTATTTATGATCTCTATCTATATGCCGAATTTCAAGTTTTAACATTATTGGAAAAGGGTTCAAAATAATTCTTAAAAATCGGATCGGTTACTGATTTTAGAGACGCCTGGTGTCGAACCCAGGACATTTTGGCAGCTGTGAATGTACAGCATGACTTTGTAGGACTTTATATTATTTCAAACAAAGTTTAAAGCCGATATCATGCCGGGAAGTACCTAAAATTTGTCTCCGTTATCTCCATAAGAAATGCATTGAGAAATGTAAATGGCACTCTGGGATCGAACCAAGGACCATCAGCCAATATGTAAAATTTGATTATGAAATATATTTAAGATCTCTAACACCATTCCGATTTTCAAGTTTCCATGCCATCGGGAAAGTGTCCAAAAAAATTTTAAAAATCGCCACAATGCATTTTAAACAGACGATTTTTGCCCCGACCTAGCATCGAACCATGGACAATATTTGAAGATGTCTTTTTGATTTTCGTTGGATATGCACGGTCTCTAGCGATTCCTTGAAATTCAACTCTCTACTTTTTCGGGAAGTGCCTCAAAAAAGTTTTCGAAAATCCCTACCATGTATTCTTATGGAGAAAATCGCGACTTTGGGGCCTTCTGGAATCAAACCCATGACACTGAGGTTCAAAATCACAATTTTTCTGGTGGTTACACGTTATGGCCAATTCGTCGTAAAAATTTCAAGTCGGTGGCACTTGTTAGAATTTTGATCCCCAGTGAGAGTGTATATATATTTAGGTATATCCGGAGAAGCATCTATATATAATAGATGTGTGAATTTTTTCATCTCAGTTTAATGCCCTATTCTTCGATAACTGTTTTTCAATTCATAAAAAGAGATGCAATTGTTTGTTGGCAATTGTTTACTACTTTCAGCAGTCTTAGTGGTTTGAGAGAGTTGAGGACTCAAAATGATACGAACCTAATAATTATTAACTATTGAAAGTCAAAAGTTTTCAGAAGAAAAAACTCTTAACTTCCTCAAATCAATACGACTTAGTGAATTTAGAGGTTACCAGTTAATCCACATTTCGGATTAAAAACTTCTGACTTTTTAGAAGATGCTTATCAACTGGGTTTATGAGAGTATGAAATTTTTAGCGGATATGATAATCATTTATGTGAGTCAATCGTGCAGACTCAATATCGTGAAACATAATTCTGATACATCTCAAACAAAGAATACCTATTCAGCCATTTCGGCAATCATTTCGCCTCTCATTCATTTCACAAATAATTAATTTTCGGATATCACAAATAAAGCACGATATTATAATTTGAAACAAATTAAACGATACTTATTGGTTTCTAAATATAATTATCTCTTCAAAAGAAGCTTGTTTTTCTGAATAAATGAAGGTATAAAATATTTCGATGAATTATGCAAATATGATCTATAACATTAAGAGAATGGACGAATCGATACTTTTGTTAGCTAACTTCTTCTTCTAACTAAGAGGATACTACAGCTGAAGATCTAAAGATTGCTGCAGGGAAAAGTTTATAGTTATATTAGTTATATAGTTTATATAGTTGTATAGTTTATAGTTATATTAACGTTTATATTTTAGTCAGCAGCCATCTATTAATTATAAAAATTTTGGAGACCAGTTGTTCACATCGTTATTAATTCCTTTTAATTAAAGAGTAAATAATAAAAATAGTTATCCACCCCTTCCTAATTAAGGATAAACGAAGAAATATGACTGAAATACTGGCAACAAGATACTCTCGTAAGAACACTCAATTGCTTATAAGCTATATTTTGCATTCTATTTTATATTTATAAATTAATGTACACTCCTGGCCAAAATTAACTCAGCACCTCCCTAGCGATCCTTACGGCCGGTGCTGCGTTAATTTTGGCCAGGACTGTACAATGAAACAAAAACTGTGCTGACAGAAAAAAATTGATTGGAAATATATCGATACTGAAACGGTTTGTGATAATTCCTGGCTAAATTAACTGCTCAGAGATAAGTGCCATAATTTTTATTAAATAATGTCCTACCATTCGAGGACTTAAACTTCTCACATGCGTCAATAGTGAAGTAAATCAAGCTCTTTTAATTATAGAATATATCCCCCCAAAAAGGTGTCAGATCGCAATACATAAGCGAAAGAATGGTTTTTAGAGTGAAACTCCTTCACCGAAGCGGTTTCCTATTTTCAAATGTCAAAATTCGAGTATTTCCAACCTCTTCTACGTATTTACTCCTCTTATTCTCTGAATCGGGGACATTCAATCTTTGACTTTTTCCGAACCTAGGACTTCGAATTCACGTGGCGAACAGCGCCAATATATCAGCAGAAATGGAGTTCGAAGCACTGAAAGAGAGAAACTCTATAGACTGAGAGAGACAGTCCATATTAGTTTTTCATTCTGGCTGAGATGAAAAACGTTCAATTGTCCTCGCGCATTGAGTTAAGTGCCTGCTATCGGATGGATTCGAATTAATGGTCTTTTTCCTTTTATTTCGAAGATTCTCAGGTTTGCGTGGTTCTTTTATTCATTCGGGGAGATTAGATATTGGCATCGATTTTCCTTTTTTACTTTAACGGTCACAAAATCCGACAAATTTTCCACGTCCTTTTCCCGGTCCTGAATCATGCGCGACAGCTACAAATTGAACGCTATTTTCCGTAGCATACTTTTCTGATCGAACACAATGGAATACTAATGGACGTCATTAGATAAAATATTCTATAAATTTCGCTGCAATAGAAAATTTATCCATTTATAAAATATTTCTCTAAAATTTCGTCTCAAGCGATGCACATTCTACTCATAATATATATTTTGAATATGAAATCACAGCATAAAGATTATTGTTTACACAAGTACGACAAATAGACAAGAGTATTATTTTAATTTCTTATATACACACTCACTTCATAAACACTATGCTATTACCATAGTTCATAGCCTTAATTGTTTACTATTTCCCCATACTGGTATTTTATAGGAGAGCAAAGAGATAGAGAAAGAGAGACTTTAAATCAATCTAAAAAACTTGAATATTTTAAAGGTTTAGATCCCAGAGCATATTAATATATTATCACGAATTACATTAATTACGATTGAGCCATTTTATATACTTTCACTAATAAATACACGTGAAAAGTTAAATTTAGAAATCCATGCTTATTTCTTCTCCTCCCGCCTTTTAAACTTTAAAAATTCTTCTCATTTTTTCCCATACTATCTCTTTAATTATTGTATAATCTATGACGATGGGTTAGTAGAGAAGAAAACGTTTAGTCTCCATCCTGCCCGAATAAAGACGAATCAGTATTGTTAATAAACTTTGAACTACTTAGGAAAGAAAGAGATATAAAAACATACTTTGCATCTCAAACCATTAATATTATTCTTAAATAAGCTGAAAAATCCAGAAAATGAGAATAGAGGTTGAATTTCATCCGTACCTAATTTACGAACACTCTTGAGCCACAGAGTATGAAAACATAGTTCGCACGCAATCGATAAATGTAGTCCTGCGTGGGATAACAAGTTCACATTGCGGGCAACTTTATCTCCTCTCCATTCGAGCGGAGTTTATCCGAGACGGCCAATATCTCCATTGATCCCTTAATTTCCCCCTCATAACGTATTTACCATCAAACCTCACGCAGCAGCTCGCGACATCCAAAGACACCCGCGACGTGCAGCGGACAGAGCGTGAGAAAGCCCAGATTTCCATCGAAGAACTTCGCCACTAAATTTGCGAACGTATCCATTTTAATTACATCCACTAGATTAGGCTGACCCTCATCCGTGGCACAAGCAGGGCCATCTATCGGGAGTCTTTCTTCTCTTCAGTCCCCCTCCCGAAACAATCTCGTCCCCTTCATTCCTGGCTACTGAAAACCCTGCACGCCTCTCCGCCCCCCTCCCCCTTCGCCGGAGACCCTTTGGTGACACCAAGAGAAGGCTATTGAAGTCAACCACGTCGGTCGCTCCCTTTGCTTCTGGACCTTCCGCTGAATGCTTTGTTAGGAGTGGCCAAAGGAGGCAGTGGGGGAGGCGGGGGGAGGTCCAAAGAAGCTCCCATGGAAGAGAGAGAGATATGGGAAAGAAAAGAGCGGGATTGGATAAGAGAATTAAGGATAGGAAGGAACGCTCTAGGGAAAAAGGAGGGAATAGCTGTTCGTTAAGAAAGTGAAAAGGAGTAGTATTGGACGTTAAAGGATCATTGTGCTAGGTATTCTGAAAGGCCGTGGTTTGTAAGGGGACAGCATCCCTGACGCATGCGGTGCGAAAACCGTGCAGAATGCATGCGAATGAATTAATTCGGGAGGCAATTCCGCCGCGGAGATTGCATTCATCTGAACGTGCGGACGAGATTTCTTGGGCTGTTAACATGCGCAATTAGCATTCCTGTTTGACTCTAAATTAATTCCTATGATTTATATAAGGTTTGAGAAAACCCAGTATTATTAATGTATGAATAATATTATTATTTCATCCAAAAGAATCCAGAAGATTTGTATAAGGGTCTTTTGATCAATTCAAAAAACGTCCTCAATCAATACTCAATTTTAGTACCCAAATTTATTTTATACATCGAGAAAATATAAGATTCCTGCAAAAATGATTAAATGTATTCAAAATACATTTCAAGGAGAAAATAGATTTTGAGAGAGAAATTCAATTGTTAGTAAAGAAGAGCGAGCTTTTTTTATCAATCGAAAATTAATTTCCGAATGACCAAAATTTTTCCGCTTATCATTTTTAAGATATTTTTCTTTCTATAGATTCTTAAAATTCGCTGTAAAGCTTTCGCAGATTTTTCACGAGAAGATGATAAAAATCTTTTCGAGCTCAAGAAATGAATTCACTCAGTAAAGAGCCTTTGTCTCCAAGAGTCTTTATATCTTTCATTTTGATAATAAGCATCGTTATCATAACCATCTACGATAAAACAATAGCTGAATGAAGACGGCAAATACATAGATTGGATTTAGAATGCATTACACAATTTGCGTTAAATTCAAGAATTGTTATGGGGTCAAAAGACATTTCCCCTTCTAGTTGTGAGCTCTGCAAAGCACAACAACCTTAGAGCACCCCACCTGACGCGGTCACCAGAAATGTACGGCGTCAGTTTTACTTGATTACGGTGCACAAATTCAGAGGTGGACCCACCACGGAAATTTATTAGAGCCCACAACGAATGGAAGAGGTATAATTATAAAAGTGTTTTATATTGCGCCGAAAAAACTACAACGCCGGCTAATCTGAGCGAGGCACTCCTTTTCATTAACATACGCCTCGGATTGAAATTACTCGGATTCATTTAAAGTGACCTCTTTTTTTCCCTTAGGACGGATAATAAGGTTCGATTTATCTCCTCCGAAAATAACCCGAAAGGTATTCTGTTTAATTAGACCGGCAACCATCTGATTCATCCAATTCTTTCTTTTTTCCTCAAACTAAAAAGAAAAGAGGGGGAAAATGGAAATTAATGTAGCAAAAAAAGGCAAATCGGGCAAGAAAGGAGAGGGATGTAGTGATTGGTGGAGTGGTCCCTTTCAAAATGGACGGAGAAAGAACTCGGATGGATTGATAAGGCTAATGGAGTTTCTTAAAAATGCCGCCAACTCACTTCCCCCCCATGGAACTCCTCTTCCTTCCCAGACAACGCTTTTGACTCCGGGCCTCAGGAAGCCTGTAATTGAACCCCAGTTCTTTCACTTTGAAGCGAGCCTTTTACGAAGAAAGAAAACTCTCCTCTGATTGGAAGGGTCCGTGGTTTCAGAGGTGAGGAAGGCGGATGGGTTTATTTTGAAATGAATAGAGACGGCAAACGATGCACCAGCACCGGCGACAGAGTAAACCCGTTTTTGCTGTTCTGCGAACCCGAAATGCATCGTTTTACAGCAAAAAAAAGCATTTTCTTTGAAGAAGATCGCGACCCTCTCCAGATTTTCCTTCCCATACATATTGAAACTGTTCCCATTTGGGTCACAAAGGACTTACTGAAGTAAATTCATCCAATGTGGTCGATCTTTTTTATACACCACAATATTACCTACGCATAAAGGCAACCTGCGAATGGAATGTAATCCGATCCATGCCTTTGACAGGTTTTATTTTTATAGAGTTCACTCGACTCATCGCCGTATAATAGACTAACTAGATACTTAGGCACAGAAGAGCAAAACAAGCAAACAATTGTTTCTTCCGTAAAGTAGAGAGTGAAGAGAAACTCTCAAAGAATAATTAATAACCCTCTAATAGTTGTATTTTATGGAGTGGCGCATGTAATCAAACTAAATATCAAACTAATAGGGAGAAGAAACTTTCACAATTTCTGTCAAAGAAAATGCCTTTCATGATAGAATTTTTGTTTAGAACTGATCGATCAATAATTTCTACGAACCTGCTCGTTAAAAAATTGTTTTTCATCAGTACTTTTAATAATAAATAAAACTTAAAAAAATTGGGATGAAAAAAACTTGTGGATGAGATCAAACAAATAACGTTACCTACATTAAAAGTTGCCAGTCTACAGCGATATCATTCGACAACACTCCATCATACTTTTATGAGACTAAATTGATTAAGCAAATATTGTTTTCCCGAGTGGAATTGATATTAATATCATTCCAAGCAATCTTAGAAAGGAATAATTATCCTAAATATATAGAAAACCGTAAAATACCAAATATGATAGGTAGATGTAAGGTAAGTTTTTCACTAATAATTTATTCTTTATTTATCTTTGTATCTCCCATTTTTCAAAGTCATATATTTAGCGTCGCTTTAATCAACCGTGAGTGTATTCATTTCGTATCAAGATAATTATTTAAAGCGGAATTGTATCTCGAATTGAGATAAAATCTTACTCACTCAACAGTGAATCGAAACCTTTGTTTCACGAGGTGCAACTAAATCTTTTTCTTTTTATGGTGGTTATGGTAGCTAATGGTGAATAATATGTACTTCAGTTTATTTCAAAATCTTACTCTTCCTACGAAATTTAGGTTACAATTTCACACTCGGTGAAAGATGCAGAAGATTTTCATTTTGATATCTTTCGAATAAATTATTCTTTAGTATATCTGGCAATATCAAAATATATAACCAGTCAGAAGAAATAGTTATTATAAAGGTATTTAGAGGGACATAAACGTCTCCAGTATACTATCATCTAAATGAATTTTACGATAATCGCAACAATCATACGAACTTTTAAATAGTTCAATACCTCTCTATAAATACATCAATCCAATGTTTTCCTAATTAAGGTTAAAAATTAAAAAATACAGTACAGAAGAAGGCACTTCAAAGGAATGTCTTTTGAATATTCATTCAAAATCATAAGAAAGGCCCAAGAGACCGTTAATGTACTGAAGAAAGGTTAAACTAGGTTTTTGAGATCACGATTTATTTATTTGTACTCTGCTGTCATTGATTTTACTCCATAGAATTTGGATTCCACAGAGAACAATAAATTAGGCTTTCCTGCCAATTAAAGTAACTGAAATTTGATAAAGGTGAAATATCACGGTAAGTCAACTCAAATATCATTTCATTTTAAGAGCTCTTATCTCTATGAACAAAATTTGACGATGAATGGGATAGTGAAACACTTTTCGCGAGACATAATAAAGCTTCACGACGATACTTTAACAGATGAGTACATAAACCAAGGGAAAATATTTCAATATTTTTGCCGGTTTAGCATAGTGAAGTATATATAAATCAGAACTCAAACAGTACAGTACAAATATATTCCTCCCTCGTGGAAACAAGAATAGCTCTTTAACATTTAAACGCTTCCATCTCCTCCATGTGTCAATATTGAGTAAATATTGGTATTATCTCCTATTAATCGCCAGCATTATAGCTATTAGTATGTATTTTTCTCTTTCTTTCCGACGTTATTTTCGGCAGAACTACGGTTCGCTACAATTTAGGAGCTCTGTGGGGATTGAGGAACCACGCGCTTTCTTGTCTCAGGTTATAATATCCTTTTCCAAGAGAGAGATCCAACAAACAACGCCCCCCCGCCTCTCCAAACACCGCTCTCCCGCAAAGCATGGGACCTCGTTGACTCCCTTTCATCCGAATCGTGATTTCAATTCTCAGCCTCGCTTCCTGCGAAATCTGATCTCATCCCACCCCATCCCCCTCTCTCCATCTGTCTCCTTTTCCCGAACTCTCCCAAGCCGAAACTTTTGCGAAAGAATACGGATTTGAGCATGTCATCCCTCCATCCGATCTCCCTTATACTTTTCCATCCCTCCCACAACTTCTCAGCTGCAGCGCCAGATTCCCAGGAAGCGTGACAAAATTTAGGGTTTAAGGAAAAGGGCGATATAAGTATACCGAGTATATTTCGATTTCTCTCGAGCAACCGTATTGGTTCCCACGAAGAGGGTTCGAGGGCAAGATGGCCCCTCGAAGTCATTTGTAAAGTTACCCCTAGAATTGAATACTTAGATTCGAAATACATCTAAATTTCTAAGATTTTGAAAAACTTCTTATCTGAATATTTTTGTAAAGAAAGTGCTATTTATGATGCTTACTTTCAGAGGTAAATTCTCCGTTTTTTTTGTCTCTTTCAGTACTCAGTGTGCATCTCTCGCTGGTTCTTCAACTACGGCCGCGTGTACCCTGTTTCCTACCCATTTTACAAATCAAATTCATTGAAATTTAAATGGGTGGTTTTTTCTGGGTTTACGGCATGATAACTATTTATTAGTTATCTGTTATAAATTAATAAATATCGGATATTCCATTAACTGCGAATGACTCAAAGTGAATAAAATCCAGACATTGAATATCACATAATGGAAATCTTCTGCGATTACGTAAATATAAAATTACAATTATCGACGTACTTTGCACGTATGAGCTTACAATTTTGAATCCAAATCAAGGTAACTATTTTATAAAAATGCCCTCTAAAAAATCAAGAACAATCCTTTTAATATACTTGTAGTTAAGTATGGTATATTTATATTACATTTACTTAGTAGTGGTCACCCAGTACTAAAGACAAAATCAATGAAAGCCTCAAATCTTTGTCAAAGGCGGCCAAAAATAAGACCACATTTCCGCTTTCACACCACTATCAACAGCAATCTTTTCGCTAATCCTTCTGAGATTTTCATTTTCTCAAAGAACATTATCCAGAATATGTAGAACAATATATACCTACAGATAAAATATCTAAGACATCATGATAAAAATATTAAAACTATGTATCATTTAAAAGAATTGACAGTAATTAGAATTTTAGACTATTGCAAGAACTTCCATTGTTGCATTTGAAATCTATAATATAAAATAGAGTGTGGGTGTGTGTATGTATGTATGTATGTTCGCTAGGAACAATGATTGCATTTGTGCTATTCAATCCAGCTCCATGTTTTTTCGCATTTTAGCATCGGGGTACAAATCAGCTCCATAATACGCTTACTTTCCGCAAAGAATATTCATCGGTTTTTTTTAGTGATATATAATATATTTCTGCTGTTTTTAATCATCGTTTCCAATATCCATTTGTGCCTTTCTGAAAATTTCTCTTTAAAAATGGGCCTAATGTGATCTTCGAATACAATTATTATAATCTTTAAACGATTGTGGTCTCCATCGGTGAAATTGTTCGTTTATAGGATATGAGATTGAATATTTAGTCGAGGTGACTTTGTAGACTTAATCATAACTGTCTTTTCTTTGTTTATTGGTTTGGAAATATTGTCTCAATCGAAAAATTTGTTCATTCAAAAGATATGAGATTAAATATTTAGTTGATTGTTACTTTGTAGACTTAATTATGATTTTTCCCTATCTTTATTGCTTTTAAAAGTATTTTAGCCTGGCATTTGCTATCTACCTAAAATTATGAGGCAAGAGTAGGGCTGAAACAATAGTATTTATCAATTTCAATTTTCCCGTTGAGAATCAACGGACACCTCTGCTAGTTGGTACATAATTTAAAGGTGAATTTCTCAGTGATACGGCAATCTATGAGATTTATTTGCATTTGGGGAATAATCTTTCGCTGATACCGTGAACATTTACCTATTTAACATCTATCGGTGTATTTTGCTAATGATACATTTTAGATAGCATTAGGTTTTTTAAATACAATAGTCACGGATATAAACGATCGATAATTTTATCCACGCTTTCGTTTTCACAGCACATAAGCAACCTCAACGACGTAGAATCTCTAGATTGCAATTTCCTGCTTGATTGTACTTTTTTATTTTGGAATTAATGTTTATTCTCCCCAATGCAACATCTCCCTCCATATTTTTAGGCCTAATTTGAGTGTCTGCCGAGGAGACGCCATTCTCCGCTGCACTCGGCGGTGAAGACGTTTCCCTCAATTTGAACCCAAGATTCATTTCCCCCAATTCGGCAATTAGATCGCGGCAGAGACACCAATCTCCTGGTGCGGACTAAGAGAAACGACGCCCTGTGTTCGCCGGGAAAAATGCTTCCCCTCCGCAAACCGCAATATCCTTAGAAACCCGCGCCGACTAAATAATCACTCTGGCGCAGAAGGCGTGATGAAGCGACCGAAATTCTGGTGCGACCTCGCAGAAGATGCACTCCAAGGTCGGAAGCATTGTTTCTCGACGCACCACTCTGCACTCCCTCTGCTCCTTCCAATAACTTCAACACTCCTGGGATTCGATCTCCGAAGATCAATTCCCACTTCGCCCCACATTCAAATAGGAACCACGGGAGGAAATTAAAAAACTCTTTTCGGGGATCCTGTAATTTAGAAATCAAAGGTGCTTTATGTTCGTTATTCGTTAACTGAGTATATTTTAAGATCCACTTATTGTTTCGCTCATCATCTTATTCTTATATATGAAACTGAAATGATGTGCGTGACGCCGTCTAAAACTCGAAAATGGCTCGACCGATTTGAATATTTTTTTGTTTTGCTTGCCTCGGTACGGAGGTGGTTTAGAAAAAAAGAAAATTGGGAAAAACCCAAAAGGAATAGCCGAAAAATCGAAAAAGCATTTCCATAAAAAATGCACGTAAAGTTCATTTTTCTCGATGGAGGCTTTACTTCATTTGAAAATTTAAATTATAAATAATAGTTGTACAAAGTCGAATCAAGCACCAAAAGAAGGGGTATAGAATAAAAATTCTTATTTTGATCGTGAAATATCGTTTACGAATCGAAATTTCAAGAGTTTTGATAGAATGCGTCAATATTTTATCAAAATTTCGAGGTTGTAAACAACCCATCCCCCTTGACAATGAAGGCGATTGTTGATTCCACGTTCATGTATTTATCCATCAAAATGCATTAAGAATATAAGTCAAGTTAAAATAAATCCTGATAATAAGTGAAGAAGAAAAAATTGCATGAGATTTTAACATTTGCTGTTACGAATAATATTCTGTGAAGAATCGCACGGAAAAAGTACGAACATTAAAATTTTAGTTTTTTACAATTTTGTTTATACGTCAGTAGCAACCAAGTTTTATTTGCAGCAACGTAATTGTTTACTGAAATTTTACTTATAGTTTTAAAACGGGTTTATTCTCTCTCTCTACTTGAGGACTTAGTGTGAGGATTTCAATATTGTAAACTTCTGAAGGTAAGTTCGACATATTTTTGTGACTGTGAAATCAATTCCGTGTCGTTTTACAGTGTTCATTACAGTGCCAAGGAGAGGACGAGCTGACATAGGTCGTCGTTGTCAGTCATATAAGTGGCGAGCTACTACACGAGCAATCCGAGTTGGAAAGTTGATTAGGATTGATAATCGCTTATGAATTGTTGCAATCAAATCAATTTTAGGTGGCACGAAGTTCACCGGGTCATCTAGTTTTCTTATAAATTTCAGCTCCATAAGAAATGCAACTAAATGGCTGAGTGAAGTTTGAGAAATTTCTAGACAAGATAATCACCGTGGGTTAGTAATTCAAGAATCGGTACTACGCACTTCTCAAAACCGCTCTTCGGTTATACACTTCATTCCATCATTTTTCTTGACCGTAGCAAGTAATTGCGCCTAATAACACAACCTCTTTGACTCCCCCCACCATCATTTTCAGTAATATTTTCCGTAGATTAATATTTCTCGAGTAGTATCCAATAAATTTTTCTCGTCTTTTTACAAAAGTTTTCCACTGACTTCTCCCTTCTTTTGTTCGTCAAAGAGCTTAGTTACCCGGAATGTCTATTTTATTCCCATTATTCTTTCGTATTCCATCAAATCTTCTTTTCCAATACAGAGATAATGAGGAACAGCTTAATACATTGCCAGGATTTTTATTCATCCTCTATTCGATCTCGCTTCATACATTAATATAACACATTTTATGTTGCGCTGTCGTTGACTTTGGTAAGAACGTGTTATACTTTACAGAGAGGTGCAAACTTCCACGCTTGGAGCTACAGTATCCACTCTCATATATTGTCTTCAAGTTCAAGAAATATAGAACAGATAGGAATAGAAGATGAAGACATATTCTGAGGGATAAGTTGATTGATTCACACCCAGTTTGAAAATCCTCTGATGGACTTTGTCTAAAACTTTCTCAATGAAAAATGATGAAAAAAATCAACATATTTTCGCAAATAATAATCTCTAAATCTAGTTAATTTACTGTTCATGTATCTAAGTTATAAGAGGTACAAAATCTCGAATAACCGTCTTTGTTGGCACTCCGCATCTCCTTCTCCGTTATTCGGGAAGAACAGGAAGGTCCGGATTACCGACTCCTGTCCGAGCCATCCCGTTGCCTCCGAATAACGGGGAAGGAAGTGCCGACGAAAACGGCCATACGAGATTTTAAACCTCTAATTCATCAATAGCAGTTTTACAATTTTTTTTTCCTCTTATATGAAAGTTATTTGTAAAATTTCCCTTTTCAGCTGTAACTGTCCCATGGCGCGGATTTTTTAAAAAGGTTATTGAATTTTTTTAGATATATTTTAGAGCAATTTCATTTATACCCCAATCATACTTTACCATACATATGCCATTGAGGGGGAAAAGGTGAAATGATCACAATTTCTGGATTTCTATTCCATACACTGAATTGATGGGTAAACGGAAGATATGTCAATTCATTTCGAAGCGAGGAAGGTGAAAGAGGACTTAATAATTTGAAATGATTCATTCTGAGGAATCCCTGTCATGAGCAAATACCATAATTAATAGTCTATAGAATTATACATTATAGAGCGTGCATCCCTAATAGTACCCTTATCATCCAGAGCCATCGATATTTCTTATTGAATATATTTCTTCGTGATATGAGGGCAGTAATAAAAGACCTTATGATAAGATTGAATTGGGTTGGTATGATAGTCTTTTCCTTTTAAACTCTTGAATTCAACGAACGCAAAAAGTAAAGAGAACGTTTACATAAGTAAAGAAACGGTTTCCCTAGGCTTTGATCGGGTAGAAAATTGCATTAAACAAGTGTATGCACTTACATTACATGTATATGAGGAAGTACCAGAGAGAATAGGCGGTCCTAGCTTGTTCAGCAACTGCATGAAACAGAGCTATTGAAAAAGATGCCAAAATATTCATAGTGAAAAGTATGAAATTACTTTTCCCGGAAGGAGTAAGAAAGTATAAAAGGGAGAGCATTCACTGAAAAAACACTTTGGCTGGATCAACCAAAAATTAGGTAAAATCAACCTTTGGTATGATTCATATAGCTCCAACCAAAGTAAATGGTTGAATTTACTATTTCAAACTTTTGATTTAACTGTTTCTTTCACTGTTGAATTTACTACTTGAAACAGTAAGTTCAACCATTTTTCTGGGTTGAATCAACATATTGAATTGTTAATGTTACAAAACTAGCTGTTGAATCCACTCTTCTAAATTATTATTATAATTATTGCAGGAGATACCTCAAGTAAGAATAATCTATCAATTTTGCACCACCAGCATTCAGTAAAATACATATAGGTAGAATGGAATGAAATTATCCAGGATTTTTTTGTTATTATTTAATCACAATTTGAAACAAACTTTTACAAAGCATTCTTCTACCACAACAATGATTTTTTTTACATTTAAAGGTAACACTAATTTGAAAAACTATAATGTTTATTTAACACATAGTCGTATACATTTAAAGACAATACAGCTGTTTCTGTAAAAGGTGAAACAAAGAATCATGAAATTTCATTTCACACAACAAGCCATCTCCCCATTTGAGAGCTTGTGCACAGACACTTTTAAAACGTTTAAATAATTTATACCCAAAAGTGTCCATTTGTTTGCAATAGGATACTTAATATTATAAGCATGAAAAAGTTCATTGAAACCAAGGTTGTCTCTTTTTTTGTAAGGAAATGCAGCTTTTGATTCTGGTCTTGTATAACATACCATATTGCATTAAATGATAGATCCTCATCCTCCCAGCCTTGGTTTCTCCCTATAATGACAATTATCTTATACCTATATCCATGGAATTCTATCCACTTTAACAGATAAACAGAGTTCATATCGTTTGCAAAACAGTTAATTGTTATTATATCACTTAGGTTAACAAAGTTGATTAACTCCGCACAACCAAAAGTCAACCTTTCTTGTAGTCCCTTCTTAACAAGTATACGCTCTTACAATACGCTCTGTTTTGCTGAGAATCATGGTTAACACGTGACGACCAACGTGACCAATCAGGGAAAAGTGTGACTTTCAATCATTCAAAAATGTTGGGACAGCATTTTGAAGTGTTTATTCCACTCATCTCCATCAGTAGAATCAACCCTTAAAATTCAAAAATGCTAAATTTTTGGATTCACTAAGTTTTTTCTTTCAGTGTTAAATACATAAGTTTTGCAATGATTTTGCTTATCTTTTAAGAGAAAACACCTTTAAGATAAAGCGTAAAAATGTATTTAAACTAAATACACGAGTTCTATCTTAATATATAACTACGTATCCAATTCATTAAAATATGTTCACTAACTTGCTACTTCTATATTAATTCTAACTCCCAGGTCACATCCTAAGATCACTATCGGTTGCCTAAGTATGCACGGAGTGCACCGTGCAGTTATCGCGTAAGAATTTTTCACTTCCGAACACCACCGTTTCTCTTCAGGTTAGATAAGGTGGGAATTCCTCTTTGCTTTTATTGGAGCGAATGTTATTCTCTTTGGTGTGCCCGAGACACCTGCGCCTCGCCCACGATGAGTGATGCTGATGAAGATTAAGTCCTCCTGAACATTGTCAAAGGGATCGCCTCTCCTTTGTCCAGACTGAAGCACAAGATAAATTACATTGATGCGCAAGTGGACCGGCAATAAGGCCCCGTAAATTGCTACCGAAGATGACGATAAGATGGAGCACCGTGGACCTTTCTTGTGACGCATATTTGAGATTTTTCCAAAGTAATTACGCAATTATTGGCACCTCTGTCAGTTGGTGTCAACATTATTCCTTCGTGGTAGAGGTTTTATTTGGGACTTCTTGCTGAAATAATTTATCAAAACTATAAAAATGTGTAGTGATGACATGGTCTTTGCGGTTAGTATTTGTATATTCCCAATTCACATGGAACGGATAAGGGGTGAGAAAATGTGTAATTATTCCCTTGTCTTCTTCGAAACGATAAGTGAAATCTCTAAACCTCGCAATATATCTTACGAGATTAGAACCAGAAATTCTCTTTGAATATACAATTAGGAATATAAATGTGGTTAACCTTTCCCAACAAAAATAAATAAAAGTTAGAATTATGCATAAGACAAGGATGTTCATCAAATTTTAACTAAGAAAGATATTTCTTTTGGTACTATTATTAGAAGGACTTGAAATTAGTAAAAAGTGTGATAACCGAATTAAACAGGGGCGTTAGTGTTGCTAGGCTACTTCAACGAGGCCAATCACTCCTTCAACAGATATTTCAGCCAATTATTACAAAATGCGTTAAGTTTTTCTTATGTGATCATTTTTTAATTTCCTCCCCCTTTAGCTAGCTAGTATGAAAGGGTTTTAATTTAGAGTTTCTTCACTAGAAGATGACGATTAATCGTCGAAACCGGTCGTGTTACTGTTATTTGTAAAAAAATAAATTTGTGGTAAACGTACAAATCTTTCTTAGATTCTTTCCATCATTAATTGATTAATGAGGACATTCATGTTTGGCAATTTTTATTGAATTCTATGAAAAGCGTTCTTCATAGTCATTGTGATGAGCTTTGAGGACTTTTACCGCTTACGACATACTAGCATAAACAGGAAGACAAGGGAAAACGGAGAAGAGAAATGGTAGAAGATTGTGGATCTGATTGCTTTGATGAATTATCATAAGTACTTACAGCAGAGCACACTATAACATGACATATTGAGCTTTCCACCTACACCTTTGAGACCAATATAAATATAAATCTAAGCTGATTTATCAGGAAAAATAATTTCTATCATAGATTTTATCTAACCTACTTTTCCCTTAAAATAACTTAATTCATATTAAGTTTAGAAAGTGAATGTGGGAGCATTAATGTTCCCCTGTGTTACGATAGCTTATTACCAAACGGCTTCAAATGTTTCATTTCGCAATAGACAATTCTTTATCCATCAATTTTTCCACAGTTTCATTTCAACCCATTCAGAAAGCTCTCCATAATAATGCTCTTGAAGTCCATTTTACCGCCTTCAGAATTACTCTTTTTGCAAATTTAAGTCGAAAAGACGACCATAAAAACCTGACCATCAGACAGGCAGTTTGTCCAAGATGCTTGCAAAGATTAAATATCTAATGACATTTATGTACAAAAATACTCAAATAGACCTGTTTGAATCCGACATTAAAGTGCATCAGAGTATGGTTCTTTATATACGAGATAATTTAAAAGTATTTAATTAAAAAAAGGTTGGTGCGGAATGAAACGCAGGCAGTTCTTCCCTTCGAAGTCAATCGCATCTCGAACCCAACTCACGCTCCACCCCTCGCACTAATATTGCACACTCGACCCAATCTCCATCCCAAAAGCCCAATACTTACCCTTTCATTCCATCCCGTTCTCTAGAAGATAAGCGGAAGATTCGGAGGTAAACTCGGGTCTGAATGGCGATGACGTATAGTAAGAGGCGTGAGAGACCATGAGGTGGCTGCGATGTGATGAACCCACATTCAGCGGACTGGGATCTCATTCCTCCAGAGGCCTTCCTCTCACCCTCCTCACTCAGAGGCCACCCAATCCATCCTCCAATAGCATTCTTTATCACATTCGACAACTTGCGACGACTCCTGCGCCGCGTACATATGGCGGAGGTCTGTTACCTTCCTCTCGATATTCTTCGCGAAGTCACAATTCGTCTCATTAATCACTCACTTCTCTTTTGGAAATAAGTAGACGAATGCATAAACGCAGCAAACAGGCCCAAGTCTTCTAAATCCACTTTCAGGCACAGCCACAAAATAATTCCTTTTAGTAATAATAGCATTGTTTATAGATAGATTAGCATAATACAGCAAAACGATTTTTGTCCAAGTTATTGTCTTCGTTAAGTACAATATAAAACACAAAATAAATTTTCAAAAAAGCCATCTTTCGTACTGATAAAATGAAAATAAATAACTATCATGGCAAAGACAATATATTCGAGATTTACTTTTTTGTTTTCATTAATGTCCTCATACCTTAAATATCATAATTTTTAAAAACATTTTCCAGAAAAATCCCCCTATCGTCGGCCTAGACCAAGTTTGACGAACCTTTCGAGGAAAGAGTGCCTAGTAGTTCGATGGATATGAAGAGTTTCCGTGCCATTGTAATCCCAAACCAAAGGGTGAGATGATATGGTAATAATAATAATAATAAATCGTCTTTATTTGGGCGAGATTGAGACTTAAAAGTCTCTTCTTCCATCTAACCCATAGATGATGGTATGATTCATTTCATAAAATCAACGATGTGGATGCGATCTTGAAGTTGAATTAAATAATAGAGTCGGGCGTCATTTCTAAGTAAAATAATACACGACAAAGTGTAGTGAGAGTTCCACGTGCCACAACAATTCTCTCGCGTGCCACTTAGGGTACGCGTGCCGTAAGTTCACACCCAACCATACTCGATTTTAACAGAAACTACAGCCAATCTGAACACTCACGGGATCCATTTTACGGCAGTAGGAAACAGTTTAGAGACCACATTCTCAGAGTATGTGAATACACATATTTAAGAATCACTTCTATACCCGAACTACGAATCATACTAAATACGAATCACAAATCTCCATTCGAGGTGTATTTATGCTTAAATGCGTCCTTATTGAACGCGAGCGAGCAAGATAGTAAATTAAGGAAGTCTCAGTACATTTAAAGTTAAAATTATTAGTAAATATGAAGGTTATTAGTATTATGAGGATTATCTGCAAAAACAAAAAATCTGATGTGGCCAGCACATGACTTTCTCCATATATAAGATGTAAATATTTATCTACGACAGTATTTTCGAACTCTAGATTCAATCTAAACTTGGAAGATGTATACAAATACATTTTTTTGTAATTTTTGTAGATAACTGTATATACTTAAATATCAGATTGATGGAGTAATTTTGCAAAAACGGAAACGAGCTTCGAAAAAAATGCTCGACTTCTGGTTAACCGATTTACGCCAAAAACTAATCAATTTTAATTACACCAAGCAAAGTACTATATATGAAGTTTGGTGTTGATACGACAAATATTTTTTATGTTAGAGCACCCAGAAAGTGCATAATATCATATTATCATTTACTTCTCAAACATTATAAATAATTTTTTTATATGTTTCATAAAAAAGTTATAGTAAATTACGTTTTCTAAAACTTTTATAAATATTAATATATACCTAAATATCATATTCATGGAGATATTTTGCAAAAACGGAAATTTGCTTCGAAAAATGAAGCTCTACTTCCGGTTAACCGATTTACTCTAAAAACTAATCAACTCTGACAGCACCCACCACAGTGCTATATAAGAAGTTTGTAATTAATACAACTAATAGTTTTTACGTTATAGCGCCCTCAAATACACACACACATACACACACTCATACACACAGACTTCATTCCGAAAATGGTCAAAACGTGTTCTTCCGTTGAAATCTCGAAGTCGATTTTTTTCATGAAAATAATACTTTCTCTATACTACGTATATGGAGAAAGTAAAAAACTAAGAGCGTAATAAATGTGTTCTGAAACACAAATAGTCCTTTAGATACATTCTGAGATAGTTCATAGGAAATATCGACTACTTACCGAGGCATTACCATTGAAAAGTGGCTATTGATGCAAAAGGTTTGTTATACTGCTATTAGCTTCGTTTATCTTCGATGTTATGATATTTACGCATGAGTTGAGCAACGCCATACGTTCGCTGCATCTAATGCTGTTAATGATGACTTATAAACACCTAATGATACTTGAAAATACCATAACCGATTTGAGTGGATTCAATGTCGACGGAAACTTAGACATGTTTTATTAAAGAAATATGAGATTGCAAAAAGTTGTCTTATAATTTAAATAATCCATTTGATAGTCAATCTACTATTCTAAACTAAAACAAATATTCATTATCACTTGGTTTGATTGGAGTTGGCCTCAGAACAAGGCCGTTTTTAGGCATACGCAGAATACGCGGTCGCGTAGGGCCCCGTCAACTTAGGAGCCCCGCCGCCAAGCTATAAAAAGGACATAAAACATTTCAATAATTATAAATTTATTAAATAAATCAAATTAAAAGGATAATTAATTAAATTTCCGTACCATATTATGATATTATAACGTTATATAATTATTATATGTATTCCATTAAATTATTATAGAGGGGCAGCCTCTGGGGTCTATAGGGCTCCATACAATAATGTTCCGTAGGGCCCCCAAAATTATAAGAACGGGACTGCCTCAGAACGTGGACAAAGGTGTTTCTTCTCGTAAATGTAGCATTGAATTGTATATAAACTTCGATATATAATTCCATCAAGTAAAGCTACAGAACATTAATTAAATACAAGATTACATTTTGGAGTAACTAGGCATAAGTTCAAGTTATCACGAAAACATCCACTTAAATTTTAGAACTGATATATGTTTGGCGTATCCTTAAAAACCTGAATGTTCGGAGATATTCATCTGAGCACTACAATGATTTTCTCTCTGCTGAGATATTCTTAGCCTTTTACCTCTTGGATTTATTGTGAAAACTTGGTTATGCACATAAAATAATTTAAGAATTAAATTGGAGATAGGAAAAATTTTAGCCTTTGCTTAGGATATCTCAAAACCAAGGGAATAAAAACTCTTATCTGTATGAATTCATAATGAGTAGCATAAACTTGCTGTCCTACCTGAAGGATATCTCAACTGATAAACGCACCCACTCTGATAATGTCGATCTCATTTTTGATAAAATTATCTGAATTGTTCTCATTTTTCTTTTGACGCGAACAAGAAAACGAACGCGACAAACCTGTCGCCGATACCGTGCACTTCTTTATCTAAAATATTTCATAGTAAATTTCATTATATAATTATGCACCTGATTTATAATTTAATTGTATTTAAATTGCATCAGGTGGATTTATTTTCCTAAGAATTTCATCTCAAGAAAAACTTCTTCCAGAATTTGTATTTTCATTAATTGTTGGCCAAATCGGTAGATCTTTTCAAACGCTGGCTGAAGATACTTCAAGACACTGGACTTCCTTTTCAAGGAAATCGGAAAATTACCATTTTCCAAAGCACCTCATTCAAAGCAGAGTGCATCCTTTTCCCCAATAATCCTTAACGTTGGCCACAAAGGAAATAAGGAACCTCTTGAAATGGCTGCAAATCCACCACCACTTTAATTTTTCCAAGAACCTAGCAAACATTTTCGCGGAAAATCAACCGATCCTTCGTCCGGTCTTCGAACCTAACCATTCTCTTGCGGTAATGAAGATATAACACTGTAAATTTTCTACACTTTTATTTTGCTTACGACCGGTTTCACTCCGGTAGCGAAACCGGTCGTAAGTAAAATAAAGGTGGGGAAAATTTACAGTTTTTATTTTCTTTATTACCTCAATGGCTTTCCAAAAAGTAACGCCTAATCATCTAGATTTCACTAACCATTCTTCTCCACTTACCCCTTCTAATCCCTATCCTAATCCTTCAGCTATTCCCTTCCCCTTCGTCTCCTCCCCCACTTCCTGTGTCACCGATTCAGTACATATTTTGTCATGCATTTTTTCCATTATTAGATGAACCTATAACTACAAGTTTTCGCACTTTAATTCAAAATATTCAAACATTTAAACTGATGCCAACCAGAAATAAACATTATACTCTATCTTATTACAGAGCGGAAAAAAACGGAACCTACTTGAAATGATGTTATAGAACTGTTTAAAAAGAATTAATCACCGTGAAACTCTTGCAGGTGGACAGGTGCCTTCCAACTAACTGTCGAACACCGTCAGTACAGCAATCCTGGGGTTTTCCTTAAAAGTACTACGACTGGGGCATCTCTCCCAGTGGGGCATCTCACCCAGAATTACCTTATATAATTTTCGTGCCGCAGATATAGCATACGTTGCTTCGAAAATATGATGACAAAAGAGAGAGAGAGGACTTCTCATGTTCATGTATTTAAGCCCAGCGTTTCAGCAAATCGATTGTTACAAATAAATGTACACATCGATGAATCTTTGCAAGCGAAGTCATCAAATTTGTCGTTGGATTATTATGATTAGATTGTACACCAGACATACTCTAAGGCGGGCATCGTCAGGAAACCTCATCCGCTATTTCGGTGGCACATGGAAACAATGATTGTAATTAAAAACCACTGGAACAGAAATTACGTATAAATTCCTTGATCTGTCGAAAACATTTACTTGAGAGAGATTCAATCGCGAGTCTGCACGTCACGCAATCGCTTTCATCCAACGCACAACGGCCGATTTAAAGCTGCAGAACAAATGAAACAAAAGCAGACGGCGCATCCGGAGAGAAAGTTTCATAAATCCACTCGATTTCGAAAAGTTAGTCTCAATACAGTTTCGTTTTCATCGACCTTCAAAGCGACCAAACCAACTCAGAATATGACTTCCTCTTGCGATAACGCACTACGAGTTCCTTTTCGTTACAACCCTTCGGGGGAATAAAAGCTTCAAAGTTCAAGGAGATGATTCGCTGAAAATACGTATAAAAAGTGAAAATATAAGAGGCCATCCACAGCGCCAGATGCTCTCGCAGTCTGGAAGTGATTGCACCGCATCGCGAGCCTTCATTCTCCGCTAAAAAAATAGAATCTGCGCGGGAAAATGTCATCAAAACAATTGAAGAGCGATCGCGGATTCATGAGCCGCCATTTTTCCGCCCGTATTGGTAGCACGCTCAGGGACAGAAAGAGGGGGGGCGAAGGAGGAAGTGGATGAGATTCGGCCTCGGGCGTATTTTAAAAAGTTATCCTTTTGTGGAAAGCGGAGAGAAGGGGTGAGGAAAAGGAGCGGGCGAGGAAAAGGAGGAGAAGAGATAAGGGAGAATGGAAAGGGTGCGGAGAGATTCCGGAGGTGAACGGGAGCAAAGTTTTGCATGGGAAGGAATGCAGAAATGGGGGAGCGGAGGGGGGGAAGGGATAAGGGTTTTATTGATGGCGGTTGCGAGGAACAATATACAGCCCGGGATGGGGGGTTGTCTCCTAGAGGAAAAGAAGCGGATGCAGGGGACAAGAACGAGGCCTCCGGGGAGGAAGAGAGATGGCCACGGCTACAATAAGGTCCTCCGCGAGGTGGTCTGCACGCGCACGGACGAGCAGGGGGACATCGCCTTACTTCAACTTTTCCCGATTCCCCTGAAAAATAAAACATCTGTTCCCCTCGGACTTCCTCGGACGAGAAAGAAATTGAGGCATGGGTTGATTCTGTTTCTATGGCACCTGCGTCGAAAGAGGGGTGAGTGTCTTTTGAAAAGCGTCCTTGTTTGCTGCCCCTCTCTCTTTTACAGCCTCCCCCATTCCTCTTCCAAAAAAAGAAAGGAAAAATCCGCAACCACTTTCTCCCTGCCCAAACTCTTGCCTGTGTTTTTTTATTGCAGAACCCCTTCTATGAAATCGACTTCATCGTCCTGAAAAAATGAAATTGTTTTACGGCGTTTTCGCGGTCCAATGGTCTCCTCTGGATGCGAAAGGGAAAAAGCGACGCATGTAAATGATATATCGCGGCGAAGAAATTGCCTTCTGCCATTCTAATCGGCCGCCGTAAGCGTCGACGTTTATCGCCAAGACGTAGTGAGTTCCGCCCAGTTCCTATCATTTCCTACGAAGGCCTCTTGTGCGTTAGAGAGAGGTAAAAGCGCTTCTTTAGATATGCTGGGCATAAAATAATAATAAAAGATATGGACTAAGAATATATTGCTCAAATTTTCCCTGTTTACTTTGATACTTCTACGGAAGACTTTTGTCTTGCTCGTTTTGTTCTCTTGATAATGCTTTTCCTTAACTTTTCCTCGGTGGAAATAATAAGATGTAACGTAACGTCCTCGTCGCCAGCGACTGTATCTATCAGAGTTACTACGCATATGCAAAATGGATGTGACACTCGTGTGCCTCCTTAATTGAACAAGAATGATGATGCATAAACCGAAAAGAAATATAGCATCATGACTGGGACTCGAACCCAGGACTCCCAAGTTCCGAAAACGTATTGTGACCACCAAAAGAGCCTGCTATCGAGTCCCAGCCATGTCGCTATTTTACTTCTCTGTTTATGCATGGGTTAAGTCGCACGAATTATCGGGCAAAGTTACTTCCTATCCTTGCATTCTGAGAATAATGATTTTGATTCATCAATTATAATGTGTGATTTAATTGTAATTATTTTATGATAGATTAAATACTTTTTGCCAAATGGTTTAAAGAGAAATTTCAAAAAATTATCACGCACATCTCTTGACTTAAAATGAACCTGAATATGGAATAACTGCGATCAAATTTCCAGAGACTATGATAAATTAGGGCTTCAAACTATCTTTCCATTATACACCCTCTGTGATCATTGCATTCTAGTTCAGACACTTTCGCGAACTAAAAATTCTCTAGGCAACTGAATTCACAATTACTTATATAGCCAATATATGACAAACTAGATTGACTACCAGAAATATTACAAATGTACTCACACAGTATGTAAATATACACTCACATAATCAAACATATCAATGGGAATGTTTATGATAAGATACCAGATGTAGGGATTAAAATATAGAAATATTATATGCATCTCCTTCCTTCTCGACTAATTCCAAATTTTGTTTGATTTAACGCTTTGCCTGCCTTTTCTCCGTAACATTAGATTACGTTCATATATTTCATATTAAGTATGTTGGAAACGTGAAAAAAGAAATTATTAATCGTTTGATTTCAGCAAAATTTACGAGTCACGCATTTAAAAACATAATTTATTATCAATGAGATAACAAATGACCGAAATTGAGCGAAATATGAAGTTTTATTATAGTTTCTAAGCATATTACGTTTTCCTCCATTTCTAGGTCTCAAGTCATCGTTTAAGAATTCGATCATTCGCAAAGTTGAAAACTGCTCAAAAGTTTTCAGACATATTTTCCAGGGGAATTATGCATCCAGATGCCTCAAAATATCCTTATAATTTTATTTTCCCCAATATTTGCTCCGATTCCTCAATATGACCCGATACTAGCGGATCACAAAAACGAGTGCACCGCTCGTTACCTTTTCGCTCGAGCGCAAAATTTAGTTCCACATCAAAATTAACTAGGAGAACTTCGAACCTCCCGAGAAAAAAGATAACTAACCAACATTTTCAATGGAGCGAACTTCCTTGCTTGCTCGCATTATCATGGGAAATCGAACAAAGTCAATATTCGCAAATAAAGCCAGAGGGCCATTTCCTCTTCAGTGGTTCGATAAAATCTGAACTGAGGATGCTTTCAGTACATTCCTCGATACGGCGAAGTCGATAGTATTTGAAAGGAAGAAGAGCATTATCCGATCCTCTCTCGTTATGTCTGACGGTCGATTCCCTTGAGGCAACATGTACGCGCTAAACAAGGATTTGGCGAGCACAAAAGTATGATAATCTGAAATGCATCAACGGCGAGAACAACTTGCATAATTCTGTTTTATACAATCACAAAGCAACTAAGCAAATCTTTTAGTTCTAACGTATAACAGTATTGGAAAGAATCTATGTTAGATTTCTATGGACACTCCTGGCCAAAATTAACGCAGCACCGGCCGTAAGGATCACTAGGGAGGTGCTGCGTTAATTTTGGCCAGGATTGTACTTTTACCATAAATTAATTTTTTTACAAATAGCAATAACACGACCGGTTTTGACGATTGATAGTCATCTTCTTCTTACGATCAATCGTCGAAACCAATTATTGTTATTATTAAATATTGTTATTAATTATTATTGTTATTATTAAATTATTGTTATTATTGTCTTATTGTTATTTGTAAAAAAAATAAATTTGTGATAAAAACACAAATCTTTCTTAGATTCCCTCCATTATGGATTACCACAACACCTCGCCTGATTCAGTGAAGTTTATAAAACAGTATTATTATAATCCATACGTTCAGACGACAGCTGAATACAGTCTTGCTATTTATCATTGCCCAAATTTATTGAATTCTTTAACTCAAGCTATAATTGCTATCCCTCTCAACTGAGCCATTTTCTCGCAGTGACACCCCCATTTTGTAAGCCAGCATATACCAAAGAGAGTATTTCTTTTCTTCACAAATTTGGCAGATTTAAAACTGAAGCATTCTCATTCCTTTGCCCTCCTCGACCATGCATTTTCTTCCAACGTAATAATAATAATAATAATAATAATAATAATAATAAATCGTCTTTATTTGGGCGAGATTGAGACTAAAAGTCTCTTCTTCAATCCAACCCATCGTCATTAATTATAAAATAAGAAGTAGAAACAATTAGAAGAATTGTGGATGTAAAAAACCTAAGAGATTCTCAGGGGGAAAAAATCCACTGCAGGAAAACACCCACAGGGAAGGGGGGTGTGAAAAACCTGTGCAAACCTACCGATAGTGATAGCGTTTTTAGTCATTTTGATTCCGTCCAGAAGCGGACAAAAATCTTATCTAAATCTACCTTACAACATTTTTACGGAATAAAGTTTATTAATTCTCATAATTAAAGAATTACTTGAATTATATTTCTTCTCTTCGTTATTTGTTGGCAATAGGAAGTCTTTTACAAATTTTTAACCGATTCTTTTTCATTATTAAGTTTTCTGTCTTTTGCGGCGCAAAATGGCAATTGGGCATTAATATTCCTATGAAAAATAACTTGTTTTAATTGCGTAATTAATGAAGCATAAATTTTTAATATTTCTGAATATTTTATCATATGCGTATTATTATATTCGTATCAAAACAAATTTGAATTAATCCTTTATTTATAAAAATCATTAAAAAATAACCAGTTTTTTTATTTTCCAACAGAGTTGTTAAAGAAGTTAAATTAGCAATATATAAATAGTTTAAGACTTGAACATAGTAAAATACTATAAACCATGATTTAAAAAACGGCAGTCTCAATCACTGTGACACAGCTTCCTCTCTAAACTTAAGGGAAATTTTAATTTAATTTATTGTATTTAATATATTGATAGTGAGAGAATAACAACTTAAATAGCATAGCCCGAGCCGAAATCGTTTTCCAATTCAGCAAAACGTATTTCTTTCATTATTACTAGTCGGATATGGCGAATGAAATATCAAGCTTTAAGCGATTAATAATCGGATTTCGAACTAGAAGACGTGAAAGAAAAATACCTAGCTAAATTGCCCCTGGATTTTAAACTTGGCCTAAGGAAGTAACTCATACAACATCCTTCTTGATTATGACTCTTCGCTATACTACCTAATTCATTACTACTAATATAACTAAAAAGATCAATTAGCGTTTTAACCTCTATTTATTTTCATACTACACATGTTTTACTTTGGTCAGCGTCTTAACTGATCTGAAATCGAACCAAAGACCTTTATGTATTGTAGAAAAACTATTTCATCCGCGTGGAAAGAGATTTAATAACAGCTTTATTTTTGGTAAAGGTTTGAATCGAGTCCACTATCATAAGTGAAGACGATATACCATTATATACTTCGAGAACTTAACTAGTTACTCCCATGAATTCTATGGTAACTTAACAATACTAGAGGTATAAAAAAGGATCGAAAAATCAGTTAATTAATAATTGAGAAAAGGATCTATCGATCACGTAAAAAATCCTTTATAGGCGTCCCAGATAGAAGAGACGAATTGATAATTCATTCCAGTTAGACAAGTTAAAGTCTGAAATAAGCCACAGCTTTTCACGAAGTAAATTTATCAGTCAATACACACCAATCTGAATCTCTTCGAAAACTAAGCTGACAGTCGAAAACCTCCCTTTTCCCTCCTTCCGACTTAAATACAAATAATCGTATGATTGACAATGGCGTGGACCTAGGCAATTACAGCGATACACTCGCACAACTCATGCTAATAGGGATTTTATCAGCGAGGGAGCCGCGTCACCTCCATTTTAAAAGCTGCTTAACATTCGGGAGGAATTCCATTTGATTTATCGCCTCCATCGCAACGCACAGCCTTGCTTTGACAACAATCTCATCCGCAAATGAAGGGATGTTTTAAAGACTCTGCCGAACGCTTTCCTCCGTTTAATTCAGGAGCGATCTCGGTTTAATCGAGCTCATTAATCTCATTAATCTCATTTAAAGAGCTCATTCATCTCTCCCTGCGTTTGTTTGCCGATGAGAGAATGGGAATTAGAAGCGAATCAATTTCATAACTGCTAAATTCATTCTAAAGATTTAATCTCAATCCGTCTGTCCTGTGGAAGCCATTCATTCCGTTATTTCTGGAGTGAGGGCATTCCTTAGGCGCACTTCTCCTCGTTCTTATATTCCGATTGTAAGCGACGATCTAATCGACTTATGTTAAGACTTAATGTATGTAAAATAAACATACTTTTAGGTGGATCTATGATTTGAGGGTGATTTAAACTATACCAACACAGCCAAAGATGGTGATGCTATTGTCTAAATCATGTTATTGAACCTCCTTCCATGTTTTTCAATGTCTTATTGCTATTTGTGATCCAATTTGAGAACGAAATTGAACTGTAAATAAATCAATATGACCCAGCGTGACTCCATGGAGGAACATTAATAAATTATCAGATAAACGTTGTAATTTAGTTGATTAATCGCAATGAACGATGCATCGCGATGCAACGATGACCGATCAGGACGTATTTAAATAACTTTGTCAGGAGTAAATAATTATAAACGGTAGATTATACATTTCATTCGTGATGAATAACAGCAATATTCTATCACAATCAAAAAGTAAAACAGACTTTTCAGTAATTTTAATAAATGATTGACAGAAATCATTCTATAGATCTAGGAATTCGACATCTTTCTTTTCCTCTGAAAATTCAAAATTTCTTAAAGTGTGAATCGCTTTCCTCAAATCACCAAAACTTTCGATTTCTCTTGCCTTATTTTTTTTATTAAATTGGTTATTTTTCAAGACTTATCGCTTTGCAACGCAATTAAATCCATAATGGCATATAATTGCAATTTCATACATTCATGCTTTTAAATATTGATGTTTGACTACCTTCCTTTATATCTCATAAATAAGTTTTAGAATCATTTGCTTTTTGTCAAATCGCCTCGATGTTTACCAGTCAGTTCTGAATTGTGTTTCTTTTACTTCTTTGATAAAACCTACTTTCAAACATACCCTTTTGTAATTCTGATTAGCTATAATTATAACTGAGAGACATGAATGTTTAGTTTACCCCATCTCTTATATATCTTTCATTAGTGTTGATAAACAACTTGTTTTATGGAATTCCCCATTATTTTGTTAACGATCACTGACAACTTAAACCCGCAGCATAAAAGTATAAAAAGGGACCTTTCCAATACCGGATACTCCTGTGGGCAGTGTGTTCGGCTTTGGTGAAAGCGGTCCCGGTCTCGATTCCCGGTGGAATTTCAACATGACCTAAGCAGTCAAATCGCTTTTAGTAATACTAGTACTCACGAATAACCAATGATTTCGGAAGCAATATTCCATCCTTTTTAGACCAATCTACCGGAATAAATTACATTATTTGAATTCTCTAAATATCCTTGAAGTATTTCTCAATAACTAATCATAAATTGTAGATGCTCATGAGTTGGAATGTCTTAGATTTTGATATGTTAAAATTAGTTATACTTTTACATAATGGTAACATGCCGACTCATGTTACTTACTCATAGCTGCGATAAAAATTGATATTTTTTCGATAGCACTCTCCACTTTTATAGTTGAACACCGTAATCATATTGCAACAAATTTTTCCAGTGTCCTTCCTTTTTTGGAAAGTCGAAGGCAGTGGTGACATTCGCCGAGAGTGAGGTTGTTCAGCCCCCGAGTTACGCATCCATTAAACTTCACTTGTCGCTGAACTCCCACGGCCGAATAGAAAGCTAAAGATACTTATCAGTTGGGAAATATTTACAATAATCCGCGCGAAATGAACTATCTCCTGCGGGGATCTTCCCTCTTGTTGAAGGTCGAGGGGACGTCGAAAGGGTTGGCGCGGGGGCGCAGAAGGAGCGGAAAGAAGGGAAGTGAAAAGGACGGGGAGGTCCTAAGCGGCGCCTCGTGTGAGAAGGTCTTCTCAACGAAAGATGATTAAGAGGAATTCAAAAGTGGCTGTGCTCACGAGAGTGTAACGAGATAAGGGCTCGCACGTGTATATATAAGGGGATGGCGGAGGGAGGAAAGGGAACGACAGAGGGGGAGAAAGGGGGATGAAGAGGGGGAGAAAGGGGAACGACAGAGGGGAGGAAGTGTACGGGGTGAAGAAGAAGGCCTCGGTTGGTTGAGAGGATTCTTAGGAGTTATTGAGACAAAGTGCCTTAAAAGAGAAAAGTGGATTAGCGTGCAGCCGCCGAAAGAGCTTTCATTCCGCGGAGACTTATGAATTTATATCTTCTCTGCCTTCGGATTGATTCGAGTGCCGCTCCCGCTTTTTATTTCTCTCGGATTACAGCTCCCAATGAAAGAAACTGATCCGTGGATGACACCGGGCATTAACTTGGAAGTGGCAAATCAGATTTGCAAAATTATTCGCAATGTGAATATGTGCTGCCTCATAACCGATGGCATATATGCTTCGGAAGCTTCCGTTGGGGGTGAGAAATTCAAGTTCCAAAGAATTGTTATCCATATAAAATATATTGCTGCACATTCACAAATATAATAACCGAGAAATATTCGGCTTAGGAATGCACTTAACAAGTGCAATGCAACAATGCAAAATCTATTCCATCCTTAAAGACAGGTCCATGTATAAATGCAGATACTCCCTCGATAATTCCACTAGCGGGGCACTTTTGAGTATAGAAAGTAGTGTTTTAAACAAAAAAGGTCAATATAATGTAAAGTATAAAGTTTATTAAAATTAACTTACTAAAAACGTTTGATTTAACCGGAGTGTACAGATTTTTTAGAATAAGAATCAATTTTTCAGAAAAGTTTAAAGCGAAGTTTAGCGTCTAGTCTAACGTCTAATTTTAATATTTTCAAATAGTATTACTCAGCAGGTATCCATACATTCACATCTCTCTTTTTAAGTAATCTCCCTAACTATTTTCATCAAAGGACTCAATAAAAATCAATGCTGAATTATTGGCTGAAGAAATTATATTTCGGAATACAGATTATGGGAGAACATTCTCAATATTATATATAGTATATATTTCTCAATTATAGAGTTACTATGGAATTTATTAAAACGCTATTCAAAGTTTATAAATCCACATTTGCATGAAATGCTAAATACAGCATCAAAGATATCATTACCATTAAGCTAATTAAGGCTTAAGTCCCTCATACATTTGAGGCTCTAGGTTTCAGACATTCAAGGAAAAACGGACTTGAAATAAGTCTGATAGGGCCGGGAATCAGACCCGGGATCTTCCTCTAACAGGGAGGCTGCCTTAATCATCTAGGCTACCCGACCAGAACATTTTAACAACCGTTGTTTTCCTGGGTGCACGCCCTTATGTGCAAAGTCACCTTAACCCTTTCCTTATTCAGACATTCAGCCTGTCAATGCTATTGGTAAATCAGAGCCTATAAGGAATAGTGGTAATAAAACGACTTTTTCTGGACAAGATTGAGATTTCTCTAAGAAATCTAATCTGGGATTTGACATATCGTCATTTAAAATTAAAAGAAATAAATTTTAGGGATTAGACAAAAGAAAAGCAGAAAAGGGATATGTTATGTAGTGCAACAAAGGTATACGTGAGAGTTGGAAAACACATTAACAATATCGTATTGGGAATGAAGTTTCCTACGTCGATAAAGGCAGAGTTCGAGAATTCTGATCAATTAATTAACAAAGGTATTTCTAAAGGGAATAATGTATCATGTCTTAGTTTACTTCCTTTGAATCGCTGGCGGGACTTGGATCTTTCCAAGTATTTCCAATATTTTCTCTTTAATTTTGAAGTAAGAAATATGAAAATTCCTTATGCTGTAATGGTAATATACAATGTCGTTTAGGAGGCTAATTCATATTATTTAATCAACAACTCATAATACTCGTCTATCAAGATCGTGACGTAAGAATATGAGATATCTATCAATAGAGGCAAAGCCAATATCGAGAATTTGCGCAACTCAGGGAATTATCAAAGGAATTAATATGAAAGTTAATTATCCTTTCAAAAGTTCATTTGCTGGATATTTCATCCGCTGATTCTCCTCAAAACATTTTCAAAGCAGACATCAAGCAAAAACCGAGCCCACGAAATTGATCTTGAGAGGATCTTAATATGCGCTCCAGCACTTCGTCTGTTGCGCTCTCATTGTAGAGAGAAACTGCATCGAGGATTTCAGGAACTGTCTCCTCGAGATCCGGGATTTAAGTCCTTCCGAAGAGGCTGCGGAGGTAAGGAGGAGGAAAAGAAAGAGGAAATTGAAAGAGGGGGAAAGGGGGCGGGGGCGGGGAAGGCAAGCAATCTTCCATTCCTGTTTTATTGCTCCACACTGCCTGATACGAATGCATTCAAGACAGCCGCAGTTTCTCTAACCCTTTTCAATAAAAGCCTTTACTTTAATAAAAGCGTGCATGCAGCGACCGAGCGGAATAACTCAAAACCACATCACCATAAAAATCATGCGCCAGGAATTTTTCCGTAAAAATGATTCCGACGGTTTACTGTAAATCGAAAACGTGAAGAATCTTGCTGAAGGAAACTTTTTATTGGACTGGTTTCCAAGAATGGTGCCGTAGAAAACAAAAATTACTATCCCTCAATCCGGCGCGATGTAAATACTTTTTGAATACTCTATTAGGATTCTCGAATTCCTAAACAGTCACGATCCCATATTTACATTTATTAGTCGTCGATTCGAGGGTTTCTGTATCCAATTTAAACGTCCTATGGCAATCTTATCTTTGAGAACAAAATTGGGGTCATTAAAGTTCACAAACGATTCAACTCCGGTTATTCTGTCACGGAAAAACCATAGCACGGGTCAAAAAATGCTTCAGTCGATAAATTACTAAAAAGAAAAAAATATTTAGTAGAGAGCACACTATAACAAAGGCAATACTATTGGTCTGGAAATAGATTTTTTTAGAATTAACGAATAACGAAAAAATTAAAACAACCTCTTGAATATGATTGTGCAAAAATTATGGAAACTAGATTTGGCTCGCTGAGGAGAAAATTGTATTAAAGTACAAAATATAGGCGGGGATTCCACATTATATTTTAATAACATCAAAACATACATCATATATAATAATTGAATTACTAACTAATGCACAAATTTTATTTCTCTTTCAAATGGTATCCTTGATTAAATTAAAAAGTAGTTTATTCTCCAGCATTGATGATAATGACACCTCGGATCTTTAAAGAGGTACTCTAATATTTAAAATTTAAGTATTTAAATCTTTTGAAGTCTCTTAAGGAAACATGTTCAATAGTTGAATGTTTCATGAAATAATTCTTTGCTAATCATACCAGACCAAGTTATCTCACTTTATTTCCTTTTGTTGCATAACTCATATCCACGAAACATGGCCCTATAAATACATCAAAATATGCAATGCATCTGATATTGTAGTAAAAGCTACATTCAAGATCCTTGAAGGTTTAAATAACATATCCAGTAAACAAATTACGTTCACATAATCAGTGTAATAAAACAACTGTCCACCCTCCATCTCGTTCTACACTAAGCTGACAACCACACAGCATCCCTCTGAAAGAGTCCATCCGAAAATGTTTTCCAAAGCGGGATTCTTAAGCCCTCCCTTAATTTCGATGGCAGTGTTTGGTAACGTCATCAATTGGACAATAATTAAAACCTCCCGCAGCGACTTAAATGCCGAATTCCGACATTTCTGACGGAAAGGGGAAAAATTAATCGCGGTCCTCGAATGGACATCGAGAGGAAACGACTTATGGATTAAAGGATTCCAAGAGGAATACTCGGTGGAGAAAAGACTCCCACTCGCTTTGTTGCCCATTTTTCCTCGCTTCAAGGGCTGTTCATTAGCGAATTTCTCTCTCCCGAACAAGAGCTGTCATGCCAGCCAAACGCCTCCTTTGTTTCTCCACCGATCTTCCTCTCTTCGCCACTTTAAAAATCCTCTCTTTACTGCCTATCGCCACAAATACATTAACCTTACCTTTCTGCCCTTTACGGACAAATTCATCTCTTTTTTCTCTCTCTCCCTTCTAACCCAATTCCTTCTTTGCCACGACGCTTTAAACTCAGTTTTTCCCATTTCCAATTTTCCCCTTTTTCGTCCATATCCCCGCTGTCTAAGCCACCCTTCTGTGCCCCACTCCACCGATCACTCTCTTCTTCATCTCCCCTTTACTCCTGTTCTCGTATTTCTCCTCTTTCCCTCTCTCCATTTTCTCCCGACCCACGTCTCCCCGCGCCTTCCTCCATCCCTCCCGCACTTTTCCTCCTTTACCCTTATCCGGAGTGTCATATTAGTAGCTTTTCATAACAGTTGGCAACTTTCTTTGAAGGTTTGCTATTTCGCAATTAAAGTTACCACCTACGATGTAAAATAAATACTTCCAAAGATGTTGATTGTGATGAATGGGTAAATATAAAGGTTCTTTTTTGCAGTATAACTTAGCCTTGAAAGCGTTATGAGTAGAATTTTTCATCTTCGGATTTCCCTGAGAATATATTTTTGAAATATTTACCGCTCTGCCTGGCTTGAAATATTTTTAAAAATTTGCTCCTTGTCTATATTTGCAAACGCACCGAAAAAATGTAAGCGCCTATGCGAAATATTTTAATGGATATATTTAAATGAAAATCATTCAATATAAGTACACTTCTTTGAATGGAGAATAAAATGTTTTCTTAACAAAAATATACTATTCGAGGTTTAATTCCAGGATATGCCCGTATTTATTTAAAAATATTTTTTATCAATAAATTTTCAGTATGTATTGTAATAGTTATTTTGTTAGACCTTATGGTATATTTAAAAAATAATACATAATTAATTCGGCTCAAAAATTCAACCTTAGTTTATTTGCGTTTTCTGTCCTTCTTCCCTCATTCTCTGGATATTCTCTGCATTTATTTTTCCTCTTCTTCTTCCATTCCCCTTCGAATCCCTTTTTTCCCTCTCATTTCCCGCTCACGTAACACTCTCCCCGTCTCTCTTTTCAATGGCGCCCGTTTAAAGAGAGGAAAGAGCCGCTAATGCCCACTCTCAGAGGATTTCACCTAAATTGGTTCTTCGGTCCTTTTCAAGAATATATTGCCCTTTAACTAGTTTGGGCGGGTTTCAATTTCTGAACACCACAATTATTTCAACTTTGCTAAACGGTTTCGGCCTTCAGGAACTAATTGTTTACGAAGTGCCTCCTTTCGTGATCTTTCAGACGGAGTTACAAGCAATTTTAACGGAAATATATGATAAATAAATTTTTTAAACAGTATTGGTTGCCATTTATCCTCATGTATTGATTCTCCTTTAAATACTGAATTTAATAAAAACATTTAAATTTGACCAATACAGAAACAGTTTGAATTACAATCTAAATAACAGTCGATATAAATAATAAATAAGATTTAGTGTGCATGTTACGTGTACAAGAAAGACACCGATTAAAGAGACGTAAATAGCTATTTAATATTAGTTAAATATAAATTAGCGTTCTCTATATACGTACAAATATACATTCACACTAACAAGAATCAGTTTCGTGATCATTATTTCAATTCCAACCCCACGCATTAATAATTCAGTGCCTTGTTATTCACGTGGACTTTAGCTCAATGTTAAAATTAAGAGAATGCTATTTTGTTTATTATATCTGATTATGAATTTTAAATATTTATCTTACCCTCTCATATATCCAAAAACCAAATAAAAGTAACACTTATGTGGCTTAGTCGGAGGTAGACATTATGCGTCACCTATAACATGACAAGAGGATGAAGAGAGTCGAGGTAATAGATTATAGATCTTGTTTTATGTTACATTTTCCTTCTGTGTTAGAGACAGCATACTTAAATAGGAAGAGCGATGCGCATATCTGGAATTCTACCCTATAATTATAATAATGAATTTATTACGGGTATTAAACCCATTTACATAATACATAATCAATATAAAAATACATATAGAATAAAGCAGAACATACAAGTAAATTCAAATACATCAATAACAAAGAAAAGAAAGCAATAAACGTATGCTGAGATCACATTTGCAAAAAATAAATCAATATACATCTTTAATCCTAATCACACCCTAAAGCCAATATACAAGTACATACATACATACATATAATATATATTTAAGTTTATACATATACAATACAATCTTGCAAAACAACATATTCATATACACACTCAAGTAATTAAAACAGGCAATAAATACAAGTAAAATCAAATGCATCAATAATAGAGAAATTTAGTAGAAGGAAAATAAACATACTAAAAGTTGAAGAGTATAAAAATAAAATCAATTTCATCGTAATCTTCTTCTTAAGGTTTCTAAGTTAATGTGAAATAAAGCAATTTCATCACTAAGCTCATATTAATTCCTCATAATTTGTAAAATTGGAGAATAGAAGGTGCATATTTTGTGAGTGTGTAATGTGATGACTTTATAAATGTACCACACTAAATCGATGTACTGCAACATAGATATAGATATAAATATGATGCTTTCACATCGTTCCTCAAAATCTGACTAAAACCATCCTCAGTCGCTCTGTTCAGGCAATAACTAGACATCCTGTTAATGATATTTATATTCAGGCCAGTAAGAGGCCACTCCGCTTTAAAAATTTCGTTTTCAAGTAACACTCCGGCGTAATATAGTTTCAAATGCTGAATTTAACCCAGCTAAAAGGAGAACCGAATGACATCAAATCACGATGCCACCATTCATCCTTTCGTTCCACATCATTAATAACCAGCATTTTAGGACCCTAATTCAATGAGACCGTCTTTCATCAAAAACCACGGTAGGCAAAAATTTTAAAGGAGATGCCGCTTTTGAACGAAGAAATGGGAAATAAAATCGTTTAAAATAGGCTCGCCTACTCCACGCTTTACCCCAACACATCCCTAGGCGAAAAAAGTGTCGCCGAACACGCTTCTTTGTACCCTAGCAACGAAAAGGTAAATATGGGATGTAAAATAAGCGGATAAGCGTGGAGGAAAATGTAGTGAGTGGAGGCAATAGGAGGCTAATGAAAAGTGGGATGATTGATGAGGGGATGACAGGCGAGAAGGAGATTTACACAAATCGAATTATCTCCAGAGTATTTACACAAGAGGATAAAGTGCACCATGCGAGGACACGTGCGGCCAACGGTTTGTACACAAATCACGCACTAATGTCGGAAAAGTAAGGCTCTCGTCAAAACACAGAAAATATTATGAGAATCTACCTGAGCGTATTCAGAGATATTTCAGAGAAGGTTTCCGAAAAATCACGTAATTCTGTCTGTTAAAATAGTAGATAAAATAATGTGATATTTAAAATTGGTTTTATCTTTTCTTCAAGTTCCTATCCTTAGTTCGGAACGAATTATATTATAAATGTAGAAACTTGGACTGATATTCTCAGTAATATCTGAAAACATGAACCTTTATCGACGCTGCATTTTTACCTGGAAGTACCGCATTAGTCTGACTACGAGATATATTAGAGCAGTCGATCTATTCAAAATTCTTTGTTCCAATAAAACCGTTTTGATTTGCAAGCAATCAAAGAGTTAAAGAAAAGATTCTTGAGAATTCTAATCTAATTTATTCGAAAGAATCATAGGAGAATAAAATAACCCAATATATTCAAGAGCCAACTGGATAAAATCATTTACTTCTGGTTCTATATTCTTCAATAGAAGCTTTTGGAAAGAACTAAAACGCCTTTTTACTTGCAGCTGTGTTCTCAGTAACAACTTGTTTAGTCTTATCTCATTGTTTATGGATCTCTCGTGGTTTTTTGAAATCCATTATTTTTAAAGAGTAGTTGAATGCATTAGAAAAATTTATAGTTTACTATTTTTGAAAGCATTTTATTTGAAAACTTTTCATTTGATAACTGCTGAGATAACTTACACTTACCTCAACCAGTTCTGTTAACTCCCTTGTTCGTCTCTTTTTTGAATCATTACTAAAATAATTTCGATTCAAAAATAAATAAATAAATAATCACTCCTAAACAGTTTTCATAATCGGAAATTTAATACGACTAAATGTATTGATAATTTATTAACAATTACAAATGTTTAATTATCGGAGATATAATTATCAAAGACAAATTCGTCAATGACCTCATGCAATCAATTGTATTCACCTGAAAATTTTTGTGTAGATACATAAGAGAGCGTTTTTGATGACGCCAGAAATATTAGGTATATAGTCATGATTTTTTGAGATTTACATATTCAACATCGCACTAAAGTTTAAGAAAAGGAACGTGAAAATTAAAATAATTACAGTATGAGTACGGCACCAACATGTTTATTTAAAAAATTGACCTACATACATATAAATTCTGTTTTTGCTGAATTTCCAGAAACGCTTCCACTTCAAACAACAGGGATTCGAGTTCATTGTATTTACTAAAGGAAGAAAAGTAGATTTGGTAACAGCATCAAAGCCTAGTAAAGCATTATTTAAGTCAGAATATTAGTACATATATTTTTAATTTTTCGATACATTTCTTTTCTGATATAGTAATCCTGAGCATAAACCAGTTCCATCGTGATAAGCATCAAACGAAAAACGTTTATTGTTAGGTCTAAGTGCATATCTACAATCATAAAAAACAAGGTCCAACTTAGCTGAGGAGATTTTTATTGCAAGAAGAATTTATCTACACGGAATATAATGTTAAACTATGTATTTACTTCTAATTGCGTGTAGATTAAGAGAATGTGAGAAACATTCTAAATATATTGTCCTATACAGTCAATAGATAAGAAAAATGGGAAAGACTATTCAACTCAAGAAAATTGCGAGTGGAGTACGAGTTGTAGAAGAATCAAAATTAAACGGTCAGCTAAGAAAACATAAGGAGGAGCATCTTGGAAATGGAGAGGCTAGAAAAGTGATGGGGAAATACGAAGAGCGATCATCCAAGTGTTTATGGCCAAATAGATAATCAAAAGAAAGTCCGAGATTAGGAGGGAAATGGATTGCGGAAATTTTCATCTAACACGCGTGCTTGGAAAGAATATAGTCATATTCTCGAGAAAGCCAAAATGAGACAATTGTAATGAAGATCCAAGTATAACATCTGATTGCCGGAAAAACAAATATTGATTGGGAAATGTGAAGTTTTAATAAATTTCGATTGAAAATAAAGTTAGTGATACGCTCATAGTTAGTATAAGACTCCTTTGCCACTCTCAAACAACAATACCCAAATTGAAGTTATTTTTCCACGCCATTTGCAAAGAAAAGTGCATAAACGATGATGGAAGTGATCCCAGTTTTGATTCCCGGTGATAGTCCACAAGCGAAATAACCTAAGATTTCGAAGCATTTTTTACAGTACTACTTCTAATGCACAAAAGAGTATTTTCCGCAGGCAGCGCAGCGTTTTGATAACTGGCGAACCTGGGGCCTGTTTCTACAATAGCGGACCTTGTGCGCTGCAAAACGACTGGCATATTGTAAAAATCCCTGAGCGAGCAGCAGCCTGTATCGCCAAGGAAAGGCTCTTTGCGGGACATTTCAGCCATCGAACGGCCGGTAAATATTTCTGGCGGAAGAATGCGATCCGACTTTTCCCCATCAGACTCCCTTCTTTGGGCCGCCCCACTCGTTTGTTTTTGGCGTGCCTTGATATATAGCCCGCGAACGAGGATAAATGACTGCAGGGGGTCGAAGGGCCGGCGAAGGAGAGGGGCGGAGGTAATTAGAAAGGGTGGGAGGAAAAAGAAGTCAACGAGAGGATATCGGTACAAGGGAACAAGGGGCGAGAGGAGGAACAGGTTAGGGGAGAGGCCATCTCCTACAAAGACAAATCCTCAAAAATCAGCTTTCCTGCAGCCAAAGAGAAGTCTGTTGATTTTAGCTTCTGCTGGATTGATTGAACTGGTGAATACCCCTGTCATTGGGGGATATAAGCGTGAGATAATATATCAGGTAATAAAACAAAGCACTTGATTCGTTCAAACATATAATTAGTGAAGAGCACAATATAAAAAGACACCATACGAGTCAAACTACAAGTAATTATTTCATAATAACTGTGACTTCATTTTTGATAAGTGTCGATTAGTCGATTTATTGTGTCCAATAATATAAAAATAGGTTAAAATAAAAAACTACCAATTTTTATAAATACATAAACATTAAATTGCACAGTCTTGCAACAGATTCAAAATCTACAGATTATTTCCTTTTAAAGCCGGAAATAAAGAAGTGCAAGATTTGTTTCTTAAAATTTATAAACGATGTGTTTAAAAGATAAGCATGATTATAAGCTCCTCCTTTGAGATACAAATTTACAAAAAGGAAAAGAGAAAGAGACATTTTTTCTCAAGTAGAATTCAGCCGCAACCAGAGGATACGATGAAGAAACTGCTGTAAATCAGCGATAAGATTAATGCGATGCCACGTTCGGACACTGCTTCAACTGCAGAGACTACAGTCATGGGCGAATGTTTCTACAGCCTCCGTAGAAAGAGAAACATAATGTCACATAGCTTTAAGATATAAATGTGATAATGCAAGAAACGTGCTATGGCGTAGCCCAATCTGGAAAAGAATATATTTTAAGAGTTCTTGTTTTTGATTATGTTGTAAATATTTTATTTGAGGTCAGCAGCCATCTTAGCACCTAGTTATTATTTTTGTTTTTCTGTGAAAAGAACATCTTTAGCTCCACGATATATGCTGACTTTAAAAATAGAATCGGTATCATATAATGCAATTGCATGACAATATGTTTTACTTCCCAGAGAAAGAACTGAATTATCTCTACCTTGTGCTATAACATATAATTGCAATCGCAATTTTGACTGCGATGTTGTTTTGATTCAATAATTCATAACCAATTATGAATAAAAGTAAATAATTTTCTTCTATCAAAAAAAATATCAATCGAAAAACGTTAATATAATTGACTCAATCCCAACCAAGAAAAGGCTGAAAACTAAAACACTGGAAAACTGAAAATACGTTACGAGCCTTATTTATCATACGTTCGTTTATAATACTTACGTGAGAGTATCTTCGTAGGTTATATAAATTAACATCATTTTCCAGATTCCCAATTGCCATCAAAGGTTATTACGGCCTGCCTTACCGCTCTACTCTTCTTGGAAGTTGCTCCGGCTATTTCTAGATTCGGACGCCCTCTGATACAGAATTTCCCATCCTCGACGTCCTCTTTGATCCGCGATGACCCCGACTTTCGGCTAATTTCTTACTTATTTACTTTTCCTTCGCGAAAATCTTCGCTCTCGAGGAGATCCCCGGAGACCCAAACCTCCTTTATTTTCCTTTCTCTTTTCCTCTGGCAAATAGCCCTTCCCACGCGCCATTGAACGCGCGCACTCTCCTTTTCGGCAATTGTTTCCTTGTGAGACCACTAAAAGGATTCGAAATGACACGAAAATAAGAGCTACCCAGGCTGCCGAGGGTTTATTATCCCCCTCCCTCCGTCAATGGAAACGGATATTAAATTTCATGTTTTATGGGAGCGAATAAGGATGCCTGTCTTAAAAAACGGGCCATCGGTTGTGGAGATTGACGTAACGCGGGATATAAGAGGACGTGAATAATAACTTGGGCTATTCCTCCGCTTCTGAGTATAATTCAATCTCGACGACCCCTCGAAGACCTCTCTTTGTCCGGCGATAAATTAAGGAGAGGGATTTTTTCGATGCAAAAAAGATGGCGCTTTTTCCGGAAAAAGTTTGCGAGATTGGCAAGTCTTAACTTATTGGAGGATTGGAGGGATGAAGTTCCCGCTGGTGTAGATAAAATTTCTCGAAAGAGCGGTTTTATTTTATGAGATATTTCGGAGTGGAAAGGGTATGAACTAGTCCGAGCAGAATGTTTTATTACTGCTAAGATCATCGCGGGGATAGTTTGTAAAGATATTTAATAAGGAGATTGTAATCAATGGATATGAAAGCATGAGTTGTATTTCTTTTGCAGGTATACAATAATTCATGCGAGTTATCTGGTTAACAAACCGACATCTTTGTGCTTACAATTATTAACATCCTTTAAGAGTTAATTTTGGGAATTAGTTCTGGTTAAATATCCATTTATTGAAGTCATGAATCCTTATATAATTGGAAAAACATATTAAAATTCCTAAGTCATTCATAGAATCAATTTCAACCAATAATCACCCTCATCTTACTGTATAAAATTATCAATCTTATTTACTGTATGAATTATTTTCTTGTACTGGCATATCTACGATCTATGTATGTTTGATAAGAATGCGTAAAGTTTGATAAGTATGATCTATGTATGTTTGACAAGAAAGAGCAAAAATTATTTCCGTTAACAGAAAATTCATTTTTTTGATCCATAGAAAAGGGAATAATTTTGTGTCCGTATACGAGAACCTTCTTGGTCTCACTTTGATAGTAATTATCCTTTCTACTCTGCCGTGTTTTGCATTTATTAAGAAATTGACGATCTTTACTTTTAAGTTTGATTTAAAATGATTAAACGTTTTCTTAGTATTGCTTGCAAATGAAAAACCGTATTTTTCAACGCCATTGATGGAAATTAAACTACCTTTTGATGCGATTCAAAATTAATTTTAACCTCTTTTACTTCAATTATAACAGTCAAAATTCAACATACAGATTCGAGAAGTGTGTTTTATCGGGAATTCCCATTTTGATTTTATAACATTCAATTCACCCCTAAAGAAAATACAGTATCAAAAAAGGGATATTCACCGATTAGATAAATTTCATCTTCCTTATCAGTTTCAGCCCAGCTTCACATGAAATTACAAACATTTTGAAGTATTAAAGCTTAATATTGCTTTTATGATCGTCCTTTCATCATTGCAGGTTGACGGGCTCACGATGGTCTATAATAAGAATATCTTCGCCATCTGTCAAACCCATTCCATTCCACTAACTGAACCAAATTCGGAAGATCCTTCAGAGATATCAATGAGTAAGAACTTTGCTAAATAAAACTTGCCTGAAATCTTAAAAGAGCGTCTTATTCATTATTTTCTGTATCTAAAATAATAATTTCAATATTTCACACATCCTTGATCAGCATTTTCTTGATTATCGTTTTATATTTGGTCGTCCTAATTGAATCGGATGCAACAGTAGCCACTGGCATCTAATTCGTCTGGACACAATTCAAGGTCAGCAGGATTCGTGGTGCAAATTTCAGCGGGTTCTCGCACGTCCACGGTCATTACACGTTGTCAGGGCGACCCTAGAAGCAAATGACTCAATTACCGACAGTGAGATCGGCTCAGCCATTCTAGGAATTTAATTAAGTAATAGGGCTTTTTATTCGTCACGAGAGATGATCATCCATATGTAAGAGGGGACTTCCAAGAATTAGAGGGGGACAGACCTCGACGATAGAATTCGAGGGATAAATGAGCGGAAAAGGCGGCCTTAATAGATGAACAGTTTAAGCGCAGTTTCTTTTTTTCAAACGATCAAACAATGCTTAGTCACAATTAGTTTTGCGAGTAAACAAAATGCGTCGATGAATTCTGGGAAACAGGTTGTCATTCCGATAATCCAACTGATGTTTAGTGTTTGCATAAATCGATTAAGGGCGAGTGAGCCTGAGAGCTGTATGGAATACTCTCAAAAGAGGAGATAAAAGGAAATTAACAAATAAATGTACGAAACGTGGGTGAAATATTATTTGAATGAGATGTATTTAAAGCGGTCGATTCTGTAGGCATGCATCGATATCCATCTACTATGACCAGAAAGAGATTAACAGGCAATTATTTTCTAGTTGTATCAATTCAATTGCCCGAATTATAACAAGTTTATGTTTCTTTAGCTATTCCAAAAAATCTGATGTGGCCAGCACATGACTTTCTCCATATATAAGATGTAAATATTTATCTACGACTGTATTTTGGAACTCTATATTCAATCTAAATATGGAAGATAAGTGACTAATTTATATCATATTATCTTTTACGTCACAAACCTTATAAATAATTTTTTTCGGGACATGTTCGATGAAAAACAATAAAATTGGCCTTTCGCCCACAGCGCCCACATATTACATAATCAAGAACTTCCGGTTTATCAGTATTTCATGAATAACTCCTAAACAATCAGTGATACAAAAATATGTTAAATACAAAATTTATAGTAAATTACATTTTATAAAACTTTTATAATTAATAGAATATACCTAAATATCATATTTATGGAGATAGTTTGAAAAAAACGGAAATTTGCTTCGAAGAATAAAGCTCGACTTCCGGTTAACCGATTTACTCCAAAAACTAATCAACTCTGACAGCACCCACCACAGTGAATGTTGGTGTTGATACGACTAATAGTTTTTACGTTAGAGCGCACACAAGAAAACACACACATACACACACACATACATACAGACATCATTCCGAAAATGGTCAAAACGTGTTCTAGGGACCCCAAAACATGTATTTCCGTTGAAATCTCGAAGTCGATTTTTTCATGAAAGCAATACTTTCTCTATACTATGTATATGGAGAAAGTAAAAAGACTGTATTCCACCAGCATTCCTTCCTGAAATCAGAGAAGACTTCCATTTGAAATCACCACGAGGCTTCCAATCTGAAGTAAGCCTCCTTAGGCTTAAAGCTATTCCAAATCCTCGAAATCAATCTTAAATAACGAAGACATATAATTCGATGGAAATTCTTGAAGGGCAATGAGATTTCCATTGCCTTCCTCCTCCATTTTGACGAATATTTCTTACAGAATCCATTAATACTCGAACATTCTGTGGTTGACTAAAACTTACATTTACTACTTATCCCGTAAAATTATCTTCCTTCGCTGGCATTCAAAGAGATTCAAAGAGACAGTAAGATTGCGGAATAAATCATGACGGCAATGAAATAGATACAATTAACTATGTACACAGCAAAAATTAATCACTACTTAAGGAGAGAAATTATTAAGCCATGGGCTTATTTGATCATTTTCTGAGTGAAATTTGAGGGACCGTAATAAATTGCGCAAAGATTCCTATATTTACATTGCTGGCCAACAGTATCGCACTGTACATACACGTCCTTATTATGTCATTCTTTCTCTCTATCATTGTACCCTGAAATGAGTGATTGTTCATGATAAATCTCTTATCGAAACGAAATAATGGCCCTGTGTATCAGTAGGTCATCGTCCCCTTGGCTTCGGCTAATATACAGTGATTCTTGAGAGCTACGTGAGGTAAACTTGACCTATAAACAAATTTTTATACTAGGATACCTTATAGTTTACAAATTACGTGAATATTCAAGGCAATGTACTATGGATAAATACCAGAAACGTGTAATTAATAATGCATTGAATATGTTAAGATCAAAATAGATTAAATTTAGAACAAACTCAGTAAGTTAAACTAAACTAGTTAGATTGAAGAAAACGGATTGGGTACATATGGGCGTGCACCCTTGAAAAATCTCACGGAAAACGGACTTGAAAAATTTACATGGGGCCAGGAATCGAACCCCGGATCTCCTTCAAACCGGGAGGCTGCTCTAACCAAATAAGCTATCCGGCAAAGACGTTCAAGCCGTTAGAGCGAAATTAACTCTCACAATCTTCTTTTCTTCTCTGATAATTTATTTTCGAATAAAACGTGATGATTAAAAATGAATCAAATGCGTAAAAAAACAGATTCACCTCAACGATGAATTGAGAAACCGCATAAATTGTGAGTTGACATTGAAGATTATTTGTATCGTCTGAAATAAATATCTGTTTCCTAAAACAGAAGCTTAAATAAATACATTTTGTTTCTGATTACGGATGAGTTCAATAGGAATTTGAGACTTGGTGAGTTTTTAGATCCACCCTAATTCTTTTTCACTCAGAAATTGCTGGGGAAAGAATTTGGTTGAAATATGTAACACGGAAACAATATTCAGCTCAATGCACCGGATAAATGTTCAATGCCCGAACAAAATAATTCCATTCACTCTTGAGGGCGCTGTTTCACATTCAGGATGTGTAATGCACATCCTGAATTGTGTACAGATCCACATTGTATATAGATCACGAACTTAGAAAGTATAGATACAGATATGGCTCGTCCCCTTTTTGACAAGTTTGTTGATCTGCCCCTGGCTGCAGATAGTAAGTAAACCCTCGCGGTACCTTCAGTATGCTCTTCGTTGCTGTCAGTGAAAGAATAGGGATGTGGGATACGACTTTGCTTAGGAGTGAATGCTTTTGGATAGAGGATATGATTATGAAAAAAAAAGAAATTAAAAGATGAGCATACCTTGAAAGAAGTATTACAAGGCGAGCTGTTTCCAGATGTCTCGATTTCTCCACTGCCATTCATACTCAGTACTTAACATTGAACACACTTTATATAACTTTTTCACTGACGTTCTCACTCTCATTAGACAGATTATACCGAACAGTATTAGAAATACATCTGATGAAGGATAAAAAATAAATCTTCACTCATCCCACCATAATATATGAATAAATTAATGCTGTGACCTTAACAACGTTTCATTATGATCTTTTAAGAGTTGGAAATTTTACTTTACCCTAATATGTCTTCGTAAGTTACATAGATGAACCTGAGGGCAGCATTTTGCGATTCGCTGGCGGTGGTGTAAGCGGTAAGTAAAAATAAACACAGTTGAAATAGCCCGTAACAACTTCTGATCTAGGAATAAAAGCCCTCCCACCTTCAGAATTTGGAAAGGACTTTGGATTATAGAGAAAATAACTCCGAAAAAGAGTTATTCAAAGAATGAGAGTGGTGCTTCTCTTTATCATTGCACTTTGCTTCTTGTGAAGCATGCATTGACTTCGCGGCGCTCCAAACTGCTCCTCCATTATAGTTTATCAGAGAACTTAAATTTAGAAAGAAAGCGAGACCAAGAATAGAGCCTGGAAAGAAATATTTTGATGATTCCATCATAAACTCTCCCTTAACAAAAATAATCGGACAAAATTAAGCCATTTAGAATTCTAGACCTTCGCATCGTCGACGCCTTCGTTGACTTTGCACGCGTTCAACGCTTAGAAATGTTTCAGAAGACGACGATAGTGGAGAATGCTGTAAATGTGCTTAGAACCAAGTACCCGCAAATCCTTCTTAACCACACTCAACAGGAATTGCAAATAGTTGCAAGAAATGGCAAAGTACTAGACATGAATGATGAAAATGGCAGTAATGATCAAAAATATGTATCTTTGGTACATAATGGAATAGAGACATTCTTTAGAAAATCTGTTACGCTTGTCAGTAAAATTTGAAAAGTAGAGAGAAACTCCCAGAGGAGGTAATTTGGAAACGTACGACAGTGCATTGTGAACTCTTACTCCACGGCACCCTTTGCCTCGTGTCAAACACATATCGACTAGGATAACTATACCATATTTACTAATTTCATTTTGCTTTTAAATTGAGAAAGTGGGAAAGACTAAAAATAAGTCTGGGAAAATAATTAAAGCAATAGTAAGTCGGAAAGAAGACTACAAGGAAATTCGGTCTTTACGTAAGCGTAACGAGTGAAATAAAAACCAAAACGAACGAATATAATGTAAATCTTTTCAGCTCATCCCATGATTTTCGCTTGGCGTTTGCCTCGAGTCCACGGGCGGCTCTTTTATGACTCATTTCGCTGCCGCTAGATGGACTGCTCCGTCCAGGAAGTCATCCTTAGGATTGATTTATAAAGAGTGACTCTGTTCGTGGGAAATCAGCGATGAGTGGGCACTAATTGAACGTAGGTGTAACTTGAATGCTAAAACCGTCCGAGGAATTTCTGGATAAGTCAGAGCTGATTCATAACCATACGTACGATGAAACGTAAATCCAATTTAGCAGCTGAAGAACGTCCTACAAACGAAATACCCCGTATTTTCAGTTAGAGAGACTTGCCAACAGTAAAATACCCTTTTCCTCGAACAGTTTGATCCATGAATCCTTGATCCAGAGAACTGACGATTTAAAATGATTGTATTAAGACGATTCCCTGCATTTGACATATTGTTATGCTTCCAAACTTTAAATCTGATTTGGCTGGTTGAGCCTTTGGGTTTATTGTGATTAAGGTAATGTCAAATTTATTATGCCATTGATTTCTCAATAAGAGAATACAGTATAGTCATAAGACAAGCACAGAATTCATTCGTATTTTGAGATGCATTCAAAAATACTCTAGATTTTAAATCTCTCGCCAATGGTATTTATATCGAGTGAACTATAATGTATTTGTATTGATTACTTTTGGAAGGACTAATTTTTTCTGAAGAATTATAAACAGTAAAGTACATGTGGTGTTTCTGATTTTTCTTATCATTGAAAATTAAAGATTTAAATCAAAAGTCAGATTATATCAACAATGAAGGATAAACATTAAACTCACATTATAGATAAAAAGAAACTACTCCCTCTAAAGGTCCACTATCTAGATAAGTTAGGCTAAATTTATAAGCGGAAGCAATATGATAATTTCAGGCAGTTCTGGAGTAGGACATACTTGATCGGTATCATGCAAAGGCAGTGCGATGAGCTGTCTACTAGAGACCGTGGACTGTTTATCAGGAGTTGACTGCGTTTAGGGAAGTTAGGCAGCGGAAGCGTAAAAAGCGATTATGTGGTGGAAAGGCAACAAAATGAATGGCATATGATCAACCTCGGGTTATTAGGAAGTAATTAGACATCAGCATGAGCATTCATTCAATCTAATTAGATAGAATGATACAAAGCAACTTCAAAATATCCTATTTTCCTTAAAGTTCTGCTTGAAATATTGTTCAACGAATTAAAATTAAACTTCCTTTACGACAAGCCTCTATAAAAACAAGTAACTATAAAATCTAAAATTTTGAGAGTGTTTTAGAATTCACGGAAATAATAAATATAAATGTAAACTCTAGTTTGATATTGGTTACAGTTTATTCAATTATATTCAATATTTAAACGAGAAATTCGCTAAATACGTCAGATTAATTCATTGTCACCTTTACCGAGCTCAAATAATTATTTTTTGCGATGAAATTCATTTTCATTCACATAATCAGAGGAAGAAGGAAGCAATAGTGTTTTTTCTAGCGATGATTTGCGGTAATTGAGAAATACTATTTACGAAAACCAAAAATAACATATGTTCGAAGAAACACAGATAAAAGACTGCTTTTTACAAGGATACTAAGTCGGAATTATTCTTCCCATGGCGGTGTCGCCAGAATATAAATGAGTGTTCAAGACCATGTAAATATCTGAGAATATTTGGTAACTGGAATTTCCGAGATTAACATTTTTCATATTTATAAAATTATGTATTAATTATGGATATGGTGAATTTGTTTGAAGATAATAGCACAATAGAATGTGTGTGTTAACTATAAGGGATACCCACATTTTCCGTCGAATTATTTACGTAATCTAAAATTGAAATCTTCGAATCTGAATTTATACACATACTCATAATATGTATCTTTAAGGATCCCACGAGTTTAACATTAACTAATGCCCTGATCTAAATTCGATCCTAATTAAAGGAGATGATAAGTAAACGTTTATTCAAGATCGATATTTTAAAGACAGAAACATGCACCTGTATTAATATTTTGCAGTCCAGGAATACTTAATATGGCATACGGAATCTCCTTTACGTCGAGATATTTACCTGGGTGACAAAAAATAACGGATAAAAATCCAATTTTGAAAACTTTCATTTCAAGAAAAAATCTGGTTCGAAAACTGGAATTCCCAGAAACAACTGACTGCTATACCTCAGACCGATCTTCAAAATGGTTCGGTGAATGTAATATGTTGACGATTCATTCAATCAACTGCAAATGTTTATATGCGTTTCCGTTGTTTAAAGGGATACATAAAACAGTTGTTTCAGAACGTTTTTAAGAAAATATGGGTACTCTTAATCTAGGATCTGATCCTAGGTTTTTTATATATATATATATCGACTTACAACGGTAAAGCATATTCTTGAAAAAAATAAAAATATTAGACGTTTATGAGATTATTTTCAATAACTATATATAACTTGATTTGTTATTCTAAATTTTAAAATAACTGCAGCTTAAAATGTAAGAAATTAAACAAAAAAAAAAACAAAACAAAAAGTATTGATTCTAAAGATGTAATGACGCTATGACGCTAATAATGTAGAATTAGAATTATCATTAGAATTTTTATTAACACAAAACACTTGCATCATTAACAGAACACAGAAAGGAACTGTTTGCAGGTTGGTACCTCGTCAGTACTGTATAATTTTACAAGTTTTTTACAAATATAAACTTTTTACATTTCATATTACATGATATACATAATCCATTACCTTATACATTAACACAACAATTATTATTTAAGTAATCATTTACATCATATTACATATTTATAATAACATATTAAAAAAACTCTCTTACATATTAATAACATTTATTTATCAAGAACTTTTTAAATGTTTTTAGGAATTTTAATTGATCTGTAGACAGTTTTTGTCTCATATCAATTGTTAATTTGTTGTATATCCTTCTACCCATTTACTGTGGACTATTTTCGAATAATTTTAATTTATGTTACGGATATTGCAACATATTGTTTCCCCTTGTTTCATACCTGTGTATTATCATTCAAGTATAGTTCTTTTATCGGCGCGAAGTTGTTAAAACTACCTCATTTTTCAGATATCATATAAATGGAGTTCTATACCTGTATCATTTTAAACATTTGAAACAATGATCGTTTGTTTTAAACATGTATGGTTTGCAACACCAATTTTACTTTCATAGCGTTACAATTTCCAGGGAGCTTTATCACGCACAGCAAACAACAGAAAAACACGAAAGCAACGCAAACGGGAACAGTCAGCACGCAAAATCCAGGTCGTACACAAGTTCGCTCGCGATTACCAGCGAAAAATCCCGCGTTCACTTATTTAAGCGGTCAAAGACTGCCGACATCATTTCATATCAATTTAAGCCCTCATTATTGAAAATTTTACGACCCGATTAGCCTTAATAAATGCGATGGGCCGTAATCCCGACCCATAAAAACAGGGCCTTATATACCTTCGCTCTCTTTCAGCCCCTTTCACCCCACACTCCAGCCCTTTTATTATTTCACGGGTGAGAGTTCCCAGACCTGCCTGCAGTTGTCGCGTTGATTTGCAGGACACAGCGAGCACAGCGTTGTCCGGCAGCAGATAGCGCTGAGTTATGAGCATAAAGGGCGGAAAGAGGCCGCCAATCCCTCCCACGCCCATCGCAGGGATGCACCCGCGGGAAAAAGAGAGACGATCCCCGGGAATCGGTTCCTCTGTCACGCCCTCCCAAAGAGAGAGAGCCCAAAAAGTCCATCGAGCTACCTGGTCCTTTCCAAATGATGTGTCGGCCACTCGTGTTTGGGGTTTTGCTGGGCGGAGGATGGAAAGATAAACGGTCCATGGGGAGGCTGCGAGTGGGGGCGGAGTAGCCGGTGCGTGCGAGGTCCCGGAGTCATAGAGCGAGGAGGTGGGGCGGTTGTCGGCGTCAGAAGCAGTTTGCATGGATTAACCGGAAGTGACGATGTTACACGAAAGATGTACATTTATTAGCGATTTTTTCGGCTTCCCCCCGGTTTGACCCCTGGATATCCGCAAAGTGTTCGTCGAGGCGAAGGAAAAGTAAGACAGATCGCGGCGACATCGATTGCGTTTTATTAATCCAACGGTGCGTGCAGCGAGAGGGGAAGACCGCGGGTTCCGCTGCCCAATATGGACATATGTGATACGCGCTTATCGCCACGAGCACGTCAGGAGCAAACCGCCCTTTCGGTAACGAATGGCTCGGTCGGGAGATACGAGGGAAATAGACAAGTGATAATCACTCATGTTCCAATTCATTCTCGCTGCGGAAAAAGGCACGCAGAATACTTCGTCCCCCTGCTAGGAATGAGCTTTAAAGCGTTGCGGTGGTGAAAATATAAGCTTCCGTCGATGAAAGGCAGCGGATGTCGCGATATTTTTTGCTCTTTTGAGCGATGAAAACAAAACGGATTAAATGATAAACATTTTAATAGCCGCTGACATTCGTGCGATTGATTTTGATGCAGACGAAAGGAAAATATTTTGGTGATTTATTTTGCAGCCGTCACGAATGGGAGGGTGAATTTTTAAGCGGGAAATTGGCTCGAATTTTCCAGCTTTAAAAACGAATTCCGATGACGAGGAAAGTGACAGTCAATTGGATGGAAATGTGGAGAGTGTTTTGCGACCTAAATATTGTGAATGCACCCATTGAGATTTAAATATTTCCTTAAACGTAAAAAATTATAAAAACCAAGAAATACATCCTGAAAAAAAAATTAGAAGTCCCTTTAACATGAATATTAAACAAGGCTTTGAGATTAATAATAAAAGGGAACAGAAATAGATCTTAAATTGATGAATTTAATTTATTGAAACTGAAGAGGGAAAAGATATTTCTCTCTAGTAAAATGGTTCAGAATTTTAGAACAAACATAAAAACTGGAAATCCTGCTCCGTTTTGAATGCGATACATTTAATGAAATCGCAGTTGAAACGCATTGAATTATACATTTACAGCTAAAGTACTGAACATTTTTCCGCTCTATTTGCATAACAGTGAAAATTAAATGGAAATAGAATGCTGTAGTATTAAAAATGAAGAACAATTTATAATATCAATTTTGGTCCCAATAAATTAATAAAAGGTATTAAACTCTGTGTAAATAAGGAAGTATTTAAGAATTTGAAATCTTTGAGAGAAATAAAATCGCAATATTCACCTTTCACTATTTTGTTTCTCTGCTGTGAGTTATATCATCTAAAACAAATATAGCTAAAAACTTTCCTTTAGCGCAAATTATTTCTGCCAGTTACTTTACTTCAACCATATGCATCACTGTATGTCTCAATCATACCTTCATTCGTTTTGCGCTGATCACCCAATCCCAAAATGGCTTCCAAGTGTTAAAAGCGATTTGATTCCCGCAATCAGTTTCCATTCGATACGACTCATCGCGGTTCATATCGAATCGAACCGTCTCGATTCGCCTGGATTCGCTCTATTTCCTCCTGTTGACCTCAATTCCTCTCTTCACAATCGCCTCTTTTCCCTTTCAATCCACACAACATTATCGTCTTTCTTCACGCATCCCATTTTTATCGCTCCATTTTCCCTCCTCTATTTCTTCCTTTCCCCTTCTTTTTCCCTTCTTTTACACCAACGACTTCCCTAAACCCTCATCTTTCTTCGAAATAATCCTACGCCTGGCATCTACACACATTTTGGAGATATTTTTGTGAAAGATGACCTATTTGCTTTCGCTCTTTCTACCTGCATCAAACCGTGTTCGTTCGAATGTAAAACGGATTAACGAGGGTGAACTAGAATTCTGGAATTTGTTTTTTTCTGGCGATCAACTCTGAAATCCCTTAAGCATATTTTCTTTTCTGTACACAAAAGTATTGACCTTTAGAATAATACTCCACTCGCAAACTTAGAATAAATATATTACGTAAATAAATCAGGATAGAGGAACAAATTCCCTAAATACTTTTTCTTAATCACCCCAAAAAAATTGGTAATTCTTCTTGAATTTTTACTAGTTACTTTCCTTTTTTTCTCTTTCTTACGATTACACTCGATTAAAAAAACAAACACCTTGATGGGTATAATGAGTTTTTGAATCAGTAGTCAACAATGAATTGTAATACCTCCAATAAATTGATAAATTGAAAGAGAAACACGAATAAGGATTTCTTATGCCGGATGACAATTGTTCTGAGAAATCCTAATGAAAAATATATCACTGCACGCTGCAATGGAACGAATCATTTTCGTGATAGGCAAAAGATGACTACGAAATACTGAAGAAAATTCTCAGAAATGTTAGGCGCGTGATGCAAGGACGGCGAGATACGAAAAAATACCTTCTCCATGACAACTCTTGATGTTGATATCAATAATTGAGAAACTTTATAAAGAATAACTGGTTTCTGATATGGATAGAATTGCCTAAACAATTATATAAAGAATTTTGTTGGCAAAGTTACATTCTTTTCTGGGTTAAGAAACGATTCATTTTAATAAAAATATTTTGGCCTGGTTCAAATTCCATTGGTAGTAGCGAGAGCCGAGACCGACTAATGCTAAGTTCATATGGCTGTAAAGCCGCCTAAATTCATCACCAAATCACCAATCAATCATTGTGCCACCGCTATCACCAACTAAATCCACAAGGGGGATTCATGTTGTTCATATTCTTCACATAAACGCACCACATTTATCTGTGTGATTTTAGCTCGACTAGTAATACCTGAGTACTCACGAACACTAAGTATGTATGTGTATGCGTATGTATGTGTACATATAAGAATAAAGTGGTCTAGTAAAAGTTTGGTCAGTTATGGAATTTTTTGGAGATAGATATAATTGAGAAGTATGGGATGGGGTACAGAGTCTGGTAGGAGAGATCTGCTAAACCACAATTGATACCACCCGAGGGAATCCGCCGGGCCGAATAATTTCTGTGGAACGGATTGCGGATCTGTAGCGTGCGGATTCAGTTAAGGTACAGATATGAAAAATATTCATCTATTCAGATCTCTGGTTAGTAGTAGAACAATTTTTCAGATTATTTCACTCCGTGAATAACGAGTGAACTTTCCCAGATCATGGACAATAATTAACCAATTCAATGTAGCCTCCAATTAAGACCGCATCTAATATAAATAATTGAATCATTAAGAAATTAAAAATGATCAAATCAAAGAGAGAGTGGAGGATTTTATGAATTCAGAAAACCATTTTTAACTCTCTTTCTCTATCTATAAGGCGTTTATTAAGATATTGCGATCGTTCTCTCCTTCACTCATATGCTACAATTTTTGATTCGATATTTAATAATGACAATCTTCCAAGGAGATATTATCAATCCTTATTTTGAGGCAGAATCCGCCAAATTGAACCACACCTTTTCCCAGCTTTAGTGTGCCTCCATTTTCGAGTAAATTCGTGCAAAAAGTGCACTTGCTTTATTGAGCCACCCTATAATATTGCCGATAAACTATCTTCATCACTGCCACGTGTAGCGAGTTATTGTTAAATATTTCATCTCGTCTTTCCATTTCTGCGGCACTCTTAACCTCCTTTATTTCTGAGACCACTCAACTTTTACCGCTCCACGCATTCCTTCCGCCTTTTTTATCCAATCCTTCGCAAAACATCACTGCGTACACTGCCTTTTGTCAGTCCTTCCCCTTTTCGCAAAATTTTCTCCTCTCAAACTGCTCTCCCTTGATGTGGCACGGGATGACCACATCAGAGATGAAGGTCGCAAGGGTGCATAGTTGGAGGGGCATATCTGAGGGAAGTGTGTATTGGGGAAAAGGCTTAAATGAAAAATCGGATTGGGAGGAGAAAGAGAAAGTTTTACCACGAGGCGAGAGTGGAAAGAATCGTAATAATGGCAGAAATATGTGAGGTTGTATTAAAATTCGGATGCGTGAGTCAGAAACAAAAGACGACGTAGGAACGCCGTGTTTTTCTTCGCAGAGGGAGCGACGTTTACTCCTCTTTTATTGGAAGAGGATTGGAGTAAAAGCAAACTGTTGATTACATTTTCCTCTATTATTTCCTCATGAGAAAGAAAAAGGAAACAGTTTTTTCAGTCGAGAAACTGTAATAGTAATCTAAAAGAAACGACAACCGTGAAATGAAAACAAAGATTCCTAATATCTGTCAGAATATAGAGACAAGGGATGAATTTATTTTGAAAGTGTTGTTTCCATCGAGTGATAAAATAAAGAGTGAAGAAAAGGTCAGTAATTTCCAGAAGGAAAGTTTTATTTCGGTTACAGCTAATAGTCACCATCAGGTGACTAATTACCAAGAGATGGCTTGCTGCCGAATCCGGTTGTTTAAATACAATGTTTCTTGTGGAAAAAACTCCATGATATGAGACTTTTACTGAATCACAAAAAATTTACTTGTGGAAATTACCAAGTTACTTACCACTCTTTATCTAATGTCTTTCCACGAAGTTTGGCTCACTGTGAAAGATCTTATTTATCAAATCTTTTCCGTAAAGGATTGGGGAAAAATCTTATTAATTCTCTTTAATTTAGAACGAGGTGCAAATAATTTATGAAATTGAAACACTCACTAAAATTAGATACACGGGATCTGCTGCATTAAAAATATACGAAATTCTATTAATGTAATAAAATTGTGTATTTGTTGACGACATACGGATAATCTCATGAATAAAAATCTTTATCTGGAATGAAGGAATAGATTGGTACTTTTTCCACAAAAATTTAATATTACTTCTGGTTTCAACGGAGGACTTTCATCTTCAGGTAAAAGCTATAAAAATCTAGTATTATTACTAATTTATGAAGAAACACAAGGCTGAAAACCATCCTAAATTATTGCCTAGCAATAACAGAGATCGGATAACATGATGGAAACTATTTTTGCAGATCCTCATCGGTGGACTTAGTAAGTAATTGGTTGGTTATTGAAGGTTATGGCTATTTTTAATAACATCCGGACTAAAAAATATCTATCATTATCTATTTCCGCAATATTTTAGGCAAGGTTTTTTCAATTTAAACTGCATAAAGGTGAACTTTCCACGAATTGTCGTCTTTAACCCAGTCTTAGTGGAGGTGGCGAAACATCTTTGGAAACTTATTTCGATTAAATTACAAATAATTTGAAACATCACTCATAATAAATTATTGATAAATCAGGATTGTGACAATCCTTAAATAGTAAATCAATCATTTTAATCTTTCAACATAAATACAACGTTAAATAGGATTTCAGCAAGTTAATGCCTGTTATATTCATTACAGAAAATATCTAACATTAGAGTCCAGTGAAAAATTTGTTTAAGAAAGTGAATTACTGTGTTTTTGCAAAGAGTTGTAAGTATTTGCAATTCTGAGTTAACTCAAATAGAAGCACTTCGTAAAAACGAAAGTGGGCTTTCAATAAGTTTTATCAAACTTCTACGTTTGGTTCAGCTTTGGTTTAAATAGTTAAATAGGAAATCACGTCATGGCATGATATTTTCCACCCGAAAGCCTTAAAACTTTTTCCATAATACGTACTAAGACCTAGTAATTATCCATGGCATGAGCCAAAAAAAATTCATTGGAAGCGCGTGCATTGAAATAACAAAGCCAAACTTTTGCACAATTTTAATTCCTAATCCATGTACTCCAAAATGTGAATATGAAGCTGTCTGTATGAAAGAGCTTTTGAATCAACTCTTTTATGTTAGTCGAAATCTGTTATCTTCTTGGACGCATTCCTCGATGAAAACGAATCTTTAAAGTCCAAAGCGAAGCAGAAGCAACTTCTACAAATAACTGTTTGAGCTTTGAATAGACAGTATGGGTTCCCATGCAATTACACTCCTTCTCTGGCGGTGCTCAGAATTTCCTAAATTTTGGACAGAATCCAAGTGTTACAATAAGAAAAGAACCGAGCCTCAAGAATGCATTCTCCACTTTAGTTGCAAAAGAGAACGCAAAAACAGCTTCAATATTCTTTTAACTCTAATTAACAATCAGGACAAGCATTTTAAGTGGCATTTATCAATTATCTAGTAAAGTTTTTAAAATTTATTTGAATTTAAAATGAAATAGAAATTCGAGTTACGTGGGTGTTGCCTCGAATGATTCAAGTTGCTTCGATGACTCACTATTCAAGGTTGAATATATTTTTATAAAAAATAATATCATTTGTCTTTTAGTGGTTGATACATACAGCTGAAAATTATGTCAATTCATTCAAATATAACCTATTACGAAGTATCTCATTAAATATGCGGCAAGTCACTGAGTCAAAGATGGTTATATTGAATGAGAGCTATCAAATTTATTAATTATACTCGACAACGAATCGATTAATGATAAATTACCAAAACTTTCGCGTGAAACATAAAAGTAGCATATTGGATGATTAGAAAAGATAAATTTACTCTAATCGCTCAATAGTTCTTCTCAAAGCTCTAATTCAGTGGCAAAAGTAGAAACTAATAACCCTGAATCCTAAGCGCCCTGAATCTAAAAGGCCTCGAGTTTGGGACCATTCGAACGGACCAAAGAGGAGAACGGCCAAGTGTATAGCCAAGAACCGCTTCCAAAACGATCCAAGAACCACGCTGCCCACGGATGACCAATCTTTTTCTCATTGAGTCACCCTTAAAATATGTATTCGTATAATATCCATCCCGTGGCACAGAGAGGGCCCAGAATTGGAAATAAACTGTTCAGACCCAGATAAGCCCATAGAATTGCCTCTAAGAGCCATTTCACACTTGCCCGGCAGCCGGCTAAACGGCACCGTTTACACGGTCATTTATTGAAAGGCATATGGAACCTTTCACACTTGCCCGGCAAGTGCCGTGTGCCGTCCAAACGGCGCACGGCACCGGATAGCAGCCCGGCCTTCCCACTACTTCGGACGGTTGCCGGGTCGTTTTCAGGCGGGAAATATAAAAGATTGTTCAATCCCAGCAATGTCCAGGTGAATCTAGACGATTATTTGGCCCTTCTTTTAAGAAATAATTGGATCGGAAAACGTTGTACTGTCTACTATAATAAGATTTAATAAGCTACGTATGTTTCGGTATTAAATATTATTTCTATTTCTCTTCCTCCTTTTCGCTCGTCGATAAACTATAAAACATGCTATCATCTGCTCCCTTTCCATTTCTTCAGTAATATTTACAATATATCGTAGAATATGAAACAGGTGGGTGGATATGAAATTAAGGGACTTTGCCGTTTAAACGACTGCCGGATAGATGTGAAACCGCTCGCACCGTGTGTCGTCTATACGGTGCCGTTTAGCCGGCTGCCGGGCAAGTGTGAAATGGCTCTTATAGAGTCCACTGAAGCCTTACGCCTCTCCAATCTAGCATTCCCAATTTCCCATACATTTCTCACTGAAGTCCGTTTCTGGCGACTTGAAGTAAAATCCAGTCTCACTTTTAAATACATACGTGTAGATGGCATGTATATAAGTAAGTCACACCTTACATCATTATACCGGATTACTATCATCTATTTGGAAAATGCTTAAAGTAAACTCTCCGGTAAAATTTAACAAATTTCTTACTTTTTGCATTTACGATTTCAACTCGTACGCCGAATATTAGCAATTTGTCTTTTTGGGAGGTCTTGGAATATGAAATTGAACATCACCTCTCTATAACTCTGGTAGGGTCATTCTAGAGAAGCTCAACATGATATTCCAGTTTTCAATTGTCTACTATTCCAGAAAATTGATTTTAAAAGTCCAGAATAACGTGCAACGCAATCCTATGGGAGGAATTAGGGACTTCCACGGGTCGAATCCCTGATAGCTAGGCTCGATTTTTTATTCTTGCACTAATCCCAAGGCATTGTTCCCCAAAATATACCAACATAGTTTTATTTGGTAGTAGGGGATGAGAAATCTTTTCATTCCCTCATCATTCCTTTGAAAATATGCCCATTATTTTGTACTGGAGGTCACCAGAGGGCCCTAAAACGAATACGCACACGCAATATTAATACCCAAAATTAGTCTGAAAGAATCGCAACCTCCGTAGCTCAGACCTATCAATCGCTCCAATCAAATTATCTCATTTTTTTTAAAGTTGAGCCCTTTTGGAAAATGTCAAAACTATATTTCTGTGTAAATTACGCCCCCGATACACACACCACGTGACGTTCGAACAAGAATTAATACCAAACAGGACGTTATGTTCTTTCAAATGCGTTTAGAAGGGTAAAATATGTGCAAGTAAAGGCGAGGACACAATCGACGTGTACGCAAGACTTGAGACATGACACCTGTACGTCAAACTTGGAGCTTGATACTAGAGGACACAGTCCGAACGTGAACGTAAACCTCAGCCAATCAGAGACATCAGAAAATCCTAGAGAACAATGGACAGGCGCTATGCACGCTGAGTGTTCCAACAATTACAAAGTGATGAAGAGAAGAATAATCTTATAAAATGATGGACGAAAATGAGGCAATTATTATGTAGTTCGGTTTAATAATTATGGCTTAGTGATCATTCAAATCTTCGGTCTGTAATGGCGGACTCCAAATAGTAGTACATGTACTTGTATTTATCTTCAGATGGCGCAGCTATCGCAAGGTGAATCCTGATTGGTTGTCCGTGTAAGTGAAATTTGTAAAGATAGAAGTTGACCATCTCCTTAAGAACATTCATGCCATTCGTTTATACATGGCCAACTTTTGTAGGTTTCACATTAACGCTACACGTTGATTGTGTCCCAGCCTTGAGGCGTCAACTCAGATCATTATGGGAGATATCTCAAGGGTATTCCATACAGATCCTTTTCTATCAAAACATCGAATATCAAGTCCATAACATCGCAGAAATTACTAGAAGGTGCACTCCATTTTCCAATACATTTCTTGCAGTGCAACCTACCTTCGAACCCAGGGATATTAATGAAAATCCCCAAAAGATACATTCGATTTATGGCCCTCATAGGGCAGCCGAGGAAATCGCATCTCTTGCAGCCACTCTATGAAGGAAAGCTCCTAAGAAGGAAGTCACTGTGAATGCAGTCGTCGGCAGTATTTGCAGTGACTCTGTGGGAATTACAGTGACACACACAATGACTCCAACCAACGACCGCATATACAGAGGCTTTGGCTGGAGCCTAGGTGAAGAAAAGTACTGTCAATCGTTGCACCAAACTTCTTATCAATTCCTTCAAGCATTTTTAAAAACATCATATACCAATAAAATGCATCGTTACAGATTATTTAGAGAATTAATCCCTGAAAACTTACAGCATACCACAATTTTAAATTATATAGCATTGTCATAATCATAATGCAAAATGAAATACAAAAGATGCAATACCTAATAATAAGTTGAGCTCGAAGTTAATTTTCTAATCCTCGCTTTAATTTTTTTTAGAACGAAAGTAGACTCGATGTGAAGAACAGACGTATAGCCATTCAGAAATCCGTGCAAGAGTGTTTTTAAAATTTCTATACGAATTAAAAAAACTCGGAATATTTTCTTGAGTACTTAATGCTAGCTACTTGATGGAAGTCGATGACTGTGTACCTTTCGTAAGGGGATCGAAGGGTTTGCGAGAGCCCTTGCCGTTCTTACAATTATCAAGAATCCTTAATTCTTCAAATCCGAATCCTAAAAAGTCCTCGAATCCCTCGCATCCTTCAAACCCAAATAAAATTAATAAAAGTATGAAGCGTATGCATATCTTCTATTAAAATGCCTAATAAGTTAAACTTAAAAGTTATGCTTTTAATAGAAAAATATTCGAAGATTCAGCCGGATGGCTATGGTACTTATCTTACAGCCTACTTATAATTAATGAAATAATAATAATATATGTCTGCTGTGATCGTGAATCAAAACCGAATACTTCACCTGTCGGGCAGATGCTTCAACAGCGGATACATTTGATATCATCGTTTTTTATGTCTTTTTTACGGTGGAAATGATTAGCAGCCAAATGAAAACTTGAGGTATAATCTTTGCTAATAAATATTGAATCTATTTTAAGAATCGAGTTTTCAAAACTCAGAAAGTAAAATCCTGATTATTTATAAATTATTAGTTAATAAACCTTCATTCAACCGTCATTATCGACTTTATTCTCGCTGATTGTATTCTATTGAATCCTGTTTGCTGCCAATATTCCGAAATATGACAAAACACGAAAAAATATATTTTATGAAAAATGACCAATACTTATTTAAATCATCCATGATTCATCATATTCTCTACGACGCATTTTCGACGGTTAATTTTAGAGTGCGAAACCTCCAACCAGTTGAGAAGTATTGAAGTAAATCTAATTTCTGTTAATTTACGTAAATTTCCAATCTAAGCAGCGAATCTTATCTTATCTTATATATTTAATCTCTTTGACCTTTTCGAATTTGTTCTTCAAGCAGAATGAGGATTAAAAAATTGATTGGACAATTGCAATGTGCTATGACAAGTTTAAGCTGGCAAATTTCAGTATAATAAACTTGCTAAAACTCATGTCAGTCATAGAATATCATCATATCAATAGGTCAAACATGAAGGCTAATAACGTTGAGGCCTTTAGCGGTTAATCCAAAAGAAAGACCCTGAATAAAGAGCCAGATAATCCATTCAATCGGTACAGGATACAAAATCAAGGCCATGACGGAGTTTAACGTTAATGAAATTCGTTCTTACGGAAATGATTTGCTCATTACACATTATTTTTTTCCAATTATCTTCCTCCGACGGAAACTAAACGATGACTCCGATGCCGGCAATAAGTTGAATCTATTTCCGCCCAATCATATTCTCTTTCCCCTCGTGTTTGCACTCCGCAATTAAATCCCAGCGGATGAATTAAGAGGGGGAGAAAGACCTCTCGAATTGGAAGAGAGGTAATGAGGGAATCGATCGCATTTGGAACGAATCCATCGCCTAACCCATAAAATGCTCGGAAAAAGTGATCCCTTGAATGACTGCCAATCACAGGGCACAGTTCCAACATCACTCCAAAGTGTGGCCTTCCGGAGACATCTGTCCCAAAGGCGATGACCCTTTTATTATTACCACAGCTTTTCCCTTTTGCTTCCTGTTATTCCCCAGTGATGTATTCTTGTGGGGGTGAAATAGATGTCCAGAGTCGTAAGATTTTTCGAGATTCTTATTTAGATTTTGACTCCATCAAACAATAAATCTGTGTGCTTTTTATTGTTTACTGCACCGGCGGGGAGAGGGGGAGTCGAACGTTATGGGTACTATTCGAGGAGAGAGTTGGCTGTACTCACAGCTGTTCACTTATTGTGTTTTACTGTAGAAGCATCGGTCTGTCGGATCTGCCTTTTTGCCATCGCCGAGTTGCTACTTTAAGTATCCAAACCTCCTTCCAGAATTACAAAGGATGAATTTTAATGATGAGTTTCAACATATCTGTAATCTTTTTCCTCATAAAAAATTCGATCACGTAACTTTTCAACTTCCACTAAGATGTGGAAAGCAAACATTTTCAATATAATTTTATTTTAAATCTGTGGACATTCATGCAATGAAGGTTAATTCGGTTTCTTACGAAGATTGTATGTTAGAAGCACATTTACCTTAAACATCACGAAATACGCGTGTCATCGTGATTTCCAAACTTGGGGAATACGATTTTGGCTGCCAAACAAAAAATATTTCGCGAGATTGTATAAAAAAAGAGTACCAATACTGTTTTTATCTAGATAGAATAAGGAGCGGAAATATTACAGTTGCATGTATAAAAATATGTATTTTGGTGTTTCAACGTCCACTGAAATGCGACATATGGCAGCTCGCGTGGTATTAACGTAGATTTTTAAAATTTTAGATATATACCCTGCAAGCCGCCAGAGGCATACGGCAGGGGACAATATGTAAATGCCTACCTTTTCAGTTCGTCTCCAACTGTCTTTGAACCTGGAAGGTTACATTAATGTGAAAGATACCCCTTATTATGTTTTCCCTTAAGTAATGCGTTTTAGAAATACCAGCGTGAACATAAAAAGTGACCGCAAAAATGTTTCTCAACGTCACCGTCTCTTCGATTGAACTTCGTCACAAATTACGGTACGACGTCGGAGTCCACGAGGGAGGACGTTAAAAGAGTATACTTTATAACGCTCGAAACGTGAATTAAGACGCCCTTACTTATCTCTCCCGAAGACATAAAAAACCATATAGCCATCGGTTTCGATGGCCTCCACCCTCGTCACCAGGCGAGTGTCATGGGGTTGCTTCAGATGTAGATTATTCCTCCGACGTTTTCATTGCGAGCGTGTTTTATCGCACCTCGGGCAGAAATAAGGGAGGGGAAAGAGTATCTCGTTGTATTCTACGCGTGTTTTAGGACCAGCATCCTACCTTTGGCGCCTGTCATAAAATTGCCGCATAAAAGGGGAATTAGTGTTTCCTTGCATATAGAAATTGCGTCGCGCGGAGTTCTTAGCGTTCCTCGGGAATCCCTTTTCTGTGCGTGCCCACGAAGGCTAATTGCCTCGAGCGATACGGCGTCCTTTTTTGCGAAGTGCAAGGGAAAGGACGAAGGTGAGGGCTTAGGAATTTGGGCAGTAAAGTGATTCTTAGGGAACGAAGGGAGGCCACGGATGCGGTAGGAATTTGGATGACGCTCAAAAGGAATTCGACGGAAAATATCTTGTGTAAAGTGCTCTGAGAATTAAGGGCGACAGTGTTGCGTACTCTATCGATGTCTCCTTGTGACACGCCGAACTACATTTTAACTCTGCTTAGCGAGGCTGCTCTTTAATTGAAGCGGAAACTTCCTCTTGAATCAGTAATGTGTTCAAGCTATAGTAAACTGCTTTCAATCCTCTACAGTATCCTTTTCATATCCAAGTAAGAGTAGGTTGTATCATGGATGAAATATCACTGCAGTGTGATGTTTTGCCTTTCTTCATTTTCCTTAATTTATGCCTACACAAAAATCAGAGATCTAAGAATTAAATACTTCAAGTTAGAACTAAAGTTTTCGGGTAATTTAGACGCCTTTTATAAAGGAAAGGGTAAAGGGTATATTGCACATAAGGGCGTGCACCCAGGAAAAATCCCAAAGAAAAGTCTTGCTTTTGTTGAAATGTTCGTCTCGGTAGCCTACTGGTTAAGGGAGCCACCCGGATAGAGGAAAACCCGGGTTTGATTTCCGGCCCTGTCAAACTTGTTTCAAGTCCGTTTTTCCTTGGGACTCCTTTTATAATAAAAACAGCCAACCATGCCATTTTCAGCTAACGTTCCTTCTTCAATCTAATTCTGTATCGTAATAAAGGAAAAATAGACATAGCTTTCATAAGTACAGGTTCATATATATATGTATGTGCAATGAAATCGGAAGCTTATGACCCCTGTCTCCGCAGATCAGTGGCAACCAGAGGTTTAGTAAGTCTCACTTTCGTACACTCCTGGCCAAAATTAACGCAGCACCTCCCTAGCGAACCTTACGGCTGGTGCTGCGTTAATTTTGGCCAGGACTGTACATAAATTGTGCTTCATTGAGACCGCACAACGAGCCAAACCTCTAAACCTCTTGCTATTTGTATTTCTTCAAGGTAGACTTGCCTGTACTGTAAAATAGCTTTAAATTTAAGCCATAAACTTTAAATTTCAATAATGTATATCATAGAGATATAAAATACTCCTTAAGAAGAACCCAATAAGTATTTTTATAAAGCCCTCCCTTGGAATTATTCTAAGATGATAGATTGGCAGCTGATTCAGAGGTCTTTGTGTGTTGCAATGGTTGCAGCATAGCCTCTGAACCATCTTCAAAACTTTAGGAGTATTTAAATCTTTAAATCAATTCTATTTCCCTTGCGCTATATTACTTTGATAAGGAAAAGTACGCCAAAACCCAAGTTGGTCATCTAATGATCCCTCACACGCGGTATGGTATTTTCCTTTTTTAACAGCAAACTGTTTTTACGTTAAGCCTATGGCTTCTCGGAAATTTACGTTTCACTGGCCCTGATAACAACAATATCAAATTTTATTTGCTAAATATCTTTTTTCGACGTGTTTCTTTTCAAAAGTGACTTCTAAGTAACGATGTACTTTCTATTTCATTTAGGTTATTCACGAAGCAATTATTACCCGCAATGTCCTGTTGAACTTGAATATAAAACATTAATTGTCAGTAAGAAATTGGCATTCACTTGATGCTAATATATGATAATTGTTATTAAAAATTGATATTTATGATCAATCGAAGCATTCGATATATCTGCAATTTTATTCGTCATTATCTTTCATAAATACATTAGTTATGTACAAATCAGATATTGTAATTAATGTTTATTCTAAGATAGATACCGTCCACCCCTTTAGTTAAAAATTAAAAATTATCAGATTAACTATAAAAAAAGTCAGAACGATTTATTTGATTTGTTCTAGGATATTTTAAATTCGATTGGAATGTCATGCAAAAATTCAGTCTTTTAATTAGATTTTGTATCCATCCATAACTATTCCATCTGTAAAGTATGAGTTTGAGCATCTAGTAATTCTAGAGTTACACAATGTAATCAATAACCTACCATTTACTTACTATTTTGTAGTCATCGTTATTTTGTTTCATATTTGAATCTGACAAAGTACTTAATACTCATATCAAAATTTCTTTGAAAAAAATGTCCACAATTATATGGAATCATTATGGGGAAAAACAACTTATATCAACAGAATTTTTGAAATATTTTTAATCTCGCCATCTCTTATTTTCCTTTGACCTCTATTATATAAAAAAACTGGCTGTAGCATCCGTTGATTCTCAACGGGGAGAATAGCAGTAGATTTAAACATAGTAGTCCTTTTATAAAGAATATAATCTAACATGCATCATTTTAGCTTCGTTCGATGGGACAGATTAACGTAAACGAAACTTATCCATGAAAGTCCCAATATCTTACGCTTTCATAATTTTTTGCTGAAATCTATTAATTTGATCATCTGAATATTAATTTTCATGTAACATTTCTACCAAACTTATCTCAGGTTGATAACAATGTTTCTTCTTAATTTGATTTTGCAATTGAAATAGAGCCTGCGAACGATGTTTCGATTTATCTTTCCAAACCAATAAACCAAGAAATGAAAATTGTACTTAAGTTTACAAAGCCACCTTGACTAAATATTCAATCTCATGCCTTTCAAATGAAGAATTTCTTCGATAAAAACAGTAATAGTTTAAAGATCATAAAAATACGAGTAAAATGTAGCTTGCATACTGCAAGCAGATCGGCAATACTAATTTCATATCGGGACGGTCCTCAAAAGAAAAAAAAAAGGATTGAAATTTTTCTTAAAATTCGCTGAAATTTCATCGTCTGGCATCAAACCCGGGTCTTACTGGTAAACTTACTATGCACCACATAAGAAGATCATCATCTCTAGCTATGTGTGAAAATTCAAGCAGAAATATTGGCTAGAACTGCCTCAAAAGACTTTCTAATTTTCACGAAAGTATATGGCTCCCTGGATTCGAACCAAGGGCGATCATGGAAATCTGAAATATGTTTCTGAAATTTATTTATGATCTCTATTTATATGCCGAATTTCAAGTTTCTATATTATTTGGAAAGGTTTTAAAAAAATTCCTAAATATCGGATCAACTTCTGATTGCAGAGACACCTGGTGTCGAACCCAGGACATCATGTACGCTGTCAATGCACAGTTTGATTTGTAAGATCTTGCTCTTGTATCATGCAAAGTTTTAAGTTGATAGCATTTCGGGAAGTACCTAAATTTTGTTTCCGTTATCTCCGTAAGAAATACATTGAGAAATGCAAATGGCCCTCTGGGATCGAACCAAGGACCATCAGTGAACACGTAAAATATGATTATGAAATATATTTATGATATCTATTCACGTGCCGAGTTTCAAGTATTCATGTTATCGGGAAAGGATCCAAAAAAAATATTCAAAATCGCCCCAATGCATTTTAAACGGCCGATTTTTGCCCCGACCTAGCATCGAACCATGGACCATATTCGGCGATGTCTTTCTGATTTACGTTGGAGTTGCACGGCTTCTAGCTATACCTCAAATTTCAACTCTCTACTTTTCCGGGAAGTGCTCCAAAAAAAATTTCGAAAATCCACGCCATGTATCCTTATGAAGAAAATCGCGACTTTGGTGCCTTTTGGAATCGAACCCATGACACCGAGGTTCAATGTCGGCTTTTTCCTGGAGGTTACACGTTATGGCCAATACGTCGTAAAAATTTCAAGTCGGTGGCACTTGTGGAACATGGTTAGAATTTTGATCCCCAGTGAGTGAGTGAGTGAGTGAATGAGTGAGTGAATGTATATCTAGGTATATCCGGAGAAGCGTCTATATATAATAGATATTCAAAGATGAAATCAGGATAAGCATCACTACAGTTAAGGATTAATTTTTAGATATGCGCAAAGATAATAAGGAAACGCATAAACAAATAATGGAAATATAATATACTGTGAAAACCACCGATGAATATTTTTCACAGAAAGTAACTAATTATATAAGCACTGAATGCAATAATTAAGTAAGAATAAATACATTAACTCGGACTCAACAATCGCCTAGATTGTCAAGGGAATGGGTTGCTTACAACCTCAAAATTAAGATAAAATATTCACAATTTCGCAATTTCGAATCGAAAGCGATATTTCTTGACCAAAATAAGAATATTCATTTTATTTCCCTTCTTTTGGTGCTTGATTTAACTTCCTACGACTATTATTTCTAATTTAATTAAAACGAAAAAAAATAAACTTTACTTGTATTTCTTATGAAAACGTTTTGACCCATCTGGGTTTGAACCCTGGACATTTAGTAAATAGAAAGTAGCCTATACTCTGCGCGGGGTAGACGTCTAATAATGTAGAAATTTTCAAATATCTGCGACTCTCGGTTCTCGAGTTTTTAGCGAACATACACACACAAATACACACCCACACTCTACTTTATATATTTAGATGATGCCATATTTAATTAGGTTATCATTAGAGAGTCTCTGTTTGTATCTATTTATTTTCATTCAGGCATTAAGTTTTGGAGCTGCTGCATACCTCGGCTATAGTATACAGCATAAGTAATGCTACAAATTTGCTCCTAGATAAAATCTATGAATACATGTCGCATTATATCGTCATATTTAACATCCCGAGCGACGAAATCCGTCATCGACCCGAGCAGCCATTGAAATCAATCGCAGAGGCCATCCATAACAACGAGTGCCTTCCACACATAATCAACGGATGACAAGAATCTTGTTTAGCGAGGCTCACCGCGTTATTGGAGCACTTAGCGCCTCATTTCCGCAGCACCCACGTCACGATAACTCAAAAGAATGTCGCGTCTGCAGTTCATTTCGCGAAATTCGAGGGAGCGTCCATCCGAGCGAATGGGGGATTCCGACGAAGCATACGGACCAAGCAGAGGAAATACGCATGGGTATTTACTTTTATTTAGCAAACTTAAAATTAGATATGTTCAAAACAATGGTTGGAGCAAATTTATGAATGTAATAATAGTAATATTTGAAGATGTTAGTATGATGCAAAGATTAATTTTAAGCTGTTCCAGATTTATTTATTATAAAAATATATTTACGTAAGACATTTACAGAATTGAATGGAAAATTATATGTGAAGAAAATAAACATGCAACTCATGTTTGAAATCAGCCATTAAAAAAAAGCATTACCTCTCCTCATAAACCTAAGAATAATCGCATGATAAGAGGAGTGCATTTTCTTAGCCTTTTATAATTAGAAGATTGAGAACATACTCGTATTTTCTCGTAAATTATACAGTTATGAGAAACTTACTTTGATAAACTCGGATTTCTTCTTACTGGGTTTAATTAAACTTCAAAGTGAACAAAAATTAAATGTTTCGATCTCAAAAAAGAAGCTGTCTTCTCACGCTCACATCTGCAATCCAAAAGGGGCGACAGCTGAGCCATGAATAAGATATCGAAACGAAAATTATGAACTAATCTTAGCTTTAACTATTTTCTAAGTTTGCGTTTGTTTCAATTATTGTAATTAAGGTAGCAGAGGGGTGACTTGATACAGGTGTTCTAAGTTGGTAAAATATACAGACAATCGCCATTAAGAATAATATGCTTGAAATACAAAATACTTGAAGAGCTATTGATAATGAATGTTTTTCAAAGTGAAAAGGGAGAAAAGATGAATGTGGCTTCGATAAAGGAGTGGAGAGGGGATGGCAAGAGAATGCATACAGAAACGGAGGTGAAAATCAAAGCAGAAATGAAAGTAGACAAAAGACGAACAAAAGAGAGAGAAACAATGCCGAATAAGTATGGTATGGAACAATGTGAAGAGAGAAAAGTCTTGAGAGAAGTACGGCGCAGAAAACAGTTGGTGATGGAAGAGGAACGTGTTTAATTCTGATTTGGTCTACTTGAATTTGGTCAAAGAGTTCCAACATGAGTATATTTGATCATGATTAAAAATCTAGAAGGTTATGTACAACAATTTTGAGAACCTAGAAAAAGAAGGAAATTAGGGTAATTGAATAATTATCATATGAACTTGGTCAGAGATGTATCAGAGTCAATAAAAATGTGCAAGTTGTTAATTTACATTTCCGTAGGGAAAATAAAAGGATAGGAAGTCCCTAATTTGTAAAAAATCCATACAAAGAAGAGGGTAGCGACAGTGATGAAGCAATTAGAGTAGACCCAACACAGGTCTCATTTTACCATAAGCAGTTACAGGTTTTATTCCTCTACATCATAACGTAATACAATTCTGCATTTTTATTTATTTCTTGGAGTTCGGCTTAACATCGAAAATATTAGATACCATTTGGAAAAATAGGATGGGAAATGTCTTTGTATTTGAAATTGGTATTTTTAAAAGTGCCTCCTGTACGGTATTTTTAATTAAGTAATGGTATTTTTAAAAGTACCTATCAAGGTCAATTTGCATAAATGGGCCCCATCGATAAAATGAATAAAATTCCAAAATAGACGTCCATTTTAGAACCCAAAGATAGATAGAGAAGAAAACGTGTTAATGACTGAGACATGATTTAATTACGCAAACCTTTTACTTAAAATGAGCTAGGAAATATGATATGGCGAGGTAAAATAATTGCGAAAGCAAAAGTGACCAAGAGAAGAGAGTGGACGCAGTGTTTTTTCATCCGTAAGGGATGAAATGGGAGAGAGAAAAAAGCGGAAGATTGCTCGTGTGCGGTTATTGTTCACTTGGTTTACTTCCATTCTCCTGAAATTTCCTCGCCATTGTTCGGCCAATGGAGGAAAGACAGCGGAACACATATTGGAATAAACAGATCGAGTGAAGGGAGAAGACAATATATTCATTCGGATTCGGTCCCTGTATTCCGAATCCCCCATTACCCTATTCATCGCCGCGAATCCTATACAAGCTCCGTGAAAGGATATAGGCGGCGAGGTATTGTTTTTTTCACTCCCGTTTTGATTGATGGAATGCATTATTTTGATGAAGCTAGCAACAAAAGGGTTTTTGCTAAGCTCTCTCTTTTATTAAAATACCAAGAAAACTTAGCTGTTGAAGTTTTGCCGACTTCACGAGAACAATAAACATTTCCGAGGGTCTTGTGTTAAAAGGACTAATTTCAATTACTTGGAGTGCTTTAGAAATAAAATGCCTTATTATGCTATGATGTTAGTTTCGAATAAATAGAAATTTATGTTAAAAATTCCTTGGAAAATTGAAAAATATTAACTTCAGATTGGTATTTTGAGTGCTTTATTAATTCATGTGCATTTAATACAAAGTTGTTATTTATCTATTGCACTGTGATAAGAAAAAGCGAGCATTGTAAGATTCTAAAATCTTAGTTCAGCTAACAAAATATTCTGTTAACTCTTAGTAGTTCAGCTAACATCACGTATTGTATTGATTTTTTAAATCGAAACTCTATACGGTAAGCTTAGTTGAGATATTAACATCTTGACTTACAGTAACAGAAAGAATTAATTCTCCGAAACTCGTTGAAAATTGAGACATCGGGACAATTACATTATTAAAATGATTTCGCGAGATCTTCTTGCTGGCTTACAGTTAGCCTTGCCTATTAAATATCTTAAATCTTCAGAAAGCCTATGGCTGTCTTTGTTCAATAAGAGTCGCTGTATTTTCAAAGGAAATCCCAATCCAGAAGAGGTTACAAACTGATTATGAACATAAGCTACTTTTTAGTGTAAATCCATTCAGTTTTGAATAAGACAGCAAAAAGTCAACTCAATAGATTTTTTAAATATCTATGCGCATTATAGGTGACAAATTATTTCTATGCGTACGAGATATCGAATAACTTTTTTGTTTGTATTAGCGAGCAGACGAGGATATTTTAAATATTCAAAGGTGGTATCTTACTTCACATTGTGTTCCATAATTTAATTCAGCAACTAAAATGAAATCAGTATGACTATAAAATTAAAGGAGAATATTTTCAGGAAAATCAATTTATTTTGAGGTGGATTTCTATTAATTTAATTTGTAACCAAGTTTTAATGTTATCGCATTACATCCGAAAAATTGGGCCAGTTGAATTGAATTGCCACTATTGAAATCTGATTTAATCTTCACCTAGAAATTATTAATAATTTCAATATCTTTGACGGAAGGTTAAATGCAAAAAGAGACTTTTCAGTAACAAACTCACCTAAATAATAACCTTATTTAAATATGATCGATATAAATATTTCATCGAGTAGAGTGATTAATTTTTAGGAAACTATTCTTATATGGCATGATAAGTGAATATAGTCCTTTCCGGAATGCTTCTCCCATTATCCAACCATAGACCCCAGATGTTATGACAGAGAAGTAGACGTACGCATATTTGTTCAGAAAAAAATCGCTGCCGAAAAGGTATGGCTGATTGCAGATTTCCAAGGGTATCCGCTCTGCGGGTTTCATAAACTCAAGGATATTTTACTGCTGTTGAGTTGACTGGTTCTAAATTTTACAAGGCTTACCAAAAGGCAAAACTTTCTTACGTTACCAGACTTCCGCATTTACTACAAGCGGCCTCGGGTCCAAATCCGGTGGGATTTTCTTGGACTGAACCAGAGAGCTGTGGAAATCGCGTCTTGTAGGATCTAATTAAGAAATGCCATTGATAGAGGGCTTTAAGGAGCCAAACTTGGAAAAGTATTATTCATGTAAAGAGGGTCTCTTTCGCCTGTACAGGAGTTATTAAATGCAGTGGATCCCCGTGTTTCAAAAGAGCATGCGAAATATTACTCTCCAATTTTATAGAGTTACATAAGTCGTAACATTCGAGGGAAGTTAAACCATTGCGAAAAAAAATATCAAAACTGTTTTTCTTTGGCCCTAGTCAATTATATTTCGGATTTCCAACTGTTTTTAATTACGGGGCTACTTAATTTTAATTACTAAATGGAATTTATGCCGCGGGGAGCATTTATTTAATTAATTCGCTGTTCATCGAATGTGCAGCAAAGAAAATTGATTGATTGATTCTGTATGTGAAGTTAAAAATCGATGCTTGGTAAGAAAAAGTAATTTTAATCCGATCACGAAGATCGAAGTGCTTAAAATTTACTTTAGTTCTCTCATGACTAATGGATTTCAGCTAAATCTCCTGCAAAATAAGAGTCAAATAATTAGCGAATTAAACGAATTATAGAAAAGAGCGCTTAGCAGAGCAACATTTAGGACATACGCGCAATGCGGTCGGCCTTACAACACCCTCTGTTTGGAACTCCGCATTCGCTAATACATTCGAGTCTTCCATTTAATCATCATTGAGGACATTCTTCAAATATGCGCTGTATTCGATTTTGGCTAATCTTAATTGAATTACTTCAATTATTTCCATTATTAATTATTAGTGCATTGCCCTTATTTTACTTATACATAAAAATCAGGCGAACATTTTTGACAGCTAGATATAGCTCTCAGTAAACGAATATAGATTGCTGGAACATATTTTTGGCTGCATCAAATGTTTCCAGTATTTCCTAAAACGCACCCTAAATATATTAATATTTGTCAAGAGCTATCACCGGAAAATATATCTTTCCCATCAATGAATTATTTTAATCAATGGCCAGTGAGTAAATTACAGTCTTTGTGACATTTAAGGTACCAATGGAAAGTTTTCTTTTTTTACAACAGTAATTGTTGTGTAATTAGTAAAATTGACGAACAGAATGAATTAATTTTACAAAATGATTTTTTCAGTGAGTTACAGGATGATTCTAGTAATTCTGATAGTGTAGAAAGAGGATAAAATAGAATGAATGATCGTCAATCCTTTATTTATTTATTACATATAACTACAGGTAGGCTGCTAGCCTGGTGGCAGTTTTTATACCTACATACATATATACTAGTGATAAACATCATTAACATAAGATAAATACTTGATAAACATATAATTCCCACAGAATGATTTCATACATATATTATATTTACATGACAACTTAATAATGGATTTATAATAAAATTTGTAATTTTTTACTGTTTGTTTTCGGGGTTCATGACAGGCCTTTCCGGCTACCGTAGCGGTCTCTTTAACCCAAATCGTATCTCAACCTCACCAAATATTTAAATCCCTTCTGCGAAAAACCCTCTCCGATATTCGATCCGTTCCTCCGACAACACTCTTCATTTTTCAATATTAGTTCGAGCCATTAAGGTGTCGCACTTGCGTATGTTAAATAAGTGCTCCTCCTTCATGGTTCATCGGCATCTGAGGAGCGGCCTTCCGGGGGCGTTTGTTGACACCGCCGCCAGGGTCTTCCCACCGTCGAGCAGTTTAGAATGTAATAAGACATTGGCCTCCGGGTGAGTATGCGGCTCGTGGAATCTCGCCGGCCGAACGACAAAGGGGGAGGATAAACCGGAGCTGAAAGAGTGGTTAAACGGGAAGGGGATGCCTCCGGGAGCGGAATGGGGCCGGAGGGAGGAGTCGAATGGGAAGAGGAAGTAGTCAAATGGGACGGGAAAGAGGAGTGCACATTCCTCTGCGGCCTTCTCGGCGGAATGGCGGCTTAGTTCCAGCATTCTCCGCCCGGGGCGCTCCTCAGACTAAGCGAAGCGTAGCGCGCGATCCTCACCCGTTCGCCTCCTGTTATATCGGATGTGGAGGAAGAGGGTGTACGGAGGGTATAGAAGGAGGATATAGGGGAATAGCGAAGCGGAAAAATAAATCTCACAGCAGCATAGTTGCTCATGGATTAAGTTTATCTAAGTGGTACAATTACGAAGCAATGTGCCCCGGCGATAAGGCAGAGTATGAATGAATCATCTCTTTGTCTGATTGCGATTTGACCTGTAATCACCGACGAGGGTGTTCTAAGATGCTGCTAAACCGCATTATGATCCCTTGATTCCTCACGCATGCCATATGAATATCTCAAGAGAAAAGAGCGGATATAAATGCAGCGAAGTTCCTTACGTTCTTGGAAATAAATTGGAAAATGAGGTATATCAATAACCTATAAATCAATTAATCGATATTTGGATACAAGTTACTAATAAATCTCAAATGAACTTATAAACGAATCATATTCAGTTACTTAATCAGCTGAATTGGAATCATGTCCGCTGATAATCCTCCCCGATTATCATAGCCCTCATAAAGATATCACAAAATCGGTATTGACTATTTTGTTGTAACCATCAATCATACTAAAACTCTTAGAGTCATTGAAGTTTTTCCGCCAATAATCTTCCGAACTTTCTTCGATTCATTCTTTCCTTTTTAAAAATTACTTCAACGCACCATGACGATGTATATTCACTTAGAGTTTTCCAAATACTTTTAAAACTGCAAATTTATAAAATCTACGATTTGCTCATTTATAAAAGCAGCTTTATATCTCTCAAAATACTTCCTTAATCTTAAAATATAATTCCTTTTTAGCCAAAGGATTTCAAAATAACTTCCAACCTACACTTTTAATTCCCTTATCGTCGGTTTTAATCCTCATTTTGATGTATCTACATTTTGGACCGGTCCAAAAGTATTTTCCGTGATAGATTATTTCTTAACTCTCAATAAAACTCTTCAATTATTACGGAATTTGAGAAATTGTTAATAAGGCAATATTAAACATGAAATATTTCCCTGGTATCATTGTATACATTGCGCTATATTCTATGAGCTCTCAAAGGCCAAATTTGGGCGAGTAAATTTAGTTTCCTGGATTATGACCCGTCCAGCCGTCCTCATCAATTACAGAGTGTTTCTTGGATAGTTATTACACCACCGGAAGCGTATAAATCCCTTTATATTAAGGTCACCAATTTAACAATTTGAATGGTCTCCAAATAATCAGGAAATTCTTCACGTAGTCATAGTAGCAGAAACAGAATGATGGCGCAATACTTTCGACATATACCCTACTTTTTATCCTTGCCGATTGCTGTTGAGCAAGGATGACAAACTGAGCATTTTGTAAGAATAAATACCCCGTAAAATAGACTGATTCTGCAACAAAGCTATATGATCACAAAGTCGTGGACCTCTCTGCGAGTCAAAATGAAATTTAAAATATCGGATTGTTCCCGAACTTTATTTTTTCTAAAGCAAATGGTAAGATTTTGAGCTGTTTTATGCTTCTTACCTTTCTTTTCATCTCAGATTTACTTTAACTGAAGGTCACAGAATTAATCGGATATTTTATACAGTTTCAGTAGGACTTGATCCGCTAGCATAACACAATGCCATCATTCAAGCCGCAATCAGGTAAATTATTTAAGAAAAGTGAATTTATACATTGTGATTTGTAATAAAAATATCTACGCATTTTAAATACTCGAAAATATAAATGTGCATCTTTTGTTTCCTTTTCATAAATAGCTGTTTTTATAGTAATTATAGTGTGTAATTCTAGTCATATTTAATGAAAAGGTCCCTAAAAATGAACCCCTAAGATGTAACTTTAGCAACAAGCATCTGCAACATAATGTGGGATGAATTTTATGATTATTTATTTAATAAGCAACATTTATGTTGAATGCGACATTTGATGAAGATGATCATCTTACTCAATAAAGGCAAATTTTGCAGGAAACCACCTCAACCCAGAATTAGTTAACTCAATATTGATTGCATTCACAGGAAACCTTGTTTAAATTGCGCAATTTCTGGCCGTAGATCTCAATTTGCGCCTCATGTTTCTATCAAAACGCAATATCAATATATTCAACTGTTATTTAGTACGCTTTGATGAATTTTCACAAAAAAGCTTCTGTGGTGTGAGAGATGTTACATAACAATTCCCAGCCCAGTCACTTTTTATCGGATGCTATAATAGGCTGTAATTATATGGTCATAGTCTTGCACACCTATTCTACTGATAGTACTCTGGATCAACGCGTAAATCGAGAAATACCGCACTCCTCATCTTGTGTGACTGCCTCACTCCCTCTTCTGCGGGGTAACTATTGGAAGAATTCAGAAACAGTATCCAGCCTTCAGCTGATGACTTCTCAAACGGACAATCAATTAAATAATATAATAACGATTATACATTCCAGGTCTCTAAAGAAATTTTATAAGAAAATTATCAAAATTTACATTAGTCTCTACCCTATTTTTAGCGTTCTTTTTCGAGTAAAAATTAAGTAGAAAAATTGAAAAATACCACAAATAAAAATTGGAATGTAAAAAAATGTAAAACCGCACTTTTTTATCAAAATTTAACATATATTTTCCATACTCATAAATCTCCCATTGGAACTCGTATGTAAATTATGTTTTGATTCTCTCAGTGACCGCGTGTTGCAATGGACGTACGTTCACAAATTCTGTTTCATTCTTTTAGCACCTCGCAATATTGCATAAAGACCTCACGGAAACGCTTGTTAACATTCACATAACATATGTCTAAAATCAACGATCTATAGGCCAAGAATCCAACGCAATATTATTTTCTCGGTATAACATAATAAAAACAAATTTACGATAAAATTTTAGCATAATGAAATATATCTTAAAATTTTAGCGTCATTGCGAATAGATAATGTATTACAATGGAAATTTTAAATAAAACAATTACTTTGAAACTATACCGGTATCTTCCCTTAATAATTAAGATTAATGGACCAGTTTAGCTGTAGCACAATATGTACAGACACCATAAATTATAATTAAAAATCGAACGCTGTCAATTAAATGTTAGCAAATAAAACAAATTGGTGCAAAAACAATGGGCCAAAGGCAAGGGAAGAGGAGCATGTGACGTATGGGAGGCCGTTCCTGTTTGCTCCACAATCCGTTCCAAATTGACGTAATGCACTCCTCGAGAGGATCATGACCTTTGGAGATGCACTCACCCAATGCATTCCTCCTCACGAACAATCGAGGAGCGACTCGAACCATCGCGGAAAAAGAGCGTGACATAACTTTTATTTACCTCGTTTGGGGAGAAGATGAGAGAAAAACGGAGTTTTAAGGAGCGGTGGGTTAGCCATGCGTGGCAAACGACGGTAGATTCTCCCTAAAGAGAGAGGTTCGGACTCAATTCCTTGGGATAAACCTCTCTCAAAGCCGCTATCTCTCCGCCCCGAAACAAGATGCCCGCCCACACAAATCCCCGTTCCGAAAGCGCCATCCCGGAATAAATGTTTCTTTCGCCCAAATCCTCCCTCTCAAAGCCGCTCTCCTTCGATTCCCGACGTCCTTCTCAACTGAGGACGTGTAATGAGTGCGTGGCTTCCCGTCTAATTTTTACGGCCGTGAGTTCGACGGGTGAGGCCTCAGAACGGGGAATGCCAATGGCGTACGTGGCGTTTAAACAAAGCCGAACGGAAGCGGTGTTCAGAGGTTGACGCTTTTTTCATTAGATGCTTGATGAATGATTCTCGAAGAACTTCCGTTACTATGCCAGCACACAAAATGATGGCAAATTAAAAATATCACGTTCTTTTAGTGACGATACGTTTTTTAAAGTCCACTACATATAATAATCGAAACTTGAGTTAATATTTCCAAATAAAGATATATTATATTCCACAACCAGTATTTCTCCGAATGGATATTCAAATTTACTATGAAACTAGGTTTTACATTTTAAATTAATTATGTTGCCGAAAAAGTACGTCAAATATATTTATAGGTATGTAATTTACAATATAAAAGTTTTAAATATGAAATATAATGAAGGCAAATCATGGTAATGAAAGTTCTACATGTGTTTCACTTTGCGAGCTCTCCGAGAACCATTACGAGCCAGCGACATATTATACGCATTCAGTAAGAATGAACATCTAAATCATTTCGTTTTCACGACTAACAAGCACTTTAGCACATGATTATCAATAAAAATATCAATTCACAAATAATAATTATGGGACATGAAAAGAGTAATATTTGAATTTAAACGGACCTAGGTATCCGAGCGGTTAAGTTTTCGTGAATCTCCCTTGAAAGGAGGCAATTAAATATCCTTCTAATTTAAGTTCCATTTTAATATTACCGACAAATGTATCTATATAATTGTTATAGTGTAGAGCAAGCTACGAAATAATCCCCTGAAAACATCCTTTCCCCCATCCGCTGAATTAAGAGAAATATATATAAATGAATCGCTTGATAAAACCACCGCTCATTTTCTATCTACTCAAGTTTTTACCTCTGTTTGCCTTAACATCGCTTGTATAATAAATTGAGGGATGAATGTCGATTTGATATTAGGAAGCCAAAACCAATGTTTAATTTTCCCCCAGTTATTGTAGCCCATCACCAGTGGCGTTGAGGTAAGCAGCGGGGTCTCCTAAGGAGAGCAAATGGAGGCCCAACATATCAGTTGCCTTCCCGCATTGCGGATTCTACGTGCCCTATCAATGCGCCCACGTACGTCACTCTAATTGAGACAATGTTATTAATTAGTATATATTTCAGTGTACCATGATCAGAGCTTTTATTTCCTGCGAGGATACGAACTTTCAACAACTTTCAAAAGTGGCTTTCTAAATTAGTCAACGAAAAAAAGGCACTGATGGTATCTAAAGTACGCATAGCAGCATCACAAATCATATTTATCATGACTGCTTATAAGAAAAAGTTAATTCAAAAGAAGAAAGCTCTATCTCTTCCTCTTTTTAAGAATTTTCAATATTATGTCTTTCAGTCTTTCGTATCCCATACATTTCTAAAATGTAATAAATAATAAATGCAAGAAAATTTCTTAATTTTTCCATTAGAGATTAACTAACAGTTTATTCGAAAAATGCTGCACGACATATTTGACCTTTATATTCAACTGAATAGAGAGAGAACTCTCTTCCTTTTATTCCATAATTATTATTTCATCAGCACGTATGCTATAGTCTATGTCTATGTCCATGTAAGAACCCTGCAAGCCACCTTTCGGCGTGTGGCAGGGGGTGCAAGTACCTTGACTCTATTTTCCTAAACTGTTGCTTTCGCGTATACTTCGCGGAAAAAATGAATTTTTGAAACGATTCGTTCTAGCATCTATTTCCCTAATCTTTCTGGCAGTATCAGAACGGCCCATATAACAGGGGGGTCGCATTATATCGGTTACATCATCTGAAAACGTAATTTCTCTGAACTTATTTAATAAATTTATCCTTTGAATTTTTCTTCTATCTTCTGATTATTCCCATCCCGCGTCCTGTAGCATCTGAGTGACACTCGCTGTTTTATCGAAGCAATTCTTTACAAATCGTATCGCCTTTCGTTGTACTTTTTCCCGAATCCAAAATATGACATTTCTCGGCGGGGTCCCATACACTACATGCATACTCAAGGTGAGGCCTAACTAACGCTAAGTAACATCGCTCGCGAACTTTTTCTTGTCTCCTACCGACTATTCTTTTGACGAAGCCGAGTTTCTTAAGTGCTTTTCCACATATATTTCGGATGTGGGCACTCCATGATAGATTATTCGTGAGAGTTACTCCAAGATACTTTACCGATTCTACTGTCATTAGGTGACATAGTGATGCGGATCCATCTGACAATTCTATTTCCAATCATATACTTTTATATTAACATTATTCCATAGCCGATACAATAGTACCTCACACTTTAATTCGGCCTTAAAGTTAGACGGAATGGAGAATTCTTCACAAGGATTGGTTGAATCTAAAACCCACGTTTCTCATGGACGTCATCAATCTAATTCACGATTAAATGCCCTAATTCCTCGAGGAATCAATTCGGAGCTGAACAAAGGTTTATATTCATATTGGGGGACCTCTTTCGTATGACCTTTCCGATGCCGCGAACGTTTAAGTGCCGCGTAATTCGGTACGTGGGAGAGAGACTGTAATTCAGTGGCAGTCTCGAGATAAGCCAGTCCTTCCTTTCACGGCTCCGGGAAAGCAGTTTGTCACGCTGAGATAGCAAGATACAACCGCACTATCATAATTGCGAGTCCTGCATTCTGCGTAAAACGCGTAATCTTTCTAAGTAATTAATCGATGAATACTTTAAGTAAATAAAACAAGAATCGCCTCAAAAGTAACTTTCTGTCCTCATTTATCATACGTAGAAATTTTCATTATTTTTCTATGGAAATGCTAAAACTATAAAAACTTCGAAAGATTTTTTCCTTTCGTTAATCAAGATTTAAATATATTAAAATGTTGACCTTTTCCCGTTTTTTGTATAATGAAATAATCGACTAAGAAGAGGTTCATACCTTGTTTGACGATAATTAAAAAGATGATCCTTCGAGAAATGAGGCTGAAATCCGGCAAGTATTCCGTAAAATTTATATTAAATTAGGAAATTATAATATTAAGAGTGTAAAAGCTACTGATCTGCGTAAAATGATTAATTTATTAGAGATTTTATCGGTTAAACTAATATTTTCTAACCAAAGAAAATCTGTGCAAGGATATTCACCTCCCATCGAATCCCATTACTTCTAGTGCTTGAAATTTTTAATTTCATAATTTGAGATCAAGTCAATTGAACATCAACATTCAGCTATTTAATTCGGCATTATAATCTTTCACGGTAAGAGTAAATGATGATGAAGGTCGCTATTTTACTCAGATCCGAAATAAATGCATTGTAAAGGTAATTACATATATACATTTATTTTGTTATACTGAATATTGCATAAGAAAGACTTAGTATATTTTCCGCAGAGTATGAAATTCGAAACATGTATACAAGAAGCTTGCCTACGTTGCTTACCTAAATCACACTTGTAAAACTGTTTGTAATTAAATACCCTGGCTGAAATAAATTGAAGAAATAAAATTTTCACTTGTTCTATTACCTACCGTATATTTTACACTCGACCGGTTCCGAAAGATAACTTACATCTTAGGTTCAGTACACATGAAGATGTAAGTTATCTTACGAAACCAGTCGTGTGTAAAATTCACGGTGGAGAAAAGTCAAGTGAAAATTTTATTTCTTCAATTTATTTCTATGGAATTCCACATAGTCAAGCCTACTACCATTGATTTAATCCCTGCTGAAAATTGCAGCCCTTATTCGTGACGGCTTTCCACGAAGTCTCGTCCTCGAATATCGATTTCACGAATATTGCAATTTTCTATGTGAAACATGGTCGCACTGTAATTGGACGAACGTGGAATTCGAAGAGTTATACCTCCATTGTGCAGTACAATGTTAATCATAACACAATAAAAATAATTATTACTTCTATCAATTAGCAATTTTAGACATAACAACCTCGAGAGTGAAGGATTAATGAGATCTGGTTAATTTGCGTGTGTAATACAAGAGGGATTCATTTTTTCTGTCGCAACTTCACGTATCCGTGTCATGGTAATTTGCTCTTCCGATATGCACCTGGTGCCTCCGCAATGTCCAATCAAATCAACAAAAATAAACCACAACGGGAATTCACGCGTGCCGTTTTCTGCAAAAGATATCAATGCTGATACTAACAAACAAATTTTTTTTCTCGAAAAACAACTATTTTCTCAATTTGCTATCATCAAGCTTATTACATCGGAGGGCATATTAATTAAAATCATGATTTTGATCTGAATTCTAGAAATGTCTGCTCATTTCTTAGCTCATTCCAGCCTAGCTGATTAGTGCTTAGGTTTTCTAATTCTGCGGATCGTGGAAAGTCATTCGATAATGAAACAGTGAGCGCTTATCGCCTCGGTATGGCCCGGATTAGCCTAAGCCGTTATTTCTTCAGTCCGCTCGAATGCTTTGTTCGCTTAATTCCGAGATTTCCGGAATCTCTCTCCGGGATGTGTAAAAGTGTAAGCACTAATTCGCGTGAATTATTGATTCAAACTTTTCCTCTTCCGCAAAATGGCTCCCTCTCCCCCCGACACTGGGGCCTTGAAAAGGGCTTCAAGACCTCCGCCTATTTTTCCCTCTCTGAAATGAGAAGTCAGAGGAGCCCGGAGGGAGAGGTTTAGTGGCAAAAGAGGTTAGGAGTGCGCTCGGAGTGTGAGGAGACACTGCCCCATTTGACTTCGCAATTCCGCCTTATCTCTTGGCTATCGTCCGTTATTCTTCAAGCCCCGGGCGCCCCCTGCATCGTGGATGTATCGCCTGTGGATTGAAGAGAGAGGCCGAGATTAGCAAGGAGACGTTACAGATCGAAGGAGGCGCGTGGAATTGTTATGTTGGAGCGCGAATCAGTTAAGGCCAGAATCCATTGCTGGATTATCTGGAGGAATTAATCCAGGCGGATTTTCGGACATGCTTTCGGGTATTATCTGGATAGACGGGAATATGATTAAATTACATCGATGTAATTATTTCAGAGTCCCCAATGGAAATAAAGATTGTGAGGTTTACCGATCAGATAATATTCAGTCATGTCCCTCTGCTCTGAGAGTCCAAGCTGAAAATTGAGGAGCTGAAATAATTAAGCAGGAGTATATGGCCACCTAAATCTTTAAATGTAAAAATACTTATAATTGATAATATGTATATAATAATGTAGTATTGCCATATTACTTCAGCTTAACCGTATTCAACCGGACTATACAAAACTTAAGTCAAGTAAGATTTTTCTTTAGAAAGGTTACACGCAAAATAAATAACTAAATTAATTGATTACTTAAACTACCGTTTCTGTAACCCCGGAATTTCTATTTCTACTCCAATTTTTAAATTGCCAACAAACCAATCCACTCAGCAGAGTTTTATGATTCCAAAAACCTTTCACAAGACATTAAAAGAAATCTTACTACCTTTTTTAATTCTCATGCCATAATATTCCGTACTTCTATTCTATCGCTAGTCAGTTTAATTATTATATTATCCTCCATCAAGAGCCAGTAAATTGTAAATAAGTGGGATTATACCATTTGGGTAGAACTTCATGTGAGCAGGGAACTTCCCTAAAAAGAATGTTCCCTAATTCGTTAACAGTGAAATCGTTTAATTTAATTATAATCAAAATTAATCTCAATATTAGATAAGGACCTTTTCTATGGATACTAAAGACGAGACTTGGAGATAGACCCCATCTGGTGGGAATAAAAGATACGAATTCCCCGAGCGTACAACACCGGGCCAATGAGGATAGGTAGGCTCCATCGACTCAATCTTAACGTATATTCCGTGCCTGCGATGGACTGCCTCCCGAAATTTGGAGGTCGGATAGTGCGAGAGGACAACGTGAGGACTTCCGGATTTTCTTGCGAGGCGGCGGGGCAGGGGACGCAGGGGAAAGGAACGAAAAAGAGGGGTCAGGGGAAAGTGCGTGGATGTGGTGCGATAAGGAAGGGGCCAGCGAGGCACGGCTTGCGATAAGGGCAGTGGGTGAAGTCTCCCAAAGTCCGCGGCTTACCCGTGGGTGTGCGTCGCATCGCTGCACTCCGTATCTCCGAATTCAGAGAGGGAATGGCGGAGAGCGTGAAACGAGCGTTAAAGGGGAGAAGAGAATGGAAGGGAGGAAGAGAAGAACGAGAAATTAGTATAAGTGGATGATAAAAAGATAATTGCGAGGGAGACAAAAGAAAGTCGGTCGGGTTGATTCCTACGGTCAAGAAAATCGGATTGAAGTGGGGTTTGAGGGAGACCCTGAGGCACCTTTTGGCAGCAGCAATCGGGCGGAAAGATGCTAGAAACGCAAGAAATTCTGATGATGAAGGGAAGCGGCCATGATTGACCTCTGCGAGTCTTTCGGAATTATTGTCTTCATCAGCATATGTTGCAATAAAACATTCTAGATTCACGTGAATGATAAATTCCAGTCTAATTAGTTGATCCATGCTGTTTATCTTTACTTTACATTTTATACATTATTTACATTTTATAAACAAACCCTGACAACGCTCAGAGGTGATGATGACATTGTATGTGTTTTACCCAAGGCCTGTTTGGAACTTAATACCTTCTGCCAATAGCTAAATGAAGCTTTTGAGAGAGGACAAGAGGTGAGGTTATTTACTCATCCTCACTTAGAGTGCTTACGTTGAAAAAGGACAGTAAACTATGAACAACATGTTTTATAACGTTAAATCAGAATACACCAAATTGAATGCAATTACTTAGCATCGCTCATACCGCTGCCATATGATGGTATTAATGAACAAGATAGACGAAAATCTAATGAAAATATTTCTCCTGTCGTAGACCAAAAGAAAAATTGAAAAAGTATGAATATATTAAAACAGAATATGAGAAGTTATCCTTCTCAATCAAAATATACCAAGAATTAAAATCTTAGAATTGAGAGAAGTAATTTTTAAATTTTACGCATCAATAATTTAGTCGAGATTATAAATGTGTGTTTTATAAAGTTAGTTAATTCAAATAAAATTGAAAATTTTCAATCGTGAATTCTTTTGCTACATTTTAATAGACTATCGTAAATGCTTACAGGTAATCTAATATATGTTATAATATTATTACCGAAAATTTAAAATGTAAACTCTTATTAAAAATTTTAAGTAATCCTCCTTTATCATCATAGATGGAACCGCAGAAATGGTACGGTTTATTTCACCCTCTTAGTTAGCTTGAATGTTAGCAAGTAGGAGGTGTAGCTTTAAAATTTCCAAAGAAATTGCGCTGAATGCAAAGCTGGAATCCGATAATTTTTGAGAATCTTAACTAAAATTGTAGATGAGAGCGAAGTTAGATGGCTTAAATGTTTAATCAAAAAAGGGCCTGAAAACTTTTTTGTGCATATTCATGACAGCTTTTCGGCAGTTCCTCTTACGCAACTCCTTTAACCCGCGTTAGAATTTTACTTTTGTTGTCTGATTTTCTCTATAAATGAATGTGAATTCATCCAACCATCCGAGAGAGATCTCTCAATAGAGGGCAGAAGTATAGCGGAGAAGATTAAGGCGGTGAAGAGGACAACGAAGGGGAATTAGTGGGAATGTTTGAATCTTAGTTTGGGCAAGACAAAGGAATGAGAAAAGAAGGGAATGCGAGGAGGGAGATGCGATAAGGGAGTTGCGAGGGAGAAGAGAGAATAGCAAGAGTATTAAAGAGTTTGGAGCAATAGGAGAGGGAAATTAGAGAAGAGGGTGGGATTAGTAAGAAAGAGGTGAGAGGGCGAATGATTAGAAAGGAGAGACGAATGTGAGGGTAATGAGCGAAGGAAGAGGTATTAAGGAAGCAGAGATTAGGAGAGGAGAGATAAATGTAGGAGGAGTTTGCCCGAGTGTTTTCGAACACTGCGGTTTGCTCTCATTGGGCGGAAAAAGTGTTTAATTCAAGGTTGAGGTCTCGTACGTTGAATTTAGATCAGAGTCGATGTGATATATATAGAATACATTAAAGGCTGATTTGATAGTCAAGAAATAATTAAAAAGGTATCAATGCTATCATTTTAAAGTATGTCAAATAGGCTATGCTTACATTTTGATGAAAGTATTTGCATGCAATCGCCGTAAATGAAGCTTGTTTTCAATTTGAACCATTATCAAGATGTACTTTGCAGTTTATGTTTATTTCGAATTCATACATCGGAAATCCAACATATTTAACAGTGTAAATGTCTTGTCTAAGGGTATCCTTAACTGAGCTTTTGAGAATTACACTTATGGCCTCCGCGAATTCTCCCTGTTTGTCCTCACAATCCTTGCAATATATATTCCTATGAAGAAGAAGTTATCAATCTTATAGTTTCAGGGTGCCGCATTAGTATCTGTACAGATTTCGGAGGCAATAAGTAAGCTACTTCAGTCATATCAAGCTAGAATTATATTTAATAACGCTACTTCTTTTCTCATTGAATTACTATAGTTTCCAGCATTGGCCCAGGGTTCCAGGGAGTAGGCTTCAAAAGTACTTTTCTCGAGATCCAGTAAACAAATGCAAATGAAAAAAGTGTCAAAGAAAAAAGGTGGCTCCACGGAAGAAGGTTCCGCACAGAATAACTTAAATAATTTCATGAGGCTCTCGATTCGCGGGTTTGGGACTTCTATAACAGAATTTAGTCATTGGTGAGACTTTTATGATGAATCAGTAGACAAAACAAACATCGCGTTTTAGATATTTATAATGATTTTAAAATATAATTTTCAAAGGAATCAAACAGTTGGCAGACATCAGAGTGAACATGTCCTTGTACCTTTACGTTTCGAATCTTTCACATCGCCAATGCGCTTTTGTGCTTGCAATTCCGATTAAGCAAAGGGGAATTATAGTGAAGATCGTCTTACGACATTGATAACTCTATCTATGTACCCGTTATCTTTGGTGCATACATCTGACTGACAAATTTATACGTTTATTATTAATGAAATACACACATAATTTACTCAGTAATTAAAACGTATCACCGTGTTCAATTCCTGAAGTCCAAAATGTTTACACCAAAATCACTTTCATCCACCGTAATTTGGAGTGATTAGAAAAATTATTAGTTTTACGTTGTTTTGTCGTATGTAGGTACAGAAGAAATCTTACACGAAAACTCTTCCGTGAGAGTTTCTGCATTCCTTTCAGCATCTCCGCTGACAAATGCATATTTCAATAGGAAAACAATACTTAAATAAAAGTTGGATACGAATAAGTTTTGAGAGTACGAGTGATACCCGTGTTTCGAAGGAGCCATTCCGTCTCCAAAACATCTGTTGGTCATGATTGGGTCGCCAGTCATAAAAAAATATGATCCGGAGAGAGAAAGTGGTCGCCCGGAGCATCTCTTGATATCGCCAAATCGGAAAAGGTATCTTCGACGGAATTGGCCAATGAAAAATCCCGAATCGAGACGTTGCTACCGCTGACCTGATGACCTCACTCAGGAAAGAGTTCGGTGATTTACACGTGATAACAACGGGAATCCGATAAACCATTGACGCACAAAATAGGGTCACAATTCTCGGCTTTTAAGGACGTCATTGTATAGCAAATCAACAAACCGATTTTTCTTGTTCAACAACTTCCTTATTTATGTGGAAAAAGTCCACGGTAATAATACTCCTTTAAAAGGAACAATGTATTCGCTTAATTCACTTAATCGGTAAGTAAATTAGACCAAGCAAAGCTGTGTAAAATTCTTATTTATCAACTTTCTTTGAATTTATATTACTATATCATTAAATATATAGATATTTAATCATAAAACTCATGTGGTTGAGATCATATACCTGAATAATGACAATAAAATTAAAATTAAATTGTCTCCTGAATTATTTAGTAATGCTTTTGAATCGTGAATAGAATATGTTTAGAGCAATTATAGTAACATTTTCTTCATCGACGTTCATTGGACGAATAATAGATAGCTAACTCTAAGCTAATATACATCGACGATTATTTATTGCTATTCTTATCATAATTTTTAAATGCATTATGGAATAATTAATAGGCAAATAAAAGTAACCTTCATTTTATATAATATGCTTTATTCAGTTCATATGCAGAGGAAAGAACTCCAATATTATAGTAAACACTGTATGACAGTTGGATGAATTTTATTTTCCCCTTCCTTTTTAAAAGTAAAAGTGATTTCCTTTTTCTTTGTATCTGTGATCCTGAATTTCATTGGTTGCTAATTCATTTTTGATTATTCACCTACGAAATGTTAAGATTATCTTCCAATAAATCTACATTAACACCATAAAATTAACTAATCACGTTGGTTCCATAAATTCAAAGTTACCGACGATGTCTGAAAACTCGATTCAGAAAATATTATTGATATGAAATGTGTATATCAGGTGCGAATAATATGAAGTTTGCCTCGCAAGTCAAAATGCACAGAATTGTGTACCATTGAATTAAAATCATGACTTATATATTCATCCTATGTGAATATTATATAATAAAATCGATTAGCAATCGTTTTAACTAATTTAAAAAATAGAATATTTTCCGCTTGCCACAATATCTTCTGAAAGCAGTTTTATAAACCATTTCGATCCGTGAACTTCCATTGACCTTCTCTTTTAATCACTAATAACTCAATTAACAATTCAAATTTGCTTGGATCAACTCTGTAATAACACTTTTCGTATTTTCAGAACAGCTTCAATGTTGTAGATCGACCACAATAGCACGTTGAGTGAATGTTTGCTAATCCGTGAGAGAGGCAAGGGAAGAGCAAGAAAGGCATTCTCTCCCTCTGTTGGTCGTCGGTTTACCTTGAACAATTAGGCCCATTTTTAATTCACAGCAATAAATAACTATAATTTAAATGACATAGAAATATAGAGAAGAAATATGTTTTTTCATCCTACAATTCTTCGTGTATTACTGAATGATGATGATGATTAATACGAATAATGTAAGTGAAAATATTTAGAAACCCTTTAGATTAATTTCTGTAACGTAATTGATGGTCTAAATTTATCGTCATATAATTCAGTTCGTGGAAAATTACCAAACATTGTCATATGAATGTACCAAACTTGTCCCGATTCATTGAACGTGTCTAAAAGGCATAGAAATCGCGATATGTCCAGCAAGAATTAATTCCAAAGTCCGAGACTAGGAAATTAACCAAATATCCAGAGCATTAAGTCTATGGTACGAGATTATTCAGCGACTGATATTGCGTTTGACACAAAGAGAGGCACTGAGGACGCACACACTACAGCAACTGCAGATAAACGGAGTAAAATAGTCGCAGTACCGCGCTGCGCATGTAAACTCTCTCATTTTCCATGGGAGCAGTAAAGTTGCGAAGGCGGACGCATCGGTGTACGAGTGACTATATTTTTTCCACCATTTAAGCCTTAGCCAGTTGGATGGCCGACGCAAGTTAAATTCTAAACATTTCAATTACCGCTACACAGCCGCAGCGCAACTTCAATCTCCCTCCTCCCCCCTCTCCCCCCTCCCTATCCCTCCCCTTCCCAAAGCACAATCTTTATTCCGAGAACATTCCTCCGTTTAGAGAGGCGACCGCGACACTCCAGCCTTAACACTATCATCGCTTGCTAAGATGAAAATTTGTGATTTGCTTCGCGGTTGACTTGATGTCCGAAGAGAATTTTTTGTCTATGAGCAAATTTTAAAGTAACGACGAAGTTACAGCGATTTACTACGCATTGAAACTCTACGATCAATTTTTAGCACTTCTCTAACGGGAATAAGATTTATAGCGTAGTGTTTCAGAAGTTATTGGTGTGCATAATCGAGTTATAATTGTACATGGTGGCATAAGAGCGACTTTTCCCGAGAAAATAGCTTTTCGACCAGGGGGTAATTGACTTACAGGCCTCTTATTGCCATTAAAGCATTGCAGGGGTGAGATCAATTAGTGAAATTATCATCCACTTCCAAAGAAGCCTTAAAATGAGTATTTTGTGGGCAAATGATGAGAAAATTTCGTGCGACTCTCTTTAAATAAGTATGTACCTCTGATAATTGAGAATACTTCAGACGCAGTAACCTCTGACAGTTTTTCAAACAGCGCGTAATCATTGCTATGGAAATTGAATTCTTCGGTTTGGCGCGTTGACTGAACTGCTAGAAATTTCGTCTGAATTTGGATATTCTAAACAACACAATACTGATAAACAATTGTCTTTACAACACATATTATAAATGACTCTATCGGTTTCGTCGTCGTCAATAACCGGCTGTGCTATTCATTATCTATGCAATAAAGACAAAGTCATGTTATTTATCTTGTAATTGGAAGATGAAATTCCGATTATATTGATATTTTAATATTCTAATTTTTTCAAATGCTAAAATGATGACGTTACAAAATTATTGATAACTATTGATGAGCTATTTTTACTTTCTCCATATACGAAGTATAGAGAAAGTATTGTTTTCATGAAAAAATTCGACTTCGAGATTTCGACGGAAATACATGTTTTGGGGTCCCTAGAACACGTTTTGACTATTTTCGTAATGATGTCTGTGTGTATGTGTGTGTGTGTGTGTGTGTGTGTGTCTGTATGTGTGTGTGTGTTTGTGGGCGCTCTAACGTGAAAACTATTTGTCGTATCAATACCAAACTTCGTATATAGTACTGTGGTGTGTGCTGTCAGAATTGATTAGTTCTTGGAGTAAATCGGTTGACCGGAAGTCGAGCTTCATTCATTAAAGCTCATTTCCGGTTTTCAAAATATCTTCATAAATATGATATATACGTGTGTTGTATTATTTATAAAAGTTTTAGATAATAAAATTTACTATAACTTTTCTATTTAACATATTTTTATATCACCGGTTGATTAGGAGTTATTCGTGAAATACCGATAAACCGGAAGTAGCTTTTATGTACTTTGTGGGCGCTCTAACATGAAAACCATTCATTATATCAACACCAAATTTCATATATAGTACTTTGGTTAGTTTTTTTAGAGTTGATAAGATTTTAGAGTAAATCGATTAACCGGAAGTTGAGCTTCATTCTTCAAAGCTCATTTCCGGTTTTCAAAATATCTCCATAAATATGATATTTAGGTATATACTATTTATTACAAAGGTTTTAGAAAATATAATTTACTATAACTTTTGATTGAAACATATTTTTTTATCACTGATTGTTTAGGAGTTATTCATGAAATACTGATAAACCGGAAGTTGCTGATTATGTACTTTGTGGGCGCTCTGGGCTCTATGGGCGAAAGGCCAATTTCATCGTTTTTCATCGATCATGTCCCGTAAAACATTATTTATCATGTTTTTGGCGTCAAAGATAATATATAATATTAATCACTAATATTCGAAGTTTAGATGGAATATAGAGTTCGAAATTACTGCGGTAGATAAATATTTACATCTTATATATGGAGAAAGTCATGTGCTGGCCACATCAGATTTTTTAAAAGGTATTTATGAAAACTATATATTAAGAAGCATCTATATTTAACAGAATAGCAGTGTATTAAATCTCTCATGGAATAGGAGGACGAACTGGGACACAATATTTTTGATTTGTCAGATGTTTGATGATTTGCCGTAAAATCACTTTTTAAAATACGATTTGTGGAAATGATCCTTGGATAACTATTCAAGGAAAATTCGTAGTAAAAATAAAACAGCATTCCTCAAAATTATTACGGGTGAACTATTCTTTGACAAACTGAACCATTTCACTGAAATATGTTGGAGTTTCATGAGTGTTCCATATGAAGCGGACTGAGTTATGTAAATATGGCGTAACGACCACCAATTGAAACTATTTTTATTTTTTATGCTCATGTTGAAATATTTTTAGTCTTCACACAAAAGGAACTATCCGAGAGCCTCACATTCATTCTTCCCCTTCTTCATGTCCGTATTAAATTTTAAATTTAAATCTATCGAAACATTATTATCGAAAATTTAGATAAAAATAAGTCACTAATTGCGAAACGTACAAAAGTATGCCAAAAAGACGAAAAATAATACACTAATATGGATGTAAATTGATCTAATGATCAGCTTTTCAGAAAATTAACCGCTGCAAACAATTCAGTCGAGTTAAAAGAATTGATCTCTATTATAATAATAGGAATAGAAATGTGTCACTTTATTATGAAATAAAAACATACATCGAAGGGTATTTTATTTTTTTGTCTACAGAAAACCTATAACAGACGTCCTTGGACTATACCCTCTGTGTTTTGCTGCAGATAATACGAAAGATGACAATTATGCCGCTCTATTCTTTCAATCTGTAGAGCAAATTACCTGTAAAAGGATATAAGGTAATTCCGGGAGAGAAGCCCCAGTCGTAGTACTTTTAAGGAAAACCATAATATTGCTCAACTGACGGTGTGCGTCAGTCAGTTGGAAGGCACCCGTCTATCTGTAAGAGTTTCACGGCAAATAATTCCTATAAAATTCATAGTCTCTGGCGATGTCTTGTGGAAATACGTCATGATGAAGAAATAATTCCTTTTACGTAGTTTTATAACATCATTTCAAGTAGGTACCGTTTTTTTCCGCCCTGTTATTATTATTATTATTAGGGGTCTTTATTAGGCGAGATTGAGACTAAAAAGTCTCCTCTTCCATCTAACCTGTAAAGTTATAAGATAGAGTATAATGTTTCTGGCTGGCATCAGTTTCAATGTTTGAATATTTTGAATTAAAGGGAGAAAACTTGTAGCTATAGGTTCATCTAATATCCACGTGCAGTGATTGTCCATCTTGGGCAAAGTGTAGCCTCACTGGCTGCAAAGGCATCTCTCCTGTACTGAAAGGATAGACCTCACCTCTTCTCGGGATAGATGCCCTAATGCTATCTTTAGGTACATGTGCCCTATTAGTATCAATTTAACTTAAAGGTGATCCTGATTAAAGCTTTATTCAAGAAAGCTACATTTAATGTATGTATGTAATACATGTAATCTACATTTTAATAGCAATTCAAATTTAAATCTACGGTCGAATGCATTTATGCTCGATCAAAAGATGAGGTGTTATTTCGTAAGCACTAGAGAGGAGCGTTTTGCCACTTTTTTCTGGTCGAAATGTAATACCCTGCAAAAGTGACCCAGCCACTTGGACATTACAATTATAAAATTATTTTTCGAAATCAAAAAATTATCTTCTGTGACAATTTTTTTCCTCGAAGTTTCGAAATTTTGGCAAAAACATCAAAATTTTCATAATTTTTTCTATTAAAACGACAATATTTTGTAAATAAATAAATAAATACCAATTGAAAATTTCAAATGGATGTTGTTCTCTAAATTTACTACAATATTTGGCTAAATTTTTGCAAATAAAATTTCTAAGTAGGTTTTAAAGTTAGCATTAATGTTTAGTTATATTCTAATTTCATGCTAAATTAAAAATGTTGTCATTTAAAAAGCGCTTTCCAGATTAATTCAGTTTAAGCTCATGGGATATCTCTCCCACAGAGGTCTCACCCGGACACTCAGGAAAGATGGCCAAATGCATGGATGCAGAAAAAAAATAATATTTTGGGTGAAAATGTTTTGAAACAAAATTTGTTTGTATCCTGTTAATAATCAATAAATGTTATATTCTATCACGCAGTTTTACATTCTTGCTATCACATATGTCATTGTTATAAAGTACCGGAAGTGAAGTACCGGAAGTGAAGTACCGGAATTACCTAATACATATTTTAGCTGCCAATTAACTAGCGATAAATTCTGAACCCACAAATTGATATTTTATTTGACAAATGATCAGGAGATCTTATCTTAGTAAGTGAATTACTATTAATGCAAACTATTATTTTCAGATTAAAATCATTCTAAGTCTCTTCTTTGATTCAGCCAAACTAATAATATCACGAGTATAAAAAGAAGAGGCAGTTTATAACTCAGCAGGTTGTTACATTTTCAATTCGGATCTTTATCTTACAGGATAGTATTCTCGAAATTTGCAATTTACTATAAAAGTAACATTTACTGACACAATACCCAAGTAATCATTTTATTTATTTGGTTTCATTAAATTATAGGCAATTTAAGTAGTTTCGATATTTTAACGAAAAATGAAAATCAATTCTCAAAATCCTGTAGACAAAATTGAAAAATATTACCTACGCCAGATGCAATTTTTCTACTTGGCACCCGCCCAAGTCGGAAGGAAAAACGCCAGATAAAAAATCCCCTCGAGCAGATCCTCCCTCAAAACTGCTGGCAATTGCTTATTTAACTTAGCATCTGGTCATACTCATTCGGTTCATGTTGTACACTAGCATTCCTAGAATGCTCCTTTTTGGGAAAAGATTACGACTAGTATTTAAAAAAAGAGAAAAAACGCCATACATATCAGAAATGTAATTGTTTCATCTTCATTTCACAAATCTCCAAGGTACAGTAACTCCTTAAATTTGATTTATTCTAAATGTCTACTTTCGAAACGTAAATAGTAATTTACGAATATATCATTTTAATATTGTCAATAATTACTTACTCTTGTATCGATATTTTTTCAATGAATTCAACAGGAAATTACTTATATGAACGGTTTAATTGTAGAATTGTAGGGATGTAATAAATAGGGAACGACCTTTGTGGGCCTCATCATATTGCCTGAAAACATTCTCTCGATATTTTTCTCCAAATGACATAAACCATGAACTTAGTCGCAGTGAGGTAAGCATTATGATTTCTCCCAAAATGTTTGATATAATACAAGATCCTATTGCTTTCACGTAAGGATTTGTTTTGAACTCAACTGACAGTGGATTGATCGCCGAAGAAAGTTATAGAATTTAATATTCAAGAAAAATACCGAGAAGAAATGATCAAAAAGGTAATTTAATATTATGTGATTAGCTATACATTAATAATTGGCATTAACTAAAGAATTCAATAGCCTATAAATCTATCTTGAGATAGTATACTCAGTTACGTACCCGGTAATAGTGGTGAGGAGCAGAACCTAGAGTTGGAAAATTTGATTCGGATATAATGGTCTCTTACTCAACCTCCTCCTTGTGATGGAAATAATAATATTATTTCCAAATAATCTTAAACTGTCTGCTTTCTTATTCAGCTACCTTCTTCCTCCATAGCTTCTCGGAAAAGTGTTTCCCAACTTGGAACTGAAACCGTTGTTTCCTTACGTCTCGCGAACCAGCGTCGATTTCCTCCGGCTTCGATCCCTGGAGACACACGTCACTTGTACCGCAGTTTAGCCCCAAAGGCAAGGACCAAACATTTACTCTGTCCAAACGCTCGCACGAGAGCTCCAGCGCCGCTTAAGATCATTCGTGAATTCCATGACAATCGGAGAAGAGTCAACGAATCGCTTGAAATGGAGCTTCCGGGAGAGAGGCCCGCGGGGGAAGACGAGAGAAAGAGGAATGAGTAGGGTAAAGGATAAGGAAAGGAACAAAGGTAAAGGAAGTGATAGGAATGTCGGAGGAGGGAGAGAACAAAAATCTGTGTTTTCATCCCCGCTCGCTTCCTTATATGATAATTTATCATTAAATGCATGAGCACGGCCGACAGAACGTGACCCAGAGGTAGGTCACGACCCGAAGCTCTCATTTCTTATGCCTAATGGAACGTAAGGATATCCTTAATCACTCTTAATTGACGTAAAATGATCTAAAATCTTTTTTAATCGCTCTAAAATTGAATTTTAATTAATTCCATGCGGAAATTATGAAAGCTGAGGCCAGTTTAAGCAGCTAAAAAAGAGGCGTCGATTCGTTTTTCTCGTACCCACTGAGTTATTACTGAAGTTGCACTTCAAATTGTACTTGACAAATTTTACTTGAGATGTTACATTAAAAATTACGTTTTTAAATAAAATACATTAAATGCCAATTTTTATTCAGGATCGGATTTATGAGATCAATGATTACCTTCATCAAGTCCATCGTTATACAAAAAATTGATAAATGCAAATGAATTAGAATTATACATACCCTTACACATTTTCCACTAATAATTAACTAAACAGACAACCGGTTTCAGCGTAGATCGGTCATCTTCAGGTAACTCTTTTCCTGAGTCCTAGTCATATATTGATCACAATATGATCTATGATCGCATTGCCTTCAGTCGATGAATGAATCATGCTCGACACCTCTCTCAAGAAACTACTACGACCATTTTTCAGCGATAAAAAATGAATTAGTAATGTTATATGAGAATAAAAGGGAAGTAAAGAGAGAACCAATATTTGCTTCCTAGAAGTAATGAAAAAAGTTATAAGTTGAATTATAAACATCCGATTTTGTTATAAAATTGTATGTGGTTGTAGACTTGTAGATTCTCAGTTGATATTATTTGCTAATCCAGAGCTTATGAATGCTAGAGAAATCTCTTTGTTGTAGAGAGGGAAACTTCTCTCCTTAAATCGTTTATGACTTTAAAATAAGAGAGAACTACAACCAAAGGCCTGAAAATTGATTCCAAAAACGAAGAGTGAAATAAAAAATAGCAACTGTGAAACTCAAACTTTGAAAGACAGCCTTCATAGTAAACAAGAGTATAGTCTAAGGAAGTTTAGCGTCTGTGTCTCAAGAAGAACTAATGAAATACGTTGCATGGCCAATATCAAGTGCCCTTGCAGCATTCAGATTAAATACTAAAAGAACGAAAACTAAAGTACGATCGAAGTTGCTATTGCTGAAATATCAGTTTCCTCTATTCAAGAATACTAATTAAGAAAACATTTTAAAATAATTACTTCTAAAAACCTAGCTGTTAAAGGAAGGGGAGCTGAATTCATTTCAGATAGTCCACGAGCTTGGACTCTGGCGTACGAATTTATGAAATTTTGTGTTTTTAACCTTTAGGGTATATATATATAAGGTATACACACGAGCATTTTACGGTGCTTAGAACCGAGTTGTGAGTAATCTCGTTTCTCATACATATCCTTCTTTCTGGATTAAGAACTTGTGTCGTGAATGGACCCGTCGCTCTCCCATAGATATTTTGAGCAAAGAGAGTCAAGAGCACCTTCTTTACTAAATATTTAAAGACGGATGAATTATTATAACATTGGCTGTACCAATTTTTAGAAATCGTACTTTAGGTAGCATCATTATTATTACCATCTTGCATTATTAATGAGACTAGCATCCAAGTAAATCTTGAAATTGGTGGAAATATCAGATGAAATATGAAATCAATATAAAGATATATTGAAATTATACCTTTATGAATCATCGAATTGTTGACCTGGACCATTACCTTTATATACCATTTTAATTTAGCTTAATTTGCATTGATGTATAAATCTATTATTTCAAAAAGGTTCCATCACTAATTTTTTTCAATCGTAATCAGTCCCTTGCATTGTCGGGTTATTGAAATAATTGCAATAAACCCATTTCATCGCAACATATAAAATGCAGATAATATTAATAATAGTGTTTATATATCTCGGGAGATGAACCGCCTATCCTATCATCGTTGTGAGACATATGAGAAATTTTTGTCCGATTCCATGAAATTTTATGGTTCAATTTTCATTACAATTTCAATTGAATTTGTTACGTTTTCGTCAAAAGGTTTTGAGTTGACATCAATCTCAGTAGCAATCCAAAATGAGGAGAACTACATCTGAGGGTTCCGGAGCCATACAATTTTAAAGTTAATAAACAGGACATGTAAAAATGCTGGTAGCCACGTAATTTATGCCTTTAAACCAAACAAATAACACTTTTTATTTGAAATTCTAATAATATTTCTTATCGAAGATCATTATCATTGAGCATTATCATTATGCATTGAGGATTTATCCTTGATAAGGCATTGAAGCTATTGCCATTGAATCGACGGAAGAAAAGGAATAGCCGAGGAGCGAAACGGGAGAGATGGAGGAAGAGAAGATGGATGGAGAGATAGAGAAAAAGGAGTAAGTTGAGGGGAACCCGAGTTTCAATTTGGGTTTCATTACTTGGAAACGTTTGGTTCTCTCTGGAGGCGCAAGTAAGCGTGTTTGCAAACGATGAGGTTTTATTGAGGGCTACGCCCGAGGGAAGGGGCGAGATAAAAAGATTATCCCTTCCCCCATTTTATATCTAGTCCTTTAGTCGCACACTTTGCCCTCAGCTTCCTAATGCTCCAGCCAATCTCTCTTTTCATCGGCACTTATCTGTCGGTTAAATGCGCCGAAAGATGCAGTCTGGGTGAGATTTGCCTTCGATCTCAAGCGTGCCGTCTAATCCCCCCCACCCATCTTCTAATTCAACTTTCCCTCTCTGCAAAAAGCCACCCGTTTCCGGAGGCCCTTGTTTATCAAGGTCATCAATCTGCCGCCAATCCCGCGTGGGATTCACTCATTTAACTATTGCCGCCGCGGCTTTGGTCGCCTCATTGAACCCGAAGCCGCTTTAATAACAGGACGTAACGACGCCTAAGCGTAGACAGAGATTAAACGAAACGAGATTTTGTTGGCTCTTATGAATGGGCGGATACGCTGCAGCTTCCGGTAGTCGAATTGCAGATCCGCAGGGGCAGTAACGCGGAGGATATGTTAACGATTAAGGAGAAAGGTTTGATTTGGGAGGAGACGTAAAAGATTATGGAGCTGGTGATGAGATCAAAGGTAAAGAGGGGGAATCGATTCGGTTGATTAGAGTTTAATAATCGTGGCTTATGTTAGACAGGAGAGTCGTGCAACCGTCTTCAACTTTGTGAATGATTCTACTGGAAGAAACTTTTGCCTAATGCAAGGTTTCCCAAACTTTTTCTACAACGGAACACTTCGCAAACCTGGGAAGTTTAACAGAACACTTAGCTTATTTTTAGGTTAGGTTTTTCACTTGTAAAATTTTAAAAATCATTTGGTTAAAACAAATTATTTTTAAACATAAATCTATAATATTATAGTAAGAACATAAAACTATGAATAAATAAATTATTTACACGGCTCCACTTTGGCTTAAAATACCAACTTACACGCACACATACATAAAGGCAGGAAATTTAAAATTAACTTAAATTATTACTTGAAGTAGATAGTAGAAGATCTTTAAATGTATTGCAGTGTGTAACACATTTCCAAATTTTCGCGGAACACAGTTTGGGAAACCCTGGTCCAATGCAAGGAGTTCATGTACAACTCAGACTATTTATTCTGTTAAAAGGGGTTCAGCATATTGGTTTATATTTCATTATAAATATTTTCAATGGATGTTAATTAATTTCCAGTTCTTGAAGGTGAGCCATGTGAGTTAACCTGCACGACGAACGTGTTGTTAAAATAATATATTCTTAATATATAGACAACCCTAAGCTTAAGAGAAGGAATTTTAAGAAGTGGGTTCTAAACTTCAAATTTCATCCGAAAGCAATTGGTAAACATTAAGAAAATTTATCTGCTTCAAAGACAAGCAAAAAGGAAGTATGAACAAATATGAACCTATCTAGGTTTAGGGAGATTCAAGTTTTCTATAAGATACAGATAATTATAATTATTGTAATTAATATTTATTCGTTACTTTCTCCATCGGAGAGAATAAAACAGCACATTTAAACAGGATAATAGAAAAGCGAAAACCACACTTCTAGAGAGAATTAACGATGAATTATTCATATAAAGTTACGAAGCTCATCAATTACAATCCATTCTGTAAGAGAAGTCATAGATATTAAAGAGAAAAATTAAACGCTTGAAATTCAAAATATATAATTCATCAAAATAAGCTAAATAAAGGTGTATTGATGTGGTAATAAATCTTTTATAAAAATTTAAACTCTAAATTGTACTCATAGCACCAAATTTATATTTATAAACAAACGCAGTCTGTTTGTATGCGATGCGAACATTTGTGTGCTAATCGAATCTTTAGATATCAGTACAGTAAATCTATACTTTCGCAAATAGTAACATCAATCAAAATCTTGCATGCTTTATAATATCCATGTCTGTAGGAATTTGGGAAGAATTGAGTTAGAGAATTATTAGAGAATTTGAATGAGTAGTCGGAGTAAGCGATTCTATGACACATTTATACGTATTTCAGTGTCAAAGAAGAACCATCCTTTGGATAAACACTTCCAGATATGAATCTTCGTCACTTTTATAAAAGCCACAGTTTTGCTAGCATAATTTTTAACAAATATGAAGCTATGCTGAGACATTTTACAGCTGTACAAAGGATATAGTATTGCAAATATTTTTCTATTCTATCTTGCCCATAATAAATACTTTTAACCCGAGAAAGCATTACATTTAAATAGTCTAGCGTGACTGTGTGGTATATCCAATCACACTTCTAGAGAGAGCACACTTAATAACTTCAAGAACAAATTTTTATAACGACCAGCTCTGTCAACGAGTACCTGAAAATTCCAATCCCACAGGCCATGCTATTTTGACCAAACTAGTGGTTGTAAAAATCTGATTTTGAAGTAACTAAGCGTGTTTTCTTAAGATGCGTGCCATAAAAGAATTTTTTGTTTTTATTTTGTATCAAGATTCAATTACAGAAAACACATTTCGAAATATATGAGGAGAGATCTCTCCAATACATTGATTTTAATTAAATTAAGCTTTGTATTGAATTTATCGAGCAAAATGTGATAACTAGAATGTTATTTCAAAGAGAGATAGGCATGCCTAAGATAATATTATCTTTAAATTTTTAGACTAAAATTTTACCTTTGACTGGCTACATTATAAGGCGAGGACTTATGTGAAGAGGGTTAACATGAAAAGGGACGAATTAACATAAAAATTAAAGCTCGGCAATTCCATGGCGCCATCTAGCCCTCATAGTGGACGAAGCTTCAAAACCAGGACAAGTTCTTCTCGTAAATTAACATGGGAGATATTACAGCAACGCCACTGAGCCAAAATAAAGGACTCGCGAGCCGCTGTGGGTGTCTTTTAAATCTCTGCGGGGGGTTCGTAATCAATTGAGGAAACCTTTTCACGGGGAAGAATTCCATAAGGAAAACTCGAAGGAGGAAAAAGATTTAGGGAAGAGTGCTTGAATGGCCCAGGGGAAGTTTGGCGGAGGATGGGAAAAATGGCGGAAGGTGGGGTAAGTTGCGTTTTTTCCCGCAGCACAAAGGGCGCCAAACGATGACGAGCGAAAAGCGTGCAAGTCACAATGGAATCACGGCTGAAAACAGACTCCACATTGCGCCTCCATAACGCCAACTCAAGCAAAAGTAAAACGCTGCCAGATGCAACTAAAGCGTCATATTACCAGCTCTCCGCGAATAGCGAGGATTACGACCGTGTCAAGCAGTCTCGAACAAAAGTCGGCGCGGAAACGTTCCCAGGAATCGGTATATCTCGCGTCCAAGGGCTCCTCTCTACAGATTTAAGACTTCCGCAACTAACGTTCCTTCAAAATCTCAGACTTTGTTTATCCTTTTTGTTCTGAATGAATGCCCCAGAATGTCTTTTAACTCTTCTTTGGAAGTTTTAAGTACCTCTGTTGTCCGCGAGAATGAGAGTTGCCGGATTGAAAACTGCTTTCTTCGGCGAAGATGGCCATAATGAAACGTTTTCCTAAGAGGAATGCATCCTAATGCAATTACTCGGTCGGCTGGATTATGTAATCCAATTTCCTTGCATCTGATTTACTGGGTGTGAAGACATGCCTCTGCAAAGTTTGGTAGCTGGTGCCGTCAATTCAAGGCAGATATCTGCGGAAAGCAGGACTATTTCGAAATTGAGATTGTGCTACAACTTTCTGCTACCATAGCCTGATAGATAGAATTTTCATTTATGGTTTTTTCTTTAAGAAAACGATAGCGAAAAACGTTTCTTTTATTTAATTTTTCTCGATTTAGCTCATGACTGTGATAATACGGAAGCTACTGAAGGATGATTTATGAATGAATAGCATTCCTTTCCCGCTCTCAAAATTGAACTTCTGGAAGAGCGTTATTGATGGGGTCGTTGGGCTGTACTTACATTGAAAAAACTAAAGCGATCACCCTACCTAAGAATGGATATTAATGGATGCCTACCTCACTCTTAATTTCGATTAAAAAAATAAATGGCAGAAGGTATTTAGCACTCCAAGCAGGGAGTATTGTGTATGCGCTCGCCGGTGCAATTCTTATAACACTGCTACAATTAAAATAGCTGAGAAAAATTTATCATTATTCAATAAATACGAACCAAAATTTTCAGTAGTTAGAATACATCTGCGGCATCTGTAGATGGAATTATGTAGCATTAAAAAAGAGAAATCACTGATTCCCTTTGCAACCTTTAGCTTTGAGAAAGAGAAATTTATGATTCATCTTCAAGGATTCCAAGTCAAAGGAAATTTGTCTTTGGTTCTGATTCTGAGCTTTCGTTTCTTCTTTCATTCTGAAGCATAATGATTCTCAAAAACTGTATCCTTAAATCATTCACGCGTTTTCTCAACGATGTCATAATGGATAAAGTTTTTCTTTTCTAATGCTACAACGAGAATAAGTGATGAAAATTCCTAATTTACTTCAACTGCGAAAACAACAGAACGAATTAATTCCGCCGAACCTCAGTTTTCGTCTTTACAACATTACCCTCCCAAATGATGCTTGGTTTTCTTCTGTTATATAACAGCCAAGTAATACTTGTTTCCATTACACGGCTTTTGGTTGTTAATCGTAGAGTAGTAGAGATTTAAACTGGCCTCTGGGCTGAATGCTTTACACATATAAAATTACACACATTAAGTTCTAAATACTAAAGAATGGAAGGAGAAGAAATAACTTGGTCTCAGTTCCACAGTAAATTTATTACAGACGACCGGTTTCGATTATGGTCTAGTCATCTTCAGGTACTGACGCAGTTTTGTTCCCATGCTTCACAATTCTCCATGCATTTACTTGAAAACTTAATACTCAGAATTTCAACCCCACTTAATCCACCATTTACCAAATGGCCCTAAATTAGATATTCTTGAACAGGTAGAAATTCTCCACCATAAAAGAAGCAACTTTGTTCTTACCAATGTCCACGAATTCTTCGCCACCTCCCCCCTGCTGTCACTTGTCAACCTGCTTCCTCCTATCCCTCAACCCTCCAATACCCCTTCATCCTCACCCCCCCCCTTCCCTTAACTCTGTTTTGTATAAATACTTGAACAATTTCTGTGTCTGTACCTGAAGATGACTAGACCATAGTCGAAACCGGTCGTTTATAATAAATTTTCTGTGGAACTGTGACCAAGTTATTTCTTCTCCTTCCTTTATGGACTTCCACAAAGTTACAGCTCTATTGATTAAATACTAAAGAATGATTTAAAAATGAACCGGTCTAAAAGTGATACTAGCTTAATATAATGATTTGTAATCAAAAAGACCTACCTCTAAGACCTCGAAGATACCAGCTCTCGCAGGTGAAATTTTTCTGGTATTACTACCAACCACTGATACCATTGAGGAGAATTGAAGATTGTTAAAACATGTAATTAAATAGTAAAATATAAATATTATTCGAACGTAAATTTACGACATATTAAAAGAAGAAATTCAAAATCTCGCTTTGTTAGATAACACATATCTGATTATTTGAAATTAATATATAATGATAAAATACGATTTTATTCTGACTCTTGATAGTTTTCTCTCTATAAAGCACATGAACTGTTCAAGAAATATCAAGAATGACTAATTCAGAAGGAATTCATCCCACTTTAATTTCCACTGAAAGGTCGATTTATATGTTATATATAGTAAATATAATTATTGCGTTCGCATTAAAAAGCTTGAAGAGCATTATTAGAAAGATTTTTTAAAGCAGTGCATAGGTTTTGTTTCTTTCTTGCTCTGAGAATATCTCGTCTGAGAGTTGCTTATTACGCCATGCCAAGTAGTTTCATTTAGGGAAATGAATGCTCCAGCCAAAGACTAAGGATATTGAGATTAATGTGGAGCTAAAGAACAGCAGCGGAGGAATGCGCCAAGATTAATGCGGGTCGGATTGAGAATTAAGTTGTCATTCCAAGTCATCATCTTTAACCATATTCCTGAATCTATTAAGTGGCAGGAAGAGGAAATGGACTGCTAATGGATACTTCATTGAGATGACTACATTAACATCCATATCATTGACCCTGCAGCTTCTTTCCAAATGATCAAAAGCTGCCTTTCTGCTTTGCTTGCTATATTAAGAGCACAAAATGAAGTTTCAGATTGATGTCTTTGTAATCGGGAGATCAAAATTTACCAAATGTAAAGCTGAGAGCAATTCATATCTGTGTTTCATTGTCTGTTAAATCATGGAAGAGTTTAAATGATTTTACAGGAGGATTATATAGGCAAGATACAAAATATTTTGGAATGATGTAATGCTTCAAAATCTAAGGAAATTCCTCTATAAAACCAAGGAGAATCACCGGAAGTTTCTAAAAATGGACGAATTAAATTTCATCCTCCAATAGGAGTTTAGAATAGATAAATAATTGATTTTTAACAACTATTTAACTCATACGTTAAATCCTCAGTTAAACAACGCAAGAGGTACCAAAATTCTCAGCTTAGGTGAAATTAAACGCACATCTGAAAAAGGACCAAAATTAAGCGTTTAAAAATCCAATGATAGGTGGAAAACGTAAATCTCATGAAGGTAAATATCGAACAATTTCTATGCACACGTCTTAAATAATGCCACATTAAGAAAATATTACATTTTAACGAGCCACGTGACTAAAATTGTTTGCTAGTTGCTTTCCTAATTATTGCTTAAATTTACCTTCAGCAAGAACTCACACGAATTAAAGCGTGCACCTTGAACATATTTCATTATCTAAGGTATATATAATTATAATGAAGGGATCATAAGTTTTTTAACATTATTTGTGGCAAGTTTATATTAAAAGATGTCAGATAAATTCATTCTTCGACATGTAACTAAGAAGTTCGATATAAAATATTTCTGTATTTTATGTATATTTAAAGTATTAACGCCTTTAATTCAACGTGTTAACTATCAAGGATTGAGTTTTTGTCAAAGAATATTTTGTCCTTGACTTCTGTAAACATTTGATAATTAAACAAAACGTTTTCACAAGACCCAAATTGCAGCTAATTATCGATATTTCCCGTTAAAAGTAGAGCAATTTATGAAACACTTTTCGAATATTTAGTGAACGGTCGATAGAACAGATTAAAATTAGTTCAATTACTCAAAATTTAAACTTATGAGCTAGAAAAATTAGAAAAATTGATTTCTCCTTTACGAAATACACCTCGGAAATGAGGGTTTGGATAACATTTTTGAAGGTTGAACAAAAAGTGAAAATCCTTGTACAACCTCTAAATTATCATCGCGAAGCCAAAAGACACAATCAGAGGCACTTAAATTGGTATAACAGATTTAATGCTTTTACTTACTTTGAGGAAATATATCACATGGGATTTTATCAACAACCCGCGACTAATTAAGAAAACTATAATTCAATGTAGTGGAAAACATAGGTTTAACTGCGAAATTTTATGCTTTATACAGGTAATTCCATTTAAAACTTAAAAATTCTGTCAACCGAGAATTATTTTGAGTCTCAGACCGATAAAATTAATTTTTATTTAAATTCCTTGATTCCTTACTCGGCCTGAATAGAAGGAAGGACTCCATCTATTTCATAATTTCCTTAATAAAAAATTTATCACCATGTGTGACATATATATAACAAATTCAAGTGAGAGTAGATTTTAAGAAAATTCTGGACAACTTGCATCTTTTCAAGTATCCATCATCATGTAGGCAGACAAAATTGAGGGTTATATATTCGATTACAAAAATAATATAAACTGTTATAGTTCTGCGAGAATATTTCTCCCAATTTAAGTTATATTCGCTCTTATTAAATGAAACAGACCTACGCTTTGCCTTTCAGTCGCAAGTCCCCAGTGACCATGGACACTAGTTAATTTCTCACGAAATTAAATGAGCAGGAGAAAGACAGTTCGCCCATGAGTTTTGTTCAGCATGGGAATATGGCATGCGTATGATGGTGACTGTGACATATTATGAAGCATTCCGCCGAATAAAAATGCAGGCCGCAAAGGTAACAGAGACATTCCATGGGAGGAATCTGTTGGCACATCTCGAAATCTTCTCCATTTTAAAACAATTAATAAAAGCGCACGCGAATTTCAGGTGAAGAGGAATTCTCATTGCTACGGAGAAAATCTTGGAAATTTCAGCGTTGTTTCCTCTTCTAATGTAAAAGCCGTGACACAAATACCACAGAGACTTTTACAAAGGAAAGAATTCGTCAGAGTTAAGATGCACAAAACAAACACGAAGCACCTTTCCGAGGTGAATGTCGTCTATTATTTTGACATTCAATAACAGAAATTTCTAGTTAAATTAATAATGGATGCAAGGAAGACCAAAATAACATGGAAGATGATAATAAAATTCAATACACAATTTCAAAGCTCTTGCGTTTCCTTATATTTTTTTACTTTTATTTGAATGAGAATTATATTCATTAGATGTGTAAACTACAATAAAACTATCTATTCTGTTGGAATAATCACGTTCCACCACTGAATAATTAAGCAACAGTGGTTGTTGATATCGATTCGCTGATAAAATGATTCAAGATATATAACTTTCAGTAAACTTCGTTAAAATTCGCAACTATGGGTGACTCTTTGTGTCCTTTGCCAAGAATCCATTTTACGCAATCTAAGAAATTTAATTATTTCCATTTAGATCGACATTCGAGCATGTGGTGTGTACTTTGCCTCACCCAACACATAAAAAGGGAGATATTTATCACGAGACGCTTACGGCCAAAATTAATATATTTTTTAAAGGATTAGAAGACCCTATGACGGTAATTGTAAAATTTCTTCAATAGGTTATTTCGCATATGGACTTCCACCGGGAATCTAACCTGGGACCGCGACATAGTGATTTATTTCTTGATTTAAAAGTACCTGTAAGTTTGACTTGCTGAAAGTGAATGGCTCATACCATGATACACTAAGAATCAAAATCCCTATATTGTATAATGATTCATTGCGAAATAATTCTTGAATTATGACTTAAATTTACTAAAACTTCAATAAATACCCGCAAAAATAGACACTTAAAAATCGATCACGGGCAATTAAGCTGAAGTAAAACAGGACAAAATAAGATAACGATCTATTTTATATAATCCATGGAAGTCGCTTTTGTTAGATGAAATTTCGCGTCAGTAAGAAGTAAATGCTTATGAGTTAACATTTTGTTATTCAGATTTATCTTTTTGAAACGCTTAGATATTGCTCAATCGTATTTTGTGACTACACGTTTGATTCTTCAAATGACGGTATATAATACAAACATCTTCTTTTGAAGTTGATTCGGATGTATAATTTAATTGACGATTATACATTTTTGTTTCAAACCTCATATTTTCTGATCTTATTTTCCTCTAATAATCTCATTTATACCCCTGCTAATATAAGCGCATGCAGTGCTTCAAACTGTAGCAGAAGTGAGCAGGGGACATCGATCCAAACTCCCAATGTTCTATGTACTCGTTCGATATGTTCCAAACACTTTCGAAATGCATACCGCCTCCCTATAATTCTCAGCTGCACCTAAATAAAAACCCTTTGGACCCCCTCGTTGTCTTTCCCCGGTGTCGCATGTGCGTCTGAGGGCGCCCGACCCCCTTCCCTCCGCTTTATTTAATCCCGCAGCCTCGATTAAGGTTAATTGGTTTAAAGTGGCGCATGGCGAATAACCACATTCCCCAACACCCTCCCTCCTCGTGGTGACCAGACTGCGCGGCAGCTTAGAGCCGCCTTCCTTCCGATCGCATGCCAATCACTGCGTCCATCCGCAGATACATTCCGATGCCCTTTGATCGCCGAACGCAGCGTCGCGTGGCGGAGAAGAAAAGAACTACGTACGTGGCGCGTGTCATAATGCCGATCCCCCACGTGCCGTCTACCGCTCCCGCCGAGGTCTTCGGCCGATACACGCCCTCCGCTGATTTCTCTCCCTCCTCCTTGCAAATTGGGCGGAGACAATTTATAATCGGCCGCGCCTTTTGTTTGGTTCTGCCCTTGTTAATCTCCGGATAATGGGCACGTATATCTCCCCTTCTGGGAGGTGAGGCCGCAGGAAGGGAGGCAGGTGAGAAAGCAGAAGGAGAATTAAGGCTCGCAAATCAAATCCGGTTTATTCCGGCCGCGGGAAGAAACAAATGCGACGTCCTATTCCTTGCTCGGAAATGAGAATCGCCGATTTAATCAGCTTAGCTGCCTGCGGCGGACTTTATTTCGGCGATATTGAAGTTGTTCGTATATTTCGCCGGAAACTCTTCGCTAAACTTCCTAATCGATAATGCGGACATCGTAAAAAAAGCTTCTCTTTCTTGAATATTGAGATGCAATGTTCTCAGAGCTATTATTACGTAAAACGCAACATTCCGTAAATTTCCTGGATCTTCCCATGCATTTTGCGGTATTTTAAACCGCTTAAGCCGTTATTTTCATAAAATTTGAAAAATGGTAGATTATCAAAGCTTGACGAGTGGAATTTATTCATTTGTCTCTTGGTACAAAATGGAGGAAAATGAACCAATAATATTCTTTTGTTTTTATTTCACGGCTGTCATAATACCAAGTTTAATAATAAATGGTGGAGCAATGCTGAAAAATGACAATCTTCTTCATCATTCGTAATGCAACATTGCATGAAGTGTTATTTATATGGTCATCTTACTTTATCTACACTATTCCTGCATACTATCCAAACCTATCGAGGCAAGCCAGGGAAAACTACTTCACTCCTCATCGCGGTAAGCCTTCTTAAAATCATTTGGTAGCTAATACTGGAGGGGGGAGTGAACCTTAACAGAGAATAAGGTTCAAACCTGGCGTCTGACTGTTATTCTTACAAACAGGTTGAGAAGAAGCATTTAAATTAAGAACATTCATTTAACCTAAATACATTTCTCTTCACTGATCTTAAAATTATGGAAGAAAATGATTTTCGCTAATGTAGAAAAAATTCACATTTAATCTTCGTATTATATAGTATGTAATATGTTCCAAAAACCATCAAAAATACTTATATGTTATATATTTATATAATATATAAGTATTTTTATGTTATATAATTATATTCATGCTGCACGGAACAACACTTTAAACTTCTTTCTTTACTTTGGAATATTTTGTTCGTTTTTGATACTACAGTTTATATCTAGCATAACCTTTTCTTTTTCCTATTTTGTATTTCCATAATATTAACTTACTTTAGAATATTGTTTATGCTTAAATCATGATTTTAACACTCTTATATAATTGTTGTAGAGCGTTATTTTGTATTGATCGTGTTTTATTTTGTTTTTTCTAGTTCAGTCATATTTTAGATCAAAAGTGTATGTATCTACTTACTGTATTCTCTGCATTTCGTTTCTTATCAACTTTCATTATTTGTCTTGATAATATGTCTGTAACAATTATTGTAATTTTCCAGGTTATATGCACATTGTTTTCTTTAATGTCTTTTTGCTTTTGCTATCGGTAGGTTTGCGCAGGTTTTTCACACCCCCGTTCTTTGTGAGTGTTTTCCTGCAGCGGATATTTTTTCCTAAACTTTTCTTAGGTTTTTTTTACGTCCGCAATCCCTTCTTACATTTTCTTCTATTTTCCTCTAAGTTTTCATTGATACATGTAATATACTTATAATAATTTAACAACTTAACGACAGGTTAGATGGAAGAGGAGAGTTTTTAGTCTCAATCTCGCCTATAATAAAGACCCCCTAATAATAATAATATATATTGTTGATGGTTTTTGGATTATCTTACAAATTATATTACGACCATCAGCAGTCACCTTTCTTTATTCGTATTATAGTTCAATATAATATTTAACTATTTCAATTTCAATTAAATTATACCAGCAAACAGAAAGATGGTGTTTAAAGGGACGGCCTGTTATAACCTGAATACTATTCATAATAAATCGTAAATACGGTCAGTTTTAATCTCCTGCAGCATTAAGTATCAATAAAGTTGGATCTTGGTTAGTCATACGCAAAACTCACCCATACGCAAATACGTGAAATAATCAGAATAATTACAGCGGTTTAGAAGATTAGAATTAGAATGAATGGATAATCCGCAGAAAAAGCAATGGAATTAGTGTGGGGAAACTAACTCCAAGTAATTAAAAAGGATTTGGCGAGAATAAGCATTTCATTTTTATTCGGAAGCGCCTTAACTGAGCGCTACAGCACACTCGTAATTCGTGGATATTCGAGTTTATGTCCATGCGAAAAATTCTGAGTCTCTTCGGGCAGATGTATTTCAAGATTGTTGTGAACTTGCATAATTGCCTGGTGATGACCAATAATTGTTCAAACAGGTCTTAACTAAAATAAAAATTGTAACATAGAGTGGGAGTGTTTCATTTCTCTATTTTTTTAAGCAGAGTGACTCACTTGTAATTGGTCTACAACTTTTAGACTGAATGATTTTCAGCAGAAATTTGCAAGTAGAAAATGCCCATCCATTTGGAGCTAAATTTCATTAAGTTCAAAAACCAAATATATCCTCTCGATTCGAATCAAAAATCCTAAAGTATAATTATTATAATTGCAAACCGTAAATTTATAATTTTGCAGGATGCCAGCAAGTAATTTCTACTACTCCTGACAAAATATAACACAGCCAAGTATTTCATGTAATTCTCTTTAACATTTCTCATTAAGTAATTTTTACTTTCTCCATATACGTAGTATAGAGAAAGTATTGTTTTCATGAAAAAAATAGACTTCAAGATTTAAACGGAAATACATGTTTTGGGGTCTCTAGAACACGTTTTGAGATTTTCGGAATTATGTATGAGTGTATGTGTGTGTGTGTTTGAGTATATGTGTGTGTGTGTGATTGTGGGCGCTCTAACATGAAAACTATTTGTCGTATCAATACCAGACTTCATACATAGTACTTTGGTCGGTTTCGTTAGAGTTGATTAGTTTTTGGAGTAAATCGGTTAACCGGAAGTCGAGCTTTACTTTTCGAAGATCGTTTCCGTTTCTGCAAAATATCTCCATGGATATGATATTTAGGTATATACTATTATTTATAAAAGTTTTAGAATATCTAATTTACTATAACTTTTGTATGAAATATATTTTTGTATAACTGATTATTTAGGAGTTATTTATGAAATACTGATAAACCGGAAGTTGCTGATTATGTACTTTGTGGGCGCTCTGGGCGAAAGGCCAATTTCATCGTTTTTCATCGAACATGTCCGGAAAAACATTATTTATAATAAAGATAATATGATATAAATTAATCACTTATCTTCCAAGTTTAGATTGAATATAGAGTTCGAAAATACTGTAGTAGATAAATATTTACATCTAATATATGGAGAAAGTCATGTGCTGGCCACATCAGATTTTCTACTATTGGTTCGCAAACCGTAAACGAGAGTAAAAGGAAGACGTGCAGCTCAAAATTACGCTTAAAATTCCTCGATCTCTGATAAGTATTAACTTTTATCTTAGTTTATTCATTGTCCATGTATAAAAGGCCACCATCTGGTATTAATAATCTCATTTATGTATCCTAACTCCCCACAGGTGGCGATATACAAGGAGAGCACAAGCGCATACTGTACCACAACAACCGAAAGGCCAAACCGCTACGGGAAATGGGAGCTATAACCTTGTTGTCACGAGTTTGAACGAAGAACTTCCACTTGTATCAACATGGCCAGGAGTGAGAAATTGCAGATTTATATAAATCTAAACCAGGTTCAATACTTTTTAGGTAACGAGACTGGGCTAAAGAAATATCAAAATGAAGTACACATACGCCATGAAATCTTTTACGTTAGGTGCGAAGGTTGAGCGTCTCATGACTCGAGGAAAAGTCACTAAGATTTGCAAGCCAATTTCATTTACAATGGTATCTGACTGTTCTCAATAAACTTTCAACGACCCTACCACGCTACGTGAAAATTCAGTGAATACGATAAATAATTGCTCGGTAATATTTCGTAAGTTTTACCCGGAAATGAAAAAGATGGCGAGAATTCTTGAAATTGAAATCTATTTACAACATTAAACCAGAAGTCAAAATCCAAGAGCTCCAAATCAAAATAAAGTATCAGAAAGCAGTTAAAGTATTATTTTTATGCGATATTCCTTCCATTTGATATAATGAATATTTTAAATTTATGGGCGTAGTTGCGAATTTATTGCTTTTTGGATTCCCATAGCCTGAACTATCAGAACTGATTTTTTCCTTTAATTGCACATAGGGTGTGAAGAGGTGCTACTTAATATTGATGAATGGAATATTTTTATTTTGTGTTTAAATGATGCATGAAATGTGATGAATGAAATGAAAGCTGCTAGCGTATGAGTGTTGCTGGATAATCTACATCTACAATAATACCCTACAAGCCACCTTTCGGCGTGTGGCAGGGGGTGTAAACACCAGATGAATCTAAACTACTTCCTTATTCGGTTATTGTCGCGTATCGTTCGCGGAAAGAATGAATTTCTAAAACGATTCGTCCTAGCATCTATTTCTCTTAACTTACGGTCATTATCGGATCGACCGAGGTAGCAGGGGGGTTGCATGATACCGATTGTATCTTCCAAAAATGTGGTTTCCCTGAATTTATGAAGCAATCGCAGCCTAGCTTCCAATCTCCTTTCTTTCAAGGATTCCCAACCTACGTCTGAGAGCATTTTTGTAACGCTTGCTTTTCTATAGTAGCATTTCTTAACAAAACGAACCGCTTTACGCTGCACTTTCTCGAGTTCGCGAGTACACGTTTCATCCGCCGGATCCCATATACTTGCCGAAATAACAACAAATAAAGTCCCTCCTCATGAAATACTACGAAAAGTGTACAATCATTGTGCTTGATTTACGTGAACTTGTTCCACTTGCAGCACTTATACCCAGTAAGACAAGCTGGGAAAACTACTTCACTCATTACTCTCTCTTAGCCATTGGTAGCCAATGGATGAGGAGATGAAATTCCAATCAGTCTTCGGGATGAATCAGATAGAGAGTGAAGAGAATGTCCATCGCAATCTTGGAACAGGATAACAACTATTTTTCCTTAAAAATGTTCTGTGGTACATTTTTACAGATGAAAAATTAACAAATAAATTTAATTAATTAAAATATACAAGAATACCCGATAGGTTCGACTGAATATTATGAAAGATCGCAATTATAAAACCCTTCTAAGATAGTAGGCCATGATTGAGCTGTGTATGATTTGATCATAAATGTTTGCATTAAACGAGATAAAGGAAATTAAGATGATATAGGAAATGTTCAGTTGCAGAATGGGGTCTTCGAATCTGCCCTCCTGGCAACCATATCTTGATCTTTTAGCAACTTCATGTTGAAATCCGAAAATGGTGAAGGATTTTCATTTTTTCTAGATTCGTTTTAAACATGAAAAATTTGGAATGTTTCAGATTTATGTTAAATTAACTTCTTAATTCGGATATCAAATTCAACAGTTCTTCGTCCCCAGCTCTTGTTCCTGTATTACAGATTTTAATATATTTCATTCGATCATGGAGATCTGCTCGGAATAAAGGCTGATTTAATTTTACGTCGAAGATATGGGAGAAACCTGCAATCGTTTTCGAGATGGCCATTTGATAACCTTCTTTCGAAGAATGTCTGGACAAATTTATTTGAGAATTAAAAAAGAAGTAACAAAATACAATACGTTTTGTAAATAATTGCAATGAACAATCAGCGAGCGTTAGTCAGATGCATCATAACGCAGGAAGGGAAATTTTAGAGGATAGGATACTTAACAAAAGCTCAATTTACACGATAAATTCAGAGAAACCACGTTCTTAGAAGATATAACAACACTACTTTGCTTCCTACTCGTTACAATGGCCGTTGTGTGAAAAATCAGAACATGCATAGAACTAGTCGCCTATACAATTCATTTACTCTGCAAACGAAACAAGAAAGAAATCGATTAGGAAAGTAGAGTAATTTGTGCGTGAACCCCATGTGCTGAAAGGCACAGAGTACATATTTAGAAGGGATATAGAGTAATAGGAATGAATATAATATTGAGGAAAAAATAGAAAGTGTCTCTTCTTATTCAGAAGGCTTACCACCAAGTCACGCCAGATCATATTGAGTTTACACGTAGAAAAAGATGTGACAAAAGGCCAAATCCATAGCACAATTTGGATATTGATATTGAAAGTGCAAATACAGAGTTGCTACAACTAGAGCTATTTGAGTGTAAGTATTGAAAAAACGGGAATTGTATCTGTATTCCGTACCAGCTGCAGTTCATACCTTAGAAAGGGTTTTCTGATACCAATGAAACTATGAATGATTAAGAAAAGGTGTTAGGGATGAATATGAAGGTGAAAAAAATCAAGATGTGAGATTAATCAAAGGAAGTAAAACTAAATTGCCCCGCAATGGTCGATATAGAAAGCTGATTGAACTAAACAGATGAATCAATTCCTTTTCTGAGTTCTTTCTCGGGGAAGAAGATGTTGATATGGGAGAAACCATAATGAAGCAAAGAGAGCGTGTGACAAAAGGTCTTAACAAGGAGAGCATGGAAAGAATTGCGAAATTCTTTGCGTGGTTAGTTTACCTATATTTATGCAAAACGTCGCACTTCAGAAAGGATCAACTCAAATGATAGGAGATAGTTAAGATGTGGGTGCGCCGTTGAATGGAAGAAGTTGATAGAAATACAAGCGTGAGAGTTGGGTATAGAAATCAGGCGGCGGCAAAGGAAATGTCACTTATTGAGATGAGGAGGATTGTTAAAGAGAGCAATCGAAGGCGGAGCATAAGGGAAAACACGTAGGGCAAGACTGTGGACAAACATTTTGTATAAATATTTGATGATATGCACAGCGAGATTAGTCATCGACAAATACAAAGAAGGACATTGAGTAAATAATTTCAGGGCATGCGGGCCCACCACAATGTCAAAGACAAGATGTTTACGGCCCACACAAATAATAAGAATTTAAAATTGCAAAAAGGCGGCACGATCAGCCGATTTTTATGTTCTAATTTAGCAAAGTAATGAGAAAAGAACTGTCCCTTTCCTAAGCTATAACATCGATGCTAAATATTTAGCAAAGTTTATGAAGATTTAACTAAAGGACGATAATAAATGATTGCTTAAATTTAAATGTATACCCAGTCATAAAATGCTCAGCATTCCTGTCTTTTGGTCATTATTCTGTTAAATTTGGGAGAATAAATGTTTAAAATGAAAATTAGCTTTTTGGAATAAATCGGATGATGCTAACCTATGTAGTAGTTAGAAGCTCTCATTACATTAGGGCCAAATTCTAAGGGAGTCTCTTATGTGCAATTGAGCTAAGTAAAAGTACATCTTTGGATTGCATTCTCAGTCGCCTTAATATAAATTATAAAATCCTTTACATATTTCCGAATAAGTACTATAGATAGAATTCCAGGAATAATTTAGTCGTAGCGAAAGAAATAATCAATCTATAACTGCTATAACAATGATATATTATATTTAAAAACTCAAGAAACAAACGGAAAATGAAAACATCTTCGATTTTTCGTCTTTCAAAAGTTAAAGGTATGAAAAATTGTATAGAATAGGGATTACCAAATGGCTGCTCGCGAGCCACAATTGGCTCTCAGTTCTCTTGAATGCAACTCCCCCCCATCGATGTATCGTATATTAATTATTTCAAGCAGGTAATTTTGGTCCGAGAGCTTTTACTGATTCAAAATTAATATAACCCTTGTTCCTCAAACAACTTACGAACCTATATCTTACGGACTTGCAGCTAACAGTCCTGCAAAGCAGCAAACCTGACTTCAAATACCTGGGGAAGTTAAGCCACCCTTGGAATCGAGGTAAAGATACAGAAATTAATAAATTTTGGAGTATTCAACCCATATAATATTATCTCAGGCAATTCATGTAAGTTGTATCATAGAGTAACTATGTATAGTAGTAATAATAATAGTATAGTTACTCTATGGTTGTATCCTATCAGAATTCTATACCAATAGCTATAAATTCCAATATCCTCGCGAGAGATATATATTGTGACGGATCCTTTTATTGCAAAGGCGTTAACATGCAAATAAATTCAATTGAAATTACAAAAATATTTAAGAGAATGAAGAAAGAAAAGAAAACCAATGGAAATGGTATCCTCTGGTGGACGCGGAGCGCTGGTTGTGCCCGTCTTCCTCTGACTGACACAATCCTCTTTCTCCTCTCGACTGCCTCTCTCCTTATCCACCTTTCCCACTGCCACTCTCACTTCGTCACCTGGGGTTAATGAGACCTCAACGCGCCACATGCGGCGTTTTTCGAAAAAAAAACAATTGCCTTACAAAATTGTGTACAATAAAATGAAATAATCATAATGACATAATGCCGTTACAATATGTTTATTTATTTATATAAAAATGGAGTCACGAGAATTTCAAAGGATCCATCACCACCACACCATCCATCCACCATCCAAGAACCTTATATCCCAACTGTAGACTCTAATCTAATTCGCTTTCTTATTTATTTTCAGTTTTATATCAGTTTCTGATCGATTTCGCGCTGAGGATTCCATACTAATTCTGCACCTCGCTTATTTTATTAAATGTACATTACGAACATAATGGAATCAGCAGTTATTAAAGTGATGACCGGTTTGCTGCAGCTTTCCAAGCGATACTGCAGCAGCCAATCACTTCATTCCCTCATAATCTCAACTTTGGCCATTATCTGCCTCCAACGACGCAACCTAAAATGCCTCCACCATTGTCTCCATTGGATTACTTGATTGAATACCTCAAAGTGCGATCTATTTCTCTCATATTTTCGCCACAGTTTTCCATAGTCACTTCATCTACTCTTCTTTAGAAGATTGCTTCATCAATTACATAGTCTATCCATTTTAATATCATCGAAAAAAAGAGCAAGTAAGAGAAAATACGAGTAAGTAATATTCGAGTAAGTAATACTCGTACTTTTTTAAAATGAGATTCCACCAAACATCGCGGAATATTATTCATTTTATTTTCATCGTTCATTCCATCTATTGATGCAGCAGCATCATCGAGTTCCATCATCAAGAGTATCACATGATTAACTCCGACTAATCTTCTAGTCCCTACTGTTGTCTAAGTCATGTTTCATAGCCATACTAGTGAAAGCTCAAGATACCAGTTTTTATGATCCGATTCCTAATGACGCAGTTCGTTGTATCCTTACAGCTCTTATTGTTAGTATTCTTATCCGTCTTCAACTTATTGTTTTTGATAAAACACCCGCTCTCCATTTTCCACTACCATATTCCGCTGAATGGAATATTTTTCATTTGTCATTTAATACAGGATATAGAAAAATGTATATTTCATTTGCAATTTTCTCATTCTTGATCATGGCTGTGATGACATGAAGTCCACCGACGTATGAGTGGATAATTTCACTGATTAAATTCACTCCTTATGGACTGACAAGAAAAGTGTTACTCGAACAGTCGTTGTGCTTCATTTTCGTAGATATGTTTCGCTTTTAGTATTCTGATTAAGTGAGGAAAGCAAGGCTAAACAACCTCACTCCTCATCTTGCCTCATTCCTCCCTTATTAGCTTTTGGCAGCTTACGTTAGAAGGGATGAGGTACAAACCTACCTTCAGGCTGAATACTTATCAGACCTGATTTCTATTCTATCAAATACTCTACTCTAATACCATTCTTATCTCCCGACTTCTAAATATCACAATTGATTAGCTTAATTCCTCCACCCTTTATATTGATTTCATTCCAAACTTCTGCTAAGGAATACATAATTGCGATTAAAGGAATATGGCATGAATTCGTAAATTGCAATATTTTCATTTATTTTTAAAGGAGACAGTAGATTAATGGAAGAATTTACATAGAAAATGGTGTATTATCCATTGAAAAATCCAGCTCAGAGATCGACTTTTAATTGTATTTCTTATAGAAATACTTCGTTAAGCAAATTAAAAAATCTGATGTGGCCAGCACATGACTTTCTCCATATATAAGATGTAAATATTTATCTACGACAATATTTTCGAACTCTATATTCAATCTAAACTTTGAAGATGAGTGATTAATTTATATATTATTATCTTTTATATCACAATCATTATAAATAATATTTTTCGGGACATGTTCGATGAAAAACGATGAAATGGCCTTTCGCCCAGCGCCCAGAGCGCCCATAACGTACATTATCAGCAACTTCCGGTTTATCAGTATTTCACAAATACCTCCTACACAATCAGTGATACAAAAATATGTTTAATACAAAAGTTATAGTAAATATCATTTCCTAAAACTTTTATAAATTATAGGTTATACCTAAATATAATATTTATGGAGATATTTCGAAAACCAGAAATGAGCTTTGAAAAATGAAGCTCGACTTGCAGTAAACCGATTCTCTCCAAAAACTAATCAACTCTAAAAACACCAACCAAAATACTATATATTAAATTTGGTGACGATCCGTCTAATAGTTTTCATGTTAGAGCGCCCACAAAGTACATAACAGCTACTTCCGGTTTATCGGTATTTCACGAGTAACTCCTAATCAACCGGTGATACAAAAATATGTTAAATACAAAAGTTATAGTAAATTATACTATCTAAAACTTTTATAAGATATACAATATACCTATATATCATATTTACGGAGATATTGTGAAAACCGGAAATGAGCTTTGATGAATGAACCTCGACTTCCGGTTAACCGATTTACTCCAAAAACTAATCAACTCTGACAGCACACACCATAGTACTATATATGAATTTTGGTATTGATACTACTAATAGTTTTCACGTTAGAGCGCCCACCGTCACACACACACACACACACACACACACACACACACACATACACACAGACATCATTCCGAAAATGGTCAAAACGTGTTCTAGGGACCCCAAAACATGTATTTCCGTTGAAATCTCGAAGTCGAATTTTTTCATGAAAACAATACTTTCTCTATACTTCGTATATGGAGAAAGTAAAAATTAACTTTTGCCAAGAAACAAAGAGAACTTAGGCTACAAAGAACTTCAGTTTTAGACACATAAAATGAAATAAATCTACAGTTCTAAACACATTAGATGAAGTTCCACCAAGTGAAGGCCAAAGTGAATGAATTTTAGCAACGGTTTTCTTCGAAAGGTATTGAAGTTAATTACATTCGATTTATTTCTGGATTCGTTATGACAATTTCTCCGTTTTGCTTGTTGAATATTATAACTAATCTACCCATAAAAGGTACAATAATAGGTAACAACACTTATAGATCTCAATAATTATCGACAGTTAAGGAATAAATAAAATTCACAGTCTCCGGCGATGTCTTGTGGAAATACGTCATGATGAAGAAGAACAATTTGTACTTTTTCCACAGCATTTATTAAAAACAATAAAAGGAAACAAAACACGACTAGTTTCAGAGATTGATCTCCATCATCAAGTGATAATTTCATCCGCGGGAGGAAAATAGATAAAATAATATCGAGCAAAAGCAATATTGGCTCAGGATTTCAATGGAAAAAGTAATTTAGTTGTAGAATATAACGAAGGGAAGGTAAATTGAGCTTTCACCGCATCTTCAGCGATTCCAATAAGCCATTCTTCCGCGTTACGTGCGAGTGTTTCGTCGAGATGGATGTAAATCAGTCCTCGAAGAAATACGAGTCTAGATCGATCTCCTCTGCGAGATTGAATGGAGGCCACAGATTGACTGAAGATACCCATCGCAGGTGACGAGAAACTATTTGAAATGCGGGAACCGAGAGGAAAATGGGAGAATTGGCAATAAATCGGGCTCAGCGATAACAATTCGAAATTATCGGTTCGAGGAAAGCGAAGAGCACAGTGCGGAGCTTTGTTTCAGGTGTGAAGAATATCCGTCAATATCTTTTTTTATTAAGATATTTATTTATTTATCTATGTATATACAAAGTCAGTTTCATAGTCAATTAGGTACATCAGACAAAATTGAACAAAAAATTGCACTTTAAGGTAAGGTATCCCTTCTCCTGAGCCAATAATTGGCTCGTCAGGAGGTGCACAAATAAACCAGAATATAGATAAAAATATAGGATAATAAATAATTACAGAAATATAACTTACTTCTAAACATTTTAGGAATACTCAGTAATTAACAACCATAAGTTTTACACAAAACAACACGTTATATCTATATACACATCTTGTCAGAAATAGATTATAAAATAATAATTTTAAAATTATATTGTTTCACTGTGTAGTAGGAAGATTTTCATTCTTTTTTTAATGTTACTTAATAATGTTAAATACAATAGATGTGTTGGCAGTTTATTAAAGATATTCGGTACAACACTGTTTAACCTATGAGCACCATAATCATTATAATCCTTAGGAACATCATAATTTATCATTCTCCTTGTCTCCATACTGTGTTCTTTTAATTTTATTCTTATCTGTGAAATATTTTTCTGTTATTAAAACATAGTTTAAGAGTTTATCAACTGGCAGTATCTCTAGATCAGCATAAATGTGTTTAATATCAATCTTTTCCCTAGATGAAGTATCATCTACATTTTCATGAAACATCTCCTATCAATATCAGGTATTATCTACATTTTAATAGGAATCCATGATGTTCGTATTAATTCGAGGACAAACAATTCAAATTATATGTATTAAATGCTGCCTTCGGGAGGTTTTGGGGGGTTTTCTTCCGACTAGGGTGAATACCAGGCAGATTGTGTAATTTCCTCCCCCCCCCCGCGGTATGACTACCACCTGGCCTTGTACCTATTTGTAGTTTTGATTAATAAATAAATAAAATTTGACCCAGTGTTCTCAGCAAATTGAGGCCTGAGTAATCGCAAGTTAAACGGTTACATGGAGCTGCTTCAATATCGCCGTTCTTATCCTCGTTCTCCAGAGAGTGTAAATTAAAACGATATTTTGCCAATAAGTCAAAGCCTTTTTCACCCAGGAATCGCTAATTACTTGCGGATTACTCTCACTTGAACCAGGTGTTTCTTCCCGCAAGCATGCGAATCGACGCAATGAGGGATCAGAGCTCAATTCTGATCATTCTCTCAAGATCATTCTGAGACAATCCTCTGACCTATAAAGTATGCTTCGAAAGTGAACTTGTCTGAACGAACATTATAATTAATGCAATGCTGAATTAAATGGCATCGCTTGATCACGTGGCATTGGAGGGATAATTCTGCAATAATCAGAGACTCAGCCCTTGACTTCTGTTTTTGAACTTTATTTGCACTTGTCGTCTTGTAGTGGTGTAAATTTCAGCGAAGATATGGTCAGATATGATGTTTTCTCCAGTGGTTTCGGTGGAAAATTAACAATGATTGTGTCCAAACAATCGCATAAAGTGTTCCGCTTCATTTACTGGCTAAATTTAGACTTTACGATGTTTCCAACAATGAAAATTTCGTAATTATACACTAAACGAGAGATTTCTAAAATAGTAGATATTATCATTCACATTTAATAATTAGCTGATCGAACAATCGTTGCATCTTTTTCTAATATTAACGATAAAAGGCTCGGTAAAAATAACGATAAAAATCTTGGTGGAAAATCAATTTATTGAACAGTATTCTATATTATTGTGGGAGGGTTATTGTAGTTCGATTTCTTTCGGTAGTTAGATATTGTAATATGTACACTACTGGCCAAAATTAACGCACCATCGGTCGTTAGAATCGCTAGGGAGGTGGTGCGTTAATTTTGTCCAGGACTGTACATACACACAGTATACTTAAAATGCGGTTAATACTTTATTTTACTCGGTAATCAACCTTAAAATTATTTCAAAAGGCGGGCCTGGTTAGGATTTTGATAGATCCTTATCTTCTTGACAACATCCAATTCTTTCTATTGATGTGAACGACAAAGTAGCGTTAGGAATGAGTAATACAGCCCAATTCCAAGGACAAGATATTGCAAGCAAGCTATTGCTCGTTTGAGGAGTGAAGCGCCTCATCGCGACTTTTCCTCCATCTACTAGGGAAACTGAGAACTAAAATCTAGTTAACCCTTCCTTGACTGTGCCCTGAAAACTTCCAAAAACAGCTGTGTGGGGTACTCGGGTACCCCACACAGATTTTTTTGTTTTGGAGGTAGCATTAGAGTTTTGACTATTATATGGGATAATATAGTACAACTAAATTTCTATAACCTTATTTTATTTTAATTATACATTTAAATACGTTTCAAACCTTACAAAATGGGTAAACTATAAAAATTGAATGTATAAAATATAGAATATTACAGAAAGTGATTTAAATCATTTTTTTCTTTGCACACATTACAACAAATTTGTTTTATATCCGGTCTGTGTGAAGGACAAACGGCTTTTCCGCGGCCTCTACAGTAAACTTTTGGTTGTTTTTATCTTGATTCCTTGGGCAAAAGTGACAACAGATTTTTTTTGTAATATTTTTGTGTGAAACATTACTTTTTTACTATCACATACATTGTTTTCTTTCAAGAACGTACATATTGCTGCTTTGAAATATTAATGAAAGTTTTGAGACAGAGTTTTTCTTCGGAGAACGTTACACTGACTCAGTTCCCGTAGAAAGAGCCTACTTCGACTTCGGTCATTTTGTTTCCAATCAGGATGGTTTTCTTTCCAAACTATGTATCAGTTTAGGGCAGCCGTATCTATGCTTTCCATAAATATTCCGAAGGGCCATCTTCTTGTGCTACGAACACACCAATATTCACGCGTCATTTTGTCCCCATTATCAACAGCCTCTATGGTACGGTTATAATGCATCATAATTTCTGGTTTGTTATTTTAATCTGGTCCTGCTTTTTCATCTCTATCATGTTGGGTAGATAAAAGAATAACCGCTTTTCTCTTCTTCGGGACATATGAAACGAGAGTCATTAATAAATCCAAATAAACTAAAAAAATGTCCTTTGATGGATGAGGGAGGAACTAGGCTGGAATTTCTATTTTATTTGCCCGAAGTCTATATTTACAGTTACATTTAAACCCTGCAATCCGCCAGTGGCGCGTGGCAGGGAGTGTAAAACACCGATATCCCTAACTAACCTGAAGAGCTATTAGCTCTTACTATCTGTCCTACCAACTACTTCCCTGTATCGCTTTTCTGTTTTCTCCCGAAGATCGCGAAAGTTTATAACAGGGATAACAATATCAGATATCTCCTCCCCGGAATCGGTAGTGATAAATTTATCAAAAAGCTTCCGTTGATATTTAAGTCTTCTATTCTTAAGAGAGTTCCATCCGAGGGATTCTATCACAGCCGAAACACTGCTGTCAAATCTGAAATCTCCCTTGACGAATTTCGTTGCTCTACGTTGAACCATCTTGAGATCGGAAATTAATCCTACTTCGTGAGGATCCCAAACCGCACAGCAATACTCAAGTTGAGGTCGAATTAGGGAAAAGTACGCTATTTCTTTCACTCTCGATGAACATCCCCTCAGAATTCTACTGGCTAACCTCTTCATCCCATTTGCCCTTCCTATTACGCTTCGAATATGCTCTTTGAAGGAAAAATTACTTCTGAGCGTAATTCGTACGTATAACCGCAAGCTAAGTATTTACTGGTGTACCAGTAATACTTAGCTGGTGATCGTACAATTCCCGAGCTAGCGGTATGGAGTCGAAGAAATTGTCACATGTAACCTCACGCCCGCAGTCCGCAGTAGGGTCTGACCAATTCGTTAACTACCTGATTTCCTTTATTTTTCTCCCTCCTTTTACCAACCATGCCAGAGTAAACTTGAGATGTGGGGATATAGGACGGGAGTGGCGAACCTACGGCATGCGAGAGAATTTTTTCGGCACGCGAAACTCCTACAACATTATCTTCTTTTGAATTATTCACTAAAGAAATGAAGCTCCACAGTAAATAAATGTGGACTCTGTTTATTGGTAGTGATAACAAACAACCATTTAAGCCTCATAAAAAATCTTATCTTTGACATTAAAAGTTTAATAATATGGCACCACATTGCCACGCAAGCCCATCAAATACTCTTGCCATAATTGATTGATATAGGACGCTACCGAATTGGCACCCACCCAGATCTTCATTCCATAGCGATCGGGTTTACTTTTCATGTAAACTTTGAATGGGCATTTATCTCGGACAGTTGCAGGTCGCTCATCTACTGTTATGTTTTCTCTTTACTTGAAATATTTTCGAGTTGAAGTCATTTCCGTGCCCCTCCTCCAGCAAGTGTTTCGCAAAGTGTGATTGGCTGAACAGTGAGTGTTTTATACAAATTCCAAAGCAATGTTATGGATTTAAAGTTTTCAAATATTGCAGAAACTATGTAGGTCAGAAACAATATACTATATTCAGAGAAAAATGGAAGAAGAATTTATTCACTCAGAAATATGCTTTGAATAAGCCTCTGTAAGACCTCTTCTCGGAGCTTTGATGTCAACCCAGGCATACCCAAAAACATACCCTGAACATGATATTTGGGATGATAATGTTATATAATCACTGATAATGCAATAAATAATGAATCAATTTAAAATATGTAATAAAGGGTGACTGAATTGCCGCAATCACACGACATGACATTGCGTATAGCAATCCAAGCAAAAGTGGCTGAGCGGGATACTTTGGTACCCCATTCAAAAACTAAAGATATTTTGGAAATGAGTCTGTGAAACAAATTTCTTTCTATTTCATAATATAAAATAAACTAGAAAAAATGGAATAAGAAACATATGTGGTTAAAAATAAAACTTTTCTAATGAATTTAGCTATTTTGGGGTCCTCAAGTACCCCGCACCGTCAAGGAAGGGTTAAGCAAAATGTTACGAAGGAATTTTGAAAATGTTGTTTATGGATATCTGGATGATTTAACTAAGGTTGCTATTTAAAGTAGTGCTTGTGGTGTTGATTTAATTTGATAAAATAAAGTGGATTAATGGAATACTATTTATTGAAGAAAATTACGTTATCCTTTGCTTAATATGTGTCGATAAATCGAAAGTGATGATGAGTTAAAGCGATACTTGAAAATCTAATATTTACCTAAACTCAAAATTCAGAAATCTAAGAGATGCATTGAATTATTCTCTGTAATTAAGGCTTAATTGTCCTTATTATGTAAGGATTTCTGTTCTTGCTCAACATCGGATAAATTCATACGATGGGTAGAAATTCATTACACTATGCAACACTTTTGTCCTTAGAAAGTGATTGTTGTTTCTTACTTGTTTTAAGATATTACTGAGCCTCATTTTCCCAAATCAGTCCCTAGTCTCCCATCATGCTCATCATTGTACTATCTTTGGTATTGATGTTCAAACGTCATAATACGAGTATTCTGGTGGAACGTTTGCCGTGCTCCTCTAAGTATTCCCCGATGTTCCGCTGTACATTTACATTAGACTTTGATGCCCTCCGAGCCACTATACGACATGGGAGCAGTAATACCAACCTCCGTACCTAATCTTCGTTATAAGCTTCCCTTAAACACAACAGAAAGAACGACCAGAAGTAGTTATCCGTCTTTGTGACCTCTTTCATGTAACGTTTTGTCGAAGCCTCTCGGAGATTGCGTTCGTTCTTTACTGGGACTGAAATCTCATTTACTTCGTCAAAATACTCTGAAGTGATGAATTTTAGGAAATGCTTTTGTCGGTAATCAAGTCTTTTCACCCGGAGTGAATTCCACCCGTTAATTCTCTCATAGCCGTAACGCTACTGTCGAAATCTGACGAAACAAGTTGCTCTACGTTGGACCATCTCTAAATCTGAGATTAAACCTACTTCATGTGATTCAATGGATGCATTCATATGGATGCATGGATATGGGGCATTCCCTCAGCGTTCTACCAGTTAATGTTTGCATTTTATTCCCTTTGCCTATTTCAATTCGAATATGCTGAAAGATAAACTACTGCTAAACGTGATTCCTAGGTATTTATTTAATTATAAGGACTACAAGTAGACTCTAGGCCACGTGGTAGTCATCTTTTCTTTCATTTTTGTTTTGTTCTGCGCACTAACTTTAAAGGGTTTCCCGAACTTTAGCACTATACGGAGGTAATTTTCGCAAACGCATGAAACTCATACCAACGTATTTCTTCATATTTTACTCAAGCTGCCAATACATACCGATTGCAGCTTCTTGACGCCATTCTATTTACCTAAGCAGAATACATATATATTCCAGCATAAGAATGTATAACATAATCACATACATTTATTGTGAAAATATGGAAATTACACATCTCAATGTCCTTTCCACAAAAGCAAACTTCTTTCAGCATAGTTTCCATTTTCTGTACTTCCTTGACATGGGGAAAACAGGAAAACACAAAACACAACAACCTAAGGACGGAAAAACGTTAAAATTTGTTACATAGTGTTTTAAATTCATTCATTAAGTTGGTTTTATGCCAATTTTACGTTAATTTTTAATATATTTCTGTTATTCTACATGATAGATTATGCGGAAGCCATATATGTACTATCTTTTTCTGTTTTCGGAAGTTATTTTGAAGGTATTGATGTGATGAAAATTAAGAATACAAATCTAAGAATTATATTTACACTGATAAATAATTACGGTATAAGCGTCTCAGTTTAAATTTCCTTGAAAGTGGTTATTTTCGTAAGCATTTAGAAAACAAAATAAAATTCAGCGAACCATTGTAGATGTAAGGAACTAGTGCTAATTCAAATTTCCCGCAATTAGTATGGAGCTTCCTTACGCAGTTGATAGATGGCTGTTTCTCAAAAACATCCTCATCAATGGAAAAGAGAATCTAGATTAAATCATTAGGATGAAAATTGGAAAAGAAGTAGAAATTAGCAATAACATCTTTAAATTAATTCCTTAAATCCATAAAAATGTGGAAAAGTATCTGTGTAAGTATCCAGCATTGCGTTCTGAAATTTAGTAAACGGTAACACGATAAATGTTACCTTAGAATCCTACCCTAAACTACCATATCGAAATTTGATCCTTCACAAGGTCAGCGGGGAAGTGATGAATTGGTAATTCACGTGTGATACGTGACGCCTGGGCCATCTAAATGTTACGACCCACCAGGTGATACTCCTCTGATCCCCAATCTTAAGTTATCCAAATCTTCTGATGATAAGCTAATCTAGTAACTAAGGACAATTATAGAGAACATATTTTAACTCGGAACCAGTGATATTATATCACTTAGTATGTATCTCTGAGGAGGATCAGAATTTCATTCGTTCCATAATATATGAATAATGATTTCCTTCTCCGGCCAAACCCAGTCTTTTTTTCTTACATTGGAGCGAAATACGAAGTTTACTTTTTCATTTGTTACATGGCATACCATAAAATTCTGTCATTACATTCAAGAGTACAGAAAAATACAATCCCAAGGAATTAAATTCCTTTCGTTTACTGTGATCGGTTTCTACGATGATTCATCATCTTCAGGTGACAAATTTTACGAGTACCAGAAGAGAGAACAATAATTCGAGAATGGAAGGCAATAGTGAGTATGAGTCATAGGATAATTAAACATAAAATTATCTGGAGGCGTTAAACTTTCGTCTATCTCTGAAAGGCCGCTTAACTATCAGCAAGAGAGAGGAATGAACTCTCAGTAAGATGCGACTCATAAATCTTCAATCAGTAATGCAAGGAAGGAGTACATGAAATGATGGTTAATTCAAGTTAATACACATATAATTGATAGATATCTTCATTGTAGATAGTAATTGATACCCTTGTTTTCCTTGAATGTATTATTTAACTTCAATATTATCTTCTAAACATTCCTCAGAAGAAATGCCACTCGTTTAATATGCTCGTATACAGTATTAATATTGGCAATAATGTCCATTTATAAGGGTTTTTAATAGTTTGCAGAAAAATTGCATTGAGTTGAATGAAAAATTACTGCAAATGGCAAACACAGCTGGAGATTGGGATTTGACAAATAAGTAAATAAAAGAAGATGAGGAACGCTCAATAGTTGCAGTGCAAATGGAGCCCATGGCGCCCCCATCGAGGAAGTGATGGTTAGGCGGCAAGAAGAAGCGAGGAGGTATCCCAGTAACAGCTCAGCCGGAACCGTTGCGCCGTTAGCCCCGGCTTTTCGTTACGGCTTCGAGCATTACTCCCCCGAAGACGCTTGGGATCATTTTATTTTATAATTACTAAACGAAATTGTTTTAGTTGCTGGTTAATGAAGCTAATTAACGCAGTTGGGATGAGGAACTAAAGTTATTTCATAAAAAGCATGTTCGAACAACATCGCTCAACAAATACGACCTACATTTCCGATGTTTCATGTTTATTTGAATATTTTCAGCACTAGACTAATATTTTCTATTTCGCGTGAGAGCGAACATACAATTTCACTTATAAGTGAAATTTTACCTAATTGGTGTAAAATTTGAAATTTTACCCAATTTTCAAATCCAAAATTTTCATTAACAATGACGAAACTAAAATTTGGAAGTTTAAATCGTCTTACAGCTTAGGTAGTGTGAAGTCAAAATTAGCAGTGGAAAGACTATTAAGATAAACAAATTTGAAAAATAGCGACATGATTGGGCTTGAACTCAAATCTCCCTCCTCTGAAATCTGAGTTCGAGTCGAGTTTGATATTAGAAAAATGTTTGCATCATTTAGACGTATCATTGCAAGAAACTAAGTTTTCTTATTTGAATGTAAAATGAATAAAATTACCTCTATCCGATACCATAATATTCATATATGGCTGCTAATAAGTAGTCTTTGGTTAAAAATAATGATACTGCCACAGAAAAACTGAGAAATATCAGATAATTTGATAACACTATTTGAAACATTTTAAAGGTTTTAAATTGATAAATAAAGTCAAATTCGTCAACTGTATAGAGCAAAGGTACCTCATCCAATACTGACCCTCAAAGAATCAGGCTTTGAATCAATAAATCAAAGAACAAGAAATCATTGTTTATTCATTACTATTTACTGAAACAGGGGTAAGACTGGTACTTTATCAAACACTAGCTATATAGTAGCAAAAAATAGGTTAGCTGAGTTACAACACTACAACCAGTAATTCAAATCACATTTATAGTTATCAAAAGAAACACTGTTTGAATGGACATTTTTTTTATGTAAATAGACCACTAAGGTCATATTCATTAAGGGTTAAATTATAAGTAGAGATACAAATATCTACATTCAATATTTAAGGAAAACATATTACCAATATTTTCCATGATTAGCAGACATTATTTAAGTATCCACATAGGTAAGAATTCTGAATATTCTAATTCATCTTAAAGCAATATTCACATATTTTAAACACAGTATGATATATATTTTAATATATTTAACTTGGTATACTTATAATGCAATGGCATTAGAAAAAAAGCGAGAAGAAGAAAACTTTGCAGCTGAATGATACAAAGCAATATGAGAAGTCGTAAATACGAAAACTTGCACTCTTCCACAGACCAAACTTGCTAATTAATCAGGAATTAATGACACAACAATAACATAGGAAAAAATAAAAGAGACATCCCATGTACTACCTATTAGGTCTTAAACAGTTTAACTTTCCATGGTCCTCTACTTGTGATGGAAGTAAACTTTAGATGGCATTCCTAAAATTGTGCAAAATAATTCAAGAAACGGAGGAACATAAGTACAAAATATTCCTGAACTTGAAACATCGAAACTAGTGAACTGTCCCATTGCTGTTTTTAATCCTCAATTCCTAACTCTTTATTACCAAAATGTGAGGGGGTCTTTGCACGAAACTAGACAAACTTCAGTTGGCTCTTCCTTCCTTTGATGCTAACATTGTCAACTGTTTCTAAAGCATCCTGAGGCATATCTTTGCATCTGTGGTGATTATAACATTCCTAACATACTCTAGGATGTTGATCAAGGTATGGTCACATCTTCTGTCAGTGCAAGCATTCAGTTATTACTAGATATTATAAATTTCCTTAATGTTAAACAAATGAATAATATCTCTAATGAATATGATAGAATATTAGACCTATTTTTGATAAATGTCCCAAACTTTAGAATCGTCAAATCCTGTGATGCTTTAATTGAATCTGACCATCATCATCCTCCTTTAGACTGTGATATTCTTTTGAGTGCTTCAGAGGATGATATAGACTTCAATTCTTGGTCTTACAATTTTAGGAAGGCAAACTATGAAGGTATGCTGAATTTATTTAGATATTAATTGGAATTGACTTGGCTGTGATTCTACGAAATTTTGCTCAATGCCATTGATATTTTTGTACCAAAATGCAAACATAAAATCAGAACTTTTCCGTAGTGGTTTAGTGATGAACTCAAAGTCGTGATCTTTGCAAAAAAGTGCTCATTATGCCTGTAAACTAACTGAAACAACTAATGATTCAACAAATTCTCTGAGCTCAGATCCAAATGCAAATATCTGTCAAAGTATTGTGATAGTAATTATATTGCTCAAAAGTAAGGAGCAATCTCTTCTAACTCCAAGTTAATTTGGAATCATGTCAATTTATCCAGAAAAAATAATAATATCCCCAACTCCATGGAGTTGGGGGATCTGGTTGCAAAAGATGGTCAGTCAATAGCCAATCTTTTTGCAGATTACTTTTCCAAGGTATTTGAACCTACTAATGGTGTTGAACTTTCTTTTTCTCAAAGTGTTCAGTATTATGTAGTTATGATTGTTTGTTACTATTTAATTCTTCAGTCAGTGACCAATTGCAAACATTAAACTCTGTCTCTCCTAACACTGGTCCAGGATCTGACAATATACCTCCTAACTTGATTAAGATGTGTCATACTGCACTCTGTTATCCATTGCTTATTTAATTTTAAGAATCTCTTAGGATTGGCAGATTTACTGAAAAGTGGAAGAAGAGCTATATTATACCTATCCATAAAGATGGCAAGAAATCAGTAATCTTCAACTATAAACCAATCTCTATTTGAAGATGTATAAGCAAAGTTTTGAATCATTGGTCTACGTCAAACTTGTCTACTATTTGGAGAAATTCATAACTCCAAGACCTCCAACTCTAACATGGTTTCTTCAGAGGTATATCTACATCTAATTTACTTACTTTTCAAGCGGATATCTTGGATGCCTTCTCAAATCATTTACAGGTTGATTCTGTTTATGTGGACTTAACAAAAGCTTTTGACATGGTAAACCATCAACTATTAATCGGAAAAATTGAATCTTGGAATTGGTGGTAATCTGCTCATTAGGCTCCATAATTATTTAACTTATCAAACACAAGTAGTAAAGATTAAGTGATATGAATTTAATCTTACTTCCTCAAGAATCTCATCTAAAGGAGCTCCTCTCTTATTTAGTATTTATATTAATGATATTGTAGATAAACTGATGGATGTTGACTGTCTTTTGTATGCTGATGACATGAAGATCTTATAGAGTGATTCGTAGTAAAACTGATTGTGACATTCTTCAATCCAACATAAATAACTTTTAGAGTTTACTTATATGATAATACAATGAAATTTAATGCCTCTAAGTGCTATATTGTAACTTTTAGTCATAAGAAAATAAGTATGTATATTTTTGATCCCTTACATTCGATGGCCAAATCTCCTAACCCTCAAATTTTTATGTTTGAATGGTTATAAAATCACAATGGGAAAATAAATTAATGTAATTCTCTGATTTTCTTCATTTAAATTAAACATTTAGTCATATCATACTAGTCATAGTAACAAAATAATAAATGCATTTGTTAAAAACTAAAGCTAAGGACTTTCAAAGTTTTCGATAAATTTATATAATCCAAAAAACGTTTTACCTAATCTTCTCATCTGCCTTTTCCATATCATCCCAGTAAGGATGGATTAAGATTGGTTAATTTTCAGATATCTTTACTTCTACAGTTATTTTGTAACCTCACAAATTAAATTAAAATAATGCCGTATGTGAGGTATTGATAAATAAAAATAACTGAAAGCATACATCTCTGATAGTTAAATGCTAAAATTCTGGTGTTTAAATTCAGGAATACCTTGAAATGTGAGGTTGAACAAGGAGTGAAAAATTGTGACATGACTGAGACTTGAACCCAGGTCTCCCACTTTCCAGGCAGTTGTTCTAACCACTAAACCTAACCCTAAACCACTTCACTCCTTGTTCAACCTAGGGTTTAAGGCGCACGCTTCCTCGTGCTAAGTAAAATTTCACCTTGAAATGTATTGTGAGAGAAACTGATTTTCTATGTATTAACATTTCTAAATCATCATAGAATCGTAGAAATTCATTGCTTTCAAACCAATTTTCAATGTTTCTATGGTGATGTTGTTCTGATTAATAAAAGCAGCCAACCATAATACAATAAAGTTACAAGTATACAATTTTTTAAACTTTTATATGTGGAAATCTGGCAATCATTCAACAGCATCACAACATTTTTGATGTTACAGTAAGTTTAAGACAATGTATCATTGGTACTTTTCTACTATTGATCTCTCAGATAATTTTTCAATTGCATTAAATTCTACTGTATGGAATTATGTTGTAGATAATATAACATTGTCAAATATAATAAAATGTAAAATATAGTTGTGGAATAGTGAATAATTAAATTCATTAAAATTATATGTTAGTTGAAAATATGCACATCTTACTTTAAATCATTGCAAAAGTATATTATCACCTTCTGTGTTTTCTGTGAAAAAATTCTATGTAGGCTAGGTAATTGTTATGAGGATACTACAGTAAGGAATGTATGTTAATCACCTGCTCTTATATTCTTTTTCAGATATTTGCAGCTGCTACACAGTACCTTGTAATTCTGTTTCAGTTTCACTTTGCTAGCAAAAGTGAATGTAAAAATGTCTGATTCTTGAGTTTAGCTCATCCAAATTAAAGTTTACACTCTGAGATTTATTTGCACATTCCTTTATTTTTGTTTTTATAAATGATAATCTTACATCCATAAAGAGTATAAAGTTATCATCCTTAAACAACATCAGCCACATTTTTATTTAAGAATGATGTATATACCTAGTTTGGTAATTATCAAGATTTATGCTCTTTTACATAATGGAATAAATGTAATCAAACATGACATTCAAAACCATAATGAGAGAGAGCTATACAAAAATGAGAATTGATATATAGACTGGGAATTGGTATGATAGAAGGCTGTTGTGAAAGTGTTTCACTGAAGTTTATGCATCTGAGCAAATGTTTTATTAAATGGCATTCATGGAATTGTGGTATCTCCTTGCCTCTCCTGGGTATTGATGCATATGATATTCATCAATTTCCCTAAGATGAATTCTATGATTTTTCTTATAATATTTTTAATAGGATAAAAAGTATAACTTCCCTCTCTTTGATTTTTCTCTATGCAATACACTCAATCTCTTTATTTACTACTGATTTAGTTTAACAGATATTTTCCTGACTTCCTTTTGATGTTACCTCTTGGAGTGTCTGAATTCTTCAGTTCCTTCCATCGTTTCATCATTTGCCAGGTTTCATGCATAGTTTTACGCATAGATATATTTATCACCCGGCATCGAACCCGGGTCTTTCTGGTGATACTTTCTATGCAACACAATAGAAGATCACCATCTCTAACTATGTGTGAAAACCCAAGCAGAAATATTGGTTGCAATTGCCTCAAACGACGTCCAACTTTTTACATATATTCCTTATGTGAGAAATTGTAATGTGCTCTGGCATCGAGCCCAGGAACAGAATGGTCTTATATAATTTTTTTCTTAAACGGAGTCCCAATTATTATTTATTCACTGTTAAATAATGAAACCTAGGTTATTTGTTTTGGAAAACAGAGCTAATAGTCTATGTAAAGGCATTCCTTCTTGAATACTTAGCTATGAAATATGGAATAGTTGATTCCATATGTTACACCAACTACCCTGCTAAATGTATTTACATGAGGACTGATAAAGAAGTAAACCCTAAAAGTAAGAACAATATTTTATTATTTTATGTACTAATATCGATCCTCATTTTAAATTTTGTTGTAAATACCAAGTTAATTTCAGTTTTTGCCCAATGGCAAAATAATGTGATTCATTCTTCCTATTATTTACCTACAAATTCTTTCAGGGTGACACTTTCAAAATGAAATAGCCCTAACAACATCACATCCCATTACTAGGTAAGGCATAAAAACTAAGGGATGTGAGTATCTTAAAAAGTTAGACATGAATTAAATCTAACTTAAATGTAATGGTATCCTGTCATGGAAGTGAATACTGTGAAAGGGCAAGGCATGAACTACTTCCGCAATGCTAATTATATGAGATATAGAGCTTGTGATTCCATAAATTTGAACAATTATTTTGATAAATATATTTAGAAAGAGAGTGATTGAGAAGTGCATACTTGTGACAAGAGCAATTTTTTATTCATGCTTCACTTGCACCAGTTATAGATACTCATTTTAAAATTTGGTGTTGATATCTAGTTAAGTTTATGCTTTTACCCAATGCCAAAACCATAGGATACATTTATTTAACCTATATTAAATTACTTCGAACTGATTTGACGTCCTGCATATTTCTCACTAGAGATAAAAAATAAAATAAAGGACCACCAGCAGTCTCTCAGAATGTATCAATTCTTCAGCTGATGTGGAAGCTGAAATAGATGCAGAAATATAGTGTTCTGATGTGTGTATTTTTATATCTTTTCAGTAGTATGAATACAAAATGAACCATTGAGATTGTGTTACATCTCCACCATTCACAAAAGGAAAGATCTTATTTTCTTCCTTTTTATGACTATGCTAAACTTCCTTTGCCAAGGTAAAGACCTACATTTTATGATCACTGAAGTCAGTGAAGCTGTTCCATTAGGTATTTCATTAAATTAAAATATCTGTTGCTGAGAATTCTCATGATACCATGAGAATCAGTTTGGTCAATATTTGAGCCTCTTGCTAGCTTCAAGGAAGCTCAAGGAAGTTCAAGTGGTTCAAGGGAATTCATTTAGTGTAGGTGTTTTCTCTCATGTGAAATTATCCATCAAATGAAGAAATTAACTTAGAGATAACAGATAACTTAGATATAAAAATATATGTTGAATCTAATTTATGTACTGCAGAAGTTATATTAAGTTGGAATAACTTATCATATTTGTTCAGATTTCACAGGAAAGGTAAAAAACAAGGCACCTCCCGCCCACACTGTTTTATTGTACAAAAAGTCAAGATTGTTACATTTTAAGTACAGGAAACCTCTGACTAATGCAAATAGCATGATTAGGACAACAGTTCATGAGTAATTAGGAGGTCCCTCAATTGCATGTCTGTTCTTTCCCCAATCCACTTTGCAATTTCTTCAGCAGCAAACCGTACTCTCTCATTGCGTCACTGTTTTTAGGCTCTCCTTTTGCTGGAAAATGCGTGAAAACTGGAGCAGTGTTGATTCGAATGGTTGGGAAAATATCAGATCCTTTGTCAAAATCCACATGGGCAAAGAATAATTTATTAGAATGAAGTTGAGAATAGCAAAATGAATTAGCAACAATTAAAAATTCATGACATGCAGTCATACTCTTTCTTTTATTGACATCCATTGAAGAGTATTTAACATATATTTAATAGGGGCAAATCAACCATATCATGAAATTTGCTCATGGCTCTGTTTTGCAATTCCTACAGATTTTGTAAGTTTTTATCAAAGGCACCAAATGAAATGGATGAACGATATTCAAAGTTAGGCAAAATAAATATAGTTTATCAAAATATTAGTCCATGAACTTCAATGTTTAGCTTGTTAATGTGCTGCGTTAATTTTGGCCAGGTGTGTACTTTGCTATGTCCGTGTACCTGCTATGAATGAATATCTTTACTTTACCAGTCATCCGTATTTTCAGTTAAATCAAAAATACCCATACAACTTGAATTATTATTATTATTATTATTGTAAAATGCTACAAGTGGACTAATAGTCCGGTGGTAACACATATAGATATACATATACATATATTGCACATATTATTATATATTCCAACTAAATTTTTGAATTACAAAAAAATATATATTGTTTAGAACAATATTGTTGAGAACAATAAAAAATTACAAGAAAATGATCGACAATTCTGTTGAAAAACTCAACAAAGATTGACCATTAGGACATTTAGGAATCAACCAATCATTAAATTGCATTGATCCAGAAAGGGACACTTATATTATAGAAGGAAATTGGAATTGAATACATTTTTCTGCTCAACGAAAACGAACTAAAGTATTGGTAGGCTTACGACTTGCTCGGTTCATGATTAAAAGATAAATTTTGCTGAAAATTATTCAATGTATTACTTTGATTTTAAAAATTGTTCAAAATGGTCAGGGACGGATCTAGAAAAAATTTTTGGGGGGGGTCCGATCGAAAAATTTAAAGATTAAAGATATTTCGGCTTTCACAAAACGTGACGTTAGAATTGTGTTAGACAAACTCGAATTTTTTCGCTAGTGATTGCTTATTAAATTGTGTGTTTATTTGCGTTATTTGAGTTTCATTTTCGAAAAATAGGGACAGGAATAAAAAGTTTAATAAAAGTAACTGTCGATTGTGATCATAATTTATCAGAATATTTTTTATTAGATGTTAATAACACAAAATATAATATTATAAAATATCGAAATGACTTATTGACTGTATATATTGATAGTATATACAGTATCTACAAATAGTCTACGGACATATTCAAAAGCGGCTCTAAGGACGATCCAGCTAATTACAGGCCAATATCTTTAACATCACTGAGCGGTAAACTTATGGAACATATAATAGCTAGCTCTTTAATGGGTTTTATTGAAACGTCCAATTTCATAATTAGGAATCAACACGGTTTTCGTAAGACTCGTTCTTGCCAGTCTCAGCTGGCTTTATTAGTACACGATGTTCTAAACTCTGCTGAAAAAAATAAGCAAGTCGATGCGATATTTCTAGATTTTCGGAAGGCTTTCGATAAGGTACCTCATCATAAATTGCTGTACAAATTAGAAGTTGCGGGTATCAATGCAGAATTTATTAACTGGATAAAAGACTTTCTCACCGATAGAGAGCAACGAGTAGTTATGGGTTAAGGTGATCTCGGGCGTCCCTCAGGGCAGTGTAATTGGACCATTGTTATTTTTAGAATACATCAACGATCTCGGCAATCACATTAAAAGCAATGTTAGGATATTCGCAGACGACACAGTCATTTACAGGGAAATAGATTGTTCAGAGAATAGATTAACCCTTTCGAACGACTTAGATAGAATTATGAACTGATGCAATGATTGGCAATTAGAGCTTAATGTAGAAAAGTGCTCGGTAGTTAACTTCTTCGAAAGTAAATCTATAATAAATGATTATTCTTATAGCCTCCGAGGGGTAAACCTAATGACAGTAGAATCGGTAAAGTATCTTGAAGGAACTCTCACGAATAATCTATCATGGAGTGCCCACATCCGAAATATATGTGGAAAAGCACTTAAGAAACTCGGCTTCGTCAAAAGAATAGTCGGTAGGAGCGAAGAAAAAGTTCGCGAGCGATGTTACTTAGCGTTAGTTAGGCCTCACCTTGAGTATGCATGTAGTGCATGGGACCCCGCCGAGAAATGTCATATTCGGGATTTAGAAAACGTACAACGAAAGGCGATACGATTTGTAAAGAATTGCTACGATAAAACAGCGAGTGTCACTCAGATGCTACAGGAAGCGGGATGGGAATCATTAGAAGATAGAAGAAAAATTCAAAGAATAAATTTATTAAATAAGTTCAGAGAAATTACGTTTTCAGATGATGTAACAGATATAATGCGACCCCCCTGTTATATGGGCCGTGCTGATACTGCCCGAAAGATTAGGGAAATAGATGCTAGAACATATCGTTTCAAAAATTCATTTTTTCCACGAAGTATACGCGAAAGCAACCGTTTAGGAAAATAGAGTCAAGGTGCTTGCACCCCCTGCCACATGCCGAAAGGCGGCTTGCAGGGTTATTACATAGACATAGACATAGACATCAGGAGCAATCCGGAGACCGTCTCCTACGGTTGAAGGACCGTGTACGGGTATTGAGATTTGAGGGAGTCTGATATTTCGGGGGGGGTCCGGACCCCCAGGACCACCCCCCTGGATCCGTCCCTGAAAATGGTATATATTGACTTTAACTAAATAATCTTATTCTTTTTTGTTTTTGCAGTTACTGTATCAAACCTACGTACGGATTTCTCAGGTAAGATGCTGTTTCAACCATTATTTTTATAAGCGTTTAAAAAAAGACCAAAATTTAAAAAACAAACTGATTATTTTGATGGCATAAATCCAAAGACTGGTACAAATTAGTATTTTTTTAGTCTTTTGGGATATCGGGACAAACACCCCAAAACCAGTACTGTCCCAGCCAAACCTGCACGTATGGTCACCTTACCCATCGAGCAACAGACAATATTCTCGCTTTAGTCGACATCAGTGTCTGCAACAGCTCCTACTCGTGTCTGCTGATGGGCGATCTTGACCGAGATGCAATTTCGAAATTTGCATTGGCTGAATTTCCTTTTCCGGCGAATAAAACTCCATTAGATTCTAAATATATCTGACTTAAAAGCGCAATTAGTGATCGTGCCATCGACCAGTACGCGTGAACGAGGTCTTACTGCATACCCGCCCAATATCTAAGTCTAAAAGTACGAACTGAGCCCCTCTAAAAGTGTACGACCACCGGGCAGCACACATTATTACGTCATAAATGTCTTCGAAGTGAGGGTGGAGAAATATGTATCGCGCTCAGGTGCCCACACCGGGGCGCGGCTCTGGGTTTGACAAGCACCGACTTATCAGCATTATTTCGTTCTGCAAACATTTCATGGATGCGACTGCGAAACCCAGCGTGAGATTCAGTTTGAAATAGATTTTATATCTTTCAAGTGCATCTTTCAATCTTCAGACACTGCCAGACCATTTAAACTTCAGTAAAATATCACCCTAAAAGAATATCTGATCACTTGCACAAAATTTGGCATCTGCACTGCCAAATTAGGCATTTTAGATTCCATTGTGAAAGGCGAGAAGGTTTTAATTCCATCATTCTTCCACGGATACTTCTTTCCCTATACTTTTCTGATAAAAAGCCGCGTGAGAAATACGCATTGCTTCCGTCAATTGCTCAGACTAAAGATAACGAAGCTCGTGGCCGCGCCTACGAAGGTGAAGCCACCGCACCTGGGCGTCGTCGCCCTTGGTGACTCCAAGCGGTTGAATTGGATGAGACATCAGTGAACACATTTTTTGGAACAAATCTCCCATTTTCTGGTATCTTCTACCAATGACCGTTGCACTTTGTATGATGCCAGCGGAATTTATATGATTCTCCATTTTAAATGCGATGCCACGTATTAATCAAATAACAGGAGGATCGCAATCCGGCAATCTCACTCAATGCGTGCACTCCGGGGGCCGAATCTCTTTCAAAACTCCCGCACCTAAGGAAATAAGGACATTGTTATAACATGCTTCGCAACGCCTGTATGGACATCACACTAATCTATCTCCAATGTCACGATAAAATGACAAAATATCGGTTTATTTCACTATTTTCACACATCAATTACTCATGTTACCTAGTTCAGTCGCCTCCTCACTAAGTCGAATTGAAGTTCATGTCGCAACTCCCATTTCACGTTTCGCCTCGCTCCCAAAAATCCCGAAAATTTGCGTGATTTCACCTTTTATTAAGCCTGGCATTAAGTTCGGTTATAATTTTTCCGGATGCACGTCATAACGTTAGGCTTAACTTATCAACAGGAAGTTTAATAGAATTTAATAATTTGCTACAGTCAAAACTTGATTTTTGCGCCGAAGAACAATTTTTGGAGTGCAATAGAATGATCTCTGCATAACTAAGAAAAGGGACTTTAAAATGCCATGTTATTACTATTTAAAAGACTCCTTATAGTGAACATTCCTCAGGAAGAATAATGAGCTAGTGAGTGGAATGGAGGAGAACGTATTCCACTATTCAAATCCATATCTTCAATTTGTCTTATTCGCCCGTTAAGGTCTCTAAATAACATTCCGTCAAAATGGCATTTACGAAGAATGAATTGCACGCCTGTGGAAGAGCAGTGTAAAATACCCCACCGTAAATTGGTCTAAATGACCACATGCAAACAGTATGTGTTTTCAAATACTTTATGAATAATTAAACACTTCATATAAAATTTAATTAGGATACCTCGTTCAGTTCTACTCAAAAACACCCGGCAAATCTTCCATGACATGGTCTACACATTTTTTTATTGGTATCGACTTTCTTAATTTTCTCGAAGGACTACAGTTATTACGACGAAGGAAGGAATATAATTCATGTAGAAATTAAGTTGAACGATAATTTCTCGTAATATATACAATGTAAGGAATTACAATTGCAATTCAGCTGCCGCTTTCCCCAGTGCGAATATCGAAAATCACCACCGAAAAGTACTTAGAACCTATACTTATGTACCTAAAATTGGCTCCGACGATTTAATTATTTTGAACATTTCCTTGCTCGACTTTCGATATATTTATCTAAAAAGGAGAAAATGCGTATAAGAGAACGTGAAATAGGTGCGATCTAATCCAACGAATCCGTCCGGGCGGCAGGTCGCCCCTCTTCCCCTCTTTCCCAGCGTTCTCCCTCACCAGCGTTCCTATATAGACCACGAGCAAATCAGCGCTCATTCTGCGACTAAACGTGAGGATTGACGAGCCGTCGAGCGGAGACCCCTCGAGAGCGAACTCCTGAATTACTCGAGACTCCTCGGCGACGACCTTCCATTGCCTCATTACTTCAGAAGAGTGTTCTTCCTTACCTCCTGACGTTGACGCGGAAGATTTACTTTCGAAACTAGACTGTTTTTCGGGAGAATGAGTTCGAGACAGTTCCACCGAGAGAAATACCCAATACTTCGCGGAAGAACACCAGGAAACCAAAGGACCAGTCACCGGAGGAATCATCTCATTCATGTCAAAATCCACTCCGTTTTCCTGCAGTTCGAAATATCTGGACAATACGATCCATGAAGGAGAGTTGAATTGCGGAGATGACCGATCGAACTCTTTTCTGAAAGTCCACGTTTTGACAGCACTGAAGATCGCCAGCCAAATTCCCTGTGTTCTACGAACATTCTCGACAAAATCGACGACGAAAAAAGAATTCCCCTACGGATAGAAGCTTCTGCTGAGCATCGGAATCTCCAGCCTCCAGTTAAGAAGATCAAGAAGAAAGTGAATGGTTTTAGTGTTGTGAGCTATGGTCATTTTAGTGCATAATAGTGAAAATAGTGAAAATAGTGAAGTGACTTCAAGAGGAGGTTCAGTACGCCGATGGAAAGCAGAGCACGGCCACCGCTGGAGGATTCCCACATCTTAAGGTAAGGTTCGCCGTCTTACAGGTGGAAGGGTGGTAGGTTCTTTAGAAAAGGGCCCGACGAGGGCGTTAGTGAAACAGGCCTGCATTAGAGTTTGGGGGGAGTGGGAAACTTAGTGAAGTAGGGCCCACTTGATGGGCGATGGAGAAATTTGCGTTGTATTGTTTGGGGGGAGTGGGAAATTGAAGTGTCCGGTATTACACACACAAATACAGACAGGCTCGACAGCCATTAACGAATAAATTTAGTCTTCTTAAAAGTCTCTCTCTCTATCTTTTCCGTGGCAATGGTTTTCACGCCATTGTCACACCATGGTTTTATAGGGCTGGTTAATTGCAACTGTCGCGAGCGTCCCAATCCCCCGAAAGGTTTATGGTAACAGTTGCAGTTTTCTGGCGAGACCCCACCATCAAAAAAGGGGAAACGAGCTGTGCACGATACGTCATTACGTAGCTTGGAAACTCGTGCAAAATCTCTTTGTTTGTAATCTCTTATTTAATAACTGCAAGAAATTGAGTTTTTTAAATTAATTTTTAGAAATTGGATGATTGACCCATTTACCTACGAAATTGTTCCAATAAGTTTCAATATTTTTTCTTTGATTTCCAGAAACAAGAAAAATTTGTCAACAAGCGACAGGAAATTCAATGACCTGGAGAACTTTTTTTTGAAGTTTGTTTGAAATCTATCCTTAGATGTTGAAGCTTTTCTAAAAGTGTGTTGTAGCTATGAAATGAATTTTCTGTAGTCCTTAAGATTAATTTCGTTAGAGCTAAAGAAGGCTTGAATGTAGTTTTCCTAACTTCCAATAGAAAAATTATTTTCAGAACGGTGATAGTAATCAAAACTTAATGGATATGCTGATTCAAAAATGAATTTAAAAATTCCATATACTCGGCTATTTATAAACTGCAATGGTAAGTTAAAAAATATTTAGCTTTTTTATTCATTAAAATACTCTTGATGGGATTAAACAATGTCGAGTCTAATTATTTTCGTTCAAAAGTCTCTTCATTAATGTTCTCAGAATATGCTGCATATCAAGCTGCATCAATATATGGCTGCCAGTAAAGATTTTTATTTCTTTTGAGATGTCTCGGAATAATTTAAAGCAAACCAATAGAATTGACATTCTCGAAATTACATTGTAATTATATCAATTCTCGAAATTATATCGTAATAATATGTAATACAGGCTTTCTATTCTTCCAGGAATTCCTCCAGTTTGGTGTGCTTTTTTTTCCATCAGTGGGATTCCAAGATTTTATGCTAATAGCTTCTGATATTTTCATTCTAATTGTTAATTATTATTGCTTTAAGATAAATTATATCGGCTTCAATTTATTCATTATGGAAATGGGACTCAGACTATTTCTGTAACTAAACTTTGGATATATTCTTTGCGACTCTGTTCTTAGTGTTTACTTGTAAAGCACCCAGTTATTGAGGATAGATTCAATATATTGCTAACCTGTTTTTCGCGCAAGAACACCGAAATTAAATAAAACGGATTAAAATCACAATGGGCAGTAGTGGACGTAGAGTTGGACCTCACTGCAAAATGGTATTTTCCCTGGGAAACAGAGCATACCACAAACATACGAAATGACCACCGCTGCGTTCCCGAGAACAAAAATGGAATTAAAACACTGTGTGGGTGTGTTTGTTGTTGCTGTTGCCTCGGTGAAGCACCTCCTGAAAAGTTCAGTAGAGCTCAGGGGGACTTCACCGGTGAAGGGCAACAGCAGGTAAGCAATTAAAAATAAAAAATTATATGTAATACTTATCTTCCTTTGAAAGAGGAGGCTGTTTTGACAAATACAACACAATTCTTACATCTTTAAAAGTCATTTACATATAGTTTTCTTTGTAAGCAATTTCATTCTGTTTGCATTCTTCAGTTTTTCACTTATCAATTTTGTGGCAATTTTCTTCTAATAATTTCATCAAGCCTTTCTTATTTAATGGAATTATTATATTTTGAATAAACCTTACAACTTCTTAATGCTTAATAAATTTAATAAAATCTTTTATATAGCTGAGAAAAATTTTGCAGGTTAGGGACAGTTGACAAAAATAAATGTTGTTGTCTGATGATGCTGTCAATTGACTAAGGTCCAATGTATCTCAAAAGAGGGACTATGAATCCAAATGAAAGAACGAGTTTGCAGTATATTGCGTTACAAAACCCTGAATACCATTGATTTATTTATCTACCCCAAGCTAAGTAAAAGCCTGCTTTCTTTCTAAATGATTCAATTTATTAATCACAAATGTTTCACTTTCATTACAGTATCCAGGTAAAAGGCATAAATTTCTGTAATATATCATATACTTTACATCGAAATATGTCCATTACTTAACTACATGAATTTTTTCTCTTCCTTAGAGGAAACAGGTTTTCTTGAGGAAGGAAAACCTTTGAATTTTTTTCAATATTTGGAATCGTTTTACTTCTGCTTGTTAACCCACATAGAATACATCCTCTAGGACTTCCCGCTCCTTCATTGTTGTCTTTTAATTTTTCATTCTCAATTTAATTTTGGTAATATTTCTGATTCCACTCTTATATTGTAGAAAATTGTATCCAGAGAGATAAAAAACGAGACCAAGAAGACAACTAATGATCTGATAGAACAGAGACATCATCAAGTACTTAAGAGTAACATGGCAAAGAGAAGCCCAGAATGTAATAACTTGGATAAACACACATCAGATTTCAGATTGAAAATGGCTGAGCCCTTACTCCCAATATGCCACGCAGCCTCTTAAGGGTTGTAAACTTAAATTTGCTTCTATTTCATTCTATTATTAAATAAATTGCTCTGGGCTGTTATAAGTAGAGCCATGGGGCTGCTTAAATTTCCTCCATTGCTCCATTAATCAATATCAATATTAATCACCTCAATTTTACGAAGTTGAAGGGACCCAAAAAATTGAGCTTTGTAAAATTCGGGCTTTGTAAATTTGAGGTTTTCTTTCAAGCAATCAAAATCTCTACAGTACCAATCCAGGTTCAGTAACACAGTGCATAAAGTTACATGGGATAGAAAGGAAGGTAGTATTTCAATAAAATGAATTATACATCCAGTTCAATGTTTAATACAACTGAAAAAAATATTCTACAATTTTTACTTTTTAAAATAATCATCAATTTTCTTTGTTTTTTGGAAGTTTCAATGAAATATGAGGTGATTTTCTACATACGTGAAAGGTAATAATTAAATAAATCACTTACACCATCAGTAAACATCTGAAAATTGTGCAGCACTTTTATGGAGAGTCTTAATTCATCTCTTGTAAGGGGGGGGGGTGCTTCTGGGTCATCTTCGTAGCTTGTAGAAGAGCAATCTAAGTTCACTTCATCCTCATCTTCTTCATCTTCACTAAATTCCTTGCAGTTATGCGTCATCACATGAGAGTCACACTTGACATATGACTTAGCATGAGAGGATGCATCTGGGATGTACTGATTTAGTTGTGCCATTTCTTTACTAAGGAGGTCCTGTAGTGTGGGAACCTCCACTAACTCCTCTGTCTCTATAATTGATGTGTCACCAAAAGTAGCTGATCTCCAACAGTTGGAAATAATGTTTGCAGTGACACTGTCCCATGCTCTGACAATTCCTTGCACAGCATGGAGCAATGTCCACGAAGGCACATCTTGCACATAGTGATGTATAACTACAAATTTAGCATTCTTTAATTAAACTAATTTTCATGGCAGCTGCAACGAAGAACTTCCACAGGAATGCTACTTTCAAGTGAAAGGTTTACCAAATTTCTGCGATGGGTTTGCGGCGGCTATCATATTGTTAAAATTAAATAATTCCAGAGAAAATATGGAGGTCGCAAAGGATATTTATATAAAATATGTATCCTTTGCGACGACGAGTAGGTATTTTTATACACAAAATGATAGAAAAGAACTTACCAAGCGTCCGAAGATAGTGCTGGACGAGAAATCTTCGGTAGTGGACTTTATAGTTGTTAATTATTCCCATGTCCAGCGGTTGCATCTTACTGGTGCTATTTGGACTTAGAAAAAGTACGTTTGGGAGCACTACTCCGCTTATTTTATGAACTGGGGCATTATCTACAAGAAGTAGTACATTGCGATTCTCGCATGCGCTCTTCCTCTGCAAGAAGATAATTTGCTTCTGAAAAATGTCCGTCGTCATCCATGCTTTTTTATTACTTTCATACAACACAGGCAAATTTTTCACGTTCTTGAAGCAACGCGGAGCTCTTGATTTTGCAATCACAACTGGTTTCAACTTTTCAGATCGATCTTGGTTGCATATCAGCATTACTGTATCCCTATCCATAGATTTTTTACCTCCGTGACATTTTTCACCACGGGTCCCGAGGGTGCAGTCAGGTAATGCCTTGAAAAACAAACGTGTTTCATCCAGGTTGTATATATCTCGAGGGGAATAATTAGACACAATGTCATCGTTTATTTCATGCCACTGCTCAACGTCTTTTGTGTTGACGCTACCTTTGTCTCCACAGATTTTCATTGAAGTGATTCCGTATCTTTTCTTGAATCTATCAAGCCACCCATTTGAGGCTTTAATGTTGTCGCACTTCAGTTTAAGAGCCAAAACCTGAGCCTTCTCCTTCAGATATTTTTGTCTGCCCGCGATCACGTACTTTCTTGATAATTGACCTTTTGGTGACCAAACTCCAGGACTTCCTCTTTTTCCTGGTCAGCGATGTTTGATCCATTATTTTACTAATAGGCACACGGGATACCACGACACAGGCCACATCGTGCAGAGAGTGATTCTGACTGTACGCGCGCGACTTTTCCTCGCTTGGAGACCAACATTTTTCAGGGTGTCCACCATCCAACCATTATTTTTCAATCATTTACTAACCAGTTAAATTCCGAAATCCCTGCAGCAGCCTTAAGCATTTTAAGTTGTCGCACTCCAATTTAGCAGCCAAGACCTGAGCCCAAAACTCCCCAAGTCGAAAACAAATTCTTATCATGCTCTATTCTCTCAATCTCTCGTCCAAATAGAAACCATATACTACTGGAAACTGCTGATCTTTACGATCCGAATTTGCGATATTACCAGAAATCTTGATGAAGAAAGAAAGAGCACGGCTACGTCTTATAAGCTATTATTTTTCGCGAAAACTGTAATCAAAATGTTTGAATCCCACGAAATTTTCACATTTTCCCATCTAAAATACATGGGATGAGGGCCCTCCCAACATAGACGATCTGGATTCAGCTGCTCCTGTTTACGGCGATCGTCATCCCATTGTATTGAGCTCAGTGCGACAAAACCATTTCAAATACTTTGTAAAACCTGGGTTCATTCACTCCTAGGGACCGGCTTCTCAATTCGTAAAACATGAAATCGAGGTCATTTTACATTTACAAATATCGGGACCGCCGGAATGGTTCGTAAAACTGTGTCACTTCGTAAAATCGAGGTTCGTAAAAATGAGGTTCTACTGTATTAACTTTCAGTACTTTATAAATGGAACTTCCCTGAAGAGGCTAAATGTGGTCAAAGATCATGAAATCTGGTTTGATTCTGCTTTAAATTTTCAATATCACATTTACTCATCTATCAGTAAAGCACAGAGAATGGGTTTCATTATCAGGAACACTAAAATATTCAAAAATATTCAAACAATTAACATACTGTATTGTTCCTTAGTTAGGCCTATACCGGAATTCTCTTCCCCAGTGTGGTCACCATACTACTCTATTCACAGTAAGGCAATAGAGATAATACAGAATCGCTTTTTAAAGTTAATTAACTACAAATTAGGTATTGCAGAGAATGAATTCATTTCATTGAATGATTTGATTTAATTCTCATATGCTGATACCCTTTCTAATCTATACTTTTCCACCCTCCATAATGGGTGCATAATCTCAGACCTAGTTTTATTACATAAAATAATTCAGGGTGGTGTTAGTTGTCCCAAGCTCCTGTCTAAATTTCAATATTGTGCTCCATCTCATTACTCAAAATCTGGTCATTTTTCCTCCAGAGATTCTCACTTCACCAACCACTTGTTTAATTCTCCGCTATCTCACCTCCAACCCTCTGCCAACTCGGTTCTTGCCAAAAATTCTATTTATATATTTAATACTTCTGTCAGACAAATCAAAGCTGTAAAAATTGAATCCTGAATTATTTTAAATATCAATTGCATTTTTTTTATTAAATTTGATTATGTAATGTATCTAATTTTGTAAATTGTAATTATCTTTGTTTTTTTCTTAAATTAAAATTGTCTATACTAGTCCTTTCATATATGACTTATATTATTTGATTGTTATATTTGTTATTATTGATATCCCATTCTCCTTTCTCTAAGTTATGTTTTATGTCTTTATACTTTATAATATACAATGTCTTCATACTCATGAAAACATTTGCTAACCTTGTACTATAAAGATAGGAATTTTTGTAAAGGAATTTTCCCACAAAAGATAAATTAATCATTTAATTAATAAATTACTTTAGATTGAATAAATGATAGCCCAGTAAACAATACAGTTGGTACAGAATTGATCAGATATAGTTTAATATGCGTAAAGATTGCATGAAAAAATTTTTGAATCTTTATGCATAGGATGTGATGAGCTTTTGCCTGTCCTGGCTTAAGGTTCTTCTGTCGGCATACATAGTTCTACAATTTTTTGGACATACTATAAAGCTACGTGTTGCCACTGTACACAGCATTTCATGCTTCCGAAAGAATAAATAATATCTCCTTGGTAGAAGATTTAATGTTACATAAAATATGCTTATTGAAAATAATGCATCCCCTCAATTTTTAAAATTTTTCCTAGCTTTATTGAGATTAATTGGAGAGGCTTCATTCTGAGACAAGGAGTATGAAGCTTTCATAATATACAATAATATATGTATATGTATATATATATATATATATATATATATATATATATATATACGAGTAAAATGTAGCTTGCATACTGCAAGCAGATCGACAGCACTATTATCATGTGGGCATCATATCGGGACGGCCATCAAAAGAAAAAAATGGATAGAAATTTTTCTTAAAATTCGCTGAAATTACATCGTCTGGCATCGAACCCGGGTCTTTACTGAGAACTTACTATGCAGCACAATAGAACATCACCATTTCTAACTATGTGTGAAAATTCAAGCAGAAATATGGGCTACAACTGCCTCAAAAGACGTTCTAATTTTAACGAATTTAAATGGCTCTCTGGATTCGAACCAAGGACGATCTTGGAAATCTAAAAAATTTTTCTGAAAGTTATTTATGATATCTATCTATATGTCGAATTTGAAGTTTCTATATTATTAACAAAGGTTTCAAAATAATTCCTAAAAATCGGATCAACTTCTGATTGCAGAGACACCTGGTGTCGAACCCAGGACACATTGATAGCTATGAATGCATAGTTTGATTTGTTAAGACTAGTTCTTCTATCACGCTAAGTTTTAAGTCGATAGCATGCCGGGAAGTACCTAAAATTTGTTTCCGTTATCTCCATAAGAAATGCATTGAGAAATGTAAATGGCGCCCTGGGATCGAACCAAGGACCATCAACGAATATGTAAAATTTGATTATGAAATATATTTATAATCTCCAGCTCCATGCCGAATTTCAAGTTTCCATGCCATCGGGAAGGGGTGCAAAAAAATCTTAAAAATCGCCACAATACATTTTAAACGGCCGATTTTTGCCTCGACCTAGCATCGAACCCAGGATATTTTCCGTAAAACTCATTTATGTTTTCGATAGATGATGACCATATATAAAGGCTCCTAGATTTTCGATTCTCTGCCTATCCCGGAAGTATTTTTTAAAAATTCCCGAAAATCAAAGCAATGCATTTAAACGGGAAAAATCGAGACTTTGGGGCCCTCTGGAATCGAACCCATGACACTGAGGTGCAAAATCGCAATTTTTCTGGCGGTTACACTCTATGGCCAATATGTCGTAAAAATTTCAAGTCAATGACGCTTGTGGTTTGGCCTGTGAGTTTGTATCCTCTCTATATATATATATGAATATATATATGGATACATGAATGAATCCGGAGAAGCATCTATATATAATAGATATATATATATATATATATATATATATATATACATATATATATATATACCGTATTTTCCGGCGTATAAGACGACCCCCAACTTTTTTGTTAAAATATATAATTCGTGCTATACTCTCCGTATAAGACTACCCCTTTTCCAACGCACACTACTGGTAAATAAAAAACATCAGATTTGATTTCAATATAGAAATTTTTAATTAATATGCTTATGACATCATGGCATGACATGATAGCATGAAAACGGTCACTAATAAACATAAGTCAGTTCCTCATAAAACATATAAAACTAAAACAGTGCAAGTGGATTAAACTTTTCCTAAAGCAGTCTGATACAAGGAAGTTAACAAACGATAGAGAGAGCTCGCAATTCACTGCGAGTCAGCAACGCAGTTTCCATTTAAAAACCTTTAAAATCCTCCTGTTCGTCATTTGATATCATCAGTACATCAATAACGTCTTGTTCTACATTTGTAAGGCAATCATCATATGGATCAAATTCCGTATCAGATGGTGTGGTCTCAGCTTCGACTTCCTCTTCATTTTGCCACAAGTAGTCGTCCTCCATACCATCTAACGAATTTGATATGCCACACTTTTTGAAAGACTTGATTACTGTTTTTGCATCAATGTCATTCCAGGCTTTTATAACAAATTTGCACAAAACATCCAACTGTGGAGCACGCATGTTTCCTCCTTTTGTGAATGACTTCTCACCGCTAACCATCCACTCATTCCACTGTTCTCGAATGCGATCTTTAAACGGCTTGTTTAGGCACACATCCAGTGGCTGTACCAATGATGTCAATCCTGCAGGAATAACTGCTGAATCTGTATTTAGTCTCGCAAGCCTTTCCTTGGTGCTGGGAGTTAAATGAGCCCTGAACATATCCCACACCAGTAGGCTACGTTTTTTAATAAGTCCACCTGGTCGCCTGCTCCATACGTTATCAAGCCATAGCTTTACCCCTTCTTCATCCATCCAGCCTTTTTCATTCACATGTACAAAACAACCAACAGGGAACTTGAGTTTCGGCATTGTTTTTCTTTTAAAAATAACCATTGGTCTCAGTTTGGCGCCATCAGCTGTGCAAGCTAGTACCACTGTAAAACTGGACTTCTCATGTCCTGTTGTTTTAATTAAAATAGTTTTTTCACCTTTTAGATGGACAGTCTTATTTCCAACCATATCAAAATTCATTGAGGTTTCATCCATATTTCCGATACTATTTAACGCATAGCCATGTTTATTGCGCTGTTTTATTACGTATCGATGGAAGTTATTTAATTTGGCATCAAGATCTGCAGGTAATTTCTGTGCAATTTTTGTCTTTTGCCTCAGTACCAAATTGTGCCTTTCTAAGAATCTAGTACACCAGGATACAGTGGCCTTAAATCTGTTGCTGTGATCTGGATTAGATTTTGCCCACTGAAGTGCAAACAAGCGTATTTTATTGCGTGTTACAACATAACCATTTTGGCGATGCTCATTCATCATGTCTGCTAAATGTTTTTCGAGTTCTGGCCAATGTGGGGTGCCTCTTCTTAATGCACACTTACCCCTTGGCATATTCTTCAGTGCTTTTTCGTTTGCTTTCCAGTCACGAACCATCTTTTCTGTTACTCCATAATGTCTTGCAGCAGCGCAGTTATTATGTTCCATGGCAAAGTTTACAACTTTTAGTTTGAAACTGGCTTCATATTTCTTTCTTCTTGTTAGTGGAGCCATGTTGGGGCCTTGACTGTTTGGCATTTATACGGTATATTACAACCAGTGCGATCTCTTATGTGGCTTCCGGGTAGCTTGCACCAACGCCATCTGAGAGAAATATTGAAAGGTGTAGGGGAGGTAAGAGTGGAAGGGGGAAGTAGGGGAGGGTTATCGTAGAGCTCACAAAGCCTGGTATATTAGATCTCAGCACTGGGTTATGGTTAGGGTTCTGCAAATGTGTGAAGTGTTTGTTCAGTGCGGCCACCCCTCCTCCTTGCTGCCACATTCCCGGCGTATAAGACGACCCCGACTTTTTAAAAAAGATTTTAGGTGCTAGAAAGTCGTCTTATACGCCGGAAAATACGGTATATGTATATATATATATATATATACACACACATACCTAATAACATAACATCAATTGGTACGTAGAACAAATATATAATAGTATGAAGTCATCAGGTGTGATATACCATATGAGCAATTCATGGAATACACAACAGGTGTAAGGGTAGACAATTTAGTTGGAGACGCATCTTGGAAGTCCGAGACTGGAAAACAACAAAGGGCCACTTGTGTCTAGTTCTGTTTCAGAGTAAAATTACATCCTAATACTAAATAGAATATAAAGACAACAAAATTTATTTTAAGACCATAAGAAGAACATAGTCTCTCAGGTGTCAGTGTCTTAAGATTTCCTAATCCTCCTCCTAACAATACTATGAAAAAGATTGATTACTCGAGCTCAATAAAGTAATGAGAGACAGTGGTGAATAATACAATATGATATTGTCCAACAATATCAGTAGAAGAATTTTGCTGCTAAATTTGTTTATTTTTATTCTCCCTCTTAAACAAAGTGCTCTGAAGAACTTCAGCTGTATTTAAATTTATTTTAAGGTAACTTTTTTGCTGGAAAAATTGTCTGTTATACTATTTCATATTTGAAATAATTAAATTTTGCATTTGCTACATCATTTTTATATTATAAATTTTTATGTGTAAGATGATCAGAAAAAGTTAGCCAGTATCCTAATGAATTGAAGAGTTCCTACTACTTTTCTATAAGAAATATATCATAAAATTCAATTAGGAACCATTTTATTTTTTGGAGTAAATGCTGTCTATAGAAGGGATGACATACCTTTTGCTGACTTAGGTGATCACCAAAGTCTTTCGAATCACTTTAAAAAGTGATAGGAAATAAAGATAGCTAACCTCGGAGTAAGATGGCAATATGATTTATTTAATGGTATTGCTCCTTCTACACACGGTTTTTGACTTATATGAACCAAGAATCAAGTTTGCAGTACAATGAAGAAGGATTGAGCTCTTTATTTTCCATACTTCAAGGAAATTTTGTCAAATGAAGGGAGGCAACCCCACAAAGGCTGGTTTTTAAAGATTCTCATTATTTTAAATACATTTAATATATATGGTTCAACTAGTGTGACCATATGTTTGAGTTTTAAAGGTGGTGTTCTCTTTTTGAGGTGTCCTTATATGACATTGCAGATTTTTAATTTACCCTCCTTTTCCTACCTAATTTTTATCTTTGTCTAATATAACTCAAGGTTTATTCTCACTTAACATTCTTACACATTCTACATTCATGTAAGCAAAAGGTTAGATGTGGATGGGACACAAAAAAAATGTAGTGCATACATACAGTTCAGACTATTTCTGCAAGAACATCTTTAAATCAATAATAGTAAGATATCTTTTTATGTTTGTATTCATAAATTGCAAGTAGTTGCTGCTGTTTTCAAAAGAGAGTAATGTATGGTGTGGCAACTTTACATTGAAAATACCCCAATATTCAGACTTGACCCTCTCCCCATTACTTTGAAAATACTTAGTGGCAGGCAGAGTGGCAAGTAACTATTGAACTTACTATTATTATTTATTATTATGAATTATTCGGTATAGGGATTAACTGTAGAACATGAACCCAGGTCTTCCAATTTATATGGAGGTATGCTAACCACAAAACAACCATATCATATCAACTCTACTTCTATTAAAGGAATGCTTTATGAGCAAGGTGTTCCTAAATAGAGTTAAAATACTTGCTTGCTTGTTAGCTTCCTCTGCCAAGTTAAATTTAATTTTTATTATCCTTTGTCATTTCCTTTGAGGAGATTCCTCTAAAATATTGCTTTATGGGCCAGTTGCCTTGATGAGGACCTGTACAGGTGGTTGGTGTCATTGAGTGGAGCACCACTACCTGACTCATAAAGAATCTCTTTCACAGAGGTAGAATGGCAAGGTAGTTCAGTTTCTAGAATACCTTCATAGAAAGTGGGAGATCTGGGTCCCAGTCATGTCGTTATTTTTCACTACTTGCTTTATTAGTATTATTTGCTTATACCAGTGTATAAGTTGACCTTTGAAACCTAAAAATATCACTCAAAAACTAGGGGTCAACATATACGCCAAACATAAAATTTAATCCTTTACCACCGAGGGATAAATAGGTGATATTGCCTGCTTTACACTTGTAAACATACAAACTCTTGCAACTCACCACAAATATTTCTTACTGAAACAAATTTTTGGTAAGTCTAATTAATGTAGATATCATATATAGCGAATTTCATCACAAAATACAATGGTGGCCGAAAGTATGTTATGTTATGACATGTTTTCATAATAAAACAGTTGAATTAATAAACGATTTTCATATCTTTAAAATAAATTTGACTCACATTGATTCTTCGCAAATTATATTCATTTCTTCATATGTATTTTTTTATTTAATATATATTTTGATGTTATCTTTTTACCATAATAATACTACAGAAAGAGTAATGTAATAGGAAACATGTACAATGATCCTTTAATATGCATAACAACTTACTCTTATTTCAGTGTTTAAATTCTCATAAGCTTGTCCTTGCAATTCATTCAGATTTCATATCTTCTAAACTCAGATTGTCTTATCTGATGATTTTAAAGGCAATGAATAGTTAACTTTTGTGCATATGGTCATTACCATTGAACTCAATGATGAAGGCTTGGTGAACAATGAATTCCAGTGATCTATTAGTGGTTTATGTAATGGTTTAATGATTAAATATTATTTTATTAAGAAAGAGTAATGGTCATCATTATTTCAAAAACAGATTTTTCAGACTTTATTCAGATTTTATTAAAATAGCTAGTGATAAAGGAATTAACTTAAAAAGTTTGGGCATAATATACAATGAAGGCCATATTGTAGATTGGTAAAGTTACTATCGAATGGTAGGAAAAACTCGTTGTTAAAAATTTAAAAATTTGATCAACAAATTCAAAGGTTAAGTTAAAATAAAAATATAAAGATACTTATTAAAACTAAGCTATTGATGTAACAAGAAACATGTGAATTGGAGTGCTGATTATTTCATTCCAAAGCTCGTGGCAAATTGCCAAAGTAATCTACTTGTAAATGCAATCAATTACATTTAAGTCAGAGTAATTGTATTCGAGGCCAATTACTTTTCGTCAGTAATCAGGCCATCACTGGTTACAGAACATACTAACAAATGTGACTTCAGAGGAAGAGACAACTTTAGTACAAACCTAATAAAACCCAAATAGATATCAATTAACCAGAAATAACCAACAATAAAAAGCAGATGTTGGTACCTTATGTAGAATATCAAGAGAACCTCTAAAAAATAAATAAAAAACCAAAAAGCCATAAAATATAGCAAAAATAAAAGCTAGTTTTTGATGTTTTTTGGATGAAATTTGTAGTTTCTCTCGACTCCACAAAGAAACAAAGAAAACAATACACAGCTATGAACCAATGATAATTTGGTAAATAAGAAATGAAAAGAAACTCCAAAACATTTTCAAAGAGTGGCCAAGAAATAAAACATGGCCATTCTTTGATAGTTGAGGATGGAGTTTTAGAGTCTCTCTTGATTAAAAGAAAAACAATGCAAAACACTATAGATTCAGAAATAATAATGTAATGATAAACAACCTATATTTAAATTAATGAAATTCATGAATAATATATGTGCATGAATAAATAAGCTCTACCTAATTATCAGCCTGTAGAGTACATTAATGGCTGTAAGTAACTACATGTTGCAATACAAAATTCTGATATAAACTCAAAATTATTCTGTTATAAACTCCATGAGCAAATGTTTTACAGGATAGTTGAAATACAAGAAAATAAGTCATCTAACAATCAAAATATACAAATTAAAATCATCAAAAATTAACCAAGAAATATAGAGAATGAAGCATTGGAATTTTTCAGCTGATTACATGCAAAAATAGCATGCATCAAATTAGACAGTTATGTGGATGTGTATTGACAACAAAGAGCAGTAGCACCTAAAAAGCACTTTGCAGATTTAAGCAATAAAATGCAGCCTTATGATTTAAAATCCAAGAATTAAAACAATGGAAACAAAATACTCAAACATATTTATATTTCGGAAACAAATTAAGTTTCACTTGCTACTTCTATTGAATAATAGAGTCTGCATTGCTATAGTAAAAATTCAGCAAGGCCACTGAGTATAGAAGCACACACTCCTCTTGGAACTAATCCTCACCAAATTTCTGCGCATCTTCACACTCGACACACATTCTAGAACACTGACTTGTGTGACAGCAGATCACAAGATACAGTTCAATGTTCAGCTGTTATTCATTCACAGTATGGTATATCAGTTATAAACAGTAGGTAGGTTGGCTGGTGTCCAAATTTTATGGTTCACTTCTAATATTATAAACTTGTCTTGAGACAAGATGCAGTTATCACAAAAAAACACTCAAATCACTTGGAAAGTAGGCCTTAGCATATAGGGTATTAGCATCTTTATCAAGCTTATATCACCTAGAAATCAATTGAAAATGAATCAGAAGATTCACCTTAAATCAATTGAACACTGCTTTACCTTCAACATACAGACAATGAAAAAGGAAAAATAAGGTGTAATGTTTGAGTGAAAGCAAATAAAGCCAATATATAAGCACTAATCTGCTGGAAACCAAGGACCATTGGTCCTCTTCTTATCCTTAAAAGGAGGTATCCTCTTTTGTCTCTTAAGCCTCTCAACCTCCTCCTCCTCTCAACCTCCTTATCAAAGTCGGATATACCTGGTCTCCAATGGGCACATGATCATGAAAAAGAATGTGGGACACAAATTTTAAAAACTCAGAAATTCACCAATAAAAGTCATAGTATATTATATTATATTATATAGAAGGTATACCATATTACCTTCCTGAAGCACAATTATCAAGGAAACATGTTTGCTCACCTCAACACATAATACTATTACATTGCTCAAAAAAGCTTGGCAATTTCACAAAATGTTTGGTCATAACACTTTTAATTCCACCACCACGTTCACCATTAGATGAGGCACAGGGGTAGCATAACCTATCTCCCTCTAGCGACCAAAAGTGAAGCCAGGGGTAAAGCGGCAAATTGCGCATTTCGCCATGCTGGTGAGAACTTTTCGTACCTCCCTATACTAACACATTGTTTTTTCGTGATTTTGCGGCTTTGATACAGAGTTATCAAGGTTTGATCGAGTAATTCGAACATTTTGGAACACAAATTGTAGTTTGAGCAATGTGTAACACGAAGCAATTTTGTTATTTTTGCATTTCTAAAGGTTTAATAGGTAAATAAGCAGGGGCTTGTTTCTGCCTTCAATATGACCAATTGCAGTGCATTTGGCTGTAAGAACAGATTCGTCATTTTGACAACTTTTACTGCATTGAGCCCCAATTATTAATTAGAACAAACATTTGCACAAGCAGAAAATCTCTAAGTATCCTGATAAGCTATTATAATGTATGATAGAGTAGCTTTATCTCATTGCGGTAAACAATTATTAAGGAATTTTTATGCCATACTTGGTATTGATCGATTAAAAACTAAGTCGGATGAATGCATTATAATATACATAAAATTAACATAATAACAATCAACGAGGTTTTAATACAGTTTTCAGGAGGTTGGCAGATGATTCGTTTTTTATATCGCTCTAGCAGACGACACCGGCATCCGAGAAGTTTACATTGCAGGCATGTTTTATTTTCCATGATGAAAAGAATCAAGAGGACTTTGAGAAAAAAATTGAACATGATCGTTAAGTAAAATGTTCATTTAAACTATCTGCGTCCATGTCATAGGATAGACAAGCTCCTGAGTCCCGTATGAGAGGAAAATAAAACCCCAAAAATACATGTAGTTAAAGGGGAGCTGGCGAAAAGTTCTCACCAGTGCTCTGCGGGTTGCCTTTTTTTTGGCTTCACTTTCCCGACATTAGACTCGCCCTGTGAGATGACGCAATGAACAAATATTATGGGTATCAAAAAGTAACAATAACAAAAAATGAATGTACAAGAATCAACAATCGCTAATTCATAGTCAGATGCCATAGCAGTTTCAAAAATATATAGTACACAATTAATGGTGATTCTTTCGTAGCTGTAACATGATATCATTAAAGCACCTCGATATTCAAGGAACATCAGGTCCAGGCTAGGAGCCATCCATAGGAGGACCAGAACACCAGCCAGGAGAGGAGCTAGACCAGGAGGGTACCAAGGTCATGAATAACTGCATGGTCGCCATGGGAGAGATGAAAGGGTCCCATGTTGATGCACGAACTTTAGTAAATGAGGTGCATTATGGGCTACAACCATGGAGGGTGGAGTACAACCATGGAGGAGGAGATTTCAAACCTCAATAACATGAAGACTTGGAGCTTAGTTAAAAGATCAGAGACAGGAAATATAGTTTTCTGTAAGTGGGTGTTAAGAGACATAGTGAATAGGGTTGATTCTGAGGAGACATTTAGCCCAGTCATGAGAAGAAGATGTCTAAGATTACTATTGGCTATAGCCATTGAAAAGCACAGGATAACACATCAAGTTGATGTAATATCAGCTTACCTGAAGAGTACATTAGACATCCCGAAGTACATGGAGATATGTTTGTGTATATGGAAGGGAAGAAGTAATTTAGAGTATTCACATAGATGACATGATAGTCATTGGCGAAAAGGGGGTGCTGTGAATAAATTTAAGGCAGATTTGTCAGAACTAATATAAATCAGGGATGTAGATGAAGTGTCAAAAATGTTTTCCTTATCAGCCAAGAGAGAGGAAATATTATTGCTGGACCCAAGTTTATAAATATATGAGGTAATGCAAGAATTCAATATGGTTGATTGTAGGCCAGTGGTAAGTCCGCTAGACAAAAATGCAACGGAGAGAAAAAAGCCTTATGATGAGGAAGTTTTTGATAATTATATACATAGAAAAGATATTGGATTTATTTTGTATTTAGCTAGAGGTACATACAAGATCTGATGTTTCATTTGCTACTTCAAGGTTGGGTCAGTATTATGTCAGCTAGCATTAAAGAGTGTCACAACGTTTTAGATTTATCAAAGTATTCAAAGGGCACAAGAAATTAGAAACTAAATTATGTTAAAACTGAAGGAAAGATTGAAGCTTTTGTGTATGCAGATTTTAACAATTCTGAGGATGGAATCTGCATCATCAAACCACGCCCATAGTGGCGCATGGTTTGAACAGTTTCAATTCAAATCCTCTTCAATAATATAGCCCTAGTCTCACTGCCGTACCCGTACTTTAGCATATTTTAATGAACGAAAGACATTATTTCTACAGGGTCATTTTTCGTTTCTCCCTTTTAATCCCATTAAAAAATTTTTATCCTCTCTGGGCTCAAACCTGGTACAAAATCTCGGGATTTTCGATTTTTTCCCGACTCGTTATTTGTAATACTAGCGAGGGATATTATTGGTGACTTTGCTTAGTAACGAGAGGGAAGTAGATTTTTTTCTTACCGCCTGAAAAAACCAAAGAGATGTCAATTAGAAAAACGTTTTGTAGTTTGGATGATTGAACACATTAATATAAAAAATTTGAGTTAAAATTATGTATAAAAGGTGGATATTTCCTTTTCTTACGACGGATTTTAACATGCCGGCACGAATTTGCAAAATTTAAGTATTAACGCCAATTTTTTGCGTTTTTTCCCCCATTTCGAAGGTTAAATATATGGCAACGAACATTATTTACATCGAATACAAATTTGTTTACAATCCTAATTTCAAACGCCGTGATGAAAGTTTGATGTATTTTGAATATTTTTTAATGATTCTTTCAATATATGTTATCATTGAATATCAAAATAGTGTAACTTTCATCTAAAAGAAAGAGTAACTTTCATATAAATTAACTACAATTATCTACCGGGAAATATAACAATTTCCTTGAAGGATGTTAGGATATCGGAGTGCTACGTATATGGTTGATTGTTTTTCGTGTGTGAATTTCTGCGCTTTTTGTTATATGCCAATTATGTTTCGTCTTTTCTATTTTAATTACATTTAATTATTCTGTCGTCCTCTCCAAACAGAAATAAAATTCAGTTCTTATAAATATATCATATAGACCCATAACTCAGGGTATAATATCCCTTAATAATTTTCTTTGGTTGTATTATGCAAACACCCATTCACTAGTATAGTATAAATGATAAATTCTAGTTGATCTCTATATTGGCACGTTTTAAATTCATTGATCTGATGAGCGATGAGTCGATTTTTGTCTGATTACTTCAATGGATTATCGATTCTAGACGAATTTAAGAACAGTCCGTTGGTAATCTGCTGTTTGACAAGATGGGTGCATATTAAACTTGTCCCGTCTCCATATAGGCCGCGCAACACACGCCACGTTTTGCTGTCCGTTTTGCTTGCACAGTTTTAAATCGGACAGGAAAACGGAGCACGAATAATTCCACAGACACTCCGTTTGTCGTCAGATTTACCTGAAGTCAGTTTTCGAAAATCAAGCGCTGGGATATCGGAGAAACATGTGATATACACCGCTGTAACGTGAGCTTTGAGATAAAAATATTTTAAAAAAACACATGGATCAAAATGGACGAAAGATTAGCTACCTAAGCGAAATGGCATTTCGCACATGAATTACTTTTTTCAATTCTTTTCAAAAACAAGTTCTTAATGAATTATTTTTTTATAACTTCTTTTTGTTGCTTCTGGTTCGACTTAGATAATTTAATCCGTAAAGCTTCGTAGGCAGTATTTTTAAAACTTTTATCAGTATCTCTTTACTTTTAACTTTCCACAAACACGGGTTATCTCGGCATATAGTAATAAATTCGCTAAAATAGTCACGCGAAACAGTTCTCAAGTCAGACATGATGCTCGCCCTTGGAGAGAGGAGTAAAACACTGAAGCTAATTGTAAGACGGGAGACTCCCCACACACGTTCAGACTTGCTCGCAGTCATGACTGTACAATGTACAGTCCTGGTTTGCATTTCGATAATCGCTTCTGTTTTCTAAAAGAATACTTATGCCGAAAGGCTGTATTTTTAGCTGCTAACTCAGTAAAACTACAGCACGATCTGGTTCGCCGGTGTCGTGTGAAAAACAAGGGTTTAGGTAATTGCAAGCAGTACAGTGTGCTCTTTTGTATTTGCTATTACACACGATGTATCGGAATTGAAATGTTAAGTAGAATTCTAGATTCTAGTTGTTAACAAGCTAAGAAAAATCATTTCGGAATCTACAATGGAGAGCTGCTTAAACTGGCATCTTTCAGAAATGGATTTCTCTTGATGAAATGTCATTCCAGTAGTTAAATAGATCGTAAAAGCTTATACTGTCGAAAAGTATATTAGTAATTCGAGAATTTTCCCAACACTTATTGCCTCGTTATTCCTATGAATTCGATTCAAACAATTATTTTTTGGATAAAGATATGTCTTTTGTGACGAAAACTGTCACTCAAGCCTCAATATGCCACTTATATTCTTCTGTATGGGGCAGAGATGCTTTCTATGGGGCCAGAATAGGAGGCAAATTAATTTAGACTGAATTAAATAGAAACTTTTTGTACCTATTTCCGTTATCTTCTATTCCTTTACTTGGTGACTAGTAGTAGTAGCAAAGCAGTGCTGTTACGCACCTATTTATTACATTTAACATTCTATTTTTAGTATGAATGGTATTATTATATTTTTGAGTAAATCCTGGACCACCTTAAAGTTGATGAGATGATATTCTTGAAAGTAAATAAAGGAACACCAATACTGGTTGGAAGGGTAAATAATCTTTGAATATTCGAAGAATTAACAAGAAACCGATTAAATGGTATGTTTGTCATGTACAGTGGGGGAAACAATTATCGCAACACCAGTTGGCGTGAGAGCGCGGATTACGTGGAAACTAACTGAAATCACTCTAACTCCGACAATTCGGCAACTCTGTATAGAGGCAGTAAAACCGGCAATATTCAAAATCCTTACGAATGGGAAATAGACTTTTAGTATCGTATATATATGCAGACATTTAAGACTCACCTTCGCGAGATTTCCAAGTAGTGCCTTAGCCTCAATGTCTTCATTTTTTGCCATTTATTATTTAAAGTTAGCCGTGATAAAAACGTTGTGTGGAATGTTAATATAATACACTGGGAGATAGTTACAAACAAGATTGTTTGATAGCGGAATATCAGACGTTAAAGTGAACATTTTGAGGTATTATTTCGCTAATTAAAGGTCTAAATGGTAGAATTGTGATGGAATAGAATTCTTGCAAAGAGAATTCAACACTTAAAAATTCGAATTCAGAAACCACTAAGATGTGTCCTATTCTTAACTTTCTATTTTCACTCGAGCAGTGTAGTTTTCCACTGCATAAGGTATTAAAAATATCCTTTCGATAAATCCAATCTTATCCGTGAGTTAAAGGAGTTAATTTTTCCAAGAGCTTTTTAGCAATTAACGTTTAGACAGGAATTGTCATCACTATAATTAGCTTTTAAATAGTGGAATCAGTAATCAACAATTTTCAGCTCTATCAGGCTATATGCAATAGGGAGTAATATTTGTGTAATAACAAATGGTGTTTCTCATGAGACATCAATGCACTTTAACCATACTGACTGAAAAATATATTATAAATTGCAACGGTATCACACATATATATATAGATGTTTCATTCATTCATCGCACAACTCATACAAATCTCATCTACAGTGAGTGTATTACTCTACAACAGATAATTTCAATCCAATATGTCCAGAGCTGTAATGTAATTGATTAATGAGCTTGAATGCAATCGCAAACAGGATCCATAATATTCTAGCAGTTGGAATCTGAATTGCAAATTAAAACCGATTATTCGATTGTCCTTTTACAAGCATTAGATATACCGTTCTCGCCTCATGGAGTAAGCTTATCAACGCTCTTACTCTGAAATACATGCGAGCTACGGGTTTAACGCTGTGAAACGGAGCGACCTTCAGAAAATAATTTCTGATGTATGATTTTACTTCGGTAAAGTTTCCAAGAGGCGGGTATTCACTTCTCTACTTTCTCCGTAGCGATGAATAAAATTTTCCACTTCCAATTTGATCATCTTGATTTGCGTATGTAAAAATACTTCCCAAAGCTACTTAGATCCATATATTAGGCGCCATACTCAGCCATCATTCGCTGATTTTACTAAACTTTCTGTGCGCTTTACGGACTCTTCCAAAACATTCCCGCCCCCCTCTCCCCCCATGAATACCGTAGTTTTAATGTTGTTTACTACGTAGTTTTGCGGTTTAGATGCGAATATATTAGAGAATAGAGCGAATATATGCAGACAAAGTTATTCTTTTATTCAGCAGTAGAAATAGTTATTAACGCCCACTTAAATAGGCAAAAGGGTATGCATGAACTTAGCCCAAAAAAATAGAAAAATTGCAATGGTGAAAAAGAAAAATTCACTTAAAAAAGATAAAGGTTATTCGAAAAAGGAAACCATGTTTTAATGTGCGAACTGAGAGATCTAAAAATAATAATAGTAAATTGCAAGAGCTTACGTAATAAATAGGCGGAATTCTTTAACGTTACGATGAGAATTTGCGCGGATAACATACTAGGAAGATAGTTGCTTAAGCGAAGATATTACTCTAAGCGAGATATTTCCCCCGATTATATGATATACCGAAAATATAACTATGTAGATCTAGTGGTAGACTTTTTATAGCAGTATGGACTCATTTAATTAGTGAGCGCGATGAGTTCGTAGAAAATAGCAGGAGCGAAATCATTTGGTGCTCGATTCAAAGACAAAACGGAAGTAAAATTAATGATTGTTCTTTGTGTCGTCCTCCCGATGAAAAAATAGGATGTATTGTTGTATTATCCGATGCCCTACAGAAAAATGGTGAGAAAATAAAAGATCCAATCATCGCCGTAGGAAGAGATTTTTACCTAACCAATATTCATTGGGATAATCTAAAATTCTCCAGCACTAGCAGTGGGAAAACAATTCACGAAATACATCTTACTTTTTCGTTGCATGGTTTAGATCAGGTAAATATGACGAAAACTCGAACGAATCGTGCGAAGCAAGGTATCAATTTATATTTACTAGCCACTTCCCACACACAAATAATAACTAGCTTCTCTGTAGTTGACGGTACAGTCAGACCATGATGTCATAATGGTAGGGATGAATGTAGTAGTAGCGGTTAGATCTCTTAAGCCTGTGAGGCAAGTGTGTGTAATTCGCAAAGCAATTATTTCTGAGTTTAAGGTTTTATTTGAACGAAGGCTTGGATATTTTTTTTTACGCTTTTCGAGAGAAAATACAGTAAAAGATAGTTGGGTAGAGTTTCGACGAATAATCAAAGTAGATTTAGTTAAATATGTTCCTTCTAAACAGTAGGTGAGACGAGGAAGAAGTTTGAAGCGTTGCATAGGAGTCATTCACTCGCGATTGAGAAAACTTAAACCGTGTGATGAGATCCATGAGCTTAGTGATCAAAACTATAGAGAAGTGCAAAAGATATTTGAGGAAGGATCACGAAAAGAATACCAGGAATATAGATCTCGAACCCTGTTAATATCACTAGTTGGCGATTAGAAAGAATTTTGGTCATAAGTGCGTGACACTCGTGGTGGTCAGTTTTCTATTCCTAGCATTATAAGCGAAGAGGGAATTGCCTTAAATAAATCGGCAGAAATAGCTAACTTACTTAACCCGTACTTCCAGAAATGTTTCTCATTAAATGATGGTCGAGTTAACGGTTTTACCTCTCGCATTGATTCGGAGATGATTTCCATAGAGATATAAGTTGATGCGAGTGGAAATTCACTGCAACAGATTGATAGGAAATTCTATCAGAAATCAATTAATGAGGGTACTGTCCCAATATCGTGTAAAAAATTAAACGTCACTCCGGGGCCTAAGAATGATCAGATTATTATGGGTAATTTTCGTTAACTTCGAATTTATGCAAAATAATGGAGCATATTATAGCAAGCTCCATTATTCAGTCTCTTACCATAAAGATAGGAATCATTCTGATCCAACACGGATTCCATAAAGGCAAATCTTGTAAGACGCACCTAGAGTTTTTTGTGAATGATGTATATAAAGCGTAAGGATGTTAGATATCTTTCAAAAACGTTATTTCCACGCAGCAACAAATTTCGCGACAACCCTTAATGTTAGTGCGCCACACAAAATACCGAAGAGTCACGTTTAGCTATTGTTTATCTTTGAAAGAACATATTGGAGATGCGATAGGAAATTGAATAGAATGCAAAGATTAACTAGTAGATCGTTGAGGGGATGCTAATCGTGTTTCAAAGAAAAAAGTCATATAACCTCTTATTCAACCTAGCCAAACGAGAAAATACTGTTTCGCGATTATACTGATTATTAATTTTATATTACAGTTCGTGTACGGTATTTGTTTGATTGGTTGTATACGATACTATTTGTACAGAATTGCCATGATAAAACGGTGAGTGTTACTCAGATGAATCAGTACGCGTAATCATAGTAAGAGATAGAAGACTAATTCTAAGGATAAATTTACTATGTAAGTTAAGAAAAATTAGGTTCTCAAATAATGCAATCGATATAATGCGACCTCCCTGTTGATGTGGGCCGCTCTGATACTGCGAGGAAGATTAGAGAAATAAATGCTAGAAGGAATCGCATCAAGAATTCATTTTTTCCGCGGATGATAGGCGAAAGAAATCGATTAGGAAAATAGGGTTAAGCTGTATGCACCCCCTGCCACACGCCGAAAGGCGGATTGGATGGTTCTTACATAGACATATTTTTATGGTGTTTTTGTGCGGTCGACATTTTAACTCAATAATCAGAATATGTCGTATTTATAAAACAACATAATTTAAGAGGAAAAATTCATCCGTCACCGCTACGATTGGTCTTCGGTTTCCTTCAAAGTTACTGGGTTGTCCAAATTGTAGTGCTACCTCCAAAATACTAACGTTTCAATATCATCTCCTAAATCACTACTACTAATTTATTTCTTCTTACATTCACTAACAGTTGAAGGAAAGTTTAATTAACCTTCTTTTGATTTCAAAAAACTCTCAAAGGCACTCGAAATCAATATTTACAATGATAAAAACCTTACACCTAGAGAAATAATGACAATGTAAGAGAAATTGGCCCTATCAAAACAGGAAATCCAAATATCACTGAGGATTATTATTCATCATTATTATTCAATTATTCATTTTACAAACTAAAATCTCAAAAAAGTTTTAATTTTGTCACATAACCGTGAACATATCCTAGTTTTCTATGCATTTCAGTTTTTTCTAAGAATTTAACATATCTTCTATCATGTAGCGATACCGGCCCCTGAAATGTAGAAATTTTTTCGCTCTTTCTACTGCCTATGACCCTCTCCCCCATAGACAAATCCTGGCTGCGCCCCTGCGACAAAGCAATCATTAATTATCATCTGTATATTCATGTCCACATCCGATAGAATCCGTAGATTCTTACACATGGATGATTATGAAAAAAAATCAGCTCCAACATAGACCTCCATCCCCGTAATGTTACTCAATTTTCATGTTTTTACGAGAAGGAGACTATTTAACATAATTTAAAGCATGTGGAAAATATTTATATGTAATCGTTTTTCTCTCAGACTCGGTAACAGTGTGCACATATGCATTATGATTAATCTACGAGAATTACTTTGGAATCAAGAAATATATAGGATGATTAATAATATATCCATTCTCCTCCATATGATTCAGCCTCCGAGACATAGAGTTAACCACTTCTTTATTGGAATTCGCTCCAGGTGAGAAGATCTAATAACTGACGGAAGCTCTTCGAAAGCTTTATCGGTTCAGAACCTAAAGACGAAGTAAATGAAATTTAAGTGCAAGTAAAGACCTAACGCGATCTCCGAGAAGCATCGACAAAACGTTACAGGGAGGTAATCACAAAACATTATTACTTTTGGTCGTTTATTTCCCCGGGCAATTAGAGAGGTTGATGGAGTAGATTACGTGATGATGGTGTTATTACAACCCCTGCCATACCCATTTGGCGGCTCGCGGGGTATATATCTAAATCTAAATCTATATATTTGGTTTGGAACTACCGCCGAGAAAATTGGAAAGTGTGAACCCGCGAATTGTCCTGGTTGTAGACGAACAATGAATAATAATATGCATAAGAATGTCAATAGTTCTCAAGGCTTTTGTTTACAGACTAAAAATGAAAAAGATTCGCTTGCGCGGTCCGCTAGTTGTCCGTCTATAGAAGTAGAAGACCTCAATGAAGAAATAGTCACTAATAAGCCTGAGTAAGTTGGCCTGAGCTCCTTGCCTTACGACCGGTTTGTTGTTGCGAGTGACGCATAGGCTTTCGAAAATCGGCTGCACTGAAAGCGAAAGGTTCATCGTGCTTCGAGAAATCAGGAGGCCCTGTCAAATACCTCTAATAAGTGTGGAAAATGAGTCAAAGGACATTGTCTTTCAGTGAACGACCTCGAATCCTTGGTAGAAGAGGAATGTCCACTGACACACGAAACATGTTCTTGACCGACAATTGGTGATGAATCTGTTCCGAATCTTTCATATCCAATGGTTATTTTTCCATAATGAATTGTATCTCTCAGGTAAATATATATATTAATCACAGGGGCGTATAAATATATGTGGAAACCATATCTTACATTCGTTCATTTCCCGAACAAGAGAAGTTTAAGATAAAAAACTCATTTAACTTAAGCGGAATTCGAGCTCATGCCCTTCCTATGCCAATAACATGTGTCAGACAGCTGCAAAATCACCTCTTAATTAGCAGCTAGTTATAGTTATGACACTTCCCAACAAACTGAGAAGTCCATTTTAGCAGCTTATTAATAATATTATTATGGCAGCATAATCCTGGTTAATTAATTAACTTTATAAAGTCAGACGTTCATAAAATACGTATCAGTACTAAAAACTTGGGTTGTTTATTAGGAAGTCTTTGTTTACTAAAATACGCTAATACAATAATATTATTTGGGAATATTTTTACGATTGCAATAACATCTAATTTCCTTAGCACCATGGTGAGGAAGGAGCTTTGAATTAGCCAGAGGATAGTTTCTACTGGGCGACTGTAAAATGAGGGTCCTGAGTCTAGCTGATATAGGCACGAAAAGGAAAAATATACCTGGCATCTGCAATACTTGCTTTGAAAGTGCTCGACATATGGTTAAAGCTTTTCCGCGCGAGGTAATGATGAAAATATCATTTCAACATTTGTTTTGTATTGGCGCCTGCAATACTTTGAAGGGATCAACTTTTGGTTAAAGACTTTCCTCGCGAATTATCAAAGCCTTAATGCATTTCTACGTGAATTTCTCCGCGCGAAGGCAACACAATTAACTAATGACCAAGGTCACCGAGCTCCCTGTTACAAAATTTAAGACAAGTCCGATATATGCGCAGAAATTGTTCGGTTTTTATGAAATCATGTTTTTTTTAACTTTGGAATTGGTATTTTTCCTTTTAACTCCGGACGGACAATGATTTCATGTATTCTAGTTGACAAATGGTGTATATAAATTTATATTACGAATTTCCTTCGTCTGCATGATTAAGTTGGTGAAAAATTATATTCCGTAGACAAAATACAAATTTTACGATGTGTCATAGTAACTCAGTAATCGCTCTAACGACTTCTCGAATTCTAATTGCTGAATTGAAAACATAAGACTTGTAATCAAAAATCCTCCTCGGTATGTTTATCACAAATATTGAATATCCTATGTTTTAACTGGACGTTTGAAGAATTACATTTACATTAATATCCAGCAGGCAGCCGTAAGACGTATGTTCGAGTGAGAAACCAAACTAGCAAAATAACGCCTTATAAGCGCACAAATTATCTAGAAAAAGAGACCATTATAGGCCATCTGTTCTCGCTATGATCTCGCAAAACATCATTTTCCTCTAGACTCCAAAATTCTCGTTCTCTAAAGGTGAGAATCACCACATCGCGTACTCCTACTCCAATCCCACTTATTCCTTATTGCTACGCATTATTAAAACAGAATAGCATTCTTCACATTATTAAGAATTAAATTTCAATTATTGTCCATGTATTTTATTGCATTTAAGATTGAAATTGGAATAAATATATATTTAACATATCGTTATATAAATACGATAACTATCTGTGAAAGAGAAACGCCGAAATAAACATGACGAACTCGCGGAGAGATCGCGCGAAGGCTCTAAGAAGAGTTCGGAAGAGAGGAAATTTGTGTAAGTTCCAGGCTCCGACTCAAATATTACCGCTTTTCGAGGCTTTCCTCGGTGTTGCCAGTCAGTCACAGAAAGCAGAATTCCAAATAGTTTCTGTGAAAGCCACTGAAGCGCTCGCAAAGTGTTGCGATAATTTTTTCCGCCACTGTACATAACAATGAACTACTATTCCATTTCATTGGGTTTCTAGATATTTCCTCGAAAATTCGAAGAATTTCATCCTTGCAACAAGTATCGGTGTTCTTTCCTTCACTATCAAGAACAACAATCTCATTATATTTAAGTTGGGTCATACGGTACTCGAAAATGTAATAATAATAATATTTATAAAACATATAAGATATTATAATAAATGTAATAAATAGGTGCCAAGAGGCAAAGGAATAGACGAGGACGGAAGGAGTTACAAAAACGTTTAATTTTAAATGAATTCGCCTCCTATTCTTGTCCTATAGGAGTCATCTCTGCCCTATAAAGAGGCATATAAGTAGCATATTAAGGCTAGAGGGGCGGTTTTAGTCGCAAATAGCATTTCTTCATCCAAAAAATTTTCGTTTTAACCGAACTAGAAGTTTTGGCAATTTTAACGTTTCTTGCTGAAATTTCGAAACTTCGAGGTAAAAATTTTCACAAAAGATAGTATTTGATTTAAAAAGAAAATTATATCACTAATGAAGGTGTGCCACTATTGCCGGGAATTACATTTCTATAAGAAAAAAAGACAATACGACCCACACTACTGTCCAACCAACATTCGTAAGATTTCTGTATATTTTGCGTATTTTGGCGAACTGAGAAACCATTTTCCTTAATTCAAACGCACTAAATCTTTAATATTAAGCAAAAGCAAAGCAACATATGAATTTCTTTGCTATTAATTCACTTCGGAAACATTGAGAAACCATCAGGAAAAAATGCAAACATTTGACATTTTTCACAAAAATTTAAAATTTTGACTAAAATTCGCAGCCTCAGGAAATAATCCGATCGAATCGAAATTGTTTACATGTTTGAAGGACCACCAACCACAAACTTTAAGCATTAGCCGTTGAGGGATTTCGAAAAAAAAGTTTTTTCGATCCACCCTAATGGGCAGTTCCCATGATTCACAGGCTTTATTGTAAAATTTGGAAGAAATATCATATGTATAGCTAGATGAACCATCAGTAATAATACCAAAACAATTAATAGTTCATTTTTTTAGCTAGTACTGTATACAAGACGAGATAAACGGTAGCGAAAGTCATAGATTCGAACGGAGGCGCCACAGCGCCACTTTCCTTCCTTTTGTTTACAGTTTAATTCGAAATTTTAAAGTACGTAACGTATAATTAGGTCTTGAACCTATGCTATGCAGAAAAACTATGCTAAAATTTATTTAGAGTATAAATACAAGACAGAATACAAAGCGGCGAAATTCATAGGCTGGAGGGGGGGGCGCCGAGTGCACGGCGCCACTTGTATGACGCTCGCTCAATATTTGGGCTGATTCTCAAAAATACTGCGCTGATCTAATTAATGTTTTACGAGAACCAAAGTCAACGTTTAATAATGTATTGATAAAAAATCAAAACAGTTAAAATATGGGAAGACTCCCTAATCACCTGTGATGTCCGAAAAAAGGCCAAAAATGTTGAAAAATATAAGTGCGATGCGGCACGTCTTTCCGTTTTCCGATTTAAATGATATTTTACACAATTTATTTTCTAAACATTTGGAACAACTTTAGGGGGTGTCCTGAAAGAATTTCAAACTTTCGATACTGTACACACACAGAAAATTCTGTCAACGGCAGATTTTCATCGAGCCAAACATAAGACGGACAGGGACACAAAGTCTGTGATTTACCCCGCACACACTCCGTTTTGCGGACAGCTAAACTTTGCGCGTATGGCGGCCTTAACAGGGGGGTGACAGACCATAAGAGATTATATCTTCTTAGCTTGGTAAGTTGATAACTTTTTCAATATTTACTTCCAACTTAAGTAATAAATTGTAGGGGAGAGCTCCCTATAATGTACAATTTTTTTCATTTTATTTTATACTAGCAGAAGTGCCCGTTGATTCTCAACGGGGGAATCCAAATTGATAATTATTCTTGGTACAGTCTTAATCGTAACACTTGCCTAATAATTTTTGGTAGATAGCTAATTCCAGGCTATATTTTTTCCAAACCAATGAACAAAGTAAATAAAATTATGATTAAGTCTACAAAGTCACCTAAAGATTCAATCTCATATCCTTTGAATGAACCAGAAATATATTCTATATAAATCACTCAAAACCAACGAAGAATATTCTTTGCAGAATGTAAGTGTATTATGGAGCTGACTTGTACCCCAATACTAAAATGAGTAACATAAAGATGGAGCTCATGAAATAACACAAATGCAATCACAGTGCCAAAAGAGAACCAAAGATTAAACACCGATAACAGAAAGATAGTAAATCTATAAGAATCGGAAGCACTTGAAAAAACCACAATGCATAACCTTTTTTTATTCTGCGTATTACAAAACATAAAGACTAGGATGTCATGGACCTGGATAGTCATGTGGACAGCGCGTTTGCATTTAGTGAAAGCGGTCCCGGGTTCGAATCCCGGTGGGTGCCAATGTGCGAAATGACCTAAGCTGTCGAAGCACTTTTAGCAATACTACTACTACAACAAAACATAAAATTGCTTTACCTTTTCAATCAAGGGATACGATGTTGGAGATTTGATACAGTTTTACAAATCAACGTTTAACTCCAACACTGAATCTGGGAAATCTTTAAGATATTCATTAAATCCATTTTCGTCAATCGCTAAATATTTATCAATGTAAATTGATAAGTTGTAATACGTAATGCAGAAGATTATATTAAAAACATCCGAAACTTACCAGGTTTTTTTAAACGCATTCAGTTGTATTGATCGAGAAAAAACAATTTCATCTAACAAACTACTATAAGCCCATTTATCCCACGAAATAGTCAGTAAACAAATAAGTTGATATAAATAAAACTTGGTTGCTAGAGACGCTTCCATAAAATTTAAAATCTTTCTTAAATACTGGTATTCGTATGTTTGTACATTGGATTCTTCACAGTATATCGTTCATAGCTGCAGTTGCTAATATCTCCTTAAATTTCTCCCTCTACATATAATCTATCACTTATTCTTACTATAGCATTAATTTGAAGTACGCATACTTCATCAATGTGTTCTTACGAATAAATACATGAGCTGGGGACTCAACAATCGCGTTAATCGTCAGGAAGATGGGTTGTTTACGACCTCAAAATTTCGATAAAATATTCACGTACTTTATCGAAATATGCGCAATTTCTAATCGAAAACGATATTCCACGACCAAATTAAGAATCTTTATTCTGTTTTCCTTCTTTCGGTGCTTTATTCGACTTTCTAAGACCATTATTTCTAATTTAATCTTGCAAAAGAAATGAACCCTGCGACGAAAAAAATGATCTCTACGTGTATTTCGTATGGAAATGTTTTGACCCGTCTGGGTTCGAACCGTGGACCTTAGGAAAATAAAAAAGTAGCCTATCCTCTGGGCGGGGTCTACTTTTAATAATTTAGAAAATTGCAAAGTTTTGCGAGTCTCGGTTCTCGAGTTTTTAGCGAACATACCCACACACCCACACTCAATTTTATATATATAGATAGCGCAAATTATTTGTTACACAGTGATGGAAACTATTTTATTTTATTCAGAGCGAATTATTACATAGTGTCTGATAATAAATTGTTCAAAATCATACCTCTAAAAACAAAATATTTCTGAATTTATAAATTTCTGCCAGTGGTACCAATTAGGAAACTAGTTTTTTAATTTGTACCAGAGGTTTCCTATATTGGACCACACATTTATCTTATATATTGAAGCAAAATAAATCCATTACAGTTCAGATAAATGTAATTAATATATTATACTGTACTTGCAGACCATTTGTAAATTGAATCCTTTGGCCTGAGCCATGAATGAAACTGTCTGCATGACAATTTAGGATGTCTCCTCATCAAACTATAGAAACATCTTTTGCTCGCAATGCCTTTTTCGTCGTTTAAGATACGATCTATTCCGTTCCTTTATGCAACGTCAAATGCAAGATTTCTAACGCAGGATGAGATTAAACCAAACATCGTCTCTTCATATTTTAGGATGTGTTTCTCTAATTCCGCTTCAATTTCACTTTACGGCGACCAAACATTTTTATTTCCCCATATGAGCTTTTGTTTTTATGTTCAGCGCGCCTTTTCATAGCTGTCTTTGAGAGGTAATATATTCGGAAGCATTCATTTAAACCATAATCTCCATTTAAATATGCTGCCACAGCTAAAGTTGGTTCATCTACGCTCCCCTTGCTATTTTTTCCTTTGGAACCCATATTATGATGCAAATTGACTATTTAATTAATATTTCACGGTAAACAACACATGAAAAATCCCCTACATTAACTAAGAATTATTATTTTTATGTAATTCTTATTTATTAAAAAAGCTAAATCATTGTTTAGAAGCACTATGGTTTCCTAAATTGTACCGGTACAATAAATTGAACTACTAAAGGTATCTATTATCTATTATATATAGATGCTTCTCCGGATTCATTCATGTATATACCCAGATACCCAGATAGGATACTAATTCACAGGCTAAACTACTGGCATCATTGACTCGAAATTTTTAACACGTATTGGCCATAACGTACAACCACCAGACAAATTGCGATTTTGAACCTCAGTGTCATGGGTTCGATTCCAGAGGGCCCCAAAGTCCCGATTTTCCCCGTTTAAATGCATTGCTTTGATTTTCGGGAATTTTTAAAAAATACTTTCGGGATAATTAGAGAATCAAAACTCAAGGAGCCTATATATATGGTTATGATCTATCGAAAGCATAAATGAGTTTTACGGAAAATAACCTGAGTTCGATGCTAGGTCGAGGCAAAAATCGGTCGTTTAAAATGCATTGTGGCGATTTTTAAGATTTTTTTTGGACCCTTTCCCGATGGTATGGGAACTTGAAATTCGGCATGAAGTTGGAGATCATAAATATATTTCGTAATCAAATTTTACATATTCGCTGATGGTCCTGTGTTTGATCCCAGAGGGCCATTTACATTCCTCAATGCATTTATTATGGAGATAACGGAAACAAATTTTAGGTACTTCCCGGCATGATATCGACTTCAAAATTTGTATGAAATAAGATGAAGTCCTAATAAGTCATACTGTGCATTCACAGCTACCAATATTTCCCGGGTTCGACACCAGGCGTCTCTACAATCAGTAAATTATCCGATATTTAAGAATTAATTTAAACCCCTTCCCAATAATATTAAAACTTGACATTAGGCATATAGATAGAGAACATAGATGCATTTAAAAAACATGTTTTAGATTTCCTAGATCGTCCTTAGTTCGAATCTAGAGAGCCTTTTACATTATTGATAAGTAGGACGTCGTTTGAGGCAGTTGGAGCCAATATTTCTGCTTGAATTTTCACTAATAGTAAGAGATGGTGATTTTCTTTTGTGCTGCATAGTAGGTTCACCAGGAAGGCCTAAATTCGATGCCAGACGATTAAATTGCAGCGAATTTAAAGAATATTTTCAATCCCTTTTTTTTTCTTTTTAGGACCGCCCTGATATAATGCCGATATGAAATTAGTGTTGTCGATCTGCTTGCAGTATGCAAGCTACACTTTCCTCGTATATAGATGCTTCTCCGGATTCATTCATGTATATAGATAGATAGATAGAGAGGATACAAATTCACAGGCTAAACCACAAGCGTCATTGAAATGAAATTTTTACGACGTATTGGCCATTACGTGTAACCGCCAGAAAAAATGAGATTTTGATTCTCAGTGTCATGGGTTTGATTCCAGAGGGCCCCAAAGTCCCGATTTTTCCCGTTTAAATGCATTGCTTTGATTTTCGGGCATTAAAAAAAAAATTCCCGGATAGGTAGAGAATCAAAACTCTAGGAGCCTATATATATGGTCATGATCTATCGAAAACATAAATGACTTTCACGGAAAACATCCTCGGTTCGATGCTAGGACGATGCAAATATCTGCCCTTTAAAATACATGGGAGTATTTTTTCAACATTTTTTTTGGTGCACTTATCGTAATGATAGGAAGTTCATGCTTGGAAGACCCGCGTTCGATGCCAGACGATTAAATTGCAGCGAATTTTAAGAGTGTTTTCAATGTTTTTTTTCTTTTGAGGACCGTCCCGATATGATGCCGATATGAAATTAGGGTTGTCGATCTGCTTGCAGTATGCAAGCTACATTTTACTCGTATACAATGTAGGCAACTCTGCCTTATTTTTCTTCGTCGCTTCCTTCCAAAGTAACCGTTATAGTTACAGAATCATTACTATATGAAAACTTAGGAATATTTATGTGAATACATCCGACAAGTAATTCAGTTAGTTTCCACGTAGCCTATTACTGTTATTCCCTTAGCCACGTGCAGAAATAATTTCTTTAAAACAGCTAAAAAAGTAATTCTCTCACTTGCAGACCGTTTTCAAATGCACAGAGATGAAAACTGGTATTTCGGCGTCTAGTAACGTCTATTCGCAGTCACGCATGAAAGTTTTGCTAGAAACGAAGCTTGTCCATTTTACGGAGGTGGTACTAATTAGGCGCCTGTACAATATATGAAACTCTCCCCTATTGGTTTGCACCAACGTATATTTAGCCGTTTACGCCTAAGAATGACTGAACAAAGATTGTTGAAGTATCCCTTAAAATTTTTCAGATATATACGCTGTAAATTGACACTCAAAAGAAGTATTTGTGGTAGATAATTTGGCTTTATTCCGACATTAAACTCTTTTGAATCTTTTCAGATATTTTATCCTGTGCTGGAAAATATCGTTTTTGGATATGCTAACTTTAGGAATTAACAATTATTAACCTGGATTTCGATTTTTCGCCGTGCCAATGAATACTGTCGCAAATAAAATAATGACAAAATATTCAGCAATTGCTATAATTGTTTTATCAATTGGTTTTGTTACTTAGATTCTTCATGCATACTCTTTCGATATGTTTTATTTCCAAGGTTTCTTACAAAGTCTTACTGTGCGGGGTAAAAGTAGAATATATTGCATTTCTACGAGGTTGCGGGTGAAAGCCATGCAGATTAGACAGCAAAAATTAATGGTCGATTAAAACAAACGCAGCTTATTTTTGTAAATCAGAATTTAGGAAGTTTCGAGGAAAGATCGCGAGGCCAAACTTGCGTGCACTTCTTTTAATGACCGAATAAATCGGTTGCTAATAAACCCTTAATCACCAGAAACAATAAGAAGATTTCGGAGGTTATTAAAAATTTGGAATAACAGGAAATTCATCACATGGTCAGCGCTTGAGTTTTCGTGGGTAATTGAATATGTATGAACTTTTTAAGTACTTAATTTAGATAACTTCCGTTTGGCTTATCATAACATCATAAGTGAACATTTGTCTCTGAAAGTGATCTGAAAACATTGAAATGTAATTTAAGCCCATTTTAAATAAGACGAAGGAATTTGAACTGCTTTTGTAACATAACGGTCACATTTTTATTACTATTTCGTTAAAAAAATTATACAACTTCATTCCTAATAGGATCAAAATTTTCTTCGCTATTCTTAGAGTTATTTAACGTAATTCTAAGTCTAATTTCTTACATTAGCAATCATTCCTCCTGGTAGTCGAATTAATCGCAATTATCCTGTTACCTTTCAATTTTTAAAAGTTTGAAGTCAACGGGCACTCTTACTATTCTATTGTTTAGAGCGTGGGTATATATTTGCTGATATTAAATTCAAGAAATAGAAATCGGAAAATGTAACAAATTATTATTATCTTATTAAATTATCACTGTTAAAATTCAACGTTCTGCAAATGTTTTTCATCTAAATCTTGGTCTCCGGTTCAGTCCCTACAAGTTCCATCGTTATCATAAGAATTGTATGCTGATTTTATTTTAAATTGTAACTGTAATTTTATTTCTTATAAAATTCAATTACAAGGAACCGTGACAATATTATTAAGCTTTGATTGAGACTGAAAAGTCTATTTCTCCATTTAACCTTTCGTCAGTGATATTGAAATATAATTTATTTGAAGGTGAATAGAGATAGGAATAGAGAGGAAAATTTTAGGAGTCGTTTTAAAAAAAAATGGTAATATCATTGGAAAAAAGAAGCAATGCAGAAAAGTTTTCACTAACAAGGGAGTTTAGCAAAACTAGCGCAAACCTACTAATAGAAAAAACTAAAATATGTGAAAAAAGATGCGTATAACATGAAGGTAATTTTTACACTTGGGAGCTGATTAGAGGCGGTAGGGATATAAATATATAGGCCCCATCTGCTTAATTATAAGCAGCATTTTAATTTAGTGCGTATAACAACAATGTAGAATTCTTATCCACGAATGAGGCAATAATAAGGCAAAGATTTGTTAACTTGAGAATCCTCTTGATTATCTCCAAGATTCACCTGAGAAAAATACTTGTGACCACCTGTGCAGTTCAGCTGGAGCTTCCGATGATGTCTCAAAAATCAAAATATACTACTGAGCAGGTGTTGATTATCTGGTCGGATCGAGATTAAAGTGTTTGTAATGAGTGAGCCATCAGATAAATGCACGGTTAACGTACATTCGTGGGAAAGAAAAAATGAATGTAACAATAGTTTTTATCGTAACCTACACATTTGCTCGCCTTCCAAAATTCCCCTTCAAATAAATCAAAATCATATCTTTATTCTTATGACTGGCGAGGATCCGTCACTATTTGTAAGGAACACCTGTTTTAGAACAGTTTTTATTGTTTTTTTTTAGAGCGTTCCCGTGAGAAATATTATTTGAACAGAAAGGAGCAGATGTTCGGTCGATTTCTGAAATAGATAAGACAGCTTTCGGGACAGCCCGTCGATTGAATCATTGCAAAACTTGGAAATTTAGAGCTTGATAAAACAATTTTTTATTGGATGTTTCCCAATATTATAAGCTACAGATTGATATATAAACTCACGAGAACCTTCCGAAGCCAACTAGTGTCCATCTAGCTCGCAAAGGTAAGCAAATCTTAATTACAGATTACTTGTAGACTGTCCGCAAGACAACTTTATTTTTAAAGTAATACTTTAGTAAATCAATACTGTTGTAATTTTAAAATTATATACCGTAAAGAAATTTAAGAATTATTAAAATTTTAATTTTGTACTTTATACAAGTAATTGTACTTGTGGTTCTTCTATGAGAGAAAATCCGACATTTTAAGGATATAAAGGAGCTTTTCTTGCTCCGTCTCATCTAAGGAAACTCGAATTCTCTCAAACCTCCATGGAATTTATATGAATCAATGTATACCATACTTAATCCTAATTAGATTGAGCAGATAAATTGCGTCTTTTACATTTACACATTCCGACATTTTATTACAGATGAAAGCTGCATTCCTACTTCTAGCCGTTATCGGCTTGGCCAACGCCTTCGTGATCCCAGGTATTTAAAGATCATCAAAATAAAATCTTATAAATGATAAAACCATTATCAATCAGGAAAATGTGTATAACTTCAAATATATAACGTAATTTTTTAACATTTCTTACTCTTGGAGAGAGGAAGGGGTTTTTGGATAGCGTTCATTTTCTCCTCCAATATTCATGACAAAGGCCTCAAATAAAAGTTGTCTATTCAGTATTAAAAAGATATCACGTATAGATCAACGAATTTAATTCAAATGATTCAGACATAAAGATTTCACAGCTGGAATTTAAATGAATTTTCTCTCCAGGAAATGAAAAGTACAATGCAGCCAAGAAGAGCATAAAAACCAGGAACCTCAACGATCTTCTGCAACAGTTCGCTAGCTTCATTCCCTTCGACAAGTGCCTCGAAATCGTCAACAGGTATATGCAAAACGATCCAGATGTGCAGAAGGCTTGGGCATTCTTACAGTCTGACACATTCTACGCTCTCACTGACAAAGTGGAAAAGATGCAGGAATACCAAGACGTAAGTGAAAAGCCATACAGGTATTGTTGCTTTAATCAGCACATCTTTATGTATATCTATAAATATATACCTATTATATATAGACGGGCTTCTACATATATCACTGACTTGAAATCTTAACGTTTAACCTGCATAGCGTTTAACCTCCAGAAAAAGGCGATTTTTAACATCAGTGTCATCGGGTTTGATGCCAGAAGGCCCCGAAGTTCCGATTTTATCCATAAAGATTCCTTGGGGGGTTTTCAAAAATTTTTTCAGGCATTTCCCGTAAAATTAGAGAGTTGAAATTCGAGTGATCGCTGGAAACCGTGCATATCCAGAGAAAATTAAAAATACACCTTCGCTGACAATCCTTGGTTCGACGCTAGGTCAGGGCAAATATTCTCCTATTTAAAATACATTCCGGCGATTTTTAGGATTTTTTTAATGCCTTTCCGCTAACATGTGAACTTGAGACGCAGCATGTGAATAGAGATCATAAATACGTTTCATATACACTGTTTAAGGTTTCCCCGATGGTCAATGGTTCGATCCCAGAGAGCCATTTACATTACCCTACGCATTTGAAATAGAAATATCGAAGTGTTATTTTTGGACCTTCCCGGTATGATATCGACTTCAAACTTTGAATTAAATAAGTTTTATTTCTACCAGTGCGTTATATGTATTCACATCTTCCAATAGATTCTGGGTTCGACCCAAGGCAGCTCTATTATTTGAAACGTATGGCGGGAATTTCAAATCATTATATGATACAGATTCGAAAGTATTTTAAGCTACATCCCGGTAGGATAGGGAATTCAAGATAATAGAGGTCCCAAAAAACTCCTTCATTATTTATTCTTTTACCTTGTGATCATTGGTTCGTTGCTGGGACACCGTTTTTATTCTACAGGGGGAATACAGAATTAGGTTTGAGGACTTTCTCGATATGATATCAACTTGAAATTTGTATCATCAATATTCTTGCAGAATTTACTCGTAAAGCAACATTTACTCGTACATATTCTCATTCACTCATTCATTCATTCATTGGGGATCAAAATTCTAACCATGTTCCACAATTGTCACAAACTTGAAATTTTTAAGAAGTACTGACCATAACGTGTAACAGCCATAAAAAATGCGACACTGAGCCACAGTGTCATAGGTTCGATACCATAAGCCCCCGAAATCCCAATTTTTTCCATAAGGATGTATTTGGAGATTTTCGAAAACTTTTTTGAGGCACTTCCCGGCAAATAAGAGAGTTCAAATTCGAGGGTTCGCTGGAAGCCGAGTCTATCCGACGAAAACCACAAATACACCTACGAGAATTATGCTTGGTTCGAATCTAGGTCAACGCAAATATTCTCTTACTTAAAATGCATCTTTAAGCTCCTAACATCTGCCTCTAGCTCCTCTATTCTAACCTCTACCTCTCTCAGCTTCACCATCGTTGCCTTAAATTCTCTCTCCTCCTTTTCCAGAACGTTTTCCTTCTTAGTTTCCTCGTACCATACTCTATCTTCTTGTATTTTTTTAATAAGTTAACTATAAATGCAATTGACTTACGAGGTTAGGTGGAAGAGGGCCCACCTGGGCCTAAACTCGCCAATAAAGGGTCCAACTAACTAACTAACTCTCTGCACCTCCCGCTATCCGGCATACATTAATATATATATAATATATATAATCTTGGATGCTACGGAACACATAAATTGAAACCACTGCTTACATGAGACACACTGAAGCCCATTCTTCAGCTACCTATTGCATTGTCTGCATTTTGTTTTCGAGCCCATTACTTTCTCACCACTCGAGAAAAATTTCCCCGAACATACCTACTCAGGGACCCAATGCACAAACTTAACCATGATTGTGGAAAGAGAACATGTCCCGCTACTTAGTGGAAACTGAAAACCAACTTTTTTACTTTCTCCATATACGAAGTATAGAGAAAGTATTGTTTTCATGAAAAAATTCGACTTCGAGATTTCAACGGAAATACACGTTTTGGGGTCCCTAGAACACGTTTTGACCATTTTCTGAATGATGTCTGTGTGTATGTGTGTGTGTGTGTGTGTGTGTGTGTGTGTGTGTGTGTGTGTGTGTGTGTGTGTGTGTGTGTGTGTGTGTGTGTGTGTGTGAGTGTGTGTGTGTGTATGTGTGTGTGTGATAATGGGCGTTCTAACTCGAAAACTAAAAGTCGTATCAATACCAAACTTCATATATAGTACTGTTGTGTGTGCTGTCAGAGTTGATTAGTTTTTGGAGTAAATCCGTTAACCGGAAGTCGAGCTTTATTCATTAAAGCTCATTTCCGGTTTTCAAAATATCTCCATAAATATGATATATACGTCTATTGTATTACTTATAAAAGTTTTAGATAGTATAATTTACTATAACTTTTGTATTTAACATATTTTTGTATCACCGGTTCATTAGGAGTTATTCGTGAAATTCTGATAAACCGGAAGAAGATAATTATGTACTTTGTGGGCGCTCTAACATGAAAATTATTTGTCGGATCAACACCAAATTTCATACATAGTACTTTTATTACAGTCGTTAGAGTTGATTAGTTTTTGGAGTAAATCGGCTGACCGGAAGTCGAGCTTCATTCTTCAAAGCTCATTTCCGGTTTTCAAAATATCTCCATTAATATGATATTTAGGTATATACTATTATAAAAAAATGTTGTAGAAAATTTATTTTACTATAACTTTTGTATGAAACATATTTTTGCATCACTGATTGTTTAGGAGTTATCCATGAAATACTGATAAACCGGAAGTTGCTGATTATGTACGTTGTGTAAAGCTCATTTCTGGTTTTCAAAATATATCCATAAATATGAAATATTGGTATATTGTATTCCTTATAAAAGTTTTAGATAATATAATTTACTATAACTTTTGTATTTAACATATTTTTGTATAACCGGTTGATTAGGAGTTATTCGTGAAATACTGATAAACCGTAGGAAGATGATTATGTACTTTGTGGGCGCTCTAACATGAGAATTATTTGTCGGATCAACACCAAATTTCATATATAGTATTTTGGTTTGTGTCGTTAGAGTTGATTACTTTTTGGAGTGAATCGGTTAACCGGAAGTTGAGCTTAATTCTTCAAAGCTCATTTCCGGTTTTCAAAATATCTCCATAAATATGGTATTTAGGTATATACTATAAATCGTAAAAGTTTTAGAAAATGTAATGTACTATAACTTTTGGTTGAAACATATTTTTCTATCACTGATTGTGTAGGAGTTATTCATGAAATACTGATAAACCGGAAGTTGCTGATTATGTACTTTGTGGGCGCTCTGGGCTCTATGGGCGAAAGGCAAATTAAATCGTTTTTCATCGATCATGTCCCGTAAAAATTATTTATCATGTTTTTGGCATCAAAGATAATATATAATATTAATAACTCAAATTCCAAGTTTAGATGGAATATAGAGTTCGAAATTATTGCGGTAGATAAATATTTACATCTTATATATATAGTCATGTGCTGGCCACATCAGATTTTTTTACTCGTCAACGACTGGATAGAATGAAATTATTTCTATGTAGACAGGGAAAATGGTTTTGAACTAGACGTTTTCATTGGATGTTAATATGACAGATTAGTAAGGAAAGGCTCGAACGATCCCGGCTCGAATCAGTAACGTGTTTGCTGCTGAAAGTAAAATGTACATTTTCCATGTTCTCTACAGTTCTTAAAATACTTGGCCGATTCCGGTTTGGACATCTACACCTATGAGAACATCATCCGCCAAATCCTTGGACTCCCACCCATCGAGCACCTCACCCGCTACGGCTTGGCTCGCGAGTCTGGAATCATTAAGATGATCAACGAGATCCTCGCAGCTCTCCCCGTCGACGAAATAGTGAATTGGTTCAAGACCGTGTGTCTCCCAGACCCTGACTTCCAGAAACTCATCGAAAGGATTCTTTCTCCTGAGTTCCAGAAGCTCGTGGACTCCGTTACCAGTTCTCCAGAATACCAGGAGCTGACAAACGTACTGCGCGATCAGGGCATCGATGTCGAGGCCATTGAGAAGACCATCAATGACTTTATCAACGGTCTCAGTAAGTTTAACGGTCATGCAATATTCCTCACTTTTAATCCTTTTGGGTGATTACATTGTATATTTGTTTACAGTTTCCGGAGGAAAGAGATTACACGCAGCAAAGAAGAGCACTAGGAATCTCAACGATCTTCTGCAACAGTTCGCTAGCTTCATTCCCTTCGACAAGTGTCTAGAAATCGTCAACAGGTACATGCAAAACGATCCAGATGTGCAGAAGGCTTGGGCATTCTTACAGTCTGACACATTCTACGCTCTCACTGACAAAGTGGAAAAGATGCAGGAATACCAAGACGTGAGTATAAATCAATACTCTTCTTACTTAGCAAATAAATCATCTTCTTTCTTGTAGATTGAAGCATTGTTTTACGAATAGTTTGCACGAACGCCCTAAATTATCAGCCTCTAAAATGACAATCAATCCCATTTGAAATTTTTTATTATTAACTAAGGTCTCTAAGATAATAGTATACCAATACATATTAAGGTTTTAAGCCACCATGAAATGAACATTACTATTATAGTAAAACTCGGCATATTTTTTAAATTTATATCAAGAGGACGGGGTAGAGAAATTTACCTTGCATTTAGGGATAGGAACTTGGTGGAAATTGATATAATAAGTTGTGCTCTATAATCAAGCATTTAAAAGAATAGGATAAAAGATTTCAGTCTTTATATCTTGGTCATTTTTTTATCAAATATCTTTTGGTATAAATCAAAAATTAGAATGTTTATATGTTCCTCTTTTTAATGAAACCCTGAAAAACCAGTCTTTATTGTATTCGTCAACGAGCAGATAGAATGAAAATATTTCTTTGTAGACAGGGAAAATGGTTTTGGACTAGACGTTTTCTTTGGATGTTAATATGACAGATTAGTAAGGAAAGGCTCGAACGATCCCGGCTCGAATCAGTAACATGTTTGCCGCAGAAAGTAAAATTTACGTTTTCTATATTCTCTACAGTTTCTGAAATACTTGGCCGATTCTGGTTTGGACATCTACACCTACGAGAACATCATCCGCCAAATCCTTGGACTCCCACCCATCGAGCACCTCACCCGCTACGGCTGGGCCCGCGAGTCTGGAATCATTAAGATGATCAACGAGATCCTCGCAGCTCTCCCCGTCGACGAAATAGTGAATTGGTTCAAGACCGTGTGTCTCCCAGACCCCGACTTCCAGAAACTCATCGAAAGGATTCTTTCTCCTGAGTTCCAGAAGCTCGTGGACTCCGTTACCAGTTCTCCAGAATACCAGGAGCTGACAAACGTACTGCGCGATCAGGGCATCGATGTCGAGGCCATTGAAAAGACCATGAATGACTTTATCAACGGTCTCAGTAAGTTTAACGGTCATGTTCTGTTCCTTACTTTTATTCCTTTTAGGTGATTACATTAAATATTTATTTTGCAGTTTCCGGAGGAAAGAGTTTCCACGCAGCAAAAAAGAGCACTAGGAATCTCAACGATCTTCTACAACAGTTTGCTAGCTTCATTCCATTCGACAAGTGTCTAGAAATCGTCAACAGGTACATGCAAAACGATCCAGATGTGCAGAAGGCTTGGGCATTCTTACAGTCTGACACATTCTACGCTCTCACTGACAAAGTGGAAAAGATGCAGGAATACCAAGACGTAAGTGAAAAGCCATACAGGTATTCTTGCTTTAATTAGCATATCTTTATCTTATGCAAAGGTGTATATTTCTTAGATTAGAATTTTTAAGTACTTCTTTGTGTGACTAAGATTTAAACTCATGACTCACACATATCCATATAACCCAAAGCACTTACTTGTTTGAGAGTGAAGTACGTTTTCTATTCTGACCATATGGAACCTTTTTCTTCGATCATGTGACACTTAGAAGCTTAGCTACTATAGTTATTCAGGTATTGATGCCCCACGTAAGGAAAATACGTCACCACAATGACTTCAGTGATAATAAGAATTTGAAACTGCGTGATAAAATATAACATTTATTCGTTATTAACAGTATGTAAACAAATTCTGTTTAAAAACATTTTCACCCAAAATATTAAACTTTTTTCTGGATCCATGCATTTGGCCATTTCTTCCGAGTGTACGGGTGAGACCTCTGTGGGAGGGATGGTCCATTAACTTAAACTGAATTTAATCTGCAAAGCGCTTGTTATAAAACAAAATTGTTAAATTTAACGTGAAATTAGGGTATAACTTAACTTTTAAGTTGAATTTAAAACCTATTTAGAAGTATCATTTGCAAACATTTAGCCAAAAAGTGTAGTGCATTTAGATAACAATATCCATTCATAATTATAATGAAATTTGCAATTGGTATAAATGGGGGCTAGAATAAACACAAAATATTGTCGTTTTAATAGAAAAAACATTATGACAATTTTGATGTTTTCTGAAAAATCAAAACTTCACCTAATATATTCTCATAGAAGATGTTTTTTGAATTCTAAAAACGTTTCATATTTGTAATGTCCATGTGGGTGGGCCACTTTTGCCGGGAATTGCATTTCGATCAGAAAAAAGTGTCAATACGTTTCTCCCTAGTTCTTACTAAACAATACCTCATTTTTAATCGTGCATAAAATGCATCCGACCGTGGATTTAAATTGGATTTTAAATTAAAATGTAGATTACAGACGTTTTTTTAATAAAGCCTTAATCAGTATCACCTTAAAGTTAAATTATAGCACTGAGGCATCTATCCCGAGAAGAGGCGTCTATCCTTTCAGTACGGGAGAGATTCCCTAACAGCAAGTGGGGCTTCACTTTCTCCAGGATGGCTAGTCACTGCACGTTGATACTAGATGAACCTATAGCTAAACGTTTTCGCCATTTAATTCCAAATATTTAACCATTTAAACTGATGCCAACCAGAAACCTAATACTCTATCGTATAACAGGGCGGAAAAAACAGTACCTACATGAAATAATGCTATTAAATTGCGTAAAAAGAATTATTTGCCGTGAAATACTTGCAGATAGACAAGTGCATTCCAACTAACTGACGAACACCGTCAGTAGAGCAATCTTGTAGTTTTCCTTAAAAATACTAGGACTGGGGCGTCTCTCCCGGTGGGGCATCTCACCCGGAATTACCTTATATATACTTACTTAATTTTTTAAACTTAAATGACATTCAACAGTAACATTTGATAGTTGTGAGGCAGTATTTTCATCCATACAAAATAGACAATATTGAATACAGTATAAAGGTTACCGTATTAATTTTAGCAAAAATATTTCTCGAACTGTCTAACCGAAGTTGAATTGGAATTGGACCAAAATATGTATATAGTTGAATAAACGCCATCATGGTGATAATGTACTGAAAATGGGCAAAAACAATAGGGTTTTATATAGTAAATAAAATAAAACGTCAATCTGCAAGCGGATTCAAAGGATAAAAGATCTATCCAGGAAGTGGATGATTGAGTTTATAAGTTAGTCATGAGAATATGTGATGACCGTAAATTCTTTCGGTAAAAATATTATAAACTATTCAGACTTCTCTTGTTCAAACCTACAGAATCTAAACAAAGGGAAACTTATCCTTTTCAGTTCCTAAAATACTTGTCCGATTCCGGTTTGGACATCTACACTTACGAAAACATCATCCGCCAAATCCTTGGACTCCCACCCATCGAGCACCTCACCCGCTACGGCTTGGCTCGCGAGTCTGGAATCATTAAGATGATCAACGAGATCCTCGCAGCTCTCCCCGTCGACGAAATAGTGAATTGGTTCAAGACCGTGTGTCTCCCAGACCCTGACTTCCAGAAACTCATCGAAAGGATTCTTTCTCCTGAGTTCCAGAAGCTCGTGGACTCCGTTACCAGTTCTCCAGAATACCAGGAGCTGACAAACGTACTGCGCGATCAGGGCATCGATGTCGAGGCCATTGAGAAGACCATCAATGACTTTATCAACGGTCTCAGTAAGTTTAACGGTCATGCAATATTCCTCACTTTTAATCCTTTTGGGTGATTACATTGTATATTTGTTTACAGTTTCCGGAGGAAAGAGATTACACGCAGCAAAGAAGAGCACTAGGAATCTCAACGATCTTCTGCAACAGTTCGCTAGCTTCATTCCCTTCGACAAGTGTCTAGAAATCGTCAACAGGTACATGCAAAACGATCCAGATGTGCAGAAGGCTTGGGCATTCTTACAGTCTGACACATTCTACGCTCTCACTGACAAAGTGGAAAAGATGCAGGAATACCAAGACGTGAGTATAAATCAATACTCTTCTTACTTAGTCAATAAATCATCTTCTTCCTTGTAGATTGAAGCATTGTTTTACGAATAGTTTGCACGAACGCCCTGAAATATCAGCTTCTAAAATGGCAATCAATCCTATTTGGAAATTTCTAATTATTAACTAAGGTCTCTTAGATAATATTATACCAATACATATTAAGGTTTTAAGCCACCATGAAATGAACATTACTATTATAGTAAAACTCGGCATATTCTTTAGTTTTGTATCAAGAGGACGGGGTAGAGAAATTTACCTTGCAATAAGGGATAGGAACTTGGTGGAAATTGATATAATAAGTTGTGCTCTATAATCAAGCATTTAAAAGAATAGGATAAAAGATATCAGTCTTTAAATCTTGGTCATTTATATGCCCAAATATCTTTTGGTAGAAATCATTGATTAGAATGTTTATACGTCCCTCTTTTTAATGAAACCCTGAAAAACCAGTTTTTATTGTACTCGTCAACGAGCAGATAGAATGAAAATATTTCTATGTAGACAGGGAAAATGGTTTTGGACTAGACGTTTTCTTTGGATGTTAATATGACAGATTAGTAAGGAAAGGCTCGAACGATCCCGAATCAAATCAGGGACATGTTTGCTGCTGAAAGTAAAATGTACGTTTTCCATATTCTCTACAGTTTCTAAAATACTTGGCCGATTCTGGTTTGGACATCTACACCTACGAAAACATCATCCGCCAAATCCTTGGACTCCCACCCATCGAGCACCTCACCCACTACGGCTGGGCCCGCGAGTCTGGAATCATTAAGATGATCAACGAGATCCTCGCAGCTCTCCCCGTCGACGAAATAGTGAATTGGTTCAAGACCGTGTGTCTCCCAGACCCCGACTTCCAGAAACTCATCGAAAGGATTCTTTCTCCTGAGTTCCAGAAGCTCGTGGACTCCGTTACCAGTTCTCCAGAATACCAGGAGCTGACAAACGTACTGCGCGATCAGGGCATCGATGTCGAGGCCATTGAGAAGACCATCAATGACTTTATCAGCGGTCTCAGTAAGTGTAACGGTCATCTACAATTCCTCACTTTTATTTTTTTTAGGTGATTAAATTGTATATTTTCTTTGCAGTTTCATAATCATTGAGATGATCAACGAGATCGTCGCAATTCTTCCCGTAGACCAGATGAAGGATTGGTTCCTAAACGTATCTCTCTCATACCCTGAATTCCAGGAATTCGTAACTCAATTAACGAGAGCTAACACAATCCAGGCTAAGCTAATTGTCAATTTCGTGTAATTTCTGAGACTATTATTTTTTGATAATCTTACCAGAAATCAGATGTACTTAGCGATGAGTTCAATAAAATACTCAATGTCTATTTTTGGTATATTTTATTATGTTTGAGAATGAGTTATCCTTTCCTTTATTGAAACCTATTTTCACATATGTTGTCAGCTATAGTGTTTAGTTCACGGTCTGTCTACTGTATATCTTAATCATCTCCTCCATTCTATAAGGGAAGAGTTTTCTTCGGTGGTAGTCTTGCAAGAAGCCTTTGGCAGATTGATGTAAAGAATCATGAAGGGGTCTAATTTTACTTGGATGTAGACAGACAGACAGTATTACATCTTGTAGTTTGATTAATTACCCATTTTGCCAACATTTTGCATCTAGTTTCTGCAATGTAGTATTTTCGCCGATAGTAAGGATCGTTCTAGGCGTGTGCTTAAACTTCCAAAATTGAATTATGTCTCTTTTTGAACTTTAAGAAACGTAATAGCTTAGCCCGCATTCAATGGGAAAAAAGAGATGGCGATTTGTTTAATTTCGCAAGTGAGAACAGGAAAAAAACATTGCGGGAGAATACATGTGGAATTCCATCAAGGAGAGGTAAAAAATTTGGGCGAGATAGAACGCGTCGAGGGGAGTGAAATGGACAGAGATGGAGATAGAGAGAGAACGTATTAATAATTGTCGCGTTTTCACTTAAATAAAAAAATCGATTGATATTATTAACAGAGTTAGAGAATGGGATCTCAGTATTGTTCAAGATGAGCTTTGCGTTAGTGTCTCCAATAATTCGTTTAAATAATTTAGGATACCCGATGTCAATGGCTAGCAATTTTAATGGATTTATCTTCAAAAAATTGTCCTTGACACATTTGTGAATTAATTGGATGCAAGAGTTCACGTACTGAACACATTCAGGAAAGCAGGCAACGGTTGGTTACTATTGTCCATCGGGTTACGTATGTCATCAATAATTTTAACTAAGGCTGTGGCGGTGCTATGCGACTTCCGAAAACATGATTGTGAGCAGTCAAGAATCGAATAATGATGTGGGTATTCAGTTATTTGACGATGCGCGAGTTTTTCGAGGACTTTTAATGAAACTGAGAGGAAACTGCTCGGTCGAAAAACATCAGAATTCTATTTAGAGTTTCTCAAAATTTATTTCACAAGTGCGTTTCCATGGTGAGGGAAATTTTCATTAAAAAAATAATAGTTGCCATTTCTTCAATATAGGAAGCAACCGTGAATTTTAAATTGAGTAATATAAAGCTTGAAAAATAGGTTTATAATATGGCATTATTTTTTACTCCATGATCTTGTTCGTATGATTTCAGTATCGGCTTCATAATTAAGATTATCATGAAATATCGAAGATCTGCTTTTCTCGCAAATTCAAATTTGGCCTTGTAGATAACAGGGACAAGGAAACGCTTCACAACTTCTCAAAGAATTTGCAGTAATGATCAAAAGATGGTCTAAATGAGGCAGCTTGTAAAAACTGCTTTCAAATAAGAAATTACGGAAAATTCGATACGAAGGTTTGCCATTCGACCGGAATAAGCGCATCCGTTTATCATAAAAAGAGCCCTTCGGTCCATTTCACACACGACGGTTTCGTCCGTACGGGAAACCACTGCAAGGTTATAAACCATTGAAGAAAATGGAACCTTACACACCACCCATACAGGAATTTTAGATCGGGCGGTCGCCGTCCCAACGACTGAAGACGACGGCTCCGGGACCCTTGCGATCGTATATTGATAGTAGTGCACGTAAATAAATAAACGCTTCCACATTGAAAGATTCTAGCCGTGTGCCGTCTGCCATGTCTTGCCGTTTCCTTGCTTATTTTGACCTTTTAATACCATCAGTATCAATTGTTTTTTATCCATATTATTTGAATGTAAACATACAACAATTATCATTTACCGAAAAGTAAGGTTCATGCTTTCTTTCATAACATCCTATGCATAAAATATATGATAATAATATCCTATGCACATCGACTCTTTCTACGACGGTAAAACATACACAATACTGCTATTTGCTTCCGGTTCATAAATTATCGATCGTCCTCTCTCCAAACATCAGGGCTCTTTTGTGTGAAAGCGTAGATAACACGGTTTAATGGCCATTTAAGACCTACCGTGCAGACGAAACGGTCGTGTGTGTAAGGTATCTTCGACCAAAATTTACCTGGGGTTGTTTGCGGCGGTCGTCTGCAGCCATAAACTTTTCCCTAGATTTGGCGCCATTCATTCTGTTGCGAGGTATTGAATAAATAATTTATGAAAAAATTTTGAAAACCATCGAATAATGCGGAAGTAACGTGGAATTGGCCAACGATTCTTCACGTAACTTACTGCATGTTGTAGATGTGTCTAGTTGTGATGCAAGACCCATGTAAATATGATAGAATAATCCCATACAGTACCTTCCAGAAAAGATATTTTTGTCCCACCAAAAATATAATTTAAATACTCAAATTGTATGCAGTAAAGTAATTTTAAAATATTTTTGGATTATTTTCATGATGGTGGAAACCGATCTTTTTTTCTACCCCCCCTTTTCACTTTACCCCCCCAACTCTACCCCTTTAAAAGACGAGTCTTTTCAGTTCCACGCGCATTCATCAACGGAGGGTTGCTGAGAGTGGATTCATCCTGTTACGTGTTTCTGTATAACGTTGAATTCCTGATTCTATCGATGCGGAACGTTATTCACACGATTATTTCCGAAGGTCTACTTCGTGTTAGATTACAAAATAATCTCAGAACTCTCAAGGTGTTCTTGAGAGTTTACTCAGGTAAGGTATTGAATTTTTTTTCTGTGATAGTTTCTCAGAGTAGATTTTGCTTCGGAACTTCATTGCAGAATGAAGTATCTGATGTTTGCACAATTTGATTGGAAATCTGAATGGATTTCTTGATTCTTTCCAAGAATATATTCCGTTCACCGGAGTAAAACTTAAAACCGGAGATCCCTCGCCATAGCGAAGAATCCGAATGTTTGGCACTTGGACGATGGATTGGAATCTAACATCTGGCCCCTGAAGACTGCGCTCAGTGTCAATTTAACGGTGTCATTGTTCCGCCGATAGGAATGTGAGCTAGATCCTAGATGTCTTTGCAGTGTGTTGAACAGCATGCGTCTAGTTAAATGGGACGAAAAAAATGAATCTTTGAATACAATTTTATCAAGGGAAACTAAATTTTCTCCCCCAAGTTGGTACCTTTCCCTTTACTTACCAAACGGTGGCCGCAGAATCATTCGAAAGGAACGAATTAAATTTTTTAAAGGCAGTACTATGCTTACCTAGATAAGTCGTGGTACTTTGTTATTATGAATTATTCTTGCTGGTTAAAAGTGAATCCGAAGGTCAGTTCACATGTGAGCTCCCATTGGGAATCTAACCAGTAAACGCTTTCAACGAAGCAGATAGCTTTTTTTGTGGAATTTATCTCTTTTATTTCATGTTCCCGAAGCAATAAGCTCTTCCACACATATCTGGGAGCCCATTTATTATTATTATTAAAGAATAATCAATTCCACTTTTTGTCTTAAGTTGTAGAGGTGTAGAGAGTTGTAGTTGTAGAGTTGTAGAGTTTGATCTCTATTTATAAAATCGGCAATATTTTTGTATTAATCTCTCAGAAGAAAGGTTATACTAAATACTATATACTACTATATATTAAATTTAGATTTCTAGGAATCAAAATAATAGTTATTAATTTTTGCCATTGACAATAGTTCACAAACATATTCACGATGTACAGAAAATAGACTCTGCTGAAATCATCTCCGCTTTAAAAATGTATTTTTTATATTATTGTAAAGATTGAAGCTGAGTAGGTTCAAATTCCTGTTGATAATGCTTATGTCATTCCACAATACTTCTTCGTTGGCAAATGGAAAGAAGTTAATAAGACTTCTGTTAAAATTTTGTTTTGGACCAATGCCATTAATTTATTTTCTCGGACACTTCTTGAATAATAAATTTAGGTGTTATTTAAACATAATTTTTGCCCACTTTTTTAAGATATTCAAAAAGATGAGATTTGCAGCAAATGATCTATGTGCAGCTATTGCATTCATAATGTATGTTTGTCTGAGTTGCATATATCGCAACTCAGATTCGTTTAATAGAGGCGGTAGACAATTGAAGTGGGGGTCGGCAGTACGGTGATGTGAGAGCACGAGGATGAGTGAGTGACGGAGCAAGTTCTAACATGTTGTGTCTTTTCGCGTTCCTTGTCCTCACCTCGGCGGACCCCCAGCTTATGGTGTTCTAACATTTGTTGGAAAGAAGCACACACACACCACCTCGTGGGCTCTGCTTCTGTGGAGGAAGAGGAGCCCATTTCCTTACATTTGTATAATATTTTACTATTTCCGATTCATCTCTGTGACTTAATTCTAGAATACTTCTAATATACCAGGTTTTGGGAGAGGTAGCTTTCCAAATTCCTGTGTAACAATCTCTTTTGAAGAAATAATTCTCAAGCTACATCTGATAAAATCTTTTCGTAAATATACATTTTTTGGATGAAATTTAAAATATTTCATTCTATGGAAAGTAATATTTCAAACAGTATCTGTGTAGACTCATAGTGGTGGATAAAGATATAGTTGTTTTTTCATAAATTATATTATTTTTTTTTGCATATTTTGCTTTCTGATTTTTTTCCTCACAAAAAATATAATCTGTTAGAAGCAACAACGCAGAAAAACTTTTCAATGTAAAATTTTAACTACTATAAAGTTTTGTTACTTTAATCATCTAATAAGAATTGAATTTAGTTTAGATCAGTTCAATTCTGAAACTAAGGTACCAAGAGAAAAATCATAAATGATCTATGAAATATATATAACTTATCTTGATTAGCTATAGCATTTCTAAGATAAATCAGAACTGGTGAATCTGAAAAATCTGGATTTAAAATGAGCTACAGATAGATTCTCCCCATTTTGGTTTTTGAGATATTCATAGAAACTCTCTATTGATAACATTCACTTTTAATCTATCATATTCAAGAATATGAAATTGCTACAATAGGTTATCTAAATATGTGCCTGTGTTACATTTATTGGGAATCTTTGATGCTGTATCGAAATTTCTATTACCCTTTGTTATGTAAAGGTTTAATTAATTATCAATTAAAAAGGTTGAAGAAGCATAGTAGACTATGGTTTTAACCTCATGAGGAATAAAAATGGTGAAAGATCTTGTATTAGCTCATAATATTTAAAATGTAAAACTTTTACCTAAATGGATATGAGAGTGAAAAGATTCAAATATTGAGACTTGTAACAATTAATCTCTGACATGGAAAATTTTGAATGTTAGAGAATTTAATTAAGCGTGCCCTTTTGTCCATTTTTATGGACATTATAAGAGTATTTTTTATCTGAAAACTAATCCAAATTGAGATACTTGTAAAAGTTTCAACTTTGAGGTAATACCTATTAATTTTTTAAACATTGAAATTTACGATCTAAGTTTAGGCAATATCAAATTAAATGGTCTAAATTTCTTATAGAGATTCATTAGGAATTGGATTTGATTTTAGAAATTCATATATCTTTATGAATTTAAATGTTTGCTCTGTGAGAAGCTTGCCCATCATAAAAGTAATTCAAATAAAGATTTCTACTTTTATCTCCTTTGGTATTCTACTTTATCTTAATCTGTAATATATTTTGATAAGTTGTGTGAATGATTTGTGTGAGTGTGAATTAAAACTTTTAAGGATTGTAAAGATGTGAAATTAGGAATGGTAGGTTATTTTATGAAGGAAAGAGTTTTAGGAAATAGGACAGGTTTAGCAAGTAGTAAGAGTTAGTTAGAAATTGGAGGTTACAAGAAGGTCTACATTAGAGCAGGCTCTGTTCTGCAGGAAATATTTAGATGAGACAAAGTAATGTGATGATTGGTTATAGTTTGAGTGGTAAGGTGATAATTAACTGAATGAGTGAGTTGAATGATATGGTATGATATAATGGTGATGTATTGTAATTTTACAATATCTTAGGGAATGCTTGGTGGCAATATTCATATATATTATTGATTTATGCATGTTTAGTTCATTAGAATCAGCATAATTTCATAGTGACCAAAGAAAATAAAATTGGAAATAAGTTGTCTGAATTAAAAATCATCTTAGCTCCTAATAATTCTTGCAGAAGGGTTGGGTTGGTATTGCTACTATGGTGATGAATATGAATTTAAATTTATTGCTCAATTTATATATGCAATGCTGCAGTACCTATATAATTGAATTGTCATGCATGTGGAGGTATAAAAATTATAAAACTGGGGAAATCTTCTTAAAGCATCAATTATTAAAATTATATTTTTGAATGAAGTCTCTTAAGATTGAACCAGTTTTGAAAAAGATAAATTACTTGAGATAAGGGGAATTTAACATTTTATTTACTGGAATTTTTTACCTTAAACTTACAGTGATGAAGCAGATAAACCTTCCATGTTTTCTAATGAGTATTAAAGATTCCCATTAATGAGATACCATTATGGATAGGTTGTCTTTAAGAAAAAATTAATGAATTTATGAAAATTTAATCAGTTTCATGTTGTAATTACTTTGAAGTGTATTAAAAGATTGGGTGACTATCTGCAGATAACCTTAGTAAAAAAGTACACAAAATTCATATTATTAAAATACTTTAATTTAATTTGATAAAAGATTTATAGGTGTTATAAAATAAATTCCATTTGTTTCAAAGTCATTTTAACAGAATTGTAATTGACAAGATTGTTTTGAATAAGGATCCCAGATCTTTATTCTGGGTAACCTTGAGCTGAATATTTTATTATGCATAATATGCCTACTACTTGCAGTCAGCGATTAATGTAGTCGACGACTTGTAACAAAGTTGCTCCTGACCACTCGTCGTTCAAAATACATAATTATTTTAAATCCATGATATGGATTGCGAGAATGCAAATTCAATCAACGTATGAGTTTCAAAATCGTTTTTATTCTCTCTCAATTCCAAGTCAACAATACTTGTCATTCATAACCAAAATAACAACAAACAATACAAAGATAATGCGTCAGGCGCGGTGGCGATACACAGAGTATCGCCACATACTCAATCAGAGAGATAGAGGGTCATTTTCATATCAAGAGTGTAGTATTCAGTGATTGGTGAATTAGAGGGTTGGATGTAGTCACAGAGATGAATATAAATCAAACATATGAATCATACTTCCTATAGAAAATAATTCTATGTTAATATATTTTGATGATTTGAGAATTAAATTCTTCTAAATATATAATCACTGACAACAATTTGTTGGATGGTTCTTAGATTATTTTTAGTTTTCCCCAATTATAGCAACTTGTACCTCACGCTTTACAATCCTTGATGGCAGATTATATTCAATTTGTATGTAGGTGAATTGAGGAATTAAATGTATATTTTGATTATGATTATAGGATTTACTGTACAGTATAAAATTTAAAATGATATGGAAAAGTTTTTGCCTTATTTAAATCTTACGTTTATTCAAAATTGAGTGTATTTAATTAGTTGATATCATTCCATGAATTTATTTTCTACATTTTTGTAGTTGCATTAAAAATCTGAGTGACCTAATTACTTGAATTGTAATATATAATAAAGATTTTTATCACACTCTAATAAGAGCATGGGAAAGATTCAGATTTTTTAAATCAATATTTAGAAACATGAAAATTTATCCTTTCTTCAGGTAATTTAAATATATTTATGCATCAGAGGTTAATACTAGAATTATTGTTTTCTATTTGTAGCTCATGCTGTAGTTTTCAATATTAATTATTTAATTTTTTATTCACATTCATCCACATCTGAGTCCTTTGACAAAGAGCTCAGCTATTAATAGTGTGACCCAAGAAAGAAGAGTAGAAGTTGTTCCTCCTTTGGTAGAGAATCAATTGGCAATTATCTTCTGGTGGATTTTTCTCTCCTGGCCTTTGCAAGAAAAGGATGGTTATGGTTCTCAACGGATTATACAAATAAAGGAAACAGTGTTGCATAAGACTTTCTCATATACTCATAAGTACAAAGTAGAATATTACCATATCATTATGAATAATATAATCTGGTTACTCTTTAAAGGGTGGTTTTATTAAATAATGATAGTTCTTGAAAATATTCTTACCATAATAATATATGACACTACTTATTGTTGCTTTTTCTGTTGTTTTCATACTATTTTTATTATACAATTATGTTATTCATTTTGTGTGATATTTTTTTTCTATTTACATCTGAATCTTTAGAGAAAATGGTTTACTGTGTAACCATAATTGGAAAACAAAGTCGTTTGTAGAGAATCAGCAAATGTCTTTTGTTGGATTTTGTCTCCAGGCCTTACCTGAAGGAATTTTTCCAGTGAATTAAACAAATCAAGGAAAAGGTCTTTCATAAGACTCTCTTTCTTGTATATGTACCAGGTAGAATATTATTTCCTCATAATAACATATATTCATAATCTAAAATCTAGCTACTCTTTAAGAAATTGTTTTACAAAATATCAATAGTTCTTGTCAATTTATTTATAAATAAATTTGGTATACCATGATGATACATTATCCTAAACTTGTTGCTTTATTCATAACATTAATTTATAATTACAGAACAATTCTAGGAAATTACTTAGCACAAAAAGTTGTGTGGCAGATACCCATGGGTAAATAAAGCAAAAAATTACAACCTGACTGGGCATTGTCTACCACTTTCTGGACAGTTATTGTAACTACTTAGTTGCCACACCACACCAATCCCACATTTGTTGTAAGGATGCTTTGTGAGCATGGCGAGTGATGCTCCACATAGTGGCACTGACCACCGCCAGAGGGCCTCATAGGATGCCAGTCCCCTCAAAGGATTTATGGGAACAAGGATTATTAGTTATAAATAAATTTGCACAAAAAGTTAATTAAAATATGTTCTTCAGAGTCCTGATTATATGATTAAGTTTTTATCGAAAATTAAGATATTTCAATGTGTGAGAGAACAAATTGACAACTCTTTCTTAGTGTTGATTCATTTACATATTTTGTTGTAAATATACATTAGGTTTTGGAAATCGAGAGGAATCCAAAAGTGGTCCAAACATAAATCAAAACATGTTTAAACAATTTTTATGTTTTTGCTGGGATGGTTGTTAAAATGTTTTAGTTTATCTTGATTTTGTATATGGTCTTATTTTTTCATTTAAGTTTAATTTTGTTTTGTGAACTTGTGGTTACTAAAATAAAAATAAATTGTGGTTCTTTTATAAAATGAATTTTATATGTAATATGGAAAGATTCTCAAAATGTACAATTTAACTAGGTTTCATTTATAACTATGGACCATCTCACTGTTTCAACGTTGTACATTTAACGGTCTTTGGGAGGTTTTCTAAGAGGGGTTTTCTCCCTGCTTGGAGCAAATGCCAGGCAGTATGTTCCCTCACAAAAGAAACGTTTGAATATAGAATTAAAGAATATTATATTAAGTTTGAATTATCTTAGTCCTAAAATTCCAATGATTGCTTTCAGTTTAGCATATTATTTTAAGTTGTTGATCTTCATATTTACATCATAAAATAATCTGGTGTTCTGCTCGATGGCAGGCTCCATACATCACTGCTCTCTCAATCATCTTCTTTAAAGAGCCTTTTATTTTAGTCTCAACATAAATGCTTGGAAATATTTTAGTCTCTGCAGAAAAATGAAATATTTCAGAGTATTTATTCACTATGAAATATATAAGAAGGCTCCAAAGGGAAAGCAGAAGTAATTCATGTTTGCTACATTGTTGTAGCTCATCACCTTATCCAGCTGTTTAATTCTTCCTCTTTCTTTCTTTCCCACCACTGAACCTTTTGAGGTTGGAGACAGATTGAATGCCTGCCTTACTCCTCTGCCAAGATTCAGTCATTTTGTTACACCCACATTTATTTTTAAAGCAGCTTTTTGTCTCTCATATACTTCTCTAATATTTTTCCTCCCTTCCATACTAACTCTCTCTTTTGGAATTTCCAACATGTTCTCTCATTTCCAGATAAATGAAAGAAAAATTCATACCTTTCTCCAACCATTCTTAGCAAACCAAATATGTTCCTTTCCCTTTACTGAGGCCAAACTGTTCCTCTCCTGCATTTGCTTATTAATCTCCTATTCAAAACTCTCAACATTACTTTGCCTGCTTGTGAGATTAGGCTAATCAAACCTCAACCTCCTGGAGATACTACTTCTGCCTCAAAACCTAAATCCACTGCTTTCTCACCTGTACAATACTGGTCTTCCAAATATTCTGTCCATCCTTCTGTCATTTTTTCCCCTTGTGCATTATTCTGCCATTTTTACTCTCCATTTCTTTCATTTGACTCTTAATTTCATTTCATTCTTTGTCATAATCTTATTGCCATAATGTTTTATATTCTAAAGAGTGGTTGAAAATAAAGTTTTCAATCAATTGTTTTTAATATATACATTTTTTTAGTATATTTTGAAAAAAAGTTGCTTACCATATTTAGGGCTTTCATAAATACATTTAGTAAGACAAATTTAATTCATTTTAATAAATGAAAGAGTCTGGTACCTCATTTGTACTGTTCTAAAGAAATGACTCTTCCAATTATCCATGTTTTTCCTTGCTTACCTAATTAAAATGAATTAAAAATACTTATCTCTGCAATATTCATTTTTACTAATCTGCAACTTTTCCTTTGAGATTTTTTCATGAATGTACACTAGGCTAAAGGGGATTTAAAAATTATATAAATATATACATAGGTATTCAAATTTTCTATGGGGTGACTAATGTGTAGGTTAATCTTGCCCATGCTCCCTCCACTTTCTTATCTCCTACATTAGTACTACTACTATACATTTCATGTTTAAGTGGTTTAGGTTGATTTAATATTTTTATTATCATAATTGAAATGTTTACATGTTATAAAACTTTTAATTTTCAAAATCATATATTGAATAAAAACTATTCATATTATATATTCATATGATAATGACTTGATCCACCAAGTCATCATCATCTTTATCAGTTAAATCATCACTTACAGCAAATTCTTCCTTAGATTCTTCTTTAAGCGAAAGATTATGCAGAATATAGCATGAAATTGTAATATACTAGCAAAATGCTCACTGATTCTCAATGGAAAAATGAATGGAATGTAAATTGAAAGAAGTAATGAAATTTAGTTTTGAAAAGTCTTAAATTTATGAAAAAAAAAACAATACTTCTCTTTGTAGTTGGTAGGCAGAGACCTGCCAGATATTTCATTAAACATAAATTAACCAATGGAGCAACCAGTTTATACCAAAAGAGGAAACTATATAAAAATGCTATGGCAGAAGAGAAAGATAAAAATAGTACCCAATAGATGATCTGCTGAAACATTTCTTGGTTTAATTTTCAACTCTATATTTAAAAGTGCAAAATTAATTTAACTTTCCAGTCAGGCATAACAGGCCTGTGATTCCTTACTGCTTTTAATCCCATTCTTAACACTTCAAACGAAGCAATCACTGAATTCAGGGATATTTCAATGATCTTAATTGAGTCATTCTTTAGCGTTAACAGCTAAATGCACAACAGGATGCAAGAAGATACTATTCACTATTTAGGTCGGAAAATAAGAATGAAAAAGTTATCAACATATCAAGCTAAAGGGATGTAATCACTTGATAGGAGAAAAGAAAATTCATTTAATACAATGATGAAAATTAATATCTGTTAAAGATTCATAAATATTGGTGTTGCTATAAACAAAGCTTGGTTGCGGCAGACGCACTAATGAACTTGAATTGGAATAATAGCTTGATCATCAAGGGTTTTTTTTGCAATTGCAGATTTTTACAAAATTTTCATATTTTAGTTCCAAATTCACACAAATTCTAAACAAAAGCAATATTCAGTGTCCAAAATGAGAATCTTCATTCTGTTTCCTTTCACTTGGTGTTTAATGTAGTTTTGAATGACAATTATATCTAATTTAATTTTGTTAAAGTAAAGTACCCTGCTGACGATAAAATTTTGCTACCCATATATTTCTTATGGAAATTTAAATAGTAGCCTATCATCTGTGCAGGCAAGACTTTTAATAATGTACGAATTTTGAAAATGTTTGGCATTAGAGTTATACAACAGTTTTTTGACCCCAACTGGGGTCGAACTGGGGACAACTAGGTGGATAGAAATTAACCTGCTATGTTCAAAATCAAATGACAAATTACCATCATGCCAAATTTCATCAAAATCAGTTGGATAATTTCTGCGTCATGCTATAACAGACAGACAGACATGAAAATTTATTAATTAGGTGTTTTGGACTCAGGAACAACCAGAAATACAACTTTTATCTATGTACAGACAAGACTCTCTCTACAGTTTTATTATATATACTTATAGATATAGATTTGCAATACTACTGTAGTTTATTAACGTTAAGGTATTCCAGTCTTCTGAGTGTACCTTTCAATCACCCAAATGCCTGTTCAATTGCAACCCTCTAGTACTATTTAATAAGTTATTGAATTTCTTCTGTTTAAAAGTTAAATGTCCATTATCACAGTAAGGTTTGCATCATCATGGATGTTCTTAACAGATAAGCTGAGTCTCTAATCAAGTAGGAATGTGGAGGAAGCAAGTCTCTGGCATTTCTGTCAAGTTGTTGAAAAATTGGTGATTTTTGCCACATTCTTGCATCATTAACAGTCCAGCCACAATATATACATCAATAAATTCTAGTTTTGAATTGCAAATTCCTTGCAATAATAAAGAATAAATAAATAAAGAAGAACCTTTTCTATTATAATAAGAATTATCACTCCGGGGTCCAGGAATGGGCATGTGCGTACCATCAACACAACCAAATATATTAGGGATTGTGTTCTCCCTAAGGCTTTGTATTTTGTTAGTTCTTTGTAGCTTCATGCCTTATTGGCCATTGGATGTATGTTTTGCACTTTGAGCTTATCAGTTGGCACATCTTATGGTATGTGCTTGGCCTCTGTTAAAACAAAACCTATCTGCTACTACTGATATGAAGCTTCTTGATTGCTTAAAACCCATGTTGTCAATAACAAAGAATCTTGAACACTCACAGATGGTTGTCCGGCTATAGTAGGGATGCCACATCGACATCGATGTATCGGACTACTCGATGTTTTTTGCCGATACATCGGAAACATCGAGTGGTACGAAAATGAGTGGTACGAAAATGAGTGGAACATCGACTCGATGTTTTTCAAAACACTCAACAACGACCCGATGTTTTAGAAGAGGAGCAGGTAGTAACGAATGTTTTTCAAAACACTCAACATCGCACCGATGTTTTGGAAGAGATTTTTAGATTTAGATTTTCTCCATAAAGGTACATTGCGGGGATTTTCGAAAATTGTTTTGAGGCACTTTCCGGTAAAGTAGAGTGTTGAAATTCGAGGTATCGCTGGAGGCCGTGCGTATCCGATGAAAACTATTAAGACATCATCGAAGATTATCCTTGGTTCGACGCTAGGTCAGGGCAAATATTCTCCCGTTTAATTTACATTGAGATTTTTAAGATTTTTTTTAATCACTTCCCGATAAGATGGAAACTTGAAACTCGGCATGTAGATAGAGATCGTAAATATCGTTTATGTACGTTGTTGAACGTTTCGCTGATTGTCCTTGGTTCGATTCCTTTATTTACATTCTTCAATGCATTTCTTATGGAGATAACAGGAAAAATTTTTAGGTACTTCCCGGCATGATATCGACTTCAAACTTTGCAATAAATAAAATCAAGTCTTAAGGTCTGTTCACAGCTACCAATAAGTCCTGGGTTCGACACTAGGGGCCTCTAAAATTAATAATTGTTACGATGTTTAAGAATTTTTTGAAGCTCTTCCTGATAATATAGAAACTTAAAACTAGGCATGTAAATAAATATCATAGATTCATTTCAAATACGTGTTTTAGCATTCCTTGCTCGTCTTTGGTTCGATCCCAGAAAGCCATTTACATTGCCCTATGCATTTCAGATGGGGATAATGGAGTCTTATTTCAGGACCTTCCCGGTATGATATGGACTTCAAACTTAGCATTCCTAACAGGTTATAGTAGCCCATTTGCATCTGCTAATATGTCCTAGGTACGACTCCAGGCGTCTCCAGTAATTAGAAATTGCTATGATCTTTAAATTTTTTATACCTCTTCCCAATGACATTGAAACTCAAAACTTGCAATGTGAATAAAGATTAGAAATACATTTTATATGCTTGCAGTATGTAAGTATCTTTTACTCGTACCTATACATTCATATATATACACATTCATAGGGGATCAAAATTCTAACCATGTTCTACAAGTGCCACTGACTTGAAATTTTTACGGCGTAGTGGCCATAACGTGTAACCTCCAGAAAAAAGCAGACTTTGAACTTGTGAAGGAAAATTACAGGTATATAACAATCCTGAGATGCTGTGACTTCATTTAGAGATATTTTTCAAGAAAACCAGCTTATAAATGCAAAAATTATATGATAGCTACCAATATATCCTTAAGTTCTTCATCATAAAATAAAATGGAAAATAAAAGCAAAACATGTCCAATTTGAATTTGAGGCAATTAAGCGATTAAAAGCATTTAATATTTATTCACAATATCACTCAAACAATTAAAATGTGAGAAACATGGTTTCCCTGCTAGTCAATGGAAGCCACTTGTAATGTAGCAGATATATTGCAAAAATAATGTGAAGAGCACATACTCCAAATTTGCCATAAGATTTGAAAATAATCTTTTGAGAAAAGCAGTCTTATATATTTACTATACACAGCTGTTATTTTAATACTTGTACTATCTTTCAAAAACCTATTCTAAGTAATTATTATGTATACTTATAACATAGATTCACAAAGTAATGCTACTGTTTTTAAGTGAATTCAAAAAACAATGGCTCGAAGTTACTTTTGATACACATGAAAGCATCATCAAGAACTGGATGTGAATTGACAAAATCTATAAAAAGAAATATTAAAAGGATGTGTTTTAAGAACACTATTATGTATATGAGATACATTTTACAAGAATATTGATGCCAACATTAAAAAAAATTAGTCACTTTCAAGTATGAAAGTTTCTGTGGAAGGAGATGGGGAAATCAGTAGAACAGGGCGTGTTGTACAAGAGATAATAATGAGTCATTTTACAGAGTGAATGTGTATACGAAGATAAGTAAGAAGTTAAAAAGTTGGTAGAGTAGAGATTGTTGTGAAAGGGATTATCTAAATGTACCGTATTTGACGGCATATAAGACGCACCTTTTTTCCTAAATTATGCCTCAAAAAATTTCCCTGCGTCTTATATGTGAAGGTTCAACCTCCACAGGTTAACTATCAATACTGAATGCCATTTTATCCCAATTGTTCTATACTACCTATTTCATAATTGCATTTAATGATTGTGTTAATATTTGGCTTTTACGAAACGTGACAACTAAAAGAAAATACATTTTAAGTTATTGTGGTACCGCGCTTTTGCACGGACTATTAAAACTTTTTTTCCTTGTGAGAGGCCAACTTAATGAGGGTGCGTCTTATACGCTGGTGCGTCTTATATGCCGTCAAATACGGTAACTATGTAGAAAAGAGGCGTTAGCTCGGATGGACAGGATAGTACATGACATTTAAACAGAAAAACAAATTCAGGAGAATCTAGGAACTAATTACATATTTAACCATGGGAAACTTAAATATGCTTGGCATGTGGTTCAGAAACCAAGAGATTCCAGAAAGAAATTCTCTTCTCTCAGCAAGCACAATACAGGCCCTTTGTGACAGAACTTACTACTTACAGGCAATGCTATTACCTGTAAGTATAGGGTTCTCATGATAAAGCTATCAAACAGATAATATACAAAATCTTGTCATAGTCATAATAATTTTGTAATAACATGATAAATCAATTATTACATGAAAATTATTTTTATTTTCAGAGAAATGAAAACAAACTCCAGAATGATAAACCAAAACAAATGAATTTACATTAATTACTTTCTGTAAATATGCCCAATAATATATCAACATTTATGTATAGTTCTGCCTATATATGACCAACGAGGGAACCTAGTGAAAGGCTTTCCTCCAGCAGATAAAATCATCAATGTAATTCTGAGATTGAAATGATAAAGGGAAGGGCATGAATCCTTTTTTTCCCCTGTGAAAAAGATCCCGTGAATTATTTTAAGCTTTTCTTTACGGAGATAGAAGGAACAAGATATATAAGGTCATACTAAAACCGAGTGGGATCCTCTTGAATTTTAACATGAACTTTCTTTAAACATTAACTTTCTCTGTCATAAACAGAGGAAAGGTCTATTACCCAATTAGTTATTCTGAACTCAAATATAACAGGATTCAAAATTCTGCAAATCCTCAGAGAATTCACTGTAAAGGGATATATTATTAAATAAGTATATATTACTAAATAAGATTCAAGCATAAAAATATTTCTGATTTGGGTAAGCTTAACTCTTTGAGAAGTTGCCGTATCCATCAAAACGGTTAGGTACTATAAAAATTGTTAGGATTTTGAAAAGTACCCGAGAAAGTCATAACTGCAGTGAAACCTGCTTAGTGTGATTAACAAAAGATAGACGGAAAACCACATGATCGGTAATTCAGTTTATGTGATACACAACAAAACAGCACTTTCTATAGAAAGTGTATAATATATAATGTGTATACACGGGAGGATAATGAACACAACCTCAGTCATGATAATTGATCTAATTCAAATAGTCGATCGGGTAAATTTCTAGTTTCACACAGTCAGCCTTTTTTTTTTTCTCAAGTGGTTTCGGCCCGATTTCGACGATATTTTGGTGGGAGACACTTGAAACATTGCGGCATATTATAGTAATTTTAGACAATCTTAACGTGCTATATTTACTGAAATATTGGTGTTTTAGTGAGCGAAGTACCGAAATGGCGTCCGGAGGCCCTGTTTTCGTAGCTATTTCCGTGGTTTTGACGCCAGGTGGAGCGGTCATCACCGAGTTTCAACTCTCTTAAATTGCCTTGAAAATGCGCAATTTTTTTTCTCAAGTGGTTAACGTCAGAAATATACGAAATTTCACGTGGAGGAACTTGAAAAATTGGTAACATAACTAACGATGAAATACTGCTTTCCTTTATAATCTGACCTTTTTTTTCTCAAGTGGTTCTCGTCCGAATTATACGAAATTTCACGGGGATGCACTTGAAAAATAGGTAAGCTAAAAAACGATGAAGTACTGCTTTTTAAGCCACAATGATAATCTAAATCAACAATAATATGCTATGCACAACATATAATATCGAGTTAATATGAATATTCCTCGCATAATTATCTTCTTATACCTTGTTCGCATTACATAAATATATATGTCGAAACACGTGTTTAGGTACCTTGGAAACCAATTTAGCTTGCAAACCTATTATAGCTTGCAATCCGAACGGGAGGGTTACTATCTTTTTCTTAACACAAAGCAGCATTTGCTCCAAAAGAACACTGCATTTTCTTTCGATTTAAAAGATCACGGTAATTACGTAAGAAAAATAACACGGAAGAAACACAAAAAAAGGTAATAGGAATAGATTAGCAAATAGCATCTTAGTGATGTAATTGGGAGTTCTGAAAAGAACAATTTTAAGCATAATGAAGAAATAATAATAGGTAAACGGAAGGGGAAGGGTTGATGGAATGGCAAGGGGGTGGTGGTTATGGGAGGGATGGAGGCTTAGGAGGGAACACCTTCGAAACAGCCGTGAAGAAGTTATGTAAACGAAGACCCCCTTCGACGGTTTTCCGCCAAGAATATTTCCCCCCCAGAAATGCGTGGAAGGAGCATGCCTGCGACGACGACGTTTGTTCTAAGGCACGAATTTCGCAACCTAGGTGCCATATAACGCCCTAATCCTCGGAAGGAGGGAAGGGATAGTTGAGACCCTTGAGATTGAAAAGACCGTCCGTCGGTCGCCCACGCGCCAGGAAAGGGAGTCGCTTTCCCAACCTTCCCCCTTTCGTACATGTTACCGTTAAATGTAAGATTGTAATGAGAGAGAGTGTTTTTGTGACAAATGTTGCTTTGTGTTAAGAAAAAGATAGTAACCCTCACGTTCGGCTTGCAAGCTATAGTTGGTTTGCAAGCTAAGTAGGCTTCCAAGGTTTTTTAACAGAGATATTTATTACGATAAACAAGTAAATCAGACAATATTTACCTCATTCCCCCCTTCATTTTTGCTCAAAAAAGTCCGTCATCCAGTTTAAGATTACGAAATAACAATCAAATCAAACGAAATTTCCCTCACTCCCCCACCCATTTTCGCTGTAAGAATCCCGTAATAGATTAGAAAATTACGAAAAACTAAGCTATTCCGACAATATTTATCTAAGTACCCCCACCCTTTTTGATCAAAAAAGGTCGTAATCGAGTTGAAAATTACGAAAAAATAAACAAATAAGTCAATATTTACCTCACTCCCCCCACCCTTTTCGATCAAAAAAGCCCGCAATCGAGTAGAAAATTACGAAAAAAACAACCAAATCAGTCAATATTTACCACACTCCCCCCACCCTTTTTGATAAAAAAGCACGTAATGGAGTGGAAAATTACGAAAAAACAAGCAAATCAGTCAATATTTACCTCACTCCCCCCACCCTTTTTGCTCAAAAAAGCCCACAATGGAGTTGAAAATTACGAAAAAACAAGCAAATCAGTCAATATTTACCTCACTCCCCCCACCCTTTTTGCTCAAAAAAGCCCACAATCGAGTTGAAAATTACGAAAAAACAAGGTAATCAGACAAAATTTACCTCACTCCCCCCACCCTTTTTGCTCAAAAAAGCCCACAATCGAGTTGAAAATTACGAAAAAACAAGGTAATCAGACAAAATTTACCTCACTCCCCCCACCCTTTTTGCTCAAAAAAGCCCACAATCGAGTTTAAAATTACGAAAAAACAAGCTAATCAGACAAAATTTACCTCACTCCCCCACCCCTTTTCGGTTAAAAAAGTCCGAAATCGAGTCAAAAATTGACAAAAAACAGGTCAATCAATCGTACATTACACCCACCCAGCACCCCTTTTCACTCAAGGAAGCCCGTAACCGAGTCTAAAATTAACAAAAAACAGGTCAATCAATCGTACATTATACCCACCCAGCACCCCTTTTCACTCAAGGAAGCCCGTAAGCGAGTAGGGAATTGGGATATGGGCATCTGTTAGAGTTGAAATAAGTTAGAAAACCCCTACCGGAATTCCTAGGAACCATCAAAAATGGCCAAAAAGCAGACGAAAATGATTCTAAAAAAAAGAAATAGATTTAAACTGTGATATTTTTACAACAAAAATAAGGATAAAACTTTAAATATATCATTATCAACAGAAATTATCAAAATTTAACGTCAACATAATCATTTTTAATTTAACAATAATGTTGTGTTTTTGCAACTTTGGCTGGTAATGGGTTAAATTGACGTAATTAGGCATTGACAGAAGAAATGTGTTGGTCAAATACTGAGAGGGGGGTTCTGCTAAAGACTGTGATTGAAGGTAGAATTCAGGGGAAAAAGAGAGGGGAAGATAATCACAAAAGCAGTTGGATGATTTAACAGGTGGTGTTAACTACAAGGGAATGAAAGAGAAGGCATTAAATAGTTAATAAAATAATTTTTGAATGCACATGAGCATTCTCAAAGGTAGAAAACTCTGTTATGTATTAAATTATGGAAATCAGCATGTTTCTGTGAGATTGGGGCATAGGAGGTTCTATGTATAGTTTGGTCGGTCTATATTGGTTTTTTTGGAAAACAGAAAAGTTAAAGGTGTTATTAGCTTCAATTTCAGTAGATTTAAATTTTATGTTGTGGTGTAATGTATTTGAAAAGGACAAAAAATCATTGAGTTGTCTTAAGAGTACATTCCAAGTATAGAGGATGTCATTGACATACCTTTGCCAACACTCTATCTATATATTTAAAAAATCAATCTTTAGAAGAATATAACTTGGTTCCAAATTAAGGGACATTTCAGCAAACAAAGGAGATTTAGGAGAACCCATGGCCCATGGTTTAGAATAATTATTGACATGAAAAGGGAAGTAATTTTATAAAATACATAATTTGCATATCATAAAAGGTCATCAGTGATATCATTAGTTGCATGTTTAGCAGATAGTAAGTCTCTTCAGATGAGGAGCACTTCATTCTTGGGTTCACAAGGAAAGAGGTGGATAGCTCTAAATTAATGCCTTTCGGAACTGTCAAACAGTTGAACATTCTTCAACTTGGCAGCAAGGTCAATAGAATTAACACTATACACCAGTTTGAAAGCTAAAATATTTCTAAGCATCACATCTAGTTTTGAAGTCAGATTATGGGTAGAGGACAACACCTTGGAAACGACAGGATGGACATGGATATTGGGCTTGTGTAATTTCAGTGAACCATATAGATGGGAAGGGAGTAGGTTTAAGTTAAGTACTTGGTATTCACTTTTATATAACACACTGGAGCACTTTCTAACAGCATCTATCTCTTGGTTGTTATATGAAAAAGTGAGATAGTTTTTCAGCAGCTGCACCCCCACTTCACGGAAACAATTGGCATACTTTTCTAAATAATCCTTTATGTTGAGAATTAGAAATACACTTGCTTATATCTGCCCTTGATAGAATTAAGTTGTTTTCTTCAATAGAACACTTTATATAATTAACTAAAAGCTGGGTAGATGGAGGATTAGACATGGTATCAGGAAAAGAATGTAAAAATCCTTATATAGTAGGGGTGAAACTACGTTTCAATGGTTTGTCCTTAAGGCAATTTGAGAGGATTTCACAATCTGCTATGAGAGATTTCAAACCTTAAATTTATAGCCGTAACCTGGGTTAAAGTTGAAACCATTTACTAAAAGATTTAATTTATAGCAGAGATATTGAACTTTGAGAACTCTAGGATGGAATTAATGAATATTTATTTATTAATAATGTCCAGAGGAATTGAACGAGAGGCTAAGATTTTTAGTTTTCTATGGATGTAGCCTAATTTTTGAAAGCAAATGCTACTTGTCCATGATCTCAGTGTTTCATCTAAGCAGGGCCATTTAACATAATGAAGGGAATGAAGTCATTCTTTCTGCAATGGGTAAAGATGATGGCAAAGATTAACTCTTATGTACTAAGACTGCAATGCCAATACTAGATCTCAGTTGAAGAAAGTGACAATGAATGGAGAAGTTTGAACTTTTCTGAAATGATATCAAATTTTATAATTTGCAAAGAGTTAGTATGCATATCATAGGATGCTTATAAATTTACATAATTTTTAACACAACAATATCCAAGAAATTTTTGAAAAAAGGCATACATTTTTGTATTCCAAGGTTTTTTAAGTAAACTATTTTGTCCTATTAATAGTCTCAAGTGAAATCTGGTGGAACTTCATTTTAAATATCCCCTAAGAAGTTAAAATATACTTTACACAGAATAAAATATTTATTTACATAGCCATGTTTCTGGTATTGGGTTTACACCATCATCAGGTACAGAAATTTCAGTTTAATTGCTTAAAAAAGGGGTTACAAAGTGTAGCCGTAGTCAGTGCAGATCTGGTGGTCGGTGCAATATTTGACCGGGTAGATAGAGAGGTCTGATCCCGTGTCTATGAGAAAACGCCGTTGGGAGTGGCGGTCGGTAACGAAGAGGCGGCATCCTGTTGCAAGACGACTTGTGGCCACTGTTACGAGTCGTCGTTGGAGTTTACCGAATTCTTCACTAAGTTGGCAGAGCATGGCTGAGTGCAACGTCTGGCTTCGGCACCAAATCTGCGATGGTAGTAGCACATCTCTGGTTGGGCGGGTCGCTGTGTAGTGTATGTGGAGCCAGTGGGACGAGGTTGAGATCTGTCCCGGGTCCAAGACTGTGGGTGTGGAGAATTACTGAGACGAGTTTGTAGATCTTGGAGCTGCTTGGCGAGTTCCTCCACCCGTTGAGCCAATGCTGAGTGGTCAGGCGTAGAGCGTACAGCATGGACGGTTGGGGCAATCAGAGGCGGAACGACAGCGACGATGCGGTCAGCCACATCTGCACTATGGTTGTAGTTGCAGAGCCTGTTGGTGTTGTTGCTGGATGGCTGCTAGTTGTTGGGCATGTTGCTCTTGCTGGGCAAAGAGCTGCTGTTGTAGTTCCGCGAGTTGCGTCTGAAGTTTGGCGAGTTGCTCCGAGTCTTGCTTTAGACTGGTTGCTTTAGACGCAGCTACTTCGACGAAGTGGTCTGTGGAATTCTGTGCGAGATGCACAGAGAAGTCTGTTTAGCGAGGTTCCTGATGATGTCCTTAGCAGCCAGGAAGCCGATGAGGAAAGTTGCCGAATTTGTTCTTTGTCAGGGGTCACCAATGTAGCCGACAATTAATGTAGTCCACTCATCGTTCAAAACACGTTATTATTTAAAGCAGTGATATGGATAGCGAGAATGAAAATTCAATCCAAGTCAGAGTTTTTAGATCGTTTTTTATTCTCCGAGTTCCAAGTCAACAATACTTGTTATTCGTAACCAAAATAACAACCAACAATACAGAGATAACGCGGCAGGCGCGGTGGCGATACGTGGAGTATCGCCACAAAAGTAAGGAGGCAGTTGCTATTCACAGTAGGTCATTAAGCAGAGGGAGAGGGGCGATGGAGGCTGGTTAACAATATAGGATTCTCAGAAGAAATGGGAAGAAAAGATGACATGGTCTTGTGAATAAATATATTATTGTGTGAACAGTATATTTTAATTTCTTGGTGCATTTTTATTTTCAATCTTTTTTATCAATTTAGTTGCTGCAGTGTACAGTAACTTCATCTGTTACTAAGATAGTTTCGTGAAAAGTCTCAAAAATTGATGTAGAATCTGATGCAATTATATTAAAAGTATTGGTTGTCAAAAAAAAAACTGCAAAGCTCAGCTTAAAGTATGAAGTTGAGGATAATGATAAGTTTACCATCATGGTCATTCTGACCCAGTCAGTAGTTCATCAGATTGAATTGATAATTGTTAATAGTACAAAACGAAAAAAGAACATAAATTGTGAGATTGATCAATAAAGGATGTTTTCTGGTTTTAGACTGCCTTATCATTTATTCTTTATACTGAAGACAAGAAAACAATAGAAAACGTAATTCAAACCAGCCTTATTGACTGATTGGTTACATTTTAGCTACTCTATCGCTCCGACACCAAGGTCCTGGGTTCAAATCCTGGCTGATCAGATTTCTTTGATAGGAAAACAGTTGTATGTGTTTATTGTTGCTGTTGCTTTGGTGAAGCACCTTCTGATTAGTTCCTATTTAGAGCTTAGGAAGACTTCACCAGCTAAAGGCAACAGTACCTCAGCAGAAAATAAATTTGCTCTTCGACAGAACTGTATCAAAATATTTTTTTAAAGCAGCTGTCATCTAAAATAATTAACTCACAAATATATAGTAATAATTTTTATTCATAAATTTATATTTTACAAAAATTGCTTATCTTCTTCTGATGCAGTGTAACAATTCCACTTGTTTTCATTGCATTGTTGTTTTAGGACATCAATAATAAATTCATATACAGAAAAAATAACATATTATATATATATATATATATATATATATATATATATATATATATATATATATATATATATATATATATATATATATATACAATTCCTTCTCCGGATTCATTCATATATATCTATTATATATACAGTGGAATCTTGGTTCATGAACTTAAACTGTTCATGGACCCTGGTCGTGAACCGAATTGGTCATGAACTGAGAAAATTTCTACCGTTGAAATTAATGTAACTACAATTAATCCGTTCCAGACTCTGAAACTTTGTATTTTTTTAGAATGCACGTAAATTAAATATAAAATTAGATATAAAAAATAAATAAAAAATTAAATTTTAATACTTTACGTGAATATTATTTAAAATTAAATACTTTACGTAAGTTACCTTCGTTGTGGGGGTGCGGGTCGAGGAGGAGGAGGCTAGGGCTGTAGAGATGAATTCCCATCACAGAAACAGCAGACAGGTCTGATTTGGTGGTTTTCTACACTTTTTAGGTGGCTCTTCTCCCGATTCATCATCAGCTTTGCGCACAAGAAATTGATCTTAACAGGTTTGTCTTTTTCTTTGTTGCAAAATTTTTCTGAAGTGTGACATAACATTGTCATTGAGTTTCGGAGTCGGTCATTTTTCTGAGTTTTTCTATATTTCATTGTTTTTTCCTTAATTCGTCTTTATGAGCGTCATTGACAGTGATCAGTTAATAGCATGTTTCACTGATAAAGTAATCCACAAATTGCTCACGAACTGTGTTTACTGATCAACCTTTCTGCAACTGTTTCTCAGGAATGATGCTGTGTTTTGTCGGGGTTGCCAACTGAACTGGCCTTGGTCGTGAACCGAGTTGTTGTACGCCAACTGAGTCAAAATTAGGTTGCCAAAGCTGGTCGTAAACCGAGTTGGTAGTGAACAGAGGCGGTCATGAACCAAGGTTCCACTGTAATTCCTTCTCTGGATTCATTCATATAGATAGATAGATACCCAGATAAGATACTAATTCACAGGCTAAATCACATCCTTCATTGACTTGAAATTTTTACATCGTATAGGCCCAAATGTGAAACCCCCAGGAAAAAGGTGACTTTGTACCTCAGTGTCATGGGTTCGATGCCAGAAGGCCCAAAAGTCCCGAATTTTTCCTTTTAAATGCATTGCTTTGATTTTTGGGAATTTCTAAAAAATTTTTCCCGGATAGCTAGAGAATCAAAACTCAAGGAGCCTACAGATATAACAATGATCTATTGAAATAATTAATGACTTTTATAGAAAATGTGCTGGGTTCAATGCTAGGACGATGCAAAAATCTCCTATATAAAATACATTGAGGTGGTTTTTCATTATTTTTTTTGATGCACTTATCGAAATAATAGGAAGTTCTTGCTTTGCTAGAAGATTTATATTAAGTCTTGGTTTAAGAAAAAAAATTACATAAGACCATCCTGTTCCTGGGTTCGATGCCAGAGCATATTACATTTTCTCACATAAGGAATATATGTGAAAAGTAGGACGTCGTTTGAGGCTGTTGTACCAAATATTTCTGCTTGAATTTTCACACATAGTTAGAGTTAGTGATCTTCTATTGTGCTGCATAGGAAGTATCACCAGAAAGACCTGGGTTCGAACTACCCTGGCTTTTGAACTATCCTTAGGATACCTTAAAAATGAAAAAAATTTACGTTGTTTAAAGTTTACTTTAGTATGATAATATAATAATAGTATTAGTGGCTCCTTTATAGCCATGTGGGTTATATAGGGATGGTGGGATGTTATATAAATTTCATATAATTAACAATTATTATTAATATATTAAGTTGTATTTTATTTTTAAATAGTTTACTTTTTATACGCAATATTCCAAATTCATCAGCTATATACTTGGCATCAGGGATATCGAATTTTTACGGAATATTTTTGTAATTTTTAAATATTTGTATGATTTCATTTTAATAACCAGATTAACCATTGATATTACATCATCACTAATGAATTAAACATTTTTTTCACTACATTTTGAGACGATTTACCCCTTTGGAAGATTTTGGGTTGATTCCACCCAACACGAGTACTGACGTGACAATTTGGGATGTGAGTACTCAAGGGTTAACAATACTACTACTAGTATTTGAGAATCAGTTTATTTAAAACGTTTTATTTTGTATTTAATTCCCAGAATGACATCAATCAATAACATCAAGATCCTAACCAATGGCTCAGAAAATTTCCATTTATTTTACACTGTCAGGAAACCAAATACATATTATCTTACCAGACAAATAGGGAAAATGTAGCAGCAACTTAGTGTTACCAAAACCAGAGGTTGAAGATGTTGAATTTTCATAAGATCTCACCAAAGGATTCAATGTGAGTTGTTAAAATTTTCTTTAAATAGTTAAATGATTGTTGCTGAGGAGAGTAATCAGCCTCTAGATTAGTGATTCTCAACCGGTAGTCCGCAGACCAAAGATAGTCTGTGAGAGCCTCGGGGGTGGTCCTTGGTTCCTGTGATTAAATCAAAATTACGATTTTTGTTGAACAAGATTAACTAAATACATTCTTCCTGAAATATATATCTGATACCTACTGAATTATCTATAACATAATGATTATTAGAATATACTAATACACAATCACTATATTTTTTTATTACATAGAAATTTGAAAACGTTCTTTTAACAACATTATAACAGGTGAAGACTTTATGGCTATTGTAGAAGTATTAATTATGTGCATCTGGACTTAGTGAATTTATTGCAAGCTACAATGCTAAAAAACATACATTAAACAACATTTTACTTATTTTAGCTCCCACAATAGTTAATTGGACAGTGCTTTTGCCTTTGGTATTTTAGAATTTCCTCTGCCTGTATAGAGTCTGAACGTGTGTGGGGAGTCTTCCGCCATAGCTTCAGACTTAACTCGTCTCTCCAAATGGGAGCATCATGTCTTTCTTAAAAATAGTTTCACGTTTCTTTTGGAGCAAATTTATTACTATATACCAAGATAATTTGTGTTCGTGGGAAATTAAAAGTAAATAGTATACGGATAATTTTTTTTAAAATACTGCTTATGAAGCTTTATGGATTTAATTAACGGAAGTCGAACCAGAAGCTACAAAAGTTATAAAACAAATAATTGTTGCGATCAATATATAATAGATGCTTCTCCGGATTCATTCATATATATGTATAGATAGGATACTAATTCACAGCCTAAACCACAAGCGTCATCGACTTGAAATTTTTATGACGTATTGGCCATAATGTTTAACCGCCAGAAAAATTGCGATTTTGAAACTCAGTGTCATGGGTTCGATTCCAGAGAGCCCCAAAGTCCCGATTTTTTCCATTTAAATGCATTGCTTTGATTTTCCGGAATTTTAAAAAAATACTTCCTGGATAGGTAGAGAATTAAAACTCTAGGAGCCTATATATATGATCATGATATATCAAAAACACAATTTACCCTTACGGAAAATATCCTGGGTTCGATGCTAGGACGATGCAAAAATTTGCCCTTTAAAATACATTGAGGTAGTTTTTCATTATTTTTTTGATGCACATATCGAAATGATAGGAAGTTCTTGCTTATATGGAAGATATATATGAAGCATATGTTTTTGAAAAAAATTTAGATAGACCGTGCTGTCCCTGGGTTCGATACCGGGGCACATTAAAATTTCTCTCATAAGGAATATATGGGAAAAGTAGGACGTTGTTTGAGGCAGTTGAAGCAACCATTTCTGCCTGAATTTTTACACATAGTTAGAGGTGGTGATCTTCTGTTGTACTGCATAGGAAGTATCTCCAGAAAGACCCGGGTTCGATGCTGGGTGGTAAATATATCTGCCATATAAAACACATTGGGATGGTTTTTAATTATTTCTTCGAAATGATAGGAAGTTGTTGCTCGGCTAAAAGATTTATATTAAAAATTAGTTTAAGAAAAAAATTTTGATAAGACCATACTGCACCTGGGTTTGATGCCGGGGCACATTAAAATTTCTCTCATAAGGAATATATGGGAAAAGTAGGACGTTGTTTGAGGCAGTTGAAGCAACCATTTCTGCCTGAATTTTTACACATAGTTAGAGGTGGTGATCTTCTGTTGTACTGCATAGGAAGTATCTCCAGAAAGACCCGGGTTCGATGCTGGGTGGTAAATGTATCTGCCATATAAAACACATTGGGATGGTTTTTTTATTATTTCTTTCATGCACTTATCGAAATAATAGGGAGTTCTTGCTATGGTGGAAGAAGTTTATTAAAACTAGGTTTGAAAAAAAAAATTAGATATGTCCATGCTGTTCCTGGGTTCGATGCCAGAGCACTTTAAAATTTCTCTCATAAGCAATGTATGGGAAAATTAGGGCGTCGCTTGAGGCAGTTGAAGCAACCATTTCTGCCTGAATTTTCACACATAGTTAGAGGTGGTGATTTTCTGTTGTGTTGCATAAGAAGTATCTCCAGAAAGACCCGGGTTCGATGCCAGACGCTTAAATTGCAGCGAATTTTAAGAATATTTGCAATACTTTTTCTACTTTTGAGGACCCTCTCGATATGATGTCGACTTGAAAATTGTGTTATCAAAATGCTTGCAGAATGCACGCAACTTTCTACTCGTATATATATATGAATGAATCCGGAGAAGCATCTATATATAATAGATATATAGATTATAATAGATAGACACAACATAGATTATTATATAAAATTCAAGGGTTCGATTTCCAGTTTATGACTTTGTTAATGACGAAACTGAATTATTTTCCCTTTCATTGATGAAAATCTTATCGTTGGGTTGAGTTCTTACTTTATAACGGACTTCTGAACTATGGCTGTATTTTTATTTGAAAACTTTAAGTAGCTTTTGCGTAAATGAAAACTATTTATTTGACTATTGACAAATATTTGGTTAATTCCTGGTAAATCACAACCCCGTGGTGCTACTTGAATACTCCACTGTTAAATGCAAACATCTAATTATATATTTACAAAGAATTAGACTTGCATTTCATCTTACTTCTTACACTCATTTCTGGAATTTTTCCCATAAATTTTAGGCTCATTAAGTACCTGCAAAACTGTTTCCGGTGGAACTTTCTCCGGCAGAACTTTTTCCCCACGGAACTTTTTCCAGGATCCACTGCGGCTTGTGTTTTCCTAGTCAAACCATGGATACGTTTTCAAATTTGTTTATATTTTTAGGGCTGTATGTGCTCGCGATGAAAAACCAAGTGTACTTTGAGGTTTGAAACATGCTTAACATGTGCAACATGTGGGCATGTTAACAGTTAACTGGGAAATTGTTGCACAAATATATTGTCCTCTAAAGTTTGTATATGTAGGCCTGAATATCAATTTCTAAATTTCACGTATACATGCATATGTATTATTCGCATAAGGCTACTCAATTTTACAATTCGTGATACCCGTGTAAACATACTTCTGATGAAACTTTTGAGCAACTTTTACGTCAAATATACGTAGGTATTACGCGCATATTCCAACTTATTCATATGTATCTCTTGACGTATTTCCTGCATATTCTTTAGGTAATACAGATGTATTACGTATCCTGTGTTGTCTGGGACATTGCTTTCTGTGAAATAATTGGTGCAGATATTTTGCTTAATATTTCAAATTATTATTAGTCTATCTCACCATTTTGTTTCTACATTTTAGAAATGGTGTAATCTGTAGGAATAAAACTATTTGTGTTTATCTTATTTGAATTATGCTAGCATTAAAATATTTATTTTGGGAAACTTTGATAGCTAGCACTGAAATATTATGAAAAGTAGCTGTCCTTGAAGGATAGTTTGCAGTTTACCTTTTGAATTAGCTCATTTTAAGATTATCACAGCTCTCAATTTGAGGACAAAATGAATTTCTCTCAAGATTCATAGAAGAAATTTTATTTTGGAAATTAATGATACATTAAATTGCAAAAAGATACTTCAGTATTTTATCTACTGATTCAATTACAACTTGTTTCAGCAAATGGTTCCCTGATGATGCTGGTCAGATGCTTTGTTATTAAATATGTGGGAGAAGCAGAATGTCTACCTCTTTATTTTGTCAATTGCTGAGCTTTCTAATCCAATTTGAAGAAGTTTTATCCACATTGAATTGTTGGTTGAAGTAAATCTGGAAATATGACTCATGCAAACATAGGTGTTGAGATTTATCTTGAATGTTCCTTATCAGCTAATATTAGGTTACCATATTTTAATTCATAACCCAAGAAACTGTTATAAGATACTAGCTTATTTTATCTGCCAATGATAAGAATTATGTATTGATCCTTTGTTTTTTTTTGTTTGCAGGGTATTTTATACGTTTTAACAGTTTCTCTGATAATATTTCAATAGAATATACTGCTTAACATCAACATTGCACAGAAAATAAAATATTGCTTAAAATATACTGATGTAAGAAAATGCAACAATACATGTAAGCTCAGATAATTACATTTAAAATCCATAAAAGAATGAAATATGATTTTTAACAATAACAGCAACAGGTACACCTATATACATTGTTTACTTTTTTATGCATCATGGGATATCTTGGTTTGCAAAATTAAGTATAAATTTACCGATTCTTTTTGATTGAGAACATTCATAAATGTTATGAATTATAACACTATTTAAAAAATTACATTTTATAACAGTAGGCTGTCGAATTAATTTGGGCAATTTAATAATATCAGCTGTTGGAATCTTTTAGACTAACTAACTTTAGAATGAATTTTTTAATACCTTTGAAATATTTCTTATCACTACTCAATTCCTTTTCAGGAGGGCAAGCACATCTATAGTGACCATTAGGAGCTATTAAGCACAAGTGGCTACAACTTGCTAATCTGCATGGGTTTATCACCTAGATACAGGAGAAAATATTGATCAGGTAATTATTTATTATAAATAATAGCTTTTATCATTGATGTACAGTATAATGTAAGAATAATATACAATACAAGACTAGTAGACAAGATCATAAAGTGAACATTAACATAAGATAGAAAATCATATTCAGGGTCAAACATTGTCCTCTCTTAAATAAGGAATATGTGCTGAATATGAAGGAATATGGCTGCACCCAGCAGTAGCGCAGAGGTTTTTACCTGTAGATAATGTTAGAATGGTTAATTCTTTTACATTCTAGAGTTTTAATCAAGCTACAAGCAAAAACTTACCACAGTCATCTCCCTCATCAGATCCATCACTGCAATCAGTTTTATTGTTGCACACATTTCCTATCCAGATGCAAGTCACTCCATCATTACAAAGAAAATATCCAGATTCTTCAGTACATTCTTTTGGGTCCACTGCCAATGCTATTTGACAATAATTGGTACTTCAAGTCAATAGTTTACTTTATATCATAGATAATATACATTTTCCTATGCAAGTGCTATTTCTTAATTAATCTCTTGTTTAAGTCAGAAAAGGAGCACTCCCAATATTCTCATGGCCTTTGACGTTTAAGGCATATAGCAGATTAAACCACAAATGAAAAGATTAAACTTTTATGATAATTTACTTGGAGTATCATTTGGTAATGAGATTCAAATGCATGGGAAGTCAATGTTGAAAATTATTTGCTAAAATTAGATTTGAATGTAATTTTAAAATCAGTATCACAAAAGAGAAAATATGATTCCACGAAATACATTGATGTATAATTCACTTAGACGATTTTCCACTGTAGAATGATACTTTATATTAATTCAATATAGTAAATATTTGAAATTAAAGGTTTAAAATTGAGAGTAGCTTTTCTGGCAGAGTATTCTACAATAACCCCTTATACCCACTCGTAATTCTAACCTATTTGAAAATCCCATCTCTCCAAAAATTATCTATATTATTTACCATCTTACCGAATCATGCGCTCCTGTAACAGCACCTGCTATTACATGGATCTATTTAACATATCCATAAATTCTTTTAAAAAAGTGGTCGGAGCAAGACTGAGATTGCAACAAGATAACTGATTAATTATACCTACTGTATATAAATAATTTTTAATCTTTATGACTGTCAATATTTTGTATTTTGGCATCAACTTGTCTATCTCAAGACAAAATTACCTGTACTGCAATCTTCATCTGATCCATCCAGGCAATCCTTCGCTAAATCACACTGCAACCTGATGTCAATGCATTCACCTGATAAGCATTGAAAGTGTGTTTCTGAAAAGAAATGCTATTCTGTAGAACATTCATTGGTACAAACAAATTTGAATAATTGAATTTCTTACTATAGCCAAATCAAAGTATCTTAAAATTGAGTCAAAGAACTGCCAATGTAGCATAACAATGAACTTTTTACCGCTATTGCAAACCTCCTCAGAACAGTTCCTCTCATCAGATTCATCATAACAGTCATAATGGTGGTCACAGTGTGCCTCTTTTGGGATGCATTGACCATCGTCACACGAAAATTCTGATGCAAAGCAACTTTTCCTACATCTTTCCTCATCTTCTCCACTAGGACAATCTGGCTTCCCATCACATCTTAAAAATTAAATCAACATGAAAAACGAATAGTAATCCATTTCTCATTGACTACTATATTCTATATAAAAACTCAATTCAACTCATTCTAAGATTTAGTTTCATCTCACAATCTGAGTGCGTGTCTTTTTACAGTCATTGCCAATTCAAATAATCATACCTCCATTTCTTCAGAATGCAAATTCTATCATCTTTGCAGAGATATTCATCTTGTTTGCAGTGAGTAGGGGCCACGCAGGTTTGATTATCTTTCTTGAGAAGCATCCCAAGAGGACAGGCCCATTCCTATGATAAAGTAACTTTTAATAAATGGGTGGAAATAACTGTGCAAAATTCAACTTTAAAAGTTTTTAATACCGCGACCGGTTTCGGACATTAGTCTATTATCAAGCGATGAGTAATACAGGAGTACACATAAGGTACAAAAACCAGCCACCAATCAGATCAGAACCACCATCACTTACCATGTTCTTTGAAGACACCAGACAAATATGACTACAACCTCCATTGTTTTGTAAGCAAGGATGTTGCCAATCCTTCATTGGTGTTACGTTAGTTAGTTTCATTTCAGGAAAAACTTGGTCTAAAAATTTTTAGATGTTAGAATTAGAACAAGTCTTATTAGAATTTAAGGACAGAATATGCGAGTTATCTATAAATTTCGTGATTAGCCATACTGAATACTTCAACTAGATTTCGCTCCGAATCACACCAGTAAAGGTTATTCCCAAAATGATCTGAAATATATTTTTCATTAGATGAGGTCATGACAGACCTGAGATTTCCTTATCAAAAATAAACTCACCAAAATCCATTCCTTCTATTTTTCCAATTTGTCCATTAATCAAATCAGCTGCATCTAAGGTTTTCATGTTAATTTTCACTATTTTCTTGAGAACATTATCTCCAATGATGACACTCTCTAGAAATATATTTTATTGATGAAACAAATGAAATTTTAAGATAATACAATCCTCCAAGTAAAAGCACTCAAAGTGCAAAGAAGTATTTTGAGAATTTAGTGTTCCTAAAAAAAAGTTTATTTTAAATCCTCACCTGAATTAGGAGAATAAGTTATGCTATCAATGCTGCGAATGGTTTTTAAGGGAGTTCCTTGAATCTCCAGCCTACCTAGAACTTTATGCGTCACTCTCCTCAGTACATTTCCCATACCAACCAAAACAGTTGATGCTGCATTTTTTAGATCTGAGAGAAAAAGAAAGCTTAAGATACAAGGAAATTGTCCTAAATACATACATCCTAAACAGGCAGGTAAATTTCATATTGGAAATGTATTTAAGGACTCAAACTAGATTTGAAAGAGTAACGGCAATTTACCATGCTTACCACAAGAAATGAAACAATTGGGAAATTAAGGACAAATTAGACAAATTGGAAAGCTGGCTTAAGGAAATGAATTACGAATTTTCGGATGAATGATTCATGAAAAGGACATTAATAATTACCTAGGTAATTTGGCAACAATATCTTCCAATTATGACTCTACTTATGTTATGAATCATAACACTATTAAAAAATTACATTCTTAAACAGTAGGCTGTTGAATTAAATAGGGCAATTTATAATATCAGCTGTTGGAAGCTTTTAGATTAATTAAACTTTAGAATGCACTTTTTTAATACCTTTGCAATTTTTCTTATCGTTACTCAATTCCTTTTCAGGAGGGCAAGCACATCTATAGTGACCATTAGGAGCTATTTAGCACAAGTGGCTACAACTTGCTAATCTGCATGGGTTTATCACCTAGATACAGGAGAAAAAATTGATCAGGTAATTATTTATTAGAAATTATAGCTTTTATCATTGATGTACAGTATAATGTAAGAAAAATATATACAATACAAGACTAGTAGACAAGATCATAAAGTAAATATTAACATTAGACAGAAAATCTTATTCAGGGTCAAAAATTGTCTTCTCTTAAATAAGGAATATGTTTTCTGTTCTCAGAGGATAGTTAACCTCTTTTCCTTTAACCTGTCACTGCCTTGTGTAAAGGTGGGCACTATATATCTAACTGCATTCTACTGCTTATTTAAACTTTTACTTACATTAGGCTGCAAAGAGGGATGATATACATGCAGTGAATGAATAAGACTCTTATTTTCAGCTATCACAACTTGGCTATCCTTTCCAGTGAACTTATTGGCCGATAGAATCTCTCTCCTTTCCCAATCACTCCAGTACATTGTGTCCTCAAACACCGCAATTGAATAAGGATGTTTCAAAATTCCTTTCAGAATAGTCTGGAAAGAAAATGTGCCATTTAAAAATGTCTCAAATTTAATAAAAAACCTGAAATTTCATCACTCTCATACCCTTCTATCAGTGCCATCAAGCTTGATGGATTCTATCACTAATATTTTGGCATCCACCCAGTAAAGCCTTCTAGCAGGATAATCTAAAGCCAAACCATTTGGCCATTTTATATTTGTTACTACAAATGGAACTGCATCACTACCATCCATTCCAGCTTTGGCCAGCATAGGCTTTTGACCCCAGTCACTCCAGTACATATAGCTGAAAGTTAAATCTCAACGATAAGCACCAAATAAGATGATTAAGATTATATTTAAATATTATCTTTCCTACCCATCCTGAGGCACCACCACAATTGCCCTGGGAGAATCCACATCTTCATTGACAAGAACTGTGCATGCATCACCATTCAGATTGCAAACACCTATATGGTGTGCCTCTGCATCTGTGAAATATAAATTTTTTCCAAGCCAATCCACTGTTAGCTCCTCAGGAAGTTTTAGGCCTGCGAAAGAAAATTTTGATAAGCATGAACTATTATTTAATCATTATTTGCTCAAATCGAAATAAAAACTTTTAGAAATAAAGATACGACCATATTCAATAATAAATGAAATTGAGACTAGCATTAAAACTGTTCAAGGAGTTTAACATGCTTATTCAGTTAATGTTACTCACCAGAAGTCACCACAGCTTCAGCATCTGTACCATCTATCTTTGAGCGCATGATTGACTCTTCACCATGCTTAATATTAGTCCAATAAACTCTGTCTCCATCATAAGCCACACCAATGCATTCTTTAAGTTTCTTTTGAATTGGGAAATATCCTTTTGTGTCGAGGTACATTCCTTTTATTTCAGCTCTGGTTGCAAAAACTAGAACTCCATCCACATCTAAATGATGTGATATAAAAATTTCAAGTACCTTGAGCAAGTAAATAAAATAAAATTATTATGATTTTACTTACCATCTGCTTCACACGTAAGGTTATCATTCAAAGAGAAGCCTTTCTCACAAACACAGCTATAGCCCCCAGGGTAATTTTTGCATAGATGACTGCATCTTCCGTAAGTTTCACATTCATCGATATCTGGAATGAATGTCAATGGATGTCAAGATGTTTTTATTTCATACAGATATTTAAGATAAGACCTCTCACCTTCACAGGTTTTTCCAACACGTTTATACCCCTCTGGACAGAGACATCAGGGCCCCTTTGGTTCATTTGCACATATATGGCTGCACCCAGCAGTAGCGCAGAGGTTTTTACCTGTAGATAATGTTAGAATGGTTAATTCTTTTACATTCTAGAGTTTTAATCAAGCTACAAGCAAAAACTTACCACAGTCATCTCCCTCATCAGATCCATCACTGCAATCAGTTTTATTGTTGCACACATTTCCTATCCAGATGCAAGTCACTCCATCATTACAAAGAAAATATCCAGATTCTTCAGTACATTCTTTTGGGTCCACTGCCAATGCTATTTGACAATAATTGGTACTTCAAGTCAATAGTTTGCAAGTGCTATTTCTTAATTAATCTCTTGTTTAAGTCAGAAAAGGAGCACTCCTAATATTCTCATGGCTTTTAACGTTTAAGGCATATAGCAGATTAAACCACAAATGAAAAGATTAAACTTTTATGATAATTTACTTGGAGTATCATTTGGTAATGAGATTCAAATGCATGGGAAGTCAATGTTGAAAATTATTTGCTAAAATTAGATTTGAATGTAATTTTAAAATCAGTATCACAAGTGGAAAATATGATTCCACAATATACATTGATGTATAATTCACTTAGAGGATTTTCCACCGTAGAATAATACTTTATATTAATTCAATATAGTCAATATTTGAGATTAAAGGTTTTCAAATGAGAATAGCTTTTCTGGCAGTGTATTTACAAAAATTTCTTTTTATGGTGTTCAAATAGTTGTTATTATTGGCCTTTGATGATTTAAATTGGCAATTTTTTGGTAAATAGGTTAGGAAAGTTAAAACTAAAATTTTCATTATATTCCTATCTAAAAAAATTTCTTATTTACCAAGAGTAAAAACTTAACCAGATTTCAGAATACAGATTTTCTAGAAATTTATTTGAAGTCTAAATATTTCCACTCATATTTGCCAAGCTTCAAACATATGTTTGGGTAAAAAAAAGTTACGTGTTCGTAACTATTCTGAAAAAGATATTTAGAAAAGTAGGGCACTTCATATTTCACACCAAGCTTCTCAGTTAAATTCCTAAATCTGTTTCAAAGAAAAAACAATCTAAGTTTGTACTTACTGCAATCCACCTCATCACTTCCATCTGTGCAATCCATACTTCCATCGCAATACCACTCATTCGGAATACATTGATTATTCCTACATTTGAACCCATCGCATTTAATCTGTGAAAATAAATTTTTAATCTCAGTTTAAAATAAACGAATAGTATTTAGAAAATAAAAATATATATCTTAGTTGAACATCCTACGGTCTCAACACTACCATCCAGGCATTAAGGTTTTCCATCCCAATCTGAGGGCATACAAATGTTATCTAGACATAACCATTCTGAATCACTGCAGTTGCCTTGAGGTTGGGTGTACCGAGAAAATTAAGATATTCTGAATCATAGTAACCCAAATGAAAGCTATGGATATTCTTTCGAAGTTCAATGATAATGCACATATTTTAAATAATTTGACATACCTGTTGATTGTGGCATAGCTGCTCATCTGACCAATCACCACAATCATTTTCTTGGTTGCATACATAATGTTGTCTAATACATAAATCACTATGACATCTGAACCAGTTTGGAGGATCACACTTGAAATCTAGTATCAAAAAAGAAAAAAAAATCACATTTCAGAAAAATATTTTTACCAAAATTCTGAAAAGAAAAGGTTATTATATTTTAGAGGATTTATTTTAATTTTAAAGAATTCTTTAGTCACATTGCCCACTTTTTAAAAACTATCGATTTGCATAATATAAAAAGTTTACATAATCAAAATTTAACTCCCTGATAGTTGTAACTACTGTTATCTAGAAATAAATTAAAAATTCTTCTCCACTATGTATAACATTTTCAATCTCATCCAAGTAACCTCATTGTCTAAGAATTGCGGTAACTGGTGTTGAAAGTCCTATTGGTGAAATCTCCTTTATCATTTGGTGGGTTCATACAATTGTAGTAACACTTTATTAAGATCGCTTTTAAGAGTTTTATTATTCCCGTAAAATTATTGAATTCTTGTTGAATTATCGAAATTATAATCTATGAACATTCTCCATTCTTGAAATCTTAACACATCACTCCCAAATTTATATACCGAGTTGCAGTTGGAAATTTCATTGATCTGGTTGCCACGGAAAGTCGAGTCATGAAAATATTTTTTTGCCCTATTACCACATACATTCAACACTTTTTAAAAATCTTTATCTCGACCTAGAGTATATCCAAGGATGATATTCAAAATCCAAAACCGATTAACTTAAATTTTCGCATGAGATGAAAATAATAAAAATTAAATACTTTGATGCTTAATTATTATATATTTGACTCCGGTATATTGACAGAATTATTATGATTGATCGACCGCGACGAAAGATTGCACTTATAAGCGGACGGTGCGGTCAAACCGGTGCGCGCCAACTGAAAATCACCACTATATTCTACAATAACAAATTACCAAAATTCGTCTTACCATCAGCTGCGCTGCTTGCAGTCAGGAAAATGATTAGAAAGATGAATCCCAAATGTCCATTGAAACTCGGCGGTGGGCTGCCTTCTTGGGGTCTACGATGATCTCTGCAACAAAGGCAAACCATGATTCAAAAATTCTACAGAAATTAAAGAGAAAGAAGCTATTATGATAGTAGCCAAAGTCCAACCATTGAAGATTACTACCCCTGGTTGCAATGTTAAGAAATGTACCGTAAAAGCTATTCTAAAAGAATTACGATACGAAGAATGAATTAATATTACACGAACTTTGCTGCACTGAAAACTAGACATACCTTGGCTTCATGACGAGTGGAATCCAGGACCGTAAACCGTACACTAAGCAGCAGGGGAATTGATGCGACCACCTCAGGAGTTAATGAGAGACTAAGTAGACGCACGAAAAGCTGATGACTTTATAGAATTTCTGGGTACCGCTTTGGATACGTAATACCCTCTCTCCTAACAGGGGCGGATCCAGGCGTTAATTTTATGGGAGGGGGGGAACTTCCGGGAAGGGCCATAGCGAGTGGGAGGGTCAAGGGGTTCATCCCCCCTCAAATTTTGGGGTACAGTCTAAAGTGAACCTCCCGAAAATAATAATATTATAAATAATAATAAGGGATGTTATTTTTCACTGAAATCTGGGGTAGAGTCCGACCCCCCTCCAAGTGAGCAGCTAAAAATTACTACGAAAGAAAATCTACGACGAAAATATTTATGACAGTTAACTGGCTATAAACTAAAACTTACCTTGCAAAATAAACTGTAATTGCTAGTTCGCAGGAAAAAAGAGGAGGTCGACGCGTACTCTCAGCTGTCTGATTCGACACTAAAATGAACTTTAGCTTCAGTCGTTCGACGGAGGAGTAGACAAAGTATAATAGTTCAAGGCAATTGATTATTTTTCCTTAGATGAGATTAGTATGAGTGATATGTATGTATTACCATTAATAAATGTAGATTAAGCATTAAGTATGTAATTTAAGCTCAGCTTTTCAAAGCGTTGAATTAAAGTAATGAAAAGAGTGTACACAAAAAGTGCTACTATTATTTTTGACAGAATGTACGACTTTTAGATTTTCATTCTTTACGATAAATTTCATACAATAAGTAGACCTAATTTTAAAGGGTTAATAAACACCACTAGATATTGAAAGTTAATGTAGTGCCACAGAAAAAAAAATCTCTGTGGTCTTTTTCGCCTGAAAGATATATTAAAATAATAACATCAATCGCGAGTTGATGCCACATGAATATTGAAATCAGCAAGCAAATCGTCGTGTTAACACCTATACTGATTCCTTGATTAATCGATATGAATTTAAATGTACAGAAACCGCTGCACTGTTTAGTTTGAACTGAAGGGTAACCTGGAGGGTATCCCAGGAATATAATGCTGGAAGACCAATTAATTAGATCAATTTGACATTCCCCAGGGCAAGATATACAAAGGAGCTTATAAACCCGTGGTATAACCTTTTTTAGAACATTTCTCAGTCCCACTTGTGGATGTGATCCACCATTCAATTGAACCGTGTTTAATTCTATACCGGACTAGATGTATGCCTCATCTCTGAGTAAAGGACATTTTATCTCACAAAAGATTCCCTGGCTTCTTTGTCTTTGTGACACATTAAAAGATTTCAACAAAGCTAGGGTCGCAAAATTAGATCCTTACGCTCTGTTAGGTGTAACACCAAGGAAATAGATGTTTCGAACACTTCGTTAAATAATTTATATCATTTCTAATAATTTTTTAACGTTTAATTTTTAAGGATCAAAAATATGCATCTAATAATCATATCTGGGAGGTAACGCATCCTGCTAATAGATAGAAAGTCATAAATTATGGCCTCGTTTGTAATGTCATAACTTACGTACTGAGATGCTTCGCATTACAAGGAAATGAAGTAGAGCATTTTTTCGATTAGGTTTTGCTGAAAAATATACCACAGGACATTTCTACCAGGTGCCTTGCTTCCGTTTCTTGAATGATTTAAGTCGTAAGAATTATATGCTCATATGTTTCTCAGTTATTATCACTAAATCATTTTTAAACAAATTAAAGGCTGTAGACATCGCATTTGATAAGGTTTTACGTTCATAATAAAAACCGTATAGATTTTGAATTGCATATTTTTTTGCTATAAAATATCATATTATTTAGCTTAAAAATCATTCGTTATGGCTTTCCTTCTCCATGCATTTATTTGAAAGCCTAAATCAACGATCTAGGTTATTGCCAATGATTAAATTTCCACAGCAGCAAACTTTAATTAAAAATCCTTTTCATCAAAGTATTCCTGATTTCGATCAAGTAAACTATATTTTATAATAAGGATGAGGTTGTTTGCATAGTTTGGTTCAACCATGAAGTCTATGGGTAAATAAAGGCTGCCTCAAATTTACAAATTAAAATACTATTACAAGATAAAAAATTGCTCCTTCTTACTCTCTTTCTGAAAAGCAAAGTGATCGGGAAACTAACTAAGTAAAGAATTCCGGATATATTCCCTTACAAGAAGCCACTATCCACTAACTTAGTGCCAAATCTCAACTCACTAAAACAAATTTGATCAATTTTTTTTTAGTATATCCTCGCTAAATAATATACATGTTCGACTATACCATCCCTTACGGAGTACCATATTTGTCCGAGTCTTGGATGAGTCTAATTTTGACCTCATTAATTTGGAATTCTTCGAGGGAAATGAATGAGCATTAGTGATACCAATAAAAATAAAATTCTAAATAATACAGTTTATTTGCGCTCTGTGTAAAGACATATAGGAAGAAGAAAAATGGAAAATGGAGACACATTGAGACGTATTCATTATTTGTAAACGGATTGGAAAACTAAAAAGATCAGCGATGTCAGAATTAAGGATTTTTCAATGAAAATACTTTTCGCTGGATAATCTATATGCTCAAAATGATTTACTATTTAAATATGGCTCATTGATTGACGTATATATCTTAATTAAGTAATCCAATTGAAGTCAAGGATACTTATAGAACTTCGAGTGCAAAGCACTCTTCTTTTTCCACTCCCTTAAGCCACGTGAACTTTAAAGAAGGTATCAGCCCTGCTGCAATGGTTAGTTTATTTTCCTTTAGTACGTTGCAAAATCTTGTTTCAACTCCCCGAAGCAATGATCTTGCCAGTGGCCTACAGTCAGTGATGGGATGTAACGAAGTAAAAGTAATCGGAGTACTTGTAATGATTACATATTTGGTAATTTTTACTTGTAATCTCCTTCAAAGGTCGTGCGAGTAATCGTTACATTTGAGTAATCGAAAGTGAACATTTGAATTCCTCGCGCGCTGATCGCATCGAGAGGCTGTTCTAACTACATCGTTCACCCTGAAACCGAACTTTTCTTCTCTTGGGAGGGAAGGGGCGAAGGAAAGGAGGGATGGCTGTTGACTCAGCTACAAAGTATTGTTGAAATATGTGTGCTGCGCTGGAGGTATAAATGAATTCCTACGAGGACTGAACGCGGTAGGTCCTTCTTCGGAAGAATCACTACAGATGTATTTGAGCGGTCTCCAGGCTAAGCTGACCGAAAAGATTGTCGTATCCAGGTAATGAAGCCATTTGTTGTTACAGTAACAATTTTGCAAGCAGAGAAGAATATGTTTATTGGGTATCTTCAGCCAACCATCAAAGGATTACTACGTGAACTCGATAAGAGAGCCCTTGACAATTAAGTGATAGTAAGTTTATCTGTAAAAATCTGTTTGTTTAGTTCCGATATTTTCCCGGGAAATACAGTGGATTCCGGAGAAATTTCCGGATGAATTTTGCGTACGGGATCCTGGGTATTCGCAGTGGATTCTCGGGAAATTTCCGGATGAATTTTACGTACGGGATCCCGCTTATGAACCCCAACTACTAACCACCTCTCCTCACTCATTACTATCGGTCCTACCCAATTTTCCAAGCCCCTAACCATTCATTCTTTAACAGGTCTTTCTTCTTCAAGGAAAGGCTATCTGACTTATCTTTGAATCTTCTGTTTTCCTCTTACTCGGTAAGAGTGCGGTAGAAAGGCTTGCCTTTTCTTAATAGGTGAGACTCGATGTTATAATTACGCCGCTCAAATTTTCGAAGCGTACCACGAGAAATTTCTCAATAGAAGGTGGTTTTACATCCGTGATGGAGATGAATTGCATTTGGCGGATGACAGGGATTTCAGAGGTGTATTTGACGGTCGGCATTTTCTGAGTCGTCAGACTGGGGGAGAGTTGCAGTGGTACTTCTTTCAGCGGGCCTAAGAAGGTTATTTAATGTAGGTGAACGCTTTTATTTTGAAATGCATTATTACTTCTAAAGAAATATCTTTCTTTTGTGGGGTCAGAGGAGGAACATCACCGTTTTTTCAAAAGAATTCTTTCATGTTTTTCGCACAAGAAGATTCATTGTCAGGGAATATAGAGAATGGGAGAGAAAACGAAATAAAATTAGGGCTATTCTCAAACGTCTATTCTTTCCTTTATTTAATACGTTAGCAAATCGTGAAAGGAACTTTAGTTAGAAAGTAACGAGTGATAAGTATAACGTTTAAAATATTGCGCCTGTAAGGTAACAATATTTTTGTTAATTTTATACCCAATTTATTTCTTTATAATTTATATTTCAATGTTTTCTTGGTGTACAGTCGAATACAACGGATAGCAAAATCAACGAAAGTTAAAAGCTGGAGGAATCATAAGGGAACATACGAAAATTTCGGGTAATCAAATTGAATTGTGGCAATAACGTCATTCATTCATAAGTTTACAGAATACCTTTCGGTAGGTTCATGCACAATTAAAACTCCCTATTAATCGCCTTCTCCTTCATTCCCTTATATTTAACCCCACCCCTTATGTCATCCAACAACTTTTGTCTCTGTCTTCCCCTCTGTTTTACCCCTGAATCCTCCCCTCAATTACAACCCTTACCAATCCCTCTCCCCTCAATATTTGGCCTACCCATTTCTTCTGACGATGCTAAATCACGTCAATCAAAGCCCTCTCCTCCCCAACCATCTCTAACACCTCCGTGTTTGTTTTCCCATCAACCCAACTAACGTTTTCCATTCTACGCCACACACACATCTCGAAGGCCTCCAATCGCTTGACTTCTTCCTTTCTCAAGGTCCACGTTTCGCACCCATAGAGCAACACACTCCAGACCAGGGATTTCACCAATCTTTTCCTGATTCCTTTATCAAGACCTTTGGTAATTAATTCCCTTCGCTTCATAAAGGCTTCCTTCGCCAAGGCTATTCTTTTACGAGCCTCATCTTTACATCTTCCGTCCCAAGAGAGTACTTTCCAAGCAAGAAAATGTATCTACCTGCTCTAGTTTTTCCCCATCCACCCTAATAGTTAACTTAGCTTTCTTTCCCTTAGTGAACCTCAAAACTTTAGTTTTACTTACAGTTAATGTTCATGCCAAACTCCCTTACTTTATCGTTAAGAGCATTTTCTAAAGTTTGCAAACCGTTTACAGAATCACAGACAATAGCTTTATCGTCAGCATACCTTACATACTTCACTACTTCCCCGCCATCCTTTACTCCCTTATCTATTTCTTACCAGGCTTCTTTCACCTTTTCCTCTGCATATAAATTAAAAAGCGTTAGTCATATAGGACACCCTTGTCTTACCCCCCACCCACTTCAGCCCAATCCGATTCCCCATCAGCTATCTTTACGCGGGCTGTTTGATTGAGATACAAGTTTTGAACGTCTATCTTTCCAGTCTAACCCATATTTCTTTAAGATTCCCATCAGTTTGGGCCACTGGACTCTATCAGAAGCCTTTTCAAAATCTACTAAACATACACATGAGTCCCTCTTAAATTCCAGGCTTCGTTCCGCAAGTACTCTCATCATCCCAATTGCATCCCTCGTTCCTTTTCCTCTCTGAAAACCAAACTAGTCTTCTCCGATTTGCCCTTTAATTTTTCCCTCGACCCGTCTATTCAGAACCCTTAGAAGTACTTTTGCCGCGTGAGAGATTAAGCTAATTGTACGATAATCCCGACATTCTGTAGCCTTGTTACAGGTTATTGTTTATACAGTTTAGGTGTACAATAGCGTCAAATAAGGAAAACAATAGGAAAGCAGAATGACGGAAATAAGACGAGACACTTCGTTCAATTCCATATTTGAAATCAGAATTATTCTGCTGCTTCTTGGAATTTTTTTATGTATGCTAAACAGATTCAATTTTAACTACTTCGTTAAATTTGTTATCAGTGAGCTAAGACTTCATGTTTAATCATTCGTTTACTAGCATAATCAAAACCATTTGCAAAACGAATAGTTTATTTCTAACATATTTACATCAAATGCAACGTGTCTTAAATGGGCTGAAATGGATGTGGGAGCATTGAACTCAGAAGGGTCTAGGTCTTCGGTAATATCTTTTGCCATTTGACGGAGTGATTTCTGCCATGGCGATGAGCCTCATCAGAAATTTCAACCATTGCTCGCCCCTGTTTCTTTCCTCTCTTTAGCATGAATATACGTGTTGCAGCGGAATTTTTGCAACAATTTAAAAATCCACTCATCTAATTGTGCACGAATTACCTATGTTTACCTCCTCCTTAACTTCCTCGTTTATCTTGTAATACGGTTGTATTATATACATAAATTATGTTTTCTTCATATTCTAAGCCCCAGTCGGATGAATGATTATGGTCAGTGGCTTTGGAAAAATAGGAAAAGAACCGCAGAAGAATCGCGATTATTTTTGTCATTGATTCTAACAGATATATCTCTTTTTCTCAATTTTAAAGAATACGTAGATATTTTTCCAAAAAGATAAAAAGGTATTATTAGTTTCGAGTGGGAAAGCTTAACTTACTGATGTAATTATTTAAAAGGAAAACAAGGCAATCATTGCTTCTGAAAACATCCGAGAAGTTTTTCTTGGAAATGTCCTCATGTGGGAATCAATAATAATACTTAATACCAAATCTGCTAGATCTTTAACGATTGCAGCGTTAATGCATGCGGTGTAAAACTGTGCGAACATCATTCGACCAAAAGAAATGAAGTATCATCTGCAATCACTTTGAGTGATTTCATCTTATAATTTAAAGAATAGTATATACTATAGGAAAACGGCAGTAGGAAGTTCAAGAAATACCACGCTTGGAGTAACGTCTCATGAAAATGATCTAGGAAACCTTCCCTTGCATGGAGGAAATTGTAAATAGTGTAGTTTAGAAATGCAGAGAGTTGAAGGGAGTTAGTGGGAGTATCGAAGTTTTGGGATTAGCAAAAAGAACTAATTGAGAATAGCATCTGTGAGGGAAATATTTAATCTGAGATGTTACTGAAGGATAAACACGAAGTAAGCCTTGGACAGAGGTGGGGAATCCTTTAGCATAAAAGATATCTTAAGACCGCAACTTGACGACCTAAAACCGACATTCATTAGGTTTAATATCGAAATTGTAAGAGGGAAAACGGATTCAATTGCTGGGTGAACGTAGGTAGCATATTTTCTAAAATGACGGAATCTAAACTTAGGACCTTCACCTTACATTTTAACTTTGCACCGGAAAGCGTGTGACTTGATTCAAGGTTGTAAAATAAAAATGCATTAAAACATATATGAAGTGGAATACGATGCAATTGCTCTTACGATGAGCCAATGATTGTTTTAATTTTTACAAAGGAAAATGAATATTGGAGAATGGTGGATAAGATAAACAAATTGAAATTTGGAGCAAAATAGAAACAGTGATATTCAGTAAGAATATCAATTTTATCAAATAAAAATTTTTACCTTAAAATATTCGTACGGGGCAATGCCCCAGGTGATTTCTCAGGAGACGAAAAATTGAGACTTATTTTTCTGCTTACAGGACTTTTTTTTATTTGGCGGTCACAAGCAGAAGAGAAAAACTGGATTTAAATTCTTTATCTTTTGCTGAATCATAAATAGTAGACCCAATTTTTTGCGGAATTGCTAAATTACATTTCCAGATTTCATCCTTCTATATTTCTGAATTTAATTGCGTCAGTTAAAAATATCCGTTTGCTTATACTAGATGAATTTTTTAAATCGATATGAATTTTTCATCGAATCTCCTTAAAATAAATTAATTTATTCGGCGATGCAAGAAAGACCTGAGAGATATCTAACATTTATCGCTTCTGTTTGCTTTCGTTATAGACGGAGAAAGCGTCAACAGTTTGTAATCAGCTCATACAGTGGCGCAGCGAGGGGGGGGAGGTTTCGGGGGTTCAAACCCCCCCCCCCCCCCAAGAGTTAAGTCCAGCTTTGTGCTTTTTTCTGCTTAAGAGTACTGAGCCCCAATCACTGCGCAAGTCTTTGAGATACACTGCTTGTCATGTGTTGTTTGATAAATTCAGCGAAAGCTTCGCATACCCGTAAATATGTCTAAGGCCGCAACTACATTGGATCCGTATTTCTCCCGATCCGATGACGGCCGATTCTCTGGTCCGATGCGAGTGCCTTCATTGGCTACGGGTTACTCCCGATCGGGAAGCAGTTGCATTTGTGTCGTGGCGGAACTATGGGTGACTCTGAGGATGATCTTTTGTGTTGGCTTCTGCTAGGGAACAATGCTATCCTTGATAGAAGACGCATAAAAAGGGTATGGGTGCATCAGTTTAACGAAGATAGATCTGCAGGGGAGTTTTTTACTACTTGCCAACCTATGCGAAATCACCCGGATAAATTCAAGGAATACTACCGTATGACTATGACAAGGAATATGACTATATATACCTTTGACTACATTCTTGAAGGCATAAAAGACGAAATAACTGATCAATCGAACTTCAGGTTATGCATAAGCCCTGAAGAGAAACTTACTATCACAATACGGTAAGTTAAGAGCAATCAACCTTTATTATTTACATATTTCTAAATTAATAGTTGTCTCTAATTACATTAGGAATATAAATGATAATTTTCAATATTAATAGTAGGTATTATTAAGAATTTGTATAAAGTATTTATTATTAAGTATGTATGACCTAAAAATCGTTATTAAAATTTTTTTGCTTAAAAACTGACTTAGCACCTGACTGTAATATCAGTAGTTAAGACGGTTTTTTATACTTAAGGAAGCCAAATGTGAAAGAAAAGTTTATTATAAAAACAACTCATGTAAACAATGAGCAAATTACACTTAATTGGTAATGTCCTTTATTGTGTAATCCTCCAATACAAAGTTTAATCTGGAAGCTTCTTGAAAGACGGTCTGAGACATTTCCCTTAGTGAAAGCAGTACGGGTTCGATTCCTGGTGGAAGCCAATGTGAAATATGACCTTTGCTTTTGATGCTGTGACGAATTTCTTGGGAAATTTGGCCATAGTAAGTTGCCCATTTCTAAGTTGCCCGTTTACAAGTTGCTGTTAGAATGGCTCAGTCAGTTGTTCACGAAAAACGGAGTCCTCCGAAGAGAAGGTCATTTTGCACGAGAGCGCGCTCGCCTGAGCATTACGTCGACGCCAGTGGCAGTAGAGGAGTGCTTTCTTTCGATCGCGTGTGCTCACATTCTCGTGAATATACGTGGGACTCTCTCTAAAGGCTAAGTTGATATCATTATTATTTGTGCAAAATGAACCATATCATTTAATCTGTGTACAATAATATGTTATTTTCACTTGTTCGCATTTACTTAGTATTATTTTTCTGTGGTATCGTACTTGAGCGTATTATCCTTGATAAATGTCTTTCAGAGTCATTGTTTCTTATTCTTTCATTACTTCGTATTTGGTCGTTTGTGTCGCTGGCCCTGTTGACTTTCTAACAGGCATTTCACGAAAATAATCGAATGCCGTGTACCGGTGGATGACAAGGTGGGTTCGCCTTCGTTTCTATTTGGTATACCGCAACAATGCACTATTAACAATGCTACTACTAGTATTCGAGAATTAGTTTATTTAAATCATTTCATTTTAATTCCCAGAATGACATCAAGCAATATCATCAAGATCCTAACCAACCGCCCAGAACATTTCCATTGATTATACACCGTCAGGAAACCAAATATATGTTATCTTACCAGACAAAAAGGGAAAATGTAGCACCAACTTAGTGTTACCAAAACCAGAGGTCGAAGATGTTGAATTTTCATCAGAACTTACCAAAGGATTCAATGTGAGTTGTTAAAATTTGTTTAAATTGTTAAATGATTGTTGCTAAGGACAGCTCTAGGTCAGTGATTCTCAACCGGCGCGGCGGTCCGCAGACCAAAGATAGTCTGTGAGAGCCTCGAGGGTGGTCCTCGGTTCCCGTGATTAAATCAAAATTACGATTTTTGTTGAACAAGATTAAGTAAATGCATTCATCCTGAATATATCCTGAAATATATATCTGATATGTATTGAATTATCTTTAAAATTCAAATCATTAGAATATACCTATACACAATCACAATAATTTTTTTATCATATAGAGATTTTGAAAATGAGCTTTCAACAACATTATGATAGGTGATTTATGGCTACTGTAGAAGTATTAATTATGCGCCCCTGGAATTTGTGAATTTATTACAAGCTACAATACTAAAAAAACATAGACTAAACAACATTTTAGTAATTTTAGCTCCCGGATAGTTATGTGGACAGCGTGTTTGCCTTTGGGGAAAGTGGTCCCAGGCTCGATTCCCGGTGGAAGCTAATGTACGAAATGACCTAAGCTGTCGAAGCACTTATAACAATACTACTACTTTACGTAAACTACAAAGACATCTTCAATAATTATCTTTGGTTCGACGCTAGGTCCGGGCAAATCTTCTACGTAAGAAATGCAGGTTAAGTTCGTTTTACCGTTTGCAGGCTTAATTTTATTTGCAGAATTAAATAGGAAATAGTCCTAAATAGTCGAGACAAGAACCAAAAGAAAGTTTCCCGAAAAGATAGACCCGGTATGTGTAGAGCAGTCATCAACATTCGACTTTTTTATGGTCCTTGGTTCGAAGCCAGGGCCAAGTTTGAAAAAGTCATTCATTTAAAGGTGAATGGAGAGATTACTTTTTGGCCTTTCCCTATATATCGAATTGAAATTTTAGAGCCATTTCACACTTGCCCGGCGGCCGGCTTGACGGCACCGTTTACACGGTCATTTATTGAAAGGTAGATGGAGCCTTTCACACTTGCCCGTCAGGTGCCGTACAAACGGCGCACGGCACCGGCTAGCAGCCCGGTCTTCCCACTACTTCGGACGGTTGCGGGTCGTTTTCAGGCGGTAAATAAAAAGATCGTTTAATCCCAGCAGTGTCCAGGCGATTATTTGGCTCTTCTTTTAAGAAATAATTGGATCGGAAAACGTTGTACTGTCTACGACAATAAGGTTTAATGAGCTACGTATGTTTCGGTATTAAATATTATTTCTATTTCTCCTCCTCCTTTTCGCTCGTCAATAAACTATAAAATACGCTGTCATCCGTTCCCTTTCCATTTATTCTTGAATAATTACAATTTAGAAAATAAAACAGGTGGGTGGACATGACATTAAGATACTTTGCCGTTTAAACGACTGCCGGATAGGCGTGAAACAGCTCGCACCGTGTGCCGTCTATACGGTGCCGTTTAGCCGGCTGCCGGGCAAGTGTGAAATGGCTCTTATAGTCTGTTCACTGAATGTTTACGGGTTAAAGAGAGAGCGACAATCGCATTTTCTCTCTCTCTCTCTTTTCGTGGAAGCCAATAAAATTTCTTGTTATCCATGTAATATATCGTCCTCTTTAATCATCAGCTGTATGGGCTTCTAACATTTTTACGGGATAACACATGAGCTCGGATTCAACAATGGGATCGGTCGTCAGGGGGATGACTTGTTTACAACCTCGGATTTTCAATGTATTTTCGTATATTTTACCGATATTCTCGCAAATTCGAATCGAAAGTAATAATTTCTCTGAAATTTTACTTTTTTTGTTTTTTTTTCTGCGATTATGGTAGTAATTAGCCCTAATAAAATCGTACTGCTAAGTGCAGCATTACTTCCCCTCCATACTGACTAAGTTTTAAACGATTTTGACAGACTTCGTATTTTCATGCTTATGTTGCAACATAGCAAATTTTTACTTTAAGATTTGATTCGGGAGGCGGGACTCCACCTTTATTCCTATTGGCTCCCACGAAAAGAGATAAAGAGAAAATGCGATTGTCGCTCTCTCCCTAACCCTCAAACATTCAGTGAACAGACTATAGTTTTAGGTGCAGCCAAAACTATAGCATTCATCAACATGCATGCAGAATGCAAGCGACTTTTACTCGTAATATAATATCGAAATTCTGTGGGTGCGTTCGTCTTATTTTGAAGGCCACACCGGTCCGATTTCCTTCAAACTTTATAGACGTGTCCTCTGCGACTTGGAAGGAATCACTGACGCCAATTTATTCGACGATTTTACGGGGGTTGGAACCCAGATCGCTCAGAAAGTTTTCCATAAAGAATGCACGTAAACTTCATTTCTATCGCATGCAGGGTTTATTTATTTTGCAATCTTAAATTAGAAGGATTAGTCGCACGTCAAAGAGACATACACCGAAAGTAAGAAAATCGAATGAAGGTTCTAATTTTATTCGTGGAATCTTACTTTCGATTTGAATTTGCGAGAATATCGGTAAAATATAAGAAAATACATTGAAAATCCGAGGTTGTAAACAAGTCATCCCCCTGACGACCGATCCCATTGTTGAATCCGAGCTCATGTGTTATCCCGTGAAAATGCTAGAATCCCATAATGCTGATAATTAATGAGGACGATATATTACATGGATAACAAGAAATTTTCTGTTAGAAGGTAACGAGCAATTGTAGGCACGTAATTACAGTCAGGAAGGGTGGATTACCAGCTCAAGTATGAGGTGAAGTTAAATGTCTTGTATATATAGAATGCGGTAATTCTGTGGGTTAGTCTTCGATTGTAGTCCACACCGTTTGCCCGATTTGTGCGATATTTGCATACGTGTTCTCTGGGATCAGGAAGTGTGTGCTGTCTAATTTTAAGTCGATAATTGCTCTCTCTTCGGACAAAGATCGCTCGGATAGATTTCTGTTAGAAATACATGTACACTTTATTTTTATCGGTTGCAGGCATAATTTCTTTTCAGGCATCTGCTTTTTCATCGTTGCAAATCGTATGTTCTTTATATCTCAATAAAGTATTACTGTTATTAGTTGCTTTAAATAGGAGGTCGATGCAATGAATCTTTACAGATGTGTAAAACCGCGTGCGCAAACAAGATCTTTTCTTAATGCGGTTCCATTGTCCAGAAAGAAGACTAGGAAATCTGAACAAGCATCAATCTAAAGTTGCTTAAGAATAAATTTGGCAAAAAACTGATATATTTACGATAATTACGGATTTTCGACGTTTTTGGGTTAAACGCTCCGCGAAATTGAAAACTTATTCAAACTTCGGATTTACCTCTACGAAGGAGAGCTTTTTAAGCATTTCGTTTATCTTTGGAGTAAAAACTTATGGAAATGGTTAAAGGTACTTTGCACACATAAGAGCGTGCACCCAGGAAAAATCCCAAGGAAAACGGACTTGAAAATAGTCTGACAGGGCCGGGAATTGAACCCGGGATCTTCCTCTATCCGGAAGGCTGCTTTAACCATATGAGTAAAAACTGATTATCGAGTCTATGTTTGACTAGATTATGTGATTTTAAATGAAGGAATTTTTTACGTTCCTTTTGTGTTTTCAATAATAATAAATTCCCACATAGATGTGTTGTATTATAAGAACAATAAATAAATAATAAGCACTATAAACAGTGCGTGAATGTGAAAAAAGATGAGAAGAACATTATGATAAAGAAGTGTAAATGATGGAGAAGTAGGAAACGGGCGAAAGAGCAAAATAGAGGGAGGAGAAAATAACTTGTAATTAGGGTGATGATTTGATGAGATTCCTGCGGATCTGTGATATTGAATCGCAGAAAAAGTCTGCGTTCATTCTGGAAACAAATAAGTTTGCTTCCCTCACGATTCGTGGGATCGGGGAAAACTTGAAGGGGTTAACTCTGTACTGAGGTTCGTAGAAAAACAGGTGTACTCCTTAACCTGCGTTGTGGCACGGACACACCACAGAGATTGGTTAGCTGGGGGATTTTCAAAGATTCTTGCGTCAATTGCTCTATTGTAGTGATTGGTTTACAAAAACCTGATGGATCTCGATGAAAGCTCTAATATGAGTCTTATATTGGCAAGTTTATATCAATATTTGAGAATCTATAATATAAAATAGAGTGTGGGTGTGTGTGTGTGTGTGGTTGTGTGTGTATGTTCGCTAAAAACTCGAGAACCGAGAGTCGCAAGACTTTGAAATTTTCTATATTATTAAAACTCGACCCCGCGCAGAGTATAGGCTACTTTTTATTTCCCTAAGGTCCACGGTTCGAACCCAGACGGGTCAAAACGTTTCTGTAAGAAATACACGTAAAGTTCATTTTTTCGTTGTAAGGTTCATCTCTTTTGCAAAAATAAACTAGAAAGAACAGTTGTAGGAAGTCGAAACTAGCATCAAAAGAAGGAAAACAGAATAAAGATCCTTATTTTGGTGGAGAAATATCGTTTTCTATCCGAAATTGCGAGATTTTTGATAAAATATACGAAAATTGTATCCAGATTTCCATTTAGTAAACGACCAAGATGATTTACATACTTTAAAATTGTATCACATATACAGGGTTCACTAGCTGATGCGTTAGCGCATGGACTGACAATGAGTACGTGCAGAGTTCAAATCCTATTTAGACCAAATTTTTTTCACATATTTTATTTCATATTCGTTTTATTTTGTAATTTATTTAATATTATACTGATAACCGTGCAAATATGTATCGTCATACATCGTAAAAATGTGCATGATCAGAAATATTGTGTATGGGAGAATAATGAAGTACGAAGAATAGAAATTATATCTGTAGTTATATTAATTTATAATCCGATTTTTTAAAATTATTCGCAAGCACCCGAATGATAATTATCATAAAAGCATTCGAAGCAAAATATATTTCGGCAATGTGAGCAACAAATAAATGATGGCTGCCTACATGTACAAGGAGTTTTAAGCAGGTCTATCGAAAAGCAAACTTCGTTAACATTCCTAAACATTTTTCGGTTGTCTGTTAATTTTGAGGCGAATCAGTCGTATTGTAGCATATCAGTAAAACTGGAAGATGATATTGGGTGTGAACTATGGATTGAATTTTGATGCAATCTTCCCGGGAAGTAATTTCAAGTAAATGACGCCTGTGGTTTAGCCTGTGAATTGGTATCCTATCTAGCTATATGAATGAATCCGGAGAAGGAATTATGTATAATAGATGCATGAATGAATCCCGAGAAGCGTCTAAATATAATAGATATGAATGAATCCGGAGAAGGAATGATATATAATGGATACCCCTTTTCTTTTGTTTCGCATGCATCTCTGTCGCATTTTTAATCCAAGTAGGGGTTACTTTAAGAAAGTCTTGGTTATTTTCATACATATATACACACATTCACACGGTCTCATTCACTTATAGACTGACACTTTGAAGAATTTGTTTAGTAGGGTTTTTTTTGGGTCAGGTGATCTCACTTGGTACTTTGCACCACAGAGTGAACCCACTTCCTTTGTTACGCATGCTTTGCTGCCGGAATTTTAAACTAAGGCATGGTTATCATATGAAAATAATGGTCATATACATGCATACATACACACATTCACACGATTTCATTTACTTATAGTGGACAGTTTGAAGTAGTTGGTAATTAGTATTTGGTTTATCGTTTGGAGCTTTTGTATTAGTATTTGTATTTAACAGTACTTCCTTCTCCTGTTGAGATTCAACGGATATATAATATATAATTTATATCTTTCTATTTCGAGTGATATATAATTTATTTCTGCAATTTATGTTAAATGTTTGATTCACTTGTCCCCTTGTACCTGTATGAAACGTTACTTTAAACGTGGTACTGCTTATCCTAATGTGATCTTAGAGTATACTTATATATTCTCAGTTGAAGAAATTTTTCATTCAAAGTATTTGAGATTAAATATAGAGTTGGAGCGGCTTTGTAGACTTAATTGTAACTTACATTTCTTGATAAATTTGTTTGGAAAGTCTGGTATTAGCTATTTACCAACAATTATGAAGTATTTGTTACGATCAAGGTTATTACACTGGTATTTATGAAATTAAGTATCCCCGTTGAGAATCAACGGGTACTTCTGCCAGTATTATGATAAAAATGGATGTAATTCCGAATGTTTTCGGGGTTTCGATGTTTTTATTGGGGATTTTAACTCCGAAAAAGTTAACATATGCTCCTAATTCGGATAAACTTCGTCATAAGCTTTAATATGAGTCAAAATTTGTGTATTTAATTTCGATTTAAGCAAATTACGGCCATAAAAACTGAATTTTTCCGATAATTGACGGGTTAACGAAGGTTTTCTGGAGTTTTTGCTCCGTAATAGTAAAAATATATCCCTGATTTAGATAGATTACGCCAAAAGAATGTAACCCTGTTTTCATTTGATTTTCTTTCGATTTTTAAGCAAGAATGGGCAAATTACTGAAATATTTTCGGATTGTTGATTGTTTTCGGATCTTCAACGTTTTTTGGTTTTACTGTTACGTATTTAAAGTGAAAATCTATCCTATCTATATAGTCAAAATTTGCATAGTTTATCTCGATTTCTAATAAACACATGGTTAAAAAACTGAATTTTTTGTAAATATTATAATAGATTTTTACTTTTGCGCCAGTAAAACCAATAAGTGTCGAAATCCGGAATATATTGGGAAATATATCAGTTCTTTGGCCATTATACGCTCAAATATTGATATTAACTTATCAATATAGGACTAAAATTATAGACTTCATATAGATAAATCTAATTTGTCATAAAAATTTCATTTTAATAGAGCAGTTGACTCTAGAATTCTTGAACACCAGTAAAAGATCGTGAAAACCTTTCTTTTTTCTTGCCTTTTTTCATTAAAAACAACATAACTCTCACCGTACCCGAATGTAAATATCTAGGCGCTAAATTAGCCAAAAACCTTAAATGGGGAAGTCACATCGAGGATATTACCAATAAAGCGTATAGAAATCTCCACTTTGTTATGAGAAACCTAAAACGGATTGGACTCGGAGGAAGGGCGTATAAATCCCTGGTCAGGCCGATAGTCGAGTATGCGACCAGTGCTTGGGACCCGCATGAAGTGGGTCTAAATGATAAACTCAAAGGCGTGCAAAGAAAGGCGGCTAGGTGCGTAACCGGAAGGCACAAGAAGGATGAAAGTGTTAGTAAAATGTTAGAGCAGCTAGGATAGGAATCGTTATCTTCAAGGCGAAAGATATCTTGGTTATCCGGAGTATTTAACGCGTGGAATTCCGAAGATGGAGGAATTACGAGGGAGATTCCATTCTCCGTACTATAGAGGGCGCGGCAATCACAGATTAAAAATAAAGGAGAGTGAATAGAAAACCAATGTGGTGAAATATTCTTTTATGAATAGGTATAAGGGGATGGAATGTATTACCTGGAGAACTTCTCAGTCCAATGCCGGTGAATGTTAAAAATTTTAAAAATAAGCTTAGGAGATTATGAAATTTAAATTAATATATTTATATGTATGTATAAGGCACAGTTTTAATCACTTGTTATCCTTAGAATAAGAAAATAGTTCCATGAACTGCAATTCAATATGTAATAGCCGACTGTATCTGTGTTTGGTGGAGGTGTTTGTATATTGTTCATCTGACTTGTTTGACATATTGTACTAATTGGGCCTATTGCTACTGTTAAGATGTGAATTGTCCATGGGAGGTGTGCGGTTTCCCTACCATCCCTGGGGGAATGCCGGACAGATTGTATTTTTATATCCCCCTCAACCATTGCCACCTGGTATTAATACCAACTTGCAGCATTTAAATAAATAAATAATCTAGTAAACATAAACTCTATAATAAGGTTTACTAGTTTGCCTGGATTTATGAACTAAATATATCCAAAAACTGAAGTGAATGTGAGAATATTCGGGTTTTCGAAGACTTTTGAACGCAGTACTAATGAAAGTGAACTTATGGTTGACCCTCAGTGGAATCACAACGCAATCACTAGAATGCATCTACGTTTGATACTGCTACATCAATGTTACAATTTTATCAAAAGGCTGACGCATCTCGATGATAATTCTAAGATGTATCCTATTTTGGCAAGTTTATTACTATGATTCAGCTAATTATCGAGAAAATAGAAGGTTTCACGATTATTTTGTGTTTTCGACATTTTATTTGGTAAACTGCTACAAAAAAGTGTAAAATTATTCGTGATTTGGATGGATCTCGTTAGAAAATTTAAAAAATCCTAACTAGACTTGTTAGGCTCCGTATCTTTTTCCATAAGTTGCTGAGAAAGATTGGATTTTTGTTCAAAATTTTGTAAACTCTCGTTTAGATATTCAAATCGAGACCAAATTTGACTAGGTTTACTCGAATTTTAAGCAAAATAGAGCCAAAAACTGAAAATGTTCGCAAGAACGCCTAGTTTTGGCCGATTTATTTGTAAATTAGTCGAAAAAACTAGAGTTTTTGTTTAATACTTGGAAATATCTCGTTGAGATCTTAAAAAAAGTCCAAATTTGACTATGGTAACTCGAATTTTAACCAAAATAGAGCCCAAAATGTGAAAATTTTCGAAAAAATGCCCAGTTTTCGCCGATTACTCAGTTAATTGCTGATAAAATTGAATTGTTTTCAATAGTTGGAAAGATCTCGTTGAGATCTTCAAAACGAGTCCGTTTTCGACTAGGTATTCCCGAAGTTTCAGAAAAACGCTGCAAAGAACAAACTTTTCGACAAAATGCCCAGTTTTGTTGCTGTATCAACACCAAATTTCATATATGACACTTTGTTAGGTGTACAATATATTTATCAGCAAAAAACTAAATTATTCCGAGTATTTTCGGGTATTCGAAATTTTTATGTGTTATTTATTTACTTTAGCTACGCAAAAGTTATAATATATTCGTTATTCGGATGAATCTCATCTGAAGCTTCGAAATGTGTCCATACGTGTCCAATTTTGCTCGATTTCTAAGCAAATTATGTGTTTTTCGCCATTTTTAAAGAACAATTTCATAGTCTAAATTTGAATAAGTTTTTATTCATCTTCTCCTGTGTGTACGTTTATATTTGATCGTGATTTGGACAAGATATTTTGGTATTATTAAGGATAAGATTATAAGATTATCTTGGTAACCTGCAACGCAAACTGCAAATCGTAATTACATTTGATAAGGCTAAAATAATTCCAAATTTGACTTTCGATTTCGATTCTTAAGCAAAATGTGGCCGGAAAACTGCAATTTTTGCGATAATTTTAGAGTTTTAAAAGTCTATTAGATAACTGCTCAGCCAAAGCGAAAATGTTTCCTTGGTAACAAACATTCCGTCAAAAGATTTATATTCAGTTCATACTTGATTTTAATATCTCCATTTTTGAGTCAATTGTAGCAAAAAATCTAAATCATTGCGTTCGTTTTTCGGGTTTGCTTCGGTTTTTCGACTTTATCTGGTTAAAAGGGAAATTGCTATCGCAAATCGGAGAGATCTCGACGATAGCTTAAAAACGAGTCCATATTTTTCTAGTTTATTATCGATGCTCAAACAAAAAGTTCCGAAAAACTGAAATTTTTTCGCATATCTCTTAAATCTGCCCGAAAGCTGTAAAATGAGTCTAAGACATTTAAGCCATCTTGAATCTTAAGTATTCTGTAGTAAAAAATCTGAATTGCTTGCGATTATTTCAGTGGACTATTTCGTGGGCTTTTGAATGCAGTACTAATGAAAGTGAATCTTTGGTGAGACTCCATGTTTGAATAATTGAATTTGAATGTATCCATGTTCGACTACTATACCTCGATTTTATGAGCAATATATGGCCAAAAACTTAAATTTAAGGTAGAATTTTCGGTTTTTTTGGTACTTATATGTCTATTGCTCAGCGAAATAAAAACATTGTTGGATTATCGGACGGATGTCGCGGAAACATCTACATAAATACCCTACAAGCCGCCTTTCGGCGTGTGGCAGGGGGTGTAAACACTAGTTAACTCTAAACTACTTCTTTACTCGGTTATTGTCGAGTATCGTTCGCGGAAAGAATTAATTTTTAAAACGATTCGTCATAGCATCTATTTCGTTTATCGAGAAATATTTCGTATAATTGCTCGTTTCTATTAAAATACTTTTGACCCTCGGATAAATCATCTCTATTGCTTATCAAGTGCTGTGAAATGAGTTCAATTTTGACAAGTCCATCTCGATTTTTATGCAAAATATGGCCAGAAATTAAAATTGTTCAGATTCGCCGTTTTTAGGGTGAACTGCTTTGCAAAGGTAAAAATCTATTCGCACTTCGGATGGATATTTTCTTGTCTTGGCTTCAAAATGAATGAAATTTGGACTAGTTTCGCTGGATTTTTAAGCAAAATTTGTCCAAAAAACTGAAAATTTTCCGATAATTTTTTGATTTTCGACATCCTTTGTGAAACTGCTCTGCAAAAGTGTAATTCTTTTCCAATTTCTGATATAATTAGCGAAAAGCTCAAAACGAGTCCAAAGTTTATTAGTTTAGTTTGCGTTCTACGGGAATTATGGCTAACACTTTTTTGAGTATACTGTTCTGCAAAAGGGAAAGTATTTTCCTTACATGTATAGATAACCTCAAAAGAATTAAAATGATTTAAAAATAAAATGATTTATCTCGATTTTTAAGCGAAAAATGCTAAAAAACGTTTTGGCTTTTGACGTTTGTTCTGGGTTTTCAGCTCCATGTAGGTTAATATATGTTCCTAATTTGAATGAATTTTCACAAAAGCTTCAAATTGAGTTCGTACTTTATCTCTTGATTTTATCTCAATTTTTAAGCGAAAATGGGCAAGAAACTGAAAAGTTTCCGATTAGTTTTGGGTTTTCGACGTTTCTCGGGCTCCACAAAATTTAAAAACTGTTAAAGATTCTGATAGAACCCGTTTAAAGCTTCAAAAAGAGCCCAAACTTGACTAGTTTTACTGGATTTTAAGCAAAGTTTGACCAAAAAGTTTAAATTTTTTCGCTAATTTACAGCTTTCGAGACATATTTCGTATTATTGTTCGTTTCTTATGAAACATCTCCGGCACTCTGACGCATTTCCTCAAGTGCTTTTAATTGAGTGCATTTTTGGCAAGTTTATCTCAAAATTTGAGAAAAATGTGGCCAGAAAACTGAAATTTTTGCGAGAATGTGGGTTTTCAAGAATTTTTGCGTAAACCGATCGGTGCAAGTAAACTTTTGATTAACTCCCGGATGAATCCTGTTGCAAGCTCCATGATGATACCCAGTTTGACTAATTTATGGCGATTCTTAGTATAAAGTAAGTAAATATTACTACAAATATTTTTTATCATTCACAAAAATGAATGGCTGAGAACCTGATGTAAATAGTAATGTTATATGCCAAAAACGCATACCTATTTAAAATTGTATGTATACCCTATCATCCCTTATTATATCCCTGGTACCCTATATCCCTTATATTTTCTTTTCTCAGCTTTACTTTACGAATACCACCAAATAACCATTACCAACTCTTACTCATGGTCTCCGACGTTTTCCATGCTAGCCCTTATGTTAAGACAATGATGAGGGGAAGGGAGGATTGGGGGGGACACCCTAAAACCCTAAGGAGTGGACCCGGCCAGATCATAGTGACGTGCATTGAGGTTCATCCCCATGCCTAGGGAGCCCTCTGCCACTGTTCGCTGGTTAACCGCGGGATCCGACCTCATAGACAAAAGATACGAACAGGAGTTATTGAGGACAGAACTCAACTCCTGCGCAAGAAGGTGAAAGAAAGGACCCTGGAAGAGATGCCTGCATCTGTAGGCCTTTCGGCTAGGGTCGAAAAGAACAAGGCATTATTCCCTCTTCCCCTACAGAGCAGGTGGTTAATACATACATGTATATTTATGCACTGCGTTCTAAACTACAAATACCAGAGACTGCCTCCTCCAAATTGAAATAGTTATGTGCAGCGATATACTTCTTTTGACTGAAGTATTCAGCTTAAATTGAATGGAAATAAACTGTCAGCACCCAAATGTTCAATGAATACTTTTGAAGGAAAATATCGGAAAATGTCTTAGATTACTGATTCCAGAATTATCATAACTTGTTTTTGTCTTGAAGCTTTAACTTTAATAAAACTACTTTTAAGTTGATAAAATTGCCTCATGATCTATGATAAATAAAGGCAGTTTAATTAAGAGGCAAGATTGTATTAAATAGGTCGAAAAAAAACTTGGATTACTCACGATTTCGTGCCTTAGTCAGTAGTAAAAGATGCTGATAAACACCTGTAGAATGAAGAATAAAATTAGTAAAAAACAAATATCCATTTTATAGTATGCACACAACAGATTCACTGGAAATACAGTTTTGATTATTTTATCAATATTGATCTTCTATTTATAATTATATTTGTAAACCTCTGTGACCATAAACTTATATATAAAATTGAAGTTTACATGTATTTCTTATGGAAATCCATGCGTGCAAATTTTGTTCGATTCCAGCAAAAACTATGGTATCCCACAGCCACACACACCAATAGAATCACTGCTGTATATAGTACATAGATTAATTCTTGGCACCACATTGACATCATTAGAAATCCAAAATTTGGAAGTCGCAAAGTCGCCCTCTAACGAAGGTACACAATTAAGGATAACCTTGGCCGAGGTTTGTCATCATAAATACTTTTCATGTTTTAGAAAACACAAATAAATTGTAAAAATATGTCTGTACCGTTACAGCTGACCGCGTTTCGTATTCAACCAGCATTGGATACGTTACTATTGATAGATTAATATGATTGTAAAATATATAATCATACTTTTATGCTATTTTGATCGACAGAACAGCAAAGCCTAATTATTGTAACCAATAGCTGATTTAAGCATTGGAATCGGACATCATCAATATCATTTTCGAATTTGAATTACTTATAATATCAATATAAAAAGCAACTCACCCACTATCCTTGCTTACCAACCTAAAGGGGTATTCCTTTCCATCTCTTAGTATGGCTTTTACTTCTATGAAATCATGACAGCGAATGATCCCACCGGTTGGACGAAGTCGCAATTTCCAACGCCCAAAAAGTCTCTCGAATAGCTTGAGACGGTGTTCTGGCGGATAACTTTATAGAAAGAGCACTTGACCGGTAATTGGGAGACCCTGGCTCGATTCTTAGTCCAGTAGGACTTTCTTCAAGTCTATTGGTCCTCGGGAATATAACAATTAATTATTTCTGCGGTAAAACAAGTGAAGAGTTCAGTTTTCACGCTGGTAACATTGCTTATCAAAAGCACAGATCAAGGAAGGAATTCAGGTCACAAATTGTTGTACGATAAGTAATGGAACTATAAGATTTAAAAATTAGCTCAGATTTTCTCCCAGTGTTCACAAAGATGCAAAGAGGGTATTAACCCTTATTAGTCTCGTGGGGTCAATTCACAATTGTGCTAAAGAAAATCGAAATAATAAACCCTCTACAAACAATTCCCAAAGTTTGAAACTCTTAGGTTAATCCTTCTTAGAAAAAATATCAATAATACAATTTACTGAAATTTTGGTACATTTTTAACATTCAATTTAATTAATAATTAATGGAAAAAGATATTCTTTAAAAGGTTACATTAATTTTTTAAAAGAATCATTTATGAATTATGATAAATTTAATCAGTTGATTTACTATTGAAAGAGGTCTTAAAAATTCAAAGAATTTTGGGGCTATGTTGACCCCACGCGACGAATTAAGTATTTTTTTTGACGCGACTAATTAAGGGTTAAGGATTGGAATCGGACACCATCAATATCTTTTGCATTCGAATTTTAAAAACATCAATATAAAAAGCAACTCACCCTTTATCCTTGTTTACCAACTTTTAAAGAATCAGCTGTTTCGTGACCTTGGTCGTGACTTTCACTTGCCTCGAAGATTCACTTTCCAAATCGGTGAGAAAAATCAGCGGAGTATTTAAGAGACGAGGATCATTCCAAATATCGGATACCAAAAATAAAGAGATGTTTATTAAGTATTATTATGAATAATCTTCAAGGGTTATCATTATTTTATTATAAATAAACAGTCATCACGTAAATATTACGAGGCTTGTCCAGAAAGTAAGTGTACTGACTTTTTGATGGTTACAAAAATTTTTATTTGAACAAAAAAATTACCTGGTTACATTAGTACATATGTAAGCTATTATTCGACATAGTCGCCATTCCTCTCAATGCAGATGGTGAACCGGGGTATTTATATTTTATGCCTTCCTCGAAGTAGTTTCCCACCAAACCCTTCGTCTATTTCTCCACCCCCCCCCCCTTCACCTCCTCGTCGGTTGAAAATCTTTTTCCACCTATGTGCAGCTTCAGGGAGGTAAAAAGATAGTAATCTGAAGGTGCTAGGTCAGGGGAATACGCGGGATTGTTCAGGACATCCCATTTGAACGAGGCGAGCAGTTCCTTCGCCTACACTCGATTCAACTTGTGTTGCTCTGTCAGCTGTTTTGGGACCCACCTCGCATATAGTTTCCGATATCCGAGGGTTTCGGTGATGGTTTTGTGTAGCAGAGATCTGGAGATTTGTGGAAACATCGCAGAAAGTTCATCCACAGTCAATCTGTGATCGTCGCGGAGCGAATTTTCGGATTTTTCCACAACTTCGACAGTCACAATTGAAGTTCCTCCGCTTCTCTGATCATTATGCACGGACGTATGACCGTTTTTAAACTCGCGATACCACTTGAAAACACTAGTGCGATTCATAGCTTTATCACCATAAGCAGTTTTTACTTCATTATAAACCACAAACGGAGTTTTTCCCTTCCAAACAAGGTAACAGTATTTCGCGTATTTCGCACTTTGCGGGAGATTGGGTTGACATTTTTCACGAAACTTATTGTCGCGTCGATAGTTCTCAACTTACTGACATTGAAATAGTCTTGTTGTGGAGGGGAGGAATCAGGCTACACGGCAGAGTAGCCAACATGTCAATTAAAAAATCTATCCGGCCGTGAGAGCCTCAGTACACTTACTTCGTGGAAATCCCTCGTAATTCAATTACCGATAGTTTTAAAATCATTGTATCGGCAAAACTTGCCTCAATCAGGGTTTAAAGTTATCGAGGAGATCTGTCGAAATATTTGAAATTGTATCTACTTTATAAAATTGTTAACGAAAAAAGGGGCAAACATGCGAAATTTTAGGAGAAAAATTTAGTTTATTTCGCCTAAGAATACACAAAGTTCAAAAAACGTAGTCGAATTTGTTCTCGTATTATAGATGTCGACGAGATTAAACCACATGTGATAAAAACTTTCCAAATCATCATGAAATATACGAAAAAGAGCAAAAACGCGAAATTTCGGTCGAAAATTTAAGTTTTTTTCGGCTTAATATGCTCAAATTTCTAGAAAACCTAGTAAAATCTCTACACGTATTCAAGATATAACCAAGTATGGTAAAAAATCTCCAATTTATCAAAAACTTTACCAAAACCAGAGCAAAAACTCGAAATTTCTTTTAAATATTTTAGTTATTTGGGCGTAAGTAGCTCAACCTTCAATTAAACCTAATCGAATTTGGACTGAAGAGATATGTCCAAATTTTAACAAAATTTGCGAGTAAATAAAAAAATATACGAAGAAATGGGCAAAATAGTGAAATTTCTGCCGAAAATTTAATTTTTTTTCGCCTAAAATTAGTCAAAGTTCCTGAAAATCTAGCTAAATTTTGCATTTTTTAAAGATTGCAACGAAATTTCACTAAATGTGTAAATATTTTCCAATTTTTGAAAATGCTTACGGAAAAAAGAGCGAAAATTAGAAATGTATGTAAAAATTTAAATTATTTTGCCTTTAACTGCTGAAAATTCGAGATAACCCAATCAAATTTGGACTAGTTTGAAAATAGCATAAAATTAAACATAATAATTTAGGCGTTGCATACAGTATTAATATCATTACATGAAATCGGCTTACGTGATAATAATATACGATTAAAAGGAATTTATTAAACGTTATATTCTTAATTTGTTACAAAGTAATTCCTCTGCTGTTATCACTTAAAAAATAAATTATACTATCGAAAAAGAATGAAAATATTATGGCTTGAATACGAATGAGTAGATAGTAATAAGAATGTAAAAGTAAACAATTATTGTGACAATTACTTTGCACCTTTGTACTGGTTCAAATTATCGAATGTGGTTATGATATTAGCTGGTTATGATGCTAAAAAAAATTGTTTGTGTGAAACTTAATAGCATACTTAAACAAACTTAATAAACTTTGTCGACAGTTTAGTTAAAATTAGTTAATAATTATTCATACTACTGTAGTCGCTGCTCGGTTCGACACTGGACAATTAAAATCCTCTCTCATAAGAAGTGTACGTAAAGTTCGTTTTTATCGATTGCAGACATTTTTTCTTTTGCAGAATTAATTCAGAAATAATGGTCGCACGAAATCGAGATGAATACCAAAAGAAAGGAAATTGAACAAAGATTCTTATTTTGGTCGTAGAATATCATATTCGAGCCGACATTGAGTTCATTCAGACAAAAAATAATAAATTTAATATTACATTTTTTAAGATTACACACCGAACAATTGGTTGATAATTACCAGAATTATTTACGAGTGGAATTCTTATACTGACTAGAACCGAGTAAATTTTTAAAATTGAGATCGTAGAATAGACACACTTCTCATATTTCTATGTTTAAAAAGTTTAAAAGGTGAAGTACAGTGATTCGGAGTAATTAAATGTTCTCATTACCATAAGTTTGAACTTCGACGTCTCCATGGGGATCTCCGGTATGGTTTTTCTCTGCGTAGTCACATTACGCCTGGGCAGTATCGATATGAATCGATTACAGCTATTCATTAATCCTTAAAGAAAAAAATATCCAAATTAATAATGCATCTAATAACAATAAAATATTTTATGAGAAGTGAAAAATAGTGACTTGACTGTGACTCGAACTCCGGTCTCTCACTTTCCGGACGGGTATTCTAACCTCTTAAATTCCGAGCTGCTTACTGGGAAGGAGACTGAGGTTCGAGTCCCAGCCAAGTCTCTATTTTTTCCTTCTTGTGCATCATTGTTTTAGTCACACACTTTACTCTGCTAAGTAAAATTTCGTTACCATCGTATATTGAAAAATAATTAAGTATTTTCCTTAACAGATGTGAACCTGTATGTAAAACCAAACTAATCATTTTCCAAATGAGGAAATCCGTTGTTTTCAAATTACATTTCCGTTGAAGATTTTAAAAATCTGGTTACCTTTATAAGAAGTGTCAATCGGAGAATCAATTCAGAAATTTAATCCTAAAAATTATAATCAATGATTCGAAAAAATTTAACTCAATTCTCAGAGATTCGTTTGTGACAAAATGTTATGAATGATTGACTAAATGTTGCTCTCAATATCGATCCTTCAAAGTTGAATAAGAATCCTGACAAAAGTACCAATCAAAATTAAAATTGTAAATTAATTCGGTAATAAATTAATATAATTCTAGTGAGAAAGATATTGAATTGATATTGATTCATTCCATTGACTGAAAAATATTGCAAAACGATAAAAATTGAATCTTCTGAACATTGATATACGAATAGTATCTCACTTTCTGAATTGTGACGGAAAAAATATGCGGAATACTAATTCTATAAGCATTTCTAAAAAAATCCAATATATTATCTGGATTATTTATATTTTCGGTAAATAAATTTAATTTTAATACCGTCATATTTGCTGGGGAAACTCACTACTTAATTTGTAAACACTAATACAACCGGAAAGTTTCAACTGAATTTTAAATCCCGAAATCCGTTAAAATAACCGATAGTGATGTTTCGTGAGACAACGCAAGAGTAATTAAAAAGGTAGTGAAAGTAAAGCTGAATCCTACGTATTAATTCAAAGCTATAGGGCACTCATCGATTACTGATTTAATGAAAAATAACTCATTCCTTATTCCTAGCCATTCGTTCAAACATGATCAGCGACTGAATTACTGAATGTTTTGAAATAGAGATGATTTGAAAGCAAGAGTAGTTATGATAAAGAAGGTCAACGCAAATGTAAAATGCTTTTTCACATGTGGAAAAGGAAAGTGCTTTGTATTCTCAAAACAAACAGCTGTCCCTTGACCTTCAGTTTCCCACCGAATTCCAGTTATTTATATCTGTATATTGTGTTGAAGAATTTGCTATAGAATAAAAAATAACGAGGGACTCACAATGGGAATACATTTAGTAGGTACGTACGTATTAAGGAAGAATTTCTCTTACTAGTCATGTAATGAAAAAACAATCGAATAAAGCTTTGATGAATCTACGTGGCGTAATTCAATTTGAATTCCGGATGTCCGTTACCGTTGGTGACTTCTCGTATTGATATCGTAAGGTTTTGAACCAGATCTTAAACCTCTAATTCATTAGCAGCCGTGTTTCAAATTTTCTCTCGTTACGTGAGTATTATTTACAAAGATTAACTTTCGATGAAACTGATGCTTGCAGGAGAATAAAACTGGATCACTTCTAGGTTAAAAAGTTATTTACTGCTCGAACAACGAATGTTTAGTGCATAGATAGATTATTTATAGCATACACTCTGGATGTAGCTTTGCTATCGCCTAGTATCCAGTTACAAGCAATATCTTTCAACAAAAAGGCTTTGTCGGTTAAACCAATAACATTTTCGACTATACGTCTTATTTTGTCAACATAAGTGCCCATATATTTTTACTTTCTCCCTATACGTAGTATAGAGAAAGTATTGTATTCGCAAAAAAATTCGATCTCCAGATTTCGACGGAAATAGATGTTTTGGGGCCCATAGAGCATGTTTAAGCTATTTTCCCGAACATGTCTGTCTGTGTGTCTGTCTGTCTGTCAGTCTGTCTGTGGTTAAAAAGTTTGTGTGCGCTCTATCTTAAAAAGTAATTATCCGATCATTTTCAAAATTCATATTTAGGATTTCCCTAACAATGCCAAGAGTTGATTAGTTTTTGGAGAATATCGCTTAACCGGAAGTTACGGTTTATCCGGAACAAATTTTTGTTTCTTAAATATCTCTGTAAGAATGCAATATAGGTATATACAATTACATACAAAAGTTATAGATAATGTACTTTACTACAACTTTTGTATTAAAATTGTTTTCGTAATACTGATTGTTTAGGAGTTATTCTTCAATAATGGTTAACCGGAAGTTGTTGTTTACCCAGAAAAGGAAGTTTTTCATACATATCTCTGTCAGAATGCAATATAGGTATATAGATTTACACACAAAAATTGTAGATTATGTATTTTACTACAACTTTTGTATAAAACATTTTTTCGTAACACTGATCGTTTAGGAGTTATTCCCCAATAATGGTTAACTGGAAGTTGTTGATAATCCAGAAATGGAAGTTTTTCATACATATCTCTGTCAAAATGCAATATAGGTATATAGATTTACACACAAAAATTGTAGATTATGTATTTTACTACAACTTTTGTATAAAACATTTTTTCGTAACACTGATTGTTTAGGAGTTATTCCCCAATAATGGTTAACCGGAAGTTGTTGTTAATCCAGAAATGGAAGTTTTTCATACATATCTCTGTCAAAATGCAATGTAGGTATATAAAATTATTTACAAAAGTTGTAGATAATGTACTTTGGTACAACTTTTGTATGAAACATTTTTTCCTAACACTGATTGTTTAGGAGTTATTCTTCAATAATGGTTAACCGGAAGTTGTTGTTTACCCAGAAAAGGAAGATTTTCATACATATATCTATCAGAATGCAATTTTGGTATATACAATTATGTACCAAAGTTGAAGATAATGTTTTTTACTACAAAGCTTGTATGAAACATTTTCCTGTAACACTCATTGTCTTAGAGTTATTTATATATTACCGGCATAGGCTTATGTTTTCAATAAATACGGAGAAAGTCATGTGTTGGCCACATCAGATTTTTACCTTTACCAGCTCTATCTACCCTTTTCGTGTAGATCTGTTTTAATGCGAAAATTAAGATAAATAACTTTGACTGACGGGTTTTTAAGTCCTAATGTTAGAATCAAGAACGTCAAGTACCGATATGACACATCTGCGACCATTGAATCCCTTACATTTCACGCTACAGCAATTATATCAAAGTCTATTTAAAAAGAAGGCAAAATCTAATTAGGTATCTTTGTTAACTTACCATTCGCTGAAAATCCTGGGTGAACTCGGCGATGGATGTTGAAAAATGAATTCCGGCCTTTTCCAAAAAATATAAACACTCTCCAACATTAATTATTACTAAGACATTATGCGTCAATAAACAAATCGTCACTTTGAAAAGCAATCACGAACTTGGATTGAGTTGGTAAATTCAAATCTCCAACGGTCTTTCCAAAAATCAGTTTGGCAGTACTTCCTCACCGGAAGAAATCTCGACAGGAACTGACAAAAAAACACTCTGCGCAACTGATGATCGAATTTGCCGTCACCTGATTGGTCGAAATGTAACCGTCTCCTAATCTGGCCCCGCCCACCAACCGCCTTGGAAATTTTCCACGACTGTTACCATTGCAAACAATTATATTTAGACGAATTTCAAAAAGTATAATTTTTAATATATATTTTCATATTTCTTTGTAAAAACATTATTTTCGTCGAAAATCACCCATATATTTCGCGATCTGGCAGAAGAGGTAGAAGAGGCGAAATCTTTGAAGACTGGATAAGAAATATATATTAACAAAAAACCAAAAGCATCTACTTTTTTTTCATTGATGTTTGTTAAATATATCAATATTGTCGACAAAGATATAATGATTTACAAATTCACATATAAAAGACGTCATCTTAAGGCAAAAGAATGGATATCGGTGCAGGGGATATCAATTGTGGACCGATAAAGACATCCAGCAGAGAAGAAAAGCAGCTAAGAATTCATGAAATTAGTGACCTTTACTTTCTCCCCTAAAATTTCCTATCTAATGTAAAAGGACTCGGAGTAAATAACCCTTCCACCAAAGACTTAGCCCAACTGCGAAGAATTTCCAGTTGCTAAACATCAGAAGGGTCGCATTTGAAGCTCAGAGAAGGAGCATCTCATCTGAAGTCTTTCATGTTGAAGACATCTCAATATCGTTACCTTTTAGTTTATACTTTGCACCTTGTTGGATATAGATTGCTAGGGAACTATCCCATGCATTAAACTTCCCAAAAATATATTGAAATTGCGAAGACCTCGAAATTAAAACGACTACTAAAAATCTTTTTGATGAAAAACTCTTTCTACTCTTTGAATTGATACCTAAATCCTTATAATTTCACTCTTGTTTCATCTGATCGTAAATTTGTAAATATTTTAGTAAATAATACAAATCACTACTGAAAGTTATCAAGTGCATGCAACGGCTTAAGTAATTGAGTTAGGTGACTATTTCTGCCATTGTTTAAATGTAAAGGATTAAATTAGACAAAAAGATATGCATTTTCTCAAAACAGCTTATGCTGTTCTTTCAACATCCCCTCATTATGATACTTTTTCTCTTGCTCATCAACTTGCTACGACTCCTTTCGAAGAGGTTTCGTAATCATTCAAAATAATTGAATCGAGTTGTAGATACCTCAATAACCTCCGTCTTTACTCAAAGACTTTACTCACAGGATGAAGGGCTTACAAATCCTTAGAGAACCAAGATTAGATAAATAGAGTAGAACAGGTGGCATCGTTAGATTTCTTCTTCGAAATTCAAATTTCACTAAGGATGAATTTTACCACCGTTTACCACCTTGATCAAGGGTTCGTTATAATTTTTTGATCGATTGCACAATGAAACATTTTGCCCTTGTAAGTGCTATCAATAAAGTCATGCTCATCAATACTAAACATTCTAGAATATGAAAATATTTGCACTGTGAATTCTGATATTAGAGAGCCAAGTGGAACCACTCTTTGCTTACCCATGAGGTGTAATTTCACATTCACATACGTATGGATTAAAATCAATACACCATATCATTTTACTTACAGTGGAACCTTGCACTTTGCAATTGTAACTTGATCGAAGGATTCCTAATTCTTGGTAACTGCAGCACGAAATCTATCAATCATCATAAGTATCTCCTTGGGAATTTTTCAATCACAGATTTAGAACAACACACTTTTCGGCACTTGATCTACGATATTGCTGTGAGTCGAGTCAAAGCCTTCAACTGTCTACAAACGTTCTTTATGTGTTTTCCATACGTATGCTCTAACGAAGCACATGTAACATACAGAAATCTAGCGAAAAAGGACTTCACTTCACTAAGACGAGCAATTTTAAGGACTTTAAAATTCTTTCGATTGTAGATCAGACAAATTCCCAGTACTTAGGAATTTGAAGTTACGTGAGTCAGACGTGGAAAGAAAGAACATCGTTTTCTGATCGTTCTGGAATTTTCGGAAGGAAACTTAAGGTGTCGTAATTTTACACAAGTGACAAGCGAGTTTAATGGATGACATATGGTTTTTTGCCTTTTTTTTTGTTTGCCCCTCTTAAAAGTCGGCATTTCTTACTTTGCTTTCCAAATCACGAGGTTATTACTAATGACAATGTCACCTGTCACCCCGATGTCTTTTATTTTCAGAACAATTGTGAGTAGCGTAGCGAAGACCGGTGTGTGCAGGAATTGACTTTGTTTCTACGAATAATTGACTTTCATGCGGTTTTGCCGACTAATAAGTATAATTATTACGTATCGTATTGATTATATTTGATCATAACGTGTGTTTGTGAGCTGTGTGGTAGCTATAACAGGGAGGGGGAATTGTGAGTTGTGCTGGAATATCGAACCTGGTTCTATGGATTGTGCTTCTTGTGCAAGTGAGTGACATACTATACAGCTTCTATGTTGTGTAGTATCTACTTCTATTCGAAGGTAATGATTATACGTGAGCAATCCTTTACGAAATTTATCTTTCTGCCATAACATTCGTTTCTTTAGCAATCATTCCAGAAGGTCTCTATGATCTAGCCAAGTCGTGTACGGTGTTAACATTTCAAATAGATGAATATATTCCCCAAACTAACATTCATTACTTCGTGTATTAATCAGACACGGAGATGTGGGATTATTTAAAAACGTGTGTCGTGATATGATAACTGATTGCCTTAAAGATTACCGCAGCTTGAAACGTTTACTTAGGCGAAAATTTCAACTGAATACTAACCTTATGTATAAAGCAGACATTGTGTTTGGCATCGATTAGAGTCCACGGCGTTTGTCAGAGCTGGGTAAAACTTTTCACAACTATTCTTCGAGATCAGGGAGGATCACCGTTTTATTTTGTTCCATAAGTTTTCGGGGCCCCAACCAAAATCGCTCAAACAGTTTTAATAACAAATACACGTAAACCTCATTTTTATCGCTTAATTTAATTTGAGGAATTAAATTATAAGGAATGGTGGTACGGAGTCGAGATAAGCACCAAAAGAACGGAAATTGAAAAAAAGATTCTTATTTCGGTCGTGCAGTATCGTTTTCGAATCTTCCTTTTGAGATTTTTGACAAAATGCACGTATATTTTCCAAAGTTTTGGATGTTATAAATAAGCAGTCCCCCAGTCAATAAATGCGATTGTTGAATCCATGCATTTTCCTAAATAGTTATAAAGATTTCTTTTAATATTTTCATAACTATTAAACAAGGGATGGTAATATATGAATATATACTCATTTTCGACCGACAGCTTGAATATACTTTTGAATTGTAATCTACTTCCTTGTGCCAACTTAGATTCTTATCTATAAATATGATTCTTTCCGTTATCGTTTATCGTTAGTTTTTGAGGAAATATCAATAGGTCGATAAAATAAATCACAATTAAATTCTTATTTTCACCACATTAATTGTTAATCAACATTATTTCAATGGCATTCCTAATTATTCGTTTTTCATTATCCATACCTAACCCAGTTAATACCAGACATCGTTAACTTCGAGGTTATTACAGAATTCGCTTCAAGTTTAAAGTATATTTTTACAATTAATTCCCTTTTCAAATATATAATTATTTAAACAAAATTCCGTTATTTAAAGCAATATTTAATTTTTTTCATTATTTTAGGTAAGTTTAAATGTAACGGTTGATGGGGGTAGGAGTGGGGAGAAAACAAATTTCCACCAATCAGAACACAGCTTGTCTTTTGTAAAGGTTTTTAGTGACAAAATTTTCAGTTCCCGTTGAGACTTCTTGGGGGAAAGGTCGAGGTGGTACACTTCCAGAGTAACGGTAAGAATTTGAATCTTTTTTCGTTATGTTTAAACTTTTGAAGTGCAGATATGTATTAAAAGCGTAGTGTATTTGGATGCAATGTATGCACTTAAACTATCTATAGCTAATCTACCATGACACAGAATATTTCTGTCAAGGATGTTTTCAGAATGAGTTTGTAGGATATTGGAGATTCGGCAAATGAAATTTGTATCGTATTTTCAACATCTTTGTAAATAGCAATAATTTTTTAAATGGATGTAATTTGGGTCTTTTTGTATCCATTAGAGAAGTTAATATTATCCTTTGCTATGCGACTTTTTCACTTAAAAGCGAGTTTGTCTCTTAAGTTGAGAAGTTTTATAAGCTCAATTATCATTTGCTAAGAAAAGCTTTCACTTAAGAATATATGTTACAGTTTTTAGAATTATTATATACTAAGTGTTGAGCTAAGTTATCGCTTAAGAAATGGAGTTATTATTTCCTAAGCCGATTTTTCACTTAAGAAAAGAAGTTATCATATGCTAAGCTAAGTAATTATGCGCTAAGCATCGTTTAAGCATTTAATGAGCGAAGTTACCGTTCGTTTAGTTTACCTGTAATCGAATAAGCGGATATGCATTGTGTGATACGTCTGACGATACGTTTTATGTCTTTGCAAAGTATTCGTTGCTGGAGCCGTGAATAACTTTTAACTCCGAAAACGTTCCAATTTTGTTCTCCTGCAAGCATTAGGTTTATTGGAAGTTAGTATTTGTAAATAATTCTCGTGTAACGAAAGAAAATTTAGAACACGGCTGTTAGTGAATAAGAGGTCAAAAATCGTTCGAGTTCAATACGAGAAGTCACCAATGGTAACAGACATCGGGAAATCAAATTGCATTTCGTCACATAGATTCATCCTTACTTTATTCTAGTGATCATTCTCTTGTGAGGTAACTTCTTCATTAATATGTATATAATTACTAAATGTATTCCCTTCGTTAGTGCCGCGCTATCTTTTTATAATACAGTACATGTATTCAAAGTTAAACACCGATTACATAACTGGATTTGGGTTGAAAGTGAAGGTCACCGAACAGCTGTTTGTTTTGAGACATTATTACACTTTCTCTTTTCTGTGCGAAAAAGGCCATCACCTTGACCTTTATAAACAGGACCAAAACCATATTCTCATGCTTCCGACATCTGTATTTCTAAATATTTCCTTTTTTTAGATCATCGATTCTAATTTTAACTAATCATATACCGACTATTGAGGAAATATCGGAAGTAGTTCAGTCGTGAATAGCTTTAGATTTTTATTTAGAAACTAAGTATCAGATTAGAGTTTTGTGAAATATTTTTTTTCTCATTTTAAGGATTAGATTTCTGAACCGAATATCTTTAATTTGCAACCATATTTTTCGTATCCTTAGTGGAAATATGTTTTGAACGTACGTATTTCCTCAATTGGCAAATTAACAGTTTTACTGCATGAATGCTCATGGAAATAAAATATTTAATTATTATTCAACAAATTATGGAAATTAAGTTTTACATAGCACAGGAAAGCATGTGAGACCCGGGTTCGAGTCTCAGCCAAGTCACTATTTTTCACTTCTCCTACAAACTTTAATTATTATTGTTATTCCATGCATTATTAATTTGGATTTATTTGTCGTTAAGGAATGACGGTGAGCTATAATCGATTCATATCCATTATGCACAGGCGTATTGTGAAATCAATCAAAAGCTATTGGTGCAGAGAGGAACCATTACTGAAGAACCCTTTAGAGACGTCAGAGTTCAAACTTAAGGTAATGAGTATTATAAGTTGTTTTGAATTACTGTATTTAACATTATGGTCTTGTTGATTTGAAAAATATTAAGTTTGTTTTGACTCGTAGAAACCAACTTTGTGGAAATCAACATTAAGAAATAGAACAAAATTTATTTGGGTTTTTCGCGGATTTTGAGCATTTTGTAGAAAAAAATTTAATATTTGTCACATTTCACATTTTTGTTCATAAGATCGTAAATATTTTGATAAATTGGAAGAGTTGTGTAAAGTTGGTATGTTTATTGAAATTCACAACAACTAGTCTAAATTTGAATAGGCTTTTTCGTATATTGAGAAATTTACGCCCAAGAAACTTTATTCGAGATTTTGCCATTTTTTTCGTAACCCTTATTGATTAATTGAAGAATTTTTATCACAACTGGTAAGATCTCGTAAGAAGTTTTACAATAAGTAAAGATTTTAGGGAGTTATCTGAAAATTTTATACATTAATATTGTACCCCGATTGAGGCGAGATTTAGAGATTTAAATATTGCATTAATCCACATCATTATTATTAATTTATAATAATAATAATAATATCTATTTAAGGACTATTCATTACGAAACTTAATTTAATCATATTATTATTTACAGGTAACCAATTACTTGAATTAAACTTGTTTTATAAAAACTTCGCATATTTAGAAAGTGAATCTTAGCTACAAGTGAAAATCACAACCAAGGTCGCAAGAAAGCTGATTCTCTAAAGGTGAGTGCAGCCACTTAGGAATTGAGCTTATCATTAATGCCTTCACTTAGCAGATAACCGTTTACTCAAACTTTTGACAACGCTTTTTTATAATTTTCAAATATTAAAATGCGTAATTTATAGAGTGTATATATGAAGAGAAATGTTATTATTTTTAATATTTGAAAATATGAAAAACCTATATCAAAACAATTCTAATAATAATTGGGTTTGATAACATTTATATTCTGATATATTTCACCATTATATATTGGAGGATGGTGAGGATCTAAAAGCCTTCTTAAGCAAATGTTGGGTGTGCAAGTAAAGATCAATAATTTGTAAACTGACTGGTCATGGAAATGGGAAGTATTCCAGGTGTGTCCCCCGAGAGAGATAGACGAAGAAGGAAAAAGATCCAAGCCGGAAAAATACTAATGTTTCCTAATCTTATTGAAGACAGAATACATTGTGGACTTATCTTAAATTGGTAAGCTATTGTTCATAAACATGTAGCGGCAGTCATAATCATCTCAAACTCTCCGTTCGCTTGTTATTTAGATGATGCATGGTAATAACAATGGGGAATATCCAAGGCCCTAAACATGGAGAGATTGACGAAGTTGGAGAAAGGATAAAAAATGGATCAATAAATATTGAATGTAACCTTAATGTAATTGAACTTAGAATACATTGTTGAGTTTTTCCAAATTGTTTAGCTATTGTTTATCAACATATAGTGATTGTCTCAAAAATCTCCTTCTCTCTGTATTTCATTTAGATAACTGCATGGTTATAACAATTAAGAGCATCCAAGGCCCTTACCCTGGAGATATTCATGAATGTGTATTGAGGATAGAAACTGCATAAATAAGTATTGAATGTTACTTTAATATTATTGTCCTTAGAAAACATAGTTTGAATTATTTCAAATTGTTTAGCTATTAGTTATCAACATGTAGCAATCTTCTCAACTACCTCCTTCTCTCTGTTTTTTTTTACTTAGATAAATGCATAGTTATAAAAATTAGGAGCATTCAAGGCCCTTACCTTGGAGTGATTGGCGAATGTGGAGAGATGATACAAACGGGGTAAATAAGTATTCAATTAAGCATAATTGTTATCGACCTTAGAAAGCATTGTTGAATTATTTCAAATAGTTTAGCAATTGTTTAACAACATATAGCAATTGCCTCAATTATCTCCTTCTCAGTGTTTTTCATTTAAATAACTGCATGGTTAAACAATTGGCAGCATCCAAGGCCCTAACATTGGAGATATTGACGAATGTAGAGACAGGACACAGCTAGGAAAAACAAGTATCTTCTCCTATTTGCATTTTATTTAAATAGGTGCATGGTTATAACAATGGGGAGCATCCAAGGCCCTTACCCTGGAGAGATTGACAAATGTGTGGAAGAGATATAAACTGGATGGATAAGTATTGAATGTTTTTTTAATCTTATTAAGCTTAGTTAATATTGTTGAATTATTTCTATTATTTTTGCTATTGTTTATCAGCATTCAGAAGCTATCCTAATAATATCCTTCTCCTATTTTCATTTTATTTAAATAGGTGCATGGTTATAACAATGGGGAGCATCCAAGGCCCTTACCCTGGAGAGATTGACAAATGTGTGGAAGGGATATAAACTGGATGGATAAGTATTGAATGTTTTTTTAATCTTATTAAGCTTAATTAATATTGTTGAATTATTTCTATTATTTTTGCTATTGTTTATCAGCATTCAGAAGCTATCCTAATAATATCCTTCTCCTATTTTCATTTTATTTAAATAGGTGCATGGTTATAACAATGGGGAGCATCCATGGCCCTTACCCTGGAGAGATTGACAAATGTGTGGAAGGGATATAAACTGGGTGGATAAGTATTGAATGTTTTTTTAATCTTATTAAGCTTAGTTAATATTGTTGAATTATTTCTATTATTTTTGCTATTGTTTATCAGCATTGAGAAGCTATCCTAATAATATCCTTCTCCTATTTTCATTTTATTTATATAGGTGCATGGTTATAACAATAGGGACCATCCAAGGCCCTTACCCTGGAGAGATTGACAAATGTGTGGAAGGGATATAAACTGGATGGATAAGTATTGAATGTTTTTTTAATCTTATTAAGCTTAGTTAATATTGTTGAATTATTTCTATTATTTTTGCTATTGTTTATCAGCATTGAGAAGCTATCCTAATAATATCCTTCTCCTATTTTCATTTTATTTATATAGGTGCATGGTTATAACAATAGGGACCATCCAAGGCCCTTACCCTGGAGAGATTGACAAATGTGTGGAAGGGATATAAACTGGATGGATAAGTATTGAATGTTTTTTTAATCTTATTAAGCTTAGTTAATATTGTTGAATTATTTCTATTATTTTTGCTATTGTTTATCAGCATTCAGAAGCTATCCTAATAATATCCTTCTCCTATTTTCATTTTATTTAAATAGGTGCATGGTTATAACAATGGGGAGCATCCATGGCCCTTACCCTATAGAGATTGACAAATGTGTGGAAGGGATATAAACTGGATGGATAAGTATTGAATGTTTTTTTAATCTTATTAAGCTTAGTTAATATTGTTGAATTTTTTCTATTATTTTTGCTATTGTTTATCAGCATTGAGAAGCTATCCTAATAATATCCTTCTCCTATTTTCATTTTATTTATATAGGTGCATGGTTATAACAATAGGGACCATCCAAGGCCCTTACCCTGGAGAGATTGACAAATGTGTGGAAGGGATATAAACTGGATGGATAAGTATTGAATGTTTTTTTAATCTTATTAAGCTTAGTTAATATTGTTGAATTATTTCTATTATTTTTGCTATTGTTTATCAGCATTCAGAAGCTATCCTACTAATATCCTTCTCCTATTTTCATTTTATTTAAATAGGTGCATGGTTATAACAATGGGGAGCATCCATGGCCCTTACCCTGGAGAGATTGACAAATGTGTGGAAGGGATATAAACTGGGTGGATAAGTATTGAATGTTTTTTTAATCTTATTAAGCTTAGTTAATATTGTTGAACTATTTCTATTATTTTTGCTATTGTTTATCAGCATTCAGAAGCTATCCTAATAATATCCTTCTCCTATTTTCATTTTATTTAAATAGGTGCATGGTTATAACAATAGGGACCATCCAAGGCCCTTACCCTGGAGAGATTGACAAATGTGTGGAAGGGATATAAACTGGATGGATAAGTATTGAATGTTTTTTTAATCTTATTAAGCTTAGTTAATATTGTTGAATTATTTCTATTATTTTTGCTATTGTTTATCAGCATTCAGAAGCTATCCTAATAATATCCTTCTCCTATTTTCATTTTATTTAAATAGGTGCATGGTTATAACAATAAGAACCATCCAAGGCCCTTACCCTGGAGAGATTGACAAATGTGTGGAAGGGATATAAACTGGATGGATAAGTATTGAATGTTTTTTTAATCTTATTAAGCTTAGTTAATATTGTTGAATTATTTCTATTATTTTTGCTATTGTTTATCAGCATTGAGAAGCTATCCTAATAATATCCTTCTCCTATTTTCATTTTATTTATATAGGTGCATGGTTATAACAATAGGGACCATCCAAGGCCCTTACCCTGGAGAGATTGACAAATGTGTGGAAGGGATATAAACTGGATGGATAAGTATTGAATGTTTTTTTAATCTTATTAAGCTTAGTTAATATTGTTGAATTTTTTCTATTATTTTTGCTATTGTTTATCAGCATTGAGAAGCTATCCTAATAATATCCTTCTCCTATTTTCATTTTATTTATATAGGTGCATGGTTATAACAATAGGGACCATCCAAGGCCCTTACCCTGGAGAGATTGACAAATGTGTGGAAGGGATATAAACTGGATGGATAAGTATTGAATGTTTTTTTAATCTTATTAAGCTTAGTTAATATTGTTGAATTATTTCTATTATTTTTGCTATTGTTTATCAGCATTCAGAAGCTATCCTACTAATATCCTTCTCCTATTTTCATTTTATTTAAATAGGTGCATGGTTATAACAATGGGGAGCATCCATGGCCCTTACCCTGGAGAGATTGACAAATGTGTGGAAGGGATATAAACTGGGTGGATAAGTATTGAATGTTTTTTTAATCTTATTAAGCTTAGTTAATATTGTTGAACTATTTCTATTATTTTTGCTATTGTTTATCAGCATTCAGAAGCTATCCTAATAATATCCTTCTCCTATTTTCATTTTATTTAAATAGGTGCATGGTTATAACAATAGGGACCATCCAAGGCCCTTACCCTGGAGAGATTGACAAATGTGTGGAAGGGATATAAACTGGATGGATAAGTATTGAATGTTTTTTTAATCTTATTAAGCTTAGTTAATATTGTTGAATTATTTCTAATATTTTTGCTATTGTTTATCAGCATTCAGAAGCTATCCTAATAATATCCTTCTCCTATTTTCATTTTATTTAAATAGGTGCATGGTTATAACAATAAGAACCATCCAAGGCCCTAAACATGGAGAGATTGACGAAGTTGGAGAAAGGATAAAAAATGGATCAATAAATATTGAATGTAACCTTAATGTAATTGAACTTAGAATACATTGTTGAGTTTTTCCAAATTGTTTAGCTATTGTTTATCAACATATAGTGATTGTCTCAAAAATCTCCTTCTCTCTGTATTTCATTTAGATAACTGCATGGTTATAACAATTAAGAGCATCCAAGGCCCTTACCCTGGAGATATTCATGAATGTGTATTGAGGATAGAAACTGCATAAATAAGTATTGAATGTTACTTTAATATTATTGTCCTTAGAAAACATAGTTTGAATTATTTCAAATTGTTTAGCTATTAGTTATCAACATGTAGCAATCTTCTCAACGACCTCCTTCTCTCTGTTTTTTTTTACTTAGATAAATGCATAGTTATAAAAATTAGGAGCATTCAAGGCCCTTACCTTGGAGTGATTGGCGAATGTGGAGAGATGATACAAACGGGGTAAATAAGTATTCAATTAAGCATAATTGTTATCGACCTTAGAAAGCATTGTTGAATTATTTCAAATAGTTTAGCAATTGTTTAACAACATATAGCAATTGCCTCAATTATCTCCTTCTCAGTGTTTTTCATTTAAATAACTGCATGGTTAAACAATTGGCAGCATCCAAGGCCCTAACATTGGAGATATTGACGAATGTAGAGACAGGACACAGCTAGGAAAAACAAGTATCTTCTCCTATTTGCATTTTATTTAAATAGGTGCATGGTTATAACAATGGGGAGCATCCAAGGCCCTTACCCTGGAGAGATTGACAAATGTGTGGAAGAGATATAAACTGGATGGATAAGTATTGAATGTTTTTTTAATCTTATTAAGCTTAGTTAATATTGTTGAATTATTTCTATTATTTTTGCTATTGTTTATCAGCATTCAGAAGCTATCCTAATAATATCCTTCTCCTATTTTCATTTTATTTAAATAGGTGCATGGTTATAACAATGGGGAGCATCCAAGGCCCTTACCCTGGAGAGATTGACAAATGTGTGGAAGGGATATAAACTGGATGGATAAGTATTGAATGTTTTTTTAATCTTATTAAGCTTAATTAATATTGTTGAATTATTTCTATTATTTTTGCTATTGTTTATCAGCATTCAGAAGCTATCCTAATAATATCCTTCTCCTATTTTCATTTTATTTAAATAGGTGCATGGTTATAACAATGGGGAGCATCCATGGCCCTTACCCTGGAGAGATTGACAAATGTGTGGAAGGGATATAAACTGGGTGGATAAGTATTGAATGTTTTTTTAATCTTATTAAGCTTAGTTAATATTGTTGAATTATTTCTATTATTTTTGCTATTGTTTATCAGCATTGAGAAGCTATCCTAATAATATCCTTCTCCTATTTTCATTTTATTTATATAGGTGCATGGTTATAACAATAGGGACCATCCAAGGCCCTTACCCTGGAGAGATTGACAAATGTGTGGAAGGGATATAAACTGGATGGATAAGTATTGAATGTTTTTTTAATCTTATTAAGCTTAGTTAATATTGTTGAATTATTTCTATTATTTTTGCTATTGTTTATCAGCATTGAGAAGCTATCCTAATAATATCCTTCTCCTATTTTCATTTTATTTATATAGGTGCATGGTTATAACAATAGGGACCATCCAAGGCCCTTACCCTGGAGAGATTGACAAATGTGTGGAAGGGATATAAACTGGATGGATAAGTATTGAATGTTTTTTTAATCTTATTAAGCTTAGTTAATATTGTTGAATTATTTCTATTATTTTTGCTATTGTTTATCAGCATTCAGAAGCTATCCTAATAATATCCTTCTCCTATTTTCATTTTATTTAAATAGGTGCATGGTTATAACAATGGGGAGCATCCATGGCCCTTACCCTATAGAGATTGACAAATGTGTGGAAGGGATATAAACTGGATGGATAAGTATTGAATGTTTTTTTAATCTTATTAAGCTTAGTTAATATTGTTGAATTTTTTCTATTATTTTTGCTATTGTTTATCAGCATTGAGAAGCTATCCTAATAATATCCTTCTCCTATTTTCATTTTATTTATATAGGTGCATGGTTATAACAATAGGGACCATCCAAGGCCCTTACCCTGGAGAGATTGACAAATGTGTGGAAGGGATATAAACTGGATGGATAAGTATTGAATGTTTTTTTAATCTTATTAAGCTTAGTTAATATTGTTGAATTATTTCTATTATTTTTGCTATTGTTTATCAGCATTCAGAAGCTATCCTACTAATATCCTTCTCCTATTTTCATTTTATTTAAATAGGTGCATGGTTATAACAATGGGGAGCATCCATGGCCCTTACCCTGGAGAGATTGACAAATGTGTGGAAGGGATATAAACTGGGTGGATAAGTATTGAATGTTTTTTTAATCTTATTAAGCTTAGTTAATATTGTTGAACTATTTCTATTATTTTTGCTATTGTTTATCAGCATTCAGAAGCTATCCTAATAATATCCTTCTCCTATTTTCATTTTATTTAAATAGGTGCATGGTTATAACAATAGGGACCATCCAAGGCCCTTACCCTGGAGAGATTGACAAATGTGTGGAAGGGATATAAACTGGATGGATAAGTATTGAATGTTTTTTTAATCTTATTAAGCTTAGTTAATATTGTTGAATTATTTCTATTATTTTTGCTATTGTTTATCAGCATTCAGAAGCTATCCTAATAATATCCTTCTCCTATTTTCATTTTATTTAAATAGGTGCATGGTTATAACAATAAGAACCATCCAAGGCCCTTACCCTGGAGAGATTGACAAATGTGTGGAAGGGATATAAACTGGATGGATAAGTATTGAATGTTTTTTTAATCTTATTAAGCTTAGTTAATATTGTTGAATTATTTCTATTATTTTTGCTATTGTTTATCAGCATTGAGAAGCTATCCTAATAATATCCTTCTCCTATTTTCATTTTATTTATATAGGTGCATGGTTATAACAATAGGGACCATCCAAGGCCCTTACCCTGGAGAGATTGACAAATGTGTGGAAGGGATATAAACTGGATGGATAAGTATTGAATGTTTTTTTAATCTTATTAAGCTTAGTTAATATTGTTGAATTTTTTCTATTATTTTTGCTATTGTTTATCAGCATTGAGAAGCTATCCTAATAATATCCTTCTCCTATTTTCATTTTATTTATATAGGTGCATGGTTATAACAATAGGGACCATCCAAGGCCCTTACCCTGGAGAGATTGACAAATGTGTGGAAGGGATATAAACTGGATGGATAAGTATTGAATGTTTTTTTAATCTTATTAAGCTTAGTTAATATTGTTGAATTATTTCTATTATTTTTGCTATTGTTTATCAGCATTCAGAAGCTATCCTACTAATATCCTTCTCCTATTTTCATTTTATTTAAATAGGTGCATGGTTATAACAATGGGGAGCATCCATGGCCCTTACCCTGGAGAGATTGACAAATGTGTGGAAGGGATATAAACTGGGTGGATAAGTATTGAATGTTTTTTTAATCTTATTAAGCTTAGTTAATATTGTTGAACTATTTCTATTATTTTTGCTATTGTTTATCAGCATTCAGAAGCTATCCTAATAATATCCTTCTCCTATTTTCATTTTATTTAAATAGGTGCATGGTTATAACAATAGGGACCATCCAAGGCCCTTACCCTGGAGAGATTGACAAATGTGTGGAAGGGATATAAACTGGATGGATAAGTATTGAATGTTTTTTTAATCTTATTAAGCTTAGTTAATATTGTTGAATTATTTCTAATATTTTTGCTATTGTTTATCAGCATTCAGAAGCTATCCTAATAATATCCTTCTCCTATTTTCATTTTATTTAAATAGGTGCATGGTTATAACAATAAGAACCATCCAAGGCCCTTACCCTGGAGAGATTGACAAATGTGTGGAAGGGATATAAACTGGATGGATAAGTATTGAATGTTTTTTTAATCTTATTAAGCTTAGTTAATATTGTTGAATTATTTCTATTATTTTTGCTATTGTTTATCAGCATTCAGAAGCTATCCTAATAATATCCTTCTCCTATTTTCATTTTATTTAAATAGGTGCATGGTTATAACAATGGGGAGCATCCATGGCCCTTACCCTGGAGAGATTGACAAATGTGTGGAAGGGATATAAACTGGGTGGATAAGTATAGAATGTTTTTTTAATCTTATTAAGCTTAGTTAATATTGTTGAATTATTTCTATTATTTTTGCTATTGTTTATCAGCATTCAGAAGCTATCCTAATAATATCCTTCTCCTATTTTCATTTTATTTCAATAGGTGCATGGTTATAACAATGGGGAGCATCCATGGCCCTTACCCTGGAGAGATTGACAAATGTGTGGAAGGGATATAAACTGGGTGGATAAGTATTGAATGTTTTTTTAATCTTATTTAGCTTAGTTAATATTGTTGAATTATTTCTATTATTTTTGCTATTGTTTATCAGCATTCAGAAGCTATCCTAATAATATCCTTCTCCTATTTGCATTTTATTTAAATAGGTGCATGGTTATAACAATAGGGACCATCCAAGGCCCTTACCCTGGAGAGATTGACAAATGTGTGGAAGGGATATAAACTGGATGGATAAGTATTGAATGTTTTTTTAATCTTATTAAGCTTAGTTAATATTATTGAATTATTTCTATTATTTTTGCTATTGTTTATCAGCATTCAGAAGCTATCCTAATAATATCCTTCTCCTATTTTCATTTTATTTAAATAGGTGCATGGTTATAACAATAGGGACCATCCAAGGCCCTTACCCTGGAGAGATTGACAAATGTGTGGAAGGGATATAAACTGGGTGGATAAGTATTGAATGTTTTTTTAATCTTATTAAGCTTAGTTAATATTGTTGAATTATTTCTATTATTTTTGCTATTGTTTATCAGCATTCAGAATCTATCCTAATAATATCCTTCTCCTATTTTCATTTTATTTAAATAGGTGCATGGTTATAACAATGGGGAGCATCCAAGGCCCTTACCCTGGAGAGATTGACAAATGTGTGGAAGGGATATAAACTGGATGGATAAGTATTGAATGTTTTTTTACTCTTATTAAGCTTAGTTAATATTGTTGAATTATTTCTATTATTTTTGCTATTGTTTATCAGCATTCAGAAGCTATCCTAATAATATCCTTCTCCTATTTTCATTTTATTTAAATAGACGCATGGTTATAACAATAGGGACCATCCAAGGCCCTTACCCTGGAGAGATTGACAAATGTGTGGAAGGGATATAAACTGGATGGATAAGTATTGAATGTTTTTTTAATCTTATTAAGCTTAGTTAATATTGTTGAATTATTTCTATTATTTTTGCTATTGTTTATCAGCATTCAGAAGCTATCCTAATAATATCCTTCTCCTATTTGCATTTTATTTAAATAGGTGCATGGTTATAACAATGGGGAGCATCCAAGGCCCTTACCCTGGAGAGATTGACAAATGTGTGGAAGGGATATAAACTGGATGGATAAGTATTGAATGTTTTTTTAATCTTATTAAGCTTAGTAAATATTGTTGAATTATTTCTATTATTTTTGCTATTGTTTATCAGCATTGAGAAGCTATCATAATAATATCCTTCTCCTATTTTCATTTTATTTATATAGGTGCATGGTTATAACAATGGGGAGCATCCAAGGCCCTTACCCTGGAGAGATTGACAAATGTGTGGAAGGGATATAAACTGGATGGATAAGTATTGAATGTTTTTTTAATCTTATTAAGCTTAGTTAATATTGTTGAATTATTTCTATTATTTTTGCTATTGTTTATCAGCATTCAGAAGCTATCCTAATAATATCCTTCTCCTATTTGCATTTTATTTAAATAGGTGCATGGTTATAACAATGGGGAGCATCCAAGGCCCTTACCCTGGAGAGATTGACAAATGTGTGGAAGGGATATAAACTGGGTGGATAAGTATTGAATGTTTTTTAATCTTATTAAGCTTAGTTAATATTGTTGAATTATTTCTATTATTTTTGCTATTGTTTATCAGCATTCAGAAGCTATCCTAATAATATCCTTCTCCTATTTTCATTTTATTTAAATAGGTGCATGGTCATAACAATAGGGACCATCCAAGGCCCTTACCCTGGAGAGATTGACAAATGTGTGGAAGGGATATAAACTGGATGGATAAGTATTGAATGTTTTTTTAATCTTATTAAGCTTAGTTAATATTGTTGAATTAATTCTATTATTTTTGCTATTGTTTATCAGCATTCAGAAGCTATCCTAATAATATCCTTCTCCTATTTTCATTTTATTTAAATAGGTGCATGGTTATAACAATAAGAACCATCCAAGGCCCTTACCCTGGAGAGATTGACAAATGTGTGGAAGGGTTATAAACTGGGTGGATAAGTATTGAATGTTTTTTTAATCTTATTAAGCTTAGTTAATATTGTTGAATTATTTCTATTATTTTTGCTATTGTTTATCAGCATTCAGAAGCTATCCTAATAATATCCTTCTCCTATTTTCATTTTATTTAAATAGGTGCATGGTTATAACAATGGGGATTATCCATGGCCCTTACCCTGGAGAGATTGACAAATGTGTGGAAGGGATATAAACTGGGTGGATAAGTATTGAATTTTTTTTTAATCTTATTAAGCTTAGTTAATATTGTTGAATTATTTCTATTATTTTTGCTATTGTTTATCAGCATTCAGAAGCTATCCTAATAATATCCTTCTCCTATTTTCATTTTATTTCAATAGGTGCATGGTTATAACAATGGGGAGCATCCATGGCCCTTACCCTGGAGAGATTGACAAATGTGTGGAAGGGATATAAACTGGGTGGATAAGTATTGAATGTTTTTTTAATCTTATTAAGCTTAGTTAATATTGTTGAATTATTTCTATTAGTTTTGCTATTGTTTATCAGCATTCAGAAGCTATCCTAATAATATCCTTCTCCTATTTTCATTTTATTTAAATAGGTGCATGGTTATAACAATGGGGAGCATCCATGGCCCTTACCCTGGAGAGATTGACAAATGTGTGGAAGGGATATAAACTGGATGGATAAGTATTGAATGTTTTTTTAATCTTATTTAGCTTAGTTAATATTGTTGAATTATTTCTATTATTTTTGCTATTGTTTATCAGCATTCAGAAGCTATCCTAATAATATCCTTCTCCTATTTGCATTTTATTTAAATAGGTGCATGGTTATAACAATGGGGACCATCCAAGGCCCTTACCCTGGAGAGATTGACAAATGTGTGGAAGGGATATAAACTGGATGGATAAGTATTGAATGTTTTTTTAATCTTATTAAGCTTAGTTAATATTGTTGAATTATTTCTATTATTTTTGCTATTGTTTATCAGCATTCAGAAGCTATCCTAATAATATCCTTCTCCTATTTTCATTTTATTTAAATAGGTGCATGGTTATAACAATGGGGAGCATCCATGGCCCTTACCCTGGAGAGATTGACAAATGTGTGGAAGGGATATAAACTGGGTGGATAAGTATTGAATGTTTTTTTAATCTTATTAAGCTTAGTTAATATTGTTGAATTATTTCTATTATTTTTGCTATTGTTTATCAGCATTCAGAAGCTATCCTAATAATATCCTTCTCCTATTTTCATTTTATTTAAATAGGTGCATGGTTATAACAATGGGGAGCATCCAAGGCCCTTACCCTGGAGAGATTGACAAATGTGTGGAAGGGATATAAACTGGATGGATAAGTATTGAATGTTTTTTTAATCTTATTAAGCTTAGTTAATATTGTTGAATTATTTCTATTATTTTTGCTATTGTTTATCAGCATTCAGAAGCTATCCTAATAATATCCTTCTCCTATTTTCATTTTATTTAAATAGGTGCATGGTTATAACAATGGGTAGCATCCAAGGCCCTTACCCTGGAGAGATTGACAAATGTGTGGAAGGGATATAAACTGGATTGATAAGTATTGAATGTTTTTTTAATCTTATTAAGCTTAGTTAATATTGTTGAATTATTTCTATTATTTTTGCTATTGTTTATCAGCATTCAGAAGCTATCCTAATAATATCCTTCTCCTATTTGCATTTTATTTAAATAGGTGCATGGTTATAACAATGGGGAGCATCCAAGGCCCTTACCCTGGAGAGATTGACAAATGTGTGGAAGGGATATAAACTGGATGGATAAGTATTGAATGTTTTTTTAATCTTATTAAGCTTAGTAAATATTGTTGAATTATTTGTATTATTTTTGCTATTGTTTATCAGCATTGAGAAGCTATCATAATAATATCCTTCTCCTATTTTCATTTTATTTATATAGGTGCATGGTTATAACAATGGGGAGCATCCAAGGCCCTTACCCTGGAGAGATTGACAAATGTGTGGAAGGGATATAAACTGGATGGATAAGTATTGAATGTTTTTTTAATCTTATTAAGCTTAGTTAATATTGTTGAATTATTTCTATTATTTTTGCTATTGTTTATCAGCATTCAGAAGCTATCCTAATAATATCCTTCTCCTATTTGCATTTTATTTAAATAGGTGCATGGTTATAACAATGGGGAGCATCCAAGGCCCTTACCCTGGAGAGATTGACAAATGTGTGGAAGGGATATAAACTGGATGGATAAGTATTGAATGTTTTTTTAATCTTATTAAGCTTAGTAAATATTGTTGAATTATTTCTATTATTTTTGCTATTGTTTATCAGCATTCAGAAGCTATCCTAATAATATCCTTCTCCTATTTTCATTTTATTTAAATAGGTGCATGGTTATAACAATGGGGAGCATCCAAGGCCCTTACCCTGGAGAGATTGACAAATGTGTGGAAGGGATATAAACTGGATGGATAAGTATTGAATGTTTTTTTAATCTTATTAAGCTTAGTAAATATTGTTGAATTATTTCTATTATTTTTGCTATTGTTTATCAGCATTCAGAAGCTATCCTAATAATATCCTTCTCCTATTTTCATTTTATTTAAATAGGTGCATGGTTATAACAATGGGGAGCATCCAAGGCCCTTACCCTGGAGAGATTGACAAATGTGTGGAAGGAATATAAACTGGATGGATAAGTATTGAATGTTTTTTTAATCTTATTAAGCTTAGTTAATATTGTTGAATTATTTCTATTATTTTTGCTATTGTTTATCAGCATTCAGAAGCTATCCTAATAATATCCTTCTCCTATTTGCATTTTATTTAAATAGGTGCATGGTTATAACAATGGGGAGCATCCAAGGCCCTTACCCTGGAGAGATTGACAAATGTGTGGAAGGGATATAAACTGGATGGATAAGTATTGAATGTTTTTTTAATCTTATTAAGCTTAGTAAATATTGTTGAATTATTTCTATTATTTTTGCTATTGTTTATCAGCATTAAGAAGCTATCCTAATAATATCCTTCTCCTATTTTCATTTTATTTAAATAGGTGCATGGTTATAACAATGGGGAGCATCCAAGGCCCTTACCCTGGAGAGATTGACAAATGTGTGGAAGGGATATAAACTGGATGGATAAGTATTGAATGTTTTTTTAATCTTATTAAGCTTAGTAAATATTGTTGAATTATTTCTATTATTTTTGCTATTGTTTATCAGCATTCAGAAGCTATCCTAATAATATCCTTCTCCTATTTTCATTTTATTTAAATAGGTGCATGGTTATAACAATGGGGAGCATCCAAGGCCCTTACCCTGGAGAGATTGACAAATGTGTGGAAGGAATATAAACTGGATGGATAAGTATTGAATGTTTTTTTAATCTTATTAAGCTTAGTTAATATTGTTGAATTATTTCTATTATTTTTGCTATTGTTTATCAGCATTCAGAAGCTATCCTAATAATATCCTTCTCCTATTTTCATTTTATTTAAATAGGTGCATGGTTATAACAATGGGGAGCATCCAAGGCCCTTACCCTGGAGAGATTGACAAATGTGTGGAAGGGATATAAACTGGATGGATAAGTATTGAATGTTTTTTTAATCTTATTAAGCTTAGTTAATATTGTTGAATTATTTCTATTATTTTTGCTATTGTTTATCAGCATTCAGAAACTATCCTAATAATATCCTTCTCCTATTTTCATTTTATTTAAATAGGTGCATGGTTATAACAATGGGGAGCATCCAAGGCCCTTACCCTGGAGAGATTGACAAATGTGTGGAAGGGATATAAACTGGATGGATAAGTATTGAATGTTTTTTTAATCTTATTAAGCTTAGTAAATATTGTTGAATTATTTCTATTATTTTTGCTATTGTTTATCAGCATTCAGAAGCTATCCTAATAATATCCTTCTCCTATTTTCATTTTATTTAAATAGGTGCATGGTTATAACAATGGGGAGCATCCAAGGCCCTTACCCTGGAGAGATTGACAAATGTGTGGAAGGAATATAAACTGGATGGATAAGTATTGAATGTTTTTTTAATCTTATTAAGCTTAGTTAATATTGTTGAATTATTTCTATTATTTTTGCTATTGTTTATCAGCATTCAGAAGCTATCCTAATAATATCCTTCTCCTATTTGCATTTTATTTAAATAGGTGCATGGTTATAACAATGGGGAGCATCCAAGGCCCTTACCCTGGAGAGATTGATAAATGTGTGGAAGGGATATAAACTTGATGGATAAGTATTGAATGTTTTTTTAATCTTATTAAGCTTAGTTAATATTGTTGAATTATTTCTATTATTTTTGCTATTGTTTATCAGCATTCAGAAGCTATCCTAATAATATCCTTCTCCTATTTTCATTTTATTTAAATAGGTGCATGGTTATAACAATGGGGAGCATCCAAGGCCCTTACCCTGGAGAGATTGACAAATGTGTGGAAGGAATATAAACTGGATGGATAAGTATTGAATGTTTTTTTAATCTTATTAAGCTTAGTAAATATTGTTGAATTATTTCTATTATTTTTGCTATTGTTTATCAGCATTCAGAAGCTATCCTAATAATATCCTTCTCCTATTTTCATTTTATTTAAATAGGTGCATGGTTATAACAATGGGGAGCATCCAAGGCCCTTACCCTGGAGAGATTGACAAATGTGTGGAAGGGATATAAACTGGATGGATAAGTATTGAATGTTTTTTTAATCTTATTAAGCTTAGTTAATATTGTTGAATTATTTCTATTATTTTTGCTATTGTTTATCAGCATTCAGAAGCTATCCTAATAATATCCTTCTCCTATTTGCATTTTATTTAAATAGGTGCATGGTTATAACATTGGGGAGCATCCAAGGCCCTTACCCTGGAGAGATTGACAAATGTGTGGAAGGGATATAAACTGGATGGATAAGTATTGAATGTTTTTTTAATCTTATTAAGCTTAGTTAATATTGTTGAATTATTTCTATTATTTTTGCTATTGTTTATCAGCATTCAGAAGCTATCCTAATAATATCCTTCTCCTATTTGCATTTTATTTAAATAGGTGCATGGTTATAACAATGGGGAGCATCCAAGGCCCTTACCCTGGAGAGATTGACAAATGTGTGGAAGGGATATAAACTGGATGGATAAGTATTGATTGTTTTTTTAATCTTATTAAGCTTAGTAAATATTGTTGAATTATTTCTATTATTTTTGCTATTGTTTATCAGCATTCAGAAGCTATCCTAATAATATCCTTCTCCTATTTGCATTTTATTTAAATAGGTGCATGGTTATAACAATGGGGAGCATCCAAGGCCCTTACCCTGGAGAGATTGACAAATGTGTGGAAGGGATATAAACTGGATGGATAAGTATTGAATGTTTTTTTAATCTTATTAAGCTTAGTTAATATTGTTGAATTATTTCTATTATTTTTGCTATTGTTTATCAGCATTCAGAAGCTATCCTAATAATATCCTTCTCCTATTTGCATTTTATTGAAATAGGTGCATGGTTATAACAATGGGGAGCATCCAAGGCCCTTACCCTGGAGAGATTGACAAATGTGTGGAAGGGATATAAACTGGATGGATAAGTATTGATTGTTTTTTTAATCTTATTAAGCTTAGTAAATATTGTTGAATTATTTTTATTATTTTTGCTATTGTTTATCAGCATTCAGAAGCTATCCTAGTAATATCCTTCTCCTATTTTCATTTTATTTAAATAGGTGCATGGTTATAACAATGGGGAGCATCCAAGGCCCTTACCCTGGAGAGATTGACAAATGTGTCGAAGGGATATAAACTGGATGGATAAGTATTGAATGTAACAATGGGGAGCATCCAAGGCCCTTACCCTGGAGAGATTGACAAATGTGTGGAAGGGATATAAACTGGATGGATAAGTATTGAATGTTTTTTTAATCTTATTAAGCTTAGTAAATATTGTTGAATTATGTCTATTATTTTTGCTATTGTTTAACAGCATTCAGAAGCTATCCTAATAATATCCTTCTCCTATTTGCATTTTATTTAAATAGGTGCATGGTTATAACAATGGGGAGCATCCAAGGCCCTTACCCTGGAGAGATTAACAAATGTGTGGAAGGGATATAAACTGGATGGATAAGTATTGAATGTTTTTTTAATCTTATTAAGCTTAGTAAATATTGTTGAATTATTTCTATTATTTTTGCTATTGTTTATCAGCATTCAGAAGCTATCCTAATAATATCCTTCTCCTATTTTCATTTTATTTAAATAGGTGCATGGTTATAACAATGGGGAGCATCCAAGGCCCTTACCCTGGAGAGATTGACAAATGTGTGGAAGGGATATAAACTGGATGGATAAGTATTGAATGTTTTTTTACTCTTATTAAGCTTAGTTAATATTGTTGAATTATTTCTATTATTTTTGCTATTGTTTATCAGCATTCAGAAGCTATCCTAATAATATCCTTCTCCTATTTTCATTTTATTTAAATAGACGCATGGTTATAACAATGGGGAGCATCCAAGGCCCTTACCCTGGAGAGATTAACAAATGTGTGGAAGGGATATAAACTGGATGGATAAGTATTGAATGTTTTTTTAATCTTATTAAGCTTAGTTAATATTGTTGAATTATTTCTATTATTTTTGCTATTGTTTATCAGCATTCAGAAGCTATCCTAATAATATCCTTCTCCTATTTGCATTTTATTTAAATAGGTGCATGGTTATAACAATGGGGAGCATCCAAGGCCCTTACCCTGGAGAGATTGACAAATGTGTGGAAGGGATATAAACTGGATGGATAAGTATTGAATGTTTTTTTAATCTTATTAAGCTTAGTAAATATTGTTGAATTATTTCTATTATTTTTGCTATTGTTTATCAGCATTGAGAAGCTATCATAATAATATCCTTCTCCTATTTTCATTTTATTTATATAGGTGCATGGTTATAACAATGGGGAGCATCCAAGGCCCTTACCCTGGAGAGATTGACAAATGTGTGGAAGGGATATAAACTGGATGGATAAGTATTGAATGTTTTTTTAATCTTATTAAGCTTAGTAAATATTGTTGAATTATTTCTATTATTTTTGCTATTGTTTATCAGCATTCAGAAGCTATCCTAATAATATCCTTCTCCTATTTGCATTTTATTTAAATAGGTGCATGGTTATAACAATGGGGAGCATCCAAGGCACTTACCCTGGAGAGATTGACAAATGTGTGGAAGGGATATAAACTGGGTGGATAAGTATTGAATGTTTTTTAATCTTATTAAGCTTAGTTAATATTGTTGAATTATTTCTATTATTTTTGCTATTGTTTATCAGCATTCAGAAGCTATCCTAATAATATCCTTCTCCTATTTTCATTTTATTTAAATAGGTGCATGGTCATAACAATAGGGACCATCCAAGGCCCTTACCCTGGAGAGATTGACAAATGTGTGGAAGGGATATAAACTGGATGGATAAGTATTGAATGTTTTTTTAATCTTATTAAGCTTAGTTAATATTGTTGAATTAATTCTATTATTTTTGCTATTGTTTATCAGCATTCAGAAGCTATCCTAATAATATCCTTCTCCTATTTTCATTTTATTTAAATAGGTGCATGGTTATAACAATAAGAACCATCCAAGGCCCTTACCCTGGAGAGATTGACAAATGTGTGGAAGGGTTATAAACTGGGTGGATAAGTATTGAATGTTTTTTTAATCTTATTAAGCTTAGTTAATATTGTTGAATTATTTCTATTATTTTTGCTATTGTTTATCAGCATTCAGAAGCTATCCTAATAATATCCTTCTCCTATGTTCATTTTATTTAAATAGGTGCATGGTTATAACAATGGGGAGCATCCATGGCCCTTACCCTGGAGAGATTGACAAATGTGTGGAAGGGATATAAACTGGGTGGATAAGTATTGAATGTTTTTTTAATCTTATTAAGCTTAGTTAATATTGTTGAATTATTTCTATTATTTTTGCTATTGTTTATCAGCATTCAGAAGCTATCCTAATAATATCCTTCTCCTATTTTCATTTTATTTCAATAGGTGCATGGTTATAACAATGGGGAGCATCCATGGCCCTTACCCTGGAGAGATTGACAAATGTGTGGAAGGGATATAAACTGGGTGGATAAGTATTGAATGTTTTTTTAATCTTATTAAGCTTAGTTAATATTGTTGAATTATTTCTATTATTTTTGCTATTGTTTATCAGCATTCAGAAGCTATCCTAATAATATCCTTCTCCTATTTTCATTTTATTTAAATAGGTGCATGGTTATAACAATGGGGAGCATCCATGGCCCTTACCCTGGAGAGATTGACAAATGTGTGGAAGGGATATAAACTGGGTGGATAAGTATTGAATGTTTTTTTAATCTTATTTAGCTTAGTTAATATTGTTGAATTATTTCTATTATTTTTGCTATTGTTTATCAGCATTCAGAAGCTATCCTAATAATATCCTTCTCCTATTTGCATTTTATTTAAATAGGTGCATGGTTATAACAATGGGGACCATCCAAGGCCCTTAACCTGGAGAGATTGACAAATGTGTGGAAGGGATATAAACTGGATGGATAAGTATTGAATGTTTTTTTAATCTTATTAAGCTTAGTTAATATTATTGAATTATTTCTATTATTTTTGCTATTGTTTATCAGCATTCAGAAGCTATCCTAATAATATCCTTCTCCTATTTTCATTTTATTTAAATAGGTGCATGGTTATAACAATGGGGAGCATCCATGGCCCTTACCCAGGAGAGATTGACAAATGTGTGGAAGGGATATAAACTGGGTGGATAAGTATTGAATGTTTTTTTAATCTTATTAAGCTTAGTTAATATTGTTGAATTATTTCTATTATTTTTGCTATTGTTTATCAGCATTCAGAAGCTATCCTAATAATATCCTTCTCCTATTTTCATTTTATTTAAATAGGTGCATGGTTATAACAATGGGGAGCATCCAAGGCCCTTACCCTGGAGAGATTGACAAATGTGTGGAAGGGATATAAACTGGATTGATAAGTATTGAATGTTTTTTTAATCTTATTAAGCTTAGTTAATATTGTTGAATTATTTCTATTATTTTTGCTATTGTTTATCAGCATTCAGAAGCTATCCTAATAATATCCTTCTCCTATTTGCATTTTATTTAAATAGGTGCATGGTTATAACAATGGGGAGCATCCAAGGCCCTTACCCTGGAGAGATTGACAAATGTGTGGAAGGGATATAAACTGGATGGATAAGTATTGAATGTTTTTTTAATCTTATTAAGCTTAGTAAATATTGTTGAATTATTTCTATTATTTTTGCTATTGTTTATCAGCATTGAGAAGCTATCATAATAATATCCTTCTCCTATTTTCATTTTATTTATATAGGTGCATGGTTATAACAATGGGGAGCATCCAAGGCCCTTACCCTGGAGAGATTGACAAATGTGTGGAAGGGATATAAACTGGATGGATAAGTATTGAATGTTTTTTTAATCTTATTAAGCTTAGTTAATATTGTTGAATTATTTCTATTATTTTTGCTATTGTTTATCAGCATTGAGAAGCTATCCTAATAATATCCTTCTCCTATTTGCATTTTATTTAAATAGGTGCATGGTTATAACAATGGGGAGCATCCAAGGCCCTTACCCTGGAGAGATTGACAAATGTGTGGAAGGGATATAAACTGGATGGATAAGTATTGAATGTTTTTTTAATCTTATTAAGCTTAGTAAATATTGTTGAATTATTTCTATTATTTTTGCTATTGTTTATCAGCATTCAGAAGCTATCCTAATAATATCCTTCTCCTATTTTCATTTTATTTAAATAGGTGCATGGTTATAACAATGGGGAGCATCCAAGGCCCTTACCCTGGAGAGATTGACAAATGTGTGGAAGGGATATAAACTGGATGGATAAGTATTGAATGTTTTTTTAATCTTATTAAGCTTAGTAAATATTGTTGAATTATTTCTATTATTTTTGCTATTGTTTATCAGCATTCAGAAGCTATCCTAATAATATCCTTCTCCTATTTTCATTTTATTTAAATAGGTGCATGGTTATAACAATGGGGAGCATCCAAGGCCCTTACCCTGGAGAGATTGACAAATGTGTGGAAGGAATATAAACTGGATGGATAAGTATTGAATGTTTTTTTAATCTTATTAAGCTTAGTTAATATTGTTGAATTATTTCTATTATTTTTGCTATTGTTTATCAGCATTCAGAAGCTATCCTAATAATATCCTTCTCCTATTTGCATTTTATTTAAATAGGTGCATGGTTATAACAATGGGGAGCATCCAAGGCCCTTACCCTGGAGAGATTGACAAATGTGTGGAAGGGATATAAACTGGATGGATAAGTATTGAATGTTTTTTTAATCTTATTAAGCTTAGTAAATATTGTTGAATTATTTCTATTATTTTTGCTATTGTTTATCAGCATTAAGAAGCTATCCTAATAATATCCTTCTCCTATTTTCATTTTATTTAAATAGGTGCATGGTTATAACAATGGGGAGCATCCAAGGCCCTTACCCTGGAGAGATTGACAAATGTGTGGAAGGGATATAAACTGGATGGATAAGTATTGAATGTTTTTTTAATCTTATTAAGCTTAGTAAATATTGTTGAATTATTTCTATTATTTTTGCTATTGTTTATCAGCATTCAGAAGCTATCCTAATAATATCCTTCTCCTATTTTCATTTTATTTAAATAGGTGCATGGTTATAACAATGGGGAGCATCCAAGGCCCTTACCCTGGAGAGATTGACAAATGTGTGGAAGGAATATAAACTGGATGGATAAGTATTGAATGTTTTTTTAATCTTATTAAGCTTAGTTAATATTGTTGAATTATTTCTATTATTTTTGCTATTGTTTATCAGCATTCAGAAGCTATCCTAATAATATCCTTCTCCTATTTTCATTTTATTTAAATAGGTGCATGGTTATAACAATGGGGAGCATCCAAGGCCCTTACCCTGGAGAGATTGACAAATGTGTGGAAGGGATATAAACTGGATGGATAAGTATTGAATGTTTTTTTAATCTTATTAAGCTTAGTTAATATTGTTGAATTATTTCTATTATTTTTGCTATTGTTTATCAGCATTCAGAAGCTATCCTAATAATATCCTTCTCCTATTTTCATTTTATTTAAAAAGGTGCATGGTTATAACAATGGGGAGCATCCAAGGCCCTTACCCTGGAGAGATTGACAAATGTGTGGAAGGGATGTAAACTGGATGGATAAGTATTGAATGTTTTTTTAATCTTATTAAGCTTAGTAAATATTGTTGAATTATTTCTATTATTTTTGCTATTGTTTATCAGCATTCAGAAGCTATCCTAATAATATCCTTCTCCTATTTTCATTTTATTTAAATAGGTGCATGGTTATAACAATGGGGAGCATCCAAGGCCCTTACCCTGGAGAGATTGACAAATGTGTGGAAGGAATATAAACTGGATGGATAAGTATTGAATGTTTTTTTAATCTTATTAAGCTTAGTTAATATTGTTGAATTATTTCTATTATTTTTGCTATTGTTTATCAGCATTCAGAAGCTATCCTAATAATATCCTTCTCCTATTTGCATTTTATTTAAATAGGTGCATGGTTATAACAATGGGGAGCATCCAAGGCCCTTACCCTGGAGAGATTGATAAATGTGTGGAAGGGATATAAACTGGATGGATAAGTATTGAATGTTTTTTTAATCTTATTAAGCTTAGTTAATATTGTTGAATTATTTCTATTATTTTTGCTATTGTTTATCAGCATTCAGAAGCTATCCTAATAATATCCTTCTCCTATTTTCATTTTATTTAAATAGGTGCATGGTTATAACAATGGGGAGCATCCAAGGCCCTTACCCTGGAGAGATTGACAAATGTGTGGAAGGGATATAAACTGGATGGATAAGTATTGAATGTTTTTTTAATCTTATTAAGCTTAGTTAATATTGTTGAATTATTTCTATTATTTTTGCTATTGTTTATCAGCATTCAGAAACTATCCTAATAATATCCTTCTCCTATTTTCATTTTATTTAAATAGGTGCATGGTTATAACAATGGGGAGCATCCAAGGCCCTTACCCTGGAGAGATTGACAAATGTGTGGAAGGGATATAAACTGGATGGATAAGTATTGAATGTTTTTTTAATCTTATTAAGCTTAGTAAATATTGTTGAATTATTTCTATTATTTTTGCTATTGTTTATCAGCATTCAGAAGCTATCCTAATAATATCCTTCTCCTATTTTCATTTTATTTAAATAGGTGCATGGTTATAACAATGGGGAGCATCCAAGGCCCTTACCCTGGAGAGATTGACAAATGTGTGGAAGGAATATAAACTGGATGGATAAGTATTGAATGTTTTTTTAATCTTATTAAGCTTAGTTAATATTGTTGAATTATTTCTATTATTTTTGCTATTGTTTATCAGCATTCAGAAGCTATCCTAATAATATCCTTCTCCTATTTGCATTTTATTTAAATAGGTGCATGGTTATAACAATGGGGAGCATCCAAGGCCCTTACCCTGGAGAGATTGATAAATGTGTGGAAGGGATATAAACTTGATGGATAAGTATTGAATGTTTTTTTAATCTTATTAAGCTTAGTTAATATTGTTGAATTATTTCTATTATTTTTGCTATTGTTTATCAGCATTCAGAAGCTATCCTAATAATATCCTTCTCCTATTTTCATTTTATTTAAATAGGTGCATGGTTATAACAATGGGGAGCATCCAAGGCCCTTACCCTGGAGAGATTGACAAATGTGTGGAAGGAATATAAACTGGATGGATAAGTATTGAATGTTTTTTTAATCTTATTAAGCTTAGTAAATATTGTTGAATTATTTCTATTATTTTTGCTATTGTTTATCAGCATTCAGAAGCTATCCTAATAATATCCTTCTCCTATTTTCATTTTATTTAAATAGGTGCATGGTTATAACAATGGGGAGCATCCAAGGCCCTTACCCTGGAGAGATTGACAAATGTGTGGAAGGGATATAAACTGGATGGATAAGTATTGAATGTTTTTTTAATCTTATTAAGCTTAGTTAATATTGTTGAATTATTTCTATTATTTTTGCTATTGTTTATCAGCATTCAGAAGCTATCCTAATAATATCCTTCTCCTATTTGCATTTTATTTAAATAGGTGCATGGTTATAACATTGGGGAGCATCCAAGGCCCTTACCCTGGAGAGATTGACAAATGTGTGGAAGGGATATAAACTGGATGGATAAGTATTGAATGTTTTTTTAATCTTATTAAGCTTAGTTAATATTGTTGAATTATTTCTATTATTTTTGCTATTGTTTATCAGCATTCAGAAGCTATCCTAATAATATCCTTCTCCTATTTGCATTTTATTTAAATAGGTGCATGGTTATAACAATGGGGAGCATCCAAGGCCCTTACCCTGGAGAGATTGACAAATGTGTGGAAGGGATATAAACTGGATGGATAAGTATTGATTGTTTTTTTAATCTTATTAAGCTTAGTAAATATTGTTGAATTATTTCTATTATTTTTGCTATTGTTTATCAGCATTCAGAAGCTATCCTAATAATATCCTTCTCCTATTTGCATTTTATTTAAATAGGTGCATGGTTATAACAATGGGGAGCATCCAAGGCCCTTACCCTGGAGAGATTGACAAATGTGTGGAAGGGATATAAACTGGATGGATAAGTATTGAATGTTTTTTTAATCTTATTAAGCTTAGTTAATATTGTTGAATTATTTCTATTATTTTTGCTATTGTTTATCAGCATTCAGAAGCTATCCTAATAATATCCTTCTCCTATTTGCATTTTATTGAAATAGGTGCATGGTTATAACAATGGGGAGCATCCAAGGCCCTTACCCTGGAGAGATTGACAAATGTGTGGAAGGGATATAAACTGGATGGATAAGTATTGATTGTTTTTTTAATCTTATTAAGCTTAGTAAATATTGTTGAATTATTTTTATTATTTTTGCTATTGTTTATCAGCATTCAGAAGCTATCCTAGTAATATCCTTCTCCTATTTTCATTTTATTTAAATAGGTGCATGGTTATAACAATGGGGAGCATCCAAGGCCCTTACCCTGGAGAGATTGACAAATGTGTCGAAGGGATATAAACTGGATGGATAAGTATTGAATGTAACAATGGGGAGCATCCAAGGCCCTTACCCTGGAGAGATTGACAAATGTGTGGAAGGGATATAAACTGGATGGATAAGTATTGAATGTTTTTTTAATCTTATTAAGCTTAGTAAATATTGTTGAATTATGTCTATTATTTTTGCTATTGTTTAACAGCATTCAGAAGCTATCCTAATAATATCCTTCTCCTATTTGCATTTTATTTAAATAGGTGCATGGTTATAACAATGGGGAGCATCCAAGGCCCTTACCCTGGAGAGATTAACAAATGTGTGGAAGGGATATAAACTGGATGGATAAGTATTGAATGTTTTTTTAATCTTATTAAGCTTAGTAAATATTGTTGAATTATTTCTATTATTTTTGCTATTGTTTATCAGCATTCAGAAGCTATCCTAATAATATCCTTCTCCTATTTTCATTTTATTTAAATAGGTGCATGGTTATAACAATGGGGAGCATCCAAGGCCCTTACCCTGGAGAGATTGACAAATGTGTGGAAGGGATATAAACTGGATGGATAAGTATTGAATGTTTTTTTACTCTTATTAAGCTTAGTTAATATTGTTGAATTATTTCTATTATTTTTGCTATTGTTTATCAGCATTCAGAAGCTATCCTAATAATATCCTTCTCCTATTTTCATTTTATTTAAATAGACGCATGGTTATAACAATGGGGAGCATCCAAGGCCCTTACCCTGGAGAGATTAACAAATGTGTGGAAGGGATATAAACTGGATGGATAAGTATTGAATGTTTTTTTAATCTTATTAAGCTTAGTTAATATTGTTGAATTATTTCTATTATTTTTGCTATTGTTTATCAGCATTCAGAAGCTATCCTAATAATATCCTTCTCCTATTTGCATTTTATTTAAATAGGTGCATGGTTATAACAATGGGGAGCATCCAAGGCCCTTACCCTGGAGAGATTGACAAATGTGTGGAAGGGATATAAACTGGATGGATAAGTATTGAATGTTTTTTTAATCTTATTAAGCTTAGTAAATATTGTTGAATTATTTCTATTATTTTTGCTATTGTTTATCAGCATTGAGAAGCTATCATAATAATATCCTTCTCCTATTTTCATTTTATTTATATAGGTGCATGGTTATAACAATGGGGAGCATCCAAGGCCCTTACCCTGGAGAGATTGACAAATGTGTGGAAGGGATATAAACTGGATGGATAAGTATTGAATGTTTTTTTAATCTTATTAAGCTTAGTAAATATTGTTGAATTATTTCTATTATTTTTGCTATTGTTTATCAGCATTCAGAAGCTATCCTAATAATATCCTTCTCCTATTTGCATTTTATTTAAATAGGTGCATGGTTATAACAATGGGGAGCATCCAAGGCACTTACCCTGGAGAGATTGACAAATGTGTGGAAGGGATATAAACTGGGTGGATAAGTATTGAATGTTTTTTAATCTTATTAAGCTTAGTTAATATTGTTGAATTATTTCTATTATTTTTGCTATTGTTTATCAGCATTCAGAAGCTATCCTAATAATATCCTTCTCCTATTTTCATTTTATTTAAATAGGTGCATGGTCATAACAATAGGGACCATCCAAGGCCCTTACCCTGGAGAGATTGACAAATGTGTGGAAGGGATATAAACTGGATGGATAAGTATTGAATGTTTTTTTAATCTTATTAAGCTTAGTTAATATTGTTGAATTAATTCTATTATTTTTGCTATTGTTTATCAGCATTCAGAAGCTATCCTAATAATATCCTTCTCCTATTTTCATTTTATTTAAATAGGTGCATGGTTATAACAATAAGAACCATCCAAGGCCCTTACCCTGGAGAGATTGACAAATGTGTGGAAGGGTTATAAACTGGGTGGATAAGTATTGAATGTTTTTTTAATCTTATTAAGCTTAGTTAATATTGTTGAATTATTTCTATTATTTTTGCTATTGTTTATCAGCATTCAGAAGCTATCCTAATAATATCCTTCTCCTATGTTCATTTTATTTAAATAGGTGCATGGTTATAACAATGGGGAGCATCCATGGCCCTTACCCTGGAGAGATTGACAAATGTGTGGAAGGGATATAAACTGGGTGGATAAGTATTGAATGTTTTTTTAATCTTATTAAGCTTAGTTAATATTGTTGAATTATTTCTATTATTTTTGCTATTGTTTATCAGCATTCAGAAGCTATCCTAATAATATCCTTCTCCTATTTTCATTTTATTTCAATAGGTGCATGGTTATAACAATGGGGAGCATCCATGGCCCTTACCCTGGAGAGATTGACAAATGTGTGGAAGGGATATAAACTGGGTGGATAAGTATTGAATGTTTTTTTAATCTTATTAAGCTTAGTTAATATTGTTGAATTATTTCTATTATTTTTGCTATTGTTTATCAGCATTCAGAAGCTATCCTAATAATATCCTTCTCCTATTTTCATTTTATTTAAATAGGTGCATGGTTATAACAATGGGGAGCATCCATGGCCCTTACCCTGGAGAGATTGACAAATGTGTGGAAGGGATATAAACTGGGTGGATAAGTATTGAATGTTTTTTTAATCTTATTTAGCTTAGTTAATATTGTTGAATTATTTCTATTATTTTTGCTATTGTTTATCAGCATTCAGAAGCTATCCTAATAATATCCTTCTCCTATTTGCATTTTATTTAAATAGGTGCATGGTTATAACAATGGGGACCATCCAAGGCCCTTAACCTGGAGAGATTGACAAATGTGTGGAAGGGATATAAACTGGATGGATAAGTATTGAATGTTTTTTTAATCTTATTAAGCTTAGTTAATATTATTGAATTATTTCTATTATTTTTGCTATTGTTTATCAGCATTCAGAAGCTATCCTAATAATATCCTTCTCCTATTTTCATTTTATTTAAATAGGTGCATGGTTATAACAATGGGGAGCATCCATGGCCCTTACCCAGGAGAGATTGACAAATGTGTGGAAGGGATATAAACTGGGTGGATAAGTATTGAATGTTTTTTTAATCTTATTAAGCTTAGTTAATATTGTTGAATTATTTCTATTATTTTTGCTATTGTTTATCAGCATTCAGAAGCTATCCTAATAATATCCTTCTCCTATTTTCATTTTATTTAAATAGGTGCATGGTTATAACAATGGGGAGCATCCAAGGCCCTTACCCTGGAGAGATTGACAAATGTGTGGAAGGGATATAAACTGGATTGATAAGTATTGAATGTTTTTTTAATCTTATTAAGCTTAGTTAATATTGTTGAATTATTTCTATTATTTTTGCTATTGTTTATCAGCATTCAGAAGCTATCCTAATAATATCCTTCTCCTATTTGCATTTTATTTAAATAGGTGCATGGTTATAACAATGGGGAGCATCCAAGGCCCTTACCCTGGAGAGATTGACAAATGTGTGGAAGGGATATAAACTGGATGGATAAGTATTGAATGTTTTTTTAATCTTATTAAGCTTAGTAAATATTGTTGAATTATTTCTATTATTTTTGCTATTGTTTATCAGCATTGAGAAGCTATCATAATAATATCCTTCTCCTATTTTCATTTTATTTATATAGGTGCATGGTTATAACAATGGGGAGCATCCAAGGCCCTTACCCTGGAGAGATTGACAAATGTGTGGAAGGGATATAAACTGGATGGATAAGTATTGAATGTTTTTTTAATCTTATTAAGCTTAGTTAATATTGTTGAATTATTTCTATTATTTTTGCTATTGTTTATCAGCATTGAGAAGCTATCCTAATAATATCCTTCTCCTATTTGCATTTTATTTAAATAGGTGCATGGTTATAACAATGGGGAGCATCCAAGGCCCTTACCCTGGAGAGATTGACAAATGTGTGGAAGGGATATAAACTGGATGGATAAGTATTGAATGTTTTTTTAATCTTATTAAGCTTAGTAAATATTGTTGAATTATTTCTATTATTTTTGCTATTGTTTATCAGCATTCAGAAGCTATCCTAATAATATCCTTCTCCTATTTTCATTTTATTTAAATAGGTGCATGGTTATAACAATGGGGAGCATCCAAGGCCCTTACCCTGGAGAGATTGACAAATGTGTGGAAGGGATATAAACTGGATGGATAAGTATTGAATGTTTTTTTAATCTTATTAAGCTTAGTAAATATTGTTGAATTATTTCTATTATTTTTGCTATTGTTTATCAGCATTCAGAAGCTATCCTAATAATATCCTTCTCCTATTTTCATTTTATTTAAATAGGTGCATGGTTATAACAATGGGGAGCATCCAAGGCCCTTACCCTGGAGAGATTGACAAATGTGTGGAAGGAATATAAACTGGATGGATAAGTATTGAATGTTTTTTTAATCTTATTAAGCTTAGTTAATATTGTTGAATTATTTCTATTATTTTTGCTATTGTTTATCAGCATTCAGAAGCTATCCTAATAATATCCTTCTCCTATTTGCATTTTATTTAAATAGGTGCATGGTTATAACAATGGGGAGCATCCAAGGCCCTTACCCTGGAGAGATTGACAAATGTGTGGAAGGGATATAAACTGGATGGATAAGTATTGAATGTTTTTTTAATCTTATTAAGCTTAGTAAATATTGTTGAATTATTTCTATTATTTTTGCTATTGTTTATCAGCATTAAGAAGCTATCCTAATAATATCCTTCTCCTATTTTCATTTTATTTAAATAGGTGCATGGTTATAACAATGGGGAGCATCCAAGGCCCTTACCCTGGAGAGATTGACAAATGTGTGGAAGGGATATAAACTGGATGGATAAGTATTGAATGTTTTTTTAATCTTATTAAGCTTAGTAAATATTGTTGAATTATTTCTATTATTTTTGCTATTGTTTATCAGCATTCAGAAGCTATCCTAATAATATCCTTCTCCTATTTTCATTTTATTTAAATAGGTGCATGGTTATAACAATGGGGAGCATCCAAGGCCCTTACCCTGGAGAGATTGACAAATGTGTGGAAGGAATATAAACTGGATGGATAAGTATTGAATGTTTTTTTAATCTTATTAAGCTTAGTTAATATTGTTGAATTATTTCTATTATTTTTGCTATTGTTTATCAGCATTCAGAAGCTATCCTAATAATATCCTTCTCCTATTTTCATTTTATTTAAATAGGTGCATGGTTATAACAATGGGGAGCATCCAAGGCCCTTACCCTGGAGAGATTGACAAATGTGTGGAAGGGATATAAACTGGATGGATAAGTATTGAATGTTTTTTTAATCTTATTAAGCTTAGTTAATATTGTTGAATTATTTCTATTATTTTTGCTATTGTTTATCAGCATTCAGAAGCTATCCTAATAATATCCTTCTCCTATTTTCATTTTATTTAAAAAGGTGCATGGTTATAACAATGGGGAGCATCCAAGGCCCTTACCCTGGAGAGATTGACAAATGTGTGGAAGGGATGTAAACTGGATGGATAAGTATTGAATGTTTTTTTAATCTTATTAAGCTTAGTAAATATTGTTGAATTATTTCTATTATTTTTGCTATTGTTTATCAGCATTCAGAAGCTATCCTAATAATATCCTTCTCCTATTTTCATTTTATTTAAATAGGTGCATGGTTATAACAATGGGGAGCATCCAAGGCCCTTACCCTGGAGAGATTGACAAATGTGTGGAAGGAATATAAACTGGATGGATAAGTATTGAATGTTTTTTTAATCTTATTAAGCTTAGTTAATATTGTTGAATTATTTCTATTATTTTTGCTATTGTTTATCAGCATTCAGAAGCTATCCTAATAATATCCTTCTCCTATTTGCATTTTATTTAAATAGGTGCATGGTTATAACAATGGGGAGCATCCAAGGCCCTTACCCTGGAGAGATTGATAAATGTGTGGAAGGGATATAAACTGGATGGATAAGTATTGAATGTTTTTTTAATCTTATTAAGCTTAGTTAATATTGTTGAATTATTTCTATTATTTTTGCTATTGTTTATCAGCATTCAGAAGCTATCCTAATAATATCCTTCTCCTATTTTCATTTTATTTAAATAGGTGCATGGTTATAACAATGGGGAGCATCCAAGGCCCTTACCCTGGAGAGATTGACAAATGTGTGGAAGGAATATAAACTGGATGGATAAGTATTGAATGTTTTTTTAATCTTATTAAGCTTAGTAAATATTGTTGAATTATTTCTATTATTTTTGCTATTGTTTATCAGCATTCAGAAGCTATCCTAATAATATCCTTCTCCTATTTTCATTTTATTTAAATAGGTGCATGGTTATAACAATGGGGAGCATCCAAGGCCCTTACCCTGGAGAGATTGACAAATGTGTGGAAGGGATATAAACTGGATGGATAAGTATTGAATGTTTTTTTAATCTTATTAAGCTTAGTTAATATTGTTGAATTATTTCTATTATTTTTGCTATTGTTTATCAGCATTCAGAAGCTATCCTAATAATATCCTTCTCCTATTTGCATTTTATTTAAATAGGTGCATGGTTATAACAATGGGGAGCATCCAAGGCCCTTACCCTGGAGAGATTGACAAATGTGTGGAAGGGATATAAACTGGATGGATAAGTATTGAATGTTTTTTTAATCTTATTAAGCTTAGTTAATATTGTTGAATTATTTCTATTATTTTTGCTATTGTTTATCAGCATTCAGAAGCTATCCTAATAATATCCTTCTCCTATTTGCATTTTATTTAAATAGGTGCATGGTTATAACAATGGGGAGCATCCAAGGCCCTTACCCTGGAGAGATTGACAAATGTGTGGAAGGGATATAAACTGGATGGATAAGTATTGATTGTTTTTTTAATCTTATTAAGCTTAGTAAATATTGTTGAATTATTTCTATTATTTTTGCTATTGTTTATCAGCATTCAGAAGCTATCCTAATAATATCCTTCTCCTATTTGCATTTTATTTAAATAGGTGCATGGTTATAACAATGGGGAGCATCCAAGGCCCTTACCCTGGAGAGATTGACAAATGTGTGGAAGGGATATAAACTGGATGGATAAGTATTGAATGTTTTTTTAATCTTATTAAGCTTAGTTAATATTGTTGAATTATTTCTATTATTTTTGCTATTGTTTATCAGCATTCAGAAGCTATCCTAATAATATCCTTCTCCTATTTGCATTTTATTGAAATAGGTGCATGGTTATAACAATGGGGAGCATCCAAGGCCCTTACCTTGGAGAGATTGACAAATGTGTGGAAGGGATATAAACTGGATGGATAAGTATTGATTGTTTTTTTAATCTTATTAAGCTTAGTAAATATTGTTGAATTATTTTTATTATTTTTGCTATTGTTTATCAGCATTCAGAAGCTATCCTAGTAATATCCTTCTCCTATTTTCATTTTATTTAAATAGGTGCATGGTTATAACAATGGGGAGCATCCAAGGCCCTTACCCTGGAGAGATTGACAAATGTGTCGAAGGGATATAAACTGGATGGATAAGTATTGAATGTAACAATGGGGAGCATCCAAGGCCCTTACCCTGGAGAGATTGACAAATGTGTGGAAGGGATATAAACTGGATGGATAAGTATTGAATGTTTTTTTAATCTTATTAAGCTTAGTAAATATTGTTGAATTATTTCTATTATTTTTGCTATTGTTTATCAGCATTCAGAAGCTATCCTAATAATATCCTTCTCCTATTTGCATTTTATTTAAATAGGTGCATGGTTATAACAATGGGGAGCATCCAAGGCCCTTACCCTGGAGAGATTAACAAATGTGTGGAAGGGATATAAACTGGATGGATAAGTATTGAATGTTTTTTTAATCTTATTAAGCTTAGTAAATATTGTTGAATTATTTCTATTATTTTTGCTATTGTTTATCAGCATTCAGAAGCTATCCTAATAATATCCTTCTCCTATTTTCATTTTATTGAAATAGGTGCATGGTTATAACAATGGGGAGCATCCAAGGCCCTTACCCTGGAGAGATTGACAAATGTGTGGAAGGGATATAAACTGGATGGATAAGTATTGAATGTTTTTTTAATCTTATTAAGCTTAGTAAATATTGTTGAATTATTTCTATTATATTTTTGCTATTGTTTATCAGCATTCAGAAGCTATCCTAATAATATCCTTCTCCTATTTTCATTTTATTGAAATAGGTGCATGGTTATAACAATGTGGAGCATCCAAGGCCCTTACCCTGGAGAGATTGACAAATGTGTGGAAGGGATATAAACTGGATGGATAAGTATTGAATGTTTTTTTAATCTTATTAAGCTTAGTAAATATTGTTGAATTATTTCTATTATTTTTGCTATTGTTTATCAGCATTCAGAAGCTATCCTAATAATATCCTTCTCCTATTTGCATTTTATTTAAATAGGTGCATGGTTATAACAATGGGGAGCATCCAAGGCCCTTACCCTGGAGAGATTGACAAATGTGTGGAAGGGATATAAACTGGATGGATAAGTATTGAATGTTTTTTTAATCTTATTAAGCTTAGTAAATATTGTTGAATTATTTCTATTATTTTTGCTATTGTTTATCAGCATTCAGAAGCTATCCTAATAATATCCTTCTCCTATTTTCATTTTATTGAAATAGGTGCATGGTTATAACAATGGGGAGCATCCAAGGCCCTTACCCTGGAGAGATTGACAAATGTGTGGAAGGGATATAAACTGGATGGATAAGTATTGAATGTTTTTTTAATCTTATTAAGCTTAGTAAATATTGTTGAATTATTTCTATTATTTTTGCTATTGTTTATCAGCATTCAGAAGCTATCCTAATAATATCCTTCTCCTATTTTCATTTTATTTAAATAGGTGCATGGTTATAACAATGGGGAGCATCCATGGCCGTTACCCTGGAGAGATTGACAAATGTGTGGAAGGGATATAAACTGGATGGATAAGTATTGAATGTTTTTTTAATCTTATTAAGCTTAGTTAATATTGTTGAATTATTTCTATTATTTTTGCTATTGTTAATCAGCATTCAGAAGCTATCCTAATAATATCCTTCTCCTATTTTCATTTTATTTAAATAGGTGCATGGTTATAACAATGGGGAGCATATAAGGCCCTTACCCTGGAGAGATTGACAAATGTGTGGAAGGGATATAAACTGGATGGATAAGTATTGAATGTTTTTTTAATCTTATTAAGCTTAGTAAATATTGTTGAATTATTTCTATTATTTTTGCTATTGTTTATCAGCATTCCGAAGCTATCCTAATAATATCCTTCTCCTATTTGCATTTTATTTAAATAGGTGCATGGTTATAACAAAAGGGACCATCCAAGGCCCTTACCCTGGAGAGATTGACAAATGTGTGGAAGGGATATAAACTGGATGGATAAGTATTGAATGTAACAATGGGGAGCATCCAAGGCCCTTACCCTGGAGAGATTGACAAATGTGTGGAAGGGATATAAACTGGATGGATAAGTATTGAATGTTTTTTAATCTTATTAAGCTTAGTAAATATTGTTGAATTATTTCTATTATTTTTGCTATTGTTTATCAGCATTCAGAAGCTATCCTAATAATATCCTTCACCTATTTGCATTTTATTTAAATAGGTGCATGGTTATAAAAATAGGGACCATCCAAGGCCCTTACCCTGGAGAGATTGACAAATGTGTGGAAGGGATATAAACTGGATGGATAAGTATTGAATGTTTTTTTAATCTTATTAAGCTTAGTAAATATTGTTGAATTATTTCTATTATTTTTGCTATTGTTTATCAGCATTCAGAAGCTATCCTAATAATATCCTTCTCCTATTTTCATTTTATTTAAATAGGTGCATGGTTATAACAATGGGGAGCATCCAAGGCCCTTACCCTGGAGAGATTGACAAATGTGTGGAAGGGATATAAACTGGATGGATAAGTATTGAATGTTTTTTTAATCTTATTAAGCTTAGTTAATATTGTTGAATTATATCTATTATTTTTGCTATTGTTAATCAGCATTCAGAAGCTATCCTAATAATATCCTTCTCCTATTTTCATTTTATTTAAATAGGTGCATGGTTATAACAATGGGGAGCATATAAGGCCCTTACCCTGGAGAGATTGACAAATGTGTGGAAGGGATATAAACTGGATGGATAAGTATTGAATTTTTTTTAATCTTATTAAGCTTAGTAAATATTGTTGAATTATTTCTATTATTTTTGCTATTGTTTATCAGCATTCAGAAGCTATCCTAATAATATCCTTCTCCTATTTGCATTTTATTTAAATAGGTGCATGGTTATAACAATAGGGACCATCCAAGGCCCTTACCCTGGAGAGATTGACAAATGTGTGGAAGGGATATAAACTGGATGGATAAGTATTGAATGTTTTTTTAATCTTATTAAGCTTAGTTAATATTGTTGAATTATTTCTATTATTTTTGCTATTGTTTATCAGCATTCAGAAGCTATCCTAATAATATCCTTCTCCTATTTGCATTTTATTTAAATAGGTGCATGGTTATAACAATGGGGAGCATCCAAGGCGCTTACCCTGGAGAGATTGACAAATGTGTGGAAGGGATATAAACTGGATGGATAAGTATTGAATGTTTTTTTAATCTTATTAAGCTTAGTTAATATTGTTGAATTATTTCTATTATTTTTGCTATTGTTTATCAGCATTCAGAAGCTATCCTAATAATATCCTTCTCCTATTTTCATTTTATTTAAATAGGTGCATGGTTATAACAATAGGGAGCATCCAAGGCCCTTACCCTGGAGAGATTGACAAATGTGTGGAAGGGATATAAACTGGATGGATAAGTATTGAATGTTTTTTTAATCTTATTAAGCTTAGTAAATATTGTTGAATTATTTCTATTATTTTTGCTATTGTTTATCAGCATTCAGAAGCTATCCTAATAATATCCTTCTCCTATTTTCATTTTATTTATATAGGTGCATGGTTATAACAATAGGGACCATCCAAGGCCCTTACCCTGGAGAGATTGACAAATGTGTGGAAGGGATATAAACTGGATGGATAAGTATTGAATGTTTTTTTAATCTTATTAAGCTTAGTAAATATTGTTGAATTATTTCTATTATTTTTGCTATTGTTTATCAGCATTCAGAAGCTATCCTAATAATATCCTTCTCCTATTTTCATTTTATTTATATAGGTGCATGGTTATAACAATAGGGACCATCCAAGGCCCTTACCCTGGAGAGATTGGCAAATGTGTGGAAGGGATATAAACTGGATGGATAAGTATTGAATGTTTTTTTAATCTTATTAAGCTTAGTAAATATTGTTGAATTATTTCTATTATTTTTGCTATTGTTTATCAGCATTCAGAAGCTATCCTAATAATATCCTTCTCCTATTTTCATTTTATTTAAATAGGTGCATGGTTATAACAATGGGGAGCATCCAAGGCCCTTACCCTGGAGAGATTGACAAATGTGTGGAAGGGATATAAACTGGATGGATAAGTATTGAATGTTTTTTTAATCTTATTAAGCTTAGTAAATATTGTTGAATTATTTCTATTATTTTTGCTATTGTTTATCAGCATTCAGAAGCTATCCTAATAATATCCTTCTCCTATTTTCATTTTATTTAAATAGGTGCATGGTTATAACAATAGGGACCATCCAAGGCCCTTACCCTGGAGAGATTGACAAATGTGTGGAAGGGATATAAACTGGATGGATAAGTATTGAATGTTTTTTTAATCTTATTAAGCTTAGTAAATATTGTTGAATTATTTCTATTATTTTTGCTATTGTTTATCAGCATTCAGAAGCTATCCTAATGATATCCTTCTCCTATTTTGATTTTATTTAAATAGGTGCATGGTTATAACAATAGGGACCATCCAAGGCCCTTACCCTGGAGAGATTGACAAATGTGTGGAAGGGATATAAACTGGATGGATAAGTATTGAATGTTTTTTTAATCTTATTAAGCTTAGTAAATATTGTTGAATTATTTCTATTATTTTTGCTATTGTTTATCAGCATTCAGAAGCTATCCTAATAATATCCTTCTCCTATTTGCATTTTATTTAAATAGGTGCATGGTTATAACAATGGGGAGCATCCAAGGCCCTTACCCTGGAGAGATTGACAAATGTGTGGAAGGGATATAAACTGGATGGATAAGTATTGAATGTTTTTTTAATCTTATTAAGCTTAGTAAATATTGTTGAATTATTTCTATTATTTTTGCTATTGTTTATCAGCATTCAGAAGCTATCCTAATAATATCCTTCTCCTATTTTCATTTTATTTAAATAGGTGCATGGTTATAACAATGGGGAGCATCCAAGGTCCTTACCCTGGAGAGATTGACAAATGTGTGGAAGGGATATAAACTGGATGGATAAGTATTGAATGTTTTTTTAATCTTATTAAGCTTAGTAAATATTGTTGAATTATTTATATTATTTTTGCTATTGTTTATCAGCATTCAGAAGCTATCCTAATAATATCCTTCTCCTATTTTCATTTTATTTATATAGGTGCATGGTTATAACAATAGGGACCATCCAAGGCCCTTACCCTGGAGAGATTGACAAATGTGTGGAAGGGATATAAACTGGATGGATAAGTATTGAATGTTTTTTTAATCTTATTAAGCTTAGTAAATATTGTTGAATTATTTCTATTATTTTTGCTATTGTTTATCAGCATTCAGAAGCTATCCTAATAATATCCTTCTCCTATTTGCATTTTATTTAAATAGGTGCATGGTTATAACAATGGGGACCATCCAAGGCCCTTAACCTGGAGAGATTGACAAATGTGTGGAAGGGATATAAACTGGATGGATAAGTATTGAATGTTTTTTTAATCTTATTAAGCTTAGTAAATATTGTTGAATTATTTCTATTATTTTTGCTATTGTTTATCAGCATTCAGAAGCTATCCTAATAATATCCTTCTCCTATTTTCATTTTATTTAAATAGGTGCATGGTTATAACAATGGGGAGCATCCAAGGCCCTTACCCTGGAGAGATTGACAAATGTGTGGAAGGCATATAAACTGGATGGATAAGTATTGAATGTTTTTTTAATCTTATTAAGCTTAGTAAATATTGTTGAATTATTTCTATTATTTTTGCTATTGTTTATCAGCATTCAGAAGCTATCCTAATAATATCCTTCTCCTATTTTCATTTTATTTAAATAGGTGCATGATAATAACAATGGGGAGCATCCAAGGCCCTTACCCTGGAGAGATTGACAAATGTGTGGAAGGGATAAAAACTGGATGGATAAGTATTGAATGTTTTTTTAATCTTATTAAGCTTAGTTAATATTGTTGAATTATTTCTATTATTTTTGCTATTGTTTATCAGCATTCAGAAGCTATCCTAATAATATCCTTCTCCTATTTTCATTTTATTTAAATAGGTGCATGGTTATAACAATGGGGAGCATCCATGGCCCTTACCCTAGAGAGATTGACAAATGTGTGGAAGGGATATAAACTGGATGGATAAGTATTGAATGTTTTTTTAATCTTATTAAGCTTAGTTAATATTGTTGAATTATTTCTATTATTTTTGCTATTGTTTATCAGCATTCAGAAGCTATCCTAATAATATCCTTCTCCTATTTGCATTTTATTTAAATAGGTGCATGGTTATAACAATGGGGAGCATCCAAGGCCCTTACCCTGGAGAGATTGACAAATGTGTGGAAGGGATATAAACTGGATGGATAAGTATTGAATGTTTTTTTAATCTTATTAAGCTTAGTTAATATTGTTGAATTATTTCTATTATTTTTGCTATTGTTTATCAGCATTCAGAAGCTACCCTTATAATATCCTTCTCCTATTTTCATTTTATTTAAATAGGTGCATGATAATAACAATGGGGAGCATCCAAGGCCCTTACCCTGGAGAGATTGACAAATGTGTGGAAGGGATATAAACTGGATGGATAAGTATTGAATGTTTTTTTAATCTTATTAAGCTTAGTAAATATTGTTGAATTATTTCTATTATTTTTGCTATTGTTTATCAGCATTCAGAAGCTATCCTAATAATATCCTTCTCCTATTTGCATTTTATTTAAATAGGTGCATGATAATAACAATGGGGAGCATCCAAGGCCCTTACCCTGGAGAGATTGACAAATGTGTGGAAGGGATATAAACTGGATGGATAAGTATTGAATGTTTTTTTAATCTTATTAAGCTTAGTTAATATTGTTGAATTATTTCTATTATTTTTGCTATTGTTAATCAGCATTCAGAAGCTATCCTAATAATATCCTTCTCCTATTTTCACTTTATTTAAATAGGTGCATGATAATAACAATGGGGAGCATCCAAGGCCCTTACCCTGGAGAGATTGACAAATGTGTGGAAGGGATATAAACTGGATGGATAAGTATTGAATGTTTTTTTAATCTTATTAAGCTTAGTTAATATTGTTGAATTATTTCTATTATTTTTGCTATTGTTTATCAGCATTCAGAAGCTATCCTAATAATATCCTTCTCCTATTTTCATTTTATTTAAATAGGTGCATGGTTATAACAATGGGGAGCATCCAAGGCCCTTACCCTGGAGAGATTGACAAATGTGTGGAAGGGATATAAACTGGATGGATAAGTATTGAATGTTTTTTTAATCTTATTAAGCTTAGTAAATATTGTTGAATTATTTCTATTATTTTTGCTATTGTTTATCAGCATTCAGAAGCTATCCTAATAATATCCTTCTCCTATTTGCATTTTATTTAAATAGGTGCATGGTTATAACAATGGGGAGCATCCAAGGCCCTTACCCTGGAGAGATTGACAAATGTGTGGAAGGGATATAAACTGGATGGATAAGTATTGAATGTTTTTTTAATCTTATTAAGCTTAGTAAATATTGTTGAATTATTTCTATTATTTTTGCTATTGTTTATCAGCATTCAGAAGCTATCCTAATAATATCCTTCTCCTATTTGCATTTTATTTAAATAGGTGCATGGTTATAACAATGGGGAGCATCCAAGGCCCTTACCCTGGAGAGATTGACAAATGTGTGGAAGAGATATAAACTGGATGGATAAGTATTGAATGTTTTTTTAATCTTATTAAGCTTAGTTAATATTGTTGAATTATTTCTATTATTTTTGCTATTGTTTATCAGCATTCAGAAGCTATCCTAATAATATCCTTCTCCTATTTTCATTTTATTTAAATAGGTGCATGGTTATATCAATGGGGAGCATCCATGGCCCTTACCCTGGAGAGATTGACAAATGTGTGGAAGGGATATAAAATGGATGGATAAGTATTGAATGTTTTTTTAATCTTATTAAGCTTAGTAAATATTGTTGAATTATTTCTATTATTTTTGCTATTGTTTATCAGCATTCAGAAGCTATCCTAATAATATCCTTCTCCTATTTGCATTTTATTTAAATAGGTGCATGGTTATAACAATGGGGAGCATCCAAGGCCCTTACCCTGGAGAGATTGACAAATGTGTGGAAGGGATATAAACTGGATGGATAAGTATTGAATGTTTTTTTAATCTTATTAAGCTTAGTAAATATTGTTGAATTATTTCTATTATTTTTGCTATTGTTTATCAGCATTCAGAAGCTATCCTAATAATATCCTTCTCCTATTTTCATTTTATTTAAATAGGTGCATGGTTATATCAATGGGGAGCATCCATGGCCCTTACCCTGGAGAGATTGACAAATGTGTGGAAGGGATATAAACTGGATGGATAAGTATTGAATGTTTTTTTAATCTTATTAAGCTTAGTAAATATTGTTGAATTATTTCTATTATTTTTGCTATTGTTTATCAGCATTCAGAAGCTATCCTAATAATATCCTTCTCCTATTTTCATTTTATTTAAATAGGTGCATGGTTATAACAATGGGGAGCATCCATGGCCCTTACCATGGAGAGATTGACAAATGTGTGGAAGGGATATAAACTGGATGGATAAGTATTGAATGTTTTTTTAATCTTATTAAGCTTAGTAAATATTGTTGAATTATTTCTATTATTTTTGCTATTGTTTATCAGCATTCAGAAGCTATCCTAATAATATCCTTCTCCTATTTGCATTTTATTTAAATAGGTGCATGGTTATAACAATGGGGAGCATCCAAGGCCCTTACCCTGGAGAGATTGACAAATGTGTGGAAGGGATATAAACTGGATGGATAAGTATTGAATGTTTTTTTAATCTTATTAAGCTTAGTAAATATTGTTGAATTATTTCTATTATTTTTGCTATTGTTTATCAGCATTCAGAAGCTATCCTAATAATATCCTTCTCCTATTTGCATTTTATTTAAATAGGTGCATGGTTATAACAATGGGGAGCATCCAAGGCCCTTACCCTGGAGAGATTGACAAATGTGTGGAAGGGATATAAACTGGATGGATAAGTATTGAATGTTTTTTTAATCTTATTAAGCTTAGTTAATATTGTTGAATTATTTCTATTATTTTTGCTATTGTTTATCAGCATTCAGAAGCTATCCTAATAATATCCTTCTCCTATTTTCGTTTTATTTATATAGGTGCATGGTTATAACAATGGGGAGCATCCAAGGCCCTTACCCTGGAGAGATTGACAAATGTGTGGAAGGGATATAAACTGGATGGATAAGTATTGAATGTTTTTTTAATCTTATTAAGCTTAGTAAATATTGTTGAATTATTTCTATTATTTTTGCTATTGTTTATCAGCATTCAGAAGCTATCCTAATAATATCCTTCTCCTATTTGCATTTTATTTAAATAGGTGCATGGTTATAACAATGGGGAGCATCCAAGGCCCTTACCCTGGAGAGATTGACAAATGTGTGGAAGGGATATAAACTGGATGGATAAGTATTGAATGTTTTTTTAATCTTATTAAGCTTAGTAAATATTGTTGAATTATTTCTATTATTTTTGCTATTGTTTATCAGCATTCAGAAGCTATCCTAATAATATCCTTCTCCTATTTTCATTTTATTTAAATAGGTGCATGGTTATAACAATGGGGAGCATCCAAGGCCCTTACCCTGGAGAGATTGACAAATGTGTGGAAGGGATATAAACTGGATGGATAAGTATTGAATGTTTTTTTAATCTTATTAAGCTTAGTAAATATTGTTGAATTATTTCTATTATTTTTGCTATTGTTTATCAGCATTCAGAAGCTATCCTAATAATATCCTTCTCCTATTTGCATTTTATTTAAATAGGTTCATGGTTAAAACAATAGGGACCATCCAAGGCCCTTACCCTGGAGAGATTGACAAATGTGTGGAAGGGATATAAACTGGATGGATAAGTATTGAATGTTTTTTTAATCTTATTAAGCTTAGTTAATATTGTTGAATTATTTCTATTATTTTTGCTATTGTTTATCAGCATTCAGAAGCTATCCTAATAATATCCTTCTCCTATTTGCATTTTATTTAAATAGGTGCATGGTTATAACAATGGGGAGCATCCAAGGCCCTTACCCTGGAGAGATTGACAAATGTGTGGAAGGGATATAAACTGGATGGATAAGTATTGAATGTTTTTTTAATCTTATTAAGCTTAGTAAATATTGTTGAATTATTTCTATTATTTTTGCTATTGTTTATCAGCATTCAGAAGCTATCCTAATAATATCCTTCTCCTATTTGCATTTTATTTAAATAGGTGCATGGTTATAACAATGGGGAGCATCCAAGGCCCTTACCCTGGAGAGATTGACAAATGTGTGGAAGGGATATAAACTGGATGGATAAGTATTGAATGTTTTTTTAATCTTATTAAGCTTAGTAAATATTGTTGAATTATTTCTATTATTTTTGCTATTGTTTATCAGCATTCAGAAGCTATCCTAATAATATCCTTCTCCTATTTTCATTTTATTTAAATAGGTGCATGGTTATAACAATGGGGAGCATCCAAGGCCCTTACCCTGGAGAGATTGACAAATGTGTGGAAGGGATATAAACTGGATGGATAAGTATTGAATGTTTTTTTAATCTTATTAAGCTTAGTAAATATTGTTGAATTATTTCTATTATTTTTGCTATTGTTTATCAGCATTCAGAAGCTATCCTAATAATATCCTTCTCCTATTTTCATTTTATTTAAATAGGTGCATGGTTATAACAATGGGGACCATCCAAGGCCCTTACCCTGGAGAGATTGACAAATGTGTGGAAGGGGTATAAACTGGATGGATAAGTATTGAATGTTTTTTTAATTTTATTAAGCTTAGTTAATATTGTTGAATTATTTCTATTATTTTTGCTATTGTTTATCAGCATTCAGAAGCTATCCTAATAATATCCTTCTCCTATTTTCATTTTATTTAAATAGGTGCATGGTTAAAACAATAGGGACCATCCAAGGCCCTTACCCTGGAGAGATTGACAAATGTGTGGAAGGGATATAAACTGGATGGATAAGTATTGAATGTTTTTTTAATCTTATTAAGCTTAGTTAATATTGTTGAATTATTTCTATTATTTATGCTATTGTTTGTCAGCATTCAGAAGCTATCCTAATAATATCCTTCTCCTATTTGCATTTTATTTAAATAGGTGCATGGTTATAACAATGGGGAGCATCCAAGGCCCTTACCCTGGAGAGATTGACAAATGTGTGGAAGGGATATAAACTGGATGGATAAGTATTGAATGTTTTTTTAATCTTATTAAGCTTAGTAAATATTGTTGAATTATTTCTATTATTTTTGCTATTGTTTATCAGCATTCAGAAGCTATCCTAATAATATCCTTCTCCTATTTGCATTTTATTTAAATAGGTGCATGGTTATAACAATGGGGAGCATCCAAGGCCCTTACCCTGGAGAGATTGACAAATGTGTGGAAGGGATATAAACTGGATGGATAAGTATTGAATGTTTTTTTAATCTTATTAAGCTTAGTAAATATTGTTGAATTATTTCTATTATTTTTGCTATTGTTTATCAGCATTCAGAAGCTATCCTAATAATATCCTTCTGCTATTTGCATTTTATTTAAATAGGTGCATGGTTATAACAATGGGGAGCATCCAAGGCCCTTACCCTGGAGAGATTGACAAATGTGTGGAAGGGATATAAACTGGATGGATAAGTATTGAATGTTTTTTTAATCTTATTAAGCTTAGTAAATATTGTTGAATTATTTCTATTATTTTTGCTATTGTTTATCAGCATTCAGAAGCTATCCTAATAATATCCTTCTCCTATTTGCATTTTATTTAAATAGGTGCATGGTTATAACCATGGGGAGCATCCAAGGCCCTTACCCTGGAGAGATTGACAAATGTGTGGAAGAGATATAAACTGGATGGATAAGTATTGAATGTTTTTCTAATCTTATTAAGCTTAGTTAATATTGTTGAGTTATTTCTATTATTTTTGCTATTGTTTATCAGCATTCAGAAGCTATCCTAATAATATCCTTCTCCTATTTTCATTTTATTTAAATAGGTGCATGGTTATATCAATGGGGAGCATCCATGGCCCTTACCCTGGAGAGATTGACAAATGTGTGGAAGGGATATAAACTGGATGGATAAGTATTGAATGTTTTTTTAATCTTATTAAGCTTAGTAAATATTGTTGAATTATTTCTATTATTTTTGCTATTGTTTATCAGCATTCAGAAGCTATCCTAATAATATCCTTCTCCTATTTTCATTTTATTTAAATAGGTGCATGGTTATATCAATGGGGAGCATCCATGGCCCTTACCCTGGAGAGATTGACAAATGTGTGGAAGGGATATAAACTGGATGGATAAGTATTGAATGTTTTTTTAATCTTATTAAGCTTAGTAAATATTGTTGAATTATTTCTATTATTTTTGCTATTGTTTATCAGCATTCAGAAGCTATCCTAATAATATCCTTCTCCTATTTGCATTTTATTTAAATAGGTGCATGGTTATAACAATGGGGAGCATCCAAGGCCCTTACCCTGGAGAGATTGACAAATGTGTGGAAGGGATATAAACTGGATGGATAAGTATTGAATGTTTTTTTAATCTTATTAAGCTTAGTAAATATTGTTGAATTTTTTCTATTATTTTTGCTATTGTTTATCAGCATTCAGAAGCTATCCTAATAATATCCTTCTCCTATTTTCGTTTTATTTATATAGGTGCATGGTTATAACAATGGGGAGCATCCAAGGCCCTTACCCTGGAGAGATTGACAAATGTGTGGAAGGGATATAAACTGGATGGATAAGTATTGAATGTTTTTTTAATCTTATTAAGCTTAGTAAATATTGTTGAATTATTTCTATTATTTTTGCTATTGTTTATCAGCATTCAGAAGCTATCCTAATAATATCCTTCTCCTATTTTCATTTTATTTAAATAGGTGCATGGTTATAACAATGGGGAGCATCCAAGGCCCTTACCCTGGAGAGATTGACAAATGTGTGGAAGGGATATAAACTGGATGGATAAGTATTGAATGTTTTTTTAATCTTATTAAGCTTAGTAAATATTGTTGAATTATTTCTATTATTTTTGCTATTGTTTATCAGCATTCAGAAGCTATCCTAATAATATCCTTCTCCTATTTTCATTTTATTTAAATAGGTGCATGGTTATAACAATGGGGAGCATCCAAGGCCCTTACCCTGGAGAGATTGACAAATGTGTGGAAGGGATGTAAACTGGATGGATAAGTATTGAATGTTTTTTTAATCTTATTAAGCTTAGTTAATATTGTTGAATTATTTCTATTATTTTTGCTATTGTTTATCAGCATTCAGAAGCTATCCTAATAATATCCTTCTCCTATTTGCATTTAATTAAATAGGTGCATGGTTATAACAATGGGGAGCATCCAAGGCCCTTACCCTGGAGAGATTGACAAATGTGTGGAAGGGATATAAACTGGATGGATAAGTATTGAATGTTTTTTTAATCTTATTAAGCTTAGTAAATATTGTTGAATTATTTCTATTATTTTTGCTATTGTTTATCAGCATTCAGAAGCTATCCTAATAATATCCTTCTCCTATTTTCATTTTATTTAAATAGGTGCATGGTTATAACAATGGGGAGCATCCAAGGCCCTTACCCTGGAGAGATTGACAAATGTGTGGAAGGGATATAAACTGGATGGATAAGTATTGAATGTTTTTTTAATCTTATTAAGCTTAGTAAATATTGTTGAATTATTTCTATTATTTTTGCTATTGTTTATCAGCATTCAGAAGCTATCCTAATAATATCCTTCTCCTATTTTCATTTTATTTAAATAGGTGCATGGTTATAACAATGGGGAGCATCCAAGGCCCTTACCCTGGAGAGATTGACAAATGTGTGGAAGGGATATAAACTGGATGGATAAGTATTGAATGTTTTTTTAATCTTATTAAGCTAAGTAAATATTGTTGAATTATTTCTATTATTTTTGCTATTGTTGATCAGCATTCAGAAGCTATCCTAATAATATCCTTCTCCTATTTTCATTTTATTTAAATAGGTGCATGGTTATAACAATGGGGAGCATCCAAGGCCCTTACCCTGGAGAGATTGACAAATGTGTGGAAGGGATATAAACTGGATGGATAAGTATTGAATGTTTTTTTAATCTTATTAAGCTTAGTAAATATTGTTGAATTATTTCTATTATTTTTGCTATTGTTTATCAGCATTCAGAAGCTATCCTAATAATATCCTTCTCCTATTTGCATTTTTTTTAAATAGGTTCATGGTTAAAACAATAGGGACCATCCAAGGCCCTTACCCTGGAGAGATTGACAAATGTGTGGAAGGGATATAAACTGGATGGATAAGTATTGAACGTTTTTTTAATCTTATTAAGCTTAGTTAATATTGTTGAATTATTTCTATTATTTTTGCTATTGTTTATCAGCATTCAGAAGCTATCCTAATAATATCCTTCTCCTATTTGCATTTTATTTAAATAGGTGCATGGTTATAACAATGGGGAGCATCCAAGGCCCTTACCCTGGAGAGATTGACAAATGTGTGGAAGGGATATAAACTGGATGGATAAGTATTGAACGTTTTTTTAATCTTATTAAGCTTAGTAAATATTGTTGAATTATTTCTATTATTTTTGCTATTGTTTATCAGCATTCAGAAGCTATCCTAATAATATCCTTCTGCTATTTGCATTTTATTTAAATAGGTGCATGGTTATAACAATGGGGAGCATCCAAGGCCCTTACCCTGGAGAGATTGACAAATGTGTGGAAGGGATATAAACTGGATGGATAAGTATTGAATGTTTTTTTAATCTTTTTAAGCTTAGTAAATATTGTTGAATTATTTCTATTATTTTTGCTATTGTTTATCAGCATTCAGAAGCTATCCTAATAATATCCTTCTCCTATTTTCATTTTATTTAAATAGGTGCATGGTTATAACAATGGGGAGCATCCAAGGCCCTTACCCTGGAGAGATTGACAAATGTGTGGAAGGGATATAAACTGGATGGATAAGTATTGAATGTTTTTTTAATCTTATTAAGCTTAGTAAATATTGTTGAATTATTTCTATTATTTTTGCTATTGTTTATCAGCATTCAGAAGCTATCCTAATAATATCCTTCTCCTATTTTCATTTTATTTAAATAGGTGCATGGTTATAACAATGGGGAGCATCCAAGGCCCTTACCCTTGAGAGATTGACAAATGTGTGGAAGGGATATAAACTGGATGGATAAGTATTGAATGTTTTTTTAATCTTATTAAGCTTAATAAATATTGTTGAATTATTTCTATTATTTTTGCTATTGTTTATCAGCATTCAGAAGCTATCCTAATAATATCCTTCTCCTATTTGCATTTTATTTAAATAGGTGCATGGTTATAACAATGGGGAGCATCCAAGGCCCTTACCCTGGAGAGATTGACAAATGTGTGGAAGGGATATAAACTGGATGGATAAGTATTGAATGTTTTTTTAATCTTATTAAGCTTAGTAAATATTGTTGAATTATTTCTATTATTTTTGCTATTGTTTATCAGCATTCAGAAGCTATCCTAATAATATCCTTCTCCTATTTTCATTTTATTTAAATAGGTGCATGGTTATAACAATGGGGACCATCCAAGGCCCTTACCCTGGAGAGATTGACAAATGTGTGGAAGGGATATAAACTGGATGGATAAGTATTGAATGTTTTTTTAATCTTATTAAGCTTAGTTAATATTGTTGAATTATTTCTATTATTTTTGCTATTGTTTATCAGCATTCAGAAGCTATCCTAATAATATCCTTCTCCTATTTTCATTTTATTTAAATAGGTGCATGGTTAAAACAATAGGGACCATCCAAGGCCCTTACCCTGGAGAGATTGACAAATGTGTGGAAGGGATATAAACTGGATGGATAAGTATTGAATGTTTTTTTAATCTTATTAAGCTTAGTTAATATTGTTGAATTATTTCTATTATTTTTGCTATTGTTTATCAGCATTCAGAAGCTATCCTAATAATATCCTTCTCCTATTTGCATTTTATTTAAATAGGTGCATGGTTATAACAATGGGGAGCATCCAAGGCCCTTACCCTGGAGAGATTGACAAATGTGTGGAAGGGATATAAACTGGATGGATAAGTATTGAATGTTTTTTTAATCTTATTAAGCTTAGTAAATATTGTTGAATTATTTCTATTATTTTTGCTATTGTTTATCAGCATTCAGAAGCTATCCTAATAATATCCTTCTCCTATTTGCATTTTATTTAAATAGGTGCATGGTTATAACAATGGGGAGCATCCAAGGCCCTTACCCTGGAGAGATTGACAAATGTGTGGAAGGGATATAAACTGGATGGATAAGTATTGAATGTTTTTTTAATCTTATTAAGCTTAGTAAATATTGTTGAATTATTTCTATTATTTTTGCTATTGTTTATCAGCATTCAGAAGCTATCCTAATAATATCCTTCTCCTATTTTCATTTTATTTAAATAGGTGCATGGTTATAACAATGGGGACCATCCAAGGCCCTTACCCTGGAGAGATTGACAAATGTGTGGAAGGGATATAAACTGGATGGATAAGTATTGAATGTTTTTTTAATCTTATTAAGCTTAGTTAATATTGTTGAATTATTTCTATTATTTTTGCTATTGTTTATCAGCATTCAGAAGCTATCCTAATAATATCCTTCTCCTATTTTCATTTTATTTAAATAGGTGCATGGTTAAAACAATAGGGACCATCCAAGGCCCTTACCCTGGAGAGATTGACAAATGTGTGGAAGGGATATAAACTGGATGGATAAGTATTGAATGTTTTTTTAATCTTATTAAGCTTAGTTAATATTGTTGAATTATTTCTATTATTTTTGCTATTGTTTATCAGCATTCAGAAGCTATCCTAATAATATCCTTCTCCTATTTGCATTTTATTTAAATAGGTGCATGGTTATAACAATGGGGAGCATCCAAGGCCCTTACCCTGGAGAGATTGACAAATGTGTGGAAGGGATATAAACTGGATGGATAAGTATTGAATGTTTTTTTAATCTTATTAAGCTTAGTAAATATTGTTGAATTATTTCTATTATTTTTGCTATTGTTTATCAGCATTCAGAAGCTATCCTAATAATATTCTTCTCCTATTTGCATTTTATTTAAATAGGTGCATGGTTATAACAATGGGGACCATCCAAGGCCCTTACCCTGGAGAGATTGACAAATGTGTGGAAGGGATATAAACTGGATGGATAAGTATTGAATGTTTTTTTAATCTTATTAAGCTTAGTTAATATTGTTGAATTATTTCTATTATTTTTGATATTGTTTATCAGCATTCAGAAGCTATCCTAATAATATACTTCTCCTATTTGCATTTTATTTAAATAGGTGCATGGTTATAACAATGGGGAGCATCCAAGGCCCTTACCCTGGAGAGATTGACAAATGTGTGGAAGGGATATAAACTGGATGGATAAGTATTGAATGTTTTTTTAATCTTATTAAGCTTAGTTAATATTGTTGAATTATTTCTATTATATTTGCTATTGTTTATCAGCATTCAGAAGCTATCCTAATAATATCCTTCTCCTATTTTCATTTTATTTAAATATTTGCATGGTTAAAACAATAGGGACCATCCAAGGCCCTTACCCTGGAGAGATTGACAAATGTGTGGAAGGGATATAAACTGGATGGATAAGTATTGAATGTTTTTTTAATCTTATTAAGCTTAGTTAATATTGTTGAATTATTTCTATTATTTTTGCTATTGTTTATCAGCATTCAGAAGCTATCCTAATAATATCCTTCTCCTATTTTCATTTTATTTAAATAGGTGCATGGTTATAACAATGGGGAGCATCCAAGGCCCTTACCCTGGAGAGATTGACAAATGTGTGGAAGGGATATAAACTGGATGGATAAGTATTGAATGTTTTTTTAATCTTATTAAGCTTAGAAAATATTGTTGAATTATTTCTATTATTTTTGCTATTGTTTATCAGCATTCAGAAGCTATCCTAATAATATCCTTCTCCTATTTGCATTTTATTTAAATAGGTGCATGGTTATAACAATGGGGAGCATCCAAGGCCCTTACCCTGGAGAGATTGACAAATGTGTGGAAGGGATATAAACTGGATGGATAAGTATTGAATGTTTTTTTAATCTTATTAAGCTTAGTAAATATTGTTGAATTATTTCTATTATTTTTGCTATTGCTTATCAGCATTCAGAAGCTATCCTAATAATATCCTTCTCCTATTTTCATTTTATTTAAATAGGTGCATGGTTATAACAATGGGGAGCATCCAAGGCCCTTACCCTGGAGAGATTGACAAATGTGTGGAAGGGATATAAACTGGATGGATAAGTATTGAATGTTTTTTTAATCTTATTAAGCTTAGTAAATATTGTTGAATTATTTCTATTATTTTTGCTATTGCTTATCAGCATTCAGAAGCTATCCTAATAATATCCTTCTCCTATTTTCATTTTATTTAAATAGGTGCATGGTTATAACAATGGGGAGCATCCAAGGCCCTTACCCTGGAGAGATTGACAAATGTGTGGAAGGGATATAAACTGGATGTATAAGTATTGAATGTTTTTTTAATCTTATTAAGCTTAGTAAATATTGTTGAATTATTTCTATTATTTTTGCTATTGCTTATCAGCATTCAGAAGCTATCCTAATAATATCCTTCTCCTATTTTCATTTTATTTAAATATTTGCATGGTTAAAACAATAGGGACCATCCAAGGCCCTTACCCTGGAGAGATTGACAAATGTGTGGAAGGGATATAAACTGGATGGATAAGTATTGAATGTTTTTTTAATCTTATTAAGCTTAGTTAATATTGTTGAATTATTTCTATTATTTTTGCTATTGTTTATCAGCATTCAGAAGCTATCCTAATAATATCCTTCTCCTATTTTCATTTTATTTAAATAGGTGCATGGTTAAAACAATAGGGACCATCAAAGGCCCTTACCCTGGAGAGATTGACAAATGTGTGGAAGGGATATAAACTGGATGGATAAGTATTGAATGTTTTTTTAATCTTATTAAGCTTAGTTAATATTGTTGAATTATTTCTATTATTTTTGCTATTGTTTATCAGCATTCAGAAGCTATCCTAATAATATCCTTCTCCTATTTGCATTTTATTTAAATAGGTGCATGGTTATAACAATGGGGAGCATCCAAGGCCCTTACCCTGGAGAGATTGACAAATGTGTGGAAGGGATATAAACTGGATGGATAAGTATTGAATGTTTTTTTAATCTTATTAAGCTTAGTAAATATTGTTGAATTATTTCTATTATTTTTGCTATTGTTTATCAGCATTCAGAAGCTATCCTAATAATATTCTTCTCCTATTTGCATTTTATTTAAATAGGTGCATGGTTATAACAATGGGGAGCATCCAAGGCCCTTACCCTGGAGAGATTGACAAATGTGTGGAAGGGATATAAACTGGATGGATAAGTATTGAATGTTTTTTTAATCTTATTAAGCTTAGTTAATATTGTTGAATTATTTCTATTATTTTTGCTATTGTTTATCAGCATTCAGAAGCTATCCTAATAATATCCTTCTCCTATTTGCATTTTATTTAAATAGGTGCATGGTTATAACAATGGGGAGCATCCAAGGCCCTTACCCTGGAGAGATTGACAAATGTGTGGAAGGGATATAAACTGGATGGATAAGTATTGAATGTTTTTTTAATCTTATTAAGCTTAGTAAATATTGTTGAATTATTTCTATTATTTTTGCTATTGTTTATCAGCATTCAGAAGCTATCCTAATAATATCCTTCTCCTATTTGCATTTTATTTAAATAGGTGCATGGTTATAACAATGGGGAGCATCCAAGGCCCTTACCCTGGAGAGATTGACAAATGTGTGGAAGGGATATAAACTGGATGGATAAGTATTGAATGTTTTTTTAATCTTATTAAGCTTAGTAAATATTGTTGAATTATTTCTATTATTTTTGCTATTGTTTATCAGCATTCAGAAGCTATCCTTATAATATCCTTCTCCTATTTTCATTTTATTTAAATAGGTGCATGGTTATAACAATGGGGAGCATCCAAGGCCCTTACCCTGGAGAGATTGACAAATGTGTGGAAGGGATATAAACTGGATGGATAAGTATTGAATGTTTTTTTAATCTTATTAAGCTTAGTAAATATTGTTGAATTATTTCTATTATTTTTGCTATTGTTTATCAGCATTCAGAAGCTATCCTAATAATATCCTTCTCCTATTTTCATTTTATTTAAATAGGTGCATGGTTATAACAATGGGGACCATCCAAGGCCCTTACCCTGGAGAGATTGACAAATGTGTGGAAGGGATATAAACTGGATGGATAAGTATTGAATGTTTTTTTAATCTTATTAAGCTTAGTAAATATTGTTGAATTATTTCTATTATTTTTGCTATTGTTTATCAGCATTCAGAAGCTATCCTAATAATATCCTTCTCCTATTTGCATTTTATTTAAATAGGTGCATGGTTATAACAATGGGGAGCATCCAAGGCCCTTACCCTGGAGAGATTGACAAATGTGTGGAAGGGATATAAACTGGATGGATAAGTATTGAATGTTTTTTTAATCTTATTAAGCTTAGTAAATATTGTTGAATTATTTCTATTATTTTTGCTATTATTTATCAGCATTCAGAAGCTATCCTAATAATATCCTTCTCCTATTTGCATTTTATTTAAATAGGTGGATGGTTATAACAATGGGGAGCATCCAAGGCCCTTACCCTGGAGAGATTGACAAATGTGTGGAAGGGATATAAACTGGATGGATAAGTATTGAATGTTTTTTTAATCTTATTAAGCTTAGTAAATATTGTTGAATTATTTCTATTATTTTTGCTATTGTTTATCAGCATTCAGAAGCTATCCTAATAATATCCTTCTCCTATTTGCATTTTATTTAAATAGGTGCATGGTTATAACAATGGGGAGCATCCAAGGCCCTTACCCTGGAGAGATTGACAAATGTGTGGAAGGGATATAAACTGGATGGATAAGTATTGAATGTTTTTTTAATCTTATTAAGCTTAGTAAATATTGTTGAATTATTTCTATTATTTTTGCTATTGTTTATCAGCATTCAGAAGCTATCCTAATAATATCCTTCTCCTATTTTCATTTTATTTAAATAGGTGCATGGTTAAAACAATAGGGACCATCCAAGGCCCTTACCCTGGAGAGATTGACAAATGTGTGGAAGGGATATAAACTGGATGGATAAGTATTGAATGTTTTTTTAATCTTATTAAGCTTAGTTAATATTGTTGAATTATTTCTATTATTTTTGCTATTGTTTATCAGCATTCAGAAGCTATCCTAATAATATCCTTCTCCTATTTGCATTTTATTTAAATAGGTGCATGGTTATTACAATGGGGAGCATCCAAGGCCCTTACCCTGGAGAGATTGACAAATGTGTGGAAGGGATATAAACTGGATGGATAAGTATTGAATGTTTTTTTTATCTTATTAAGCTTAGTAAATATTGTTGAATTATTTCTATTATTTTTGCTATTGTTTATCAGCATTCAGAAGCTATCCTAATAATATCCTTCTCCTATTTGCATTTTATTTAAATAGGTGCATGGTTATAACAATGGGGAGCATCCAAGGCCCTTACCCTGGAGAGATTGACAAATGTGTGGAAGGGATATAAACTGGATGGATAAGTATTGAATGTTTTTTTAATCTTATTAAGCTTAGTAAATATTGTTGAATTATTTCTATTATTTTTGCTATTGTTTATCAGCATTCAGAAGCTATCCTAATAATATCCTTCTCCTATTTTCATTTTATTTAAATAGGTGCATGGTTATAACAATGGGGACCATCCAAGGCCCTTACCCTGGAGAGATTGACAAATGTGTGGAAGGGGTATAAATTGGATGGATAAGTATTGAATGTTTTTTTAATCTTATTAAGCTTAGTTAATATTGTCGAATTATTTCTATTATTTTTGCTATTGTTTATCAGCATTCAGAAGCTATCCTAATAATATCCTTCTCCTATTTTCATTTTATTTAAATAGGTGCATGGTTAAAACAATAGGGACCATCCAAGGCCCTTACCCTGGAGAGATTGACAAATGTGTGGAAGGGATATAAACTGGATGGATAAGTATTGAATGTTTTTTTAATCTTATTAAGCTTCGTTAATATTGTTGAATTATTTCTATTATTTTTGCTATTGTTTATCAGCATTCAGAAGCTATCCTAATAATATCCTTCTCCTATTTGCATTTTATTTAAATAGGTGCATGGTTATAACAATGGGGAGCATCCAAGGCCCTTACCCTGGAGAGATTGACAAATGTGTGGAAGGGATATAAACTGGATGGATAAGTATTGAATGTTTTTTTAATCTTATTAAGCTTAGTAAATATTGTTGAATTATTTCTATTATTTTTGCTATTGTTTATCAGCATTCAGAAGCTATCCTAATAATATCCTTCTCCTATTTGCATTTTATTTAAATAGGTGCATGGTTATAACAATGGGGAGCATCCAAGGCCCTTACCCTGGAGAGATTGACAAATGTGTGGAAGGGATATAAACTGGATGGATAAGTATTGAATGTTTTTTTAATCTTATTAAGCTTAGTAAATATTGTCGAATTATTTCTATTATTTTTGCTATTGTTTATCAGCATTCAGAAGCTATCCTAATAATATCCTTCTCCTATTTGCATTTTATTTAAATAGGTGCATGGTTATAACAATGGGGAGCATCCAAGGCCCTTACCCTGGAGAGATTGACAAATGTGTGGAAGGGATATAAACTGGATGGATAAGTATTGAATGTTTTTTTAATCTTATTAAGCTTAGTAAATATTGTTGAATTATTTCTATTATTTTTGCTATTGTTTATCAGCATTCAGAAGCTATCCTAATAATATCCTTCTCCTATTTGCATTTTATTTAAATAGGTGCATGGTTATAACAATGGGGAGCATCCAAGGCCCTTACCCTGGAGAGATTGACAAATGTGTGGAAGAGATATAAACTGGATGGATAAGTATTGAATGTTTTTTTAATCTTATTAAGCTTAGTTAATATTGTTGAGTTATTTCTATTATTTTTGCTATTGTTTATCAGCATTCAGAAGCTATCCTAATAATATCCTTCTCCTATTTTCATTTTATTTAAATAGGTGCATGGTTATATCAATGGGGAGCATCCATGGCCCTTACCCTGGAGAGATTGACAAATGTGTGGAAGGGATATAAACTGGATGGATAAGTATTGAATGTTTTTTTAATCTTATTAAGCTTAGTAAATATTGTTGAATTATTTCTATTATTTTTGCTATTGTTTATCAGCATTCAGAAGCTATCCTAATAATATCCTTCTCCTATTTGCATTTTATTTAAATAGGTGCATGGTTATAACAATGGGGAGCATCCAAGGCCCTTACCCTGGAGAGATTGACAAATGTGTGGAATGGATATAAACTGGATGGATAAGTATTGAATGTTTTTTTAATCTTATTAAGCTTAGTAAATATTGTTGAATTATTTCTATTATTTTTGCTATTGTTTATCAGCATTCAGAAGCTATCCTAATAATATCCTTCTCCTATTTGCATTTTATTTAAATAGGTGCATGGTTATAACAATGGGGAGCATCCAAGGCCCTTACCCTGGAGAGATTGACAAATGTGTGGAAGGGATATAAACTGGATGGATAAGTATTGAATGTTTTTTTAATCTTATTAAGCTTAGTTAATATTGTTGAATTTTTTCTATTATTTTTGCTATTGTTTATCAGCATTCAGAAGCTATCCTAATAATATCCTTCTCCTATTTTCGTTTTATTTATATAGGTGCATGGTTATAACAATGGGGAGCATCCAAGGCCCTTACCCTGGAGAGATTGACAAATGTGTGGAAGGGATATAAACTGGATGGATAAGTATTGAATGTTTTTTTAATCTTATTAAGCTTAGTAAATATTGTTGAATTATTTCTATTATTTTTGCTATTGTTGATCAGCATTCAGAAGCTATCCTAATAATATCCTTCTCCTATTTTCATTTTATTTAAATAGGTGCATGGTTATAACAATGGGGAGCATCCAAGGCCCTTACCCTGGAGAGATTGACAAATGTGTGGAAGGGATATAAACTGGATGGATAAGTATTGAATGTTTTTTTAATCTTATTAAGCTTAGTTAATATTGTTGAATTTTTTCTATTATTTTTGCTATTGTTTATCAGCATTCAGAAGCTATCCTAATAATATCCTTCTCCTATTTTCGTTTTATTTATATAGGTGCATGGTTATAACAATGGGGAGCATCCAAGGCCCTTACCCTGGAGAGATTGACAAATGTGTGGAAGGGATATAAACTGGATGGATAAGTATTGAATGTTTTTTTAATCTTATTAAGCTTAGTAAATATTGTTGAATTATTTCTATTATTTTTGCTATTGTTTATCAGCATTCAGAAGCTATCCTAATAATATCCTTCTCCTATTTTCATTTTATTTAAATAGGTGCATGGTTAAAACAATAGGGAGCATCCAAGGCCCTTACCCTGGAGAGATTGACAAATGTGTGGAAGGGATATAAACTGGATGGATAAGTATTGAATGTTTTTTTAATCTTATTAAGCTTAGTTAATATTGTTGAATTATTTCTATTATTTTTGCTATTGTTTATCAGCATTCAGAAGCTATCCTAATAATATCCTTCTCCTATTTGCATTTTATTTAAATAGGTGCATGGTTATAACAATGGGGAGCATCCAAGGCCCTTACCCTGGAGAGATTGACAAATGTGTGGAAGGGATATAAACTGGATGGATAAGTATTGAATGTTTTTTTAATCTTATTAAGCTTAGTAAATATTGTTGAATTATTTCTATTATTTTTCTATTGTTGATCAGCATTCAGAAGCTATCCTACTAATATCCTTCTCCTATTTTCATTTTATTTAAATAGGTGCATGGTTATAACAATGGGGAGCATCCAAGGCCCTTACCCTGGAGAGATTGACAAATGTGTGGAAGGGATATAAACTGGATGGATAAGTATTGAATGTTTTTTTAATCTTATTAAGCTTAGTTAATATTGTTGAATTTTTTCTATTATTTTTGCTATTGTTTATCAGCATTCAGAAGCTATCCTAATAATATCCTTCTCCTATTTTCGTTTTATTTATATAGGTGCATGGTTATAACAATGGGGAGCATCCAAGGCCCTTACCCTGGAGAGATTGACAAATGTGTGGAAGGGATATAAACTGGATGGATAAGTATTGAATGTTTTTTTAATCTTATTAAGCTTAGTAAATATTGTTGAATTATTTCTATTATTTTTGCTATTGTTGATCAGCATTCAGAAGCTATCCTAATAATATCCTTCTCCTATTTTCATTTTATTTAAATAGGTGCATGGTTATAACAATGGGGACCATCCAAGGCCCTTACCCTGGAGAGATTGACAAATGTGTGGAAGGGATATAAACTGGATGGATAAGTATTGAATGTTTTTTTAATCTTATTAAGCTTAGTTAATATTGTTGAATTTTTTCTATTATTTTTGCTATTGTTTATCAGCATTCAGAAGCTATCCTAATAATATCCTTCTCCTATTTTCGTTTTATTTATATAGGTGCATGGTTATAACAATGGGGAGCATCCAAGGCCCTTACCCTGGAGAGATTGACAAATGTGTGGAAGGGATATAAACTGGATGGATAAGTATTGAATGTTTTTTTAATCTTATTAAGCTTAGTTAATATTGTTGAATTATTTCTATTATTTTTGCTATTGTTTATCAGCATTCAGAAGCTATCCTAATAATATCCTTCTCCTATTTTCATTTTATTTAAATAGGTGCATGGTTAAAACAATAGGGACCATCCAAGGCCCTTACCCTGGAGAGATTGACAAATGTGTGGAAGGGATATAAACTGGATGGATAAGTATTGAATGTTTTTTTAATCTTATTAAGCTTAGTTAATATTGTTGAATTATTTCTATTATTTTTGCTATTGTTTATCAGCATTCAGAAGCTATCCTAATAATATCCTTCTCCTATTTGCATTTTATTTAAATAGGTGCATGGTTATAACAATGGGGAGCATCCAAGGCCCTTACCCTGGAGAGATTGACAAATGTGTGGAAGGGATATAAACTGGATGGATAAGTATTGAATGTTTTTTTAATCTTATTAAGCTTAGTAAATATTGTTGAATTATTTCTATTATTTTTGCTATTGTTTATCAGCATTCAGAAGCTATCCTAATAATATCCTTCTCCTATTTGCATTTTATTTAAATAGGTGCATGGTTATAACAATGGGGAGCATCCAAGGCCCTTACCCTGGAGAGATTGACAAATGTGTGGAAGAGATATAAACTGGATGGATAAGTATTGAATGTTTTTTTAATCTTATTAAGCTTAGTAAATATTGTTGAGTTATTTCTATTATTTTTGCTATTGTTTATCAGCATTCAGAAGCTATCCTAATAATATCCTTCTCCTATTTTCATTTTATTTAAATAGGTGCATGGTTATATCAATGGGGAGCATCCATGGCCCTTACCCTGGAGAGATTGACAAATGTGTGGAAGGGATATAAACTGGATGGATAAGTATTGAATGTTTTTTTAATCTTATTAAGCTTAGTAAATATTGTTGAATTATTTCTATTATTTTTGCTATTGTTTATCAGCATTCAGAAGCTATCCTAATAATATCCTTCTCCTATTTGCATTTTATTTAAATAGGTGCATGGTTATAACAATGGGGAGCATCCAAGGCCCTTACCCTGGAGAGATTGACAAATGTGTGGAAGGGATATAAACTGGATGGATAAGTATTGAATGTTTTTTTAATCTTATTAAGCTTAGTAAATATTGTTGAATTATTTCTATTATTTTTGCTATTGTTTATCAGCATTCAGAAGCTATCCTAATAATATCCTTCTCCTATTTGCATTTTATTTAAATAGGTGCATGGTTATAACAATGGGGAGCATCCAAGGCCCTTACCCTGGAGAGATTGACAAATGTGTGGAAGGGATATAAACTGGATGGATAAGTATTGAATGTTTTTTTAATCTTATTAAGCTTAGTTAATATTGTTGAATTTTTTCTATTATTTTTGCTATTGTTTATCAGCATTCAGAAGCTATCCTAATAATATCCTTCTCCTATTTTCGTTTTATTTATATAGGTGCATGGTTATAACAATGGGGAGCATCCAAGGCCCTTACCCTGGAGAGATTGACAAATGTGTGGAAGGGATATAAACTGGATGGATAAGTATTGAATGTTTTTTTAATCTTATTAAGCTTAGTAAATATTGTTGAATTATTTCTATTATTTTTGCTATTGTTTATCAGCATTCAGAAGCTATCCTAATAATATCCTTCTCCTATTTTCATTTTATTTAAATAGGTGCATGGTTATAACAATGGGGAGCATCCAAGGCCCTTACCCTGGAGAGATTGACAAATGTGTGGAAGGGATATAAACTGGATGGATAAGTATTGAATGTTTTTTTAATCTTATTAAGCTTAGTAAATATTTTTAATTATTTCTATTATTTTTGCTATTGTTTATCAGCATTCAGAAGCTATCCTAATAATATCCTTCTCCTATTTTCATTTTATTTAAATAGGTGCATGGTTATAACAATGGGGAGCATCCAAGGCCCTTACCCTGGAGAGATTGACAAATGTGTGGAAGGGATATAAACTGGATGGATAAGTATTGAATGTTTTTTTAATCTTATTAAGCTTAGTTAATATTGTTGAATTATTTCTATTATTTTTGCTATTGTTTATCAGCATTCAGAAGCTATCCTAATAATATCCTTCTCCTATTTTCATTTAATTAAATAGGTGCATGGTTATAACAATGGGGAGCATCCAAGGCCCTTACCCTGGAGAGATTGACAAATGTGTGGAAGGGATATAAACTGGATGGATAAGTATTGAATGTTTTTTTAATCTTATTAAGCTTAGTAAATATTGTTGAATTATTTTTATTATTTTTGCTATTGTTTATCAGCATTCAGAAGCTATTCTAATAATATCCTTCTCCTATTTTCATTTTATTTAAATAGGTGCATGGTTATAACAATGGGGAGCATCCAAGGCCCTTACCCTGGAGAGATTGACAAATGTGTGGAAGGGATATAAACTGGATGGATAAGTATTGAATGTTTTTTTAATCTTATTAAGCTTAGTAAATATTGTTGAATTATTTCTATTATTTTTGCTATTGTTTATCAGCATTAAGAAGCTATCCTAATAATATCCTTCTCCTATTTTCATTTTATTTAAATAGGTGCATGGTTATAACAATGGGGAGCATCCAAGGCCCTTACCCTGGAGAGATTGACAAATGTGTGGAAGGGATATAAACTGGATGGATAAGTATTGAATGTTTTTTTAATCTTATTAAGCTTAGTAAATATTGTTGAATTATTTCTATTATTTTTGCTATTGTTGATCAGCATTCAGAAGCTATCCTAATAATATCCTTCTCCTATTTTCATTTTATTTAAATAGGTGCATGGTTATAACAATGGGGAGCATCCAAGGCCCTTACCCTGGAGAGATTGACAAATGTGTGGAAGGGATATAAACTGGATGGATAAGTATTGAATGTTTTTTTAATCTTATTAAGCTTAGTAAATATTGTTGAATTATTTCTATTATTTTTGCTATTGTTTATCAGCATTCAGAAGCTATCCTAATAATATCCTTCTCCTATTTGCATTTTTTTTAAATAGGTTCATGGTTAAAACAATAGGGACCATCCAAGTCCCTTACCCTGGAGAGATTGACAAATGTGTGGAAGGGATATAAACTGGATGGATAAGTATTGAACGTTTTTTTAATCTTATTAAGCTTAGTTAATATTGTTGAATTATTTCTATTATTTTTGCTATTGTTTATCAGCATTCAGAAGCTATCCTAATAATATCCTTCTCCTATTTGCATTTTATTTAAATAGGTGCATGGTTATAACAATGGGGAGCATCCAAGGCCCTTACCCTGGAGAGATTGACAAATGTGTGGAAGGGATATAAACTGGATGGATAAGTATTGAATGTTTTTTTAATCTTATTAAGCTTAGTAAATATTGTTGAATTATTTCTATTATTTTTGCTATTGTTTATCAGCATTCAGAAGCTATCCTAATAATATCCTTCTCCTATTTGCATTTTATTTAAATAGGTGCATGGTTATAAGAATGGGGAGCATCCAAGGCCCTTACCCTGCAGAGATTGACAAATGTGTGGAAGGGATATAAACTGGATGGATAAGTATTGAATGTTTTTTTAATCTTATTAAGCTTAGTAAATATTGTTGAATTATTTCTATTATTTTTGCTATTGTTTATCAGCATTCAGAAGCTATCCTAATAATATCCTTCTCCTATTTTCATTTTATTTAAATAGGTGCATGGTTATAACAATGGGGACCATCCAAGGCCCTTACCCTGGAGAGATTGACAAATGTGTGGAAGGGATATAAACTGGATGGATAAGTATTGAACGTTTTTTTAATCTTATTAAGCTTAGTAAATATTGTTGAATTATTTCTATTATTTTTGCTATTGTTTATCAGCATTCAGAAGCTATCCTAATAATATCCTTCTCCTATTTTCATTTTATTTAAATAGGTGCATGGTTATAACAATGGGGAGCATCCAAGGCCCTTACCCTGGAGAGATTGACAAATGTGTGGAAGGGATATAAACTGGATGGATAAGTATTGAATGTTTTTTTAATCTTATTAAGCTTAATAAATATTGTTGAATTATTTCTATTATTTTTGCTATTGTTTATCAGCATTCAGAAGCTATCCTAATAATATCCTTCTCCTATTTGCATTTTATTTAAATAGGTGCATGGTTATAACAATGGGGAGCATCCAAGGCCCTTACCCTGGAGAGATTGACAAATGTGTGGAAGGGATATAAACTGGATGGATAAGTATTGAATGTTTTTTTAATCTTATTAAGCTTAGTAAATATTGTTGAATTATTTCTATTATTTTTGCTATTGTTTATCAGCATTCAGAAGCTATCCTAATAATATCCTTCTCCTATTTTCATTTTATTTAAATAGGTGCATGGTTATAACAATGGGGACCATCCAAGGCCCTTACCCTGGAGAGATTGACAAATGTGTGGAAGGGATATAAACTGGATGGATAAGTATTGAATGTTTTTTTAATCTTATTAAGCTTAGTTAATATAGTTGAATTATTTCTATTATTTTTGCTATTGTTTATCAGCATTCAGAAGCTATCCTAATAATATCCTTCTCCTATTTTCATTTTATTTAAATAGGTGCATGGTTAAAACAATAGGGACCATCCAAGGCCCTTACCCTGGAGAGATTGACAAATGTGTGGAAGGGATATAAACTGGATGGATAAGTATTGAATGTTTTTTTAATCTTATTAAGCTTAGTTAATATTGTTGAATTATTTCTATTATTTTTGCTATTGTTTATCAGCATTCAGAAGCTATCCTAATAATATCCTTCTCCTATTTGCATTTTATTTAAATAGGTGCATGGTTATAACAATGGGGAGCATCCAAGGCCCTTACCCTGGAGAGATTGACAAATGTGTGGAAGGGATATAAACTGGATGGATAAGTATTGAATGTTTTTTTAATCTTATTAAGCTTAGTAAATATTGTTGAATTATTTCTATTATTTTTGCTATTGTTTATCAGCATTCAGAAGCTATCCTAATAATATCCTTCTCCTATTTGCATTTTATTTAAATAGGTGCATGGTTATAACAATGGGGACCATCCAAGGCCCTTACCCTGGAGAGATTGACAAATGTGTGGAAGGGATATAAACTGGATGGATAAGTATTGAATGTTTTTTTAATCTTATTAAGCTTAGTTAATATTGTTGAATTATTTCTATTATTTTTGCTATTGTTTATCAGCATTCAGAAGCTATCCTAATAATATCCTTCTCCTATTTGCATTTTATTTAAATAGGTGCATGGTTATAACAATGGGGAGCATCCAAGGCCCTTACCCTGGAGAGATTGACAAATGTGTGGAAGGGATATAAACTGGATGGATAAGTATTGAATGTTTTTTTAATCTTATTAAGCTTAGTAAATATTGTTGAATTATTTCTATTATTTTTGCTAATGTTTATCAGCATTCAGAAGCTATCCTAATAATATCCTTCTCCTATTTTCATTTTATTTAAATAGGTGCATGGTTATAACAATGGGGACCATCCAAGGCCCTTACCCTGGAGAGATTGACAAATGTGTGGAAGGGATATAAACTGGATGGATAAGTATTGAATGTTTTTTTAATCTTATTAAGCTTAGTTAATATTGTTGAATTATTTCTATTATTTTTGCTATTGTTTATCAGCATTCAGAAGCTATCCTAATAATATCCTTCTCCTATTTTCATTTTATTTAAATAGGTGCATGGTTATAACAATGGGGAGCATCCAAGGCCCTTACCCTGGAGAGATTGACAAATGTGTGGAAGGGATATAAACTGGATGGATAAGTATTGAATGTTTTTTTAATCTTATTAAGCTTAGTTAATATTGTTGAATTATTTCTATTATTTTTGCTATTGTTTATCAGCATTCAGAAGCTATCCTAATAATATCCTTCTCCTATTTGCATTTTATTTAAATAGGTGCATGGTTATAACAATGGGGAGCATCCAAGGCCCTTACCCTGGAGAGATTGACAAATGTGTGGAAGGGATATAAACTGGATGGATAAGTATTGAATGTTTTTTTAATCTTATTAAGCTTAGTAAATATTGTTGAATTATTTCTATTATTTTTGCTATTGTTTATCAGCATTCAGAAGCTATCCTAATAATATTCTTCTCCTATTTGCATTTTATTTAAATAGGTGCATGGTTATAACAATGGGGACCATCCAAGGCCCTTACCCTGGAGAGATTGACAAATGTGTGGAAGGGATATAAACTGGATGGATAAGTATTGAATGTTTTTTTAATCTTATTAAGCTTAGTTAATATTGTTGAATTATTTCTATTATTTTTGCTATTGTTTATCAGCATTCAGAAGCTATCCTAATAATATCCTTCTCCTATTTTCATTTTATTTAAATAGGTGCATGGTAAAAACAATAGGGACCATCAAAGGCCCTTACCCTGGAGAGATTGACAAATGTGTGGAAGGGATATAAACTGGATGGATAAGTATTGAATGTTTTTTTAATCTTATTAAGCTTAGTTAATATTGTTGAATTATTTCTATTATTTTTGCTATTGTTTATCAGCATTCAGAAGCTATCCTAATAATATCCTTCTCCTATTTGCATTTTATTTAAATAGGTGCATGGTTATAACAATGGGGAGCATCCAAGGCCCTTACCCTGGAGAGATTGACAAATGTGTGGAAGGGATATAAACTGGATGGATAAGTATTGAATGTTTTTTTAATCTTATTAAGCTTAGTAAATATTGTTGAATTATTTCTATTATTTTTGCTATTGTTTATCAGCATTCAGAAGCTATCCTAATAATATCCTTCTCCTATTTGCATTTTATTTAAATAGGTGCATGGTTATAACAATGGGGAGCATCCAAGGCCCTTACCCTGGAGAGATTGACAAATGTGTGGAAGGGATATAAACTGGATGGATAAGTATTGAATGTTTTTTTAATCTTATTAAGCTTAGTTAATATTGTTGAATTATTTCTATTATTTTTGCTATTGTTTATCAGCATTCAGAAGCTATCCTAATAATATCCTTCTCCTATTTGCATTTTATTTAAATAGGTGCATGGTTATAACAATGGGGAGCATCCAAGGCCCTTACCCTGGAGAGATTGACAAATGTGTGGAAGGGATATAAACTGGATGGATAAGTATTGAATGTTTTTTTAATCTTATTAAGCTTAGTAAATATTGTTGAATTATTTCTATTATTTTTGCTATTGTTTATCAGCATTCAGAAGCTATCCTAATAATATCCTTCTCCTATTTTCATTTTATTTAAATAGGTGCATGGTTATAACAATGGGGAGCATCCAAGGCCCTTACCCTGGAGAGATTGACAAATGTGTGGAAGGGATATAAACTGGATGGATAAGTATTGAATGTTTTTTTAATCTTATTAAGCTTAGTAAATATTGTTGAATTATTTCTATTATTTTTGCTATTGTTTATCAGCATTCAGAAGCTATCCTAATAATATCCTTCTCCTATTTGCATTTTATTTAAATAGGTGCATGGTTATAACAATGGGGAGCATCCAAGGCCCTTACCCTGGAGAGATTGACAAATGTGTGGAAGGGATATAAACTGGATGGATAAGTATTGAATGTTTTTTTAATCTTATTAAGCTTAGTAAATATTGTTGAATTATTTCTATTATTTTTGCTATTGTTTATCAGCATTCAGAAGCTATCCTAATAATATCCTTCTCCTATTTGCATTTTATTTAAATAGGTGCATGGTTATAACAATGGGGAGCATCCAAGGCCCTTACCCTGGAGAGATTGACAAATGTGTGGAAGGGATATAAACTGGATGGATAAGTATTGAATGTTTTTTTAATCTTATTTAGCTTAGTAAATATTGTTGAATTATTTCTATTATTTTTGCTATTGTTTATCAGCATTCAGAAGCTATCCTAATAATATCCTTCTCCTATTTGCATTTTATTTAAATAGGTGCATGGTTATAACAATGGGGAGCATCAAATGCCCTTACCCTGGAGAGATTGACAAATGTGTGGAAGGGATATAAACTGGATGGATAAGTATTGAATGTTTTTTTAATCTTATTAAGCTTAGTAAATATTGTTGAATTATTTCTATTATTTTTGCTATTGTTTATCAGCATTCAGAAGCTATCCTAATAATATCCTTCTCCTATTTTCATTTTATTTAAATAGGTGCATGGTTATAACAATGGGGAGCATCCAAGGCCCTTACCCTGGAGAGATTGACAAATGTGTGGAAGGGATATAAACTGGATGGATAAGTATTGAATGTTTTTTTAATCTTATTAAGCTTAGTAAATATTCTTGAAATATTTCTATTATTTTTGCTATTGCTTATCAGCATTCAGAAGCTATCCTAATAATATCCTTCTCCTATTTGCATTTTATTTAAATAGGTGCATGGTTATAACAATGGGGAGCATCCAAGGCCCTTACCCTGGAGAGATTGACAAATGTGTGGAAGGGATATAAACTGGATGGATAAGTATTGAATGTTTTTTTAATCTTATTAAGCTTAGTAAATATTGTTGAATTATTTCTATTATTTTTGCTATTGTTTATTAGCATTCAGAAGCTATCCTAATAATATCCTTCTCCTATTTTCATTTTATTTAAATAGGTGCATGGTTATAACAATGGGGACCATCCAAGGCCCTTACCCTGGAGAGATTGACAAATGTGTGGAAGGGATATAAACTGGATGGATAAGTATTGAATGTTTTTTTAATCTTATTAAGCTTAGTAAATATTGTTGAATTATTTCTATTATTTTTGCTATTGTTTATCAGCATTCAGAAGCTATCCTAATAATATCCTTCTCCTATTTTCATTTTATTTAAATAGGTGCATGGTTATAACAATGGGGAGCATCCAAGGCCCTTACCCTGGAGAGATTGACAAATGTGTGGAAGGGATATAAACTGGATGGATAAGTATTGAATGTTTTTTTAATCTTATTAAGCTTAGTAAATATTGTTGAATTATTTCTATTATTTTTGCTATTGTTTATCAGCATTCAGAAGCTATCCTAATAATATCCTTCTCCTATTTTCATTTTATTTAAATAGGTGCATGGTTATAACAATGGGGACCATCCAAGGCCCTTACCCTGGAGAGATTGACAAATGTGTGGAAGGGATATAAACTGGATGGATAAGTATTGAATGTTTTTTTAATCTTATTAAGCTTAGTTAATATTGTTGAATTATTTCTATTATTTTTGCTATTGTTTATCAGCATTCAGAAGCTATCCTAATAATATCCTTCTCCTATTTTCATTTTATTTAAATAGGTGCATGGTTAAAACAATAGGGACCATCCAAGGCCCTTACCCTGGAGAGATTGACAAATGTGTGGAAGGGATATAAACTGGATGGATAAGTATTGAATGTTTTTTTAATCTTATTAAGCTTAGTAAATATTGTTGAATTATTTCTATTATTTTTGCTATTGTTTATCAGCATTCAGAAGCTATCCTAATAATATCCTTCTCCTATTTGCATTTTATTTAAATAGGTGCATGGTTATAACAATGGGGAGCATCCAAGGCCCTTACCCTGGAGAGATTGACAAATGTGTGGAAGGGATATAAACTGGATGGATAAGTATTGAATGTTTTTTTAATCTTATTAAGCTTAGTAAATATTGTTGAATTATTTCTATTATTTTCGCTATTGTTTATCAGCATTCAGAAGCTATCCTAATAATATCCTTCTCCTATTTTCATTTTATTTAAATAGGTGCATGGTTATAACAATGGGGACCATCCAAGGCCCTTACCCTGGAGAGATTGACAAATGTGTGGAAGGGATATAAACTGGATGGATAAGTATTGAATGTTTTTTTTATCTTATTAAGCTTAGTTAATATTGTTGAATTATTTCTATTATTTTTGCTATTGTTTATCAGCATTCAGAAGCTATCCTAATAATATCCTTCTCCTATTTTCATTTTATTTAAATAGGTGCATGGTTAAAACAATAGGGACCATCCAAGGCCCTTACCCTGGAGAGATTGACAAATGTGTGGAAGGGATATAAACTGGATGGATAAGTATTGAATGTTTTTTTAATCTTATTAAGCTTAGTTAATGTTGTTGAATTATTTCTATTATTTTTGCTATTGTTTATCAGCATTCAGAAGCTATCCTAATAATATCCTTCTCCTATTTGCATTTTATTTAAATAGGTGCATGGTTATAACAATGGGGAGCATCCAAGGCCCTTACCCTGGAGAGATTGACAAATGTGTGGAAGGGATATAAACTGGATGGATAAGTATTGAATGTTTTTTTAATCTTATTAAGCTTAGTAAATATTGTTGAATTATTTCTATTATTTTTGCTATTGTTTATCAGCATTCAGAAGCTATCCTAATAATATCCTTCTCCTATTTTCATTTTATTTAAATAGGTGCATGGTTATAACAATGGGGACCATCCAAGGCCCTTACCCTGGAGAGATTGACAAATGTGTGGAAGGGATATAAACTGGATGGATAAGTATTGAATGTTTTTTTAATCTTATTAAGCTTAGTTAATATTGTTGAATTATTTCTATTATTTTTGCTAATGTTTATCAGCATTCAGAAGCTATCCTAATAATATCCTTCTCCTATTTTCATTTTATTTAAATAGGTGCATGGTTATAACAATAGGGACCATCCAAGGCCCTTACCCTGGAGAGATTGACAAATGTGTGGAAGGGATATAAACTGGATGGATAAGTATTGAATGTTTTTTTAATCTTATTAAGCTTAGTTAATATTGTTGAATTATTTCTATTATTTTTGCTATTGTTTATCAGCATTCAGAAGCTATCCTAATAATATCCTTCTCCTATTTGCATTTTATTTAAATAGGTGCATGGTTATAACAATGGGGAGCATCCAAGGCCCTTACCCTGGAGAGATTGACAAATGTGTGGAAGGGATATAAACTGGATGGATAAGTATTGAATGTTTTTTTAATCTTATTAAGCTTAGTAAATATTGTTGAATTATTTCTATTATTTTTGCTATTGTTTATCAGCATTCAGAAGCTATCCTAATAATATCCTTCTCCTATTTGCATTTTATTTAAATAGGTGCATGGTTATAACAATGGGGAGCATCCAAGGCCCTTACCCTGGAGAGATTGACAAATGTGTGGAAGGGATATAAACTGGATGGATAAGTATTGAATGTTTTTTTAATCTTATTAAGCTTAGTAAATATTGTTGAATTATTTCTATTATTTTTGCTATTGTTTATCAGCATTCAGAAGCTATCCTAATAATATTCTTCTCCTATTTGCATTTTATTTAAATAGGTGCATGGTTATAACAATGGGGACCATCCAAGGCCCTTACCCTGGAGAGATTGACAAATGTGTGGAAGGGATATAAACTGGATGGATAAGTATTGAATGTTTTTTTAATCTTATTAAGCTTAGTTAATATTGTTGAATTATTTCTATTATTTTTGCTATTGTTTATCAGCATTCAGAAGCTATCCTAATAATATCCTTCTCCTATTTGCATTTTATTTAAATAGGTGCATGGTTATAACAATGGGGAGCATCCAAGGCCCTTACCCTGGAGAGATTGACAAATGTGTGGAAGGGATATAAACTGGATGGATAAGTATTGAATGTTTTTTTAATCTTATTAAGCTTAGTTAATATTGTTGAATTATTTCTATTATTTTTGCTATTGTTTATCAGCATTCAGAAGCTATCCTAATAATATCCTTCTCCTATTTTCATTTTATTTAAATATTTGCATGGTTAAAACAATAGGGACCATCCAAGGCCCTTACCCTGGAGAGATTGGCAAATGTGTGGAAGGGATATAAACTGGATGGATAAGTATTGAATGTTTTTTTAATCTTATTAAGCTTAGTAAATATTGTTGAATTATTTCTATTATTTTTGCTATTGTTTATCAGCATTCAGAAGCTATCCTAATAATATCCTTCTCCTATTTTCATTTTATTTAAATAGGTGCATGGTTATAACAATGGGGAGCATCCAAGGCCCTTACCCTGGAGAGATTGACAAATGTGTGGAAGGGATATAAACTGGATGGATAAGTATTGAATGTTTTTTTAATCTTATTAAGCTTAGTAAATATTGTTGAATTATTTCTATTATTTTTGCTATTGTTTATCAGCATTCAGAAGCTATCCTAATAATATCCTTCTCCTATTTGCATTTTATTTAAATAGGTGCATGGTTATAACAATGGGGAGCATCCAAGGCCCTTACCCTGGAGAGATTGACAAATGTGTGGAAGGGATATAAACTGGATGGATAAGTATTGAATGTTTTTTTAATCTTATTAAGCTTAGTAAATATTGTTGAATTATTTCTATTATTTTTGCTATTGCTTATCAGCATTCAGAAGCTATCCTAATAATATCCTTCTCCTATTTTCATTTTATTTAAATAGGTGCATGGTTATAACAATGGGGACCATCCAAGGCCCTTACCCTGGAGAGATTGACAAATGTGTGGAAGGGATATAAACTGGATGGATAAGTATTGAATGTTTTTTTAATCTTATTAAGCTTAGTTAATATTGTTGAATTATTTCTATTATTTTTGCTATTGTTTATCAGCATTCAGAAGCTATCCTAATAATATCCTTCTCCTATTTTCATTTTATTTAAATAGGTGCATGGTTAAAACAATAGGGACCATCAAAGGCCCTTACCCTGGAGAGATTGACAAATGTGTGGAAGGGATATAAACTGGATGGATAAGTATTGAATGTTTTTTTAATCTTATTAAGCTTAGTTAATATTGTTGAATTATTTCTATTATTTTTGCTATTGTTTATCAGCATTCAGAAGCTATCCTAATAATATCCTTCTCCTATTTGCATTTTATTTAAATAGGTGCATGGTTATAACAATGGGGAGCATCCAAGGCCCTTACCCTGGAGAGATTGACAAATGTGTGGAAGGGATATAAACTGGATGGATAAGTATTGAATGTTTTTTTAATCTTATTAAGTTTAGTAAATATTGTTGAATTATTTCTATTATTTTTGCTATTGTTTATCAGCATTCAGAAGCTATCCTAATAATATTCTTCTCCTATTTGCATTTTATTTAAATAGGCGCATGGTTATAACAATTTGGAGCATCCAAGGCCCTTACCCTGGAGAGATTGACAAATGTGTGGTTGGGATATAAACTGGATGGATAAGTATTGAATGTTTTTTTAATCTTATTAAGCTTAGTTAATATTGTTGAATTATTTCTATTATTTTTGCTATTGTTTATCAGCATTCAGAAGCTATCCTAATAATATCCTTCTCCTATTTGCATTTTATTTAAATAGGTGCATGGTTATAACAATGGGGAGCATCCAAGGCCCTTACCCTGGAGAGATTGACAAATGTGTGGAAGGGATATAAACTGGATGGATAAGTATTGAATGTTTTTTTAATCTTATTAAGCTTAGTAAATATTGTTGAATTATTTCTATTATTTTTGCTATTGTTTATCAGCATTCAGAAGCTATCCTAATAATATCCTTCTCCTATTTTCATTTTATTTAAATAGGTGCATGGTTATAACAATGGGGAGCATCCAAGGCCCTTACCCTGGAGAGATTGACAAATGTGTGGAAGGGATATAAACTGGATGGATAAGTATTGAATGTTTTTTTAATCTTATTAAGCTTAGTAAATATTGTTGAATTATTTCTATTATTTTTGCTATTGTTTATCAGCATTCAGAAGCTATCCTAATAATATCCTTCTCCTATTTGCATTTTATTTAAATAGGTGCATGGTTATAACAATGGGGAGCATCCAAGGCCCTTACCCTGGAGAGATTGACAAATGTGTGGAAGGGATATAAACTGGATGGATAAGTATTGAATGTTTTTTTAATCTTATTAAGCTTAGTAAATATTGTTGAATTATTTCTATTATTTTTGCTATTGTTTATCAGCATTCAGAAGCTATCCTAATAATATCCTTCTCCTATTTGCATTTTATTTAAATAGGTGCATGGTTATAACAATGGGGAGCATCCAAGGCCCTTACCCTGGAGAGATTGACAAATGTGTGGAAGGGATATAAACTAAATGGATAAGTATTGAATGTTTTTTTAATCTTATTAAGCTTAGTAAATATTGTTGAATTATTTCTATTATGTTTGCTATTGTTTATCAGCATTCAGAAGCTATCCTAATAATATCCTTCTCCTATTTTCATTTTATTTAAATAGGTGCATGGTTATAACAATGGGGAGCATCCAAGGCCCTTACCCTGGAGAGATTGACAAATGTGTGGAAGGGATATAAACTGGATGGATAAGTATTGAATGTTTTTTTAATCTTATTAAGCTTAGTAAATATTGTTGAATTATTTCTATTATTTTTGCTATTGTTTATCAGCATTCAGAAGCTATCCTAATAATATCCTTCTCCTATTTGCATTTTATTTAAATAGGTGCATGGTTATAACAATGGGGAGCATCCAAGGCCCTTACCCTGGAGAGATTGAAAAATGTGTGGAAGGGATATAAACTGGATGGATAAGTATTGAATGTTTTTTTAATCTTATTAAGCTTAGTAAATATTGTTGAATTATTTCTATTATTTTTGCTATTGCTTATCAGCATTCAGAAGCTATCCTAATAATATCCTTCTCCTATTTTCATTTTATTTAAATAGGTGCATGGTTATAACAATGGGGACCATCCAAGGCCCTTACCCTGGAGAGATTGACAAATGTGTGGAAGGGATATAAACTGGATGGATAAGTATTGAATGTTTTTTTAATCTTATTAAGCTTAGTTAATATTGTTGAATTATTTCTATTATTTTTGCTATTGTTTATCAGCATTCAGAAGCTATCCTAATAATATCCTTCTCCTATTTTCATTTTATTTAAATAGGTGCATGGTTAAAACAATAGGGACCATCAAAGGCCCCTACCCTGGAGAGATTGACAAATGTGTGGAAGGGATATAAACTGGATGGATAAGTATTGAATGTTTTTTTAATCTTATTAAGCTTAGTTAATATTGTTGAATTATTTCTATTATTTTTGCTATTGTTTATCAGCATTCAGAAGCTATCCTAATAATATCCTTCTCCTATTTGCATTTTATTTAAATAGGTGCATGGTTATAACAATGGGGAGCATCCAAGGCCCTTACCCTGGAGAGATTGACAAATGTGTGGAAGGGATATAAACTGGATGGATAAGTATTGAATGTTTTTTTAATCTTATTAAGCTTAGTAAATATTGTTGAATTATTTCTATTATTTTTGCTATTGTTTATCAGCATTCAGAAGCTATCCTAATAATATTCTTCTCCTATTTGCATTTTATTTAAATAGGTGCATGGTTATAACAATAGGGACCATCCAAGGCCCTTACCCTGGAGAGATTGACAAATGTGTGGAAGGGATATAAACTGGATGGATAAGTATTGAATGTTTTTTTAATCTTATTAAGCTTAGTTAATATTGTTGAATTATTTCTATTATTTTTGCTATTGTTTATCAGCATTCAGAAGCTATCCTAATAATATCCTTCTCCTATTTGCATTTTATTTAAATAGGTGCATGGTTATAACAATGGGGAGCATCCAAGGCCCTTACCCTGGAGAGATTGACAAATGTGTGGAAGGGATATAAACTGGATGGATAAGTATTGAATGTTTTTTTAATCTTATTAAGCTTAGTAAATATTGTTGAATTATTTCTATTATTTTTGCTATTGTTTATCAGCATTCAGAAGCTATCCTAATAATATCCTTCTCCTATTTTCATTTTATTTAAATATTTGCATGGTTAAAACAATAGGGACCATCCAAGGCCCTTACCCTGGAGAGATTGACAAATGTGTGGAAGGGATATAAACTGGATGGATAAGTATTGAATGTTTTTTTAATCTTATTAAGCTTAGTTAATATTGTTGAATTATTTCTATTATTTTTGCTATTGTTTATCAGCATTCAGAAGCTATCCTAATAATATCCTTCTCCTATTTGCATTTTATTTAAATAGGTGCATGGTTATAACAATGGGGAGCATCCAAGGCCCTTACCCTGGAGAGATTGACAAATGTGTGGAAGGGATATAAACTGGATGGATAAGTATTGAATGTTTTTTTAATCTTATTAAGCTTAGTAAATATTGTTGAATTATTTCTATTATTTTTGCTATTGTTTATCAGCATTCAGAAGCTATCCTAATAATATCCTTCTCCTATTTTCATTTTATTTAAATAGGTGCATGGTTATAACAATGGGTGCATCCAAGGCCCTTACCCTGGAGAGATTGACAAATGTGTGGAAGGGATATAAACTGGATGGATAAGTATTGAATGTTTTTTTAATTTTATTAAGCTTAGTAAATATTGTTGAATTATTTCTATTATTTTTGCTATTGTTTATCAGCATTCAGAAGCTATCCTAATAATATCCTTCTCCTATTTGCATTTTATTTAAATAGGTGCATGGTTATAACAATGGGGAGCATCCAAGGCCCTTACCCTGGAGAGATTGACAAATGTGTGGAAGGGATATAAACTGGATGGATAAGTATTGAATGTTTTTTTAATCTTATTAAGCTTAGTAAATATTGTTGAATTATTTCTATTATTTTTGCTATTGTTTATCAGCATTCAGAAGCTATCCTAATATTATCCTTCTCCTATTTGCATTTTATTTAAATAGGTGCATGGTTATAACAATGGGGAGCATCCAAGGCCCTTACCCTGGAGAGATTGACAAATGTGTGGAAGGGATATAAACTGGATGGATAAGTATTGAATGTTTTTTAATCTTATTAAGCTTAGTAAATATTGTTGAATTATTTCTATTATGTTTGCTATTGTTTATCAGCATTCAGAAGCTATCCTAATAATATCCTTCTCCTATTTTCATTTTATTTAAATAGGTGCATGGTTATAACAATGGGGAGCATCCAAGGCCCTTACCCTGGAGAGATTGACAAATGTGTGGAAGGGATATAAACTGGATGGATAAGTATTGAATGTTTTTTTAATCTTATTAAGCTTAGTAAATATTGTTGAATTATTTCTATTATTTTTGCTATTGTTTATCAGCATTCAGAAGCTATCCTAATAATATTCTTCTCCTATTTGCATTTTATTTAAATAGGTGCATGGTTATAACAATAGGGACCATCCAAGGCCCTTACCCTGGAGAGATTGACAAATGTGTGGAAGGGATATAAACTGCATGGATAAGTATTGAATGTTTTTTTAATCTTATTAAGCTTAGTTAATATTGTTGAATTATTTCTATTATTTTGCTATTGTTTATCAGCATTCAGAAGCTATCCTAATAATATCCTTCTCCTATTTGCATTTTATTTAAATAGGTGCATGGTTATAACAATGGGGAGCATCCAAGGCCCTTACCCTGGAGAGATTGACAAATGTGTGGAAGGGATATAAACTGGATGGATAAGTATTGAATGTTTTTTTAATCTTATTAAGCTTAGTAAATATTGTTGAATTATTTCTATTATTTTTGCTATTGTTTATCAGCATTCAGAAGCTATCCTAATAATATCCTTCTCCTATTTTCATTTTATTTAAATAGGTGCATGGTTATAACAATGGGGAGCATCCAAGGCCCTTACCCTGGAGAGATTGACAAATGTGTGGAAGGGATATAAACTGGATGGATAAGTATTGAATGTTTTTTTAATTTTATTAAGCTTAGTAAATATTGTTGAATTATTTCTATTATTTTTGCTATTGTTTATCAGCATTCAGAAGCTATCCTAATAATATCCTTCTCCTATTTGCATTTTATTTAAATAGGTGCATGGTTATAACAATGGGGAGCATCCAAGGCCCTTACCCTGGAGAGATTGACAAATGTTTCGAAGGGATATAAACTGGATGGATAAGTATTGAATGTTTTTTTAATCTTATTAAGCTTAGTAAATATTGTTGAATTATTTCTATTATTTTTGCTATTGTTTATCAGCATTCAGAAGCTATCCTAATAATATCCTTCTCCTATTTGCATTTTATTTAAATAGGTGCATGGTTATAACAATGGGGAGCATCCAAGGCCCTTACCCTGGAGAGATTGACAAATGTGTGGAAGGGATATAAACTGGATGGATAAGTATTGAATGTTTTTTAATCTTATTAAGCTTAGTAAATATTGTTGAATTATTTCTATTATGTTTGCTATTGTTTATCAGCATTCAGAAGCTATCCTAATAATATCCTTCTCCTATTTTCATTTTATTTAAATAGGTGCATGGTTATAACAATGGGGAGCATCCAAGGCCCTTACCCTGGAGAGATTGACAAATGTGTGGAAGGGATATAAACTGGATGGATAAGTATTGAATGTTTTTTTAATCTTATTAAGCTTAGTAAATATTGTTGAATTATTTCTATTATTTTTGCTATTGTTTATCAGCATTCAGAAGCTATCCTAATAATATCCTTCTCCTATTTGCATTTAATTTAAATAGGTGCATGGTTATAACAATGGGGAGCATCCAAGGCCCTTACCCTGGAGAGATTGAAAAATGTGTGGAAGGGATATAAACTGGATGGATAAGTATTGAATGTTTTTTTAATCTTATTAAGCTTAGTAAATATTGTTGAATTATTTCTATTATTTTTGCTATTGTTTATCAGCATTCAGAAGCTATCCTAAGAATATCCTTCTCCTATTTGCATTTTATTTAAATAGGTGCATGGTTATAACAATGGGGAGCATCCAAGGCCCTTACCCTGGAGAGATTGACAAATGTTGGAAGGGATATAAACTGGATGGATAAGTATTGAATGTTTTTTTAATCTTATTTAAGCTTAGTTAATATTGTTGAATTATTTCTATTATTTTTGCTATTGTTTATCAGCATTCAGAAGCTATCCTAATAATATCCTTCTCCTATTTGCATTTTATTTAAATAGGTGCATGGTTATAACAATAGGGACCATCCAAGGCCCTTACCCTGGAGAGATTGACAAATGTGTGGAAGGGATATAAACTGGATGGATAAGTATTGAATGTTTTTTTAATCTTATTAAGCTTAGTTAATATTGTTGAATTATTTCTATTATTTTTGCTATTGTTTATCAGCATTCAGAAGCTATCCTAATAATATCCTTCTCCTGTTTGCATTTTATTTAAATAGGTGCATGGTTATAACAATGGGGAGCATCCAAGGCCCTTACCCTGGAGAGATTGACAAATGTGTGGAAGGGATATAAACTGGATGGATAAGTATTGAATGTTTTTTTAATCTTATTAAGCTTAGTTAATATTGTTGAATTATTTCTATTATTTTTGCTATTGTTTATCAGCATTCAGAAGCTATCCTAATAATATCCTTCTCCTATTTGCATTTTTTTTATATAGGTGCATGGTTATAACAATAGGGACCATCCAAGGCCCTTACCCTGGAGAGATTGACAAATGTGTGGAAGGGATATAAACTGGATGGATAAGTATTGAATGTTTTTTTAATCTTATTAAGCTTAGTTAATATTGTTGAATTATTTCTATTATTTTTGCTATTGTTTATCAGCATTCAGAAGCTATCCTAATAATATCCTTCTCCTATTTGCATTTTATTTAAATAGGTGCATGGTTAAACAATGGGGAGCATCCAAGGCCCTTACCCTGGAGAGATTGACAAATGTGTGGAAGGGATATAAACTGGATGGATAAGTATTGAATGTTTTTTTAATCTTATTAAGCTTAGTTAATATTGTTGAATTATTTCTATTATTTTTGCTATTGTTTATCAGCATTCAGAAGCTATCCTAATAATATCCTTCTCCTATTTGCATTTTATTTAAATAGGTGCATGGTTATAACAATGGGGAGCATCCAAGGCCCTTACCCTGGAGAGATTGACAAATGTGTGGAAGGGATATAAACTGGATGGATAAGTATTGAATGTTTTTTTAATCTTATTAAGCTTAGTTAATATTGTTGAATTATTTCTATTATTTTTGCTATTGTTTATCAGCATTCAGAAGCTATCCTAATAATATCCTTCTCCTATTTGCATTTTATTTAAATAGGTGCATGGTTATAACAATAGGGACCATCCAAGGCCCTTACCCTGGAGAGATTGACAAATGTGTGGAAGGGATATAAACTGGATGGATAAGTATTGAATGTTTTTTTAATCTTATTAAGCTTAGTTAATATTGTTGAATTATTTCTATTATTTTTGCTATTGTTTATCAGCATTCAGAAGCTATCCTAATAATATCCTTCTCCTATTTGCATTTTATTTAAATAGGTGCATGGTTAAACAATGGGGAGCATCCAAGGCCCTTACCCTGGAGAGATTGACAAATGTGTGGAAGGGATATAAACTGGATGGATAAGTATTGAATGTTTTTTTAATCTTATTAAGCTTAGTTAATATTGTTGAATTATTTCTATTATTTTTGCTATTGTTTATCAGCATTCAGAAGCTATCCTAATAATATCCTTCTCCTATTTGCATTTTATTTAAATAGGTGCATGGTTATAACAATGGGGAGCATCCAAGGCCCTTACCCTGGAGAGAATGACAAATGTGTGGAAGGGATATAAACTGGATGGATAAGTATTGAATGTTTTTTTAATCTTATTAAGCTTAGTTAATATTGTTGAATTATTTCTATTATTTTTGCTATTGTTTATCAGCATTCAGAAGCTATCCTAATAATATCCTTCTCCTATTTGCATTTTATTTAAATAGGTGCATGGTTATAACAATGGGGAGCATCCAAGGCCCTTACCCTGGAGAGATTGACAAATGTGTGGAAGGGATATAAACTGGATGGATAAGTATTGAATGTTTTTTTAATCTTATTAAGCTTAGTTAATATTGTTGAATTATTTCTATTATTTTTGCTATTGTTTATCAGCATTCAGAAGCTATCCTAATAATATCCTTCTCCTATTTGCATTTTTTTATATAGGTGCATGGTTATAACAATAGGGACCATCCAAGGCCCTTACCCTGGAGAGATTGACAAATGTGTGGAAGGGATATAAACTGGATGGATAAGTATTGAATGTTTTTTTAATCTTATTAAGCTTAGTTAATATTGTTGAATTATTTCTATTATTTTTGCTATTGTTTATCAGCATTCAGAAGCTATCCTAATAATATCCTTCTCCTATTTGCATTTTATTTAAATAGGTGCATGGTTATAACAATGGGGAGCATCCAAGGCCCTTACCCTGGAGAGATTGACAAATGTGTGGAAGGGATATAAACTGGATGGATAAGTATTGAATGTTTTTTTAATCTTATTAAGCTTAGTTAATATTGTTGAATTATTTCTATTATTTTTGCTATTGTTTATCAGCATTCAGAAGCTATCCTAATAATATCCTTCTCCTATTTGCATTTTTTTTATATAGGTGCATGGTTATAACAATAGGGACCATCCAAGGCCCTTACCCTGGAGAGATTGACAAATGTGTGGAAGGGATATAAACTGGATGGATAAGTATTGAATGTTTTTTTAATCTTATTAAGCTTAGTTAATATTGTTGAATTATTTCTATTATTTTTGCTATTGTTTATCAGCATTCAGAAGCTATCCTAATAATATCCTTCTCCTATTTGCATTTTATTTAAATAGGTGCATGGTTATAACAATGGGGAGCATCCAAGGCCCTTACCCTGGAGAGATTGACAAATGTGTGGAAGGGATATAAACTGGATGGATAAGTATTGAATGTTTTTTTAATCTTATTAAGCTTAGTTAATATTGTTGAATTATTTCTATTATTTTTGCTATTGTTTATCAGCATTCAGAAGCTATCCTAATAATATCCTTCTCCTATTTGCATTTTATTTAAATAGGTGCATGGTTATAACAATGGGGAGCATCCAAGGCCCTTACCCTGGAGAGATTGACAAATGTGTGGAAGGGATATAAACTGGATGGATAAGTATTGAATGTTTTTTTAATCTTATTAAGCTTAGTTAATATTGTTGAATTATTTCTATTATTTTTGCTATTGTTTATCAGCATTCAGAAGCTATCCTAATAATATCCTTCTCCTATTTTCATTTTATTTAAATAGGTGCATGGTTATAACAATGGGGAGCATCCAAGGCCCTTACCCTGGAGAGATTGACAAATGTGTGGAAGGGATATAAACTGGATGGATAAGTATTGAATGTTTTTTTAATCTTATTAAGCTTAGTTAATATTGTTGAATTATTTCTATTATTTTTGCTATTGTTTATCAGCATTCAGAAGCTATCCTAATAATATCCTTCTCCTATTTGCATTTTTTTATATAGGTGCATGGTTATAACAATAGGGACCATCCAAGGCCCTTACCCTGGAGAGATTGACAAATGTGTGGAAGGGATATAAACTGGATGGATAAGTATTGAATGTTTTTTTAATCTTATTAAGCTTAGTTAATATTGTTGAATTATTTCTATTATTTTTGCTATTGTTTATCAGCATTCAGAAGCTATCCTAATCATATCCTTCTCCTATTTGCATTTTATTTTAATAGGTGCATGGTTATAACAATGCGGAGCATCCAAGGCCCTTACCCTGGAGAGATTGACAAATGTGTGGAAGGGATATAAACTGGATGGATAAGTATTGAATGTTTTTTTAATCTTATTAAGCTTAGTTAATATTGTTGAATTATTTCTATTATTTTTGCTATTGTTTATCAGCATTCAGAAGCTATCCTAATAATATCCTTCTCCTATTTGCATTTTTTTTATATAGGTGCATGGTTATAACAATAGGGACCATCCAAGGCCCTTATCTGGAGAGATTGACAAATGTATGGAAGGGATATAAACTGGATGGATAAGTATTGAATGTTTTTTTAATCTTATTAAGCTTAGTTAATATTGTTGAATTATTTCTATTATTTTTGCTATTGTTTATCAGCATTCAGAAGCTATCCTAATAATATCCTTCTCCTATTTGCATTTTATTTAAATAGGTGCATGGTTATAACAATGGGGAGCATCCAAGGCCCTTACCCTGGAGAGATTGACAAATGTGTGGAAGGGATATAAACTGGATGGATAAGTATTGAATGTTTTTTTAATCTTATTAAGCTTAGTTAATATTGTTGAATTATTTCTATTATTTTTGCTATTGTTTATCAGCATTCAGAAGCTATCCTAATAATATCCTTCTCCTATTTGCATTTTATTTAAATAGGTGCATGGTTATAACAATGGGGAGCATCCAAGGCCCTTACCCTGGAGAGATTGACAAATGTGTGGAAGGGATATAAACTGGATGGATAAGTATTGAATGTTTTTTTAATCTTATTAAGCTTAGTTAATATTGTTGAATTATTTCTATTATTTTTGCTATTGTTTATCAGCATTCAGAAGCTATCCTAATAATATCCTTCTCCTATTTTCATTTTATTTAAATAGGTGCATGGTTATAACAATGGGGAGCATCCAAGGCCCTTACCCTGGAGAGATTGACAAATGTGTGGAAGGGATATAAACTGGATGGATAAGTATTGAATGTTTTTTTAATCTTATTAAGCTTAGTTAATATTGTTGAATTATTTCTATTATTTTTGCTATTGTTTATCAGCATTCAGAAGCTATCCTAATAATATCCTTCTCCTATTTGCATTTTTTTATATAGGTGCATGGTTATAACAATAGGGACCATCCAAGGCCCTTACCCTGGAGAGATTGACAAATGTGTGGAAGGGATATAAACTGGATGGATAAGTATTGAATGTTTTTTTAATCTTATTAAGCTTAGTTAATATTGTTGAATTATTTCTATTATTTTTGCTATTGTTTATCAGCATTCAGAAGCTATCCTAATCATATCCTTCTCCTATTTGCATTTTATTTTAATAGGTGCATGGTTATAACAATGCGGAGCATCCAAGGCCCTTACCCTGGAGAGATTGACAAATGTGTGGAAGGGATATAAACTGGATGGATAAGTATTGAATGTTTTTTTAATCTTATTAAGCTTAGTTAATATTGTTGAATTATTTCTATTATTTTTGCTATTGTTTATCAGCATTCAGAAGCTATCCTAATAATATCCTTCTCCTATTTGCATTTTTTTTATATAGGTGCATGGTTATAACAATAGGGACCATCCAAGGCCCTTACCCTGGAGAGATTGACAAATGTGTGGAAGGGATATAAACTGGATGGATAAGTATTGAATGTTTTTTTAATCTTATTAAGCTTAGTAAATATTGTTGAATTATTTCTATTATTTTTGCTATTGTTTATCAGCATTCAGAAGCTATCCTAATAATATCCTTCTCCTATTTTCATTTTATTTAAATAGGTGCATGGTTATAACAATGGGGAGCATCCAAGGCCCTTACCCTGGAGAGATTGACAAATGTGTGGAAGGGATATAAACTGGATGGATAAGTATTGAATGTTTTTTTAATCTTATTAAGCTTAGTAAATATTGTTGAATTATTTCTATTATTTTTGCTATTGTTTATCAGCATTCAGAAGCTATCCTAATAATATCCTTGTCCTATTTGCATTTTATTTAAATAGGTGCATGGTTATAACAATGGGGAGCATCCAAGGCCCTTACCCTGGAGAGATTGACAAATGTGTGGAAGGGATATAAACTGGATGGATGAGTATTGAATGTTTTGTTAATCTTATTAAGCTTAGTAAATATTGTTGAATTATTTCTATTATGTTTGCTATTGTTTATCAGCATTCAGAAGCTATCCTAATAATATCCTTCTCCTATTTTCATTTTATTTAAATAGGTGCATGGTTATAACAATGGGGAGCATCCAAGGCCCTTACCCTGGAGAGATTGACAAATGTGTGGAAGGGATATAAACTGGATGGATAAGTATTGAATGTTTTTTTAATCTTATTAAGCTTAGTAAATATTGTTGAATTATTTCTATTATTTTTGCTATTGTTTATCAGCATTCAGAAGCTATCCTAATAATATCCTTCTCCTATTTGCATTTTATTTAAATAGGTGCATGGTTATAACAATGGGGAGCATCCAAGGCCCTTACCCTGGAGAGATTGAAAAATGTGTGGAAGGGATATAAACTGGATGGATAAGTATTGAATGTTTTTTTAATCTTATTAAGCGTAGTAAATATTGTTGAATTATTTCTATTATTTTTGCTATTGTTTATCAGCATTCAGAAGCTATCCTAATAATATCCTTCTCCTATTTGCATTTTATTTAAATAGGTGCATGGTTATAACAATGGGGAGCATCCAAGGCCCTTACCCTGGAGAGATTGACAAATGTGTGGAAGGGATATAAACTGGATGGATAAGTATTGAATGTTTTTTTAATCTTATTAAGCTTAGTTAATATTGTATTATTATTTCTATTATTTTTGCTATTGTTTATCAGCATTCAGAAGCTATCCTAATAATATCCTTCTCCTATTTGCATTTTATTTAAATAGGTGCATGGTTATAACAATAGGGACCATCCAAGGCCCTTACCCTGGAGAGATTTACAAATGTGTGGAAGGGATATAAACTGGATGGATAAGTATTGAATGTTTTTTTAATCTTATTAAGCTTAGTTAATATTGTTGAATTATTTCTATTATTTTTGCTATAGTTTATCAGCATTCAGAAGCTATCCTAATAATATCCTTCTCCTATTTGCATTTTATTTAAATAGGTGCATGGTTATAACAATGGGGAGCATCCAAGGCCCTTACCCTGGAGAGATTGACAAATGTGTGGAAGGGATATAAACTGGATGGATAAGTATTGAATGTTTTTTTAATCTTATTAAGCTTAGTTAATATTGTTGAATTATTTCTATTATTTTTGCTATTGTTTATCAGCATTCAGAAGCTATCCTAATAATATCCTTCTCCTATTTGCATTTTATTTATGTAGGTGCATGGTTATAACAATAGGGACCATCCAAGGCCCTTACCCTGGAGAGATTGACAAATGTGTGGAAGGGATATAAACTGGATGGATAAGTATTGAATGTTTTTTTAATCTTATTAAGCTTAGTTAATATTGTTGAATTATTTCTATTATTTTTGCTATTGTTTATCAGCATTCAGAAGCTATCCTAATAATATCCTTCTCCTATTTGCATTTTATTTAAATAGGTGCATGGTTATAACAATGGGGAGCATCCAAGGCCCTTACCCTGGAGAGATTGACAAATGTGTGGAAGGGATATAAACTGGATGGATAAGTATTGAATGTTTTTTTAATCTTATTAAGCTTAGTAAATATTGTTGAATTATTTCTATTATTTTTGCTATTGTTTATCAGCATTCAGAAGCTATCCTAATAATATCCTTCTCCTATTTGCATTTTATTTAAATAGGTGCATGGTTATAACAATGGGGAGCATCCAAGGCCCTTACCCTGGAGAGATTGACAAATGTGTGGAAGGGATATAAACTGGATGGATAAGTATTGAATGTTTTTTTAATCTTATTAAGCTTAGTAAATATTGTTGAATTATTTCTATTATTTTTGCTATTGTTTATCAGCATTCAGAAGCTATCCTAATAATATCCTTCTCCTATTTGCATTTTATTTTAATAGGTGCATGGTTATAACAATAGGGACCATCCAAGGCCCTTACCCTGGAGAGATTGACAAATGTGTGGAAGGGATATAAACTGGATGGATAAGTATTGAATGTTTTTTTAATCTTATTAAGCTTAGTAAATATTGTTGAATTATTTCTATTATTTTTGCTATTGTTTATCAGCATTCAGAAGCTATCCTAATAATATCCTTCTCCTATTTGCATTTTATTTAAATAGGTGCATGGTTATAACAATGGGGAGCATCCATGGCCCTTACCCTGGAAATATTGACAAATGTGTGGAAGGGATATAAACTGGATGGATAAGTATTGAATGTTTTTTTAATCTTATTAAGCTTAGTAAATATTGTTGAATTATTTCTATTATTTTTGCTATTGTTTATCAGCATTCAGAAGCTATCCTAATAATATCCTTCTCCTATTTTCATTTTATTTAAATAGGTGCATGGTTATAACAATGGGGAGCATCCAAGGCCCTTACCCTGGAGAGATTGACAAATGTGTGGAAGGGATATAAACTGGATGGATAAGTATTGAATGTTTTTTTAATCTTATTAAGCTTAGTAAATATTGTTGAATTATTTCTATTATTTTTGCTATTGTTTATCAGCATTCAGAAGCTATCCTAATAATATCCTTCTCCTATTTTCATTTTATTTAAATAGGTGCATGGTTATAACAATGGGGAGCATCCAAGGCCCTTAACCTGGAGAGATTGACAAATGTGTGGAAGGGATATAAACTGGATGGATAAGTATTGAATGTTTTTTTAATCTTATTAAGCTTAGTAAATATTGTTGAATTATTTATATTATTTTTGCTATTGTTTATCAGCATTCAGAAGCTATCCTAATAATATCCTTCTCCTATTTGCATTTTATTTAAATAGGTGCATGGTTATAACAATGGGGAGCATCCATGGCCCTTACCCTGGAGAGATTGACAAATGTGTGGAAGGGATATAAACTGGATGGATAAGTATTGAATGTTTTTTTAATCTTATTAAGCTTAGTAAATATTGTTGAATTATTTCTATTATTTTCTATTGTTTATCAGCATTCAGAAGCTATCCTAATAATATCCTTCTCCTATTTTCATTTTATTTAAATAGGTGCATGGTTATAACAATGGGGAGCATCCAAGGCCCTTACCCTGGAGAGATTGACAAATGTGTGGAAGGGATATAAACTGGATGGATAAGTATTGAATGTTTTTTTAATCTTATTAAGCTTAGTAAATATTGTTTAATTATTTCTATTATTTTTGCTATTGTTTATCAGCATTCAGAAGCTATCCTAATAATATCCTTCTCCTATTTTCATTTTATTTAAATAGGTGCATGGTTATAACAATGGGGAGCATCCAAGGCCCTTACCCTGGAGAGATTGACAAATGTGTGGAAGGGATATAAACTGGATGGATAAGTATTGAATGTTTTTTTAATCTTATTAAGCTTAGTAAATATTGTTGAATTATTTCTATTATTTTTGCTATTGTTTATCAGCATTCAGAAGCTATCCTAATAATATCCTTCTCCTATTTTCATTTTATTTAAATAGGTGCATGGTTATAACAATGGGGAGCATCCAAGGCCCTTACCCTGGAGAGATTGACAAATGTGTGGAAGGGATATAAACTGGATGGATAAGTATTGAATGTTTTTTTAATCTTATTAAGCTTAGTAAATATTGTTGAATTATTTCTATTATTTTTGCTATTGTTTATCAGCATTCAGAAGCTATCCAAATAATATCCTTCTCCTATTTGCATTTTATTTAAATAGGTGCATGGTTATAACAATGGGGAGCATCCATGGCCCTTACCCTGGAGAGATTGACAAATGTGTGGAAGGGATATATACTGGATGGATAAGTATTGAATGTTTTTTTAATCTTATTAAGCTCAGTTAATATTGTTGAATTATTTCTAATATTTTTGCTATTGTTTATCAGCATTCAGAAGCTATCCTAATAATATCCTTCTCCTATTTTCATTTTATTTAAATAGGTGCATGGTTATAACAATGGGGAGCATCCAAGGCCCTTACCCTGGAGAGATTGACAAATGTGTGGAAGGGATATAAACTGGATGGATAAGTATTGAATGTTTTTTTAATCTTATTAAGCTTAGTAAATATTGTTGAATTATTTCTATTATTTTTGCTATTGTTTATCAGCATTCAGAAGCTATCCTAATAATATCCTTCTCCTATTTTCATTTTATTTAAATAGGTGCATGGTTATAACAATGGGGAGCATCCAAGGCCCTTACCCTGGAGAGATTGACAAATGTGTGGAAGGGATATAAACTGGATGGATAAGTATTGAATGTTTTTTTAATCTTATTAAGCTTAGTAAATATTGTTGAATTATTTCTATTATTTTTGCTATTGTTTATCAGCATTCAGAAGCTATCCTAATAATATCCTTCTCCTATTTTCATTTTATTTAAATAGGTGCATGGTTATAACAATGGGGAGCATCCAAGGCCCTTACCCTGGAGAGATTGACAAATGTGTGGAAGGGATATAAACTGGATGGATAAGTATTGAATGTTTTTTTAATCTTATTAAGCTTAGTAAATATTGTTGAATTATTTCTATTATTTTTGCTATTGTTTATCAGCATTCAGAAGCTATCCTAATAATATCCTTCTCCTATTTTCATTTTATTTAAATAGGTGCATGGTTATAACAATGGGGAGCATCCAAGGCCCTTACCCTGGAGAGATTGACAAATGTGTGGAAGGGATATAAACTGGATGGATAAGTATTGAATGTTTTTTTAATCTTATTAAGCTTAGTAAATATTGTTGAATTATTTCTATTATTTTTTCTATTGTTTATCAGCATTCAGAAGCTATCCTAATAATATCCTTCTCCTATTTTCATTTTATTTAAATAGGTGCATGGTTATAACAATGGGGAGCATCCAAGGCCCTTACCCTGGAGAGATTGACAAATGTGTGGAAGGGATATAAACTGGATGGATAAGTATTGAATGTTTTTTTAATCTTATTAAGCATAGTAAATATTGTTGAATTATTTCTATTATTTTTGCTATTGTTTATCAGCATTCAGAAGCTATCCTAATAATATCCTTCTCCTATTTGCATTTTATTTAAATAGGTGCATGGTTATAACAATAGGGACCATCCAAGGCCCTTACCCTGGAGAGATTGACAAATGTGTGGAAGGGATATAAACTGGATGGATAAGTATTGAATGTTTTTTTAATCTTATTAAGCTTAGTTAATATTGTTGAATTATTTCTATTATTTTTGCTATTGTTTATCAGCATTCAGAAGCTATCCTAATAATATCCTTCTCCTATTTTCATTTTATTTAAATAGGTGCATGGTTATAACAATGGGGAGCATCCAAGGCCCTTACCCTGGAGAGATTGACAAATGTGTGGAAGGGATATAAACTGGATGGATAAGTATTGAATGTTTTTTTAATCTTATTAAGCTTAGTAAATATTGTTGAATTATTTCTATTATTTTTGCTATTGTTTATCAGCATTCAGAAGCTATCCTAATAATATCCTTCTCCTATTTTCATTTTATTTAAATAGGTGCATGGTTATAACAATGGGGAGCATCCAAGGCCCTTACCCTGGAGAGATTGACAAATGTGTGGAAGGGATATAAACTGGATGGATAAGTATTGAATGTTTTTTTAATCTTATTAAGCTTAGTAAATATTGTTGAATTATTTCTATTATTTTTGCTATTGTTTATCAGCATTCAGAAGCTATCCTAATAATATCCTTCTCCTATTTGCATTTTATTTAAATAGGTGCATGGTTATAACAATGGGGAGCATCCAAGGCCCTTACCCTGGAGAGATTGACAAATGTGTGGAAGGGATATAAACTGGATGGATAAGTATTGAATTTTTTTTTAATCTTATTAAGCTTAGTAAATATTGTTGAATTATTTCTATTATTTTTGCTATTGTTTATCAGCATTCAGAAGCTATCCTAATAATATCCTTCTCCTATTTTCATTTTATTTAAATAGGTGCATGGTTATAACAATGGGGAGCATCCAAGGCCCTTACCCTGGAGAGATTGACAAATGTGTGGAAGGGATATAAACTGGATGGATAAGTATTGAATGTTTTTTTAATCTTATTAAGCTTAGTAAATATTGTTGAATTATTTCTATTATTTTTGCTATTGTTTATCAGCATTCAGAAGCTATCCTAATAATATCCTTCTCCTATTTTCATTTTATTTAAATAGGTGCATGGTTATAACAATGGGGAGCATCCAAGGCCCTTACCCTGGAGAGATTGACAAATGCGTGGAAGGGATATAAACTGGATGGATAAGTATTGAATGTTTTTTTAATCTTATTAAGCTTAGTTAATATTGTTGAATTATTTCTATTATTTTTGCTATTGTTTATCAGCATTCAGAAGCTATCCTAATAATATCCTTCTCCTATTTGCATTTTATTTAAATAGGTGCATGGTTATAACAATGGGGAGCATCCAAGGCCCTTACCCTGGAGAGATTGACAAATGTGTGGAAGGGAGATAAACTGGATGGATAAGTATTGAATGTTTTTTTAATCTTATTAAGCTTAGTAAATATTGTTGAATTATTTCTATTATTTTTGCTATTGTTTATCAGCATTCAGAAGCTATCCTAATAATATCCTTCTCCTATTTTCATTTTATTTAAATAGGTGCATGGTTATAACAATGGGGAGCATCCAAGGCCCTAACCCTGGAGAGATTGACAAATGTGTGGAAGGGATATAAACTGGATGGATAAGTATTGAATGTTTTTTTAATCTTATTAAGCTTAGTAAATATTGTTGAATTATTTCTATTATTTTTGCTATTGTTTATCAGCATTCAGAAGCTATCCTAATAATATCCTTCTCCTATTTTCATTTTATTTAAATAGGTGCATGGTTATAACAATGGGGAGCATCCAAGGCCCGTACCCTGGAGAAATTGACAAATGTGTGGAAGGGATATAAACTGGATGGATAAGTATTGAATGTTTTTTTAATCTTATTAAGCTTAGTAAATATTGTTGAATTATTTCTATTATTTTTGCTATTGTTTATCAGCATTCAGAAGCTATCCTAATAATATCCTTCTCCTATTTTCATTTTATTTAAATAGGTGCATGGTTATAACAATGGGGAGCATCCAAGGCCCTTACCCTGGAGAGATTGACAAATGTGTGGAAGGGATATAAACTGGATGGATAAGTATCGAATGTTTTTTTAATCTTATTAAGCTTAGTAAATATTGTTGAATTATTTCTATTATTTTTGCTATTGTTTATCAGCATTCAGAAGCTATCCTAATAATATCCTTCTCCTATTTTCATTTTATTTAAATAGGTGCATGGTTATAACAATGGGGAGCATCCAAGGCCCTTACCCTGGAGAGATTGACGAATGTGTGGAAGGAATATAAACTGGATGGATAAGTATTGAATGTTTTTTTAATCTTATTAAGCTTAGTAAATATTGTTGAATTATTTCTATTATTTTTGCTATTGTTTATCAGCATTCAGAAGCTATCCTAATAATATCCTTCTCCTATTTGCATTTTATTTAAATAGGTGCATGGTTATAACAATGGGGAGCATCCATGGCCCTTACCCTGGAGAGATTGACAAATGTGTGGAAGGGATATAAACTGGATGGATAAGTATTGAATGTTTTTTTAATCTTATTAAGCTTAGTAATTATTGTTGAATTATTTCTATTATTTTTGCTATTGTTTATCAGCATTCAGAAGCTATCCTAATAATATCCTTCTCCTATTTTCATTTTATTTAAATAGGTGCATGGTTATAACAATGGGGAGCATCCAAGTTCCTTACCCTGGAGAGATTGACAAATGTGTGGAAGGGATATAAACTGGATGGATAAGTATTGAATGTTTTTTTAATCTGATTAAGCTTAGTAAATATTGTTGAATTATTTCTATTATTTTTTCTATTGTTTATCAGCATTCAGAAGCTATCCTAATAATATCCTTCTCCTATTTTCATTTTATTTAAATAGGTGCATGGTTATAACAATGGGGAGCATCCAAGGCCCTTACCCTGGAGAGATTGACAAATGTGTGGAAGGGATATAAACTGGATGGATAAGTATTGAATGTTTTTTTAATCTTATTAAGCTTAGTAAATATTGTTGAATTATTTCTATTATTTTTGCTATTGTTTATCAGCATTCAGAAGCTATCCTAATAATATCCTTCTCCTATTTGCATTTTATTTAAATAGGTGCATGGTTATAACAATGGGGAGCATCCATGGCCCTTACCCTGGAGAGATTGACAAATGTGTGGAAGGGATATAAACTGGATGGATAAGTATTGAATGTTTTTTTAATCTTATTAAGCTTAGTTAATATTGTTGAATTATTTCTATTATTTTTGCTATTGTTTATCAGCATTCAGAAGCTATCCTAATAATATCCTTCTCCTATTTTCATTTTATTTAAATAGGTGCATGGTTATAACAATGGGGAGCATCCAAGGCCCTTACCCTGGAGAGATTGACAAATGTGTGGAAGGGATATAAACTGGATGGATAAGTATTGAATGTTTTTTTAATCTTATTAAGCTTAGTAAATATTGTTGAATTATTTCTATTATTTTTGCTATTGTTTATCAGCATTCAGAAGCTATCCTAATAATATCCTTCTCCTATTTTCATTTTATTTAAATAGGTTTATGGTTATAACAATGGGGAGCATCCAAGGCCCTTACCCTGGAGAGATTGAAAAATGTGTGGAAGGGATATAAACTGGATGGATAAGTATTGAATGTTTTTTTAATCTTATTAAGCTTAGTAAATATTGTTGAATTATTTCTATTATTTTTGCTATTGTTTATCAGCATTCAGAAGCTATCCTAATAATATCCTTCTCCTATTTGCATTTTATTTAAATAGGTGCATGGTTATAACAATGGGGAGCATCCAAGGCCCTTACCCTGGAGAGATTGACAAATGTGTGGAAGGGATATAAACTGGATGGATAAGTATTGAATGTTTTTTTAATCTTATTAAGCTTAGTAAATATTGTTGAATTATTTCTATTATTTTTGCTATTGTTTATCAGCATTCAGAAGCTATCCTAATAATATCCTTCTCCTATTTTCATTTTATTTAAATAGGTGCATGGTTATAACAATGGGGAGCATCCAAGGCCCTTACCCTGGAGAGATTGACAAATGTGTGGAAGGGATATAAACTGGATGGATAAGTATTGAATGTTTTTTTAATCTTATTAAGCTTAGTAAATATTGTTGAATTATTTCTATTATTTTTGCTATTGTTTATCAGCATTCAGAAGCTATCCTAATAATATCCTTCTCCTATTTGCATTTTATTTAAATAGGTGCATGGTTATAACAATGGGGAGCATCCAAGGCCCTTACCCTGGAGAGATTGACAAATGTGTGGAAGGGATATAAACTGGATGGATAAGTATTGAATGTTTTTTTAATCTTATTAAGCTTAGTAAATATTGTTGAATTATTTCTATTATTTTTGCTATTGTTTATCAGCATTCAGAAGCTATCCTAATAATATCCTTCTCCTATTTTCATTTTATTTAAATAGGTGCATGGTTATAACAATGGGGAGCATCCAAGGCCCTTACCCTGGAGAGATTGACGAATGTGTGGAAGGAATATAAACTGGATGGATAAGTATTGAATGTTTTTTTAATCTTATTAAGCTTAGTAAATATTGTTGAATTATTTCTATTATTTTTGCTATTGTTTATCAGCATTCAGAAGCTATCCTAATAATATCCTTCTCCTATTTGCATTTTATTTAAATAGGTGCATGGTTATAACAATGGGGAGCATCCATGGCCCTTACCCTGGAGAGATTGACAAATGTGTGGAAGGGATATAAACTGGATGGATAAGTATTGAATGTTTTTTTAATCTTATTAAGCTTAGTAAATATTGTTGAATTATTTCTATTATTTTTGCTATTGTTTATCAGCATTCAGAAGCTATCCTAATAATATCCTTCTCCTATTTTCATTTTATTTAAATAGGTGCATGGTTATAACAATGGGGAGCATCCAAGTCCCTTACCCTAGAGAGATTGACAAATGTGTGGAAGGGATATAAACTGGATGGATAAGTATTGAATGTTTTTTTAATCTGATTAAGCTTAGTAAATATTGTTGAATTATTTCTATTATTTTTTCTATTGTTTATCAGCATTCAGAAGCTATCCTAATAATATCCTTCTCCTATTTTCATTTTATTTAAATAGGTGCATGGTTATAACAATGGGGAGCATCCAAGGCCCTTACCCTGGAGAGATTGACAAATGTGTGGAAGGGATATAAACTGGATGGATAAGTATTGAATGTTTTTTTAATCTTATTAAGCTTAGTAAATATTGTTGAATTATTTCTATTATTTTTGCTATTGTTTATCAGCATTCAGAAGCTATCCTAATAATATCCTTCTCCTATTTGCATTTTATTTAAATAGGTGCATGGTTATAACAATGGGGAGCATCCATGGCCCTTACCCTGGAGAGATTGACAAATGTGTGGAAGGGATATAAACTGGATGGATAAGTATTGAATGTTTTTTTAATCTTATTAAGCTTAGTTAATATTGTTGAATTATTTCTATTATTTTTGCTATTGTTTATCAGCATTCAGAAGCTATCCTAATAATATCCTTCTCCTATTTTCATTTTATTTAAATAGGTGCATGGTTATAACAATGGGGAGCATCCAAGGCCCTTACCCTGTAGAGATTGACAAATGTGTGGAAGGGATATAAACTGGATGGATAAGTATTGAATGTTTTTTTAATCTTATTAAGCTTAGTAAATATTGTTGAATTATTTCTATTATTTTTGCTATTGTTTATCAGCATTCAGAAGCTATCCTAATAATATCCTTCTCCTATTTTCATTTTATTTAAATAGGTGCATGGTTATAACAATGGGGAGCATCCAAGGCCCTTACCCTGGAGAGATTGACAAATGTGTGGAAGGGATATAAACTGGATGGATAAGTATCGAATGTTTTTTTAATCTTATTAAGCTTAGTAAATATTGTTGAATTATTTCTATTATTTTTGCTATTGTTTATCAGCATTCAGAAGCTATCCTAATAATATCCTTCTCCTATTTTCATTTTATTTAAATAGGTGCATGGTTATAACAATAGGGACCATCCAAGGCCCTTACCCTGGAGAGATTTACAAATGTGTGGAAGGGATATAAACTGGATGGATAAGTATTGAATGTTTTTTTAATCTTATTAAGCTTAGTAAATATTGTTGAATTATTTCTATTATTTTTGCTATTGTTTATCAGCATTCAGAAGCTATCCTAATAATATCCTTCTCCAATTTTCATTTTATTTAAATAGGTGCATGGTTATAACAATGGGGAGCATCCAAGGCCCTTACCCTGGAGAGATTGACAAATGTGTGGAAGGAATATAAACTGGATGGATAAGTAATGAATGTTTTTTTAATCTTATTAAGCTTAGTAAATATTGTTGAATTATTTCTATTATTTTTGCTATTGTTTATCAGCATTCAGAAGCTATCCTAATAATATCCTTCTCCTATTTGCATTTTATTTAAATAGGTGCATGGTTATAACAATGGGGAGCATCCATGGCCCTTACCCTGGAGAGATTGACAAATGTGTGGAAGGGATATAAACTGGATGGATAAGTATTGAATGTTTTTTTAATCTTATTAAGCTTAGTAAATATTGTTGAATTATTTCTATTATTTTTGCTATTGTTTATCAGCATTCAGAAGCTATCCTAATAATATCCTTCTCCTATTTTCATTTTATTTAAATAGGTGCATGGTTATAACAATGGGGAGCATCCAAGGCCCTTACCCTGGAGAGATTGACAAATGTGTGGAAGGGATATAAACTGGATGGATAAGTATTGAATGTTTTTTTAATCTGATTAAGCTTAGTAAATATTGTTGAATTATTTCTATTATTTTTTCTATTGTTTATCAGCATTCAGAAGCTATCCTAATAATATCCTTCTCCTATTTTCATTTTATTTAAATAGGTGCATGGTTATAACAATGTGGAGCATCCAAGGCCCTTACCCTGGAGAGATTGACAAATGTGTGGAAGGGATATAAACTGGATGGATAAGTATTGAATGTTTTTTTAATCTTATTAAGCTTAGTAAATATTGTTGAATTATTTCTATTATTTTTGCTATTGTTTATCAGCATTCAGAAGCTATCCTAATAATATCCTTCTCCTATTTGCATTTTATTTAAATAGGTGCATGGTTATAACAATGGGGAGCATCCATGGCCCTTACCCTGGAGAGATTGACAAATGTGTGGAAGGGATATAAACTGGATGGATAAGTATTGAATGTTTTTTTAATCTTATTAAGCTTAGTTAATATTGTTGAATTATTTCTATTATTTTTGCTATTGTTTATCAGCATTCAGAAGCTATCCTAATAATATCCTTCTCCTATTTTCATTTTATTTAAATAGGTGCATGGTTATAACAATGGGGAGCATCCAAGGCCCTTACCCTGTAGAGATTGACAAATGTGTGGAAGGGATATAAACTGGATGGATAAGTATTGAATGTTTTTTTAATCTTATTAAGCTTAGTAAATATTGTTGAATTATTTCTATTATTTTTGCTATTGTTTATCAGCATTCAGAAGCTATCCTAATAATATCCTTCTCCTATTTTCATTTTATTTAAATAGGTGCATGGTTATAACAATGGGGAGCATCCAAGGCCCTTACCCTGGAGAGATTGACAAATGTGTGGAAGGGATATAAACTGGATGGATAAGTATCGAATGTTTTTTTAATCTTATTAAGCTTAGTAAATATTGTTGAATTATTTCTATTATTTTTGCTATTGTTTATCAGCATTCAGAAGCTATCCTAATAATATCCTTCTCCTATTTTCATTTTATTTAAATAGGTGCATGGTTATAACAATGGGGAGCATCCAAGGCCCTTACCCTGGAGAGATTGACAAATGTGTGGAAGGGATATAAACTGGATGGATAAGTATTGAATGTTTTTTTAATCTTATTAAGCTTAGTAAATATTGTTGAATTATTTCTATTATTTTTGCTATTGTTTATCAGCATTCAGAAGCTATCCTAATAATATCTTTCTCCTATTTGCATTTTATTTAAATAGGTGCATGGTTATAACAATGGGGAGCATCCAAGGCCCTTACCCTGGAGAGATTGACAAATGTGTGGAAGGGATATAAACTGGATGGATAAGTATTGAATGTTTTTTTAATCTTATTAAGCTTAGTAAATATTGTTGAATTATTTCTATTATTTTTGCTATTGTTTATCAGCATTCAGAAGCTATCCTAATAATATCCTTCTCCTATTTTCATTTTATTTAAATAGGTGCATGGTTATAACAATGGGGAGCATCCAAGGCCCTTACCCTGGAGAGATTGACAAATGTGTGGAAGGGATATAAACTGGATGGATAAGTATTGAATGTTTTTTTAATCTTATTAAGCTTAGTAAATATTGTTGAATTATTTCTATTATTTTTGCTATTGTTTATCAGCATTCAGAAGCTATCCTAATAATATCCTTCTCCTATTTTCATTTTATTTAAATAGGTGCATGGTTATAACAATGGGGAGCATCCAAGGCCCTTACCCTGGAGAGATTGACAAATGCGTGGAAGGGATATAAACTGGATGGATAAGTATTGAATGTTTTTTTAATCTTATTAAGCTTAGTTAATATTGTTGAATTATTTCTATTATTTTTGCTATTGTTTATCAGCATTCAGAAGCTATCCTAATAATATCCTTCTCCTATTTGCATTTTATTTAAATAGGTGCATGGTTATAACAATGGGGAGCATCCAAGGCCCTTACCCTGGAGAGATTGACAAATGTGTGGAAGGGATATAAACTGGATGGATAAGTATTGAATGTTTTTTTAATCTTATTAAGCTTAGTAAATATTGTTGATTATTTCTATTATTTTTGCTATTGTTTATCAGCATTCAGAAGCTATCCTAATAATATCCTTCTCCTATTTTCATTTTATTTAAATAGGTGCATGGTTATAACAATGGGGAGCATCCAAGGCCCTAACCCTGGAGAGATTGACAAATGTGTGGAAGGGATATAAACTGGATGGATAAGTATTGAATGTTTTTTTAATCTTATTAAGCTTAGTAAATATTGTTGAATTATTTCTATTATTTTTGCTATTGTTTATCAGCATTCAGAAGCTATCCTAATAATATCCTTCTCCTATTTGCATTTTATTTAAATAGGTGCATGGTTATAACAATGGGGAGCATCCATGGCCCTTACCCTGGAGAGATTGACAAATGTGTGGAAGGGATATAAACTGGATGGATAAGTATTGAATGTTTTTTTAATCTTATTAAGCTTAGTTAATATTGTTGAATTATTTCTATTATTTTTGCTATTGTTTATCAGCATTCAGAAGCTATCCTAATAATATCCTTCTCCTATTTTCATTTTATTTAAATAGGTGCATGGTTATAACAATGGGGAGCATCCAAGGCCCTTACCCTGTAGAGATTGACAAATGTGTGGAAGGGATATAAACTGGATGGATAAGTATTGAATGTTTTTTTAATCTTATTAAGCTTAGTAAATATTGTTGAATTATTTCTATTATTTTTGCTATTGTTTATCAGCATTCAGAAGCTATCCTAATAATATCCTTCTCCTATTTTCATTTTATTTAAATAGGTGCATGGTTATAACAATGGGGAGCATCCAAGGCCCTTACCCTGGAGAGATTACAAATGTGTGGAAGGGATATAAACTGGATGGATAAGTATCGAATGTTTTTTTAATCTTATTAAGCTTAGTAAATATTGTTGAATTATTTCTATTATTTTTGCTATTGTTTATCAGCATTCAGAAGCTATCCTAATAATATCCTTCTCCTATTTTCATTTTATTTAAATAGGTGCATGGTTATAACAATGGGGAGCATCCAAGGCCCTTACCCTGGAGAGATTGACAAATGTGTGGAAGGGATACAAACTGGATGGATAAGTATTGAATGTTTTTTTAATCTTATTAAGCTTAGTAAATATTGTTGAATTATTTCTATTATTTTTGCTATTGTTTATCAGCATTCAGAAGCTATCCTAATAATATCCTTCTCCTATTTTCATTTTATTTAAATAGGTGCATGGTTATAACAATGGGGAGCATCCAAGGCCCTTACCCTGGAGAGATTGACAAATGTGTGGAAGGGATATAAACTGGATGGATAAGTATCGAATGTTTTTTTAATCTTATTAAGCTTAGTAAATATTATTGAATTATTTCTATTATTTTTGCTATTGTTTATCAGCATTCAGAAGCTATCCTAATAATATCCTTCTCCTATTTTCATTTTATTTAAATAGGTGCATGGTTATAACAATGGGGAGCATCCAAGGCCCTTACCCTGGAGAGATTGACAAATGTGTGGAAGGGATATAAACTGGATGGATAAGTATTGAATGTTTTTTTAATCTTATTAAGCTTAGTAAATATTGTTGATTTATTTCTATTATTTTTGCTATTGTTTATCAGCATTCAGAAGCTATCCTAATAATATCCTTCTCCTATTTTCATTTTATTTAAATAGGTGCATGGTTATAACAATGGGGAGCATCCAAGGCCCTTACCCTGGAGAGATTGACAAATGTGTGGAAGGGATATAAACTGGATGGATAAGTATTGAATGTTTTTTTAATCTTATTAAGCTTAGTAAATATTGTTGAATTATTTCTATTATTTTTGCTATTGTTTATCAGCATTCAGAAGCTATCCTAATAATATCCTTCTCCTATTTTCATTTTATTTAAATAGGTGCATGGTTATAACAATGGGGAGCATCCAAGGCCCTTACCCTGGAGAGATTGACAAATGTGTGGAAGGGATATAAACTGGATGGAAAAGTATTGAATGTTTTTTTAATCTTATTAAGCTTAGTTAATATTGTTGAATTATTTCTATTATTTTTGCTATTGTTTATCAGCATTCAGAAGCTATCCTAATAATATCCTTCTCCTATTTGCATTTTATTTAAATAGGTGCATGGTTATAACAATGGGGAGCATCCAAGGCCCTTACCCTGGAGAGATTGACAAATGTGTGGAAGGGATATAAACTGGATGGATAAGTATTGAATGTTTTTTTAATCTTATTAAGCTTAGGAAATATTGTTGAATTATTTCTATTATTTTTGCTATTGTTTATCAGCATTCAGAAGCTATCCTAATAATATCCTTCTCCTATTTTCATTTTATTTAAATAGGTGCATGGTTATAACAATGGGGAGCATCCAAGGCCCTAACCCTGGAGAGATTGACAAATGTGTGGAAGGGATATAAACTGGATGGATAAGTATTGAATGTTTTTTTAATCTTATTAAGCTTAGTAAATATTGTTGAATTATTTCTATTATTTTTGCTATTGTTTATCAGCATTCAGAAGCTATCCTAATAATATCCTTCTCCTATTTGCATTTTATTTAAATAGGTGCATGGTTATAAATATGGGGAGCATCCAAGGCCCTTACCCTGGAGAGATTGACAAATGTGTGGAAGGGATATAAACTGGATGGATAAGTATTGAATGTTTTTTTAATCTTATTAAGCTTAGTAAATATTGTTGAATTATTTCTATTATTTTTGCTATTGTTTATCAGCATTCAGAAGCTATCCTAATAATATCCTTCTCCTATTTTCATTTTATTTAAATAGGTGCATGGTTATAACAATGGGGAGCATCCAAGGCCCTTACCCTGGAGAGATTGAAAAATGTGTGGAAGGGATATAAACTGGATGGATAAGTATTGAATGTTTTTTTAATCTTATTAAGCTTAGTAAATATTGTTGAATTATTTCTATTATTTTTGCTATTGTTTATCAGCATTCAGAAGCTATCCTAATAATATCCTTCTCCTATTTGCATTTTATTTAAATAGGTGCATGGTTATAACAATGGGGAGCATCCAAGGCCCTTACCCTGGAGAGATTGACAAATGTGTGGAAGGGATATAAACTGGATGGATAAGTATTGAATGTTTTTTTAATCTTATTAAGCTTAGTTAATATTGTTGAATTATTTCTATTATTTTTGCTATTGTTTATCAGCATTCAGAAGCTATCCTAATAATATCCTTCTCCTATTTTCATTTTATTTAAATAGGTGCATGGTTATAACAATGGGGAGCATCCAAGGCCCTTACCCTGGAGAGATTGACAAATGTGTGGAAGGGATATAAACTGGTAGGATAAGTATTGAATGTTTTTTTAATCTTATTAAGCTTAGTAAATATTGTTGAATTATTTCTATTATTTTTGCTATTGTTTATCAGCATTCAGAAGCTATCCTAATAATATCCTTCTCCTATTTGCATTTTATTTAAATAGGTGCATGGTTATAACAATGGGGAGCATCCAAGGCCCTTACCCTGGAGAGATTGACGAATGTGTGGAAGGGATATAAACTGGATGGATAAGTATTGAATGTTTTTTTAATCTTATTAAGCTTAGTAAATATTGTTGAATTATTTCTATTATTTTTGCTATTGTTTATCAGCATTCAGAAGCTATCCTAATAATATCCTTCTCCTATTTGCATTTTATTTAAATAGGTGCATGGTTATAACAATAGGGACCATCCAAGGCCCTTACCCTGGAGAGATTGACAAATGTGTGGAAGGGATATAAACTGGATGGATAAGTATTGAATGTTTTTTTAATCTTATTAAGCTTAGTTAATATTGTTGAATTATTTCTATTATTTTTGCTATTGTTTATCAGCATTCAGAAGCTATCCTAATAATATCCTTCTCCTATTTGCATTTTATTTAAATAGGTGCATGGTTATAACAATGGGGAGCATCCAAGGCCCTTACCCTGGAGAGATTGACAAATGTGTGGAAGGGATATAAACTGGATGGATAAGTATTGAATGTTTTTTTAATCTTATTAAGCTTAGTTAATATTGTTGAATTATTTCTATTATTTTTGCTATTGTTTATCAGCATTCAGAAGCTATCCTAATAATATCCTTCTCCTATTTGCATTTTATTTAAATAGGTGCATGGTTATATCAATGGGGACCATCCAAGGCCCTTACCCTGGAGAGATTGACAAATGTGTGGAAGGGATATAAACTGGATGGATAAGTATTGAATGTTTTTTTAATCTTATTAAGCTTAGTTAATATTGTTGAATTATTTCTATTATTTTTGCTATTGTTTATCAGCATTCAGAAGCTATCCTAATAATATCCTTCTCCTATTTGCATTTTATTTAAATAGGTGCATGGTTATAACAATGGGGAGCATCCAAGGCCCTTACCCTGGAGAGATTGACAAATGTGTGGAAGGGATATAAACTGGATGGATAAGTATTGAATGTTTTTTTAATCTTATTAAGCTTAGTAAATATTGTTGAATTATTTCTATTATTTTTGCTATTGTTTATCAGCATTCAGAAGCTATCCTAATAATATCCTTCTCCTATTTTCATTTTATTTAAATAGGTGCATGGTTATAACAATGGGGAGCATCCAAGGCCCTTACCCTGGAGAGATTGACAAATGTGTGGAAGGGATATAAACTGGATGGATAAGTATTGAATGTTTTTTTAATCTTATTAAGCTTAGTTAATATTGTTGAATTATTTCTATTATTTTTGCTATTGTTTATCAGCATTCAGAAGCTATACTAATAATATCCTTCTCCTATTTGCATTTTATTTAAATAGGTGCATGGTTATAACAATGGGGAGCATCCAAGGCCCTTACCCTGGAGAGATTGACAAATGTGTGGAAGGGATATAAACTGGATGGATAAGTATTGAATGTTTTTTTAATCTTATTAAGCTTAGTAAATATTGTTGAATTATTTCTATTATTTTTGCTATTGTTTATCAGCATTCAGAAGCTATCCTAATAATATCCTTCTCCTATTTTCATTTTATTTAAATAGGTGCATGGTTATAACAATGGGGAGCATCCAAGGCCCTTACCCTGGAGAGATTGACAAATGTGTGGAAGGGATATAAACTGGATGGATAAGTATTGAATGTTTTTTTAATCTTATTAAGCTTAGTTAATATTGTTGAATTATTTCTATTATTTTTGCTATTGTTTATCAGCATTCAGAAGCTATCCTAATAATATCCTTCTCCTATTTGCATTTTATTTAAATAGGTGCATGGTTATAACAATGGGGAGCATCCAAGGCCCTTACCCTGGAGAGATTGACAAATGTGTGGAAGGGATATAAATTGGATGGATAAGTATTGAATGTTTTTTTAATCTTATTAAGCTTAGTAAATATTGTTGAATTATTTCTATTATTTTTGCTATTGTTTATCAGCATTCAGAAGCTATCCTAATAAAATCCTTCTCCTATTTGCATTTTATTTAAATAGGTGCATGGTTATAACAATGGGGAGCATCCAAGGCCCTTACCCTGGAGAGATTGACAAATGTGTGGAAGGGATATAAACTGGATGGATAAGTATTGAATGTTTTGTTAATCTTATTAAGCTTAGTAAATATTGTTGAATTATTTCTATTATGTTTGCTATTGTTTATCAGCATTCAGAAGCTATCCTAATAATATCCTTCTCCTATTTTCATTTTATTTAAATAGGTGCATGGTTATAACAATGGGGAGCATCCAAGGCCCTTACCCTGGAGAGATTGACAAATGTGTGGAAGGGATATAAACTGGATGGATAAGTATTGAATGTTTTTTTAATCTTATTAAGCTTAGTAAATATTGTTGAATTATTTCTATTATTTTTGCTATTGTTTATCAGCATTCAGAAGCTATCCTAATAATATCCTTCTCCTATTTGCATTTTATTTAAATAGGTGCATGGTTATAACAATGGGGAGCATCCAAGGCCCTTACCCTGGAGAGATTGAAAAATGTTTGGAAGGGATATAAACTGGATGGATAAGTATTGAATGTTTTTTTAATCTTATTAAGCTTAGTAAATATTGTTGAATTATTTCTATTATTTTTGCTATTGTTTATCAGCATTCAGAAGCTATCCTAATAATATCCTTCTCCTATTTGCATTTTATTTAAATAGGTGCATGGTTATAACAATGGGGAGCATCCAACGCCCTTACCCTGGAGAGATTGACAAATGTGTGGAAGGGATATAAACTGGATGGATAAATATTGAATGTTTTTTTAATCTTATTAAGCTTAGTTAATATTGTTGAATTATTTCTATTATTTTTGCTATTGTTTATCAGCATTCAGAAGCTATCCTAATAATATCCTTCTCCTATTTGCATTTTATTTAAATAGGTGCATGGTTATAACAATAGGGACCATCCAAGGCCCTTACCCTGGAGAGATTGACAAATGTGTGGAAGGGATATAAACTGGATGGATAAGTATTGAATGTTTTTTTAATCTTATTAAGCTTAGTTAATATTGTTGAATTATTTCTATTATTTTTGCTATAGTTTATCAGCATTCAGAAGCTATCCTAATAATATCCTTCTCCTATTTGCATTTTATTTAAATAGGTGCATGGTTATAACAATGGGGAGCATCCAAGGCCCTTACCCTGGAGAGATTGACAAATGTGTGGAAGGGATATAAACTGGATGGATAAGTATTGAATGTTTTTTTAATCTTATTAAGCTTAGTTAATATTGTTGAATTATTTCTATTATTTTTGCTATTGTTTATCAGCATTCAGAAGCTATCCTAATAATATCCTTCTCCTATTTGCATTTTATTTGTATAGGTGCATGGTTATAACAATAGGGACCATCCAAGGCCCTTACCCTGGAGAGATTGACAAATGTGTGGAAGGGATATAAACTGGATGGATAAGTATTGAATGTTTTTTTAATCTTATTAAGCTTAGTTAATATTGTTGAATTATTTCTATTATTTTTGCTATTGTTTATCAGCATTCAGAAGCTATCCTAATAATATCCTTCTCCTATTTGCATTTTATTTAAATAGGTGCATGGTTATAACAATGGGGAGCATCCAAGGCCCTTACCCTGGAGAGATTGACAAATGTGTGGAAGGGATATAAACTGGATGGATAAGTATTGAATGTTTTTTTAATCTTATTAAGCTTAGTAAATATTGTTGAATTATTTCTATTATTTTTGCTATTGTTTATCAGCATTCAGAAGCTATCCTAATAATATCCTTCTCCTATTTGCATTTTATTTAAATAGGTGCATGGTTATAACAATGGGGAGCATCCAAGGCCCTTACCCTGGAGAGATTGACAAATGTGTGGAAGGGATATAAACTGGATGGATAAGTATTGAATGTTTTTTTAATCTTATTAAGCTTAGTAAATATTGTTGAATTATTTCTATTATTTTTGCTATTGTTTATCAGCATTCAGAAGCTATCCTAATAATATCCTTCTCCTATTTGCATTTTATTTAAATAGGTGCATGGTTATAACAATAGGGACCATCCAAGGCCCTTACCCTGGAGAGATTGACAAATGTGTGGAAGGGATATAAACTGGATGGATAAGTATTGAATGTTTTTTTAATCTTATTAAGCTTAGTAAATATTGTTGAATTATTTATATTATTTTTGCTATTGTTTATCAGCATTCAGAAGCTATCCTAATAATATCCTTCTCCTATTTGCATTTTATTTAAATAGGTGCATGGTTATAACAATGGGGAGCATCCATGGCCCTTACCCTGGAGAGATTGACAAATGTGTGGAAGGGATATAAACTGGATGGATAAGTATTGAATGTTTTTTTAATCTTATTAAGCTTAGTAAATATTGTTGAATTATTTCTATTATTTTTGCTATTGTTTATCAGCATTCAGAAGCTATCCTAATAATATCCTTCTCCTATTTTCATTTTATTTAAATAGGTGCATGGTTATAACAATGGGGAGCATCCAAGGCCCTTACCCTGGAGAGATTGACAAATGTGTGGAAGGGATATAAACTGGATGGATAAGTATTGAATGTTTTTTTAATCTTATTAAGCTTAGTAAATATTGTTGAATTATTTCTATTATTTTTGCTATTGTTTATCAGCATTCAGAAGCTATCCTAATAATATCCTTCTCCTATTTTCATTTTATTTAAATTGGTGCATGGTTATAACAATGGGGAGCATCCAAGGCCCTTACCCTGGAGAGATTGACAAATGTGTGGAAGGGATATAAACTGGATGGATAAGTATTGAATGTTTTTTTAATCTTATTAAGCTTAGTAAATATTGTTGAATTATTTCTATTATTTTTGCTATTGTTTATCAGCATTCAGAAGCTATCCTAATAATATCCTTCTCCTATTTGCATTTTATTTAAATAGGTGCATGGTTATAACAATGGGGAGCATCCATGGCCCTTACCCTGGAGAGATTGACAAATGTGTGGAAGGGATATAAACTGGATGGATAAGTATTGAATGTTTTTTTAATCTTATTAAGCTTAGTTAATATTGTTGAATTATTTCTATTATTTTTGCTATTGTTTGTCAGCATTCAGAAGCTATCCTAATAATATCCTTCTCCTATTTTCATTTTATTAAAATAGGTTCATGGTTATAACAATGGGGAGCATCCAAGGCCCTTACCCTGGAGAGATTGACAAATGTGTGGAAGGGATATAAACTGGATGGATAAGTATTGAATGTTTTTTTAATCTTATTAAGCTTAGTAAATATTGTTGAATTATTTCTATTATTTTTGCTATTGTTTATCAGCATTCAGAAGCTATCCTAATAATATCCTTCTCCTATTTTCATTTTATTTAAATAGGTGCATGGTTATAACAATGGGGAGCATCCAAGGCCCTTACCCTGGAGAGATTGACAAATGTGTGGAAGGGATATAAACTGGTAGGATAAGTATTGAATGTTTTTTTAATCTTATTAAGCTTAGTAAATATTGTTGAATTATTTCTATTATTTTTGCTATTGTTTATCAGCATTCAGAAGCTATCCTAATAATATCCTTCTCCTATTTGCATTTTATTTAAATAGGTGCATGGTTATAACAATGGGGAGCATCCAATGCCCTTACCCTGGAGAGATTGACAAATGTGTGGAAGGGATATAAACTGGATGGATAAGTATTGAATGTTTTTTTAATCTTATTAAGCTTAGTAAATATTGTTGAATTATTTCTATTATTTTTGCTATTGTTTATCAGCATTCAGAAGCTATCCTAATAATATCCTTCTCCTATTTGCATTTTATTTAAATAGGTGCATGGTTATAACAATAGGGACCATCCAAGGCCCTTACCCTGGAGAGATTGACAAATGTGTGGAAGGGATATAAACTGGATGGATAAGTATTGAATGTTTTTTTAATCTTATTAAGCTTAGTTAATATTGTTGAATTATTTCTATTATTTTTGCTATTGTTTATCAGCATTCAGAAGCTATACTAATAATATCCTTCTCCTATTTGCATTTTATTTAAATAGGTGCATGGTTATAACAATGGGGAGCATCCAAGGCCCTTACCCTGGAGAGATTGACAAATGTGTGGAAGGGATATAAACTGGATGGATAAGTATTGAATGTTTTTTTAATCTTATTAAGCTTAGTAAATATTGTTGAATTATTTCTATTATTTTTGCTATTGTTTATCAGCATTCAGAAGCTATCCTAATAATATCCTTCTCCTATTTTCATTTTATTTAAATAGGTGCATGGTTATAACAATGGGGAGCATCCAAGGCCCTTACCCTGGAGAGATTGACAAATGTGTGGAAGGGATATAAACTGGATGGATAAGTATTGAATGTTTTTTTAATCTTATTAAGCTTAGTTAATATTGTTGAATTATTTCTATTATTTTTGCTATTGTTTATCAGCATTCAGAAGCTATCCTAATAATATCCTTCTCCTATTTGCATTTTATTTAAATAGGTGCATGGTTATAACAATGGGGAGCATCCAAGGCCCTTACCCTGGAGAGATTGACATATGTGTGGAAGGGATATAAATTGGATGGATAAGTATTGAATGTTTTTTTAATCTTATTAAGCTTAGTAAATATTGTTGAATTATTTCTATTATTTTTGCTATTGTTTATCAGCATTCAGAAGCTATCCTAATAAAATCCTTCTCCTATTTGCATTTTATTTAAATAGGTGCATGGTTATAACAATGGGGAGCATCCAAGGCCCTTACCCTGGAGAGATTGACAAATGTGTGGAAGGGATATAAACTGGATGGATAAGTATTGAATGTTTTGTTAATCTTATTAAGCTTAGTAAATATTGTTGAATTATTTCTATTATGTTTGCTATTGTTTATCAGCATTCAGAAGCTATCCTAATAATATCCTTCTCCTATTTTCATTTTATTTAAATAGGTGCATGGTTATAACAATGGGGAGCATCCAAGGCCCTTACCCTGGAGAGATTGACGAATGTGTGGAAGGGATATAAACTGGATGGATAAGTATTGAATGTTTTTTTAATCTTATTAAGCTTAGTAAATATTGTTGAATTATTTCTATTATTTTAGCTATTGTTTATCAGCATTCAGAAGCTATCCTAATAATATCCTTCTCCTATTTGCATTTTATTTAAATAGGTGCATGGTTATAACAATGGGGAGCATCCAAGGCCCTTACCCTGGAGAGATTGAAAAATGTGTGGAAGGGATATAAACTGGATGGATAAGTATTGAATGTTTTTTTAATCTTATTAAGCTTAGTAAATATTGTTGAATTATTTCTATTATTTTTGCTATTGTTTATCAGCATTCAGAAGCTATCCTAATAATATCCTTCTCCTATTTGCATTTTATTTAAATAGGTCCATGGTTATAACAATGGGGAGCATCCAAGGCCCTTATCCTGGAGAGATTGACAAATGTGTGGAAGGGATATAAACTGGATGGATAAGTATTGAATGTTTTTTTAATCTTATTAAGCTTAGTAAATATTGTTGAATTATTTCTATTATTTTTGCTATTGTTTATCAGCATTCAGAAGCTATCCTAATAATATCCTTCTCCTATTTTCACTTTATTTAAATAGGTGCATGGTTATAACAATGGGGAGCATCCAAGGCCCTTACCCTGGAGAGATTGACAAATGTGTAGAAGGGATATAAACTGGATGGATAAGTATTGAATGTTTTTTTAATCTTATTAAGCTTAGTTAATATTGTTGAATTATTTCTATTATTTTTGCTATTGTTTATCAGCATTCAGAAGCTTTCCTAATAATATCCTTCTCCTATTTGCATTTTATTTAAATAGGTGCATGGTTATAACAATGGGGAGCATCCAAGGCCCTTACCCTGGAGAGATTGACAAATGTGTGGAAGGGATATAAACTGGATGGATAAGTATTGAATGTTTTTTTAATCTTATTAAGCTTAGTTAATATTGTTGAATTATTTCTATTATTTTTGCTATTGTTTATCAGCATTCAGAAGCTATCCTAATAATATCCTTCTCCTATTTGCATTTTATTTAAATAGGTGCATGGTTATAACAATGGGGAGCATCCAAGGCCCTTACCCTGGAGAGATTGACAAATGTGTGGAAGGGATATAAACTGGATGGATAAGTATTGAATGTTTTTTTAATCTTATTAAGCTTAGTTAATATTGTTGAATTATTTCTATTATTTTTGCTATTGTTTATCAGCATTCAGAAGCTATCCTAATAATATCCTTCTCCTATTTTCATTTTATTTAAATAGGTGCATGGTTATAACAATGGGGAGCATCCAAGGCCCTTACCCTGGAGAGATTGACAAATGTGTGGAAGGGATATAAACTGGATGGATAAGTATTGAATGTTTTTTTAATCTTATTAAGCTTAGTTAATATTGTTGAATTATTTCTATTATTTTTGCTATTGTTTATCAGCATTCAGAAGCTATCCTAATAATATCCTTCTCCTATTTGCATTTTATTTAAATAGGCGCATGGTTATAACAATGGGGAGCATCCAAGGCCCTTACCCTGGAGAGATTGACAAATGTGTGGAAGGGATATAAACTGGATGGATAAGTATTGAATGTTTTTTTAATCTTATTAAGCTTAGTAAATATTGTTGAATTATTTCTATTATTTTTGCTATTGCTTATCAGCATTCAGAAGCTATCCTAATAATATCCTTCTCCTATTTGCATTTTATTTAAATAGGCGCATGGTTATAACAATGGGGAGCATCCAAGGCCCTTACCCTGGAGAGATTGACAAATGTGTGGAAGGGATATAAACTGGATGGATAAGTATTGAATGTTTTTTTAATCTTATTAAGCTTAGTTAATATTGTTGAATTATTTCTATTATTTTTGCTATTGTTTATCAGCATTCAGAAGCTATCCTAATAATATCCTTCTCCTATTTTCATTTTATTTAAATAGGTGCATGGTTATAACAATGGGGAGCATCCAAGGCCCTTACCCTGGAGAGATTGACAAATGTGTGGAAGGGATATAAACTGGATGGATAAGTATTGAATGTTTTTTTAATCTTATTAAGCTTAGTTAATATTGTTGAATTATTTCTATTATTTTTGCTATTGTTTATCAGCATTCAGAAGCTATCCTAATAATATCCTTCTCCTATTTTCATTTTATTTAAATAGGTGCATGGTTATAACAATGGGGAGCATCCAAGGCCCTTACCCTGGAGAGATTGACAAATGTGTGGAAGGGATATAAACTGGATGGATAAGTATTGAATGTTTTTTTAATCTTATTAAGCTTAGTAAATATTGTTGAATTATTTCTATTATTTTTGCTATTGCTTATCAGCATTCAGAAGCTATCCTAATAATATCCTTCTCCTATTTGCATTTTATTTAAATAGGCGCATGGTTATAACAATGGGGAGCATCCAAGGCCCTTACCCTGGAGAGATCGACAAATGTGTGGAAGGGATATAAACTGGATGGATAAGTATTGAATGTTTTTTTAATCTTATTAAGCTTAGTTATTATTGTTGAATTATTTCTATTATTTTTGCTATTGTTTATCAGCATTCAGAAGCTATCCTAATAATATCCTTCTCCTATTTTCGTTTTATTTAAATAGGTGCATGGTTATAACAATAGGGACCATCCAAGGCCCTTACCCTGGAGAGATTGACAAATGTGTGGAAGGGATATAAACTGGATGGATAAGTATTGAATGTTTTTTTAATCTTATTAAGCTTAGTTAATATTGTTGAATTATTTCTATTATTTTTGCTATTGTTTATCAGCATTCAGAAGCTATCCTAATAATATCCTTCTCCTATTTTCATTTTATTTAAATAGGTGCAAGGTTATAACAATAGGGACCATCCAAGGCCCTTACCCTGGAGAGATTGACAAATGTGTGGAAGGGATATAAACTGGATGGGTAAGTATTGAATGTTTTTTTAATCTTATTAAGCTTAGTAAATATTGTTGAATTATTTCTATTATTTTTGCTATTGTTTATCAGCATTCAGAAGCTATCCTAATAATATCCTTCTCCTATTTTCATTTTATTTAAATAGGTGCAAGGTTATAACAATAGGGACCATCCAAGGCCCTTACCCTGGAGAGATTGACAAATGTGTGGAAGGGATATAAACTGGATGGATAAGTATTGAATGTTTTTTTAATCTTATTAAGCTTAGTAAATATTGTTGAATTATTTCTATTATTTTTGCTATTGTTTATCAGCATTCAGAAGCTATCCTAATAATATCCTTCTCCTATTTTCATTTTATTTAAATAGGTGCAAGGTTATAACAATAGGGACCATCCAAGGCCCTTACCCTGGAGAGATTGACAAATGTGTGGAAGGGATATAAACTGGATGGATAAGTATTGAATGTTTTTTTAATCTTATTAAGCTTAGTAAATATTGTTGAATTATTTCTATTATTTTTGCTATTGTTTATCAGCATTCAGAAGCTATCCTAATAATATCCTTCTCCTATTTGCATTTTATTTAAATAGGTGCATGGTTATAACAATGGGGAGCATCCAAGGCCCTTACCCTGGAGAGATTGAAAAATGTGTGGAAGGGATATAAACTGGATGGATAAGTATTGAATGTTTTTTTAATCTTATTAAGCTTAGTAAATATTGTTGAATTATTTCTATTATTTTTGCTATTGTTTATCAGCATTCAGAAGCTATCCTAAGAATATCCTTCTCCTATTTGCATTTTATTTAAATAGGTGCATGGTTATAACAATGGGGAGCATCCAAGGCCCTTACCCTGGAGAGATTGACAAATGTGTGGAAGGGATATAAACTGGATGGATAAGTATTGAATGTTTTTTTAATCTTATTTAAGCTTAGTTAATATTGTTGAATTATTTCTATTATTTTTGCTATTGTTTATCAGCATTCAGAAGCTATCCTAATAATATCCTTCTCCTATTTGCATTTTATTTAAATAGGTGCATGGTTATAACAATAGGGACCATCCAAGGCCCTTACCCTGGAGAGATTGACAAATGTGTGGAAGGGATATAAACTGGATGGATAAGTATTGAATGTTTTTTTAATCTTATTAAGCTTAGTTAATATTGTTGAATTATTTCTATTATTTTTGCTATTGTTTATCAGCATTCAGAAGCTATCCTAATAATATCCTTCTCCTATTTGCATTTTATTTAAATAGGTGCATGGTTATAACAATGGGGAGCATCCAAGGCCCTTACCCTGGAGAGATTGACAAATGTGTGGAAGGGATATAAACTGGATGGATAAGTATTGAATGTTTTTTTAATCTTATTAAGCTTAGTTAATATTGTTGAATTATTTCTATTATTTTTGCTATTGTTTATCAGCATTCAGAAGCTATCCTAATAATATCCTTCTCCTATTTGCATTTTTTTTATATAGGTGCATGGTTATAACAATAGGGACCATCCAAGGCCCTTACCCTGGAGAGATTGACAAATGTGTGGAAGGGATATAAACTGGATGGATAAGTATTGAATGTTTTTTTAATCTTATTAAGCTTAGTTAATATTGTTGAATTATTTCTATTATTTTTGCTATTGTTTATCAGCATTCAGAAGCTATCCTAATAATATCCTTCTCCTATTTGCATTTTATTTAAATAGGTGCATGGTTAAACAATGGGGAGCATCCAAGGCCCTTACCCTGGAGAGATTGACAAATGTGTGGAAGGGATATAAACTGGATGGATAAGTATTGAATGTTTTTTTAATCTTATTAAGCTTAGTTAATATTGTTGAATTATTTCTATTATTTTTGCTATTGTTTATCAGCATTCAGAAGCTATCCTAATAATATCCTTCTCCTATTTGCATTTTATTTAAATAGGTGCATGGTTATAACAATGGGGAGCATCCAAGGCCCTTACCCTGGAGAGATTGACAAATGTGTGGAAGGGATATAAACTGGATGGATAAGTATTGAATGTTTTTTTAATCTTATTAAGCTTAGTTAATATTGTTGAATTATTTCTATTATTTTTGCTATTGTTTATCAGCATTCAGAAGCTATCCTAATAATATCCTTCTCCTATTTGCATTTTATTTAAATAGGTGCATGGTTATAACAATGGGGAGCATCCAAGGCCCTTACCCTGGAGAGATTGACAAATGTGTGGAAGGGATATAAACTGGATGGATAAGTATTGAATGTTTTTTTAATCTTATTAAGCTTAGTTAATATTGTTGAATTATTTCTATTATTTTTGCTATTGTTTATCAGCATTCAGAAGCTATCCTAATAATATCCTTCTCCTATTTGCATTTTTTTATATAGGTGCATGGTTATAACAATAGGGACCATCCAAGGCCCTTACCCTGGAGAGATTGACAAATGTGTGGAAGGGATATAAACTGGATGGATAAGTATTGAATGTTTTTTTAATCTTATTAAGCTTAGTTAATATTGTTGAATTATTTCTATTATTTTTGCTATTGTTTATCAGCATTCAGAAGCTATCCTAATAATATCCTTCTCCTATTTGCATTTTATTTAAATAGGTGCATGGTTATAACAATGGGGAGCATCCAAGGCCCTTACCCTGGAGAGATTGACAAATGTGTGGAAGGGATATAAACTGGATGGATAAGTATTGAATGTTTTTTTAATCTTATTAAGCTTAGTTAATATTGTTGAATTATTTCTATTATTTTTGCTATTGTTTATCAGCATTCAGAAGCTATCCTAATAATATCCTTCTCCTATTTGCATTTTATTTAAATAGGTGCATGGTTAAACAATGGGGAGCATCCAAGGCCCTTACCCTGGAGAGATTGACAAATGTGTGGAAGGGATATAAACTGGATGGATAAGTATTGAATGTTTTTTTAATCTTATTAAGCTTAGTTAATATTGTTGAATTATTTCTATTATTTTTGCTATTGTTTATCAGCATTCAGAAGCTATCCTAATAATATCCTTCTCCTATTTGCATTTTATTTAAATAGGTGCATGGTTATAACAATGGGGAGCATCCAAGGCCCTTACCCTGGAGAGATTGACAAATGTGTGGAAGGGATATAAACTGGATGGATAAGTATTGAATGTTTTTTTAATCTTATTAAGCTTAGTTAATATTGTTGAATTATTTCTATTATTTTTGCTATTGTTTATCAGCATTCAGAAGCTATCCTAATAATATCCTTCTCCTATTTGCATTTTATTTAAATAGGTGCATGGTTATAACAATGGGGAGCATCCAAGGCCCTTACCCTGGAGAGATTGACAAATGTGTGGAAGGGATATAAACTGGATGGATAAGTATTGAATGTTTTTTTAATCTTATTAAGCTTAGTTAATATTGTTGAATTATTTCTATTATTTTTGCTATTGTTTATCAGCATTCAGAAGCTATCCTAATAATATCCTTCTCCTATTTGCATTTTATTTAAATAGGTGCATGGTTATAACAATGGGGAGCATCCAAGGCCCTTACCCTGGAGAGATTGACAAATGTGTGGAAGGGATATAAACTGGATGGATAAGTATTGAATGTTTTTTTAATCTTATTAAGCTTAGTTAATATTGTTGAATTATTTCTATTATTTTTGCTATTGTTTATCAGCATTCAGAAGCTATCCTAATAATATCCTTCTCCTATTTGCATTTTATTTAAATAGGTGCATGGTTAAACAATGGGGAGCATCCAAGGCCCTTACCCTGGAGAGATTGACAAATGTGTGGAAGGGATATAAACTGGATGGATAAGTATTGAATGTTTTTTTAATCTTATTAAGCTTAGTTAATATTGTTGAATTATTTCTATTATTTTTGCTATTGTTTATCAGCATTCAGAAGCTATCCTAATAATATCCTTCTCCTATTTGCATTTTATTTAAATAGGTGCATGGTTATAACAATGGGGAGCATCCAAGGCCCTTACCCTGGAGAGATTGACAAATGTGTGGAAGGGATATAAACTGGATGGATAAGTATTGAATGTTTTTTTAATCTTATTAAGCTTAGTTAATATTGTTGAATTATTTCTATTATTTTTGCTATTGTTTATCAGCATTCAGAAGCTATCCTAATAATATCCTTCTCCTATTTGCATATTATTTAAATAGGTGCATGGTTATAACAATGGGGAGCATCCAAGGCCCTTACCCTAGAGAGATTGACAAATGTGTGGAAGGGATATAAACTGGATGGATAAGTATTGAATGTTTTTTTAATCTTATTAAGCTTAGTTAATATTGTTGAATTATTTCTATTATTTTTGCTATTGTTTATCAGCATTCAGAAGCTATCCTAATAATATCCTTCTCCTATTTGCATTTTATTTAAATAGGTGCATGGTTATAACAATGGGGAGCATCCAAGGCCCTTACCCTGGAGAGATTGACAAATGTGTGGAAGGGATATAAACTGGATGGATAAGTATTGAATGTTTTTTTAATCTTATTAAGCTTAGTTAATATTGTTGAATTATTTCTATTATTTTTGCTATTGTTTATCAGCATTCAGAAGCTATCCTAATAATATCCTTCTCCTATTTGCATTTTATTTAAATAGGTGCATGGTTAAACAATGGGGAGCATCCAAGGCCCTTACCCTGGAGAGATTGACAAATGTGTGGAAGGGATATAAACTGGATGGATAAGTATTGAATGTTTTTTTAATCTTATTAAGCTTAGTTAATATTGTTGAATTATTTCTATTATTTTTGCTATTGTTTATCAGCATTCAGAAGCTATCCTAATAATATCCTTCTCCTATTTGCATTTTATTTAAATAGGTGCATGGTTATAACAATGGGGAGCATCCAAGGCCCTTACCCTGGAGAGATTGACAAATGTGTGGAAGGGATATAAACTGGATGGATAAGTATTGAATGTTTTTTTAATCTTATTAAGCTTAGTTAATATTGTTGAATTATTTCTATTATTTTTGCTATTGTTTATCAGCATTCAGAAGCTATCCTAATAATATCCTTCTCCTATTTGCATTTTATTTAAATAGGTGCATGGTTATAACAATGAAGAGCATCCAAGGCCCTTACCCTGGAGAGATTGACAAATGTGTGGAAGGGATATAAACTGGATGGATAAGTATTGAATGTTTTTTTAATCTTATTAAGCTTAGTTAATATTGTTGAATTATTTCTATTATTTTTGCTATTGTTTATCAGCATTCAGAAGCTATCCTAATAATATCCTTCTCCTATTTGCATTTTATTTAAATAGGTGCATGGTTAAACAATGGGGAGCATCCAAGGCCCTTACCCTGGAGAGATTGACAAATGTGTGGAAGGGATATAAACTGGATGGATAAGTATTGAATGTTTTTTTAATCTTATTAAGCTTAGTTAATATTGTTGAATTATTTCTATTATTTTTGCTATTGTTTATCAGCATTCAGAAGCTATCCTAATAATATCCTTCTCCTATTTGCATTTTATTTAAATAGGTGCATGGTTATAACAATGGGGAGCATCCAAGGCCCTTACCCTGGAGAGATTGACAAATGTGTGGAAGGGATATAAACTGGATGGATAAGTATTGAATGTTTTTTTAATCTTATTAAGCTTAGTTAATATTGTTGAATTATTTCTATTATTTTTGCTATTGTTTATCAGCATTCAGAAGCTATCCTAATAATATCCTTCTCCTATTTGCATTTTTTTATATAGGTGCATGGTTATAACAATAGGGACCATCCAAGGCCCTTACCCTGGAGAGATTGACAAATGTGTGGAAGGGATATAAACTGGATGGATAAGTATTGAATGTTTTTTTAATCTTATTAAGCTTAGTTAATATTGTTGAATTATTTCTATTATTTTTGCTATTGTTTATCAGCATTCAGAAGCTATCCTAATAATATCCTTCTCCTATTTGCATTTTATTTAAATAGGTGCATGGTTATAACAATGGGGAGCATCCAAGGCCCTTACCCTGGAGAGATTGACAAATGTGTGGAAGGGATATAAACTGGATGGATAAGTATTGAATGTTTTTTTAATCTTATTAAGCTTAGTTAATATTGTTGAATTATTTCTATTATTTTTGCTATTGTTTATCAGCATTCAGAAGCTATCCTAATAATATCCTTCTCCTATTTGCATTTTTTTTATATAGGTGCATGGTTATAACAATAGGGACCATCCAAGGCCCTTACCCTGGAGAGATTGACAAATGTGTGGAAGGGATATAAACTGGATGGATAAGTATTGAATGTTTTTTTAATCTTATTAAGCTTAGTTAATATTGTTGAATTATTTCTATTATTTTTGCTATTGTTTATCAGCATTCAGAAGCTATCCTAATAATATCCTTCTCCTATTTGCATTTTATTTAAATAGGTGCATGGTTATAACAATGGGGAGCATCCAAGGCCCTTACCCTGGAGAGATTGACAAATGTGTGGAAGGGATATAAACTGGATGGATAAGTATTGAATGTTTTTTTAATCTTATTAAGCTTAGTTAATATTGTTGAATTATTTCTATTATTTTTGCTATTGTTTATCAGCATTCAGAAGCTATCCTAATAATATCCTTCTCCTATTTGCATTTTTTTTATATAGGTGCATGGTTATAACAATAGGGACCATCCAAGGCCCTTACCCTGGAGAGATTGACAAATGTGTGGAAGGGATATAAACTGGATGGATAAGTATTGAATGTTTTTTTAATCTTATTAAGCTTAGTTAATATTGTTGAATTATTTCTATTATTTTTGCTATTGTTTATCAGCATTCAGAAGCTATCCTAATAATATCCTTCTCCTATTTGCATTTTATTTAAATAGGTGCATGGTTATAACAATGGGGAGCATCCAAGGCCCTTACCCTGGAGAGATTGACAAATGTGTGGAAGGGATATAAACTGGATGGATAAGTATTGAATGTTTTTTTAATCTTATTAAGCTTAGTTAATATTGTTGAATTATTTCTATTATTTTTGCTATTGTTTATCAGCATTCAGAAGCTATCCTAATAATATCCTTCTCCTATTTGCATTTTATTTAAATAGGTGCATGGTTATAACAATGGGGAGCATCCAAGGCCCTTACCCTGGAGAGATTGACAAATGTGTGGAAGGGATATAAACTGGATGGATAAGTATTGAATGTTTTTTTAATCTTATTAAGCTTAGTTAATATTGTTGAATTATTTCTATTATTTTTGCTATTGTTTATCAGCATTCAGAAGCTATCCTAATAATATCCTTCTCCTATTTTCATTTTATTTAAATAGGTGCATGGTTATAACAATGGGGAGCATCCAAGGCCCTTACCCTGGAGAGATTGACAAATGTGTGGAAGGGATATAAACTGGATGGATAAGTATTGAATGTTTTTTTAATCTTATTAAGCTTAGTTAATATTGTTGAATTATTTCTATTATTTTTGCTATTGTTTATCAGCATTCAGAAGCTATCCTAATAATATCCTTCTCCTATTTGCATTTTTTTATATAGGTGCATGGTTATAACAGTAGGGACCATCCAAGGCCCTTACCCTGGAGAGATTGACAAATGTGTGGAAGGGATATAAACTGGATGGATAAGTATTGAATGTTTTTTTAATCTTATTAAGCTTAGTTAATATTGTTGAATTATTTCTATTATTTTTGCTATTGTTTATCAGCATTCAGAAGCTATCCTAATCATATCCTTCTCCTATTTGCATTTTATTTTAATAGGTGCATGGTTATAACAATGGGGAGCATCCAAGGCCCTTACCCTGGAGAGATTGACAAATGTGTGGAAGGGATATAAACTGGATGGATAAGTATTGAATGTTTTTTTAATCTTATTAAGCTTAGTTAATATTGTTGAATTATTTCTATTATTTTTGCTATTGTTTATCAGCATTCAGAAGCTATCCTAATAATATCCTTCTCCTATTTGCATTTTTTTTATATAGGTGCATGGTTATAACAATAGGGACCATCCAAGGCCCTTACCCTGGAGAGATTGACAAATGTGTGGAAGGGATATAAACTGGATGGATAAGTATTGAATGTTTTTTTAATCTTATTAAGCTTAGTAAATATTGTTGAATTATTTCTATTATTTTTGCTATTGTTTATCAGCATTCAGAAGCTATCCTAATAATATCCTTCTCCTATTTTCATTTTATTTAAATAGGTGCATGGTTATAACAATGGGGAGCATCCAAGGCCCTTACCCTGGAGAGATTGACAAATGTGTGGAAGGGATATAAACTGGATGGATAAGTATTGAATGTTTTTTTAATCTTATTAAGCTTAGTAAATATTGTTGAATTATTTCTATTATTTTTGCTATTGTTTATCAGCATTCAGAAGCTATCCTAATAATATCCTTGTCCTATTTGCATTTTATTTAAATAGGTGCATGGTTATAACAATGGGGAGCATCCAAGGCCCTTACCCTGGAGAGATTGACAAATGTGTGGAAGGGATATAAACTGGATGGATGAGTATTGAATGTTTTGTTAATCTTATTAAGCTTAGTAAATATTGTTGAATTATTTCTATTATGTTTGCTATTGTTTATCAGCATTCAGAAGCTATCCTAATAATATCCTTCTCCTATTTTCATTTTATTTAAATAGGTGCATGGTTATAACAATGGGGAGCATCCAAGGCCCTTACCCTGGAGAGATTGACAAATGTGTGGAAGGGATATAAACTGGATGGATAAGTATTGAATGTTTTTTTAATCTTATTAAGCTTAGTAAATATTGTTGAATTATTTCTATTATTTTTGCTATTGTTTATCAGCATTCAGAAGCTATCCTAATAATATCCTTCTCCTATTTGCATTTTATTTAAATAGGTGCATGGTTATAACAATGGGGAGCATCCAAGGCCCTTACCCTGGAGAGATTGAAAAATGTGTGGAAGGGATATAAACTGGATGGATAAGTATTGAATGTTTTTTTAATCTTATTAAGCTTAGTAAATATTGTTGAATTATTTCTATTATTTTTGCTATTGTTTATCAGCATTCAGAAGCTATCCTAATAATATCCTTCTCCTATTTGCATTTTATTTAAATAGGTGCATGGTTATAACAATGGGGAGCATCCAAGGCCCTTACCCTGGAGAGATTGACAAATGTGTGGAAGGGATATAAACTGGATGGATAAGTATTGAATGTTTTTTTAATCTTATTAAGCTTAGTTAATATTGTATTATTATTTCTATTATTTTTGCTATTGTTTATCAGCATTCAGAAGCTATCCTAATAATATCCTTCTCCTATTTGCATTTTATTTAAATAGGTGCATGGTTATAACAATAGGGACCATCCAAGGCCCTTACCCTGGAGAGATTTACAAATGTGTGGAAGGGATATAAACTGGATGGATAAGTATTGAATGTTTTTTTAATCTTATTAAGCTTAGTTAATATTGTTGAATTATTTCTATTATTTTTGCTATTGTTTATCAGCATTCAGAAGCTATCCTAATAATATCCTTCTCCTATTTGCATTTTTTTATATAGGTGCATGGTTATAACAATAGGGACCATCCAAGGCCCTTACCCTGGAGAGATTGACAAATGTGTGGAAGGGATATAAACTGGATGGATAAGTATTGAATGTTTTTTTAATCTTATTAAGCTTAGTTAAAATTGTTGAATTATTTCTATTATTTTTGCTATTGTTTATCAGCATTCAGAAGCTATCCTAATAATATCCTTCTCCTATTTGCATTTTATTTATGTAGGTGCATGGTTATAACAATAGGGACCATCCAAGGCCCTTACCCTGGAGAGATTGACAAATGTGTGGAAGGGATATAAACTGGATGGATAAGTATTGAATGTTTTTTTAATCTTATTAAGCTTAGTTAATATTGTTGAATTATTTCTATTATTTTTGCTATTGTTTATCAGCATTCAGAAGCTATCCTAATAATATCCTTCTCCTATTTGCATTTTATTTAAATAGGTGCATGGTTATAACAATGGGGAGCATCCAAGGCCCTTACCCTGGAGAGATTGACAAATGTGTGGAAGGGATATAAACTGGATGGATAAGTATTGAATGTTTTTTTAATCTTATTAAGCTTAGTAAATATTGTTGAATTATTTCTATTATTTTTGCTATTGTTTATCAGCATTCAGAAGCTATCCTAATAATATCCTTCTCCTATTTGCATTTTATTTAAATAGGTGCATGGTTATAACAATGGGGAGCATCCAAGGCCCTTACCCTGGAGAGATTGACAAATGTGTGGAAGGGATATAAACTGGATGGATAAGTATTGAATGTTTTTTTAATCTTATTAAGCTTAGTAAATATTGTTGAATTATTTCTATTATTTTTGCTATTGTTTATCAGCATTCAGAAGCTATCCTAATAATATCCTTCTCCTATTTGCATTTTATTTAAATAGGTGCATGGTTATAACAATGGGGACCATCCAAGGCCCTTACCCTGGAGAGATTGACAAATGTGTGGAAGGGATATAAACTGGATGGATAAGTATTGAATGTTTTTTTAATCTTATTAAGCTTAGTAAATATTGTTGAATTATTTCTATTATTTTTGCTATTGTTTATCAGCATTCAGAAGCTATCCTAATAATATCCTTCTCCTATTTGCATTTTATTTAAATAGGTGCATGGTTATAACAATGGGGAGCATCCATGGCCCTTACCCTGGAAATATTGACAAATGTGTGGAAGGGATATAAACTGGATGGATAAGTATTGAATGTTTTTTTAATCTTATTAAGCTTAGTAAATATTGTTGAATTATTTCTATTATTTTTGCTATTGTTTATCAGCATTCAGAAGCTATCCTAATAATATCCTTCTCCTATTTTCATTTTATTTAAATAGGTGCATGGTTATAACAATGGGGAGCATCCAAGGCCCTTACCCTGGAGAGATTGACAAATGTGTGGAAGGGATATAAACTGGATGGATAAGTATTGAATGTTTTTTTAATCTTATTAAGCTTAGTAAATATTGTTGAATTATTTCTATTATTTTTGCTATTGTTTATCAGCATTCAGAAGCTATCCTAATAATATCCTTCTCCTATTTTCATTTTATTTAAATAGGTGCATGGTTATAACAATGGGGAGCATCCAAGGCCCTTAACCTGGAGAGATTGACAAATGTGTGGAAGGGATATAAACTGGATGGATAAGTATTGAATGTTTTTTTAATCTTATTAAGCTTAGTAAATATTGTTGAATTATTTCTATTATTTTTGCTATTGTTTATCAGCATTCAGAAGCTATCCTAATAATATCCTTCTCCTATTTGCATTTTATTTAAATAGGTGCATGGTTATAACAATGGGGAGCATCCATGGCCCTTACCCTGGAGAGATTGACAAATGTGTGGAAGGGATATAAACTGGATGGATAAGTATTGAATGTTTTTTTAATCTTATTAAGCTTAGTAAATATTGTTGAATTATTTCTATTATTTTTGCTATTGTTTATCAGCATTCAGAAGCTATCCTAATAATATCCTTCTCCTATTTTCATTTTATTTAAATAGGTGCATGGTTATAACAATGGGGAGCATCCAAGGCCCTTACCCTGGAGAGATTGACAAATGTGTGGAAGGGATATAAACTGGATGGATAAGTATTGAATGTTTTTTTAATCTTATTAAGCTTAGTAAATATTGTTTAATTATTTCTATTATTTTTGCTATTGTTTATCAGCATTCAGAAGCTATCCTAATAATATCCTTCTCCTATTTTCATTTTATTTAAATAGGTGCATGGTTATAACAATGGGGAGCATCCAAGGCCCTTACCCTGGAGAGATTGACAAATGTGTGGAAGGGATATAAACTGGATGGATAAGTATTGAATGTTTTTTTAATCTTATTAAGCTTAGTAAATATTGTTGAATTATTTCTATTATTTTTGCTATTGTTTATCAGCATTCAGAAGCTATCCTAATAATATCCTTCTCCTATTTTCATTTTATTTAAATAGGTGCATGGTTATAACAATGGGGAGCATCCAAGGCCCTTACCCTGGAGAGATTGACAAATGTGTGGAAGGGATATAAACTGGATGGATAAGTATTGAATGTTTTTTTAATCTTATTAAGCTTAGTAAATATTGTTGAATTATTTCTATTATTTTTGCTATTGTTTATCAGCATTCAGAAGCTATCCTAATAATATCCTTCTCCTATTTGCATTTTATTTAAATAGGTGCATGGTTATAACAATGGGGAGCATCCATGGCCCTTACCCTGGAGAGATTGACAAATGTGTGGAAGGGATATAAACTGGATGGATAAGTATTGAATGTTTTTTTAATCTTATTAAGCTCAGTTAATATTGTTGAATTATTTCTAATATTTTTGCTATTGTTTATCAGCATTCAGAAGCTATCCTAATAATATCCTTCTCCTATTTTCATTTTATTTAAATAGGTGCATGGTTATAACAATGGGGAGCATCCAAGGCCCTTACCCTGGAGAGATTGACAAATGTGTGGAAGGGATATAAACTGGATGGATAAGTATTGAATGTTTTTTTAATCTTATTAAGCTTAGTAAATATTGTTGAATTATTTCTATTATTTTTGCTATTGTTTATCAGCATTCAGAAGCTATCCTAATAATATCCTTCTCCTATTTTCATTTTATTTAAATAGGTGCATGGTTATAACAATAGGGAGCATCCAAGGCCCTTACCCTGGAGAGATTGACAAATGTGTGGAAGGGATATAAACTGGATGGATAAGTATTGAATGTTTTTTTAATCTTATTAAGCTTAGTAAATATTGTTGAATTATTTCTATTATTTTTGCTATTGTTTATCAGCATTCAGAAGCTATCCTAATAATATCCTTCTCCTATTTTCATTTTATTTAAATAGGTGCATGGTTATAACAATGGGGAGCATCCAAGGCCCTTACCCTGGAGAGATTGACAAATGTGTGGAAGGGATATAAACTGGATGGATAAGTATTGAATGTTTTTTTAATCTTATTAAGCTTAGTAAATATTGTTGAATTATTTCTATTATTTTTGCTATTGTTTATCAGCATTCAGAAGCTATCCTAATAATATCCTTCTCCTATTTTCATTTTATTTAAATAGGTGCATGGTTATAACAATGGGGAGCATCCAAGGCCCTTACCCTGGAGAGATTGACAAATGTGTGGAAGGGATATAAACTGGATGGATAAGTATTGAATGTTTTTTTAATCTTATTAAGCTTAGTAAATATTGTTGAATTATTTCTATTATTTTTGCTATTGTTTATCAGCATTCAGAAGCTATCCTAATAATATCCTTCTCCTATTTGCATTTTATTTAAATAGGTGCATGGTTATAACAATGGGGAGCATCCAAGGCCCTTACCCTGGAGAGATTGACAAATGTGTGGAAGGGATATAAACTGGATGGATAAGTATTGAATTTTATTTAATCTTATTAAGCTTAGTAAATATTGTTGAATTATTTCTATTATTTTTGCTATTGTTTATCAGCATTCAGAAGCTATCCTAATAATATCCTTCTCCTATTTTCATTTTATTTAAATAGGTGCATGGTTATAACAATGGGGAGCATCCAAGGCCCTTACCCTGGAGAATTTGACAAATGTGTGGAAGGGATATAAACTGGATGGATAAGTATTGAATGTTTTTTTAATCTTATTAAGCTTAGTAAATATTGTTGAATTATTTCTATTATTTTTGCTATTGTTTATCAGCATTCAGAAGCTATCCTAATAATATCCTTCTCCTATTTTCATTTTATTTAAATAGGTGCATGGTTATAACAATGGGGAGCATCCAAGGCCCTTACCCTGGAGAGATTGACAAATGCGTGGAAGGGATATAAACTGGATGGATAAGTATTGAATGTTTTTTTAATCTTATTAAGCTTAGTTAATATTGTTGAATTATTTCTATTATTTTTGCTATTGTTTATCAGCATTCAGAAGCTATCCTAATAATATCCTTCTCCTATTTGCATTTTATTTAAATAGGTGCATGGTTATAACAATGGGGAGCATCCAAGGCCCTTACCCTGGAGAGATTGACAAATGTGTGGAAGGGAGATAAACTGGATGGATAAGTATTGAATGTTTTTTTAATCTTATTAAGCTTAGTAAATATTGTTGAATTATTTCTATTATTTTTGCTATTGTTTATCAGCATTCAGAAGCTATCCTAATAATATCCTTCTCCTATTTTCATTTTATTTAAATAGGTGCATGGTTATAACAATGGGGAGCATCCAAGGCCCTAACCCTGGAGAGATTGACAAATGTGTGGAAGGGATATAAACTGGATGGATAAGTATTGAATGTTTTTTTAATCTTATTAAGCTTAGTAAATATTGTTGAATTATTTCTATTATTTTTGCTATTGTTTATCAGCATTCAGAAGCTATCCTAATAATATCCTTCTCCTATTTTCATTTTATTTAAATAGGTGCATGGTTATAACAATGGGGAGCATCCAAGGCCCGTACCCTGGAGAAATTGACAAATGTGTGGAAGGGATATAAACTGGATGGATAAGTATTGAATGTTTTTTTAATCTTATTAAGCTTAGTAAATATTGTTGAATTATTTCTATTATTTTTGCTATTGTTTATCAGCATTCAGAAGCTATCCTAATAATATCCTTCTCCTATTTTCATTTTATTTAAATAGGTGCATGGTTATAACAATGGGGAGCATCCAAGGCCCTTACCCTGGAGAGATTGACAAATGTGTGGAAGGGATATAAACTGGATGGATAAGTATCGAATGTTTTTTTAATCTTATTAAGCTTAGTAAATATTGTTGAATTATTTCTATTATTTTTGCTATTGTTTATCAGCATTCAGAAGCTATCCTAATAATATCCTTCTCCTATTTTCATTTTATTTAAATAGGTGCATGGTTATAACAATGGGGAGCATCCAAGTTCCTTACCCTGGAGAGATTGACAAATGTGTGGAAGGGATATAAACTGGATGGATAAGTATTGAATGTTTTTTTAATCTGATTAAGCTTAGTAATTATTGTTGAATTATTTCTATTATTTTTGCTATTGTTTATCAGCATTCAGAAGCTATCCTAATAATATCCTTCTCCTATTTTCATTTTATTTAAATAGGTGCATGGTTATAACAATGGGGAGCATCCAAGTTCCTTACCCTGGAGAGATTGACAAATGTGTGGAAGGGATATAAACTGGATGGATAAGTATTGAATGTTTTTTTAATCTGATTAAGCTTAGTAAATATTGTTGAATTATTTCTATTATTTTTTCTATTGTTTATCAGCATTCAGAAGCTATCCTAATAATATCCTTCTCCTATTTTCATTTTATTTAAATAGGTGCATGGTTATAACAATGGGGAGCATCCAAGGCCCTTACCCTGGAGAGATTGACAAATGTGTGGAAGGGATATAAACTGGATGGATAAGTATTGAATGTTTTTTTAATCTTATTAAGCTTAGTAAATATTGTTGAATTATTTCTATTATTTTTGCTATTGTTTATCAGCATTCAGAAGCTATCCTAATAATATCCTTCTCCTATTTGCATTTTATTTAAATAGGTGCATGGTTATAACAATGGGGAGCATCCATGGCCCTTACCCTGGAGAGATTGACAAATGTGTGGAAGGGATATAAACTGGATGGATAAGTATTGAATGTTTTTTTAATCTTATTAAGCTTAGTTAATATTGTTGAATTATTTCTATTATTTTTGCTATTGTTTATCAGCATTCAGAAGCTATCCTAATAATATCCTTCTCCTATTTTCATTTTATTTAAATAGGTGCATGGTTATAACAATGGGGAGCATCCAAGGCCCTTACCCTGGAGAGATTGACAAATGTGTGGAAGGGATATAAACTGGATGGATAAGTATTGAATGTTTTTTTAATCTTATTAAGCTTAGTAAATATTGTTGAATTATTTCTATTATTTTTGCTATTGTTTATCAGCATTCAGAAGCTATCCTAATAATATCCTTCTCCTATTTTCATTTTATTTAAATAGGTTTATGGTTATAACAATGGGGAGCATCCAAGGCCCTTACCCTGGAGAGATTGAAAAATGTGTGGAAGGGATATAAACTGGATGGATAAGTATTGAATGTTTTTTTAATCTTATTAAGCTTAGTAAATATTGTTGAAATATTTCTATTATTTTTGCTATTGTTTATCAGCATTCAGAAGCTATCCTAATAATATCCTTCTCCTATTTGCATTTTATTTAAATAGGTGCATGGTTATAACAATGGGGAGCATCCAAGGCCCTTACCCTGGAGAGATTGACAAATGTGTGGAAGGGATATAAACTGGATGGATAAGTATTGAATGTTTTTTTAATCTTATTAAGCTTAGTAAATATTGTTGAATTATTTCTATTATTTTTGCTATTGTTTATCAGCATTCAGAAGCTATCCTAATAATATCCTTCTCCTATTTTCATTTTATTTAAATAGGTGCATGGTTATAACAATGGGGAGCATCCAAGGCCCTTACCCTGGAGAGATTGACGAATGTGTGGAAGGAATATAAACTGGATGGATAAGTATTGAATGTTTTTTTAATCTTATTAAGCTTAGTAAATATTGTTGAATTATTTCTATTATTTTTGCTATTGTTTATCAGCATTCAGAAGCTATCCTAATAATATCCTTCTCCTATTTGCATTTTATTTAAATAGGTGCATGGTTATAACAATGGGGAGCATCCATGGCCCTTACCCTGGAGAGATTGACAAATGTGTGGAAGGGATATAAACTGGATGGATAAGTATTGAATGTTTTTTTAATCTTATTAAGCTTAGTAAATATTGTTGAATTATTTCTATTATTTTTGCTATTGTTTATCAGCATTCAGAAGCTATCCTAATAATATCCTTCTCCTATTTTCATTTTATTTAAATAGGTGCATGGTTATAACAATGGGGAGCATCCAAGTCCCTTACCCTAGAGAGATTGACAAATGTGTGGAAGGGATATAAACTGGATGGATAAGTATTGAATGTTTTTTTAATCTGATTAAGCTTAGTAAATATTGTTGAATTATTTCTATTATTTTTTCTATTGTTTATCAGCATTCAGAAGCTATCCTAATAATATCCTTCTCCTATTTTCATTTTATTTAAATAGGTGCATGGTTATAACAATGGGGAGCATCCAAGGCCCTTACCCTGGAGAGATTGACAAATGTGTGGAAGGGATATAAACTGGATGGATAAGTATTGAATGTTTTTTTAATCTTATTAAGCTTAGTAAATATTGTTGAATTATTTCTATTATTTTTGCTATTGTTTATCAGCATTCAGAAGCTATCCTAATAATATCCTTCTCCTATTTGCATTTTATTTAAATAGGTGCATGGTTATAACAATGGGGAGCATCCATGGCCCTTACCCTGGAGAGATTGACAAATGTGTGGAAGGGATATAAACTGGATGGATAAGTATTGAATGTTTTTTTAATCTTATTAAGCTTAGTTAATATTGTTGAATTATTTCTATTATTTTTGCTATTGTTTATCAGCATTCAGAAGCTATCCTAATAATATCCTTCTCCTATTTTCATTTTATTTAAATAGGTGCATGGTTATAACAATGGGGAGCATCCAAGGCCCTTACCCTGTAGAGATTGACAAATGTGTGGAAGGGATATAAACTGGATGGATAAGTATTGAATGTTTTTTTAATCTTATTAAGCTTAGTAAATATTGTTGAATTATTTCTATTATTTTTGCTATTGTTTATCAGCATTCAGAAGCTATCCTAATAATATCCTTCTCCTATTTTCATTTTATTTAAATAGGTGCATGGTTATAACAATGGGGAGCATCCAAGGCCCTTACCCTGGAGAGATTGACAAATGTGTGGAAGGGATATAAACTGGATGGATAAGTATCGAATGTTTTTTTAATCTTATTAAGCTTAGTAAATATTGTTGAATTATTTCTATTATTTTTGCTATTGTTTATCAGCATTCAGAAGCTATCCTAATAATATCCTTCTCCTATTTTCATTTTATTTAAATAGGTGCATGGTTATAACAATGGGGAGCATCCAAGGCCCTTACCCTGGAGAGATTGACAAATGTGTGGAAGGGATACAAACTGGATGGATAAGTATTGAATGTTTTTTTAATCTTATTAAGCTTAGTAAATATTGTTGAATTATTTCTACTATTTTTGCTATTGTTTATCAGCATTCAGAAGCTATCCTAATAATATCCTTCTCCTATTTTCATTTTATTTAAATAGGTGCATGGTTATAACAATGGGGAGCATCCAAGGCCCTTACCCTGGAGAGATTGACAAATGTGTGGAAGGGATATAAACTGGATGGATAAGTATCGAATGTTTTTTTAATCTTATTAAGCTTAGTAAATATTATTGAATTATTTCTATTATTTTTGCTATTGTTTATCAGCATTCAGAAGCTATCCTAATAATATCCTTCTCCTATTTTCATTTTATTTAAATAGGTGCATGGTTATAACAATGGGGAGCATCCAAGGCCCTTACCCTGGAGAGATTGACAAATGTGTGGAAGGGATATAAACTGGATGGATAAGTATTGAATGTTTTTTTAATCTTATTAAGCTTAGTAAATATTGTTGAATTATTTCTATTATTTTTGCTATTGTTTATCAGCATTCAGAAGCTATCCTAATAATATCCTTCTCCAATTTTCATTTTATTTAAATAGGTGCATGGTTATAACAATGGGGAGCATCCAAGGCCCTTACCCTGGAGAGATTGACAAATGTGTGGAAGGAATATAAACTGGATGGATAAGTATTGAATGTTTTTTTAATCTTATTAAGCTTAGTAAATATTGTTGAATTATTTCTATTATTTTTGCTATTGTTTATCAGCATTCAGAAGCTATCCTAATAATATCCTTCTCCTATTTGCATTTTATTTAAATAGGTGCATGGTTATAACAATGGGGAGCATCCATGGCCCTTACCCTGGAGAGATTGACAAATGTGTGAAAGGGATATAAACTGGATGGATAAGTATTGAATGTTTTTTTAATCTTATTAAGCTTAGTAAATATTGTTGAATTATTTCTATTATTTTTGCTATTGTTTATCAGCATTCAGAAGCTATCCTAATAATATCCTTCTCCTATTTTCATTTTATTTAAATAGGTGCATGGTTATAACAATGGGGAGCATCCAAGGCCCTTACCCTGGAGAGATTGACAAATGTGTGGAAGGGATATAAACTGGATGGATAAGTATTGAATGTTTTTTTAATCTGATTAAGCTTAGTAAATATTGTTGAATTATTTCTATTATTTTTTCTATTGTTTATCAGCATTCAGAAGCTATCCTAATAATATCCTTCTCCTATTTTCATTTTATTTAAATAGGTGCATGGTTATAACAATGTGGAGCATCCAAGGCCCTTACCCTGGAGAGATTGACAAATGTGTGGAAGGGATATAAACTGGATGGATAAGTATTGAATGTTTTTTTAATCTTATTAAGCTTAGTAAATATTGTTGAATTATTTCTATTATTTTTGCTATTGTTTATCAGCATTCAGAAGCTATCCTAATAATATCCTTCTCCTATTTGCATTTTATTTAAATAGGTGCATGGTTATAACAATGGGGAGCATCCATGGCCCTTACCCTGGAGAGATTGACAAATGTGTAGAAGGGATATAAACTGGATGGATAAGTATTGAATGTTTTTTTAATCTTATTAAGCTTAGTTAATATTGTTGAATTATTTCTATTATTTTTGCTATTGTTTATCAGCATTCAGAAGCTATCCTAATAATATCCTTCTCCTATTTTCATTTTATTTAAATAGGTGCATGGTTATAACAATGGGGAGCATCCAAGGCCCTTACCCTGTAGAGATTGACAAATGTGTGGAAGGGATATAAACTGGATGGATAAGTATTGAATGTTTTTTTAATCTTATTAAGCTTAGTAAATATTGTTGAATTATTTCTATTATTTTTGCTATTGTTTATCAGCATTCAGAAGCTATCCTAATAATATCCTTCTCCTATTTTCATTTTATTTAAATAGGTGCATGGTTATAACAATGGGGAGCATCCAAGGCCCTTACCCTGGAGAGATTGACAAATGTGTGGAAGGGATATAAACTGGATGGATAAGTATCGAATGTTTTTTTAATCTTATTAAGCTTAGTAAATATTGTTGAATTATTTCTATTATTTTTGCTATTGTTTATCAGCATTCAGAAACTATCCTAATAATATCCTTCTCCTATTTTCATTTTATTTAAATAGGTGCATGGTTATAACAATGGGGAGCATCCAAGGCCCTTACCCTGGAGAGATTGACAAATGTGTGGAAGGGATATAAACTGGATGGATAAGTATTGAATGTTTTTTTAATCTTATTAAGCTTAGTAAATATTGTTGAATTATTTCTATTATTTTTGCTATTGTTTATCAGCATTCAGAAGCTATCCTAATAATATCTTTCTCCTATTTGCATTTTATTTAAATAGGTGCATGGTTATAACAATGGGGAGCATCCAAGGCCCTTACCCTGGAGAGATTGACAAATGTGTGGAAGGGATATAAACTGGATGGATAAGTATTGAATGTTTTTTTAATCTTATTAAGCTTAGTAAATATTGTTGAATTATTTCTATTATTTTTGCTATTGTTTATCAGCATTCAGAAGCTATCCTAATAATATCCTTCTCCTATTTGCATTTTATTTAAATAGGTGCATGGTTATAACAATGGGGAGCATCCAAGGCCCTTACCCTGGAGAGATTGACAAATGTGTGGAAGGGATATAAACTGGATGGATAAGTATTGAATGTTTTTTTAATCTTATTAAGCTTAGTAAATATTGTTGAATTATTTCTATTATTTTTGCTATTGTTTATCAGCATTCAGAAGCTATCCTAATAATATCCTTCTCCTATTTGCATTTTATTTAAATAGGTGCATGGTTATAACAATGGGGAGCATCCAAGGCCCTTACCCTGGAGAGATTGACAAATGTGTGGAAGGGATATAAACTGGATGGATAAGTATTGAATGTTTTTTTAATCTTATTAAGCTTAGTAAATATTGTTGAATTATTTCTATTATTTTTGCTATTGTTTATCAGCATTCAGAAGCTATCCTAATAATATCCTTCTCCTATTTTCATTTTATTTAAATAGGTGCATGGTTATAACAATGGGGAGCATCCAAGGCCCTTACCCTGGAGAGATTGACAAATGCGTGGAAGGGATATAAACGGGATGGATAAGTATTGAATGTTTTTTTAATCTTATTAAGCTTAGTTAATATTGTTGAATTATTTCTATTATTTTTGCTATTGTTTATCAGCATTCAGAAGCTATCCTAATAATATCCTTCTCCTATTTGCATTTTATTTAAATAGGTGCATGGTTATAACAATGGGGAGCATCCAAGGCCCTTACCCTGGAGAGATTGACAAATGTGTGGAAGGGATATAAACTGGATGGATAAGTATTGAATGTTTTTTTAATCTTATTAAGCTTAGTAAATATTGTTGAATTATTTCTATTATTTTTGCTATTGTTTATCAGCATTCAGAAGCTATCCTAATAATATCCTTCTCCTATTTTCATTTTATTTAAATAGGTGCATGGTTATAACAATGGGGAGCATCCAAGGCCCTAACCCTGGAGAGATTGACAAATGTGTGGAAGGGATATAAACTGGATGGATAAGTATTGAATGTTTTTTTAATCTTATTAAGCTTAGTAAATATTGTTGAATTATTTCTATTATTTTTGCTATTGTTTATCAGCATTCAGAAGCTATCCTAATAATATCCTTCTCCTATTTGCATTTTATTTAAATAGGTGCATGGTTATAACAATGGGGAGCATCCATGGCCCTTACCCTGGAGAGATTGACAAATGTGTGGAAGGGATATAAACTGGATGGATAAGTATTGAATGTTTTTTTAATCTTATTAAGCTTAGTTAATATTGTTGAATTATTTCTATTATTTTTGCTATTGTTTATCAGCATTCAGAAGCTATCCTAATAATATCCTTCTCCTATTTTCATTTTATTTAAATAGGTGCATGGTTATAACAATGGGGAGCATCCAAGGCCCTTACCCTGTAGAGATTGACAAATGTGTGGAAGGGATATAAACTGGATGGATAAGTATTGAATGTTTTTTTAATCTTATTAAGCTTAGTAAATATTGTTGAATTATTTCTATTATTTTTGCTATTGTTTATCAGCATTCAGAAGCTATCCTAATAATATCCTTCTCCTATTTTCATTTTATTTAAATAGGTGCATGGTTATAACAATGGGGAGCATCCAAGGCCCTTACCCTGGAGAGATTACAAATGTGTGGAAGGGATATAAACTGGATGGATAAGTATCGAATGTTTTTTTAATCTTATTAAGCTTAGTAAATATTGTTGAATTATTTCTATTATTTTTGCTATTGTTTATCAGCATTCAGAAGCTATCCTAATAATATCCTTCTCCTATTTTCATTTTATTTAAATAGGTGCATGGTTATAACAATGGGGAGCATCCAAGGCCCTTACCCTGGAGAGATTGACAAATGTGTGGAAGGGATACAAACTGGATGGATAAGTATTGAATGTTTTTTTAATCTTATTAAGCTTAGTAAATATTGTTGAATTATTTCTATTATTTTTGCTATTGTTTATCAGCATTCAGAAGCTATCCTAATAATATCCTTCTCCTATTTTCATTTTATTTAAATAGGTGCATGGTTATAACAATGGGGAGCATCCAAGGCCCTTACCCTGGAGAGATTGACAAATGTGTGGAAGGGATATAAACTGGATGGATAAGTATCGAATGTTTTTTTAATCTTATTAAGCTTAGTAAATATTATTGAATTATTTCTATTATTTTTGCTATTGTTTATCAGCATTCAGAAGCTATCCTAATAATATCCTTCTCCTATTTTCATTTTATTTAAATAGGTGCATGGTTATAACAATGGGGAGCATCCAAGGCCCTTACCCTGGAGAGATTGACAAATGTGTGGAAGGGATATAAACTGGATGGATAAGTATTGAATGTTTTTTTAATCTTATTAAGCTTAGTAAATATTGTTGAATTATTTCTATTATTTTTGCTATTGTTTATCAGCATTCAGAAGCTATCCTAATAATATCCTTCTCCTATTTTCATTTTATTTAAATAGGTGCATGGTTATAACAATGGGGAGCATCCAAGGCCCTTACCCTGGAGAGATTGACAAATGTGTGGAAGGGATATAAACTGGATGGATAAGTATTGAATGTTTTTTTAATCTTATTAAGCTTAGTAAATATTGTTGAATTATTTCTATTATTTTTGCTATTGTTTATCAGCATTCAGAAGCTATCCTAATAATATCCTTCTCCTATTTTCATTTTATTTAAATAGGTGCATGGTTATAACAATGGGGAGCATCCAAGGCCCTTACCCTGGAGAGATTGACAAATGTGTGGAAGGGATATAAACTGGATGGATAAGTATTGAATGTTTTTTTAATCTTATTAAGCTTAGTTAATATTGTTGAATTATTTCTATTATTTTTGCTATTGTTTATCAGCATTCAGAAGCTATCCTAATAATATCCTTCTCCTATTTGCATTTTATTTAAATAGGTGCATGGTTATAACAATGGGGAGCATCCAAGGCCCTTACCCTGGAGAGATTGACAAATGTGTGGAAGGGATATAAACTGGATGGATAAGTATTGAATGTTTTTTTAATCTTATTAAGCTTAGGAAATATTGTTGAATTATTTCTATTATTTTTGCTATTGTTTATCAGCATTCAGAAGCTATCCTAATAATATCCTTCTCCTATTTTCATTTTATTTAAATAGGTGCATGGTTATAACAATGGGGAGCATCCAAGGCCCTAACCCTGGAGAGATTGACAAATGTGTGGAAGGGATATAAACTGGATGGATAAGTATTGAATGTTTTTTTAATCTTATTAAGCTTAGTAAATATTGTTGAATTATTTCTATTATTTTTGCTATTGTTTATCAGCATTCAGAAGCTATCCTAATAATATCCTTCTCCTATTTGCATTTTATTTAAATAGGTGCATGGTTATAAATATGGGGAGCATCCAAGGCCCTTACCCTGGAGAGATTGACAAATGTGTGGAAGGGATATAAACTGGATGGATAAGTATTGAATGTTTTTTTAATCTTATTAAGCTTAGTAAATATTGTTGAATTATTTCTATTATTTTTGCTATTGTTTATCAGCATTCAGAAGCTATCCTAATAATATCCTTCTCCTATTTTCATTTTATTTAAATAGGTGCATGGTTATAACAATGGGGAGCATCCAAGGCCCTTACCCTGGAGAGATTGAAAAATGTGTGGAAGGGATATAAACTGGATGGATAAGTATTGAATGTTTTTTTAATCTTATTAAGCTTAGTAAATATTGTTGAATTATTTCTATTATTTTTGCTATTGTTTATCAGCATTCAGAAGCTATCCTAATAATATCCTTCTCCTATTTGCATTTTATTTAAATAGGTGCATGGTTATAACAATGGGGAGCATCCAAGGCCCTTACCCTGGAGAGATTGACAAATGTGTGGAAGGGATATAAACTGGATGGATAAGTATTGAATGTTTTTTTAATCTTATTAAGCTTAGTTAATATTGTTGAATTATTTCTATTATTTTTGCTATTGTTTATCAGCATTCAGAAGCTATCCTAATAATATCCTTCTCCTATTTTCATTTTATTTAAATAGGTGCATGGTTATAACAATGGGGAGCATCCAAGGCCCTTACCCTGGAGAGATTGACAAATGTGTGGAAGGGATATAAACTGGTAGGATAAGTATTGAATGTTTTTTTAATCTTATTAAGCTTAGTAAATATTGTTGAATTATTTCTATTATTTTTGCTATTGTTTATCAGCATTCAGAAGCTATCCTAATAATATCCTTCTCCTATTTGCATTTTATTTAAATAGGTGCATGGTTATAACAATGGGGAGCATCCAAGGCCCTTACCCTGGAGAGATTGACGAATGTGTGGAAGGGATATAAACTGGATGGATAAGTATTGAATGTTTTTTTAATCTTATTAAGCTTAGTAAATATTGTTGAATTATTTCTATTATTTTTGCTATTGTTTATCAGCATTCAGAAGCTATCCTAATAATATCCTTCTCCTATTTGCATTTTATTTAAATAGGTGCATGGTTATAACAATAGGGACCATCCAAGGCCCTTACCCTGGAGAGATTGACAAATGTGTGGAAGGGATATAAACTGGATGGATAAGTATTGAATGTTTTTTTAATCTTATTAAGCTTAGTTAATATTGTTGAATTATTTCTATTATTTTTGCTATTGTTTATCAGCATTCAGAAGCTATCCTAATAATATCCTTCTCCTATTTGCATTTTATTTAAATAGGTGCATGGTTATAACAATGGGGAGCATCCAAGGCCCTTACCCTGGAGAGATTGACAAATGTGTGGAAGGGATATAAACTGGATGGATAAGTATTGAATGTTTTTTTAATCTTATTAAGCTTAGTTAATATTGTTGAATTATTTCTATTATTTTTCTATTGTTTATCAGCATTCAGAAGCTATCCTAATAATATCCTTCTCCTATTTGCATTTTATTTAAATAGGTGCATGGTTATAACAATGGGGACCATCCAAGGCCCTTACCCTGGAGAGATTGACAAATGTGTGGAAGGGATATAAACTGGATGGATAAGTATTGAATGTTTTTTTAATCTTATTAAGCTTAGTTAATATTGTTGAATTATTTCTATTATTTTTGCTATTGTTTATCAGCATTCAGAAGCTATCCTAATAATATCCTTCTCCTATTTGCATTTTATTTAAATAGGTGCATGGTTATAACAATGGGGAGCATCCAAGGCCCTTACCCTGGAGAGATTGACAAATGTGTGGAAGGGATATAAACTGGATGGATAAGTATTGAATGTTTTTTTAATCTTATTAAGCTTAGTAAATATTGTTGAATTATTTCTATTATTTTTGCTATTGTTTATCAGCATTCAGAAGCTATCCTAATAATATCCTTCTCCTATTTTCATTTTATTTAAATAGGTGCATGGTTATAACAATGGGGAGCATCCAAGGCCCTTACCCTGGAGAGATTGACAAATGTGTGGAAGGGATATAAACTGGATGGATAAGTATTGAATGTTTTTTTAATCTTATTAAGCTTAGTTAATATTGTTGAATTATTTCTATTATTTTTGCTATTGTTTATCAGCATTCAGAAGCTATACTAATAATATCCTTCTCCTATTTGCATTTTATTTAAATAGGTGCATGGTTATAACAATGGGGAGCATCCAAGGCCCTTCCCCTGGAGAGATTGACAAATGTGTGGAAGGGATATAAACTGGATGGATAAGTATTGAATGTTTTTTTAATCTTATTAAGCTTAGTAAATATTGTTGAATTATTTCTATTATTTTTGCTATTGTTTATCAGCATTCAGAAGCTATCCTAATAATATCCTTCTCCTATTTTCATTTTATTTAAATAGGTGCATGGTTATAACAATGGGGAGCATCCAAGGCCCTTACCCTGGAGAGATTGACAAATGTGTGGAAGGGATATAAACTGGATGGATAAGTATTGAATGTTTTTTTAATCTTATTAAGCTTAGTTAATATTGTTGAATTATTTCTATTATTTTTGCTATTGTTTATCAGCATTCAGAAGCTATCCTAATAATATCCTTCTCCTATTTGCATTTTATTTAAATAGGTGCATGGTTATAACAATGGGGAGCATCCAAGGCCCTTACCCTGGAGAGATTGACAAATGTGTGGAAGGGATATAAATTGGATGGATAAGTATTGAATGTTTTTTTAATCTTATTAAGCTTAGTAAATATTGTTGAATTATTTCTATTATTTTTGCTATTGTTTATCAGCATTCAGAAGCTATCCTAATAAAATCCTTCTCCTATTTGCATTTTATTTAAATAGGTGCATGGTTATAACAATGGGGAGCATCCAAGGCCCTTACCCTGGAGAGATTGACAAATGTGTGGAAGGGATATAAACTGGATGGATAAGTATTGAATGTTTTGTTAATCTTATTAAGCTTAGTAAATATTGTTGAATTATTTCTATTATGTTTGCTATTGTTTATCAGCATTCAGAAGCTATCCTAATAATATCCTTCTCCTATTTTCATTTTATTTAAATAGGTGCATGGTTATAACAATGGGGAGCATCCAAGGCCCTTACCCTGGAGAGATTGACAAATGTGTGGAAGGGATATAAACTGGATGGATAAGTATTGAATGTTTTTTTAATCTTATTAAGCTTAGTAAATATTGTTGAATTATTTCTATTATTTTTGCTATTGTTTATCAGCATTCAGAAGCTATCCTAATAATATCCTTCTCCTATTTGCATTTTATTTAAATAGGTGCATGGTTATAACAGTGGGGAGTATCCAAGGCCCTTACCCTGGAGAGATTGAAAAATGTGTGGAAGGGATATAAACTGGATGGATAAGTATTGAATGTTTTTTTAATCTTATTAAGCTTAGTAAATATTGTTGAATTATTTCTATTATTTTTGCTATTGTTTATCAGCATTCAGAAGCTATCCTAATAATATCCTTCTCCTATTTGCATTTTATTTAAATAGGTGCATGGTTATAACAATGGGGAGCATCCAACGCCCTTACCCTGGAGAGATTGACAAATGTGTGGAAGGGATATAAACTGGATGGATAAATATTGAATGTTTTTTTAATCTTATTAAGCTTAGTTAATATTGTTGAATTATTTCTATTATTTTTGCTATTGTTTATCAGCATTCAGAAGCTATCCTAATAATATCCTTCTCCTATTTGCATTTTATTTAAATAGGTGCATGGTTATAACAATAGGGACCATCCAAGGCCCTTACCCTGGAGAGATTGACAAATGTGTGGAAGGGATATAAACTGGATGGATAAGTATTGAATGTTTTTTTAATCTTATTAAGCTTAGTTAATATTGTTGAATTATTTCTATTATTTTTGCTATAGTTTATCAGCATTCAGAAGCTATCCTAATAATATCCTTCTCCTATTTGCATTTTATTTAAATAGGTGCATGGTTATAACAATGGGGAGCATCCAAGGCCCTTACCCTGGAGAGATTGACAAATGTGTGGAAGGGATATAAACTGGATGGATAAGTATTGAATGTTTTTTTAATCTTATTAAGCTTAGTTAATATTGTTGAATTATTTCTATTATTTTTGCTATTGTTTATCAGCATTCAGAAGCTATCCTAATAATATCCTTCTCCTATTTGCATTTTATTTGTATAGGTGCATGGTTATAACAATAGGGACCATCCAAGGCCCTTACCCTGGAGAGATTGACAAATGTGTGGAAGGGATATAAACTGGATGGATAAGTATTGAATGTTTTTTTAATCTTATTAAGCTTAGTTAATATTGTTGAATTATTTCTATTATTTTTGCTATTGTTTATCAGCATTCAGAAGCTATCCTAATAATATCCTTCTCCTATTTGCATTTTATTTAAATAGGTGCATGGTTATAACAATGGGGAGCATCCAAGGCCCTTACCCTGGAGAGATTGACAAATGTGTGGAAGGGATATAAACTGGATGGATAAGTATTGAATGTTTTTTTAATCTTATTAAGCTTAGTAAATATTGTTGAATTATTTCTATTATTTTTGCTATTGTTTATCAGCATTCAGAAGCTATCCTAATAATATCCTTCTCCTATTTGCATTTTATTTAAATAGGTGCATGGTTATAACAATGGGGAGCATCCAAGGCCCTTACCCTGGAGAGATTGACAAATGTGTGGAAGGGATATAAACTGGATGGATAAGTATTGAATGTTTTTTTAATCTTATTAAGCTTAGTAAATATTGTTGAATTATTTCTATTATTTTTGCTATTGTTTATCAGCATTCAGAAGCTATCCTAATAATATCCTTCTCCTATTTGCATTTTATTTAAATAGGTGCATGGTTATAACAATAGGGACCATCCAAGGCCCTTACCCTGGAGAGATTGACAAATGTGTGGAAGGGATATAAACTGGATGGATAAGTATTGAATGTTTTTTTAATCTTATTAAGCTTAGTAAATATTGTTGAATTATTTATATTATTTTTGCTATTGTTTATCAGCATTCAGAAGCTATCCTAATAATATCCTTCTCCTATTTGCATTTTATTTAAATAGGTGCATGGTTATAACAATGGGGAGCATCCATGGCCCTTACCCTGGAGAGATTGACAAATGTGTGGAAGGGATATAAACTGGATGGATAAGTATTGAATGTTTTTTTAATCTTATTAAGCTTAGTAAATATTGTTGAATTATTTCTATTATTTTTGCTATTGTTTATCAGCATTCAGAAGCTATCCTAATAATATCCTTCTCCTATTTTCATTTTATTTAAATAGGTGCATGGTTATAACAATGGGGAGCATCCAAGGCCCTTACCCTGGAGAGATTGACAAATGTGTGGAAGGGATATAAACTGGATGGATAAGTATTGAATGTTTTTTTAATCTTATTAAGCTTAGTAAATATTGTTGAATTATTTCTATTATTTTTGCTATTGTTTATCAGCATTCAGAAGCTATCCTAATAATATCCTTCTCCTATTTTCATTTTATTTAAATTGGTGCATGGTTATAACAATGGGGAGCATCCAAGGCCCTTACCCTGGAGAGATTGACAAATGTGTGGAAGGGATATAAACTGGATGGATAAGTATTGAATGTTTTTTTAATCTTATTAAGCTTAGTAAATATTGTTGAATTATTTCTATTATTTTTGCTATTGTTTATCAGCATTCAGAAGCTATCCTAATAATATCCTTCTCCTATTTGCATTTTATTTAAATAGGTGCATGGTTATAACAATGGGGAGCATCCATGGCCCTTACCCTGGAGAGATTGACAAATGTGTGGAAGGGATATAAACTGGATGGATAAGTATTGAATGTTTTTTTAATCTTATTAAGCTTAGTTAATATTGTTGAATTATTTCTATTATTTTTGCTATTGTTTGTCAGCATTCAGAAGCTATCCTAATAATATCCTTCTCCTATTTTCATTTTATTAAAATAGGTTCATGGTTATAACAATGGGGAGCATCCAAGGCCCTTACCCTGGAGAGATTGACAAATGTGTGGAAGGGATATAAACTGGATGGATAAGTATTGAATGTTTTTTTAATCTTATTAAGCTTATTAAATATTGTTGAATTATTTCTATTATTTTTGCTATTGTTTATCAGCATTCAGAAGCTATCCTAATAATATCCTTCTCCTATTTTCATTTTATTTAAATAGGTGCATGGTTATAACAATGGGGAGCATCCAAGGCCCTTACCCTGGAGAGATTGACAAATGTGTGGAAGGGATATAAACTGGTAGGATAAGTATTGAATGTTTTTTTAATCTTATTAAGCTTAGTAAATATTGTTGAATTATTTCTATTATTTTTGCTATTGTTTATCAGCATTCAGAAGCTATCCTAATAATATCCTTCTCCTATTTGCATTTTATTTAAATAGGTGCATGGTTATAACAATGGGGAGCATCCAAGGCCCTTACCCTGGAGAGATTGACAAATGTGTGGAAGGGATATAAACTGGATGGATAAGTATTGAATGTTTTTTTAATCTTATTAAGCTTAGTAAATATTGTTGAATTATTTCTATTATTTTTGCTATTGTTTATCAGCATTCAGAAGCTATCCTAATAATATCCTTCTCCTATTTGCATTTTATTTAAATAGGTGCATGGTTATAACAATAGGGACCATCCAAGGCCCTTACCCTGGAGAGATTGACAAATGTGTGGAAGGGATATAAACTGGATGGATAAGTATTGAATGTTTTTTTAATCTTATTAAGCTTAGTTAATATTGTTGAATTATTTCTATTATTTTTGCTATTGTTTATCAGCATTCAGAAGCTATACTAATAATATCCTTCTCCTATTTGCATTTTATTTAAATAGGTGCATGGTTATAACAATGGGGAGCATCCAAGGCCCTTACCCTGGAGAGATTGACAAATGTGTGGAAGGGATATAAACTGGATGGATAAGTATTGAATGTTTTTTTAATCTTATTAAGCTTAGTAAATATTGTTGAATTATTTCTATTATTTTTGCTATTGTTTATCAGCATTCAGAAGCTATCCTAATAATATCCTTCTCCTATTTTCATTTTATTTAAATAGGTGCATGGTTATAACAATGGGGAGCATCCAAGGCCCTTACCCTGGAGAGATTGACAAATGTGTGGAAGGGATATAAACTGGATGGATAAGTATTGAATGTTTTTTTAATCTTATTAAGCTTAGTTAATATTGTTGAATTATTTCTATTATTTTTGCTATTGTTTATCAGCATTCAGAAGCTATCCTAATAATATCCTTCTCCTATTTGCATTTTATTTAAATAGGTGCATGGTTATAACAATGGGGAGCATCCAAGGCCCTTACCCTGGAGAGATTGACATATGTGTGGAAGGGATATAAATTGGATGGATAAGTATTGAATGTTTTTTTAATCTTATTAAGCTTAGTAAATATTGTTGAATTATTTCTATTATTTTTGCTATTGTTTATCAGCATTCAGAAGCTATCCTAATAAAATCCTTCTCCTATTTGCATTTTATTTAAATAGGTGCATGGTTATAACAATGGGGAGCATCCAAGGCCCTTACCCTGGAGAGATTGCCAAATGTGTGGAAGGGATATAAACTGGATGGATAAGTATTGAATGTTTTGTTAATCTTATTAAGCTTAGTATATATTGTTGAATTATTTCTATTATGTTTGCTATTGTTTATCAGCATTCAGAAGCTATCCTAATAATATCCTTCTCCTATTTTCATTTTATTTAAATAGGTGCATGGTTATAACAATGGGGAGCATCCAAGGCCCTTACCCTGGAGAGATTGACGAATGTGTGGAAGGGATATAAACTGGATGGATAAGTATTGAATGTTTTTTTAATCTTATTAAGCTTAGTAAATATTGTTGAATTATTTCTATTATTTTTGCTATTGTTTATCAGCATTCAGAAGCTATCCTAATAATATCCTTCTCCTATTTGCATTTTATTTAAATAGGTGCATGGTTATAACAATGGGGAGCATCCAAGGCCCTTACCCTGGAGAGATTGAAAAATGTGTGGAAGGGATATAAACTGGATGGATAAGTATTGAATGTTTTTTTAATCTTATTAAGCTTAGTAAATATTGTTGAATTATTTCTATTATTTTTGCTATTGTTTATCAGCATTCAGAAGCTATCCTAATAATATCCTTCTCCTATTTGCATTTTATTTAAATATGTCCATGGTTATAACAATGGGGAGCATCCAAGGCCCTTACCCTGGAGAGATTGACAAATGTGTGGAAGGGATATAAACTGGATGGATAAGTATTGAATGTTTTTTTAATCTTATTAAGCTTAGTAAATATTGTTGAATTATTTCTATTATTTTTGCTATTGTTTATCAGCATTCAGAAGCTATCCTAATAATATCCTTCTCCTATTTTCACTTTATTTAAATAGGTGCATGGTTATAACAATGGGGAGCATCCAAGGCCCTTACCCTGGAGAGATTGACAAATGTGTAGAAGGGATATAAACTGGATGGATAAGTATTGAATGTTTTTTTAATCTTATTAAGCTTAGTTAATATTGTTGAATTATTTCTATTATTTTTGCTATTGTTTATCAGCATTCAGAAGCTTTCCTAATAATATCCTTCTCCTATTTGCATTTTATTTAAATAGGTGCATGGTTATAACAATGGGGAGCATCCAAGGCCCTTACCCTGGAGAGATTGACAAATGTGTGGAAGGGATATAAACTGGATGGATAAGTATTGAATGTTTTTTTTATCTTATTAAGCTTAGTTAATATTGTTGAATTATTTCTATTATTTTTGCTATTGTTTATCAGCATTCAGAAGCTATCCTAATAATATCCTTCTCCTATTTGCATTTTATTTAAATAGGTGCATGGTTATAACAATGGGGAGCATCCAAGGCCCTTACCCTGGAGAGATTGACAAATGTGTGGAAGGGATATAAACTGGATGGATAAGTATTGAATGTTTTTTTAATCTTATTAAGCTTAGTTAATATTGTTGAATTATTTCTATTATTTTTGCTATTGTTTATCAGCATTCAGAAGCTATCCTAATAATATCCTTCTCCTATTTTCATTTTATTTAAATAGGTGCATGGTTATAACAATGGGGAGCATCCAAGGCCCTTACCCTGGAGAGATTGACAAATGTGTGGAAGGGATATAAACTGGATGGATAAGTATTGAATGTTTTTTTAATCTTATTAAGCTTAGTTAATATTGTTGAATTATTTCTATTATTTTTGCTATTGTTTATCAGCATTCAGAAGCTATCCTAATAATATCCTTCTCCTATTTGCATTTTATTTAAATAGGCGCATGGTTATAACAATGGGGAGCATCCAAGGCCCTTACCCTGGAGAGATTGACAAATGTGTGGAAGGGATATAAACTGGATGGATAAGTATTGAATGTTTTTTTAATCTTATTAAGCTTAGTAAATATTGTTGAATTATTTCTATTATTTTTGCTATTGCTTATCAGCATTCAGAAGCTATCCTAATAATATCCTTCTCCTATTTGCATTTTATTTAAATAGGCGCATGGTTATAACAATGGGGAGCATCCAAGGCCCTTACCCTGGAGAGATTGACAAATGTGTGGAAGGGATATAAACTGGATGGATAAGTATTGAATGTTTTTTTAATCTTATTAAGCTTAGTTAATATTGTTGAATTATTTCTATTATTTTTGCTATTGTTTATCAGCATTCAGAAGCTATCCTAATAATATCCTTCTCCTATTTTCATTTTATTTAAATAGGTGCATGGTTATAACAATGGGGAGCATCCAAGGCCCTTACCCTGGAGAGATTGACAAATGTGTGGAAGGGATATAAACTGGATGGATAAGTATTGAATGTTTTTTTAATCTTATTAAGCTTAGTTAATATTGTTGAATTATTTCTATTATTTTTGCTATTGTTTATCAGCATTCAGAAGCTATCCTAATAATATCCTTCTCCTATTTTCATTTTATTTAAATAGGTGCATGGTTATAACAATGGGGAGCATCCAAGGCCCTTACCCTGGAGAGATTGACAAATGTGTGGAAGGGATATAAACTGGATGGATAAGTATTGAATGTTTTTTTAATCTTATTAAGCTTAGTAAATATTGTTGAATTATTTCTATTATTTTTGCTATTGCTTATCAGCATTCAGAAGCTATCCTAATAATATCCTTCTCCTATTTGCATTTTATTTAAATAGGCGCATGGTTATAACAATGGGGAGCATCCAAGGCCCTTACCCTGGAGAGATCGACAAATGTGTGGAAGGGATATAAACTGGATGGATAAGTATTGAATGTTTTTTTAATCTTATTAAGCTTAGTTATTATTGTTGAATTATTTCTATTATTTTTGCTATTGTTTATCAGCATTCAGAAGCTATCCTAATAATATCCTTCTCCTATTTTCGTTTTATTTAAATAGGTGCATGGTTATAACAATAGGGACCATCCAAGGCCCTTACCCTGGAGAGATTGACAAATGTGTGGAAGGGATATAAACTGGATGGATAAGTATTGAATGTTTTTTTAATCTTATTAAGCTTAGTTAATATTGTTGAATTATTTCTATTATTTTTGCTATTGTTTATCAGCATTCAGAAGCTATCCTAATAATATCCTTCTCCTATTTTCATTTTATTTAAATAGGTGCAAGGTTATAACAATAGGGACCATCCAAGGCCCTTACCCTGGAGAGATTGACAAATGTGTGGAAGGGATATAAACTGGATGGGTAAGTATTGAATGTTTTTTTAATCTTATTAAGCTTAGTAAATATTGTTGAATTATTTCTATTATTTTTGCTATTGTTTATCAGCATTCAGAAGCTATCCTAATAATATCCTTCTCCTATTTTCATTTTATTTAAATAGGTGCAAGGTTATAACAATAGGGACCATCCAAGGCCCTTACCCTGGAGAGATTGACAAATGTGTGGAAGGGATATAAACTGGATGGATAAGTATTGAATGTTTTTTTAATCTTATTAAGCTTAGTAAATATTGTTGAATTATTTCTATTATTTTTGCTATTGTTTATCAGCATTCAGAAGCTATCCTAATAATATCCTTCTCCTATTTTCATTTTATTTAAATAGGTGCAAGGTTATAACAATAGGGACCATCCAAGGCCCTTACCCTGGAGAGATTGACAAATGTGTGGAAGGGATATAAACTGGATGGATAAGTATTGAATGTTTTTTTAATCTTATTAAGCTTAGTAAATATTGTTGAATTATGTCTATTATTTTTGCTATTGTTTATCAGCATTCAGAAGCTATCCTAATAATATCCTTCTCCTATTTTCATTTTATTTAAATAGGTGCAAGGTTATAACAATAGGGACCATCCAAGGCCCTTACCCTGGAGAGATTGACAAATGTGTGGAAGGGATATAAACTGGATGGATAAGTATTGAATGTTTTTTTAATCTTATTAAGCTTAGTAAATATTGTTGAATTATTTCTATTATTTTTGCTATTGTTTATCAGCATTCAGAAGCTATCCTAATAATATCATTCTCCTATTTTCATTTTATTTAAATAGGTGCATGGTTATAACAATAGGGACCATCCAAGGCCCTTACCCTGGAGAGATTGACAAATGTGTGGAAGGGATTTAAACTGGATGGATAAGTATTGAATGTTTTTTTTATCTTATTAAGCTTAGTAAATATTGTTGAATTATTTCTATTATTTTTGCTATTGTTTATCAGCATTCAGAAGCTATCCTAATAATATCCTTCTCCTATTTTCATTTTACTTATATAGGTGCATGGTTATAACAATAGGGACCATCCAAGGCCCTTACCCTGGAGAGATTGACAAATGTGTGGAAGGGATATAAACTGGATGGATAAGTATTGAATGTTTTTTTAATCTTATTAAGCTTAGTAAATATTGTTGAATTATTTCTATTATTTTGCTATTGTTTATCAGCATTCAGAAGCTATCCTAATAATATCCTTCTCCTATTTTCATTTTATTTAAAAAGGTGCATGGTTATAACAATAGGGACCATCCAAGGCCCTTACCCTGGAGAGATTGACAAATGTGTGGAAGGGATATAAACTGGATGGATAAGTATTGAATGTTTTTTTAATCTTATTAAGCTTAGTAAATATTGTTGAATTATTTCTATTATTTTTGCTATTGTTTATCAGCATTCAGAAGCTATCCTAATAATATCATTCTCCTATTTTCATTTTATTTATATAGGTGCATGGTTATAACAATAGGGACCATCCAAGGCCCTTACCCTGGAGAGATTGACAAATGTGTGGAAGGGATACAAACTGGATGGATAAGTATTGAATGTTTTTTTAATCTTATTAAGCTTAGTAAATATTGTTGAATTATTTCTATTATTTTTGCTATTGTTTATCAGCATTCAGAAGCTATCCTAATAATATCATTCTCCTATTTTCATTTTATTTAAATAGGTGCATGGTTATAACAATAGGGACCATCCAAGGCCCTTACCCTGGAGAGATTGACAAATGTGTGGAAGGGATACAAACTGGATGGATAAGTATTGAATGTTTTTTTAATCTTATTAAGCTTAGTGAATATTGTTGAATTATTTCTATTATTTTTGCTATTGTTTATCAGCATTCAGAAGCTATCCTAATAATATCCTTCTCCTATTTTCATTTTATTTATATAGGTGCATGGTTATAACAATAGGGACCATCCAAGGCCCTTACCCTGGAGAGATTGACAAATGTGTGGAAGGGATATAAACTGGATGGATAAGTATTGAATGTTTTTTTAATCTTATTAAGCTTAGTAAATATTGTTGAATTATTTCTATAATTTTTGCTATTGTTTATCAGCATTCAGAAGCTATCCTAATAATATCCTTCTCCTATTTTCATTTTATTTAAATAGGTGCATGGTTATAACAATAGGGACCATCCAAGGCCCTTACCCTGGAGAGATTGACAAATGTGTGGAAGGAATATAAACTGGATGGATAAGTATTGAATGTTTTTTTAATCTTATTATGCTAAGTAAATATTGTTGAATTATTTCTATTATTTTTGCTATTGTTTATCAGCATTCAGAAGCTATCCTAATAATATCCTTCTCCTATTTTCATTTTATTTATATAGGTGCATGGTTATAAAAATGGGGACCATCCAAGGCCCTTACCCTGGAGAGATTGACAAATGTGTGGAAGGGATATAAACTGGATGGATAAGTATTGAATGTTTTTTTAATCTTATTAAGCTTAGTAAATATTGTTGAATTATTTCTATTATTTTTGCTATTGTTTATCAGCATTCAGAAGCTACCCTAATAATATCCTTCTCCTATTTTCATTTTATTTATATAGGTGCATGGTTATAAAAATGGGGAGCATCCAAGGCACTTACCCTGGAGAGATTGACAAATGTGTGGAAGGGATACAAACTGGATGGATAAGTATTGAATGTTTTTTTAATCTTATTAAGCTTAGTAAATATTGTTGAATTATTTCTATTATTTTTGCTATTGTTTATCAGCATTCAGAAGCTATCCTAATAATATCCTTCTCCTATTTTCATTTTATTTATATAGGTGCATGGTTATAACAATAGGGACCATCCAAGGCCCTTACCCTGGAGAGATTGACAAATGTGTGGAAGGGATATAAACTGGATGGATAAGTATTGAATGTTTTTTTAATCTTATTAAGCTTAGTAAATATTGTTGAATTATTTCTATTATTTTTGCTATTGTTTATCAGCATTCAGAAGCTATCCTAATAATATCATTCTCCTATTTTCATTTTATTTAAATAGGTGCATGGTTATAACAATAGGGACCATCCAAGGCCCTTACCCTGGAGAGATTGACAAATGTGTGGAAGGGATACAAACTGGATGGATAAGTATTGAATGTTTTTTTAATCTTATTAAGCTTAGTGAATATTGTTGAATTATTTCTATTATTTTTGCTATTGTTTATCAGCATTCAGAAGCTATCCTAATAATATCCTTCTCCTATTTTCATTTTATTTATATAGGTGCATGGTTATAACAATAGGGACCATCCAAGGCCCTTACCCTGGAGAGATTGACAAATGTGTGGAAGGGATATAAACTGGATGGATAAGTATTGAATGTTTTTTTAATCTTATTAAGCTTAGTAAATATTGTTGAATTATTTCTATTATTTTTGCTATTGTTTATCAGCATTCAGAAGCTATCCTAATAATATCCTTCTCCTATTTTCATTTTATTTAAATAGGTGCATGGTTATAACAATAGGGACCATCCAAGGCCCTTACCCTGGAGAGATTGACAAATGTGTGGAAGGGATATAAACTGGATGGATAAGTATTGAATGTTTTTTTAATCTTATTAAGCTTAGTAAATATATTTGAATTATTTCTATTATTTTTGCTATTGTTTATCAGCATTCAGAAGCTATCCTAATAATATCCTTCTCCTATTTTCATTTTATTTATATAGGTGCATTGTTATAAAAATGGGGACCATCCAAGGCCCTTACCCTGGAGAGATTGACAAATGTGTGGAAGGGATATAAACTGGATGGATAAGTAGTGAATGATTTTTTAATCTTATTAAGCTTAGTAAATATTGTTGAATTATTTCTATTATTTTTACTATTGTTTATCAGCATTCAGAAGCTATCCTAATAATATCCTTCTCCTATTTTCATTTTATTTATATAGGTGCATGGTTATAACAATAGGGACCATCCAAGGCCCTTACCCTGGAGAGATTGATAATGTGTGGAAGGGATATAAACTGGATGGATAAGTATTGAATGTTTTTTTAATCTTATTAAGCTTAGTAAATATTGTTGAATTATTTCTATTATTTTTGCTATTGTTTATCAGCATTCAGAAGCTATCCTAATAATATCCTTCTCCTATTTTCATTTTATTTAAATAGGTGCATGGTTATAACAATAGGGACCATCCAAGGCCCTTACCCTGGAGAGATTGACAAATGTGTGGAAGGGATATAAACTGGATGGATAAGTATTGAATGTTTTTTTAATCTTATTAAGCTTAGTAAATATTGTTGAATTATTTCTATTATTTTTGCTATTGTTTATCAGCATTCAGAAGCTATCCTAATAATATCCTTCTCCTATTTTCATTTTATTTAAATAGGTGCATGGTTATAACAATAGGGACCATCCAAGGCCCTTACCGTGGAGAGATTGACAAATGTGTGGAAGGGATATAAACTGGATGGATAAGTATTGAATGTTTTTTTAATCTTATTAAGCTTAGTAAATATTGTTGAATTATTTCTATTATTTTTGCTATTGTTTATCAGCATTGAGAAGCTATCCTAATAATATCCTTCTCCTATTTTCATTTTATTTATATAGGTGCATGGTTATAACAATAGGGACCATCCAAGGCCCTTACGCTGGAGAGATTGACAAATGTGTGGAAGGGATATAAACTGGATGGATAAGTATTGAATGTTTTTTTAATCTTATTAAGCTTAGTAAATATTGTTGAATTATTTCTATTATTTTTGCTATTGTTTATCAGCATTCAGAAGCTATCCTTATAATATCCTTCTCCTATTTTCATTTTATTTATATAGGTGCATGGTTATAACAATAGGGACCATCCAAGGCCCTTACCCTGGAGAGATTGACAAATGTGTGGAAGGGATATAAACTGGATGGATAAGTATTGAATGTTTTTTTTAATCTTATTAAGCTTAGTAAATATTGTTGAATTATTTCTATTATTTTTGCTATTGTTTATCAGCATTCAGAAGCTATCCTAATAATATCCTTCTCCTATTTTCATTTTATTTAAATAAGTGCATGGTTATAAAAATAGGGACCATCCAAGGCCCTTACCCTGGAGAGATTGACAAATGTGTGGAAGGGATGTAAACTGGATGGATAAGTATTGAATGTTTTTTTAATCTTATTAAGCTTAGTAAATATTGTTGAATTATTTCTATTATTTTTGCTATTGTTTATCAGCATTCAGAAGCTATCCTAATAATATCCTTCTCCTATTTTCATTTTATTTAAATAGGTGCATGGTTATAATAATAGGGACCATCCAAGGCCCTTACCCTGGAGAGATTGACAAATGTGTGGAAATTATATAAACTGGATGGATAAGTATTGAATGTTTTTTTAATCTTATTAAGCTTAGTAAATATTGTTGAATTATTTCTATTATTTTTGCTATTGTTTATCAGCATTGAGAAGCTATCCTAATAATATCCTTCTCCTATTTTCATTTTATTTATATAGGTGCATGGTTATAACAATAGGGACCATCCAAGGCCCTTACCCTGGAGAGATTGACAAATGTGTGGAAGGGATATAAACTGGATGGATAAGTATTGAATGTTTTTTTAATCTTATTAAGCTTAGTAAATATTGTTGAATTATTTCTATTATTATTGCTATTGTTTATCAGCATTCAGAAGCTATCCTAATAATATCCTTCTCCTATTTTCATTTTATTTATATAGGTGCATGGTTTTAACAATAGGGACCATCCAAGGCCCTTACCCTGGAGAGATTGACAAATGTGTGGAAGGGATATAAACTGGATGGATAATTATTGAATGTTTTTTTAATCTTATTAAGCTTAGTAAATATTGTTGAATTATTTCTATTATTTTTGCTATTGTTTATCAGCATTGAGAAGCTATCCTAATAATATCCTTCTCCTATTTCCATTTTATTTATATAGGTGCATGGTTATAACAATAGGGACCATCCAAGGCCCTTACCCTGGAGAGATTGACAAATGTGTGGAAGGGATATAAACTGGATGGATAAGTATTGAATGTTTTTTTAATCTTATTATGCTTAGTAAATATTGTTGAATTATTTCTATTATTTTTGCTATTGTTTATCAGCATTCAGAAGCTATCCTAATAATATCCTTCTCCTATTTTCATTTTATTTAAATAGGTGCATGGTTATAACAATAGGGACCATCCAAGGCCCTTACCCTGGAGAGATTGAAAATGTGGGGAAGGGATACAAACTGCATGGATAAGAATTGAATGTTTTTTTAATGTTATTAAGCTTAGTAAATATTGTTTAATTATTTCTATTATTTTTGCTATTGTTTATCAACATTTAGCAGCTGTCCTTATAATATCCTTCTCCTATTTGCATTTCTTTAAATAGTTGCATGGTTATAACAATGGGGAGCGTCCAAGGCCCTTAAACTGGAGAGATTGACAAATGTGGAGAAGGGATGCAAAATGGATCAAGAAGTATTGAATGTCTTTTTAATGTTAATAAGCTTAGTAAATATTGTTGATTTATTTCTATTATTTTTGCTATTGTTTATCAACATCGAGCAGCTGTCCTAATAATATCCTTCTCCTATTTGCATTTTATTTATATAGGTGCATGGTTATAACAATGGGGAGCATCCAAGGCCCTTACCCTGGAGAGATTGTCAAACTTGGGGAAATGATACAAACTGGATGGATAAGTATTGAATGTTTTTCAATGTTATTAAGCTTAGTAAATATTGTTGAATTATTTCTATGATTTTGGATATTGTTTATCAGCATTGAGAAGCTATGGTAATAATATTCTTCTCCTATTTTCATTTTATTTATATAGGTGCATGGTTATAACAATAGGGACCATCCAAGGCCCTTACCCTGGAGAGATTGACAAATGTGTGGAAGGGATATAAACTGGATGGATAAGTATTGAATGTTTTTTTAAATCTTATTAAGCTTAGTAAATATTGTTGAATTATTTCTATTATTTTTGCTATTGTTTATCAGCATTGAGTAGCTATCCTAATAATATCCTTCTCCTATTTTCATTTTATTTATATAGGTGCATGGTTATAACAATAGGGACCATCCAAGGCCCTTACCCTGGAGAGATTGACAAATGTGTGGAAGGGATACAAATTAAATGGATAAGTATTGAATGTTTTTCTAATGTTATTAAGCTTAGTAAATATTGTTAAATTATTTCTATTATTTTGGCTATTTTATATTAATATTGAGCAGCTGTCATTATTATATTCATCTCCTATATGCATTTTATTTAAATAGGTGCATGGTTATTACAATGGGGAGCGTCAAAGTCCTTTACACTGGATAGATTGACAAATGTGGGAAGGGATACAAATTGGATGGATACGTATTGAATGTATTTTTAATGTTATTAAGCTTAGTAAATGATATGAATTAGTTCCTTTATTTTGGCTATTGTTTATCAACATTGAGCAGCTGTCCTAATAATATCCTTCTCCTATTTGCATTTTACTTAAATAGGTACATTGTTTAACAATAGGGAGCATCCAAGGCCCATACCAAGGAGAGATTGAAAAATGTGGGGAAGGGATACATACTGGATGAATAAGTATTGAATATTTTTTTAATGTTATTAAGCTAAGTAAATATTGTTGAATAATTTCTATTATTTTTGCTATTGTTTATCAACATTGAGTAGCTGTCCTAATAATATCCTTTTCCCATTTGCATTTTATTTAAATAGGTGCATGGTTATAAGATTGTGGAGCATCCAAGGCCCATACCTTGGAGATATTGACAAATGTGTGGAAGGGATAAAATCTTGATGGATAAGTATTGAATGTTTTTTTAATGTTATTTAGCTTAGTAAATATTGTTGAATTATTTCCATAATTTTTACTATTGCTTATCAACATTGTGCAGCTGTCTTTATAATATCCTTCTCCTATTTGCATTATTTAAAAATAGGTGCATGGTTATAACAATGGGGAGCATCCAAGGCCCTTACCCTGGAGAGATTGACAAATGTGGGGAGGGGATATAAACTGGATGGATAAGTATTGAATGTTTTTTTAATGTTATTAAGCTTAGTTAATATTGTTGAATTATTTCTCTTATTTTGGTTATTGTTTATCAACATTGAGAACCTGTCCTAATAATACTGGTTCCTATTTGCACTTTATTTAAATAGGTTCATGGTAATAACAATGGGAAGCATTCAAGGCCATTACCCTGGAGATATTGACAAATGGGGGAAGGGATAAAAACTGGATGGATAAGTAATGAAAGTTTATTTAATGTCATTATGCTTAGTAAATATTGTTGAATTATTTTTCTTATTTTGGCTATTGTTTATCAACATTGAGCAGCTGTCCTAATAATATACTTCTCCTATTTGCATTTTATTTAAATAGGTGCATGGTTATAACAATGGGGAGCATCCAAGGCCCTTACCCTGGAGATATTGACAAATGGGGGAAGGGATAAAATCTTGATGGATAAGTATTGAATGTTTTTTTTAATGTTATTTAGCTTAGTAAATATTGTTGAATTATTTTTATTTTTTTTGCAATTGTTTATCAACATTAAGCAGCTGTCGTAATAATATCCTTCTACTATTTGCTTTTTATTTAAATAGATGCATGGTAATAACAATGGGGAGAATCCATGGCCCTTACCCTGGAGAGATTGACAAATGTGGGGAAGGGATACAAAATGGATGAATAACTATTGAATGTGTTTTTAATATTATTAAGCTTAGTAAATATTGTTGAATTATTTCCATAATTTTTGCTATTGTTTATCAACATTGTGCAGCTGTCTTTATAATATCCTTCTCCTATTTGCATTTTTTAAAAATAGGTGCATGGTTATAACAATGGGGAGCATCCAAGGCCCTTACCCGGGAGAATTTGATAAATGTGGGGAAGGGACCCAAACTGGATGGAAAATTATTAAATATTTTTTATGTTATTGAACTTTGAAAACTTTGACCAATTATGTAAGGTAATTTGGCTATGTTTTATCAACATTGAATAGCTGTCCTAATAATATCCTTCTTCTTTTTGCATTTTATTTCAATAGGTGCATGGTTATAACAATGGGGAGCATCCAAGGCCCTTACCCTGGAGAGATTGACAAATGTGGGGAGGGGATACAAACTGCATGGATAAGTATTGAATGTTTTTTTAATGTTATTAAGCTTAGTAAGTATTGTTGTATTATTTCTATTATTTTGGTTATTGTTTATCAAAATTGAACAGTGTTCCTTATAATATCCTTCTCCTATTTGCATTTTATTTCAATAGGTGCATTGTTATAACAATGGGGATTATCGAAGGCCCTTACCCTGGAGAGATTGACAAATATGGGGAATGGATACAAACTGGATGGATAAGTATTGAATGTTTTTTTAATGTTATTAAGCTTAGTAAGTATTGTTGTATTATTTCTATTATTTTGGTTATTGTTTATCAAAATTGAACAGTGTTCCTTATAATATCCTTTTCCCATTTGCATTTTATTTAAATAGGTGCATTGTTATAACAATGGGGAGCATCGAAGGCCCTTACCCTGGAGAGATTGGCAAAGATGGGGAATGGATACATACTGGATGGATAAGTATTGAATGTTTTTTTAATCTTATTAAGCTTAGTTAATATTGTTGAATTATTTCTATTATTTTGGTTATTGTTTATCAACATTGAGCACCTGTCCTAATAATATTGGTTCCTATTTGCACTCTATTTAAATAGGTTCATGGTAATAACAATGGGAAGCATTCAAGGCCATTACCCTGGGGAGATTGATAAATGTGGGGAAGGGATAAAAACTGGATGGATAAGTAATGAAAGTTTATTTAATGTCATTATGCTTTGTAAATATTGTTGAATTATTTCTCTTATTTTGGCTATTGTTTATCAACATTGAGCAGCTGTTCTAATAATATACTTCTCCTATTTGCATTTTATTTAAATAGGTGCATGGTTATAACAATTGGGAGCATCCAAGGCCCTTGTCCTTGAGAGATTGTCGAAGGTCTAGAGAGGATAAAATTTGGGTCAATAATTATTCAATATTATTTAATGTTTTTGAATTTATAAAACATTGTTGAATTATTTAAAATTTTTGGCTTTGCTTATCAACATGTAGCAATTGTCTCAACTATCTCCTTCTCTCTGTTTTTTATTTAAATAACCTAATTTTCATAACAGTTGGATGCATTCAAGGTGTGGCACAGGGAGGAATACATTGGAATGCATTGAAGCAGTTGCACTGAGAAGGATATTGATAGCTGTAATGCAATTGAAACTGTTTGAAATAAGTAATGAATTTTAATTAATCTTATTTTAGTAGATATATATTGTTGTAGAGGTTATCTTTTATTCACTATATTTGTTCAATTTGGAGATGATTTTTAACTAAGCTATCTCTCTCCTTGGTATTTTTTTGTTAACTCTCTGGTTGATGAAATTGAAATGCATGGAAGCTTTGGCACTCTGGTCTATGAGGAGTGTAGAGTTACCCTCGAAACTGTATGCAATTGTGTGGAAAAAGTAATTATTTCATTGAACACAGTATAGTTTGTTGAAATAGATCGATTTGTGAGAAACCTTAATTATTTAATCATAAATTATATTCCATTCAAATATTCTCAATTAGATGTTATTAGTATAGGAATTAGATCTAGTTTTAATTGAGTATAATTTGAGTATAAGCCATTTCTAATCTTATATTTCTTCTATATGGTTGAGAAAATCAAACTACGGTCCCACCGTAAGTCCGTCCGGGCATGCTAGGACATCTAATTTCATGTATCTGAAAATCAGGCTGTTTCTCAACCCATACCCTATTTTAATTCCAAATCATGGATGAAGTTTGAACCTAGAATATAGATTACATTCAGATGCAGACTGCCAGTGTGAATTTTCAATTAATATTAAAATGAGTAAATATAGCTTTCATTCAGTTAATACACAGTTAAATTCAGGTGTAGTACTTAAGGATATAATAGTATGTAAATTTGAGATTGCAGTTCATTGCCGTTGGATCATCATTATCACTTTCTAACCTTCTAAATAGAATCATTTTCCATAAGGATTTGTATGATAAACAGACTACTCAGGGAAGTTAAGATGATAAATAGGTGCTATAATGTGCATGGTCACAAAGATCTATAAATATATTTATCGTAGAAAGATACAGATTGATAATATTTGGAAAAATATGTTGTTTGATAAGGGAATTTTGATGGGCATATTATAAAAGGCATATCTGATTTTAATTATTTTATTCTACAGGTGTTTTCAGCTGCTTTTACTTCTGACAAAGGCAGGAAATTGTGAGTAATCCACGTCTTTTCATCAATCTTTCTATCAATAAATCCATTCATGCCTCTTAATTTAACTGCATTTATTTTACCATGCCAGAACACGTTTTGACCATTTTTGGAATGTATAGTAGTAGTAGTATTGTTAAAAGTGCTTCGACAGCTTAGGTCATTTCGCACATTGGCTCCCACCGGGATTCGAACCCGGGACCGCTTTCACCAAAGGCAAACACGCTGTCCACATGACTATCCGGGAGCCTCTTGGAATGTATGTGTGTGATTGTGGACACTCTAACATGAAAACTTAACCCGTATCAATAATGAACTTCATATATAGCCATTTGGTAGGTGCTGTCAGATTTGATTAAATTTTGGAGTAAATCAGTCAACCGGAAGTGGATCTTTATATTTCGAAGGTCATTGCCGTTTTTGTAAAATATCTCCATTAGTATGATATCGTACCTACGAATAAGCATTCATCTACAAAATTTACGAAATATTAGAATTTTTGTCACATTTTTAAATTTTTGCAGTAATTTTTTAGTTTTAGATGCATTCTGGGTTACCTCCCGCGCTAAACTGTATATCTATTCGCAATTCAGATTGATAATGCGAAAAAGCATAAAATGGTTTCTAACTTGGTTTATGTCGCTTCTTATGCATATGGCCAGAAAATTTAAATTTTAATGGTTATTATTTGATATTAAAGGTCTATTGGCTATGTACTCTTACTAAGTGGTAGTATATTCGTTGGTTCCATAAATACCGCCAATAGCTTTACATTGAGTTCTAAGTAGACTTTGCTATCTCTACTTTTGAGCAAATTGTTGCAAAGAATCTGAAATTTTTGAGAGAGTTTTCTGGTTAACTTGGATTTTTGCGTGATTTGCTAGTTAAAAGGCAAATTAAGATCGCAACTCAGAGAGATGATCTCGTTGAAAGATTTAAATCGAGTCCAAGCTTGACTAGTTAATATTGATGATCAAGAAAAATATGGTAAAAAGAACTGAACCTTTTACAATAATTTCGGGTTTTTCATTGTTTATAGCTCTGCAAATTTTTAAATTGTTACATATTTGGATATACAACGTCAAAAGGTTTAAATTGAGTCTAAATTGTCTGGTTTTGCTTGAATTGTATTACTTTTTCAATATTTTTTTTTAAATGTTCCTCCTCACAATATTGAATATCTCTTCCTTGTTCCGATATAATTCGTAAAACGTTTCTGACTTAGTCCCAATGTGACTAGTCAAGTTCGATTTTTAAGAATAATTTTACCAAAAAACTGACATTTTTCTCTTACCCTCCCTTAGCTATGAAATGAGTTTATATTTGAACAATTTCTATCGACATTCATGAAGAAACAGCCAAAAAACTGAAATTTTTCCGAAGATTTTCACAGTTTCGGCGCTTCCTTGAACAACCTACTCCGCAAAAGTGAATTTTATATCCTCGCAAAAAAATGACTTAGGAAATGAAATTTTTTAGGGTTTTTGATGTTTATTGGACCCCTTCAAAGTTAAAGTTTATTTCAAGATTAGGAATGGGGAAAAAAAATATATTTTCAAGTTTTCATTTTGATTCGATTAATGTGAAAATTTTATCAAGAAGCTAACGGATCTCTATGAAAACAGATGAAAAAAATTACAACCATTGCTAAGGTAACCTAGGATGTAAACTGCTGAATGTTCAGCATCTGCTATACACCAAATTATAAAGAACGGTACAATATTGCGTTTGTATGCATTCTTACCTTTCAATAGCCAATTAGGCTACCACAACAGAACATTCTCCACTTCACTTTCTGATGCTATGATGGTTAGGTGTGCTGTGGAGGATCCATCGAAGATGGCACCACTCTTGCGCAGACTATCGCAGTAGCTTAATTGGCTAAAGCATCCGCCCGGCAAGTGGAAGATCCGGGTTAGAGCCCTGGCAGCGGCAGACTTTTTCTCCTCCATTTCTTCTCAAAATTCAAGCCTATGTATCATGAGTATTTTCATCGCTTAAATAATCTATGTCTATGTAAGTCTAACCCTGTCTAACCCTGCAAGCGGCCTTAAGGTATGTGGCAGGGGGTACTGGAAAATTGAATTTATTTTCCTAAAAAGTTACGTATCCACCCTCTACCATCCTACCCTCTACCCACCCTCTCCCATCCCTTTCTCTCCCATTTCAACTTCTACCCATACCCTCCCATCCCAACTTCTACCCATACCCTCCTATCCCAACTTCTACCTATCCTCTCCCAACCCTCTCTCATCCCACCCTCTACTAACCCTCTTCCATCCCACCCTCTACTAACCCTCTTCCATCCCACCCTCTACACACCCTCTCTCATTCCACCCTCTCTCATTCCACCCTCTCGCAACCCAACCTCTACTCACCCTATCCAATCCCACCCTCTACCCACCCTTTCCCATCTAATCCTCTACCCACACCCTCCCATCCCAACTTCCACCCAACCTCTCCCATTCCACCCTCTATTCATCCTATTTAATCCCACACTCTACCCACCCTCTATATCCAACCCTCTACCCAACCTCTACCATCCCGATATCTACCCTACCTTTACCAACACTCTTCCTTCCCACCCTTTACCCACCCTCTCCCATCCCACCCTTTACTCACCCTATCCAATCCCACCCTCTACCCTCCCTCTCCCATCCCAACTTCTACCCATCCTCTCCCAACTCTCTCCCATCCAACCCTCTCCCATCCCAACCTCTCTATCCAACCCTCTACCCAACCTCTACCATCCTGATATCTACCCAAACTTTACCAACCCTCTTCCTTCCCACCCTCACATCCCACCCTCTCTATCCAACCTCTTCCTTCCCACCCTCACATCCCACCCTCTCTATCCAACCCTCTACCCAACCTCTACCATCCTGATATCTACCCAACCTCTACCATCCTGATATCTACCCAACCTCTACCATCCTGATATCTACCCAACCTCTACCATCCTGATATCTACCCAACCCTCTCCCATTCCACCCTCTCCCAAACCACCCTGTACTCACCCTATCTAATCCCACCCTCTAGCCACCCTCTCTATCAAACCCTCTACCCAACCTCTACCATACCAATATCTACCCAACCTTTCCCAACCCTCTCCCATCCCACCCTCTACACACCATAACCCATTCCATCCTCTCCCAACTCACGCTCTACTCACTCTATCCAATACTACCGTCTACCCACCCTCTACCATCCCTCCCTCTCCCATCCCATCCTCTACGCACACCCTCCCATCCCAACTTCAACCCATCCTCTCCCAACCCTCTCCGATCCCACCCTCTCTATCCAACCCTTTACCCAACCTCTAGCATCCCAATATCTACCCAACCATTCCCACCCTCTTCCTTCCCACCCTATATCCACCCTCTCCCATCTCACCCTCTACTAGAACTCTCCCATGCCACCTTCTATCCACCCTCTCCTATCCCACTCTCTTGCCACCCTCTCCCATCCACATCCTTTGACCAATCTACTCCTTTCCCACCTTGCAAAGCCCCCCATTCTATCCCTCCTGCAATACCACTCCCTCATTAACCAGTTCACTGCTCTACCGAGACCCTTACTATGCATGCACAACCCAATTCGAATTCTATTGCCTTCCCAATACCTTTTCTTCCCCTATAACGCACTCAACACGCGCTCAATTACACCCCTCTCCCAATCATTTTCTTTCTTCTCTTTCTCTACTATTACCATCCCTAATCTGCTACATTTATTATTTCTTAGACATTAAGACAATTAGGGGTATCTCAATTTAAAGCTACACAATATATAAATTATACATAGCCCTGCCTTACAAATCATAACTAATCTATACATTCTGCAATAGTTAGTTTGGCTAAGGGGGCAAAGTATTTTATAGCCATATTTTATTCAAATCAAGTCATGGAACACCATATAAACTCCAGCATTAAAATTCTTTTTAGTATACATAATTGAAAATATGTTTTGGCTTGGAAGAAAAAATGTTTTCATTTCTTTTTCATCTTCCAAATCAGACATTAGAAAAATAATTGGGAATTCAATATATAGGTACAGAATATATTAATTAGACATAGCCCCACCTTACACATAACAAATCTATACATTCTGCAATAGTTAGTTTGGGTAAAGGCGGAAAGTATTTTATATCCGTATTTTATTCAAATCAAGTCTTGGAACACCATATAAACCCCGGCATTAAAATTCTTTTTAGTATACATAATTGAAAATATGTTTTGGCTTGGAAGAAAAAATGTTTTCATTTCTTTTTCATCTTCCAAATCAGACATTAGAAAAATAATTGGGAATTCAATATATAGGTACATAATATATAAATTAGACAGCCCCACCTTACACATAACAATTCTGCAATAGTTAATTTGGGTAAAGGCGCAAAGCTTTTTATAACCATAATATATGCATTTAAAGTCATCAAACAGTATACGAATTCAGGCATTACAAACTTTATACTATACACAATTGAAAATATATTTATGCTACGAAGAAAAGAATAATGTATTTCACTTCTTATTCATCTTCCGGGGTCAAGTGTTGCTTTAGAGTTTAGAGAACAACCTCATCTATATCCCGTATCTGGAGACACTGTGCAACTTCTTCCCCTTCTTTTAATTTTTTCCTGCTTTTTGAAGGGCACCATGAAGTCCTATATATGATGAAAAATTGAGGAAATGAATCTTAAATGTAGGATTCTATGTTATTATTTTGCATGAATAGCGAAGTAAATTTATGCATAGTTACTAGGTAAACAATATTAATAATACCTTGACTGTGTCATTATATACACAGGAGTAGATTGAAAATTCAGCTATTCATTTTTACCATCTATAATTTATGTTTTAAATTTGGCTCCATGAATAAAGCTTCAAATATTTAAAGATTTCATTCTCAAATTTTAAAAATGTTGCCATAATCAATAGAAAGGCAACAATTCACAAAAATATTGTTCTAGCAACATATCCAAATAAAAAATATGGTAATATAACAGCTATGAAGTAATATTTCAATCCGTAGAAAATACATGTTAACATATCGCGATTACTTATGTTTTTGGTGAATAGATTTAACTCCATTTCCGTCACTCTTGACGTCAGAATCCGCTAAATAAAGAAATAATTTGTGTAGGACGAATCCTTTTGACCGCTTCTAAAAGTGTTCAATTTATAGAGGTTATCTCGATTTTGCATCTTTCAATTGCCAAATACTCAAATTTACGGGTGAAATATCGCGATCTTTTTGATCGTTGCATATTCTTCTCAATATAAGAAAACGTTTGTCACAACAGATTGATAAGAGAGCATAAAATTATCCCTTACTTAGTCGTGATAAAAAAGTTAAGGAATTAGTCTTTTGTAGACAAAATTGCAACTCTGAATTTTTAAGACTTCTTTTATGGTTAATCAAATGTTTCAATTTATGATTGATCCTGAATGATTCTTTTAAAACATAATTCTAATTTTTTAAAAGTTTTTTCTTTTTGCATCAAATATAAATGAAAAAAAAAAATGTTTAAAATCGTACCAATGTTGCAGTACCTTTTACAATTCATAATATTTCCTATTAAGAATTAACCTAAGAGTTTCAAAGTATTGAACATGTAGTAGAAAGTAAATCACTTTGCAGTTTATTAACTGTGTTTTTACTAACAATCGACAATCAGATCAGTTATTTTTTAATAGAAGTTAGTGCAAAGAGTATAAATTAATTTTATTTCATTTCAATGGCGTACCACCAAGTTAGGCAAAATCATTTCAATTATATTTCAATATCACCGATGTAATTCACCAATGTAGAAAAAATATAACAGGATTCAATGTAAGAAACACGAAATATTTTTCATATCCTTAAGGCAAAGTACAGTGTTTCAGAGTAATTGAAAATTCTCATTACCTCAAATTCTCTCTCTCTCATTAATGATCATTCTATTCTCGTAAGTTGGACCTCCAACATCTCCATGAGGATCTTCAGTGATGGTTTTTCTCTGCTCCACTAGCTTTAGATTGAGTAGTCACATACTCCTGCGCAATATTGATATGAATGGAATAGAGTTCTCCTCAAACCTTTAGAAAAAATTTAAAATGAAAATTAATAGTGCTTCAAATAAAAATGATAAGTAAGGTATCCTTAACTTAATAGTGGTATTCTAACTATGTACTAATATTCTATCCAATAAACCTCCGAGCTACTTCCTGGAAAGCGGGAAACCTAGGTTCCAATCCTGAACAAGTCACTTTTTTTACTTCCTATACAACATTTTGGTTAAGCCGCATGCTTTCCTTTACTAAGTCGATCTTCATTTCCATCATTTCCTATAAGAATTATGTATATTATTTCACAGCCAGGAGCATATACAGAATAATATTATAAATTTGTTGAATGAGGATATACATTACTTAAGAAACACATATCCGTTAATTAATATTTTTTGAATCTGGTCACCTTTACGGAAAATATCAATCAGAGAGAATCTATTCAGAAAATCAATCTTTTAAATGAGAATAAAAATTTGACAAAACTCTAATCTGATGAAAAGACAATCATTTACGAAAGAATATTACCAATATTTCATTAATTGTTCCTCATAATACTGCTATATTCCAAATTGAATTAAAATTTCTCAAACAACATATCTCAGTATTAAAATATAAAATTATTTGGTGAGAAATACATAAATTCTGATTAGAGACATATTGAACATAAGGTCTTATTTCATACACTTGAGAAAACCTAAAAAACCTTTGAGAAACGATAAAAATTCAAACTTCTGTATATTTTCATACAAGCGGCGTATTAATTTGCTATGAATTGGCACAGAAAATCAGCTTTGTAATATTGACGATACAAATTCCTGTTTTTAAATACCTGTAAATTACAAGATACTTCTAGAGTTGCATCATGAAAAGTCACTAAATTCACACGCCACTAAATTTTAAATCACGAAATCCATTATGATAACCGATAGTGATGTCTCGTATGACAATGCATGAGTATTTCAAAAGGTAGGGAATGTAAGTCTGATTCTTAAGTAGTATTTAAAACTACAGGACACTCATCGATGTCTGATTTTAGAAATAACTCTTTCTTAATTACTAACCATCCGCTTAAACATGATAAACGACTGAATTACTACGAAGATTTATTCTAAAAATCAGCTCTTGAAAGTTTGAAATTTGAATCCATGATTCAAAAACTGTGTTTTGAAATAGAGATGTTTTGAAAGCAAGAGTAGCTCTGATAAAGAAGGTCAAGGAGAAGGCAAAATGCTTTCTAGCTTGTGGAAAATGAAAGTGTCTTGTTATCGAAAACAAACAGCTGTCCTATGACCTTCAATTTCCCGCTTTATTCCAGTTCCTCAGTTCAGTTCTTAATAGGAAAAATATGGATGCATATATTTTTTCTAAGTAATCATTTATGAATTATTATAAAATTAATCAGTTGATTTACCATTGAAAGAGATCTTAAAAATTCAGAAAATTTTGGGGTAATGCTGACACCACGTGACTATTTACGTATTTTTTTGATGGGACTAATTCAGGGTTAAGCATTGAAATGAGATATCATCACTATCATTTTTGCATTGGAATTTTCAAAAATATTGTTATAAAAATTAACTCACGTACTATCCTTGTTTACCATCTTTAAGAGAATCAGCTGTCTCGTGACCTTAGTGGTGACTTTCACTTGCCTCAGAAATTCACTTTTCAAATCGGTGAGGAAAATCAACGAAGTATTTATTAGACGAGGATCATTCCATACCTGAAAATAAAGAGATGCAGTATTATTATGAATAGTCTTTAAGAGATATCCTTATTTTATTATAATTTAAAAGTCATCACGTAAATATTCATTCAATTACCGATACAGTATTAAAATCACTTTATAGGCAAAACGGGTGTAAAGCTATTGAAAAGATCAATCGAAATACTTCAAATTTTAACCACCATAACAAAATGTTCAACGAAAGAAGGGACAAACATGCGATATTTCAGGAGAAAATTTAATATTTTTTTACCTGAGAATTCACCAAATTCGAAAACATAGTCGAATTTGTTCTTGTTTTTAAAATGTCGACGAGATTAAAACAAATGTGATAAAAACTTTCTGTTTCATCATGAAATATACGTTAAAGAGCAAAAAAGCGAAATTTTGGTCGAAGATTTCACTTTTCTCGGCTTATTATGCTAATATTTCGAGAAAACCTAGTAAAATCTCTACCTATATTGAAGTTTTTCATAAGATATAACCGAGTATGATAAAAAATCTCCAATTTATCAAACATTTTACGAAAACCAGGGCAAAAATTCGAAATTTCTTTTAACTATTTTGGTTATTTGGGCGTAAATAGGTCAACCTACAAATTAACCTAATCCATTTTGGACTCAAGAGAAATGTCCAAGGTTTTACAAAAATTTCGAGTTTATAAAAAAATATACGAACAAAATGGGCAAACGTTTTGCTGAAAATTGAACTTTTTTCGCATTAAATAGCCAAGGCATGCAAAAACTTAGCCGAATGTTGCTGTTTTTAAACATTACAACGAGATTTCATATAATGTGTAAACATTTTTCAATTTCTCCAAACGCTAACGAAAAAAATAGCAAAAATTAGAAATGTATACCATAAATTTAAATTATTCTTCCTTCAAATGCTGAATTTTCGAGAAAACCCAATCAAATTTGACTAGTTTGAAAGAAAAAAGCATTAAGTGAAATAAAATACATTAAGCGTTGTATACAGTATTTAAATCATTACTAGAAATATGCTTACGTGATAATAATACACCATTAAAAGGAATTTATTGAATGTGATATTCAAATTTTGTTACAAACTAATTCCTCTGCTGTTATCACTTAAAAAATTATACTATTGAAAAAGAATGAAAAAATTATGGCTGCGAAAGAGTAGAAAGTATACAGAATGTAAATGTGAACAATTTTTGTGACAAGTTACGTTGCACCTTTATATTGTTTCAAATTATCAAAAGTGGTTATGATATGAGCAATATATGATGAATTACAAAAGTTGTTTTTGAGAAACTTAATATAAGGTTCTGCCAAACCAAAAAAGGTTTGTTGGTAGTTTAGTTAAAATTAGTTAGTAATTATATATACCACTATAGTTGCAGCTCGGTTCGACTCTTCACGATTCAAATCGTCTCTCATAGGATATGTACGTTAAGTTCGTTTTCATCAATTGCAGACATTTTTTCTTTCGCGGAATTAAATCAGAAATAACAGTCGCACGAAATCGAGATGAATACCAAAAGAATATAAATGGAACAAATATTCTTATTTCAGTCTTAGGATATCGTATTCTATTTAAAATTGAGAGAATTAGGACAAAAATGTGTAATTTTGTGGACGTAAACAATTCGCTAACGACAAAGGTGATTGTTGAACTCAACTCTCATTTATCTATCGCCACAACATAATCGCATTAGAGAGAAAATTTCTATACAATGATTCCAATTTATAATTTGGATTATTTATATTTTTGGTAAATAAATTTAAATTTAATTATTCAATACGATGATCAGATCAAATTTTACGTACGCGAGCCTTGCTTGGCAAAACTGTTCTTCATTCATATTACACAAATTAATTGCGTTTGAGAGAAGGACTATCAAAACAGTTTTAAGAGTTCCGAAAATTACCTCTATGAAGGAAATTTATCGGGGACACAAAATCAAGCCAATTGAAACATTGTTAAAAGAAGCTATTAGAAATTTTAATGACCTTTTTATAGAAGGACCCTAGGAGCTTTTCCAAAATATGTGGGACTAGCCAAGGGATGGTTGCCGAAAATATAAAAGCCCAAGTATGGCTCTAACCTTGTAACTTTGATTTTAACCCAGAACTAAGCAACTACGCATATATCTTATTTTTTACTTATGTATTCTAATTTATTTATTTATTTATTCATTTTCAAACCTTTTACTATTTATCCATTGATTTTAATCAATTATTATCGTAAATTTTAAATTCAGAAGACCAGCGCGCTGCCGCGTCCTTTATATCTATCTTTGACTCCTCAATATTTGCATTTTAAAATGGATTAAAATCATTTAGAGTATGACGGATGGAATTATTTCAAACAATCTCTTCTTATTCCAAAGAACATTAAGTATATCCTTTTAATAGTCCTATATATATTAAGATAGAATCGTGTCCGTCCGTCTGTCCTCAAAAGAGGGATGTAACACTTTTAGCAAAATCTGAGTCTAAATTCAATCTCCCGCAACGATTTTTAGTGCGCTGGAGGCGTGCAAAAATTTAAATTTTTTGGTTGAGTTTAGAGGTGCAAAACGGGCAAAAAACTGAAAACAAATCGGGAAAATGAGGGCAGTGGGAGACGTTTTCGTTTGGGATGACGACCGCCGCTTACCTATCGCTTGCGCGTCATTTAACATAGTTAATTCTTTATCAGTTCATCTCACTTCTGAGGGTGAGGTCCCGACTTTGCGGTCTCTGACAGTATTTACTTTTTCGGAATCTTTGACGAAGGCCTCGAATACCTTTCAATGCTGCCCCATCAAATGTAAGGGAACTAACCTGCCTGCGGAGCAGGCAGTAGGCAACTGCTAGTCTGACCGTAATTAATTTTAATTCACGCCTTAAACTTTTGACCAATATTGAACTACGTCTTCAGGGAAAAGATTTAATGTGTTAGCTCCCAAATTGTAATGTGGACAGCGCGATCGCCTTTGGTTAAAGCGGTCCTGGGTTCAATTCCCGGTGGGAGGAATATGCAAAGGCACTTTTTCATTAAGTAAGATATAGAAATTGAAAGGGTTGAATTTGAAGCCAAGGGGCTGGGAATTCAATATCGCCCAAAAATTAAGATTGCATACAGTCTGCTGTTGTACAATGTCTCCTTACGGGAGCCGGTTCAAATCCTTCTTGAGCCATTATTTTTTATCACATTTTTTCTCCTTCCTGCTAGATGTTTTTAATTTTGAATATATGGGTTCTTTTATTCTAGATATCTGCGCTTACTTAGGCATGGTTTCTTATGTATTCTGTCAACCATAGGGCAACTTATTCCGAAAAAATTTTAATAGTAGGAGAGTCATGTATTTTAAAATTATTCGGGCCATACTTGTGGAAAAAGTTCTATATGAACCTGGCGTCATCAACATAGTATCCCTTGGGGGGAGCTATATCGATGATGACGTTATACTAACTAGAATGTAGTAAATTTTTAAGATTGAGAAACTACATTAGACGTACTTCTCTATTTCTATGCTTAATAGGGCTAGATGGTGAAGTACAGCAATTTGGGGTACTAAAAAGTTCTCATTACCCTAAGTTTGAACTCCGACGTCTCCCTGGGCCTCTTTGGTAATGGTTTCTCTCTGCGTAGTCACATCACGTCTGGGCAGTATCGATATGGACAATTGCAGCTATCTATTAATCCTTAAAGACAAACAAATCAAAATTAATAATGCATCAAATAATAATAAAGGTGTTTACGAGAAGTGAAAAATAGTGGCTTGACTGAGACTCGAACTCGGGTCTCTAACATTCCGGATGGGTATTCTAACCACTAAACTTCCTAGCCGCTTACTGGGAAGGAGACCTAGGTTCGAGTCCCAGCCAAGTCACTATTTATCCTTTTTGCACAACATTTTTAAGTCACACGCTTTCCTCTGCTAAGTAAAATTTCTTTCCCATCGTATGTTGAAAAAGAATTAATTATTTTCCTTAGCAGATGTGAACATATATATAAAACAAAACTAACAATTTTCCAAATGAACAAATCCGTTGTTTTCAAAACACATTTCCGTTAAAGATTTTTGAAATCTGGTTATCTTTATAAGAAGTGTCAATCGGAGAATCAATTCAGAAATGTAATCCTTAAAATCAGAATAAATGTTTCGCAGAAATTTAATCCAATTCTCAGAGATTCGTTTGTGACAAAAGGTATTGAATAGTTGACTAAATGTTGATCTCAATATCGATCTTTCAAAGTTGAATAAGATTCCTGACAAAAGTATCAATCAATATAAAAATTGTAGATTAATTCGGTAATAAATTAATATAATTCTAGTGAGAGAGATATTGAATTGATATTGATTCATGCCATTGACTGAAAACTATTGCAAAACGATAAAAATTGAATCTTCTGAACATTGATATACGAATAGTAAATCACTTTCTGAATTGTGACGGAAAAAAATAGGCGGAACACTAATTCTATAAGCATTTCTAAAAAAATCCAATATATTATCTGGATTATTTATATTTTCGGTAAATAAATTTAATTTGAATACAGTCATCTTTGCCGGGGAAACTCACTACTTAATTTGTAAACACTAATACCACCGGAAAGTTTCAACTGAATTTGAAATCCCGAAATCCGATACAATAACCAATAGTGATGTTTCGTGAGACAACGCAAGAGTAATTAAAAGGGTAGTGAAAGTAAAGCTGAATCCTAAGTATTAATTCAAAGCTATAGGGCACTCATCGATGACTGATTTAAAGAATAATTCTTTCCTTATTCCTAGCCATTCGTTCAAACATGATCAGCGACTGAATTACTTCGAAGATTTATTCTAAAGGTCGGCAAATGAAAGTTTGACATTGGAGTCTATGATAAAATGACAAAAAATGTAGATGTTTTGAAAGCAAGAGTAGTTATGATAAAGATGGTCAACGCAAATGTAAAATGCTTTTTCGCATGTTGAAAAGGAAAGTGCCTTGTACTCTCAAAACAAACAGCTGTACCGTGACCTTCAGTTTCCCACCGAATTCCAGTTATTTAAATCTGTATATTGTGTTGAGGAATTTGCTATAGAATAAAAAATAACGAGGGACACATGCTGGGAATAAATTTAGTAGGTACGTACGTATTAAGGAAGAATTTCTCTTACAAGTCATGTAATGAAAAACCAATCGAATAAAGCTTTGATGAATCTATGGACACGTTTTTAAATTCATCGATGGATCCATCGATGGCATCGGAAATCCATCAAACCGTTTTTAAATTCATCGATGGATCCATCAAACCGTTTTTTTATTCACTGATGGATTTACGATGCTTTCCACCGATGTCCATCGCTTCCATCGAGATTAATTTCCGATGAAAAGCCGATGGTACTGATGACAGTAGCGGTTCATTCAAATGTCAATATCAATAACCTCATAAAAAGCAAGTAAATGGCAACTTACAATGGGGATTATAACGTATTCATAATGCATCAATCGACGAACACAAACGATGCAATGAATTACGTTGCAACAGAGTGTAAAGAATTATGGAGATGGAACAAATTGTGAATGCAACAGTAGCCATCTTGTCAAACAGCAAATAAACCGGTGGACTGTTCTTAAATTCATCAAGAATCGATAACTCATCGAAGTAATCAGACAAACATCGATGCAATCCATCGCTCATCAGATTGCTGAATTTAAAAACGTGCCCTATGTGGCGTAATGCAATTTGAATTTCCAATGTCCGTTACCGTTGGTGACTTCTCGTATTGATATCGAAAGGTTTTGAACCAGATCTTAAACCTATAATTCATTTGCAGCCGTGTTTCAAATTTTCTCTCGTTACGTGAGTATTTTTTACAAAGATGAACTTTCGATGAAACTGATGCTCGCAGGAGAACAAAATTGGAACACTTTCTAAGTTAAAAAGTTATTTACTGCTCCAACAACGAATGTTTAGTGCATAGATAGATTATTTATAGCTTACACTCTGGATGTAGCTTTTCTATCACCTAGTATCCAGTTACAAGCAATATCTTTCAACAAAAAGGCTTTGTAGGTTAAACCAATAACATTTTCGACTATACGTCTTATTTTGTCAACATAAGTGTCCATATATTTTTACCTTAACCAGCTCTATCTACCCTTTTCGTGTAGATCTATTTTAATGCGAAAATTAAGAGAAATAACTTTGACTGACGGGTTTTTAAGTCCTAATCTTAGAATCAGGAACGTCAAGTACCGATATGACACATCTACGACACTTGAATCCCTTACATTTCACGCTACAGCAATTATATCAAAGTCTATTTAAAAAGAAGGTAAAATCTAATTAGGTATCTTTGTTAACTTACCATTCGCTGAAAATCCTGGGTGAACTCGGCGATGGATGTTGAAAAATGAATTCCGGCCTTTTCCAAAAAATATAAACACTCTCCAACATTAATTATTACTATAACATTATGCGTCAATAAACAAATCGTCACTTTGAAAAGCAATCACGAACTTGGATTGAGTTGGCAAATTCAAATCTCCAACGGTCTTTCCAAAAATCAGTTTGGCAGTACTTCCTCACCGGAAGAAATCTCGACAGGAACTGACAAAAAAACACTCTGCGCAACTGATGATCGAATTTGCCGTCACCTGATTGGTCGAAATGTAACCGTCTCCTAATCTGGCCCCGCCCACCAACCGCCTTGGAAATTTTCCACGACTGTTACCATTGCAAACAATTATATTTAGACGAATTTCAAAAAGTATAATTTTTAATATATGTTTTCAAATATCTTTGTAAAAAATTATTTTCGTCGAAAATCACCCATATATTTTGCGATCTGGCAAGAGTGGTAGAGCCGAATCTTTAAAGATTGGATATTAAATGGTATATATTAACAAGAAACCAAAAGCATCTACATTTTTTCATTGAAGTATGTTTAATATATCAATATTTTCGACATAGATATAATGATTTACAAATTAACATTTAAAAGACGTCATCGTAAGGCAAAAGAATGGATATTGGTGCAGGGGATATCAATTGTAGACCGATAAAGACATCCAGCAGAGAAGAGAAGCAGCTAATAATTCGCGAAATTAGTGATCTTCACTTTCTCCCTTAAAATTTCCTATCTAATGTAAAAGGACTCGGAGTAAATAACCCTTCCACCAAAGACTTAGCCCAACTGCGAAGAATTTCCAGTTACTAAACATCAGAAGGGTCACATTTGAAGCTCAGAGAAGGAGCATCTCATCTGAAGTCTTTCATGATGAAGACTTCTCGATATCGTAACCTATTAATTTATACTTTGCACCTTGTTGGAGTTAGATTGATAGGGAAATATCCTATGCAATAAACTTCCCAAAAACATATTGAAATTGCCAAAACCCCTATTATTTATCTATTTGGAATTAATACAAATCACTACTGATAGGTATCAAGTACATGCAACGGCTAGTAATTGAGTTAGGTGACTGTGTCTGCTATTGTTCAAATGGAAAGGATAAAGTTAAACGAAAAGATATGGATAATGTAAAAAACGCTTATGCTGTACTTTCAACATCCCTTCATTATGATACGCTTTCTCTTGCTCATCAACTACGAATGCTAAGATTCCTTTCGAAGAGGTTTCGTAATCACTCAAAATAATTGTAGATACCTCAAATAACCTCCGGCTTTATTCAGTGAATTTACTCACAGGATAAAGGGCTAAGAAATTCATTACAGCATCAAGATAAGATAAATAGAGTAGAACAGGTGTCATCGTTAGATTTCTTCATCGAAATTCAAATTTCACTAAGGATGAACTTCACCACGTCTCACCACCTTGATCAAGAGATCGTAGTTATTTTGTTAATTGATTGCACAATGAAACATCCTGCCTATTTGAATGCTATCAATCAAGTCAAGCTTATCAATACTAAATATTCTAGAATACGAATGTATTTCCACTGTGTATTCTGATATCAGAGAGCCAAATACGACCACTCTTTGGTTACCCACATACATCTAGATTCAAATCAATACACCATATCATTTTACTTACAGTAGAATCTTGCATTTTGCTATTGTAACTTGATCGAAGGATTCCAAATTCCTGTGAACTGCAGCACGAAATCAATGAATCATTAAAAGTATCTCCTTGGGAATGTTTCGATCACAGATTTAGAACAACACACTTTTCGACACTTAATTTACGATATTGCTGTGAGTAGAGTCGAGGCCTTCAACTGTCGAAAAACGTTCTTCATGTATGTTTCCCATACGTATACTCTAACGAAGCGCATGTAACATACAAAGATCTAGCGAAAAAAGACGTCTTTCAAACAAAGAGGAACAATTTTGAGGCACTTTGAAAATTCTTTCCATTGTAGATTAGACCACTTCCAAATGCATAGGAATTTGAAGTTACGTCAGTCAGAAGTGGAAAGAAAGAACATCGAGTTCCGATAGTTCTGGAATTTTCGGAAGGCAACTTTAAGTGTCGTCATTTCTTGCAAGGGACAAGCGAGTTCAATGGACGACATAAGGTTGGTTTGTAGCCTAAATTCTGCTTTTGTGAAGTATTTTTAGAAAATAGAAAAGTTTAATAAACCACACGGCATTAAAAAGATCGACCATGGTTTCATGGCGTGCCTATAAGATCAGGTGGCACATAATATAATTTAAAGCTGTTTGATTTATTAAATGTTTTCCTATGGAGCTCTTGTGCAATAGTAATCCCCAAAAATATGATTCTGTATCATCCCATTAAAGAAGTTATAAAAGTGCTAAAGTATCGCTGAGCAATTGTCTAATGGACGATGTAGAAAAGTATATATGTAACACAGTGTTTAATTGACAATTAAAAAGTGTATTTGCTGCAAAGTTTGAGACAAGTAGAATCAATGGGGAAAGAGAGAAGTTGGGATTATGTTGTCGCTCGAGAAGAACGGTTCGGATGAAGTCGTGGAGTACGTACGATATCAGCGAAATGCCTAATTCTATTTATAGATATTTCCTACCTGAAAATCTTTGAAAAGAAAGGTTCGTCTATCTTCAAAATCGGCAATTCTTACTTAGCTTTCGAAATCACGAGGTCATTACTAATGACGATGTCAACTTCGAAATCGCTTCGTAGTGCTGTCATTTATTTTCAGAAGAATCGTGAGTAGCGAAGCGAAGTACGGTGAGTGCAAGAATTGACTCTGTTTCTACGAATGTTTTACTTCCATGTGGTTGTACCGACTAAAAAGTATAATTTATTATGTTCCGTAGTGAATATATTTAAATATTACCTGTGTTTGTGAGTGGTGCGGTAGCTGTAACAGCCAGGAAGTGGAATTGAGAGTTGTATCGCAGATCGTACCTGGTTCCTTAGATTGTCCTTCTTGTGCAACTGAATGACATGCTGTTAAGCTTCTATGGTTTGGAATATCTAATTCTATACGAAGGTAATAATTATACAGGAGCAGTCCTTTACGAAATCGATTTTTGTTCTGATGAACGTGTTATTCAGGAACGTGGAAGATAGAATTGTCGAATGACATGCATTATACAAGTCGTGTATTAGCAAAGTGTGGAATTATTTCAATACAGTGTGAGATGGTGTTGCAAATATCGGTTTAAAGTATTGATTGAAAATGTTTTGAGATGGTTTTAATCATCGTGCTGGAGTCGCCATGGATTTTCCGTTACCATAGCATTCGTTTCTTTAGTAATCATTCCGGAAGATCGCTATTATCTAACCAAAACGTGTACGGTGTTAAGGATTCAAATAGATGAATAAATTCCCCAAACAAACATTCATTATTTCCTGCATTGATCTGATACAGTGAGGTGGGATTATTTAAAAACGTGTGTCGTAATATGATCACTGATTGTCTTAAAGATTGCACTCACTTTGACTTAGACACTTGAAACGTTGATTTAGGGGAAACTTTTAACTAAATACTAACCTAATGTGTAAAGCAGAATTTCAGTGGGTTTTGTCATTGATTATAGTCCACAGCGATTTTATAACTGTGTAAAACTTTTTACGAGTATTCTTCAAGATCAGGAAAGTAGTACCGTTTTATTTTCATTCTATGATTTTTCCGGGGTTCGAACCAAGATTGCTTGGATAGATTTCCATAAAGAATACACGTAAACTCCACTTTTATCGTTTGCAGTTTTCATTTAATTTGAAGAATTAAATTATAAAGAATGGTCGCGCCGAGTCGATACAAGCACCAAAAGAACGGATATTGAACGAAGATTCTTATTTTGATCGTGGAATATCGTTTTCGAATCTTTCTTTCGAGCATTTCGACAAAATTCACGTAAATTTTCCAAAATATTTGATGTTATAAACAAGCAGTCCCCTTGACAACTAATGCGATATTTGAAACCATGCAATTTCCAGTAAAGTGAGAGTGGGATTTTATAAGAGTAAACCAAAGGATATTTACTCACTCTACCGACAACTTAATTTAATTTTGATTTGTAATCTACCTCCATATTCCAACTAAGATGCTTACCACAATATGATTCTGTTCGAAGCGTTTATCCTGACCCAGTTAATACCAGCCATCGTTAATTTCGAGGTTATTACAGAATTCGCTTAAAGTTTGAAGTAATTTTTTTACAATTAATTCCATTTTCAAAAACTTGATTATTTAAACAAAATTCCGTTATTCAATATCAATATTTAATTTTTTACATTATTTTAGGTAATTTTAAATGTAACGGTTGATGGGGGTAGGAGTGGGGGGAAAACAAATTTCCACCAATCAGAACGCAGCTTGTCTTTTGTAAAGGTTTTTAGTGACAAAATTTTCAGTTCCCGGTGAGACTTCGTGGGGGAAAGATCGTAGTGGCACACTTCCGGAGTAACGGTAAGAATTTGAATCTTTTTTCGTTACATTTAAACTTTTGAAGTGCAGATATGTGTTTGAAGCGTAGTGTATTTGGAAGCAATGTCCGCACTTAAGCTATCTATTGCTAATCTACCATGACACAGAATATTTCTCTCAACCATATTTTCCGAATGAGCTTGCAGGAGATTTACATCGGCAAATGAAATTTATATCGCATTTTCAATATTCGGAAATTCAAATTATTAGGTTTGAACTGACGCGAAAGAATTTTCTGTCCTTAGGGAATCTCAAATGAAATAGTTTGCCGGCTGTGGTGACGGAGAGGTTATCGCGCTAGCTACTGCTATGCACAGATCTCGGGTTCGAACCATGGCAAGTCGGAATTTCCTGGCTAGGGAATAGTTATGTGTCTTTGTAAATAGCAATAATTTTTTAAATGGATGTAATTGGGGTCTTTTTGTTTCCATTAGAGAAGTTATTATTATCATTTGCTATGCGAAGTTTTCATTTAAAAGCGAAATTATCTCTTAAGTTGAGAAGTTGTATTTTAATAAGCGGAATTATCATTTGCTAAGCAAAGTTTTCCCTTCAGAATATATGTTACAGTTTTTAGAATTATTATTTACTAAGTGTGAAGCTAATTGATCGCTTGAGAAGCGGAGTTATTATTTCCTAATCGTAATTATTACTTAAGAAAAGAAGTTATCACTTGCTTAGCTTAGTTATTATGTGCTAAGCTTGGTAACCATTTAATAAGCGAAGTTATCGTTCGTTAAGTTTACCTGTGATCGAGTAAGCGAGTATGCCTTGTGTGATACTTCTGATGTTTCGTTTTATGACTTTGCGGAATATTCGTTGCTGGAGCCGTGAATAACTTTTTAACTTCGAAACTGTTCCAGTTTTGTTTTCCTGCAAGCCTCAGTTTTATCGGAAGTTCGTATTTGTATATAATTCCCATGTAACGAAACAAAATTTAGAACACGGCTGTTAGTGAATAAGAGGTTATATCTCGTTAAAAACTTTTCGAGTTCTATACGAGAAGTCACCAACGGTAACGGACATCGGGAGTTCAAATTGCTTTACGTCACATAGATATATCAATACTTACTTCAAGTGATTATGCATTATAACGCTTATAAGTTAAATGCTTCATTAATATGTATCTAAGTACTGAATTTATCCCCGTCGTATGTGCCGCGCGATCTTTCTACTATGTAGTACATGTTACAGCATAATACAGTGATTAAATAACTGGTATTCGGTGGAAACCAAAGGTCAACGGAAAGTTGTTTGTTTGAAATAACGAGGCACTTTCCTTTACCTTGACCTTCGTCAACAAAACCTCCGTCAATCACTTTACTCTTGCTTTCAATATCTCTATTTCGAAATATTCTTTTTCGTGGGTCGTCGATTAAAATTTTAACGTATTAATTGCCGAATTTTAGAAGAATTTGCCCGAGTAATTCAGTCGCTCATCATTTTCCATTTTTGTCTAGGAATCAAGAATAAGTTGCTTTTTCATCCTTCATTAATGGGTGTTCTGTAACTTTAAACAAATATTAAGGATCAAATTTTCAACATACGTTTTGAAATATTTTCCACTTTCTCGCGAGATTTCGCCAACGGGAACCCTAACGGAGTTCTGGATTTCAAATTCAGTGTCTATACCAGTGGGGTAAATATTTATTAGCCAAGAAATGACTATCAAATTATCCACAGCTCTAAGTTAATTTTAGTTTTGTAGTATTTCTTCTTTTCAGTAGTACAAATCAATTGTTATGCAATGAAAGAAAATTTGTAACACGGCTGCTAATTACTTAGAGGTTTAATATCTCAAAAAACCCTGGTTGTCGGCGCTCCTCGTTTTTTCCCCCGGTAGGCGGAGAAAACAAGATGAAGCGGTTGCTCTTAAAAGTTGATTGTATCATCGATTTAAATTTTAACGTATCAATTGCCGACTTTTGGAAGAATAAAAGTAATTCGCTCGTATGTCTTTTTTGATACGATGGTTAGAAATTAAGAATGCGTTATATGTTTGAAATCGGTCACTTTTAATCATTCTGAAAATTTAAATAACCACTTAGGAACAAGTTTTGCTCGCGCCTTTTTATATACATTTCTTACATCTCTTCCGATGAGATATCATGGCAATTGTAACCATAAGGGATTCAACGAAATCGTTAGATTTCTTTGTCTTTTACTGATGCATATTTTTGTTTTAAGCAAATACCTCATTCGATGAACTGCAACTTTTTCATTTGACATCACTGCAAAATATCCTGTGTTAGAGCCACTATAACATTCAGATTTGTCTTTGAAATTGTTCCTAAATGTATTCCTCCTGCATGACAGTTAATACTAAGAAATAATTCCATGTTGGAAAATGCATTGTTGAAGCAAGGAAGTCGTCAATGTCTTAGAGAAAATGTTTATCATTTGTTATGTAGCGGAGAGTAAATTAACAGAAATTGTACCCGGCGTTAATGCTTTGCTGTCTTTAAACACACCTTTAGAATGTGAAAAACCGATGAAAGAAAAGGTTTGGTTTAAGGATAGCTTATTCTCTGATATGAGTGGATGTTGGTAGTATGCATATTATTATTGCCTTCATTATTTAAACAACCACTTCCTTTGACTTTCATCATCATTTGTCTATATTTTTCGATTTATAAATCCACCATAATGGTAATGAATGTGTCAGTAAGTTACCTTTGCTTATGATGAGGGTTTCAAATAAGTTTTTTTAATATAATATTTTTGGTTGATTCTCAATACATATGATTGTTTTTATCCTTAAACTGTCTCTCTTTTTAACCAGCAATATTTATTCCAGGAATTGTATTTGTATGTTGTGATCCAAGTAAAATATGTCAGACGCACATTTAAAATTATTATTCTGAGGTCAATTTAGTTAATTACGTTTTGGTATGATCCATTGGCTCTCTTTATTTAGGCATTCTCTAAATATATTGGTTGATGTGTAGCTTATTCCGTTGGCTCAAGGAAGATTTTGAATTTAGTGTTATGTTTAACTGGTTATGAATTTTAATGTGAGAGATATGATCCAACATTATAATTGTGTGACTACGATAATGAATCACAATATAATTAATATATTTTGTTCATGGTTAGAGTAAATGGTCAACATATCTCTTTCTAGTATTCTTTTGATGCTATTCTTCTCTTTGAGGTATTCCTGAAGATGTTCTTGTCCGAACACAATGTTACCACAAATTGCATAATCGATGGCTGGGTCTTCTGCAAAGAATACGGTTGGTAGTTAAGAACATCTGCAGGGAACTGAAGTTGATTTAGACGTGTATTTTTGTTGGCTAAGTACCCTCCAAAAAGACATTTGACTTATTTTTAAAGATGGTTTGAAGTTTGCATTTTCTCTTATATTAGTGCTACATATTTAATAAATATTTGAATTAACGATTTTTTTAATGGTTATCACGGATTATCTGCATCACTATCATTATAGGTAATTTTTTAAGGTATACAGAACAGTGATTCATTACTGTATTATAAAATTTTACTTTAAATTTGATATAAGTTGATAGTATACCTATAGCTTTTTCTATTCCAATTGCTCAAATGCAAAGATTTTAAACTTGCATTGAATAAAGGTATGATTGGGAATTTCTCTTCCTCAATTTCATTATCAATTACAGGTAACCTCATTTTTATAAAGCATGAATGATGAGACAGCAAGAGCTTACTGCTAACTAGCAAAAGATGAACACCTGTTGGAAGATGAGTAGAAACTCAATGTAATTGCAGGAGTAATGATAACTCAATGAACTGTGGGATGTTCTCTTACTTATAGTGATGGAAAAAGGGTGGATATCAATCATTAATGATTCAGAAAGGTAAGAAAAGTTCTATATAGTAAATAAACTTGTGGTAACTAAACTAAACTAGCTTTATGGTAAAACTTAATCCAAATTTTGAAAATAATGATGAGTTATTGAGGGTATTTGAAGCTTTCTTCACAGCAGAGATAAAATAAACATGGACGACATTAGAAAGATGTATTAAAAAAGCAAACAACTGCTATGAGCATGCAGATGAAGATCATAAGTCAGCATTAGCTGAGGTCAACCTAATATGGGACTAAGCAATGCAGTACATATGTTAATTGAACTTTAGCAGATGGGGACAGAATATTAGTAATCTTTGGATGTTGTTGTATAGGCAAAGGGAAAACTGACTGCTTCTTGAATATATTAACAGGACTTTCGAGGTAATGAATCAACATAGGGTTAGGAATTTTAGAGTAAATAGGATTATGCCTAGAATACCTTGAAAGTATTTAAATAAATTTTGACAAAATTATTGAATTATTTTAAGGCCATAATTAACAACTATTGTTTTATAGGTACCCATATGGAGATAGTCTGCTGGTCTTCTGGTAACTTCAAAAGAGAGCTACCCTAGCAGAATAAAATTCTCACTATGGAGAGGTGTGGTGCCTCCCCCAGGTCGAGAGATTCTGTCCATCGAGTGGGACTGGGTACCACTGGGTAGCTCTCAAATGTAAGGTACTATTTTCAGAATACAGTTCTCTTCAGGAGAGGTGTAATGCCTCTCCTGTTTGAGAGGTTCTGCCCATGGAAAGAGGGTCTGCGTACCTCATGGTATCACTCAATAGAAAGCTACATTTGGCAAAATAATATTCTCATCGACGATCAGGATTCCGATTGAGATATTTTGCCCTTCAAGACTTTCTGGTAGCTATCAAAAGAGAGATACCATTTGCAGATACAATTCTCGTCACCGAGAGGCATTTTGCCTCTCTAGATAGAGAAGTTCTGCCCATTATGGGAGTAAAACTTGAAGATTTCATGTAGAGGGTCTGATCTAACCTCTCCTGTTGAGTGAGACGTTTTAATAATCAAATCGCTTAGAAGAAGGCATCTTATTTGAGATTATCGTTAGATCTTCTGGCCTCCTGGTAACTTCAAAAGAAAGCTACCCTTAGCAGAATAAAATTCTCACTATGGAGAGGTGTGGTGCCTCCCCCAAGTTGAGAGATTCTGCCCATCGAGAGGGTCTGGGTACCTCTGGGTAGCTCTCAAATGAAAGGTACCATTTTCAGAATACAGTTCTCTTCAGGAGAGGTGTAATGCCTCTCCTGTTTGAGAGGTTCTGCCCATGGAGAGAGGGTCTGCTTGACCTCATGGTAACTCTTAATAGAAAGCTACTTTTGGCAAAATACAACTCTCATTGACGATAGGGTTCCAATTGAGATGTTTTGCCCTTCAAGACTTCCTGGTAGCTATCAAAAGAGAGATACCATTTGCAGATACAATTCTCGTCATCGAGAGGCATCCTCTCGTGATGGAGAAGTTCTGCTCATTATGGGACTAAAATGTGAAGATTTCATGTAGAGGGTCTCATCTGACCTCTCATGTTAAGTGAGGCCTTTTAATAATCAATGCGCTACATAGAAGGCATCTTATTTAAGATTATTGTTGGGTGGAGTGAATCCTAAGCCTTCCCAATTGGTGATGACAAAATAAGGTATGGGTTTCTTAAAATTTTTGAATGTATATTTTCAAGTGTATGTTATCTGATTATCATTAGAAAATAATAATGATTTTATGATTAAAATTTTTTAATTGAATATTCATGGTCTCTTTTCTAACCTTTCAGGAATGGGGTGCTAATAAATACATTATTGATAAAGGTCTTCTGGTGTACCTACCTTAAAATCTCCACCTAAAACTTCCTGAGGAAGAGGGAAATGGTAAAATGCAAAGGAATGGAAGCATATTCTAAATTGCTCAGCAACATAAGTCATTCTGTACCTATTGATCTTGACTTAATAACCATCACCTATTACCAAGCTGAGATGTGGTAGATATTGATGAACTGGATACTACAGGTTAGTTTGGGAATGTTTGTGCCGACTCTCCTCTTGAATAATCTGAGGTAACTCTTTTATCGTTTAATAGATCCTCATTCCAATATAAGTATAGCTCTAAGCATCCAAAATTCTAATTGCCTTGAATAGTTGCATTCTAAATATCTGAGAAGATATTCTGTTTTTACTGGAATATCAATTGGCATTGTTAATTTTATTTCATAAATTTTGTTTTTGTCCTATTATTCATATATAGAATATGAACTGCATGTTACTCAAATAATACCTGTAGCTCCAGAGTGCTCCAGAGTGCTCCAGCTTGGGAGTAAAGTGGGGAATGGTGGAAATGGACCACTACTGTCTGGAATACGGGACAGTTGCTTATGAGGGACACCAAGTTGCTGAGAAATATGTTGGAAGAATGGAAGAGGCCTCTGCACGACTCCTGTGGAGGGTGAGGGAAGTATAATGACACCCACTGAGTGATTTAAGGGTGGCTGCAGTTTAATATTTTATTACATATATTGATTTCACTTCATTGTTTTGGAATGCATCTCTAATTTTTCCAATACAATGTAAGACCACCTATTTCTTTGATCATGTTTTAATAGCGTCATATCGTATCAATTTATGTTTTTAATCTTTAATGATAAGTAAAATGGGTTTCATGGATGATAGTGTGGATTTAGAAGGTTTCATGGGGAAAATCAGGTATTTTTTGTTCATATGCTCCTGCTCCAGTTTGCTTCTGTAGAATCCTAGTGGTTTTCCGTTAGTTCTGTCGAAGTCCAATTGAATCCTTGTGGTTTTCCGTTAGTTCTGTTGAAGTCCTGTTAAATCCTCTCCTTTCAAAATCTCTTTGCTCCCACTTTTTTCACATTGCTCTATGCTAGATTTGCGGATACATGATCATAATATTCTGTAGAGTGAATGATTTTGATATATATTTCATGCCTTGTTTTAGTTATAATATATATTTAGTTATAATATTGCAATTGCTATCAATGTGTTCTGTTATATATGTATGCAATAAGATTTTGTCAATTAGCTTTTTAAGTCCGTAAATGTCTGCAAACTTAACTAGCAGATTTTATTATAGTTATAGGAATATTTCAAGCATGATAGCATGCATCAAGTTTGTGGGATGTGTTTCTGGAGATCTGAATTTATTTGAATGATTGCCCTTATGACTACATTACATTTCAGCTGTCTTTTGGTTTGCTTTGTTTGATTTCCTTCTCTTAAATTCAATGAAATACTGGAAATGGAAAATGGCAATAAGTGGTCTATAGCCCAAATTGTTTAGTCACTCTGAGTAGCGGTAGACAGTTTTACAGTTTTTTTTTGCTAACATATATTTTAGAATGTATTTTAGGGTTATTTCTTTAAAACTAATCGGTACTTTTTTGTGATGCATTGGTGCTACATCTTAGGCATTCTTGAAACAGCTTTTTGATGACATGTAGGTGTATTCCTTGCTCTCTTTTTGTGTGTTTTCAGAGGTCTTTTTGATAGGGACAGAATTTCTTTACATTAAAACAATGGTTTCCTTTTCAGGGTTAGGTTTTACCCATGTAATGGTCTCAATCTCGGAATATGTTTGTCATATTATAGGTTATCATAAATTACTTGCATATTGTTAAACAGAACTATCAAGATTTACAATATTATTCATATATTTTTATATATATTTTTCCTGAAAACGAGTAGATACATTAGATGTACTTTGTTCTGTTTCTCTGACAAACCATTAATAAATAAAAAGTATGAGACCTATTTTTTTACTTTCTCCATACATAGAGAAAGTATTGTTTTCATGAAAAAATGGACTTTGAGATTTCAACGGAAATACATGTTTTGGTGTCCCAAGAACACGTTTTGACCATTTTCCGAATGAAGGTTGTGTGTGTGTGATTGTGGGCACTCCAACATAAAAAATATTAGTCATATCAATACCAAGCTTAGCATAAAAAAGTCATTGATTTGACACCAGGTCTGCTGAATACATAATCGATTTCTATATGGAGTAATTTTGGGTTTCTATGTCTTGGGTGGGTGAAAAATTCTTTTACTTAAGACAAATTGCCGTGATTTTTAAGAATATTTTCAATCTCTTTTCCGATGACATGCAAACGTAAAATCCCGCATGTAAATAGAGATCATAAATACATTTTATGTGAGAATTTAACGATTTCTCTCATGGTCATTGGTTTGAAGACCAGTGCCATTTGCATTTCTTTATGCTTTGCAAATGGGGATAAAGGATTCTTCTTTTAGCATAACCCTGTTATGATATCCTCTTAAAACCTTGTATTAAATTAATTTTATTCCTTCATGGTCATTCTATGTATTCACATTATTGGAAAATTGATGGGTTCAAGACCAGGTAGCTCTACCATTTGAAATGCTTTGTGGGAATTTCAATTTTTCATATTCGTTAACCAAAAGTTGAAAATTCTCTGGACAGGCATGCAAAGAGATGTAATAAATATTTATTAAAAATAGTATGTCTATTACCTTATGAAAATTGGCTCTAGCTGGGGCACTATTTGTATTCAACCATGTATTTGTAAGAGGGAATACAGAATTAGGCTTGAGGACCTACTTGATTTGATACTGTCTTTTCATTCGCATTATCAATATGCTTTTATATAACTTTTGCTAGTATATATTATTATAATATTGTTAATAGTTTTTAATTATTATTAGTTATTATTATTCTAGAATACAGTAAACCCTTGCTAACACGAATCTCAAGGGACCGGGCAAAGAGTTTGCGTTAAGAAAAATTCGTGCTAACCGTAGTGCTGTATATATGTACTAATACGCTTAATGATATACTGATGTCTATTATGTTGTTTACTTATAAGAAACAATCACAAAATTCTCTATTAAGTCCTCCTTTACCCCTTTGGTGGGTAAAAATATTCCATCATTTAAGCGATAGACTTCAATAAATTGGTTAAACATTTTTATTTTACATCACATTCAGGTATTAATTGCATAAAAAGTTCACCTGAGTCTTCAAAATCAGAAATTTTTGTTATTAATTTGCTATAGAGGTTAATTTTAGCATATTTTTGGCTCAAAAATCATGCATCCTTTTGCTGGAGAGCAGGGGGCAAATGTTGTATGGGATGTGGATGTGAACTTTTAAAGTATATGTCGAGATGAATATAATGACATTTGGCTGAATCATCTTATTCCATGAGTAATAAACTGAAGAGCAAATGCGTCGCAAGAATATATATTAACAGTCGTAGCATTTAAGTTTTTGTTTGCATTAGTACTCCTGAATATGTTTAAGAATCAATGAGATAATCCCCATTGGTTATACTTATTTTCCTCTTTTTGTCGATTCTACTTTTTGAGTCCTTCAGTAGAATGTAAAATAATGTATTTATGTTATAATTGATGCTACATAAACATGCCACAGATGTCACAAATAGGCCATTTTGAATTTTACTAGTCAGTTTCCAACAATTCTTTTCTACTTACGTCACATCTGTATTTATTGGTGTTCTTAATCAAATAATTATGACACAATATTAATGTCCAAACAACATGATTGTAGCAAGAAGTCATCAATGCTTGACTCTACTTTTTAAACTTAAATTTAAGGAAGAATCATGACACTGTAGATGAGTGGACTCTTAGAGGTGACTAAGTTGTATTCCTCAAAGCGAAACAGTACATTTGGATTATCTTGGATAAACTCTGAATCTCTGACACTGCGTTTGTTAGGAATCTTTGTGATTTTAATTATATATTTAATAACTTTTTTCTCTCATAATATAAATTGACGGAAAAATTGCCTACAATTTTGAGTTTTATCATCTTATATATTTTTTTAAAGTGCTGTGAATTGTATTCTCATAATTGGAATATGGATATCTTAATGGACGACAGGAACAGTGAACAATTTCCATTGGCATTTTATTAATCAATCAATTTTATTCTCAAAATATTAAAATTTTAATATTTTCTGAATATTTATTTTATAATGAAAACTTGACCTATGTACCATATATATCTAACGTATGATCAATTTTATACATATAGATGTTTCTCCCAATACTCCTATATCTATTATATATAGATGCTTCTCCGGTTTCATTCATGTATATAGATAGATAGAGAGGATACAAATTCACAGGCCAAACTACAAGGGTCATTGAGTTGAAATTTTTATGACGTATTGGCCATAACGTCTAACCGCCAGAAAAAATGCGATTTTGAACCTCAATGACATGGGTTCAATTCCAGAGGGCCCAAAGTCCCGATTTTTCCATTTAAATGCATTGCTTCGATTTAACGGAATTAAAAAAAAAATACTTTCATTATAGGTAGAGAATTGAAACTCTAGGAGACTATATTTATGGTCCTTATCTATCGAAAAAATAAATGACTTTAACAGAAAATATCCTGGGTTCGATGCTAGGACGATGCAAATATCTGCCGTTTAAAATACATGGGAGTAGTTTTTCATTAATTTTTTGATGCACCAATAGAAAAGATAGGAAGTTAGCGTACTGTTCCTGGGTTCGATGCTAGAGCTCATTAAAATTTCTCTCATAAGGAATATAAGGGAAAAGTAGGAAGTCATTAGAGGCTTTTGCACCAAATATTTCTGCTTGAATTTTCACACATAGATGGAGGTGGTGATCTTCTGTTGTGCTGCATAGAAAGTATTACCAGAAAGACCCAGGTTCGAAGCCAGTTGGTATATATATCCCCCATTTAATATACATTGAGGTAGTTTTCATTATTTATTTTGATGCACTTATCGAAATAATACGAAGTTTTTGCTTTGCTGGAAGATGTATATTAGGATTCGGTTTAAGAAAAAAATTAAGATAAAACCATGCTGATCCTGGGTTCGATGCCAGCGCACATTACAAATTCTCACATAAGGAATGTATTTGAAAAGTAGGATGTCGTTTGAGGCAGTTGCAACCAATATTCTTTCTTGAATTTTGACACATAGTTAAATATGGTGAACTTCTGTTGTGCTGCATAGTAAGTATCATCAGGAAGACCAGGGTTCCATGCCGGGCCGATAAATTGCCACGAAATTTAAGAATATTATGAATCCTTTTTACTTTCTCCATATACGAAGTATAGAGAAAGTATTGTTTTCATGAAAAAAATCGACTTCGAGATTTCAACGGAAATACATGTTTTGGGGTCCCTAGAACACGTTTTAACCATTTTCGGAATGATGTGTGTGTGTGTGTGTGTGTGTCTCTGTGCTTGTGGGCGCTCTAACGTGAAAACTATTGGTGGTATCAATACCAAACTTCATATATAGTACTGTGGTGTGTGCTGTCAGAGTTGATTAGTTTTTGGAGTAAATCGGTTAACTGGAAGTCGAGCTTCATTCATCAAACCTCATTTCCGGTATTCAAAATATCTCAATAAATATGATATATACGTATATTGTATTACTTATAAAAGTTTTGGAAAATTTAATTTACTATAACTTTTGTATTTAACATATTTTTGTATCACCGGTTAATTAGGAGTAATTCGTGAAAAACCGATAAACTGGAAGTAGCTGTTATCAGCTTTGTGGGCGCTCTAACATGAAAACCATTCATTGTATCAACATCAAATTTCATATATTGTACTTTGGTTGGTGTCGTTAGAGTTGATTAGGTTTTGGAGTAAATCAGTTAATCAGAAGTTGAGCTTCATTCTTCAAAGCTCATTTCCGGTTTTCAAAATATCTCCATAAATATGATATTTAGGTATATACTATTAATTACAAAAGTTTTAGAAATTGCAATTTACAATAATTTTTGTTTGAAACATATTTTTTATCACTGATTTTTTAGGAGGTATTCATGAAATACTGATAAACCGGAAGTTGCTGATTATGTACTTTGTGGGCGCTCTGGGCTCTATCGGCGAAAGGCCAATTCCATCGTTTTTCATCGATCATGTCCCGAAAAACGTTATTTATAATGTTTTTGGTGTCAAAGATAATAATATATATATTAATCACTCATCTTCCAAGTTTAAATGGGATATAGAGTTCGAAATTACTGTCGTAGATAAATATTTACATCTTATAAATGGAGAAAGTCATGTGCTGGCCACATCAGATTTTTTTCTTTTGAGGACCGTCCCGGTATGATGCCGACATGAAATAATTGTTGTCGATCTGCTTAGAAAGTCGTTTTAAGCACGAAAGGAAGGAAAATAGAATACAGATTCTCATTTTGGTTGTCAAATATCTTGTTCAATTAGAAATTGCAAATATTTCATTAAAATATGTGAATATTCTATCAAAATTTCGAGTTTGTAAACAACCTATCTTCAACGATCAAGGTGATTGTTGTTTTCTAGCTAATGTATTTATCGGTAAGAACAGATTGAGAAGATATGCCTACTTCAAATTAATGTTAGGAATAAGTGATAGATTATAGGAAGAGAGAGAATTTAATGAGATATCTGTAGCTGCAGCTATGAAGGATATACTGTTGAAAGGCGAGTTGTCAGGTTGTAGCAAATCTCCAACACCATATTCCGTGATCAGAGATGTAAAGCAAGTATATGTTTTGTTGTATGCAGAATGCAATAAGTAATTCATTGCATTTTTTTAAGTGCTTCCACTTCATATACATTTGCTATTTTTCTGTTATTGGTGTTGAATCTCTGCATCTGTTTAGGCACTGTGACTGCATTTGAGTTATTTGATTGAGCCCCATGTTACGCATTTTAGCATTGGGGCACAAGTCAGCTCCGTAATACACTTACTTTCCGCAAAGAATATTTATTGGTTGTTTTAGAGTGATATGAAATATATTTCTTTTGTGTTGGTTCATTGATTCTGATATCCATTTTTGCCTTTCCTAAAATATCTCCCTAAACATGATGCTTCTTGTCCTAATGCTATCTTCGAATATATTTTTATTATCCTCAAACAAATGTTGTCTTCATCAAAGAAATTGTGCATTCAAAGGATATGAGTTCTTATAAATAGATGTCTTTGCAAATTTTATTATAACTATTTTGCTTGTTTATTGGTTGGAAGTAATTATAGCCTAGCATTTGCTATCTAGCTAAAATAATCAGGCATGTTTAACGATCAAGTCTGTAACAATAGTATTTATCAATTTAAATTTCCCCCTTGAGAATCAATGAGCACTTCAACTAGTCTTCTGTATGACTATATATGCAAAATATAACATAGTGTGTGTGTGTCTGTGTATGTTTACTAAATACTCAAGAACCAAGAGTTGCACAACTTTGAAATTTTCTATGTTATTAAAAGTCAAACGTGAGCAGAGCTACTCTTTCTTTCCCAGAAGTTGATGGTTTGTACCCAGATGGGTGAAAACGTTTTTTTAAGAAATACACGTCAAGGTCATTTTTTGTTGCAGGGTTAATTTGTTTTTAAAAATTAAATTAGAAATAATAGTTGTAGGAAGTCAAATTAAGCACCAATAGAAAGAGAATAGAATAAGGATTCTTTTTGTGGTCCTGGAATATCGTTTGCGATTCATGTTTGTGCACATTTTGATAAAATACGTGATTGTTGAGTCCCCAGTTCATGTATTTATTGGTAAGAACACATTGAGAAAATATGCCCACCTCAAATTAATGTTAAGAATAAGTGATTGATTATATGAAGAGGGAGAAATTTAAAGAGATATTAGTAACTGCAGTTATGAACAATATACTGTGAAGAATCGAGCATAAAAATATACAAATACAAGTATTTTAGAAAGTTTTTCAAATTTTATGGAAGCATCTGTATCAACCAAGTTTTTTTTAATATCAACAAAATTTTTAACTCAATATTCCATGGGATAAATGGGTTTATAGCAGTTTGTTAGATGAAATGGCTTTCTCTCGATCAATACAACTGAGAATGGGTGTAAAAATCCTAAAAAAGGTAAAGTAAGTTTATGTTCAGTTGTTTGGAGAGTGCAATGAGTTATAAAAATATATTCTAATATTTAGTTGACTTTGTAGACTTAATTATTTCTTCCATTTCTTTGTTTATTGGTTTGGAAATAATTATAGCCGGGTATTTGCTATCTACCTAAAATTATGAGGCATTGATACGATCAAGGTTGTTACAATGGTATTTATCAACTTCAATTCCCCTGCTGAGATTCAACTGCTATTTCCGCTACTATATATATAAGCGATCGAAACTCTAACCATGTTCCACAAGTGTCATTGACTTAAAATTTTTACTACGTACTGGCCACATCATGCAATGGGCAGAAAATGTGTGGCTTTGAACCTCAGAGCCATGGGTTTGATGCTAGAAGGCCCCAAATTCCCAATTTTCTCTATAAAGATCCATTGCGGTGATTTTGAAAAATGTGGAACTTCTGGGCAAAGTAGAGAAACAAAATTTAAGGGATTTCTGGAAATTGTGCATATCTGATAAAACAAGAAAGATATCTTCGACGATTATCTTTGGTTCGACTCTAGGTCGGGGCAAATATTCTCCCATTCAAAATGCATTGTGCAAATTTTTAAGATATTTAAAAACTGTTCTCCGATAACATTGAAGCTTGAAACTTGGCATGTAATTAGGGATCATAAACATTTTATATACATTGTTCATCGTTTCCCTAATGGTCCTCGGTTTGATCCCTGAGAGCCATTTACATTTCTTTGTGCATCTCAAATGAAGATAACGATGTGTTATTTTAGGACCTTCCTGGTAAGATATCGACCTCAAAATTTCAAATATATAAGTTATATATCTACCACGGAATTATATGTATTCCCTCCTTCCTTTGATCCTTGGATATGGAATTCAAAATCATAGATTTCCCAAAAAATGCGCTCTTCCTTATATATATCTATAAAATTGTCACCAATTAGGTGTGAGTTTGCCACCACGTTGGTGCTGATTTCACTTTTTTTAAATAAATTGCTGTAATTTTTAAGAATATTTCCTTATTTTTTGGGGGACCTTCTCGATAAATTATAGACATGAAATTTGTATAATTAATATGCTTACAAAATGCAAGCAACTTTTACTCATAAATACATTCATAGGGGATCACAATTCTAACTATGTTCCACAAGTGTCATTGCTTTACTAACATCCTACGACTCTGCAGAGCTACACCGAGCAATTTTCATCCAGCTCTTTTCACAAAAAGTAGCACTAATTCTTTGGAGATGTTCTACTTACTTTATTGGATACCTTAGAGCAAACCTAAAATTATATCTTGACTTTTGAAAACTGTATTGTGGTTAATATACTCTACCGCTATAATTTGTTTTTGTTTCAGACTCATGTAATACTCATGCACATATATTTGTTGTATAGCTTAGATTTTTACTTTACTCTTATGCTTACCTTTATATTGATGGGTGACACTAAGTATGTCCATGTATCCATTGCGCGACTCAGTCTAGGAGAGGTTTCATTATCACTGAATGTACTCTAGATGATAGTACTGATTCTTGGGTCAATAGATATGTCTCATATTCATCTGCTGTCACAGAATAATTTATGTACCAAGTCCATGGCATTCAAATCTGTAATAGGAAATTTCAAATTTACATACCCCTTGAATTGAAACAGCTAAGTTGATATTTTGTGCATGGAACGACCGCAAGGGCCCTATTCTGTAACTTGTTGGTTTGGAAGCAGTTGGTTCCATTTTTCACCAAACCGACTTGAGAGGATTCCATGCTCACTCACCGACTTTGCCTCTGTATGGTATTCTGTAAACAAGTCGGGCACAAAACAAGCAACTCGAAGCCAATCTACCGCCCCAACCCACTTTAACGGGAAATATCCGAATATTTCCGAAGGAGGCAGTCACATGCTTTATCTCAACCAATAAGAGTGCAAACAAGTAGACAAATGAAGAATGAAACAAGGCATGTAAAAGCAGATGCAAATATTAATGTTATGGATGAAATAATAGGCAACTAAGATTTGTTGTTGTCCTTTGTTGATTTCATACTAAAGTTTTTAAAAGAAATCTTAAAGGGAAGATACTATGATTACATTAGTTAGTTCATATGGTCTTAAATGGTTGATCTTTGAATCCTGGATTGCTTGCGGAAGATTTTCTAGTGCCCAAATTCAAACACAAGGATACTTAAAGGTAAAAAAATATTGATATCTAATATACTACTACCCCTATAGTGAATCCCTAAATTTCATAATTCTATTAACTGGAATTCCGTGCATGATTTCCAGAACTTGGTATCAGTGGAAGTGGTAGAAAATTAGTAAGTAGTATCCTTGATACACTCTCTGACTGATCTCTTGGAGGTTAGATTTCCTCGAATTCCTTAGGTGCTTCATACAGTTAGTGTTGGAACTGTTGCTGTCTTCAAATCAGTCTAGTATTGGTCGGCAAGTAAGACCTCCATCCATATAAATGGATAGGTATCTTTTCTTTTTTTAAATTTTCCATATAAGCTATATCCTCTAATCTCCTTGTGAACCGAAGTACAGCAACTTTCGGCTGTGCACTTCCTTGTGTCTAATTAATACTTGTATGTAGTTTTGCCTGGATTATATACACTCTATGAATTTTATTCAATTGTGTTGGCCTTTCATGTAATATTGAAATATATGATTTTATTGGAATCTAATAGTAAAATTGTGGTTATTTTTAAATGAGCAAAAAGGATACTATCCTCATCAGTTAAAAGTAAATCAATATATGTTTAAAAATTAGAGAATAGCATCCCAAGAAATACTGTGCCTTAGTTTTATCTATTTCTCTTTTATTTATAGTTTTCTTCAAGCGTAATGATTATTTTTCCATAGTCTATTCTTGCACAGGACATAATAAAATATGTAACGGATGTCAAACGTTTCCCAACATTTTACCGAATGAATTATTGATGGTTATTTACATTTATTATTAAAAGATTAAAACATTTATTTTATTCCATGTCCTTAGACAGATGCACACTCCAAGAATCGTAGTACATCCATACGTACTATGGCATACATCAGTATGCATATAAAAGCAAGAATAGCATTCATTTTATGCGATTGTATGTATTATTACAGCTTTATTTTACATTCTGCTAATTATGGGCATTCAATTAATGCATTTTCCTTGATGATATTGTTGAATATGCACACAATTGGCACAGTTAGCTGCAAGCCAACTCACCCCCATCGACACCGACACATTGTAGTAGTAGTAGTATTGTTAAAAGTGCTTCGATAGCTTAGGTCATTTTGCACATTGGCTCCCACCGGGAATCGAACCCAGGACCGACACATTTTGGCAGTCAGCAGATTCCACTCAACTTCACCTACGGTAGCTTGCCCTCATACCATCTCTGTAGCTTACAGAATACCATTGAGCTCTCTTGGACTTGGTTTGGGATCACAACTGAATTAGAGGCTACCGTACCAATGGGAAATGAGTTACAGAATAGAGCCCCAAAAGAAATTTGACTATGTATCAGTTGGGTCTACAATAACTGGTCTTTGCACATGTCACCATTTATAATTCATGTAAGATACAAAGTGCTATGTGGCCTGCTATGAATTACTTACCTCCAACCCAACTATACTATGGAATAGTCTATTTTGTTTAGAAACACTGGTTCTGGCCCACCGTCTCATGCCATATTTATATAGGTATAATTGTTATTTAGCATGAATCTTTATTTTCCTCCATGATCAGCCTTAATCTTGTGACACTATGAATATATTCATATATTGTCTTATTTTCGATCATTGCATTTCATCAATCCTCTTTGAATTTTTGATATATTTATACTGACCTTACAAGTTTATCATGTAACAAATACATATGCTCTAAGTTTCCGTTTCATTTATTACAAATTTATTTCTGTTTATATTTAAACAACTTACACCTTTCATATTTTCCTGATTTCGGTCATTTCATCTTGGAAATGGGCTTTTGAGCAACTAACATATAAATTCTTAAGTACACTCTGTAGAAATAGGTCAAGGTTTCCATTCTTTTTGGAAGTCCCTTCTGAATGAGACTAAGATCCAATTTGAATATGCTGGCCAATGACATTGTCGCAAGTATTATTAAATCCATCTTGCCTTACAGGAGGTGAGGCTTTCAATTAAGCCTTTTTCACGGTAAGCCCTTTTGGAATAAGATTCTCGGGTATTGATAACATTTCTTTCTATACTAACAATATAATTTTAATGCACTCGGAATTCATATTGTTAAGGTTTTATTTCAGAATTTGTTATGTTGGCAGCGAAGGAAATGAAAGAGGAATACTGTGATTTGGTAATATCATTAGCATGCTTATTCAAAAAGGTAATAAAATTGTTGAACATTACCAATATGTTAGTATACTAATGAATATATATATTATCAATGGAGTATATCTAATTTTTGTTACATAAGAATATTCAGAAATACTTAATATCATTGCTATTATTACTGAAATGTATTTATTTATTTATTAACAAACATCAACACACACCACGAAGCCAATTACTGCTGATGATTAATAAAAGGAATCTTCCCGAAAATTAACTTGTACTTTTATGAACACGTACAGTGTTTACTTATTTGTACATATGTTCCAACTTTTTCTTGATATTGGATGATCTTCTGCTGAGTATTCCTTAGTTAATACTAGTTTCACTACATCAGCGTTTTCTACATCATGCTATCCATTTAGTATCTTATTTTGCTATGTTATAATTACACAGGCTGACAAATTTTACCATTAGTTTGATAACATGGATCAAAACAGCGGTTCTCTATTAATTTTGTGTGGCTGATTATAGATGTGAATTCGAAAAATTCAAAACATGCACAAATTTTGTTATAATGACTTATGCCTTTTCATTAACCATAATTCCACTTGTGCCAACACCGCAATTATCATGTTAGAGTATTTTTTCTTGTTTCATCAATGTTGTACGAAATGCTAAGACATATTATATGAAAAGGGAAATATTATCGACATTTAATGCATAGTTTCTGTAAGAAATATAAATGAACATTGAACTACCCTTGAACATGGCTAAAAAAGTCTGCTAAAACATTAACTGAATCCCTTTTCTGGCTAACTTCTTTAGTTTGTTTGGTGTTGAGCCTTCCCTTAAGAAAAACTATAGAATTTTCAATTAACTAAATATTTACAGCTGGAAATGGGAACCCATTGACGGATTCGAAGTTGGAGCATTTCTATCAGTAGTTAGTGTCACATAACTGTATTTTGCCTAAAATCGACAATGACTACTTGGAATGGAATGAAATTGTAGATTAGAATAAAGGTCTTTTTAAGATCTTTAATGTGAATGTACATGATGTCTTGTAAGTTTCAAACTCTTTGAGAAAAGAGCATTTTAGTGAACTTGCAGGCACCGAAATCTACATGATTTTGGAGACCTTGTCAACTCCCCATTTCCTTACTCTCTGAATTTGGTCTAGGAACAAAAATCAAGTGAAAATATATTCAATTTATGAATTGATAAACATTTTGGATGCACAGTTAGATTGTCTAAAACCTAAAAATATAAAGATAAAAATTAAAAAATCAGTTACTCTGTTTCTATAATGTTGATGCAAAATTCTAAAAAACTGTATTTGGTGAACTACTTTCCAAAACACTGCTGCATTTACCTGAAAAAATGCATGAAAAAACAAGTGACAACTTCAATGTTACCAAAATCTGTTCGGCCTGTGTTATTATATAAATTTAAGGAATATTTTCTCTTGCCAATCAACTTTTTGAGCGTAACGCTTAAGAAAGAAGCAAATACACTTTGTGTATATTATGTGCACATTTATGATACTTAAATAAATTTCCTAATTAAAAATACATCCAGGGTTATATTCTTTTTATTTGTGAATCAGCTGTAGGTATTGACAGTATTGGAAATTATACAGGAATATTAGAATTTAACAAGGCCATAATTGTACTATCTCCAAAAAGGAACAGAATTATTTGTGCAAATCTCTTTCTGAATGTATTTCTTATCTAAAGAATATACTTAACATCATATCATGTCATTAATCTTAAATATTGTATTTCAATTCTATGGATATTTATTTGTTTATAATCAGTCAAGGTAAAGATCAGAAGAGAATGAATGCTTAAAAAAAATGTATTCTTTGATATCTAATCTAAATTGGGGATTCACTTAATGGTTATTTAATTATTTCCAGAAATGTTTGCATTTGTTTTGTCCAAGCCACAATACTTCAAATTTTGTTTGAAATAAGCTGAATTTTGTGCAGTGTTCCACAAGTTGACAAGATAATGGATTCAATGTTAAAGGATATCAGCTTTGAAAATCAGATTTGTACTTTTCTGCAAATGTAGATATTTTTAAATTACAGAACACTTTATGGGACTTAAAAATAGTGGGGAAACAGCGTTTTCTGATAATTCATTCCTAAAGGACCAGTTTTATACCAGCCTTTCTTACATCACTGTATACATAATCCATCTAATTTAGCTATGGGATAATTTATAAGTATATACAGTAGAACCCCGTTTTTACGAACCTCGATTTTACGAAGTGACACAGTTTTACGAACCATTCCGCCGGTCCCGATCTTTGTACATGTAAAATGACCTCGGTTTTACGTAAAACCTCGATTTCATGTTTTACGAAGTGAGATGCCGGTCCCTAGGAGTGAATGAACCCCGGTTTTACGAAGTATTTGAAATTGTTTTGTAGCACTGAGTTCAATACAATGGGATGACGATCGCCGTAAACAGTAGCAGCCGAATCCAGATTGTCTACGTTGGGAAGACCCTCATCCCATGTATTTTAGATGAGAAAATGTGAAAATTTCGTGGGATACAAAAATTTTGATTACAGTTTTCGCGAAATATGATAGCTTATAAGACGTAGCCGTGCTCTTCTTTCTTTGTTCATCAAGCCTTCTGGTAATATCGCGAATCTGCGACGTGGGATCGTATAGATCAGCAGTTTCCAGGAGTATATGGTTTCTATTTGGACGATAGATTGAGAGAATAGAGGATGATAAGAATTTGTTTTCGACTTGGGGAGTTTTTGGCTCAGGTCTTGGCTGCTAAATTGGAGTGCGACAACTTAAAATTCTTAATGCTGCTGCAGGGATTTCGGATTTTAACTGGCTAGTAAAAAATTGAAAAATGATGGTTGGATGATGGACACCCTGAAAAATGTTGGTCTCCAAGCGAGGAAAAGTCGTGCGCGTTCAGTCAGAATCTCTCTCTGCGCGAGGTGGCCTGTGTTGTGATATCCCGTGTGCCTATCAGTGAAATAATGGATAAAACATCGCTGACCAAGAAAAAGAGGAAGTCCCTGAGTTTGGTCACCAAAAGGTCAATTGTCAAGGAAGTACGTGATCGCGGGCAGACAAAATCAGAAATTGCTAGGAAGTATGGCATATCTTTATCTACATTGGCAGCAATCGTCAATTCAAGGGAAAAAATTTCGAGTCACGCAACAACATCATTAAAAACAAAGTACGTCTCATCGTCGCAATTTGATCAACTTGATAGGCAGCTGTAAAATTTTTTTGAAGTGTCGTGTGTGCAAATTGCCTGTAAGTGGACCAATTCTGAAGGAGAAGGCTCAGATTTTGGCTCTTAAACTGAAGTGCGATAACTTTAAAGCCTCAAATGGGTGGCTTGATAGATTCAAGAAAAGATACGGAATCACTTATTAGTTATTTTAAAATTAGTTTAATTAAAGAATACTTAATTTGTAGTAATACATCATTATTTATTAAATTTTGATGCATTTTCAATACGTAATTTATTAATTGAAAGCATTTTACATCGTTAGGTAAGAATTTGTGACGCGACAAGATTGTTTAAAGTACCCGCGAGTAAGTAGCTCTCAAAAATCACCGCTAAACGTCAGCATAGTAGAACGCATATAAAAAAGAGGGAGCTTCAAATTAACTTAAGTAAAGTTCTGAAATGACTTAAAATATTTACGAGCTAGTTTCTTGGAATTAATGGCTGTGAGTTTCATTCACTGTGACTTATTTGAGTCTCCTAGGCCTTGAAATAAGGTCTATGCTATAAAGGGATTCAGTATAATCGTAGTCTAATTTAAAAATCTTTTCCATTTGAAGCAAATATACTGCAGATTGGCTCCTGGAGAACCATGTGGGTAACGCTCGTGACTCATGAGGAATCAGTTCTGATTTCAAATCTTGGTGGGAGCACATGGGCAAAATCACCTAAGCGCTTTTAACGAACTACTACTACTATAGTGCACACAGATAATTGCATGTGATATCTATTGTTTTCTTCCTGAATGAGCTTGTGACTTTTATTTGTAACAGAAATTAGTTCGATTTCATCCTCATAATTATTTGACAAGTTTATACCAGCATAGTTTAGCTTTCTGTAAACACAGCTTTGGTACGCATACATTTGTTGCTGATCAAGCCTCTGATGTACCTCCATGGACATTGTTCCATGCTGTGCGAGGAATTGCCAGAGCATGGGACAGTGTCACTGCAAAGACTATTTCCAACTGCTGGAGATCAGCTGGTTTTGGTGACACATCAATTATAGAGACAGAAGAGTTAGTGGAGGTTCCCACACTACAAGACCTTCTTAGTAAGGAAATGGCACAACTAAATCAGTACATCCCAGATGCATACTCTCATGCTGAGTCATATGTCAAGTGTGACTCTCATGTGATGACGCATAACTGCAGTGAATTTAGTGAAGACGAAGAAGATGAGGATGAAGTGAACTTAGATAGCTCTTCTACAAGCAATGAAGATGACCCAGAAGCACCTTCCCCCCCTACAAGGGATGAATTAAGACACTCTATAAAAGTGCTTCACAATTTTCAGATGTTTACTGATGGCGTACCTGATTCATTCAATAATTACCTTTCAGGTATAGAGAAAATCACCTCATATTTCATTGAAACTTCCAAAAAACAAAAAAAATTGATGATTATTTTAAAAAGTAAAACGTTTAGAATTTTTTTCTGTTGTATTAAACATTAAACTGGATGTATAATTCATTTTGTTGAAATATTACCTTCCTTTCAATCCCATTTAACTTTATGCACTGTGTTACTGAAATTGGATTGGTATTGTAGAGATTTCGATTGCTTGAAAGAAAACCTCAAATTTACAAAGCCCGAATTTTACAAAGTGCAAATTTTTGGGTCCCTTCAACTTCGTAAAATCGAGGTTCTACTGTATATTTGTATGTATGACTGTGCACATTTTAGAAAACAATTGTTAAATAAAATTGCATTTTTCAAATCATATTTTGGTACAAAATATAGAAAAGTACATCTTACACTCACTTATCTTGATCATATTCATGACTGTGATGAAACGCAAGCTACTGTGGTATAGCCTTTCTCTAGTTCTTGGTGACTAATGGTGGTATGGAAAACGCTCCAACTGGCTTTTGGGCAGAATACTTTACATCTCCAAGACTCAGGTCAAAACAAGGGTGGTTAAAGGAAAAATTGACAAGCATTTAAACAATTGTCAAACTCAAATACTTGATTGTAAGGATATCCTGATAATTTTCGAGTGATTTAAACCACGATTTTAGATAAATTTCAAATGATATGTAAGTGAAACAAAGAAGGTCTAGGTATATTTCAATTAATGGAAATCTGAACTTTCTCAGTTTAAGATATATTTAAATCATCCATTAATTATCAGTATTTCCAATCGACATACATTTATTCATTACAACATGATATTTGAAAAGTTCTTTCTTACCTTTGTGGTTAGTATTGACTTTTTGTTTTTGCTTACAGTGTTTATCGCTCTGTAATTGAAGTTCATGTTTTGTTATGTCTCTGTGGATTGGATTTTTATAGAGAGAGATTATTACATAGCCGTGAAAAGCCATTCTCTGTTTGGAGTTAGTTCAGTCAGAATTGTATTAAACTTTCATACCAACCCTATTTACCACCATACACTGTTGTTACAAAACATATTGATGATAACCAACCAAATTTACTCAATCTATTTCCAATTGGAATTGCGATATGGAGAGGTGAAATACAAGTTAATTAAGCTATGAAAAAAATTGAGCAAGTTGTCACTTATAAATCACATTTTTATGGAATAAGAATAATTTATTCTTCACAAACAGTTAATGAACGAGATATGTTGATGGTGTATGGACTACCAAGCTGGACATTCAGAAAATGCATGTGATTATGTGGCTGTTTTTTAGTAAATTTAATTCCTAATGTAGTGATTTATTTTACTTGAATTTAATGGAACCTTTATATTGCATTTCTATTACATGGGGTAAATGTTAAAACACTCCCTAGTGTAGCTAATAAGCAATTATTGTGATGCATAAGCTGTAATGCATTTCTGCAAATATCATATTCTGCAGTAAAGGTGTTAGTAAAATGCATGTGTGGTATATGACGGTACAAATTATTGCAGCTTGCTTGTTTTCCTCAAAGTGAATAATTATATATAGTAACTAGCTGAAATGTCCATTGATTCTCAATGGAGAAATAAACAATGATAAATACCAGCGTAACAGACTGATTTCTCATTGTAACACAGACTTCATAATTGTAGTAAGATTGCTTATGGCAGACTATAATAATATGAAATGCAATAAACAAAAAAGTTATAATATTGTCTATATAACCACAATAGTTCAATATTTTATTTCATATCTTTTGAATGAATAACTCCTTCACTTAAGACAATATTCATTTAAGAAATATAAAAATATATTATAAGATCACATTATTTTATTGATTGTATTTATTTTTCCTGAGTATATTTCTTATTGAAATTGTATTTTATAATACTGTTAAAATGTTTCTTGTAAACTGTCAATGGGATAACACTCGTAATAAATATATTATTATTATTATTATCTACTATGTTTTAGATGCACTGAGGCAAGATACAATATCAGTTACTATGAAATAAGAGCATTGAGAATGAAAATATGTCAGTCCACATCATGAACTGGAAAACCTCTTCTCAGCCAATTCTCCAGATATAAGTTGAGGATAGTGCTTTTGTTAGATCATAGATATACATTACAAACAAGCATTTACTAGTGGTATGTAATGTTTAAATGAAAACATAAAGAATTGTAGGAATTACGATTGCATGATGAACATATGATGAAACTTTAAGATTAGCAAAAATCATAATGTAATAGTGAAATGTTATAGCTATTCAATAAATGTATTTTGTTGATTGTAATGTTATAGCTAATTGATATATGTATTCTATAGTAGTTTTAAAGTAACTATATTGTAATTATCAGTGTATAATATATTGTATCACTGTGCAGAATGGATATGTGCTAGTGTAAAGTAGGATTTTATAACTATACCACTGATAAAAAAGGTAATCATTCTGCATTACAAAGGAAATATTGTGCTAATTATGATTTTATTATTTGAAGATGTATCTTAGTTTATAATTATATGACTTTACTAAGTGAGTGATCAGTCCGCTTACTTTATGAAGAATTAGCTTAGTATATGATTACTCTTCTTAGTAAGTGATCAGTCCACTTTCAATGTGATGAGAACACAAAGGACGTTTTATGATGATTATCTTTATACTCATATTATTTGGTGAATTTGCTTAATTTATGATGACTTTGCATAATGAGTGATGACTTATATTGATAACTACACTTAATTTTGATTCTATCAATTCTGGGAAGGAATCCATTAGTTGAGAAATACACTTGAATGAGCATTTTGTTTGCTAATACTAATGTTAAATAAAGAAAATATGCTGAGATGTACCTTGAGGAAGAAACATAGGATATTAGCGTAAATTTTCACATCAAACAATAGAGCTAAGCATTAAAATAATATGTGCGAAAAACTGTGGGGTTTTAGGAAAATACGATGAGGTAGGCTCGGCACATTTGGGGTAGTAGTGTTTTTAAGAAACAACACTGAAAATATTACTTAGGAACACAATTGCTTTGGAGTAACGTTGGAAAAAAAACATTGCTATGATATAATAATAATGTTTATTATGGGTTTTGACCCATTTACAGTTTAAGAATCATAAATATATATGTATATAAACATTGAATACAAAAAGCAAAAATAAATATAAGAATACAAAAGTAACAAAAGTTGAAAAAAGCTATTGTCAAACATAAAATTGTTACAAAGCAATTTAGTATATGACATGCACAAAATTATTTTACAGAATGTAGAAATAAAGCATATAAAGTAAGTGACATAAAAAAATGTGAATAGAAATTTAACGAATTATAATAAGAAAAAATATAATAATACATACAAGTTTAATTCACAGTCATCACCAAAAGAATAATCTTACCCATAGGAAATACAAAGTTTAAAAGAAAAATACCACAGTATCTCAAACTCTCAATTTTCTTTTTAATGATGCAAGACTAATATTATGTATATCAAATTTATCACACAATAAATTACAGTTTCTCATTGCTTTAAGTATAGGTGAATTGTGAGAATAATTCTTTTTTGTATGCTTGGTTATAAATATTAAGTTATTCTTTGTATTCTTTTGAGGAACACGAAAGCTTAGCATGTCTGTAATTTCACGTGAATCCATCATATTATTTAGAATTATATAAAGAAAAATGATGCCCACATGGTCATGTCTTGTATCCAAGGGTAGTAGTTGTAGCTCCAATGAGATATGTTGCTAGTCAAAAGTCTTGTTAAATTTATAAGAGATTAGGCGAAAGAACCTATGTTGCACTTTCTCAATAGCAAGCTTATGAGAATTATAAAATGGAGACCACACAATTGAACAATACTCCAGAGTAGGGCAAACCAGTGCACAGTACAGATAGATCAGGGTGTCCCTGTTATTAAAATCTCTTGTAATTCTATGCACAAAACCAAGTGTTCTATTAGATTTTGCAATAACATTAACAATTTGAGGTTGAAAGCTAAGACAAGTATCTAAAATCACCCCTAGATCATTAATAGTTTTTACCCTAAGTAATTTATTGTTATCAATGTGGTGATCAGAGTCAATTGCAGAGTGAAGCCTATGAAAGAATATAAATTGGCATTTAGACATGTTCAATATCATTTGATTTTTGTTGCACCATGCAGATAACTTATCAAGACAGGATTGTAAGGTTAAGCAGTCTTCAATGGATTTAATTCTATGGTATATCTTTAGATCATCAGCATACAGTGAAAAGGATAAGGGAGGTATATGTTTGCCAATATAATTTATAAATAGGTTGAATAATAAAGGCCCAAGGTGATATCTTTGGGGAACTCCAGAAAGAGCTTTAAATCTATATGACTTACACCCATTCACACAAACAATTAACTCTCTATCATTAAGGTAACTAGTAATCCAATCCAACTTGCATCCACGAAATCTATTTGCTTGCAGTTTGGCTATTAGGAGAGAATGGTTAACTCTATCAAAAGCCTTACAAAATCCGTATATATTGCATCCACTTGGCAGTGATTAGCAAAGGCATTAACAATAAAGTCATGGTAACACAGTAAGTTAGTAGAAGTAGATCTACCTTGGAGAAATCCATGTTGCTCTTTAATTATCAGTTCTCTGACATCAGAGAAAATTTTGTCAATAACTAAGCTTTCGAGTATTTTGGCCAATGAAGACTGTATAGTGATTGGTCTGTAATTTGATACATCTGATTTATTACCGCTTTTATAAATAGGAGTAATGTTGCTAAGTTTAAACAGTGAGGGAAATATTCCACTGCTCAAGGATTTGTTTTATAATATAAAAAGAGGGTATACTAAAGCAATATGATAATTTTATCACAGAGGCTGGGATGCAATCAGGCCCAGCTCCTTTCGATATGTCCAAAGATAGTAACTTCTCATCAATTTCTTTGCATGTTACATGAAGTTTATTAATATTAACATTCCCATTAGGGATTATTTCTGGTATCACAATATTCTCTGGTTTCTTATACAACTGTTAATAATGATCTGCAAATAAGTTTGCTATACTACAATAATCATCTGCTATAGCATTCTCAAGGAACATTCTATGTGGTACACTATTAAGGGATTTTTGGTTTTTCACAAATGTCCAAAAATATTTAATATTCCATGAGATGGAATATTGAATATTTTCCAGGTAATCTTTATAGCACTGCCTTGCTTCTGCCTAGCATTTCTTCCTCCAAAAATGAAAATGATTCTCATCCATTGGGTTGTTTTAAATTTTATATGACTTATGTGCAGCTTTTTTGAGGCAAATAAACTGCTTCAGTTGTTTGGAAAACCATCTAGGGTAGCTTCCGTATATGAAAAACTAAAGAAAGGAAAATACTTAAAAACAAGTAGTACATTTCAATCTTCAAAAGGTTTAGAATTTGTGTAAATTTCAACTAATAATAGTCATAAACAAGAAATTTCGGCCTAAAAAGTTTTCACAGAAACCATTACACACACACAAGCATTTTGTTGCAGAGATAGAGTATTTGAGTAGTTTATGATTATGAGAATTTGCTATATGTGATGCACAGCTACCAATGTCGTTGATTTGGTAACTAAATCTTTATTTACTTATACTTATTGCTACATTTCTCCACTAGTGTATGAAATGATACAATAAATTAAGTTTTGATGCCACATTTCTTCTATCTACGATTGAAATGGCTATTAAGAATGGCTACTTAAGAGTCAAGAACACTGTTGAATTGTCAAAGTGTAGAATAAAATTTTAATTTATCTATTATTGTACTAAATATTAGTTTTTACCAGTTACAAGAGCTGTGGAAATTTCATTTATAGTCCCTAGAGGAAGTTGGTGCTATTCTAAAGGGATTATAACTATCCTTTATAGCGTTAATTGCTGATAAATAGCTCAATCCCAAAATCAAGACGGCATTAGGAATCCATGGAGTTTTTTCGGTGATCACATGAAATATTTGTGCATGAGTTAACGATAGCACTGTTATTTACTGCAGATGTATACCAGCATGTGTCTAGGGAAATATTTAGTTATATGCATTTTGTATAAAGGTTGGGAAAAGTATTGAATGAATATTTGATATATAAATTCTACCCATGACTGCATATTCAGATTGATGACCATCTTAAAAAAGGTCCGACATATCTTAATTTAGGACTGCAAAATGTACAAGAAATGAATCTAAATAATACGGAATTTTAAGTAATGCCTTTTTTTCGCCGATCTTTCCGTAGATTGCTAACAAAAGTGGAATTTTTGTTCAAAATATGGAATGATCTCGGTTAGATCTTCAAAACGAGTCCAATTACTACAAGATTTTCTAGAACTTAAGGCAAAATACAGCCAAAACACTGAAAACAGCAAAAACCCGTTTTCACCGATTTTTCCGTAAAAAGCAAATAAAAGTGGAATTTTTGTTGATATTATGGAAAAATTTCGCTTAATTCTTCAAAATGAGTCCAATTACGAATAGGTTTTCTCCAATTTCAGGCAAAATACAGCAATATAACTGAAATATTTCGAAAAATTACAATTTTTCGCAAATTTTTCCATAATTTGCTTGTAAAAATGCAATTCTTGCTCAAAATATGGAAAGATCTCGGTTAGATCTTCTATACGAGACCATATTCGACTAGGTTTTCTCCAATTTTTACAAAAAATATAGCATAAAAAGTAAAGAATTTCGAAAAAAACCCGATTTTCGCTGATTTTCCCGTAATTGGCTAATAAAAGAGGAATTTTTCTTCGAAATATGAAACAAACATCCTTTAGATCTTCAAAACGAGCTCAAATTCGACTAGGTTTTTTCGAATTTTAGGCAAAATACACCCAAAAAACTCAAAATGTTCGAAAAATTGCCCAGTTCTCTCCGAGTTACTGTCTAAATAGCATGTTTTGTCGTTAATGAGTGAAAACTTGTAAAGGAAGAGAAAAATAGTGACTTGGCTGGGACTCGAATAAAACTTCATTCCATAATTTGAGTAAAAACTTGCTGGAGTTACGGGAAGGAATCTCGATAGTTTGCGAATTTCTGGGCGTTTAATCATTTTTTATAAATTTCACAGACACATTTTGGTGATAAATTTCAGCATGGTTTGAACGCAATTCATTTTATAAATCGACATTAAAACATTGAATTCGCTTCTCTAAGCGCAAGAGAATCGACTGGCTCGGTCATGCAAACTCCGAATACTGGGAAATAAACGTAGGATAGGAAGGGCCTAGCGTCAAGGATATCTTATTAGAGGTTTCGAAAAGAAGCCTCATCTTATATATATGGATAATTTTTACTCCGGTTACCATTATATGACTCTCTATGCAAGATAAAAGAGCCTGAAGAACATTTTGTACCAAACGAAGAGGTACGGAAATGAAGACTGTAAAGAAAGCTGGTGAATAGGTGGTGAATTAATGGTGATAGAAGTAAAATAATCCACCCAATTTTGTGTAGAAAAACAGCTGTAATGGATTAGAGGTGGATAGCAGTTGCTTTGAGAAGTTTTCATTATAATTGACCGCGTGGTGCGTCATTTCGCTTCGTCAATAGTCAGTCCACACCCACACTCCTTTATATTCGTCGTACTAAAAATTGAGGAGAAAGTTGCATTAGGGGGATCCTTATTATAGAAAGTTTGAAATTCTTTCGGTATACCCCCTAAAGTTGTTCCATATGGTTAGAAAATAGATTGTGTAAAATATTATTTAAATTGGAAAATGGATGGAAGTTAATATTTTTCAACATTTTTGGCATTTTTTCGGTCATCACAGGTGATTAGGGAGTCTTCCCATTTTGTAACAGTTTTGATATTTTTATCAATGTATTATAAGACTTTAGCTGTGATTTCAGTAAAATAATAATTAGATCCGCGCAGTACTTTTATAGACTAAGCCTAAATAGAGAGCGCGCGTCATACAAGTGGCGCCGTGCATTCGGCGCCCCCACTCGAATCTATGAATTTTGCCACTTTGTATTCAGTCTAGTATTTATATCTCTAATTTGATTTTAGCATAGTTTTTCTGCATAGCGTAGGTTAAAGACCTAGTTATGCGTTACGTACTTTAAAATTTCGAATTAAACTGTGAACAAAAGGAAGGAAATTGACGCTGTGCCCTCGGCGCCTTTCCTGGAATATGAGACTTTCGCTGCCGTTTATCTCGTCTTGTATCACACCACTAGCTAAAAAATGTAATAAATAATTTCGTTTTTGGTTATTACTGTACGTTCATCTAGCTAAGCAAATCGTCCAAGTTCCAAATAAATGCATGCTAATCACGGAAACCCATGCTCTGTTTTTCGTATCACATGTATGCTAAGCGATCATCAACATCGCCTGGATTTTCATCTAAACTGTTATAACTATCAATAACGAAGCAATAAGTATCGGGAAACTTCTTGAATTACTAATATACTTTTCGACTGTATAAGCTTTTACGATCTATTTAACTACTGGAATGGCATTTCTTCAAAGGGAATACATCTCTGAAAGATGCCAGTTTAAGCAGCTCTCCATTGTAGATTCCGAAAAGATTTTTCTACGGTTATTAAAAAATGGAAGAAATAATTCGAGATTTTGCTGTGGTTTCACTGAGTGAGAAGCTTAAAATACAGCCTTTCGGTATATGTATTCTTTCAGAAAACAGAAGCGAATATCGAAATGGAAACCAGAACTACTGACCGAATTTACTTGATTTGACACTACACGAATCAAATTGTTGGCTCTAAATTGCCATGGAGTAATGAAAACTGGAAATTTTTTAAGTTATCGTTACTTAAAATGCCCAATTCCCTTGGTTATTAAATTGAAACTGAAGACTTATTACTTATAAAACATTTTTGAAAAGCTCTCGGTTACTCAAGATTTACTTGTGTACTGCAAAATTATTGTTACATAAAAATAACATAGGAAAATAGTATCTAAAATCTATATTTTTGATTTCGTTTCTGTTAGTATGTTAATATTAAATTTTACAGACATAACGGATCGAAAAGTTCGGTTAATTTAATATAGTCACAATCGACAGTAGGAAATGATATACATTTCAAATGCGTGCAAGCCTACATAACGTCACCTTTAAATCCGTTTTAAGAATTTCAATTTCATGTCTGCATTCGCAAGAGTAGCACGAGCCATAAATACCCATTTCAAGTCTGCTCTTGCTCCATCGGTGTCCAGCATCAGTTTGTTCCGAGTATTAATCTTTTACGAAGATACTTAAAGTGTAGATTATGCCGCCATATTGCCTCTGAAAGAGCTGCTTTAACGAGCAAGGCGTGTTCCGATTTTCACCGAGAGCAGACGACTCTTTCGTCTCTGGTAGAGAATGCAATTGAAAGGCAGCGCTACTTGATAAGTGTTGCCATGACGCCGATCTTAAAAATTCTTCTCTCCTTCAGACATGTTGATTTCTTGCTGACAGAATGCAAAGGGAACAGTGCTGAAGAAATTTGTAGTTATTGAGTCTTGATTCCATCATGAGGGAATGGGACAATTCGGCGCGGCCACTTCACTTTTGGTCATAACCGTGGCGCTAGCCATCAAAAGATGAGATATCCCCTTTTCCGTCCATGTTTCACATATAGTATATAGAGAAGGGCACTAGATTTTATTTGTCTGACTAGGGATTGGAAACGACAGAGTCGAGGCAATGTCCACCATAGTCTTCAGAATGTTTTCACTGCTAATCGTAATTTGACATATACGTTAATTGTATACATTTATCAGGACAACTAGAAAGTGAATAGAGCCTAATCAATAATTCTTTAGTGTGTATCATTCGCAACGTAGGGGAAGTGGTTAGATAATACTTTACCATCTCTTTTAAGAGCTAAACATTTTACCCCATGCATTGCAATCGGTTTAGAGTAATTCTACATATGACTTCAATCTTAGAATCTTTTTTTTTCATGCTGCTCGGAACAACTCTTCAAACTTCTTTCTTTACTTTGGAATAATTTGTTCGTTCTGTGTACTACAGTTTGCATCTAGTATAACCTTTTATTTTTCCTATTTTGTATTTCCATAATATTAACTTACTTTAGATTATTGCTTTTACCTAAATCATGATTTTAACTCTCTTATATAATTATTGTAGAGCGTTGTTTTGGATTGGTCGTGTTTTATTTTGCTTTTTTCTAGGTCAGTCATATTTTTATCACAAGTGTATCTACTTACTGTATTCTCTGCATTTCATTTTTTATCAACTTTCATTATTTGTCTTGATAATATGTCTCGAACATTTCTTGTAATTTTCCAGGTTATTTGTACATTGTTTTCTTTAATTTCTTTTAGTTTTTGCTCTCGGTAGGTTTGCGCAGGTTTCTCACACACCCCTTTTTTGTGGATGTTTTCCTGCAGCGGACATTTTTTCCTGAGCTTTTCTATAGTTTACATCCGCAATCCCTTCTCACATTTTCTTCTATTTTCCACTAAGTTTTCATTGATACATGTAATATACTTATAATAATGTAACAACTTAACGACAGGTTAGATGGAAGAGGAGAGTTTTTAGTCTCAATCTCGTCTATAATAAAGACCCCTAATAATAATAATCTTCTTCTGTTATGTTGGCAACTGCTGTGAGGATTGAAAATTAAGTGAAATTAGTTTTTGCAAGTATTAAGCTTTCCTGCCTAATGCCGACTATGTTTACGAACGAAATACTTCTAATCGAATTCACAAAACCCATTTAAGTACTCCGGCGTATTCAATAAAATGTCCGCTGAGTGAAAAACGTTTAATTTCACGACAATTATCACTCGGTTCACCGGTTGAAAAGGGGAAATAGGATTTTTTGGTGCTTCGGAATAGGAGTATTACTTATTTCCTTGGTTCTGGGCAAAATATTCCCATTTATCTCGATATTTATATTATTTTGACAATTGTTATGTTCACATTGGACGTGCTCTTGTTGTTTTGAGGTTTTAACTGTCAGAGTAACTGAGCAAAGAAGAAGAATGTAAGTAATGGAAAAGCTCTTTCGAAAGAAAAACACACCAACGAGGAAAAAATAAGTTTAGGGAGAGAAAGAAAATGAAGGGGCGCTATAAATAATGGTATCCGATTCGAATATAATATACTAAATTCAAAACAATGGGATAAGCAAACTTGTTTTCAACTTTATATATTTCGAGATTTCACTCTAATGAAAAGTTAAACCATCTCGGGAACAATTAACGAAAGCCATTAGTCTTTTTAAGATAATGGCAAGAGACAAAGTGTTAATAATGCATCTTCATTCGGGTAAAGCAGTACGATGAACAGTACAGTAGAGAGAAATTCTTCGGGAATAAAGCAAGTGTCTGAAAAGGAAACGCAGTATACTAACGTGGTACATCTTTTAATCAAGAGTCATCAATCCCAAGAATTTCGATTATAAACGAAGGGTTCAAAGTTTGTTTAGTGATACATGCTAAGGAGTTGTTTTCCGAGGTATTCGCTGAAAAGTTTTTAATTTTAAAAAATTTTTATTTATTTGCTGGAAGTGGGTTACATTAATACATCTATAATGAATGTTTTATATTTTATGTGAATGCGAAGTATGTTATTACCGAGATATAGTCTTTCCAAATGGAGACACATTTCTGTCCATTACGTCTCTCGCTCTAAATGTGTCGATGGCAAATATATGCAAGCCTTTGAAGAATGGTGAAATATGGCTGTATTAAACTTCACAACTTAGAGGCTTCGGCTTCAGCGAACAAAGGAGTATTTGCTCGTAAGCACTCCACGGTGTTGGATTACGCAAGCGAAGCTTAAATAATACCTTAACTCACGCATAGTGAGTTTACTCTTCTGAGCTGCGATGCATAAAAAATGAAAGATTTACGTTTTCCCAAAAAGAGCGCTCAGGGGTATTTTCAGGAAAGATTGACCGTTGGTACTGGGCATTAGAATGACGAATGATGAAAGTGGAAGAAAGAAAAAGCAAAGAAAGATCAGTTGGGATAGTTCATTGAAGGATTCATGTGGAAGAAGTATTAACAGTGTACGCAGAATGAATAAAAAATAGACAGAGGACAGTGGGAGGAAAGGAAAAGAGAGATGAACTGGGCAGGGACGATTGCTAGGAATGCATTACATGCATGCAGCTAGAATATTTTTCATCATTCAAACTAACATGTTAAAAGTAATGCGTAGGGTCATTATGAATGAAATTTCTTTAAATACTTTCTAGTAAATATGACCTGCTTAAATAGTAAATTATGACCTGCTTACTACTCAGCAATGTCTCTTAATTTTTAGACCGAGCTCATTTGAAGATATTCTCAAATCGATCCCTTCTTATTCTTGTGAACTCTTTTCCTCTTAACACCTTTCCGTATTTTCATCGTCTACAATTTAGGAATGAGAGCCTTAGAATGAGGCGAAATAAACTTGCCTTTCGCGCATTATTATCGTAGTAAAGTAATACATGATATTTTCCTTCATTTGTGCTTGATCATTTATGTATTTTTTATCATCGATGCTTCATCCCTTTCGATAGGTCCGTTAATTCAAATTATTCAGAGTTCTGAATATTTCCACATTTTCTGCTTCTCTATGGAAGTTCCCGTAATGATTATTTTACGAGCAAATCTATAATCCAAGACATTTTCATTACTTAACCTTCATTTTTTAAAAATGGCTATTCATTTTCTGTGGTAAGTACATTCTTATGTACGTGCCATTTCTTCTGTCGTATTTATATCTCCGCTACGAACAGTATGTACATTACACCACATTCATTAACTAGTCATTTCATCAGTTTCCTGGTTCTTTTATCCAATTTCCTCTCAAAAGTGTTTCCATTTACCACAGTTTCCTTCTTAAAATTGTGGTGAGTATTATACGGTTATGCGTGGCACAGCTGCTAAATAATAAATATTGCCAACAGTCCCGTCGACAATAACCAGCGTTGGGCCTTTGCGAACCGCAAGAAATCTCGTTTTCAAAACCCTTCCGCTTTTGCGCCACGCACCAATAAGGGTTAACGGAGACATCCACTGTAGCTTGCTTTCAAACGGTATCTATTCAGAGCAAACATCAATTTAAATAAGTATAGCACACTACCAAAGGTCCTTCGGCGACCCTAGCGCGCATATCCTCTGCTTGCCGGTGTCACCCTATGTGAATTTCCACGAATTAGTTTCATTTACCATTTACTCAACACGATTCCCATTGCATTCAAGTTTGCCTTTGACTTGGATTTTCTAGAATTAAGGTTGTAAGCTTGCAAGTTGCAACCTTTAGGCCACTAGGGCGACCTTTTCTTCATAAACAAATACATTTACTTGAATAATATAATGACACCGAGTCTCATTTATTTCATCTAGTGAAAATATGACGTTCTTAAGTATTTGACTAACCTAATGATTAAATTCGTTAACTTTCGTAGAATTCAAATGATTTTAGAGTGAGCGCTGAAGTGAGGACATGATTTTATTCGCGATCAAATGATTTCTATTCTTCCAACACATGCGATCCACCGAAAAAGAAAAGCTACCAAACATTGGTGCTAATTGAGCGATTTTGTCTCCCTAGAATCAGAAACTCTTTCCTTTATCCAGCCGAGATTCTCTGTCTCAGTTTCATCTCTCACTGTTATCACTCACTCTTATAATCTTTCACGCCGCTCATCATATATGTATTTTTAATGTACGTGTTTGCGTAATTAACATCAAAAAACATTTACTATAATGGATAGAAGACTCAAAATTTATGTATATTGGTCACTTCAAGGAACATCTGATCCGACATCTTAGTCATGAATTCGAATACGAACCATTTAATTTTCAAACGATCTTTCAGAGACATTCTTTTGCGGTTTTAGTAGCATTTCATTTACTTTTCCAGGAGCTACTAGCAACATTCCCTAAAAACCAAATCGGCATTTCTGTTCCACAATCACATTCTAGACTAGATTTCTGCAAATTAAATGTATTGGTACTTCGTATTTTTTAGCGCAACGCGAGCGCTAACTGGTTCTCCGCAAGGAGAAGTTGTCCCATCCGCCAAAAGACACTTCCGTGTCTCTCACTATTGGCGTGACTCCTCAAAATCGCCGTTAAATAATCGCTTGAATAAAATAAACAGGCCATTCATGGAATGAGGTATTCGAGGGGGAGGGGGATGATTTTGTCTGAGATATCGGGAGGTGCTGAGGATCGAATGGAAGGGATAAAAAGGGAATGCAGTGGGGCGTTGTGCCCGAAATAGAACGCGTGCGAAGGGGAGACGTAAAAAACACGCTCACTTCCCTCCTCTCGGCTTTTCTTTCGCTAATCGACATCCTTCTTCACACGGAGGATTATGCACGTATTTGTGGAGTACACCGGAAGGCCCAAAACAGGGGCGTACAAGCCTTTATCTTCAGCGGCCCTCATTTGCTCTTCTGCAGACTTCGCAAGACGACTCACATTGCCGTAGTTTTGGATTTAAAAACAATTCAGTTGCCTTTACGGTTCTATTACAAAGGTATTTAAAATCATTGCCTCCTTTATTATAATAGAAATTCTACCACTATTAGCTTAAGTTTCACTTAAATTGTCAAAGATTAGCTGAGAGATTGTAATGTTCCAGGAAAGAACCGTTTACCTAGTCATGGCTCATGGGTTGGACATTTGGCATAAAACACTAGCTGCGTTTTCAAAGCTATTTATCGGTGAAAGAGAACGGGATACCTGGAGATTATTAGAGAGAGGATTTGAATTGGTATGCTCTGAAAAATCCTTCCGAGTGGTAGGAACACATTTTTTAATATATGTGATTATTGACTCCTACACCAAATCCCTTGTTGAACGTTTGGGCTTATATCTTCAAAGAAAATTGCGACGAATTATGCTTACCTTAGTGATTCGCTTAACGATTTTATACTGTAAAACTAAACCTTAAATATAGCTTATATTCTCAAAAATACGCGTATTAAAGTGTCGTTTTTCATGATTCGCTCTTAACCATCCCTTTCTCATGAATGAATGCCTATCCAAGCTTCCCACAATCTAGGAACTCACTATATCATGTCTTTCTTCGTGTCACTCCCAGGAAATTCAACTTTATACATTTTCCATCCATCATTTAACCTTCGGTCAATGGACGCTCTTTAGCATACTTTCCCCAAATCCTTATAAGGTATAAGTTTAGTCTTTTCATGTTGAGACAGCCTGTAGCCATTTCAGTTATATTACTTTCTTGACGATATCATGCACTGTAATCAACTGTCTACTTTTGAAGAAAAAGACTATCTGTTGTTGAAACGCAGATATTTGAAGTCGATGATTAGTTTCTAATATTAGCAACTAGCTAGTTGCAGCTATGCTTGCGTGATTACATATATTTGATTAATTTTATTTGGGGAATACGAATGAATTCAGACAACCTCGTGAAAATAGTAAACCAACTTAACGTTATTTTTGGGGAAGATCGAACAAAAAGTCATTTTTTTCATTTGGCCGTAGAAAGTTTTAGATATGCATCCAACATTTATTTTCCAGCTACCATATACTGATGAATAGAATAATTTCCATTTCATACATGATAGAGAAAAATTTATCTCTCATCTACTTTTGTCAGTCTTGTCTATGGCTGTGATGACATGAAAGTTACTGAAGTATAATTGCATTGATCAAGGTTTATGTAGTGACAAGAAAAGTGTAACTTATAGAATCATTTTGGTATCCCCATGTGGACATGATCGACTTATAGCATTCTGGTTCGGTGAGGAAAGCAATAGCAAACTACCTCACTCCTCATTCTGCCTAGTAAACCTCATTCCTCTCTGCAAGCTCTTAGTAGCTTATGTCGGAGGGGGCGAGGCTTAACCGGCCTTCAGGCTGCACACTTTACAAACAGACCAACATTTATCTCCTCGTTCGACGTGGTCGAACACGAATATTTTCCTAGTAATAAGAATGATAGAATTATTTCATATGGGATCATTTCTGTAGGTTTATCTTCTTAAAATGTTTCTTGAAAAACATTCCGGACTGGAATGCCATAGGTAGCAGTGGTCCGGATAACGCTATTTCTGCGCTAATTCAAGACACCGTATATCAACCAATCTTGATATTACATCATGCAATTGCACGGAGATAAACGTAATAGCAGTAAGTTGATTTAGTTATCATGGGATTAATAAAGGATTTCGGGAAATAACGAAATATTCTTGTATGAGTAAAAAAACAACACAAGGTATTCCTCATATATCATAAAAATCATTTAGAAAATGACATTTTTCTCACTTGGTGAGAATAAAATACTCTGTTACAATCTATCACAAATGATACAGGGTTGAGACACATTCATTCCGATCAGTACGTTTCTTCAAATAGACCTTCGAAAAGTCTCTGTGACCCGTTTCAACAAGGCAGTGTTCGTTTTCGAGGCACAACGGGACGCTTAGCACTACTTTTGACTCACTAAATCACAGTCGAGATTCTTCTTTTCGAATCACCATTGTTACGTATTGTGTATTCACTTGACAGTAATGACTACTATCTGTTTCTTGAGCAATTTCAACAAATAACACATTCTTTAAAACGCCACAACATTTGAAAGGGTTCGTTTTTTTAAGATCAAAGGCAGTATAAAATCAAAACTTGGGACCACAAACACTAAACCATCTCTTCGTCGAATTCTAGACAGTTCATTTAATTTGGAGAAGAAGAAAACCTCATAAACATGGCATCAAAATATGTAGTTTTCTCATTAGTGCATAGTACTTCAAATGTAGATTACGATATTGCTTTTCATTTCTCATTATTCTGAACAAAATTAAACATAAGGCAACATCTTGTTTCTTTTCGAAAGAGCTAGGAGTTAAAAACTTCATACTCATTTATATATGGATTCTTTATTTAATTTGTGACTTTAAACTGTCGACCAATCTCTCGCGCGTCTCACTGGTTCGGTAATTAGCGATGTTTGGTTTATATGATCGCCTCATTACACCAATTCGTTGCAGGAGAGTTACTTACTGCTGGTAAGTAACTCTCTGCTTTGCTGCTTGCAATCATTTCCCAAATTTACAACCATTGTTTTACTCTTAAACTAAGCTTAATATTTGAAAAGAAGGGTCAGCTCATTTATGGCTCGTAAGTAAAATTTATCATGAGCTCTTGAGCCAATTCGCGCGTCCATGAAATTTAAATCTCAGCTGCATTTCGGGAACTACTCGGTTCGCATATAATATCATTGTAATACCAAAAGTTCTTTAACGTAAGGAAGTCACGAAAAGTATTGAAGTTTTATACAACCTTGAAGTCTCATATTTAAACAGTAACATTTCCTAACAGCTGACTAAAAAACTGAAGCCATTAGCTTTAATTTAATATTTTGTTTCAAGCTCTCCCGCTCGCGTTCAACGCTGCTGTGATAAATTCTCTCCTCGTTTTAACAGGAGCACTTGACTTCGTGGCTTCTTCATTGAAGTAGTACTTACCATTTGAAACCGTTAAAGAAATACAGGAACAGATAAAATCCATCGTTTTCATTTAGATAGAATTGTCAACAAACACCTCGGTGCCATTCACAAGTAATATCCCACTACAATTGAGTGGAGCGAAAGGAAAAATCGGATGCTAGCGAGCCAAAAGCGGATCGCAAAGTAGTTTCCGCCAAATTTAACACTTCGTGTTCACGCTAATCGCAAACATTTCTTCCGTCAGTGAGGGTTATGCTAAAAAAGCAGTCATTAATCACCATATAGTGGCTCAAAAACAGGTTCCTTAACATAAGGAAGTCACGATCACAACCCGCACCTCCTGATGCACACCTCTGTCTGTGCTTCACCCGAGATTTCTTACACCTCCTGTAAGAAGTACACTCTTTGCTACGCCTCCATCTCTCTCGCGTGTTTGAGCTTCGCCGCAAGATCCGTGAGCACGTCTTTGAACACGAGGGAGTCAATGTTCTCTCCGAGGGTGACCAGAAGGAACCAGTCCCCGAGGCGCGTGTTCCTCACCAGCGTCTCGCACGTCTCCCTTCGGAGCAGACGGAATCGAAGGTTGAGGAGATGCACCCGTGTGCGTGGGGAGGCAATCGCTAGGATGCGCCACATGAGCGTCATCGTGGTGAGGAAGCCGAGGAGGAGGAACCAGAACCAGAGGAAGATGTAGATCTTCTCGTTGACGACGTTGAGGGGGAGGATGCAGACGGCGTCGTGCTTCTCGACCTCTCCAGAGGATCCGAACTTGTGGAAGGTGCACTTGGTCATCCTGGGGAAGATGACGATCATCGGGTCGATTCGGTCCTCCTGGTCGCTGTCTATCCAGTCGATGACCTCGATGCCGTACATGAGGAAAGCGCCGTCGAAGAATCGGTTCATCAGGAACATCTGACCTGAAAAAAGGACAGCTTGTTATCGAATCTGTTTTGACATGAGGAAAAGAATACCGATGTCGGATAACGAAGGCTTTAAGCTTCCTTTTGCTGTATATTGTCTAATAAACACTCTCTGATGAAATAATTACTCTGAATACTGTAGCCACTTTTAAATAGAATTTTATGTATTTAGTGGCAACAGGAAGTTACATACATCATGTTAAAAGTAATAAGGCTGATAAAGGTCTAGTGTCGGATTAAAACTTAATGAGGAATATGAAGTTCGATCGGCAAGATTTTGATGGAAATCGGTTGAAGGAAGAATGTATAGTTTGTTTAAAAATCTATTTAAAACATTCTCTCGGCAAACATGAAAGTCGTAGTACGTCTTGTCTTGTAGACAGCTCACGCGAAAAACTCAGAGGTTACAATATTATGACCTTTTGATTCAAAGATTTGTTCGGATATCATATTATCACTATCATATCTCAAAAGACAGGCCAGCAGAGGAAAAGGAGAATTTAAGAGATTTTAAAGACTTAGTGAGTTATATTCCCTTCAATGTCTTCCGTCCTTCTAGAACGCTAAACCAAAACCCTAAACTATTTCAGTACTTATGGCAATTCCTATCCATTCCTTCAGGGATGTGGTTTTCTCTAATCGAAAAAATAGAAGGTATTGATGGTGAAGTACCTGCAGCTAGCAAGTTCAGGATACAATAAAATTTTACCGTTAACTTTGTTCAAGCCACTATTAGCCCTGAAGTAACGTTCTCAAAAGAATCTCACTCTAAAGGCAAACCATATCACACTTAATCTATGTTTTCCGCCTCAGTTTGAAGGGTTAAAAATATCACTAAGATATAGTAATGCTTGCGCTTGCAGTGAATTGTTCTTCTATATGCTGTAAAAACTCGTAATTTTGTCGCCTACATGTTAAATCCCTTCTTTTGTACTTTTACCATAAAACTAATTTGTATTGGTTGGAGATATTGTTTAGAAAAATCATTTGATAGATGATTGAACTATTCACTTCGAAAATATTTCTTATGGATGATACGCGACAGTAACAAATCACAGATTTATGGTGAAAGTGCCACACGCAAAGTGGAGGCTCGAGGGGTACCAGTGTAGTTAAAGTTGGTGTTGGGGACGTAATATCGCTATTATAGGGCCAAATTATAATTCATTCGTACGAACGTAAACGTTGGAAATTTCTTGGGTTGTACAAGGGTTATATTATCTCAAAATACTAACACTAATCAGGATATAAAATCAAAACGTAAACGATTACCAAATGCTAAATTTGCAGCATTATTGTTAAATATGCCACAACATCTAAGTTAATTTCGCACATGATTTCCCACCGGGAATCGAACCCGGGACCGCTTTCATCAAAGCCACACGTGCTGCGCACGTGGCTATCTGGGAACCCCATGCTACATTTCATAGCAATTTAAGTCTGTGGGTAATTCCTTTTTACGTCTTTTATCCTTTGAGTCTCATTATCATCACGCGATATCCATCGGAACATATTTTTCTCGCAGCTCTCTCAGAACCAACGCATTGGTCCATCCATTCCATAGTAATCAAATTCCATAGTAATACTTTTCTACTATCAACCATCTGGGCTTCGTAACGTAACTTAAATCTTCCTATCCACTTTCTACCTTCCTATTAAACAGTCTTCAGGAAACAATCGCGTCTAAATCCATGATGGCTTAATTTTCCTCCCCTTTAAATCCAAGGTTCTCATAGGTATCACTTTCAATTCCTTCTTCGAAGTAATTTCCCATTTGCGATTGTATTTGCATAATATATTTAAATTATTCCTCTGTAGCATCTCATATTTGAAGTCCCTGTTCTTCTGTTATATGTTGGGATTCCAGACAGTGATTCTCAGACACACAAAATGGAGCTTTCTGTATTTAGATTTTATTGGAACAGTTTGTTCCACGGTTGAATATTAGCGATGTATAATTTATTTTCTGCTGGTTATTTTCGGTACAGTACTCTTTGCATTGCCAATATAGCTTAATAATTCCCTCACAATAACTATACATTCTATATAGATCGAGTCACAATATATTCCTAAACACCAACAAAGTAGAGGACAAACCAATGGACATTTCGCTGTCAGAGTAACAGCATTATGAAGCTTACAAATGTGAAATTATCAAGGTTACTAGTCACCTTTGTAACCTTGATAATGCTGTTACTCTGAAAGCGAAATTGGCATTGGTTTGTCATCTACTTTGATGGTGTTTAGGAATATATTGTGACTCGATCTACATCAATAGCCATCAGCGGAAACCTTAGGATATATACATACTATAATTTACGAATAATAATTTGATTTTCGAGATGAAATAATCTTCTCTGTCAAAATCAATTAGCATTTGTATTTACAGAAGAAAAAATAGCTAAGGATTCAATTTTTGGAATATAAAATCAGAAAATAACTATACTTCTTTGAATTGAGAGAAATTATTGATTCACAAAGATTGGAAGGTGTAAAACCGATGCAAAAAGTGAGAACGATGTGAGAATTGAAAGTTCGACTCACCAACGACGTTGAGAAGCGAAAGCATCTCGCACAGGTAGTACTTGTACGCCCACCAGTTGTGGTTGTTGCGGTTGTCCCAAAGGTAGTCCAGCAGGAGCCGCTTCTTCTGCTTCCTCTCCACTTCAGAACAAACGCCCACATCCAAGTCCATCATCAGCGTAATTATCTTTCCTCCCTCCCACGACTTCCACAGCCAACGAGGAGTGTAGAACATGATCGCCTGAAGACATGAAACGAAACAATTTCGATAGGAAATCAATTGTCAATAATACCTCCGATCTCAGATAACGGAACAATAGATGTGTAAAGGAAACCTAAGTAATCCATATACTTAGAAAGTACTGTGGGTAGGCTTTATAGAAAAATACAATAAAGCTGATGTAAATATCCCAGTACTTGCAAGGGAATCGGACATGGAGTAACACTGTCTAAAGATAACACATTGACACCTTTTAAACTATTTCATACGCTTTTCAAATTGAATTAATTTTTACATCGAACTTTTGCTGGACACCTCGCTTTTAAATGTTTGTCTAATAGAAGACCACTTTGGTTTACAACACAAGCTTTATCTTACCGCTGTATTATATTTTAAATCTTCCTTGTTATAAAATACATTGTGATCGTTCCTTTGATGTTTTGTTACATGGCTTTCCGCATTATCAACTTATTAGAGGTTTAAATCTCCTTTAGCTGTCTTTATTGGCGTTCCTCTTATTCATCGGTATTCCGAGAAAACAAAAATGGACACTGCACTATTTATGGGCACCCAAACGTATTTCGAATGCGATGCATTTATCGTCTGAAGTGAGAATTTATCCCTGCAATTCCGTAACAGTGTTTCAAATTTTCATTCTTTACATCTACTTCTTAGTTGCCTAGAAGTTCCCTGAGAATAAGCAGGTCAAGGTCAAGCTTAGATCTGATGAATATATATTGGTAAATAACAATCAACTCATGGAGATGAATTTATGCGTAAGGTTTATAGCAAATATTCAATCGTAGTTTGTTTTTATTCATTCAAGTTCGTTTTATCTTTCTTGAAGATTATCAGTCTATCGAAGAAGCTATTGTTTCAGAAAGCTTCTTAAAACGTTTCTAAACTAGAACAGATTTTATTTCGCATATATTTGATGTATCGACGAATAAAACATACGGTTCATATTGGAGTAATAGAGCTGTATTTTTGGTGCTTCGACAATGAAGGTCATACCCACCGCCCAAATATTTCTTCTAAGTTCTTAATGCAGGACTCACAGCTTGGATTTTACTTTGGATTATAAAGAGAAGGAGGTGAGGAAAAAGGGAATTCATCAAAGATAAAAGATATTTTACATGCAATTTTATTCAAAGTGTTCAGAAAAGGATTATGTATAGTTTGTAAAATTATAATGAGAAAATTTACGCAACGGTCTTCTCTTTTTTGCATGTATTCACTTAGGATTTGTAACATTTTCAGAGTTCCTTATGTCACCAAAATATAGTTTAGTTGCTCAATTTGTTAAAGTTTATCTCATGACGATACTACTGTCCGTGTAACGGTCGACCACCAAGAGACGGGTCTTCACAATAGTATTAACCATCTTTAAATAATAGTTGTCGTACATACAAAAGTTCCTGTTACCATATTCTGAGGAATGGAATATATCCATTTCTCATTTGATACAGGATAGAGGAAATGGTACCTTTCATTTAATTCTGTTACAGTCTTGATCATGGCAGTGATGAAATGAAAGCTACTCATGAGGCATGAGCTAGGCATGAGTGAATAATTGCACTAATCAAGGTCTCTCCTTATGGATTCCCTAGAAAAGTGTTACTCATTGTGGTTCACTTTCGTGGACATGTTCAGCTTATAGAATTCTGGCTCAGTGGGGAAAGCAAGGGCTAACTACTTCACTCCTCATCCTGCCTAGTAAACCTCATTCCTCTCTGCAAGCTCTTAGTAGATATGTCAGAGGGGGTAAGGCACCAACCAGCCTTCAGGATGAACTCTTTATTATTTATATATTATCTATAGGTATATATATGATTTATTTAGACATATTGCAATCAATTTGACTTAAAATATAGGAAATATATGCGGAGACAAAAATATTAGAATAATTTACATTATATTCATAAAAGGAATTTCACAAACAAGGAAAAACCCCAAGAAGAAAGTAAATCTTGTGAACCCGCACCTGATTGTTACATCCCGACTAAACACTAAAATACCATACCTGTGAAAGTAAGATTTCATTATCCATACTTGAACATTTCTACATAATGTCCATCTTTAAAAAATATTAAATATACATTTCTTTTGTATTATTGTCACTTTAATTTTTCATAAATTCTCGTTCGTTAGTTGTTTTCGCAAAATGTATAGTTTCTGAGATCAGGGATGCTGAATAAGTTATATGTTCTCCTCTCACAGGGTGCGATACTTTCATATTACATATTCTTGGTTCACGGAGAGTCGTTTTCTGTTCTAACAACCGTATGACATAAGTAGCCGAATTAAAATATCTTCCGACAGTAAGGAAGTGAGAATCCACGGCGGAGGTGCCAATGCTCTTTTAAATCAGAGAGCAATTCGCGGCTGAAGGTTATTTATTTTGCGAATGCCGTAGAAACTTGTTTTGAGACGACCGTGCTCTCAACAGTCCCTCACTTTGCGCGTTTTTCTTTTGTTTTAAACGTCGGAGCGGCGCGGCACAGATGCAAACTATAAATAAAGCCAGGTTTCTGCCTCGTGCCACTAAAATTCGACCACAAAAAAATCTCAGGATCTTTAGCGTACCTCTTCCCCATGACCTGTCTACGCCTCTTGCTCCTTCTGTTAGCCGATTCCCTCCGAGATATTTTCAAGCGAGTTATTCTTGAGTGCGTTGCAGCCTCTGAACTTTACATCTACATTAACTCCCTGCAAGCCGTCTTTCGGCGCGTGGCAGGAGATGTAAACACCGAAAGTCCGAGCTAATTTTTTAGCATTTACTTATCGTCCATATTTTCGCGGGAAAAACGAATTTTCTTATCGGGTTTCAGTTCGTTGGCGGTCCCAATGATAGAAAGATCGGGCAAGACAGGTTGTTCGCGGAGGACACGCAAAGTAGAGATGGGACTATCGACTGAAATAAACAATCGAATAGTTATTCGATTTTTTTCACTCACTAAAAAAAATCGAATAGATTCACTTGGTTAGGATTGAGTGAAAAATCGAAACGACTGTTCGAATAATTCGATCGAAGCAAACAACCGAATTATTCGATTGTTTTCAATCGATTGTTCCCACCTCTAATGCAAAGTAAAGGAAATGTGGAGCGTAAGAAATGAAAGCTACTAACGGATGCAAAAAAGCAAGTAAAGGAAAGTACGAACAAAATGTTGTGAACTTTTGTGGCTATTATGCATAAGTTGGCCGAACAATTAAATTTCGCAGAGGATGCAAACGAATTCACTGTGTCGAAGACTGTCCCAAGAGATCAGCGTTTAGTTCGTTTGCAACTAGTAGTTTCGTGTGCATCTGGGGCACTCTTTGCCAACGCGGTTTACGTTTCACTGGAAAATGTCTTGACATTATACTTGGTCTTTTCAAATAGAAGACGGAAAGATCGACTCGAACGGTACCGGCAGTTACCTGTACATTTTAAAATTCATTTCATGCCAAATTAAATCATTTGGTCTAAAATTCTCACACCTCCTGGCGAGCCAATTATTGGCTCATGAGGACCAGAAGGGAAACCAATAACTTCAAGGGAAATTTTTTGCTCAATTTTGTCTTATGTACCTAATTGACTTTGTATAAATATTAGTTGTCATAAAATATTACAAACTACGTACTTCAAAACCTCAATAAATGTATTATTATAATAAATTACAAGTGAGAAATAAATAATAAATTGATAATAAATACAAAAAAAATCCGATTAAAATAATGTGATCTAAACAGGCGAAATTTAACCTTTTCCGATGATTTTAAAAGATGGCAATGGCAGACCACATTGTGAAGCTGAAATACCTTCATGAGAATTTTTTTTACCCTGTCTAACGAATGAGGAAATTAAATTCTTCTTGTATTACTATAGGAAGTATATTTTTAGCCATCAGTGGGTAATATGTCGTTATTTTTTCTGATGATGTAGTAATTAATTAACTTTTCCTCTGGAAGTAGGAAACTTATTTCGATATCTCTCTTAGTCGGATAAATACCAGGAAGGATCTCAGTTGAGTCATCTACGCAATGTAAAATTTAAGCATTGAAATTAATCAGCCTTTATAAATCTTGTGGAAATCGATCTTCTTTGCAAATTCATTTAAATCTTTAGTTAAATATACCAATTGTTTACACTTCACCCTCATGGTAGTTCTCCATAGTATAGAAGGAAGAAATCGGTACCTAGCAATAGTTATGTTTTATGCGTCTTTTTATCTGAGAAGATCATCGAGTGAATGGTGAGGGAGCGTGAGGGAGGTCGTGATAAAACGAGGCGCCAAGTTTGGCCCACACACCGCCCGTTTGGCACTCCTTCTATAAAGGTTTAAAAGCTACTTTTCAAAATAAAATCCGTGTCACACGAAGAAAGTGTTAACCTATCACGAATCGCGTGGCAAGATTAATATGTGTGAAGAAGAATAAAGGCCCATATTCGTTAAGAAGTCGCGCTCATTTCCCATGTTAACGTTGAGAAGTCGCTTTTTTGAAAATATCTTTGTATTCTTAATTATATATATTTGGAACTTTCTGCAAGATACGCAAGTTTTTTACCGTCACTTGCATTTTCTGAAGTCGATATAATCTTTTATCTTTGATATTTATGGAACTGCAAACTCATCGTGTGGGCATTTTATTTTATATTCAGAAACGATAATCGGTGTTAATACCCGAGGAGTGAATCATTCACGCACGAGTAAATTGGTCTTTTTCAACCCCTTGACCGGCAATGAGCAGACAATCGTCGAAAACACGTTCATCAAGCGCTGCACTAACGCTCTGACGGCATGGAATGGAACTAATGAGGACGTATTGGGAGCAGAGGAGGAAAAGCGGACGATAATGAGTCAAGCATCCAAAAAGGGCGGAGAAGCGATTGTGGGTATCGCTTCGTCATTGCGCCGCGTTTTGTTTCGGATTCCTAAAAGTGCAATCAAATCCTTTTGAGGATCTCTTTGTTGCGAAAACTGGCAGCGAGTGCTGAAACCGAGTGAATTTTCTTCAGCATTATAAGGATCAATCGCGGCGAGGAAAAAAAATCGAACAGAAATACCCGAACGCCACCTGGAAGGAAAGCTTCCAAAAAGGCGCAATTTTAGCAAGCAATGGACTCTGGGTAATTTGGATTGAGAATAAACAGTTATGAATCGCCTAATTTCGAGGAGAATCCTCCCCGAAAATATGCTAAAAATGCCAAAATGCTCCGATATCCTCAGTTTCGATTAAATTCCGCTATTAACTCAGGGTGGTAACCCAAGTTGTGTCTTCAATTAGAAATCTGCGGAGCATAATCGGCCTCAAAAAGAAAGTTGGAGATTTTGTTTCCTGGACAAAAACTTTACTTATATAAGTAATCGAGCGTAGAAACACGTTGGATACTGCATGTCGTGGCCGGTGAATTGGTCCAGGGGGAATTCGTACGCGGGGAATTGATCTCCCGCACTTATGTTGTACCACTGTTATCCAGTCTTATGTTAATCTATACGCCCTGATTATTGGTTATTGTTATAAATAAATTAACCACGGGGGTTGGGTTGGGTTAGTAGTACAACATCATCGCGGGGGATCAATTCCCCAATTACGAATTCCCCACGTACGAATTCCCCCGGACTAATTCACCGGGCGCCACTGCATGTGTACGTGGGAATACGTTTAGATTTATTACTGATATCTAATGTTAGGAATATATCCCCATTTAGGTCGAATCTCGTTATAAAAATAATGTGATAATCCCAATGAGTAGTGTATTCACTTTTCTGTGGATATAACCAAATGACCTGGTCCTAAACTATAAGAACTTTAGCTGTAAATTACATTCGAGAACTTTCTGCAGATCGTCACAATACATTGTATTCCCGTAGGAGACTGACCACAGTATTCCGTCAGATGACGCTGAAAACGGAAATGGTGGAAAACATTCCTTAGGTTGCAATTTTGCGAGTTCTCAGTTGAAGACTACATCCCCGAATACTCAATTCATATTCTAAGTAAAGTTGTACTGATCTCTAACTTTCTCATCGATCCCCCCGACGGTTATTTGTTTAAAACAACATTATTTTAATGCTATATGATACATTTTCTTACAATAATGAACTTATAATACTTATGTGTAAAACCCTTCATGAGTATACTTATACGTAAATAAGAGAACAAATCAGCTGTATTTCCGTATCTCACGCGGGAAATTCTAACGCAATTATTTATCGAAGAGCATTTCTTTACTCTGAGTTTCTGTATAGGATTTAAATTGTCAGGTTTATAAACATCATCTTCCAGGTTCTACATCCATGAGGGTATACTATTCAATCATCTGTAGTAATCGTAATACTAGAAATGAATTTTATTTACGGTTGCTGGTATAAACATGGTAACTTTCCATATAAATAACGAAGACCTACCTTACATAACCGTTGTATTTGCAGGAGCTTTCGTAAGCTATCTTAGCAATAACCTTTATTCCCCTTATCCCAGTCGATTCTCCAAGTCGTTTCGAATTCTCAATTTATCACCCAGTCATCTGCTGCAGTAACGGCAGCACAAATAGAGACATGAGGAGCGGTCTATATCATTCGTAAGGGAATGTTTCCTTAGACGAAGATTTTGCCCACGGGTTTGTTTCCAAAGGAAACATAACAATCATGTGTTGGATTAAGGAAGAAGGGCAATTTCATGAGGACCCTGCGGAAAAATGTTCTCGTTGAGAAGCGAGAAATCTTACGACGGACAAAAGGGGCTTCTTTGTCTTCGTTCGAATCCTCCGAGTCATATGTGCGAACCCAATGACTTCGTGCAAAGATTTCGGAATTTCTTTTTTAAGTTGTCCTCTAAGACGACTTTCGTACGGACTAGGCGTGGCTGTAATAGATGGAAAAATGTCCTTCGCCTCTCGCAAAGAGCTAATTGAGGATCGCTGCGAGACTAAGCTTAATGTTTTAACGGGACCATTTATGGCTCGGTTATCCTGTCAGCTTTCAAAGACCTTTGTTAGAGCAAAGTATGTACAATTCGTGTGATCGTAATAAATATTTACATACGGGCAATAATTATTTAATTTTATTTAAAAATGTGCATCAATTTATCCGTATTTTCCGAGTAATACTTTTTTAGCGTTATTCCAATTATATTACGCATTAATTGTTGCTGAATTTGAATAAAATTAATGTATGCATTGAGAAAAATATAGTTTCAAGTGAAAATAATGCAACAAAAATAATTTTTCCATAAAAAGTTGTAAATATCTTAAAAAAACCCTTTTTGTTTCTTTCACAGCAACTATTATATTCATAAACACCTCCGCAGGGTCTTTAACCTATCATGTCTGAGTTTTCATGATGTGTAAAGGGTCTAACTTTCTCATCCCTGATATTCTTACATCACAAAGATTCCCTACAAACACTCTTTTCGCTCCCGGCTTATTATAAGCCAATCCTCGGGTAAATATTTATTTGCTTCACCGACGACATGCTCTCGTCATCAAAGGTATTGGATTTTCCCAGTGTATTGGAGGAGGATCTAAAAATTCGCGGTGACTGCATTGGGCGGGGAAAGGTTTCCGACTTTGCAAGAAAACCTGAATGTATATTTAAATGGTGATGTCCCCAGGGTTTGGCACTCGCCCAGTTGCCGAAGGCCCTTTGTCTCGCACATCCGAAACTAAAGAAGGGGTTTTCATTATCCATTTCCTACATTTTAAAACTAAACATATCATTTGTACTTTATCGCCTGGTTTTATGTACTTTCGCGCCACTCGTTGGGTATTTCGGACCTTAAAAATATTTCGGTGAGCTCTGATTGCGAATATTTAACCGTAGCCGAATCGCATATATAAAAAACTATAAAGCATATTTTAAACTTTTATATTTAGTCATTAATTGATCCTTCACGAAACTGCGAGCCACGCTATTTTTATCTGTTATAGAATGTAATAAACTACCTTTTGCGATAAAATCGATATGAAATGACTTTACTTGGTGGAACGACATTTATGAAAGGAACAGTGGATGGCTGTATGGCCGAAACCGGTCGTGTAATAAAATATTTCTTGTGGAAAATACAAAGTCTGCTGTTCATTTTCATACCTTTTGCAAATTTCCTCGTCTAATTTTGGTAACGTAATTGGTCAAAGCTTCGTAAGCTTTAATTTATGTAGTAGGTACATGTCTATATATTGGGTACCTAGACTTTCAAATTATTATACGCCCCACTTATTCTCGAACTTTTCTGAAGAGTATTGTAGTTTGCTCGGAATATCACGCAATATACAGTTACTCCTCGTCACTTCACGCTTTGATTTTTGCGGCTTCACTCTGTCGCGGATATCTTTCCAAATATGTTTGTTCATAAAAAGATTATTGCATATTTAATTTCTAAAATTACTTATTTTCTCTTACTTAGCCTAATAAAATGGGCAAAACATGTGTAATGGTGACTTAAGGGTGTTAGTTAATGTCAAGAGGGTCCAATAAAGTAAAAAACGTATTCAGGTCGTAAACAGGTTGTCTCTAAATATTCGACATATAAATAAAGAATCCTACTTCGATCAAACCGTTCTCCCACATTTCACTATCACTTCACCTCAATTCTCATCTTTCAACTCCTACAGATTTTTATGCATCTCTCGGAAACTATTTTACTATCTTATATTTCTGTTAAGCATCAAGGATATATCGAAGACTCAGATGATCGCCTCCACATGAATAAGATTATTTAAATCCTCTCAAAATATCCATCTAATCGCTCCTCCCTGCTTCCCTGCTGAGTGATGTCCAATTTAGCGATAGTTTTCCAAGCGATTGGTCCCGTGAATGAGCGTTTTATTTAAAAGTTTAGGGCATTTGTTTCCTTTTAGTGGCGTCGAAATTCGGAGCCGTTAATCATTCCAAAAATCGATTTAAACAGGAAACGAACGATAACTCAAAGACGTTATAAAATAAGATCCCGTCAAAGAGTATTCGAAATCTATCTCAATATAGACACGAGAACTTGTTTGTTAATGTCCTTTGTTTATAAATTTTCCTTCGTAGGCGGAGATTAATTTAAAATGGGAATTGGCTTCCTACATTCCTGGCAGTGTCTCGATATTCTATCGTATAGTGGTGCGAATTTTTAACATAAACTCTGTTTTTATACCTATTTCGTGGAATTTGAACTAAATCATCTGAGAAATATATAGCTTTTGAAGGGCGAACATAAAATTTCTCCGTCCAAACCCCAATAGGAATAGACTTTGAGCTTTATAGCGTAATCGATACAATGGAAACTATAAGACCAGTCCTAAATAAGATGATTCAAGTACTTCGTATATTACCATATCGCTAGTGAATTTCCCCATCAAAAATGACAAGATTAAAATTCAACATAATTACCAAAAATATAAATGATTCCCGTACTTCGTGGGGTAAGAGGTACGACGCGTCCAGTCTCAATTAACCGACGAAGACATTGTTATGTGAATATAGGATAAGGGGTAATCCGCATTATTAAGCAATATTGTGGGTATACGATCTTCGCTTTGGGCTCAAATTAAAGCTAAATAGATGTAGTGCTTATTTATAATATACAATTTTCCTCTTGGTAAGAGTAATTTTCACGATATTTGCCAAAATACGCGACCAATACGAAATTGTTTCACTTTTTGGAAAAAAATTGACTATTTTCGAAGAGTATCAGAGTTCTGGACGCACGGAGATAATTTTGCGTGAAGATTGTAAGGTAATTTTTCTTCTTTAAAACATATTAGAACATCTTCTGTAGAAATCAGTTCTAGGACAGTGAAGTTACAATTCATAAATTCATATATCTTTAGGAAGAGGTGTAATACTTCGTATGCAAACTGTAGCATGGAAATGAGCATCTGTAAGTCCTTTTCGTCCGACTGAGTATTCTGACTATCTAAGCTTTGCGGCAGCACCGAATGCCATGCAAAACACTAGGAAATAAGACAAGTAGTAACTCTGGTATTTATTTCACTTTTGGCGAAGAAAAAAATGAAATCCTAGAAATCGCTACATTCTCACCTTCAGCTGAAGCAATACAAAGTTTTTGTAAAAGTCCAATTTTTCACCTCTCTTTCGTGAAAAGCCTTCACATGACATGACAATACCTCATTAAACCTTTAATGACTTTAATTAATGTTCGAAAATTTCTCCCATGCATGTCTTACGGGAGTTACTGACTTCGGATTCATTATTTAATAAATATATGCACTTTGGTGATTATTATATAAGATCATTTCTGTTTTTTGGAAAAATAAGATAAAGTGCACAATACAGGTACAATAGTAATAGTAATTTCTCTTACTTACAAATGGAATTCCACCGAATTAGTTTTCAACAAATTCCTTCTATTTTCAGGTTATTTTTCCAATATTGTATTATCACTTTCAGAGGAAAATTAAATTAGTGTTTATACTGTTTTGACTACATCTGCTTTCCGCTTCGTTTTCTAAAAGATCTCTGTCGCAAAACTTTCAAATTTTGCGCATAATTGATAGTCAACGCTACAAAGAGAATAGGCTACTTTTTATTTACTTAAAGTCCAAGGTTCACACCCAGACGGGTCAAAACGTTTTCATCAGAAATACACGTACAGCTCATTCTTTTCGCTGCAGGCTTTATTTCATTTGAAAATAAAAATAAAAGTATTAGTCGTAAGAAGTCGAATCAAGCATTAAACAAAGAGGAATAGAATAAAAATTCTTACTTTGGTCGTGGAATATTGTTTACGATTAGATATTAAGAGAATTCTTATAAAATGCACGAATATTTTGTTAAAATTTTGAGATATTTTATTAAAATTAGAGATTGTAAACAACGTTGGGGTGTAAGGATTGGTGATGCGTCTCATATAGCCTCTCCCAATCAAATGTCAACCTCACCTTCAAGTGGTGCACCCTGTTATAACTAACGAGGTTATGGCGACCGAAAGACCCCCGGAATAAGGGGTTCTCACCATCAAGAGCCATCGGCCTCTACTGATGGCGAATGAGCAGATGATGAGAAAGGGCACTCTATTGTCCTTGAGGTGGGAAACTGCCGCTAAAAGCTGAGGGTCTTCTTCAGAAGGACAACGGTGTTAGAATACAGAGGGCAAAAAGGGTACCACTGTATTGAAAATTCTAGAGATATTCCTTGAACATCGATTTTGCTGTTTTTGTTGTTCAGTTTTACACATGATTTCTTCGAATTCTAAATTCAGAACGGGAGGTAAAATAGTCCCTCATTCGGATCTCCGGAGGGGGTCTACGAAGATATCAAGTGACAGAATAAAGAGTAAAAGAATAAGAACCTGGAACATAAGGCGTCTTTTAAAGGAATAAAAGTTGGAAAACCGGAATAGAAAAATGATCAGGAATAAAATGGACATGATAGGAGTTAGTGAAGTAAGATGGGAAGGAGTTGGAGAACAAAGTATTGAAAATGGTGCATTCCACTTTAGTGGCTGTAAATGTGGAAGAAATGGTGTAGGTTTTATTGTAAATACGAAAATAAAGGATTCCATAATCAATGTGATATATGACTGTGATAGAGTGATGGTAATAAAGATTGATGGAACACCAACATAACTGCTTGTAATATTCATACCTACGACCACGAAGATGATGAAGTGGAAAAAGTGTGCGGAAGGATTGAAGAAATAACAAAAGAAGAAGGCTGGAGTTGCTGAAAATCTTGATGGAAGACGCGAATGAAGAAGATGCGAGTGTTTGAAATGAACAGGCGGAAAGAATTGTGTTAGTAAGTTGCATTAGTAGATAGTTTATTCGCATTTTGCGAAGGAATTATGGAAGACCTAAAATTAATAAGTAATTAGTTCTGTTCTTACACAGAAGGTAATGTGAGACAGAATGAAAAAGAATATTCATCATAAGAAGCAACAACTTATAGTAACTTCTATCAATTTAACGATAGTATTACAAGGCGATTCTGAGACGAAAAATTGGGACTGAAGAGTTTTAAAGTCAAATCAACTTGTTTCTCTAATGAATGTTAGTTTGCAAAGTCGCTCACTGGATCAGCGAAGGACCAAAATAATTGGAGGCCAGTATTTTCTCAAACGTCTGTTGGCTTCCAGGTCTTGTCTCTCAAGGGCACTCATAATCTCACTTTTATGTTCGCCATTATCGACTCTCGTTATGTTTGCAAGCGGCGATTGGGGAGACACGTGCAGCTATCGTCCAGAATAACGCGAATGACTTGGTGAAAACCATCTATTCTTGAATAACGCACCCTTTCTCTACGGAGCGTTGATTTTCTTTTCTTTATGTACGTGAGCTCAGCGATAATTTTAGGAAAACACGGATGAGTAAGAACACCCATTTAAAGTTCGTGTCTTCAAATTACCCTATGAATGCCTGTGCAATTTTCTAGTTAGTAAATCCTGGATGAGACTGGGGTCAAAATTAATCATCTGCACTTAAAACTCGCCGCTGCATCACTCGCCACTCGCCGGGGATGCAACGGTACATGCCGTTGAATTGAGGTTATAAAAATAATAATATAAAACCTTCTTTAACATGTACATATTCTAATAATTAGAAATTTGGCTGAAAATTTGATTTATCGACTCAATAATAGAGAGAAAAAATTTTCGAATACAAAATAATGAAATTGAAAAGTGATTAAAACCGTGATAACAATCTGAAATGCATGATTTGATGATGCAAACGGGCAGAATTTTTAATCCATTAAATTAACTAATGTTGGGTTCTTAAAAAAATTGATAGAAATATATATTTGAACTAAGATTGTGAATGGCCTTAAACAGTGTCATGATGTATCGCATGACTGTTATCTCATTCGGTAAGATCATTCTTTAAAAAATAATCATAAGAATGCAAATTTCCATGTTTTTCTTCATTATTTTCTGATTTCTAACATCGAAACCCCTAATTTGGAAAAAGTTCGAGTTAAAAAAATATATTTATTGAACGGGAACCCCTTGACACCGCGAAAAGTGCAGAATACATGTGTAGATATACTACGATAAAGCCCTGCAGTTAAGATTAGGCCAAGGTGAGGAAGTAAGATTAGATCTTCGAAAAGCTCATCAGCTCAGAATTTTCGGACGAAGAAGATGACTTTATAGTTCTACTTAAAAACAATTGCGCACTTTGGAAACAATCGAAAAAGTGCTAAAAGAAATAATCACTGAAGTACATCGTCACCTTTGGTAGTTTTTCATCGAATAGCGTAAAAGAAGCTAAGAGACGAGAGTTACTTAGGGATAATGGTATTAATGCACCCATTAGGCGTATCCCGTTGGTCGTTTAAATGTTAATTGGGTGAATATAATTCTCTTGGATTTTGCCTCAACAGGCGTATTTACATCAGATAATAAACAAGAGCCACTGTGACTGGCCAGAATGACTGGGATGGTAATTTCAAACATTTTACAATACCATTGCAGAAAATTAAATGTAGGATATCTTGACTTCTCGTTAATACATCTATATACAAATAACGGATATGTTGCATTCTGGTATACCACTTCAGTTCTTAAAAATTACATGTTAGTACTAGCTCTGTAAATGTCAGATGTAATTACTTTCCCATTGAAAAATCTTCTTAAATTTTTCTCACTACATATAGCTATAGAAATCGTTAAATTACATGTTAGATAATAAATTTTCACAAATTTACGCAAGGGTGTAAGTTTCCCGAGTCATAAACCAATGAAAGCAGCCAAAATGAGTACATTTATTGGAGTAACAAACGCGGAAGTACGCGCCTCATGACGACGTCGTATCTGAAGGTGTTCCTGCCACTGGGCAGCCATGGAACCTTCACTCTGCGAATGCATCAACCCGACTGCGCTGACCTCTTTCTTCCTTCTTCCGAAGCTTCCTCCCCACAATGAGAGCGCCCACCCCCGCCTCTGTCTGCTCCTGGATCTTATCTCTTTGTAAGCTATTTCAGACTGACTTCGGTTATATTCTCGACGCCCCAACAGAGACCCCCGATTCACGAGGAAGCTGCGAGAAAAGCCTGCCTACGGAGAGCCGCGCTAAAGGAGATATAATTTGCTCTCGTCCACCCGCATTTTAAATTCATTGCACTATTCACTGAAAGATAAGACACTCGCATTCCTTGTGTTGACTGAACGTGGTTTTCCTCCCTCAAAATTCTGCGTAAAGCAACAACTTTTTAACTCGGAACATGCTGAAGTTCATAAGCATATGACCTGATCTACATCTACATCTACATTAATACCCTACAAGCCGCCTTTCGGCGTTTGGCAGGGGGTGTAAACACCAGTAGAATCTAAACTACTTCCTTATTCGGTTATTGTCGCGTATCGTTCGCGGAAAGAATGAATTTTTAAAACGATTCGTCCTAGCATCTATTTCTCCTAACTTACGGTCATTATCGGATCGACCGAGGTAGCAGGGGGGTTGCATGATATCGATTGTATCTTCCGAAATTGTAGTTTCCCTGAATTTATTAAGCAATCGCAGCCTAGCTTCCAATCTCCTTTCTTTCAAGGATTCCCAACCTACGTCTGAGAGCATTTTTGTAACGCTTGTTTTTTTATTGTAGCATTTCTTAACAAAACGAACCGCTTTACGCTGCACTTTCTCGAGTTCGCGAGTACACGTTTCATCCGCCGAATCCCATATACTTGCCGCATATTCCAGAAGGGGTCTGACCAAGGTAAAATAACATCGCTCTCTCACATTTTCATCGCATTTACCGACAATACGCTCTACAAAGCCAAGCCTTTTACTCGCTTTGCCGCAAATTTTTCGAATATGCGTGCTCCAATTTAAGTTATTAGTAATGTTGATCCCAAGATATTCAGACCTGACCCTAATATAGTGTAAACTGACGCTAACTAATTTATTCAACCGATACTTTTGATATAATTAATTTAGAAGCTCACTCTGTCAATCATACTCTCATATATATCTTTCAAATCATTCTCTTCTGGGGTGAGCAAACTGGAATTCTCTTTCGTTTTAAGTACTTCTCCGTAGTCAATATGATATTCAACCTCGAGAATTCCTGCGTAATTTATTTCGGCAACTGTACCCATCAATGAGCATGAATCATTAATGCAAATAAGTTATTTGAAGAGTTTTTATGATTTTCTTATGAATCACGCCTGATATTTTGACGGTCTTTAGTGCTCTATCACAGATTCGTTTTTAGTCTTCATTCTAAGAACGTCCCTTAAAGTTTAATTCAGAAATTTCTTTCCTATTGGACCACTTTCTTATCGGTATTTCTCTGACCAGATGTTTCGTGTACAAGCTTAACTACTACTGTCCAATATCTCGGCCTTAACTACGTGGTAGTCTTCGATCATGAAGATAAATAGAAACACACTTTTACGTAGAAGTGCGTTTCTATTATTATAATATATAATATATTATATTATCGATTATTTCCCCCTAGATTTCCGCTCAGATTAGAATATTTGGTAATGACTTTTAACCTTAAAAAGAACATTGCAAGAAAAAGTTTTAGAATTAATCATGACATTTTTCATACATTCAATTTTAAAATCCATTATTCAATGCTTCACTTCGGTAACTTCATTTTTCGTGGAGGAGTATTAACTCCAGGGGCTAAAGGAAAGCGATTTAAATGAATTTTACAAAGTATTAAAAGAGCTGTTTATTTTGTATGTTCTATCCTCCGAAACTATATTTAAAGGCAAAATGATTTTAGTGAAAAGTGAAAGCCCTCCTCCCGTGATGGCAGTTCTCACCTGACGACGAACTAATTAAAAACGAAATTTTTCCTTTCGAGGAATTGAAATATGTGGTCCAAATGGTGTAATCATTCAGCCTCGAGAAACTGTTTCCTTCTCATCGCCATTGAGTCATATAAATGAGCTTCGTTGTCGGCACGTTTAAAATGATATAGATTCCACGCGTACCAAAGCCGATGTTTATCCATTTATGAGAAGATATATGTGTTGTCGGGTTGGCGGTTGCGACAGATCTGTCGTAACAACGCACGTCGTTTCGCTGTAACAAAAGCGACACTTTCTATTCTATTCAATAATTTTTCAACATTTAGAGGTGGAATCTTCTACGAATGAATGACTGTATAGCAAAACAATTGTAACTAAAGCTACTGAGTATAGAAGGAAATACTGACTTAATATTCTGAAGGATAAGTGACCATCAAATTCAATCGCAATATCTGAAGGAAACTGATTTTACTCAAAATTATGCGCTAAACTCAGGACTGTGATTCAATATCTGCGTGTTTAATTTCAATGCAAAAGTAGAAGCTACGGATCGTGGTTCATTACATTTGATGAATAAGTGTCGACATGTAGATTATATTGTTGCGCAGTGTTTGAGGACCAGGGAATTGAATCAGAAGTCTGTAACCATTAAGCAAATGGCACTAAGTTATATCGATTCATACGGAAATATTCCTTAGAGACTCAACAAATAGTTCACGCATTATTGTGCAAAATATATGTAGTATAAAACGCATACTGCAAGTCTGCTGTATGTGATTCGGAAAGGGATATAGAGTTGTTAATCATTGCAGTGAACGATTAAGCAAGGGCATATATAAATGAAAATAAACTCTAAAGAAACAACGTTTTGATATTCAATAAGGGAAGGAAAAATAAAGCAAGGGAGTTAGATGGAGAAACATTGTAACAGTAGGTTCCCCTTCATACTGTTAGTTAGGACCCTTTATGGGATGGAAGGTGCTCAAACGAATTTTAGTTGCTGAAGCAGAAGCAGTATTATTTAATTGGAGAAAGCTGAATGTGAAGATTGTGGATAAAGTTGCAATAAGAAACTTCTTTTTCTGGGCCATTTTACTATATGTAAGCAAAACATATATCCTGAGAAAGTAGAAAGTTAAAAAATCGGACTTGTAATAGAGGCGTAGATTGGAGACAGTAACCTGTCAGAAAAAAAAAAGAAAATTCTAGAGAGAACCAGGTTTTGATTGAAAAATCTGAAGAGGAAGAGTAAGAGTAAGTTGGTTGGCCGAATAAGATGAGGGAATGGATTGATAAAGAAAGTAATTGATGATAGAATTCAGGGGATGAAACAGAAGAGAGGACAGAGACGTAAGTATTTGGTAATATAAACGCTGGGATAAAGCTATCAAATTGGAGAAAAAATCCTCAATGAAGCGAGTTTAGAGTAGATGAAGAACCCAGCGGTAGGAGGAAAACACTAAAAGACTAACGTGTAAATGTCTTCCGAAGATATAGTCTTGCTCAGAATTTGGTGGTGTGTATATCATATACTCCGTAATTTAGTCAAGCACCTTTATGATAACATAATTTTTTTTACTCGCAATAAAGAAAAATAAAGAATTTATCACCACACATTACAAGATTTGAATCGTAGAATTCCTATCGAATAGCAGTGAGTTTCTTTTCTCTGTAACCAAGAAATTATTTGAATACTACTGATCATCGATTACTAAAAACGTATACATATATAGATAGCTATTTTGTAAATCTAAGAGATGACTTAATATCTCTCTTCCTTGTATCTTTTAAAATATCAGACACGGTTAAGTTCAAATTCACCTTCCCGATGGCATGTGGGTGCAAATAGCCGATTAATAAGCTTTTCTAACATAGAGCCCGTTAGTATCTCTCTGAATATGCAATTTTAATGCCATAAGGAATTTAAGTATCGAGACATGAAAATGAGCACTATTTAATTTAGCGCGGAGGGGGACGTTTCCCTCGATCGCGACCCAGATTTCCTTCGGAGGGACGCTGCTCGTCGGTTTGAGACGCCATCCTTGATGGCTTAACAATTATTATACACCGTATCTCTCGAAACCCCATTCATGGGCACTATTATTTGATAATATTTGAAGCCTGAATTGATTAACTTCAATAACGTAGGTAGGTTGTGAGAATTTGAATGCGGGATATCACTGTGACTATTTGAGCCTGGTTTTGATCGACGATCTGCTTCTAGCAAACTCCGCATGATTGAGTTCATAATTTCCGGTTCTTGGAAAAAGTTTCGGGATTTTAATTAGATAAAAAATGTATTTCGAATTCTGTAGAGGCAGGCTGTTGGTAGAAAGATCCACAGAAATAATTTTCTCTTAAGCTCAAGTACTCCTATGAATTGTATGATAATCGTAGACACGAAAAAATTATCTGTAGAAAATTCTGTTGCCACGGATTTCATTTTCGTTTTCGTTCCATTAATTTATTTAAAGCAGTGAATTTCTTCGTAGACCTTCTTATCCTTTTTGTAAGACACTTTGTTTTGCGTGGAAATTCTCGAACGATGTGAAAAAGAATTGAACGATCAAAAAGAATTTATGTTTCTTAGGAACAATGCATCGAACACATTTATATACATCCGATTTAAGAAACGGCCGAGCACCCAGAGCATTGCTTTGGATGTGTTAGCCCTGCCTTCCTGGAAGCGCCTTCAAAACAGAGTTCGAAATGCCCAAACAAGTGGCTATCAGACCAGACGCGTCTATTTCCGTGACGCCTTCCTCCTAGACGACGATTGCCGCCCTCCTTTATATTCCATATCCTCATTTCGGAAGAATCCACTTTTCGCAATGCGTTTTTCGCTGGAATTACCATCTCTTCTTAAGATACAGTCGGAGCGGAAGTCTTAGGTTTACTATTCATTTAATATTCATATGATGTACATTGAGCCTATATTTCATTGTACATTTAGTTATAAATGCTATCAATTTATCATGTTCGAGAATAGCCCATGTACGAGTAGTACAGGGTGTTTCCCGGGAACCGCATGTTTTTTGATTAGGTAGTACACGGCAAGTAGTGGGGAGATGGCGTTTGGAAAGGTTCTATTATTTAGAGGCGAGTTGGAAGTTTTAGTTACACTTAGGATATGGGACCTTGAGCCCCGCGCTTTTGTTATGAGACGGTTTTACGCTAACGGTGAGTCCGTAACCCAAACCCAACGAGACTTTCGCCGGCATCCGCCGCTCGGGCCGATTCCGTATCGTAACACAATTTTGAGGTGGATGCATAATGTGAACACAACAGGATCATCAATGAAAAGAAAACCACTAGGGCCAGCAAAAACCGTTCGTACGCATGAGAATGTTGAGCGTGTGCGCGTCGCTACATTGGAGAGCCCATACCCTTCGCTAAGGAAGCGAGCCTCAAACCTCCGCATTTCTGCCTCTACGGCTAGAAAAATTTTGATTTTGATAAAAAAATATGGTTCCATCAAGACGGGGCTACGGCCCACACTGCTCGAATTTCGATGGAACGTGCCCGATAAGCTTTCCCTGGAAAAGTGATCCCTCGTTTCGGAGATGTTCCTTGCCCCCCCCCCACCCCCCGATCTGGCGATCCCGCACTTCTTTCTTTGGTGTTTCTTGAAATCACGTGTTTACGTTAAAAAGCCGCGAACATTACCGGAGTTGAAGGATGCAATACGAAGAGAAATCCAAGCCATTCCACGAGAAATGTTACAAAATTCAATGCGTAACTTCAGGGAACGTCTGGAAACACGTGTTCAATCGGAAGGGCGCCATCTACGCGATATTATTTTTGTTACTTAATTTTTTGTACAATTTTCTTAAAATTCCCAGTTTATAGAACACATTGTTAAAAAAATAAATGTTTGGTTCAAAATTAAGAAAATTGCGGCTATTTAAATACCGTGCGGTTCCCGGGAAACACCCTGTAGTTATTTTTCAGATGATTTTCTGGGTAATTCTAAAACGACTAGAGAATCGAGTTCGAATATCCTTTCGAATTTAAATGCAGTATTATTTATAAGTATAGACGCAATTCAGTGTTGAATTTGCCTCTTTGCCAACTGTGGAGTTTGAATAGCTATATTTATTTAGATTATTAAATAAATGATTAACTTTCTATTCGCCCAACATTTTTACATGTGTTTTTAATTAAAAAAATAGGTGAAAACCTATTAATATGCTTCTTTTAATATGCTTTTCAATTTGCAAAAAATGTTAGCTTTTGAAATTTTTCCCCTACTATTGTCTTTCATTTTTATGATCTGTAATGTTCGCTAGCAATTTTTTTACTTTATAGATTCTTTTCACATTTGGTACTTCAAAAGTTACCTTGTGTATTAAACCATTCTCTGAAGAACACACATCATGATGATCAACGTGTAGATTAGGGGATGGAAAACACTTGAGCCTTATATTGAAAAAAGAACATCTCTTTGTTAACTAACTGAACGATTGTTCGACAATATATTGACAGAAAACTCTTCTTTTTACTTTCTCCATATACGAAGTATAGAGAAAGTATTGTTTTCATGAAAAAATTCGACTTCGAGATTTCAACGGAAATATATGTTTTGGGGTCCCTAGAACACGTTTTAACTGTTTTCGGAATGATATCTGTATGTATGTGTGTGTGTGTGAGTGTGTGTGTATGTATGTGTGTATGTGTGAGTGTGATAGTGGGCGCTCTAACGTAAAAACTATTGGTCGTATCAATATCAAACTTCATATATGGTGCTGTGGTGTGTGCTGTCAGAGTCGATTAGTTTTTGGAGTAAATCGGTTAACCGGAAGTTGAGCTTCAATCATCAAAGCTCATTTCCGGTTTTCGAAATATCTCCATAAATATGATATATACGTGCATTGTATTACTTATAAAAGTTTTAGATAATGTAATTTACTATAACTTTTGTATTTAACATATTTTTGTATCACTGGTTGATTAGGAGTTATTCACGAAATACTGATAAAGCGGAAGTAGCTGTTATGTACTTTGTGGGCGCTCTAACATGAAAACCATTCATCGTATCAACACCAAATTTCATATATAGTATTTTGGTTGGTGTCGTGTCGTTAGAGTTGATTTGTTTTTGGAGTAAATTGGTTAACCGGAAGTCGAGCTTCATTCTTCAAAGCTCATTTCTGGTTCTCAAAATATCTCCATAAATATGATATTTAGGTTTATACTATTATTTACAAACGTTTTAGAAAATAGAATTAACTATAAATTATGTTTGAAACACATATTTGTATCACTGATTGTTTAGGAGTTATTCACGAAATACTGATAAACCGGAAGTTTCTGATTATGAACTTTGTTGGCGCTCTGGGCTCTATAGGCGAAAGGCCAATTTCATCGTTTTTCATCGAGCATGTCCCGAAAAATATTATTTATAATGTTTGTGACGTCAAAGATAATAATGTATAAATTAATCACTCATCTTCCAAGTTTAGATGGAATATAGAGTTCGAAATTACTGACGTAGATAAATATTTACATCTTATGTATGGAGAGAGTAATGTGCTGGCCACATCAGATTTTTACATTTACCGTGCTGCGGACATCCTAGTTATTACTTGCTCTTCTTTCTGAATGACTACCCTGAAACATATACATTCATATAGAGTCTTTAACATGTTTTATCTCGAATAAACTCACTTCTCTGTCCTCACTTCGGGCAACTAATACAAAATAATTAAACTTACTGAATTTCTTGCGTTGGGCAAAGAATAGATTTCAAGGAGAACTGCGAGGCTAAAATGCCGCTGTAAATATGCAGAGATTGCCTGTTAACTGGTTAGTTTAATTCTGAATATTCTAGATTGTTCGGATCAGTCATATAGAGAACATAACCTGCAAGGCAAAAAGAAACCCTTAATTTCGTAATCAGAAACCTTAGGGAGTGCCGTAGGGAAGTTAAGGAAAAGGCATACTTAACACTTGTTAGACCTATGCTTGAGTATGGCGATAGCATTTGGGATCCAAACCAAAAAGGACTAACAGACAAATTAGAGAATGTGCAAAGGAGAGCAGCAAGATTCGTGTTGGGTAGATATGGGAAGACAGATAGCGTCACTGCAATGATTGAAGAACTTGGCTGGGAAAAATTAGAATATTGACGCCAAGTAAAAAGGTTAGGGAATATATACAAAACTATTACTCGAAAGCCTTCCTTGAAAGAATTAAGCGATAGACTCAGGGAACCGGATTACCTCGGGAGAAACGACCTCAATCACAAATTCGCTTAAACAGAGAACAGATGTTTGTAAATTTTAATTTCTAAATCGGGGAATAGAAGAATGGAACAATTTACGTGGAGAAGTTTTAGAACCGTTTCCCCCTTCTTATAATATATTTTTCAATAAAATTAAAAGGGTTTAATGATTTTGTTGTAGTGTTGTGGTTTTTATAATATTGTAATATTACTGTAACATTTTAAATATTGTATGATTGTTGTAAATTTTGAAGAATTTTGTATATTTAATAATTATATGTATTACATACTGCCTTCGGGAGGTTTGGGGGGGTTTTCCTCCCGACTAGGGTGAGTACCAGGCTGATTATGTAATTTCCTCCCCCCCATGATATGACTACCACCTGGCCTTGTGCCTATTTGCAGTTTTAATAAATAAACGGTCAGTGGGATCCCATTTTGCGTTCTCGTGACAGGGAAGCGGATTACTTACTTCTCTACGGAATGATTGGTATGTGTGAAGTAAAAAACACACGTGATCACCGTTATCTCTTGTCCCCTTCAGATTCCTGTCGTGTAAATACACTCCTCCGGATATGCGAAACAAGGATACCATTGTGAGATTCACCACCAGATAGATAAAATATATCACATGCCATCATGAGTCACGAAGTTTGACGAACTCTGTTCTATCGATGACGATGAACTTACAAGGGCAACTTACGGAAAAATATCCAAACTGCAATCACTATGAACTCGCATTTTTATGAAATACAATTCATATTAATCTCAATCTAAAATTAGTTCTTCCAAACGGAAACATTATTTTAATTTTTATTCCTCCCAGGTTGGTTTTTTTTGTGCTTCTCCCACACATATTTTAAGCAAGTCGATGCGATATTTTTAGATTTTCGGAAGGCCTTCGATAAGGTACCTCATCATAAATTGCTGTACAAATTAGAAGTTGCGGGTATCAATGCACAAGTTATTAACTGGATAAAAGACTTTCTCACCGATAGAGAGCAACGAGTAGTACTCGATGGTATTAGTTCCAACTTGGTTAAGGTGACCTCGGGCGTCCCTCAGGGCAGTGTAATTGGACCGTTGTTATTTTTAGTATACATCAACGACCTCAGCAATCACATTGAAAGCAATGTTAGGATATTCGCAGACGACACAGTCATTTACAGGGAAATAGTTAGTTCAGAGGATAGATTAACCCTTTCGAACGACTTAGATAGAATTATGAATTGGTGCGATGAGTGGCAATTAGAGCTTAATGTAGAAAAGTGTTCGGTAGTTAACTTCTTCGAAAGTAAATCTATAATAAATGATTATTCTTATAGTCTCCGAGGGGTAAACCTAATGTCAGTAGAATCGGTAAAGTATCTTGGAGTAACTCTCACGAATAATCTATCATGGAGTGCCCACATCCGAAATATATGTGGAAAAGCACTTAAGAAACTCGGCTTCGTTAAAAGAATAGTCGGTAGGAGCGAAGAAAAGGTTCGCGAGCGATGTTACTTAGCGTTAGTTAGGCCTCACCTTGAGTATGCATGTAGTGTATGGGACCCCGCCGAGAAATGTCATATTCGGGATTTAGAAAAAGTACAACGGAAGGCGATACGATTTGTAAAGAATTGCTACGATAAAACAGCGAGTGTCACTCAGATGTTACAGGACGCGGGATGGGAATCATTAGAAGATAGAAGAAAAATTCAAAGGATAAATTTATTAAATAAGTTCAGAGAAAATACGTTTTCAGATGATGTAACCGATATAATGCGACCCCCCTGTTATATGGGCCGTGCTGATACTGCCCGAAAGATTAGGGAAATAGATGCAAAAACGAATCGTTTCAAAAATTCATTTTTTCCGCGAAGTATACGCGAAAGCAACCGTTTAGGAAAATAGAGTCAAGGTGCTTGCACCCCCTGCCACACGCCGAAAGGCGGCTTGCAGGGTTCTTACATAGACATAGACATTTATTTTGATATCTTTTAAAGTGTTGACATCCATCTCATCCGCGTTTTACTTAATCACATTACTACTCATAACCGTTTACCATATTTATTTTTATACGTTTACGGTCTTATCTATTTGTTAAATTCTACGATATGTCACATTATTATTTGAAAATGACTGCCTTTTTCGGCAGTAATTAATGGAGGGACGAGTGGCATCAGTGAAGGATGCAGGAAGACTTAGATGGCGCTACAGACAGCTGTTCCTTTTGGCTAGCAATCTTTAAGGAGCTCTATTTCCGGATGCTGTCCAAGCGAGCCTCCTTCTCATAAGCTCTCTAATGCATTTCACATGCATCGTCTCCAAACGTCATTTCTGACGTCACGGGCGCCATTTCCACGTATGGCTACAACGGGCCTCATTTTTCCAAAGAAAAATAATCGCATGTATTGATCAATTGATTTGATTAATAAAGCCTGTGTATCTGATAGCCAACTCTCTTTGAAATCGCTGAGACTCCACTTTTGATTGCCATCCAAATTAGAAGAGACCATTTAATCTGCTATCCGATGCATAACCATTGAAATTAAATGAGAAAATTTCAGTCAATTGCTTGCAGATCATTGGAACGGCAAGGGGAAGTCCTCATTCGATATTTTTAGAGTTTATTTATGAATTGCACGTTGATTTTTTAAAGATTTACTCCTTAAAGGCAATAACAATTTCTAAAATGAATATCAATTTTTCGTCTATCTCCAGTAGATCATTCTAAAATGGCCGAATTTACTTCGCTTTAATTTTTTTCGAAATTAATACATATTACAAAATTATCGTTCATTATGGAAAAAATTGGGCAGCACATTTTCAAAATGTACGGAGTATTATTATATTATCTCACGCTGAATGATATCACTAGGTTCCAAAAAGTGAGAGCTGTGGCAGTCGCATAAAACTATTAGGTTGAGGTAATTTGCGTTCTTTTAAACAAATACTTTGGTTTTGTTATATAGTCACGGGGTCTATCTCTTTACGCTGAATATACACTAAGTCGAATAGGTAAAACTATTCCACGGAACCGATTAAAATTTATCTTTTGAAACGCATTCAACACGTATTGTATTCATCAACCATCAGTGGCATCTTCAGGCTTTGGGACGAAATTTGAATAAGTATCCGTAATAGTCATTGCGTATAATCTGGATAAATTGGCTACATTTCTTGCTGATTATACTTTCCACAAGATTTGATGTAAAGATTTAGAAGACTGTAAGCAAAGAATAGAAACTCCAGGAGAAACGATTTCAGTTGGAAAAACGAAACTCTGTTCACCGCTTTTACGTAGTTCACTTCTGTGAGAGGAGTGGACAAGTAATGTCAAGCATTAAAAATTCCTTCTAATGAAGGGCTGAATGAACTTACCTGGAAGAAAAGGCAGAAGCACACCCACTGATAGTACTTGGCGTACTTCCTCTCCGCGTTGCCGATGCCCCTGGAGTTGTCCACTCCCGGGTACGGCACCTCTTCGCCCACTTTCTTGCCGAAGGAACTGGGAATGGTGTACGTGGAGTGTATCCAGCAGAATGTGTTGAGCACGTCCTCGGGAACGTCTTTGGTGTGGATGCAGTCGATGGGATTGCCGACGTACTGCCTCGTGGTCACGATGAGCGAGAAGGCCAGCAGAAGCATCACCGTGATGCTGTAGTGCAGCCTGAAGACGGGGGAGTCGATGTGAACCCTTCTCACCTGTAAGCAAAGTGCGAATGATAAATCACTCTTCCAAGTGGACGAAGAGGAGGAAAGCCCATTAAATCCTTCCGCTTTCACAAAGGCCATTCCGGATTGTCACTCTTCGTTGTGACTATAGTTTATAAATTTGATCCACTAACTCAAAAAAATAGTTGCTTCGACAAAAAGAAACGGAAAAAGTATATTCGAAATTTGTTTTTGTGTGCAGCTCAAAATAAAGGCGTTAACTACGAATGTCAAACACCTTTGAAAATAAAAAAATCACGGTTCAGGATGAAAGAGAAAACAGCCAGCTGTAGCAGTAGAATCGATCGGTATTAAATTTTGTTTCCTTTAATTAATGAATTGATGGGTAAAAGATTGGACGAATTCCGCAGAAAATAAGAAAACACATCTTCCCAATATTAGGATTCCGTTATTACCCAACTTACCTTCCTTTACAATTGTCATATAAGTGCACTTTTTAAATTAAAACGACGAACATTTTGAACGATATTTGAATTTATTAGATGAGATTAGATGATCATTTAAATTTGTTTAGCCTTATATTGACTACTCATTTTTACAATATTATTTAACCATATTATTTTATTTCTTTAGTTATTATATTTTAATCCAATTTATTGCATCATTATTTATTTATCGTCAGCTCCTTAAATATCCTGCGAATAAAAGTTATCCCACAGAAGCAAAGCCTTCCCCGTTCCAAAAGGATTTCATGTGTTTAAAAAGCTATTTGTATAGGATATTGAGAGTTTATCCTTAAAACATATATATTTATCATGTTAATAAAAGCACTTGGCTATTGCTCAGCGTAAGCATGGAAAGTCCCAAGAGTTAATTCTAATTTAAAGATAGCAATTTAGAATTTAGTGAGAAATAAGCACGTTGTTTAAGTATATACTTAGAGTATTTACAACTTTTAACATGCTGAAGCGACATTCTAATGCTATTTACATAAATATCTACTTTAAAAGTCCATTCATACTCTTGTATTCGCTGAATTTCTCGAAAATAATTTCGCTGCAGCTGAAAAATAATAATACTCCGCTATATGTCTCGGTTAAGTTATAAAATTACCTAGTTTTCTTACCATAATCAGCAGGAAGTCATGCATTTTGCTGGGATAAATGGGAATCCTTCTCTAGAAAAATATTCTTCCATAGAAGAATTTTCGAATCCCACTGGGGACCGAGTAGTTTGAAATATTAATCTATATTTATGTCTTATTACCTCTAATTGTCACACGATCTAATTTAGCAACGTTTATAACTCGTGCTCATTTAATATGCTTAACATCTGAAGTTTATTTGGGAACATGTTTTAGGAGCGACACCGGTGGATGAAAATTAATTGAAGCACTCGTTTCGATGATTTTATGTTAAAAATATTATAGCATTTATTGTTATCTTTAACGTCTTCTGAAAGATTTTGAAATACAGATGGTGTATCGACGATGAACAGCGTGCAATTTAGATGTTGATCTCTTATTGGGAAGGAATAGTGCTATGTAACTGTGATATTTCAGCGTACCTGATTACTTTGAAACCAAAAACCTTTGAAATAAAGTTTGGCCTTGTCTGGTTGATTCCACTGCAAATCTACTGACAAAAGAATACGAAGCATTCAAAATAGGTAAATCCGTGAGAAAAATTCGAAGGTGATATTTGAAGAGAGGTAACTTGGTGACCATTTATTTTATGTATTTCCATGGAAATTTGGGAAAGCGCAAATTCTCTTCATGCAGATGATTTCCGTCGAGTAGATGCTCATGGCAACGGATGATCATTACTCAATGAATTAGTTGTATGAAAATTGGTAATGCATCTTTACGCTGTTTTTGCTACTTCGTTTACTTTTGAAAGGTTAAATCCAATCTACTTGAGATTACAAAGGACGACGGTCTACAGAAATGGAAGCAGTGAGGATACAACATGCACATCCACAAATATTTACACGGAATGACGAGAAAAAGAAGAAGAAGCAGAGAAATACATTCACAAATTCCATGCTGACGGAGCGATGAGGGCAACTACTGATCATTTCCACTGCGTTTTTTCTTCTCTTTTCTCTCCATTCGTCACAATGATGGAAAATATATTTTATGGAGATGAATGAGGTTTTAAGATTCATTTAAACGAATGGTGAGTTGAATCGACACATGTGAAATGGTTATTTTGATATTCGTGATGATTAATTGAGTTTAATCCGTATTTCATACAGTGGATGTAAATGTACTTGCAATTGTTAAGCCCGCGCTTCCAATAAAATAAGTTTTTGTGGAGAGCTGACGAACTCAATGACCAGCCATGAAACTAACTTTCCAACCAATTAATTAGACTATCCAGTGTAGAGGATGATAATTTTAGTGTCCTCGGGAATGAAATTAATACTTTTAGAAACAATCTAGTTGAAAAACCCTTTTGTAGATTATCAGATTTTTTTCAGAGGATATTTATGTACGTTTTAATCAGATCGTGAATGAAGCACTAAAAAAAACAATTTTATCTAGTTTTAATAATTAGTTCAAATTATACGTTTTTCTACTAATATTAGACGAAGTTTAAATTCCCGAATTTTTCCAATGAAAATCGTAGTCATGAATAATGCTAGCGAGAATGATCGAACGAATCCATACCAAAGAGGAAATATGTATTAGTTTTATAGCTGGTCAAAGGGCTCGCAGTGTCTCATGCTGCCGATTGAGGTTGACCGAATCTTCGGACAGGACACGCTTTTGGGAAGGACAAACACAGCGAAAGCGATGACGTCACATGGGTAACAAGTGCTTCTCACCTTCGCCAGTCCTTTGAATCCCAAGAAGAGTTCCAGCATGTCTGCTCCTCGTCACCGCCGCAACTGCCCCGAGAAAGAGAACAGCTAACCCCTTTACTCTCTTTTTTTCTTCCAAACAAATCTTGCTTCTTTTAGTATTTACTCAAGGAATAATAAAAAAATAAAACTTAAAATAAAAAGGTTTAATACTGATAGCGGAGACAATTGCCCATAGAATCCACCTCTCTGCTTTTTGTGTAAACAAAAACGTTGTGAACTCATTAGCTCATCCAATTGGAATTTGAATAATGTGCGACCAAAGTTTTTTGAAGAATACTAACACTCCTGGAGAAGATTTTCGACTATCAACTAAATATCCTTTCAAAAAGAATTCTGCTTTAAATGGTTCTGAGTCTTTGGTCGCGATTAGTTTAAAGTTTACCTCCTTTAATCCTATGCTCACAGTTAACTGAGATATTCCAATAAATTTTACGCCGAAAGTAACAAAAGACGTTTATACTTAAGGCAATGTACTTGGACTTACAAGCAATAAAACTTTATTAATTAATGTAAGCTCAATTTAGTAAGTTTCATCAATTTTAAAATAGGTTTGAAGTAAGCCACCAAATTTATTTTAACGGCTTACATTTTAAAGGGCTACTAACCATTTTTTCTGCATTGTAAATGAGATGAAAAGTTAGAAGAAACGTAAAAAGATAGATGTATGAATGAAATGAAAAAAATTCAGATAGTAATGTATCTTAGAATTGAAAAATGTACCTCGACTTGATTACTATTTCGGCTCAAGGAATATACAAATACATTCGTAATACATTAATTTAGGAATTGGTTTTACTAGAGAAAGTAACTCTCCTAGGCTAGAGAGGTGGATGTCGGGAAATTGTTTTCCGTTATCATTTCTACGCCATAAATTCAAATGAACCAATTTCCTCTGATGAGAGTCAATTGGAATTGGAAGAAAATTTGGTAAATTCTGATAACCCAACAGAATACAGTGAAACTAGGTCATGACGGGTACGACTCCAGAGTGCAATTCCTACGAACTGAATCAGATATCTCTTGCGAATCCGTCGCTGCGGAAACTTCAGATTGGGAGAATACTCTTCTTAGAGTATGTCACAGTAAATGAAGCGCTACATGAAATTAAATTTCTAATACGGAATTCTAAGGATAACTTTGTAAGATGAGACTTTTACTAGTTATTATTTAGACTGCGAACGGTTTCAACGCCTAACTATTATCATCACTCAAATAAAGCCGTATCTCATGAAATCAAAAATCCTTGTGTGATGACGAATATAAACGTGGAAGTTGCCAAAACATTCTAACGTAGGTGTGATATAAAATTCATATTCCTCAGAGGGACCTATCGATGCGTCATCTAAGGGGACCAATTAAAATCAAAACTAAGATGAGGTCACTTTATTTAAATAATAAAAATACAAGTTTAGATATAAACTTTCAGAAATTCCATTGTATTTCATTTCTATCGTAAATTATTAATGGAAGAGTAAATGATTTATGTAAATGTATTCACAATCCAAAGTTGTAAATTTGTCTGAATTTGTACCAAATTAAAGCAATTAAAAGTTTTTCTTTAATTTAGTACTCTAGTTATGGGGTACGGTTATTTTGATAGAAATTAAAGTATAACTAAAAGCTTATGTGTATTTCGAAGAGATGATTTTTTGCTTGGGAAATTCTAACTACTTGGAACTGCGCATACAATGGTGCATAGGTGCTCATTCATGCAAGCGAGAAGTTCCACTATTTCATTTACATTAAGTTGATGAGACATCGTCCAAACCGATGGCTGACTAAAATTTGTTTCCAGAAATACTAGATATTCTTCAACTTCTTGGCCTCCTTAATATATTTACGAAGATTCAAACTGAAAACCTGTTCCAGGAGTCAAAATTGTTTGGTATTGCTGTACTTTCTCATTGGTAAAGGTAAGCAAAACATCTAGTGCTCTTTAAAGTCTTTAAGTCTTGAAAATGGTTCTTTCAATTACAAAATAGGGAGTCAACAAGAAATTATCTATTGTGCGTACATTTCTTTTAGTGAAATAGAGTTTTAATTTGGTTTAATGTCCAACAAAAGCATTTTATAGTTCCTGTTTTTACTAGGGCAAAGGTTTTATTGGTACTGAATCATTTTGATTGAATTCTTTACCCTTCCATTTACAAATGTTTTCTAAGGGTCTCTACCACATTTGATTCTATTTTTTAATGTTCCTCATCAATATGCGTTTTGTATATTTTACATTGACAGGAAATAATTTTATTTATTGAAGTTGAGTAACTTTTATATACATAAAGTTTAATTTTATCGGTTTCTAAAAGAATACTAATTTTAAGGAGCGTTTTCATATTATCCTCGTCTTGTCCGAGTTTCACTGTATTAGTTATACATGAAATAATTGAGTTAATATGACAATCATCAGTAACTTGACCTTTAATTAGTTTAAAAACCATGATTAATGAAAACATGTATTGATAAATGAATGATATTAATATGGTAATTATTTCGCGAGACTTAAAAATTCGTATTGCTCTCTCAGCTGTAAATGATTAAACTTGCTATTTCCTCTTGAGAATATGCAGATCAACGCAAGCTTCTCACATGATAGCAAAATATGGAAGAAAAAGGGTAGAAAAAAGTGATAAGGGATTCCAAGAGATTTTAGAAGGTATTGGAGGACTGATTATGCTATCATTGGAGCGAGCCATGTTGGTAAGCATATTTGGATTGAAATTAAAAAAGAATCTTGTTCATTTATTGTATTGAGTTCCCAAACAGTACCCCTTGATTTACTGGTTACCATAGGAAAATAGCCATAATTATATCCTAATTAGAACTTTGATGCCTTAAAGTTAAGTCTGAACAATTAAGGCGCTCGGTTAAAACTCATTACGGTTTTAGCAAGGATACTTGACGATTAACTTATGTTTTTAGTTTACTTCCCTGAAATTTTGATTCTAATGCAGATTTTTAACTTAATGACAATGTCATTATCTTAACACATCTATTACTTAGGATCAATGCGATTGCTGATTCAGAATGTTCAGTATATTTACCGGAGTTGTGCTATGAATATTATTAGAAATAATAGCATTCGTATTTTTGACAGAAATTTAATATATTTTAACTAAGAGAAGCCGCAGCTACTTTATAACATCGTTGATTATCGTCGGCGACCTTTATTTCACTTTTAAATATAATTTTTGGAGTTTTATACAAGGTAATTGCGATAATTATAATAGAGAGTTCCATCTTTAGATTAACTTAAAAAATCGAAAATTATATAAATTATATTATAGATAGTTTGCAATAGCTCTTAATTTTAAGCTTTAAATAAGTTGAACAAATCAGTAAGAATCCCATGAGCTTCCTTGCCAGTCATGGAAAGACTACAGAGATGCTTTGAATAAGAAATACTTTTCGAATTTTATCCTCAAAGGAGTTGCGATACATCCTTGTTGACCAATGAAAGAAAAGGCTGCCGCAAAATAGTCTGAGTAGAGGATTCTCTTAAATTGAATTTTAGACAACAATTTTTGCAATTCATTTGTTTTCCTATGATATCGAAATATTACATTTACGAGCAGTAAAATATTTTATGTATGGTAGAGCTTTAGCTGAAAGAGAATGACACTTAAGATAGGCCATTTTTCGATCCACTACGCATCAAATATTTGATTATATAATAACCATTACTTGAATAATTCGTTTTAAAAATATTAAAAAATGATGAAATTTTATTTTTGTATTCCGCTAACGGATTGTTGATAAAACTCCTAATCTTTTCCTCAGTCAGATAGTCTATATTTATAGAAAAGCATTAAATTAAATTTGAAGAGTATAGCCCCAAATACCAATTCATCCTCTCGTGCCCCCAAATGAAGTATTCCGGTATTGTGAGAACAGGACTGAGCCTTTTAATGCAAGAATTGAACCCAACAGTGGAATAGGGCCTTCCTGTTAACTTCACGTAGTTCTTTGTAGTAAGTAAGTGGCGATGTAAATATATTGCAGCTTTGTAAGTATGAAAAGAGAAGGGAGAGATTTCTGAGGTATCATAGGTTGTGGAATGCTTCTACGCACATTTTAAAAATACGATGATGATTAGTTGGAGCATTCCACGAAATCTGTTCTGATTTAATGAATTAAGCAACCTCGGAAAATGTCAATATCATAAACAAATGAGCTTAAACTTTGATGCAGCTATGTAATTGCACGGGGTTCAATTAAAAATAGCAAAAATAAAATTAAAAAGGCGAATATCTAGTTACCTTTTATAGGGGAATGGGAACGTAAATAAAATAGGAATAAAGAATATTTAAAAACTAGAATCTTGTATATAATAAATATTTGTCGGTCAGTTTTGCTCCTTTGGAAGAGGCAGTTGACAGTGTTCGACAGCTGAAGCTCAGAAGTACGTTCATTACTGTTGAATTCTATCCGTGTGCTTTAGCAATTACTTTCAGATCATAGTACGCAAGGAAACATCGCTGAAGGAAAATCAGAACTGAAAGGAAAAGATATGGGAGGCCCTTCTCTTATAATCCGCCAGCTTTGTATAAGAAATATGAACATAAAAGATTAAACATGGAGAGAAATGTTTTAAGGGGTATTAATTGGCAGTGAAGTGTCAAAAACCATAAGGTATAAACCCTGTAAGCGTATAAGTGCATTTCTAAAAAGGGTTTTCAATTGCTATTAAGTAACGTAGTAAGTAATTAAGAAAATTTGAGAGAATCAGCGAATTGGAAAAACGAAGTATCTTCAAGATCGACGGGTTCAGAGCACGTGGAGCAGTTCCTGCGCTTTCGTATTTCTTGAGATGAGAGATGCCTAAATAGAATTAGAAGCACAACAGAAGGGCATTAATAAGGACAAGGGAACAGGTGACGCATTCATTAAAAGTTCAGGAGAAGTTAAAAAAAAAACTTTATCAGAGGTTTTGGGGGCAAAGAAACGTGGACCTTGAAGCAGGAAGACAAGACTGGAGGCATTTTGGTTTTGATGTGGACCGGAAAAAAAGACATTTGGATGGAAAACAAACCAGGACATGTTAAAATAGTTGGGGTTAGAATAGAATTGGTTTTAATTAGATTAAAAAGAATGGATGTGATACGTGGTGGTTCATTGAATCGAATTGTGTGTACTGAATTGTGCTCACTGAATAAAATAGTGAATTTTGGATACTAAAATAGACGAAACGAACGACAAGGACATTAGATATTTGGTAATTTGAGGAATAGGTTTGGATATTAAGGATTAGAAAGGTGTTAATTGAGAAATATTAGGTCACGTGAGCCAAGATAAATGGGGAGGGAACAGTCAATGCTAAAGGATATTTAATTATCAGATTATCTGTATTAGAGGTTGCATCTTTAACGTTATTGAAATAATGCAATCATTAACCTCTTTTTTCACACAAAGTTGCATTATTTAAATTCGAAGTATCATTTATTTGCCGTCTATTTTATCGTAAAACGTACGAACAAATCGTTTTAAAATGTTTATAAAGTATATTTTCAGTCGAATGTATCTTATTCCCTTATTAAGTGTTTTCATGGATTTTACCGAGACAAAATTTTAGAAAATACTGTACACCTATAAATTCTACATTTAAAAGAAATATACACTTCTACATCTACATCAATAGCAATACCCTCCTGCAATCCTCCTTTCGGTTTGAGGGGTAACGTAAAACATTAACATTTATGTTAATGGTCATCATTTAAGAAATTTATATAAAGAAAGTTGAATTTAAGGTACGTAGAATTGCTTTTGTCCCGTGAAAACACTCATTTTCAATTCAGAATTCTAAATTAAGACTTATTATTAAACACTCAAATTTTCTCCATGAAACAGATAATTAGTTATTACATAAAATTCTAAATTGATTAGCGAGATTGAGACTTAAAAGTCTCTTCTTCCATCTAACCCATATGTGTATACATAAACATATGCATTTTCCGGGATTCTCACTTGTCCCCCATTCTTCCGAAATGCTTTACTTTACTTTTGTCTTTGCCCTATTTTCAAACGCAAAATTTTTTCCTATATCAATTAATAGATTAAATCTTTCTTTATCGCAAAAATGGTTATCTATTAAAGAGACATGAGCAATATTAAAGCTCTATTCGTTGAATAAATATGTCGATAATTAATGTCGTAATATTTTAATAACCACTGATGTTGGAAATTCCTACCACATGCAGTTTTCTTATATATCTCGGAATTATCCTTTCTAAGACGTAGTGAATGTTTAATGCCACCAAACACATATCTCCGTCAAACGTATCTCTAGGTATTGCTACAGTATACTGAGAAGATTCCTTTGTAACACCTCATAATAGCGAACAAAGATATTTAACGATATTCTACCTTGTATTCCCTTTCCTAACCCATCCGGTTATTATCCTGTGTTAATACTGGTTTTGTGATATATTCTCATACATTTTTTTACAATTCTTTTCGAATCGTCAAATTCGAATTACAGTTTCTTACATGTGACGTATTTTACTTCCCAAAAGAGAAAATGGTGCTTAAAATCTTTTGGGATAAGTTTGAAGCATGGATCGAATTTCGATTGGCTTATGTGCAACGAGGAGTAATCGGAATTAAATTAGCCCGTTAGATCGATTTGCTTTTATTGAACAAGGATAAGCTTTCTTCCTTTCAATAGTAGTTAAAATGAGGATAAAAAAAACAATTTTGCTATAAGCAACAGTTCGTTATTAATATCGATCTTAGATGCCTTGACCTGGTAGTTTTCCATAAAAGCAGCATGCAAAAAATTACCAACTCACTTATACAAAACCTCACGTTAATGCAAAGAAAGAATGAACATGGTTTCAATGAATGGCATCATGATGATGATCATTAAAGTTTAATTTGGATAAAGTTCTCTCGAGTGCCGGGTGGTTCCTTCTACGTCTCTCAACGGAGACAGGGACCGAAACGCCGGGAAAGCACCAGATCCTTTCTAAAGTTTAATTTCTTATGAATGAATTTGTAATTCTATTTGCTGCTTTCAATTTGTAATTTATTCCAGGGATGTTTAAGTATCAATATCTATAAAAATAAGTTTTAATAAATAAAAAAAATATTTTGGCATCGTGTTCAGCAAAAGTTATCCAATACTCGTAGATTAGTTATAAACCCAAGGGTTTGGTCTTAAGAGCGTATGATTTGCAAGAATAGTTGTCGAACTCTCTTTATTCAATCTCTGCCTTATCATATTTAAATAGATAATGAATACTTAAGAGTGAAGCATGACGATTTAAATGCAAGTCAAAATCGGTGGAATCCCGATTCATTCGATAAAGGAAGTAAGCATCTCCTTGAAACCGAGGGGTTTGCAATTTTTATTATTAATGTCTCTAGCGGAATGTATTTACTGATACAATTCGTTATCTGCATCTCTTCCTTTCTTTCAATTGCTCACCATTCTATTGCACCATAAATTATTTTTGCAAACAGAGCGAAGCAGACAAAATACATTATGGTATTTACACGAATCTACGTCGAACCGGATTCAAGGATGATCTCTTTTCTTTTTTACACCACAATAGCAACATTTGGGCAATAGTGAATGTTGGTAATTAAAGGACAAAAATTTTACCTTCGATTATTGTAAACAGCAATCCGAAAATTCTATTTGTTTGGATGATGTTGAAGATATTTTAACAGCCTTTCTATATATACTCGGTTACATACAATTTTCTAAATTATGATATCAAATACAGGTCGAGGATTTCTAATAAATCCATATTCCTCGGAAGTCCGGAATGAAAAAGGTATTGCTCTAGGTTCGTGCAAGTGCCATTTTTCATACCCTTCCGTAAAATAGTACAGAATACGCTTCAATGTTTTCCTCAGTTCGCTCAAAAACAAACGCTGCACCTCAGATAAGAACTACTAGTAATGTTTTATTAATGTAAATGGAAGCCGTCAGCACAAATAGAACAAGGAGTTACATCCTCTATATACTTTCGGTATAGTTATCACTAAGAGAGATATTTCGAATCACATTAATGCCGCTACAATTATTCTTGAAGAAAATTCGTAATTGTACGAATATTCCTAATGTAAAAGCATCAAAATAAAAAAATATGCGGTAATAGATGAAGATGTAGAGAATAGTTAAAAAAATAAGGATCTACATCTGCTAAAGAATTCATTGAGCGAACTTACGGCATATGGCAGGGGGTGCACCACAAGCAAATTCCATTAATCGGTTACTGTTTCTATAATTTACGGGAAAATTGATTTTTCTGACGACTGTACCGAGCATATATTTTCATAATATATTTTCTGTTTATCAAATTACAACGGTTAAGCATGAACTTTCTCATTCTAAAATGCGAACAGTTTTCATGTTTTTTTTCATGAGAAAGGCATAAACAAGACTAAGTTAGCCGTTAGTTCGTGCAATCTTTGAATTATTCTGCTTGTGACCCATTAAAATTTTTAAACCTGTAAACTTAACTCAATTCTGTTTTTCAAGTAACCCAATTTTGCTATGTTATTTGAATCGAAAATGAGCTAAAAAGAACTTGTTAAGAGATTTTGAATCGTGATGTAAGGGCATTTACGTTAGTCGACGCAGAAATCGCAAATTTCATAGCTCACAAAAGCCCTCAGTAAAACGAAGGCTGCACCAATAACATGAGTGGGGTTTTGCCAAGTGATTGATGGTTCCTCTCCTAAATTCCGCAAAAGCAATTTCTCAACTCTTTCAAGACTCGGAGTATCCGACTATTATTAGAACAGATGTGTGACCTAAAATAATCGCCCTATGCAACCCCTTCCGAAGAATTACTCGTAAAATCATACAATTTAAAATTCATACTTTGTTAAGGAATATTAAAGTCTTGAAGAAGAAGTAAATCGCATCGCATATTTTAATTTCCCCTTTCTTTATGTGGAACAGAACCGTATGTGATGATCGAAGTTATAATATCCAAATACTCGACATTCAATAGGAATTTCAATTTCTTACTGCTTGCTGCATACGTCAAAAAATTATGACAGATTCAATAACTGACTCCAATGAGCTTCGTTTCGCTATGCAAGAATGAATGTTTGAATTCATTAGTTTTCATATTTGGTAATTATCGTCAGCTCTAAGTGAGAGAATGTATTAATCGCAAATGTATTAAGTATCCATAATATTTTAACACAGCGATGGCAACCGAACAAACGCTACAGCTACATGGAAAACAATAAAAATCCGAATTTATTCGCAATAATATCTTTATTACGATCTAGAAAATGGCGAATTCATGATAAATGAACGTTACAAGTACAATTACTAATTGAAATAATATTTAAAACTATATATTTGGATTAATACTACGGAAAATACGGTATGACATTTAAGTTAAGATTTATATTTACAAAATAATATAATTAAGTCCACATCGCGTGTCGAATCCTTTTGTGAATGAAACCTCGCTCGAATTTTGAAATAAAAATTTCAGCGATAGTTTGAAGCTGCTTCCCTCGTATATATTCCAGGCACGCGCTCAATGTTTACTTTACTTTGTTTTCTAAGAGTGCACGTTTTCATTCCCTTAAAACCCACGCCTCGTGAAAGGTGAATCCTTCCGCGTGATTCACCGTTCCAGGAATCTAATCTTTAAACAAAGAAAAATTCAGCGTAAAAATTTTCGTCGCCCCAATTTGGAATCGCGGATTCGCAGATGATTGGAAGTAAGCGATCGTAGAACTTCTATCTTCATTCATCTTCTAAAACAAACATTTCTACCACACTAGATGAACGAAGCAGCAAATCTTCTATTTATTGGTTTCTCCTTAAACCAAAACATTAACTAAAGCGGTCAAGCAAAAGCATAGAATTAGTGGACACACAAAAATAAATCCAACCTTGACGAACTCCTTGAGACCTCTAAACATGCCTATCATGGCTCTCCTCTATCGGCGACGCCTTCCTTAAGGTTCTCCGTCGACTTTAAGACTGTCCCGAGGAAACTTCACCCTCAGTGCTACGATATCAGACGGATTCTCAGAGATCTTCCTTCGCACCTGGCACGATGCCCTCAGGGCTGCCAACCGATAAATAATATCTCCTCATGAGTAGAATGTCCGCGGACAAGGAGTCGGGAAGCGATACTGAACGCTTGATTATCATATCCTCTAGTGAGAGGAATTCTTGGCACTCAATGTGCGCCCATTAGCCTTCTTGTCTTCAAAATAGAATCCCAAAATACTGATTCCGCCGTTACTTTTCCTCTGCTGAGATCACGTGTTCGAACCCCATCGGAACCATATGATCTGGTTATAACCGTTTTAACCCATTTTTCAATGACCATAAGATACAATATTTATTCATTGTCATACATTCTTCTTATTTTAAACGCGAATCACTTCAGTTGCATCGATTCCAAATGGAGTTACTGTTCAACTTCAGAATCGGCAATCCAGGAAGTTGGGCCTTTACGTACCAGAGGATATATTACCGCAACATCGAATGATTTTGAATTCCACGGAGGAAGGCGTTGTCTTGTGGAACTCCATGAAAACAAAATAAGAGAAGAAAGTACACTTTTCCACAGTTAACATATTTATATAATAAACTGTGGAAAAGTGTACTTTCTTCTCTTATTTTGTCGAATGTTTTTGTTTACATGTCGATATAATGTAACCAATTTTTTTCGCTTAACAACATGATGTTGATAAAGATAATTCTTCACAACTTCGCAAAGAAACATTCTTATTCTTACAAGTATGAAGCTTAAGGCTAAATGGTCCCGTGGCCGATCGGAAATCCAAGGAACATTTTCTTCGAATCCTTAGTTTTGTTTCGACTGGAATTAGGATCGAATCTTTGCAAGCGCTTAGCGGAAATGAAAACCAATGAATCAATCTCGTCGTGTATTTCACGACATTTACAGTTTTTGTACCAATAAATTCATGAGTCATTTTACAAATTGTGTTTGTATTTGCTGTTAGCTATTTGAGGTCGCATTTTGATCCTAAGGTCTAAAGATTGAAACGAGCCGCCTTTTATTTCAGGTAAAAAGTCACCAAATTCACATATGTAAAAAGTCCCTTGAGATATCTTTGTCTTTTCGTATGACATGATAACATACCATGCTGTAGATAATGTATACGATAAAGCGGAACATTCAAATTGCTGCAAATATTATTTGTATACAACATTTCAAGTTGATACTGCTATACATAAAGATAATATCTTAGAATGACCAATATCTTTCAATGGTCTTAACGACATCTTAGATTTCATCTATTGCGCGATATATATTCTTAATTTGCCATTTATTCGTAGATATAGGAAAGGTTTATCGATTAAGGACTCTATTTTGAAGATTCCTTCGAGCGATGTCATCTCTCAATGGAGAAACGACGGAGTGAGTTAAGCGCTTACGCAATTCCCATTCTGAAAATTAAGAAGAAAAAAATCATGCTTTTCTATCAAGGAAGTTCAATCAGACAGCTTTCATTTTCAGAGATTAATTTTTCATTATATGTGGGATCATTTTGCAATCATTGTCAAATTTGCAATGATGCAAATAATCTAATCTAAACAAAAGGAAGAAACATAAACCCTTAGTTGTTTAGGTGTGGATGTAAATTTGTTACAGGAGACGTATATTTGCTTACTATACTTAGAATAAAAGCAATGAGAAATTACTTGAGTGTGTATTAGTCAATTATTACGGTCATTTATGTATATCACATTCAAGTAAGATGCATCAGGGAGGTATTCTCTTGAGAGAGAAATAATACAAATTGATGCTGATAAAAACAGTTTTTAAACCATTACATCATTCAAAAAAACTGTTTTGCCTATAACAGCAGTAGTGAAAAATACTTTGATTATCAAGTTCAACTGATATTTATAAGTATTGATGAACTAGTGAAGCATATTGGGTTGATGTAAAGGATTAAGAAAATTAAAAACGACTTATATTTAGAATCATTATTGAAAAATTCGCTAAACCTAGAGCAGGAAGTAGATGTCAATTTGTACACTGATAATGCGTTGAAAAAAGAAAGAAGGCAATGTAGTAGAGAAATTAGGCAGAAGAGAAGCAAAAATGACAAAACATTTAAACACGTCCTAGGTAAAATTATGTTATGAGATGGAAAATGATAAAATCAATAAAGAAAAAGGAAAATAACTTATCTTATGATTAAATTGTAAGGGAAATGTTATAATGGAAGACAATAGTGAACAAAACTCGGAGAGATAAGAACTCTGCGTATGACGAAGCTGAAAAGTTTGCATTATTTGGAATAGAAATACGAAACAGCGGTAATATATTTGGTAGCTCATAAGGTTCTGAAAATTCATGGAAATATTTTATTTGTGGAAAAAAACTTCGAAAAGTCAATTCGGGAGACCGGGATAGTAAAATGATGATTCATATTTAAAATTTTTTAAATAAAATACGAGACCCTTTCCACTTTTCAATCAATTCATTCAACCGAAGAAGATCAACTTTAATCGGAAAGGATTATTCGAATTAAAATCGAAGCCTCCATTTAAAGAGGAGACACGACGCATTATACTCTTGTGGATGCTGGAAGAGAGCTAAAGATGATAAGGGTCATATACGACGAATTATAAAGGTGAGAAAATTATAAATCACCACATGAGAAGTAGGTTGTTTGATACCGGCGTCATGACTGACAAAGTAAGTTTCCTCGGTTCAATGTCACTTGCAGCAATGGGGTTAAATATAATTAAACAAATTGCGATTACTTAAATCAAGGAGAAAGGATGAATTTCTATGCAAAAATCCTATATTGATCCTTCATCGGATATATAGTCATAGCAGTTAAAGAATATACAGAATGGTAGTATAGGTAAAGTGAATCGGAAGAATAGGGCTATAAAGATTTTTTCGTAATACATTAACAGAATGAATCTACTTAGCAATTGCTTGGATCCCTAGTTGGCTCACATTTCACCTTCTTGTTACTCCATTATTTGCAGCTTCACGATTTCCGAGATAATTATAATATTACGTATACTTTAGGATGTATGTACTAAAAGGCCCTGTCATGATTATCTTAAGAGTGTAATTCAAATCAAATCAAATTTAGAGCCAAATTTACGTCATACGTAAAACCAGAAAAAAACTGTTTTATAGAGAGAACACGCCAGAGACACTAGGGCTTCTTTGTAGAGTGCGAACGTCTTTCAAAAATGCTTCGCTTTCAAGGTCGTATTTTCGTGTAAATATCTTAAAATTTCGCTCCTATTTTTAATATTTCCGCAAATTGAGTTTGGTCGGCTTTCACGAGGACAGGAAGCTCCTTTAACAATATTTACTTATTCGCAGGAATAGTATTTTATCATATCTCACTTTGACACATCATAAAATAAAAGAATATATTTATATCAAAGCTCGTAATGCCCTCTTTACCATGAAGAAATCATTGCCAGGAATAGAATAATACCAGAACAGGCAGTCAGGCTAATTGAATCAGTTACCAAACTCTAGCGGACATGAAGAATAACGAACAATAACCACAACAAAAATGTTACGTCTCTCGATCTCCATATAATTATAGAAATTGAGATTGATCTCTAAACCATAACAGACTGGTTTATTGATAATAATTGTAAAACGAAATACTAAATTCATGTATCCGGTTAGGGTGAGAATAGACTCACTAAAAAGTGATTCAGATCATCATTTCCTAGAAGATCGAGTTTGAGCAGTTAGAAGAAATAAAATAAAATCGCATATGAACATCATAGACATTATAAGATATTATAAAATTTATCATATGCTATAAAAATATTGAAAATTGCGGAGCACTTTCAAATGTGAGTGAAAACTCAAAAGAAAATTGATATCAAATTGCTAAAGTAACCACAATAAAATATGGCCAAAACAGTAGAATTTCTGATGGTTTAGTGGAAATTAAAATTGTAGTTCCATGTACCTACTCCCTGTCTAAGGCCTCTCAGCCATGCCATCCATTTTTTTGTTGCATCTCAAATTCATCCTAGGTTAATGACATCTGTCAAGACAGCGTTGAAATTGGCGAGATAATCAATGACATCAGCACTTCCCGGAACAAATTTCGCATCTCGAAGAAGCTCTTTTCATCAATTTGTGAGAATAATTTCCACCTGTCTGGCACCTCATACCTCTTATTATTTAGATGGATTTTTCCAGATTATAATTATACATACATAGTAGATGCTAAAATCACAAGAAACACTCTGATAAGTCACAATACAATGGTTGATATGGAGTAGTATATTGAATTATTACCAACTGTTTTGGCATAATGAAGTCAAGTTCTTCAAGTTAACTTCAAAATAATATCTAGGTAGGACGAGGAAAGATTTTCAATACGGATGAACTATTACGGAAGACAGCAGCTGGACAAGCTGATTGATATGACTGTCACCCAAGATTTGGCTCAACGCAATAGAATTAAAAATTCAGTTGTCAAAAATCGATTAAAGAACATAATAAAAAAGCTGCTACTATTATGATGACTCAGAGACATCGTCAAATGTGAGTTCTGATTCTTAACGAGGGACTGCTCTTTAGTTAGAATATTTAAAAGAACTTCTTCGTGAAATAAAAAAACAACTATAAGCCAATTGTTGAAGAAAGTATAAGAAAGAGGCAATAAATGTTTTGTTTATTCTTTCATCTTTGGACGATGATCTAAAATAAGTTGACAAAGGGAATTTATATAAGTGAGAAGGTTTTAATAATATGAATTAATCTTTACGGTAGGAATGAATAGCAGAGAAAGGCAGTTCGCCTTTGCGTTTCGTTTCGCGTTGAAACAAAGATCAGACAGATTCTGATTCTAAAAGTCTGAGAAAGGTAGGAAATTTCTTCGATTGGAAGGAAAAGTTTGGAATCTCTGATGTAACATGAGATTGTAGACGAAAGAAAAAATTTAAAATAAACGTAAATATGTATCAGGTTTATCGAAATATATTTAGAAATGTAGTCACCATTTTTCAGACGCTCTCAAAGCTAATCGTTTCTCAAACGAAATTATGGAAATAATGCTAAATATTTATAGTAGAATTTTCATGATATATTATACACGCATCATTTAAACCGTCAATTCTATATTGTGTTATTAAAATCTGTAAATGAAGTCGACGAAGTAGGCCACTACATTATACCTTTAAAGATTTATGCTATTTTTATGGCCAATAAGTGTCAGTTACAGCTGGCGAAACTTTCGTAAGAAGTATGCGGAAATTGTTGAAATGGGCTGTGCTTTGGTGAACTTCCAGTTGGTTCAAATGGGCTGTATGAGTCTTTACTGTCACACTTAGTTTATTAATATGCTTATAGAAAGATAACGAATAGTTTTCGTTATTCAAGTGGATGTTAAGCAGAGTATTTAACGACCTTTAATTTTGTATTCCAAATCCTCCATTTTCAGACCAGGAGTTACTTTACAACTTAGTTCTGCATTACCTAATTTACGTCTGTAGTAATAAAATGCATCCTCACGTTTATCATAGCTTTTACTCTAATGAGATTTAATTTGGCTAACAATAGTTAATTTTCAAAATAGTGAGAATTATTTTGGAAATAAAATAGATGAAACCTCACAGAAAGCAGCGATTTCATTGCTACCTGTAGAGTATTTCGTTTTTATGGAGTATAGAAACGGAACATACAGTTACCAATTATACTCTTTTATAGAAGAACCTCTAAATTAACCAAAGTCTACCTATACACGAGAGTTACGACCAACAAATACAATATATGGCATCAAAAGTGGTTTAGTGTTCAACAGTTTGCCGAGATGAAATGAATACACGAGCGTAATATTGAATAGAGTCCAATTCCTTGTTGTTTAAGCTTTCAAAGATTCTGTCATAATCTCGTGTACTAGTATGTCTAGAACAAAATAATCTTAGCTTAAGGATTTGAAAGATGTACGAGGAAAATGAAAAAATGATTTTGAAGCCCGTGTAACTTGATATAAAATATATCTATTTGCAAGTGGCAATGACTGTTAATTTACTGGAAATATTTAGACTGTAATTAGTAATTACGGAAAAACCTTTGATCAAACTAACAGGAGATACGCCAAAAAATTAAAAACAAGCCACAATTTGAGTGTTCGAGCTATACAATGGTCTATTCAGTTCAATTTCTCAAAGAGAATAATAAATATGCTAAAGAGGATGGAAACTATCTGGAATTCGGAAGATCTGCTGAAGAAGACTGATAATAATTACTTGGAGAAAAGAAACAAATTGGAACGATCAAAGAGATGAGGGAAGAGAACGAAGGACATATTCCAATTGGACTGGAACAGTTCACTCTATTCTTACATGTACCCTCAAAACAAGTTTTTACGTATAGAAAAGCTTCTAGGCTAATGACAGTCATAAATCATTTAAAGGAAACGACAGATGACATAGGATGAAACCTTGATAATGACGATTACATTCTTGCTTATTAAGAATGTAATATTTTTCCGAAGAAGATATTTTATATACGTATAAACCACTTATACAGGATAACTACAAATTTATAATTACATGTAAAATAATCATGAGGTTAAGTGAGTTCTAAAATATGTACTCTAGTAATGATCATCATGGATAATTAATATGATTGATTTGACATTTCTCATTCTGAATAAAGAGCAACAGTAAATATTAATTTTACCAAAAAAAATTTTTAGAAGTAAAACATCACTAATTAAGAAATAGAAAGGAGTAAGGGTGTTTCTAAGGGCGTCCTACGAAGTTTACGTATCGCTATTTTTCGACTCTTACAAATACTTTTCCGGAAATATTTCACTAAATTCTTTATAGATAAACATTTTCGTGAGCAGCTGGTGCAATTTGGTCAATATGTTGGAGTGTAAAATACGGTGACGACTTCCACCTAACTAGCAGTCAAACTGCATTTAATAACAAATCGAATAGAACTCCCCCTCATGCCTTAACTGTAACACCCACCTTGATCAGATTTTTGAGTCCCCTGAACACGTCCAGCATTGTTGCACGTGGTCACGTGGTCAGCAGTCGACATTAACCTCTCCGGACAGACACGTGCTTCACCTTTGGCGATCCATTCTCTTACGTCAAGTCTTCCATTCCGTGGTCGTCGGTGGAATCATTATGCTCTCCTCGCCGATGAGCATTATGCACACGTGTACTCCGACGTTAAGTTGAAAGGAACGCGTCTGCACTGAACGAACATCGCTTTCCCATCAAAATTCCTCACATCCCTCTCTCATATTGAGTTAAATCCTTGTCTGCTTCGGCTAAAAGCAAGGTGTTGTTTCGATTTTTCAAGTATACGAACAAAGAAATAAATTAGGAAGTCAAGATCCCTGAGGGAACCTCTTTAGAATCCGCCCACTAAAAGTTATATTTAGCCTAAAGAGTAATATCTCGATGCTTTATTTATTTCCTCCTTTAAAATAGGATTGATATCGCCCGAAATCTTCTCGACTCAGCGCATGTGTATACGCGGCGAGTTCAAAACCTTCGGCTGCAAGTCACACGTAAACCTTTACCAATTCCAATCTAAATCATTAAGTGGAGTATCCTTTCCTTCTTTTCGCTTCGACGCCTTTCTACTGATAGAATCACTTCAAAGTGAGCGAAGATTTCCTTAAGAGCGATGAGCCTTTGGGGTCTTCACTAGGCAATGAGAGAGACCTGTCGCAAACCAATCTATCTTCAACGTCGACTACAGACACCAGAGGAAAATTTATTACGGATCTGCTGAATACCGGAGGGAGCGGGAGTTTCTACTGAGAGTATTCCCGAGAACAGATGATCGAGCACAGTTTCCACACACGATGCCGCACTGGGCTCGATTTGCGAAGTTTTCAGCTTCGGTTCTAGGACAATAGCACCGCTTCAAAGTCTTCCGTATTTTGGAGAAACCTTTTGGAAGCAATGACTGACAGCGCTCGTTCCTGGAATTCCCTCACTCCCTCATCACATCGGAAACGTAGCTCAACTGTCTTCGGCGAAGAGAAGTCATCCTCTTGGAGCTCAGGAGCACACTGTTCCCTTGCGATGCTAAGGTGCGCTATATCCGTCCAACGGCGCCGATTGGCGTCCAAATGGGCCAATGGCGGGAGCGCGCGGCGGGAAGCGTCACATCAGGAGCCATTTGATCGGCTTCTTGTTTTTATTATAACCTTACCCTTCTCAGTGATTTAAGGCCCGAGAATTAGGGAAGAGATTGGGGAACCTTTTCCAAATCCTCAATGCTTCTGGTCTTGTTTTTATACCTCCAAATTATAGAATTTTATACGTAATCCTGATTGAAGACTACCCTCTCGCCCCTCAATTAACTGTAAGTGAAGATTTCCTATGACGGATGGGTTTAAATATTATTATTTGACCCCTTTTATATGGGTTTATAATCGTCGAAACGCGAGAGAAGCAGCTAAAATCTAAATAAAAAAAAAACTATCCGGAAGCAAATTTCTTTATTGTCCGCACCGAATTCCTGATGAACATTTTAAAAGTATCTTCATGATTCTGAAATCTTTCCTTAAATCCAATTATAAATATCCGTAATTAGGTTCCGAAAGTGTGCCAGTTCCTTATAAAAAACAGTTTTCTTCGTCTCCATTGAAGCTTATCTTTCTAGAACGTGTCTCATAGAAGAATAATCGAATCAACTCTAATCCTTAAACTTGCCGTTTCCAATTATAATTTCTTCCTAGGTGTTCTAGACTCCATAATTTAGATTGTATTAACAGAATTCATGAGCTTAAGGCCCCCCAAAAAGTTTTTTTCTGTAGATTCTGTATCTTCTCTTTGTCCTCATTCAGCACTCACTTCTTGATAAAGCAACGCTTACCGAAATGCAAGAAAACGAAAATGTCCTGAGAATGATGGTAGAGTCAGCTGTCGAAACGTCGGCAGAAGTCTATTTGGCCTGAAAGTCCGAGAGAATTTTATTCAAAATGCACCGTATGTACAGGCAACTATAGCAATGTAGCACATATAGTAAATTTACCCATTCAGAGCAATATGAAAACAATCCGTAGTCTGATGCCTCTATTCGATTAATCTGATCGTTATTTGATTTACGTAGTCAATTCTCAGTGATCTGAGGTCACCCAGCAATAACCTTCAAAGCTAGGGAAATGCAGGGAGCAGGAAATTAGAGTAGGGTGGGTTGCGGCAATTCAGGGGGACTGTCATTACGTGTTGCCTGCATCTCAGGCGCATTCACCTTGTACTACGTGTTCGTTTTCTCTTGATCGGATTATTATATCTGTCTCCTATGGTTGTAGTGGGACTAAGTGATTAAAGAAAATGCGATGGAGTTTAGTTGTCGGGAATATTAAAATTTTTTGTCAACTATGTAAACTTTCAATACTACGTATTTAGCATATAAAATAGCAGCAATTCGATAAAAATGGTGAATTCAAAAAGTTAAAATATTTTGCTCATAATTTAAAAAAAACATCTAATGGAATACTCCTTTAGAGGGTATGGAGAAGATAAATTCTATTTGCGAATCTTCATATTTACATAATTTATTGCTGGTGTTGCAGTATGGCCATTCATTTACCAGTATATAGTGTAGTGTGCTGATTAAAAAAGGAAGACTTATACCCCGGCAGGATCATTTTACAGTGATATCATTAATAAAGACACGATTCAAGGATTATTTCCTTCCCTTGCCCCTTCTTGCAAGTAGAGAAAGAGCTTTCCATTTCGCATTGGAGTCGTTAGCCTCCCTTTTCTCTAATAATATCTGAGGTAAATCACACAAACATTCCCTAATGGATTTAGTAAACTTTGTAATGGAGCCTTTGCCTTGCATTCCTAAGGCGTAATAAAGCTTCCAATGTGTAATTCCACGTACGTGAGGAAAGAATTCCTAACACTAATAAATAAGAAACTTAAATAGAAAAAATGAGAACGTGAAATAATTCACATAGATTAAAATCGGTTTACATTGATCGGAGTGATCCATTGATATCAGACATTTTTATTTAGGATAACTCATACTTTTGAAAAATTTGACTATTGGAGTCCTACTAGAGTAGCAAAAGAATAGGTTAAGGGATGCATACCTACAAAAAATGATTTAAGAGAATTACGTAACGTGTACAGGAAGGTTTCACGTAACGTATATTTTTCTAAAACAGTTCTGTGGAGATTTATGCGTATTATCATCAAAATTGTTTTTTTTTAATTGAGAATTGGTAAAAACAGAAACTATTTGGACACTGAACGTGAAAATAGTTGACATCAATACAAAGTACGTGTTACAGTAGAGATAAAAGTACAAGTAATGATAGTGATGAAAGCATCAAATAACAGCATATTTATTCGATATAGGTTGCGAAAGAAAAATATAAACTGATCGTCATTCTTGTTTGATTCATTTTTATCTAGAGAATCCATTTTCGCTATATTCCGATGTTACCAAAGTACTGTTGGGAGTAAATCACGCTGAAAAGTATTTCAACTGGCTAAATAAATAATACTATATTATTGATAGTTTTATGATGTATTGCTGTTGAGGAGTTATTTAATATGTTTGATCCTTAATTGTTTGTTTTGGGCAATATCACGACAAAAATTTTTCATTTAATAAGTAAATGTTAAATGTAAGCATGAGTTATTTAAAAATTATGATTAGTCTTTTTTGTCTGCCCTAGCCGCAGGAATAATCTATGAATAAGAAGAAGTTCTGCTTACTAACTCAAATCCTCCAATTATATCTCAGTTCTTTCATAATAATTTTTATATAGTGATTTTTATATTAGTTATGTTCTATATTATTGAAAATTGCACCCAGAAGCTACTCGTATTTAAGCGATAAAAGCTAAAGTATGAGCTGGTATATATAAGGAATTTGCTAAAACAACCTCTAACATACTGTATTATGCGATCTATTATTTTAAAATCATAAATTAATTTATAAGTGGATTTAGCATTCGTCGAAATGAGCAAAGCTCGGGTGCACCTCCACGCGATGCAGTTTAAAGGGGAAGCAGAAAAGCAATTCCGCGAATACAAAAGGAGAATTGCGGAGAGGAAATGCTCGAGAGCATTTCGAAAGCATCCGAGCCAGAATAACTCAGCGGAGACGCCGACATATATGTCGAACGCATTTTTAGAATCTCTTCTAGTTAAGGGACTCCGTGGGGTTGCCGCAGTCTTTTCACCACTCTGTATCGAGGACAGGAAGACTTTCCTCCATGAGGAGAAGCATCGACGAAAGTACTTATATACTGCTGAGGTTTAGCTTACAGCTAAAATTTCATGCGATAATTCATGAAACATCCGTAGGTGAAAATTACAGTTTCTTCATGCATATAGTTTCTGCTAAAACTATAATCCTCCTTGTTTTATTTTCCCCATAACTTTACCCTAGTCGATAGCAAATACAGATTTTCTACGTATATTCCAGTTACCAATTATTTGGATTCAATATTCCATTAAATTACTCCATGAGGCAACAGAAATTGTAAACATGGTATGCCATTCAAAAAAGATATTTTACGAAGTCAATACTTACGATAAATAATCAACATTAAATATAATAAATTTAGGGCTCACCAAAACATCCCAAAAATATTGAAAATTTCTCCATTTTTTGACATATTACGAATATTTGCGAGAGAAGGACTTCGGGAAGAGCAAAGTGTTGCGAATGTCTAAGGTTAAAAAGCTCTAAAATAAGAAACTATCTCTTCTTCCATCAAACCCATGTATTATGCAAAGAATAAATTAAAGAGAAACGAGATGAGAAAAATTGAGAATTTGAGGATATAAAAAACCTAAAGAGAATCTTAGTACTGCAAATAAAAGTTAGAAAATGGCGTGAAAAACTAAAAAAGAAAATTTTATGTAATTTAAAGAAACTATTCTAAATAAGTAATGAATGAAGAGGGAATATTTTAGTTTAGCATGCAAAGCTAAATCTTGAACAACAAGGTGAGTGAGAAAGAATGAATATAAAGGTGGAATGTAGAGTGTTGAAGTAATCTATGCTAACAAAATGAAGCTTTCGCTATATTTATGTTATCTGGGCAAATTCTAGTCTCTTTAGTACTGTAAGCGTAATTTGTGAGGAATCAGAATAAAATAATAATAATAAATAATAATAAAATCTTTTTATTCCTCAGCCCTGCATAATTTACATTTTATACAACAAATTTCAGGAATATAGGTACCCCTAAGGTGACAGCCACCTGTTTTGGGGTTACCGACTCTTCGTATACTTGGCAAATAATACACAAGCCATTTAATTTGTTAGATAACATAAGATAAAATGAAGACCATGCGTAATACGTCCTGGAATGCGTCCCAAGAATCGTCATCAGCCAAATAACGTGTAATGAAAAGCGGAATAGCTAACAAAGTTGACTTTAACTACTTTCTCTAGGATACAATCTCAAAATTGTGCATAATGTACGAGAAATGAGTTCTGTTATCGTAGAAAGAATTAAATGCTATTTAATTACGCTTTTCCGAAAAGTATTACTTTTTTAGAACGAACAATTTGCTATTCTCTTCATGCGCAGACCAGGAGCAAAAGTAGAACACTGCGTTGTAGCAGCACCGGTAATTATGCTAAGATTAATGCAGCATTACAGGAAAGTCCACGGTACGGCATCCTATTGAGTGATCAATCGCATTCACAGTGTCGACATATTTGAAATTGACGGGACCCCTCTTAATTCAGATTGATAATTCATTACGGTTCTGGGTTATACCAATAAATATCGACCCCCCGGGAATCGAAATTGGCTTCGCCGAATGCGCTACCCACTAGCCACAATGCAAAATATTATAGTGCACGAGAAGAAATAAAGGATGCATTCCATCGCTGTAACCCACTCGTACAGGTATATCTTCTGCTACCTTTTCCCATATGTATAAATGGGTTTGGCGTTTGGTGAAATTTCTCCACTTTTTCATTTACTACAAATTTGGTGTTTTTATACGATTCCTTGCAATGCTCGATTAAATTTAGCAAATATCATTGAATTGATTACTTAGTAGTGTTTGTTCCCCCTGATACTAACTATATCGTGAGCGGTAAATAATACAGCCAGGTTACAAATATCTCTCAGGAATAGCACGTAGTCGAGCGATGGAAACCTCGTAAAAAGCGAAGGACCTGTGATATTGAAGGCAGCATTTTTCGGTGCAGTGCAAATCAGCATTATAAATAGGGAGTCGATGACGTAGCTCATCTAAGATTAAATGCCCCCGGCGGAAGGAAACAGTAGCCGTTTATTTTCTCTTCTTTCCGTCGAATTTCGCTCGTTCCTCAGAGATAATCCGCGCTAATGCAGCTCACATCGCTTATCGAGGCCCTTGTTTGTGCGACGGCATTTGTTTTGGCAGAGCATCAATCAGGGGGAAGTACATAGAGGAAAAATAATGGAGAAAGTGAGTGATAGAGAAAGGATGGAGGGAAGTTTAAGAAGAGAGACACTCAATGAAGACGAAAAAACGAAAGTTTCGATAAAGCGTGTTAGATAAATTATCGACCAACCAGGGCACAAATTGTAGAATTTCAAATGACATAGAAAATTTTTATTCGTTGAAGAGTTTTGGATTTATTGAAAACAGTTGTGAAACATTGTTGACGAATTGCGCGTAATACATAAGGTTCAATGCTCTGTAGCCCACGTCCGTGCAACTTTTCGTCCTTCGACATGTGTAACTAATGAGAGGGAATTACGAATAAGGCTTAAGCTGTAAGCGAAACGAAAAGTCGTATACGATACATCGTATTCCTATGAATAATAAGTTTGGTGCAAAACCCTTTTCACCTTATTCTCTCTCTTGTATCAAAAAGTACTGCATTTGAGAACAGGTTATAGACTCTATACAGTCTAGAGCAGAGGTTCCCAAAGTGCGCGGCCGGTGAATTGATCCGGGGGGAATTGATCTCCCGCGCTGATGTTGTACTACTGTTATTTAGTCTTATGTTAATCTACACGCCCTGATTATTACTTAATGTTATAAATAAATTATCCGGAGGAGGGGGGGGGGTTGTGTTCGGTTGGGTGGGGTTGGTAGTACAACATCAGCACGGGGGACCAATTTCCCGCGTACCAATCTGTCGGGAGATCAATTCTCCACGTACGAATTCCCCGCGTACGAATTCCCCGCCTACGAATTCCCCGCGTACGATTTTTCCGCGTACGGATTCCCCGCGTACGAATTCCATCCGGACCAATTCACCGGGCGCCCCCAAAGGGTGGTCCGCAGACGCTACAGAATACCCAATTTTTTAAAATCTTTAAAATAGTGGTAACGTCTTAACCTAATATTTTTTCCTTTGAATAAAAAAAAATATATATATATATGAGTTCGTAATATCATTGTTTGGTTCATGCAAAAAATTAAAAGGGGTCCCTGAGTTTTATTTCCTCGTTCAAGGGGTCCACGGACTGGAAAGTTTGGGAACCACTGGTATAGAGGATACAGTCAATTGGGGAATTGTAGAATTAAAAAAAATAATAGCGTGAAGAAGACCAAGGATGGATAATTCGAACAATTTGGAGCTAAATGGTATATAAGTATACCATTATCAAGCAATTTGTCTTATCATTTGAACCTAAGACTTATAAAACAAAAACCTTACACCTAAAATCCTCATAAACAGTGGAACTTCGTTTGACGAATTTCAATAGATTCTGAGGGACAAATCCTAGGTGTTCGTTAACCGAAACTGTTCCTACGTAGGAATGAAAATTAAATAGATTATTTTTCTGGGCTTAATTTTCTATTTAAGCTGTTAGAACTCTGATTTGTGCATATCTTTATTTACAAATTTCACGTACCACCACTTTTATACCCCTCTTTCTTGCGAATATCGCACCCCATTTGCAAAACGTAGATAAATTCATACTATTTCTTAACTAATGTTGGCACTGTGCGTCGCTGCACATGGAAATATCGTGTGATAAATCTCGAGATTTAAAAGGTACTTTCATTTATACCAATTAGTTTAGTAACAGGTGCTCTACTACCAACTCTCAAACACAGCCAACGACTTTTGTTGCAAGCTTTCATATTCGTTATCTCCATATTTTCACACGGAAAATTTGTAACTAAACCGATATATTCGTATCAGGCGTTTGTCAATTGAGATTCCACAGTATTCCTATATTTTTCCGTATATCTAGAAGAAGTTGTCAGAAGTGAGACCCTCGGTAAAATTTTAATGAACTGCGAGAATCCCTTTATAAAAGAACATAATAAAGGATAGTGAAAGTTAATGATTGATGCTCTCGCGGCTTGAGGTCAAAATATCAAAATATGTCACGGCTAATCTCTTTCGTCTACGATCGACTTCAGTAATATTATATATGATTTATGAGGTAAATTTCAGTAAATTTTAAACGCGCACTTGTAATGTAGAAAATTAATTATCGGTTGAGGTGAATTTGTGATTAAGTGAAACATATTCTGAATGAATAAAAATATACATCTTTTGGAGGATTCAATTTTAATCCTGGATAATACTGTGCCATCATCAAGTCTCATTCAGTCTACTTTTTTGGGTTATTTAAGGCTCACTTGATGATAGTCAAATACTGAACATGTAAAATCTTGTTCTAATATTCTTCAATATTTTTACCTTTAAATATATTGGTAGTTGAGATACTCCTCAGTAACTATTCGCTACCGACCTCATTTGACATTGATCGTGAGGCGATGGACCACTTGGCAAAGCCCTAACAATAGTGTGCGTTCTTAATGAATTCCCTTCGGAAGAAACATGGCCTCTACGCGCAGTGTGAATGAATGCAATGGCATTTAAATGACTGTCAGCATAGGCATTTGGATGTCTCTCTGGCGCTCCTTCTCGATGAGTCACTTAAAAAGAAGTAAAAGAGAGTGAATTACTGAAGTCACTCAGTATGAGTGTGCACCACCTTTGAAATCTCCCTCAAATCCAACGGATTGCAACTCATCGAATGACTATCTCAATCACATAAAAGTATAGCGAACGCCTACAATGGAGTTTGATAAGTAACATTCACAGGCAGTTATCCAGAATACGATCCAGTGGTGGAAAAGAAAATTCGTGTTACTTCTACTCTTACTTCATACGTTGGGTCTTCAAAATATTTCAATCGCCATATAAATGGTGAAGCACCATCCTCTCATATGATATTGCAAATTGATTTCATATTGATACACGCACGTTATCATGATACTTCGCATTTATGAGAAATTTCCAATACCGATTGATATTTGAAAAGAGTTTTAGAAAATGATTTGCAAGAGACATGTGTTTTCTTGTCCTCCAGATGGATCTGAATCAACAGCTGTATTCTCAAACTAAAATATGCCATAAAAAGAATGTTTTATCTACTTAATCGATCGACAATGTGAAAAATATCCCAGAGTAATCATTTTTATGCAATATTAATAATGGTAATTTCTAAACTATTAGCAATTCATTGGCGAAGAAAAACGGAAACACGTGTCTATATTACAAGGATGGAAAATAAAAATATCTTAATCTTTACAAGGAAAATTTATAGTTTCTTATTCATTACTTACAATTTAAATCAATCACCTTTTATAATTTATTCGAGATCTGAATTAAAAAATTCCTAGTTGTCTTTATAGTACCCGCTGAAGTTCAGGGCTTCTCTCGAATGGTCTTATCAACTAACATTGGCATATTTTACTCAAATCGATGAGGAAAGCTTTGCCCTCACCCACACTCACGCCATTCTCTTATTTCTGAAATCATGCATACTTTAAGAGTACATTACGATTAGTGGTCGAATGCTGAGAAAAGAGAATCAGTGCTCAATATGTGTCTTAGAATGGACGTAAATGACTGCATTATGGATTTCCGCTTTCTCGTATCATAATAGTAATTGGGTGATGAGAAATACAGCTGGATGCAAAGGATTGGATTATTAGCGTTTGAAAAGATATAATAAAGGAGTATCGTCTGAAGAGAAAAGTGAGGGCTAATAGAAGAAAAGAATTGTAAATAAGAGAGGCTATCGGATTGTAAATGGAGTGGGCGTTGGAAAATTGTGTGTTATTCTCCGTCGAATAAACGCAATCGTTTGTGTCGAATGCGATCTGTTTTGAGAGTCGTCATAAAGATTGATTAATGCGACTTCTGATTAAATGAAATGCTCGTTCTCACATCGGCGCTTTCTTTCTTTCATCTTTCTCGAAATAGCGTCCGACAAAATGGCTCTCTTCTCTTCCTCTCCTGACTTATTAATGCTTATTTACCAATAAATATTTCCGCCTCCGAAACGCCACTCCATAAAAATGCTCTCTTCAAAGGCTTCCGCGCTTTCTGGAGATGGACAAAAGATTGGCGTTCACGCAGCTGATTGGTAAAAAATATTAAAACGGGTTCTCCTTTTGATCGTCTTCACTTCGCCGACTGCGGAGTGGACTTAAGAAAAGGACTTCAAAAGACTTCATCTTCGAGGATGGAAACGAGCACCAACTATCAAAACAATTGACATTTAAGAGTCCATTTTCTTGAACGGGACAGCCCATTAAAGAAAGCTTTGAGAAGTCGCTAAACTCTGCGCATTTACCGTAGTTCTCTGCAACGTAAAGCTGCCCTAAAAACATTAATTTAGCGATGCCTTTGAGGACAGTACTGCCCGCTGCTCTTTCACGCCAGATTTGCACTCATTTGCAATCACTCAGCGGAATGCATTATCATTTCACGGATGGCGGCAGGTTTCGCGGAAGATATATCTAGAGTTCTTTTGGGTGCAATTCTAGTTTCAGTGTTTTCAAGTGGCAAAGTCTGATAAATCTGAAGTATTAGCGTAAAATCTCTCCTTTTAAATTTATTTTACATATTCTGCACATTGATTATACATATTCTGTGTATTTTAACGTGGATTCCGTCAACTTAGTAAGGACTGCACATTAACGTTTTTAGAGAAACCTGTCCATTTTAATGAATTTCGCTGTATAATCGTAACTCATCACTTCCTGTATTTGAAGACCACCAGAACATCTACATATACATATCTACAACAGAAAGGATTTCTAACAAAAAACACCAAAAATAAAAACACGAACACACTTGTACGAATTCCACAAAATTTTTAATGTTCACCGGTTTCGGTGTCACAGCACCATCCTCAGAACAGAATTTATTTCAAAGAGCACCAAGTCTTGTCTTTGTCTCTTAGTATTGCTCTTTGAAATAACTTCTGTTCTGAGGATGGTGCTGTGACACCGAAACCGGTAAACATTAAAAATTTTGTGGAATTCGTACAAGTGTGTTTGTGTTTTTATTTTTGGTGTTTTTTTTAAATGAAGTTCCACCAAGTAACACTCGAATTGATTTCTTTGATTTCTTTAGAAAGGATTTCATTTATTCTTGTGGTCATTTTTTGCGAAACCCATCGCACTCTCTTGCGCAACTCTCATTCGAATGAACAAAATCCATAAGAGGCCTAAATAAAGGAAGTCAGTACCTCTCTATCACTTTCTCGTCGCACCTTCCAACGGTAAGCTCCTCTTCAACGTGTTTCCAACGAATGATATCGGTGTGCAGTCGTAAATCCCGCCAGACTACGCCGCGAGAACCCATGGGAATCACCGAGAACTCAAACACATCCGTTTGAGTCAAAGATCTTCATCTTATGATCTGTCGGTGGTGATGTAACTAAGGTAGCGGCTCCTAAACCCTGACCCAGATCTGCGAGTGGTAAACAAAAGCCATCTCCGACGGGACTCTTTCGGGGGGATTTTTGGGGGTATGATGATGTTTTGAGGATTTGTGCCTCTAATTTTATCCCCTGCGCATCCGATTCCGACCTAATTCTACATCGGTGGCGAAACTCACGAACGATCGCTATAAATCCACCGCAAACGAGTGCTTCCAAATTTCGGGATTAAGCGCTCTCGAATCCAGGGCTTGATGCATGGGCTTGCGCAATTACTGGTTACGAAGATCAGAATAGCTCCGATCTGTGAAAATAAAGCGTATTTAACGGTCAAAAGGTAGTTTAAAAGGTTTTATAACTACACATACTATCTGAAATACCCGGCGTTACTCGGGTATAAAGCAATTTATCTCTTTAGAAAACTTTTCTCTTGGCGCCGAAGAATAAATTGCAAAAAGTCAGAATTTTTTCCAAAATCGTAATTTGAGGGTGGTATACTTTTCAGTAAAGGTACACTTATTTTAAAGAATGAGCAATATAATCTTAACGTTGCTTGTAGCCTTTATTTAGTGACTAATTGTAAGCCACCCATCACCGCTGATTCCACAAACTCTTCCTTGTTAGAATAAAAAGGAAATTAGGCCCATACATATTGAACGGTAGTAAAAAGATCTTTTTGAAGAGAATGCAAATATTTATGAATTGGCAATAATGATAAAGAAACCGCAGGAGCAAACTTACCAAAAACTTTCTTAGATATGAAATGTATCCTTTTTCAATGAGAAAGAATTCTTGAAGGAACCTTCCCCCAGGCCACCTGTGGAAACCCATTTCTGCGAATTGACTCTCTTCTCTCGCTCCCACGCCACTCATTCCCTGCATAAAAAGAGATTTTTATAATTGCAATATATGTATAATTGCTTCATTTAAAGCCCCTTCCCTCAACAGAACATTTGTCATATTTATAATAACATTATGAGAAATCTTTGCTTTAACCAATACCGATGTTCTGATATAATTGCTAATGTACGACCACAGATGTTATTTCTTATTTCATACACATTTTTTGCGTTCGAGAGAAGACGTAGTGGCATCAGTGGCTGCAGATTAGTAATTACATATATCAGAATATCGATATTTGTACACAAATAAAAGAAAATAAATACATTTAATTTAAGAAAAAGGTAACAGATGAAGAATGAATTCCTTTTAATATCAAATTAATAATACACTATACATTTTAGAACATATGTTAATGTAGGGAAATAAATGAAAAAAACAGAATTTAAATTTCTGAATATTTTTGTAGTTCAATTCAAAAATTTATAAAATGGAAAACTATAATATTTTTGCTCAAAATCACTTTGGGTTGAAATTCTGGAAGTAGTACCATATTTGTCATAATACAATAACCATATGGATTAAACTTTGATGAATTCGTTTGGCAAATTCCCCGTAAACCGTGGTCGAACTCATATAATATCGAACATTAAGTCTTTTATAATTAATTAAAAAGAAATTACCATCCTTGTATTAGAATAAATATAGTGCGAGGCGATATAATAAAATATAAGGTGAGAAATTTAAGGAAAATCCTTGAAAAATAAGTTACCGAAATGACATTGAATACAATGTTATAAACATGCTTCCTCCTCTTTTTCTCCTCTTTTTCTCCTCTTTTAACTTCTTTTTTGCAAAAATTTCCCATAATCTACCAAATAGTTTACTTTTCTCCCTCCGCACTGAAGAAAACGACCTCGTACATCAGACCGTGGAAAAGAAAACAAAAGATTCTCCGTATAGAAGCACCGCTATTTGATAAACAATTCTACTTGATCGAAAAGTCTGTGATTATATTCTGTTATGGTAATTGTAAATACTGGAAGTACATTCTCCAAGGATTTATATAGAAAAAATATTTTAAAAATGAGCTCAGAGTTCCTTTCTCAATGCTATATTGGTTTTTCAACGATTTGGTCGATATTTAATGCTCAATTATGTGTTTTCAATGCTTGCCATTGTTATGCTTGATTAAACACTTGCTTATTTTTTTTATTTAATTTAAAAAAAATTCTGTCATCGTCCTTGTCTCCTATTCTGACTTCCTTGGGGGTCAAAATGGTCAACACAATTCTTGTAAGAATACCTACGCTCATGGAAATGGAGAGAGACACATCTATTTATATTTAAGATGCATAAACTTGACCTTACGATGTAAACGTCATTTGTCAACAATTTCTTAGGTCGTCAGGGGGATGGGCTGTTTACAACCTCAAAATTTCGTTAAAATATTGGTGTATTCATCAAAATGTTCTCAATTTTGAATCGAAAAGCATATTCCACGACCAGAATAATAGTCTTTACTCAATTTCCTTCCTTTTGGCACTTGTCTCGACTTTGCACGATTTGTGCTACTAATTTAAATGTTCGAAGGAAGCAAAGTTTGCAAGCGATAAAAGAGAGGTTTACGTATATTTTTTATAGAAACGAATTATAGGTTCCGGGGTTCGACTCCAGGCGATTCCGGGGATGAAAATAGTTTTTTCCGGGGGTATAATGCATGTAGGAATCCAACGCAGTTTACTACGTACCTCCAAACCTTACCGTTTCTGAGATAGAAGGGAGGATGGACGGACAGTTCGCTAATTATATATAGGATTTGAGCCAAGTCGAAATTGAGTTGAATATATCCATATCTGTACCTTAGATGGCCATAATTTCTCCTCCAAATCAAAAAGAAGTAGAAATTCACGCAAAATTAATTTTAGTGCTCATGTTGTTTCATAAAATGCATAAGGTCACATTGTTTCACGAGATGTTACAGCATTCTGCAAGTAAGAATATTTCATAAAAAGAAGAATAATACTATTTGGAAAATCTCTATGAATAATCACTTCAGTGATTTAGCACAGTTTGAATTCTTGTGTAAATCAGGTGACTTTAAAATCATCGAATTTCCTGTGAAGTAAATGTATTTTTTAATGAATTTTTTCTTCCAAATCAAAATAAGTGTGAGTTCCATCAAGATCCGATTGCTGTAAAAATATTGCCATTTTCGCCTGACGCAATGTCTCTTCGAGTGGCTGGTGCGAATTTATATTTTACTTTTTCGTCCAACACTCGCAGTTTTTAAGTCAAATTTACCGTCCGTAAACAACTGCCAGTCACCGCCATAATTTCCCTCCTCCGGAGATGTTGATCATCCTTCCTTCATTCCAAAGACAACATCCGCACGGAGCTTCTTCCGATGATCAATGAGGTTATAAAACCACGAATGAGAGCCACTTCGAAAATAGCACTGCGCTAACTACAACTCCCAGAGAAGAAATCTGGGAAGTCCAGACCTCTCAAAACAATGAGACAGGAGTCTTTTCCTCTTCAGTGATATACTCTCCCCCATCGCCCAAGCCTTTAAAGTAGCCTCGATCACTCTTTCTGCATTTCTCTGAAACGAGAGTCCATTGATCACACTACCAGATCGGTATGCAGACCATCCGTTCCTCTGAAATGCCTCTAAATAACAATGCACTTCTATTTGTGTCTACCTTTTGTTTCCCTTTTTGTAAGGAATTAGTTGCTTTAGCTCTCTTTTGGTTAGTTACCCTAATTTAAATCAGCAAATAATTCATCATGTGCAACTAAAAATTTATTTAGTAGAAATACGGTTACATTATGTATAAATTTATGAATAGAAATGAAATATTTTTAATTAATGAGGTAGGATCCCCGAAACCGGTCGCGTTTTATTTTTGTAAATATATATTTTGCGGACGTATTGTGTCTTATTTGAACTAATAATAGGAATGGAACTGTTCTCGAAGGTTTTCAACTAATAGTTTCACATAAACAAAAGCCAAGTGTATCACAATATAACAAAATAACTTATCTTTGCGAATGCTTAAAACTCTGGTCCGTCGTCCCTCTTTCTTACCAAGTGTAATTGGTAGTTTTATAGTTGAATGTGGATGATCTGACACCTAACTAATACTTTCCAGTACTTGCTGGAGGTGAATGTCACGAAAAGCCGTACAAATATGTAAGATTTGCATATTTATCGTGAAAAGAGTGAAGACTGTCATATACCAAAATATCAGCAACTCCAAAAGGATAGCTGCTTTCAGAGATGAGTTCTGTAAAGCAGATCGAATATGTTAAAATAAAACCAGGTTTTTACGTCTTTATCGTCATAGCGTGAAATTGAATTGCAAACATCGGACTTAGCAATCACGTGGATAATGACAGAACACTCAGTTTTTCAAACATATGTAGCTTGGCTCATCTTTTCTGCAGTAAGGATTTTTTGTTAAATTTTTGTAAAGCATTGACTTATCGTGCATATTTATTTCCAACTTGTATCGTCTTCGGAGATTGTGATCCCAAAATAATGAGATTAACTCCATCGATGTTTTCTCCCTTCGCTTTTCTTCAGTCGCGAGATTTTTCAGCCTTTTGAATCCCACTTGTATAGGATAAATTGAATCGATCTTCATTTCTAATCCTATGTCAACCGAGTCTGAGGTGAGATGCTACATTTATTCTTCTTTGAACCAAAGTTACGCTAGATGACTCCAAGTTCAACTATGGAGCAGGAAGGTGAACAGGAGCATTTCTGAGTCGATATGCGTGTGAAGAAAGAGGTTTCGTAATTGTGTTACGAGTTTGGTGATTAAGGGTGCGGTTGGCATCGCCTTCTTTTGGCGCCCTCACCGTGACAGATACGAAAAATTATGGAAAACAGCGGGAGGCCGTGAAGAAACGCTTTTATGTTCAGAACCCTGAAAAGTGGACGACGAGAGTTCCACGAAGTGCTATTCGCGCCGCTTTGAACACGTCGTTTGCCATCCCGGTCATACATTTACACTCGAATAATACTCATTCAAAGAGGAACATTAACGTCTCACCGGTCCAGGCATGGATTCTCATAACTGCTGAATCCAAAGATCAAATTTCAAAAATGAAAAATAAAAAAACTTATGAGCAATAAATTAAATCTCTAAGTACTGGCTATTATGAGGTATATATTGTTTTGTATAATATAAATAGCTCTCCGAAAGAATTAATTTAAATGTATATTCAGATCACGTCGTATGAAGAATACAAAAGTTGACACTAAGTTCAGTAGAACTCCGATTATCCGAATCAATTGGGACCGGACCCCATTCGGATAATCAAAAATTCGGATAATTAATTAACTTCTGTATGTACATTGAAAACGGGAGAAAAATACATATATAGTATAAAAAAGCTTTGTATTAATTAATTTAAAAAACGGTAACACTTTGGCACGTCTATTCGGTTTCTACCGTTATATGCTTACCACGTCAGCGAATTTAGAACTCCTATATGAGATGGTGTCCTAAAGCGATTCGGATAATCAGCGATTTGGATAGTCGAAGTTCGGATAATTGGAGTTCCACTGTAGTTGCGTTTGTTTGATTCGCCAATATAGAATTCAAAATTGACAAAAAGTCAAGTATTCTTTAAGAACCGGAAATACGCAATCCTTTCTTGAGTATTCATAAGTTCCTCTAAGCACAACTTAGGAATTATGAGGAATGCTATCGATGAAGCGTAAAAATGTATGTCCAAATACACGACTCGCTATAAGTTAGTGTAATCGTATAAGGCCCAACCACGGTTTTCATTTTAAATTTACTCCTAATCCGAGATTCCTTCATTTTTGTTCTCTAACAACCACTTCAAGTGGAAAAATTCTGAAGATAAATTTTACGTGTAATTCTTTATATTGATTGCTTTAAAGTGACTACAGCGTTTAAATCGACTTTCAAGTCGAGAGATTGATTGGGCATTTCCGGTTATCTGAATACTTTAAAACATTTTGCGTTTGTTGGGAGACTGAAAAATTAACTTTTGGGGCACATGATAAAATATATTAAATGCAAATATTTAGAGAACAGATTTTACTGTTTAAATACTTGCTCATAAGTAGGAGGAGACCACATTCACCTTAGATCGAGATGGAGTGTGATTGTCGCTCCTTTTGATATTAGGAAATAAGCTTCTTGTCTTTATTAAGTAGTAATATTGTAGTTGCCCTATTTATAGGCTTTTACGAGCATTTTTATGAACCATAAAACATAAATCTATGTTTAATCTAAATTTACACTAGCACCATAAAATGTTATGCTATTATTTTTTATCTAAATTTGATATTCATTTCTGTGTTAATTTTTACAATGATTTCCATAAATTTTCTAATGTTTCAAAACGATGATCACTCAGTTCTTAAAAAAACATCACTTGGATAGAATTCTAAACCTAATTCCATTCAATTCAGATTTTATTCTGTTGTTTAGGGTGCGTATTACAAAACGACGCGTGTGAGTAATTAATGATCACAGTATATAAAGAATGTTTTGGTGAAATATTTCAATCAGCTGAAATCTGATTAATATTGCTCATTAAATACACGTAATGAAGAATGATAAACAGTCACTGACTTATTATAAAGGTGAACAACTGAACTCTAAAAATTTTCCCCTTGCAAACGAAATCGTGTGAAAGTGATCTTATTGCAAAATTTTAATTTTCGCTGTCTTACCCGATCATTTTGGAATGATTCAAATGACAATTCATTATCGTCAAGTTTTTTGAGCTTTCTTATTCTTCCCATTCGTAAATGGGATTGTTTTTATATTTTTTGTCCCCAGGGCTCTAGGAGAAAGTTGTCGCGAAGTAGTAAGCTACCCTTTAGAGAACTACGAAACCCACTCAGAACTACCCATTTTTATAAATTTGGAATATATTGACTGTTGAAAAAGTAGATGCTTTCAATTTCATCTGACTTTTAAAAATAACATTTTAATGACTTTCAAAAATCACTGATTATATCGTCTAAACTTTGGAAGAGTGATTTTTTGTGTGTTTTACTTATAATGATGGGTACCTTGATCAATTTAGTTTGCCCAGTTTTATTCATAATTTGCTCTGTAATACATTTTATCACTTCAACCTTTCCGTTTCATTGATATGAGAGATAATGAGCGCAACTTCTATAAATATTTTTATGATGAAAGTACAGGTCTCTGCAGACGAGCAGTGTGTCCCTGGCTTGAGGAACAAGAGGAGCCAAAATGATGCTTCTAATCGGAGGCCCTGTTTGAGAAAACCCCATCTTTTACTCCGGCACTAGTTGGCGACTCGACAGTCGTGGTTCTTGCAGCGCTTCCATCGCCGAACAAACAAACGAAAAGCGTAATTCGCGGCGGATTGTTCGGCCGACAATGATCGCGAGCCAAAGATAACTCGAGAGGCCTAAATATCCACAAAGGCGCATCTATGGCCGATGGCCATTTGCGTGTGCACTTACACACATGTCCTGCAAACTGCCACGAGGCACAGGCCACGTGCCTAATTTGCTTTGGCTTACGATTCTAGTGGTCGAGAACGTTACCTTGAGGGATATCTATTTTGTAGCGATTGGTCACTATATCATCTTTTCTTTTATTCAGTCAACCTGATATCTATGAATAGAATAATGCTAATCACTACTAAATAAAAGTAATGATGGTGGCTAGTAAAAAGAGCAACAGTGACTGCAATTTAAAAATTAATGACAAACCAATAAAACTAGTCCAATAGTTTGGTTATCTAGGAAGTTTAATATCAAACGATGGGTAAATCAGTAATTAAATAAAATCAAGAATTGGAGTGGCAAAGGAAAAATTTTGGAAATTCAAGGATCTAATGAGAGGAGAGATCAACATGAAACTAAAACTGAAAATGTTGAGGTGTTACCTATGTTGTATGGGTGCGAGAAATGGACCATCTTAAAAAGTATGGAAAAAAGAATAAAGGAATTGGACACATGGTTTGCCAAAAGAATTTGAAAATCAAATGGTCAGACAGAATAACTAATGAAGAGGTTTGGAGAAGAATTGGAAGCAGGTATAGCCTATGGAATGAAGTGAAAAGAAGAAAGTGGAAATACGCGGGACATGTGCTGAGGGGATCGTCAGGGGAGAGAATCGTGACAGCGCTGGAAGGATGGACAGTAAGGAAGAGAGGGAGACCAAGGATGGAATGGTTGGACAATTTAAAGAACTGGACTGAAATTAACAAATATGAGGAAATGAAAAGGAAAGCAAGTAGAAGAGAAGAGTGGAGATCCATGAGAGCTAACCTCCTGATAGGAGAAGCTACCAATTGATTGGTTGAATCACTATTAATCGGACTGTTAACGAAGTGTATTCCAAATAAAAGTTTTGTTTATTTGCACGTGGTCATGGAAACTTTCATAATGCATGAAAAACTAACTATAAATGGGAAAAATTAAATCCATAGGATATCTCATTAGATTTAAGAATATTCCAATGTTCAAAAACTTCCAAGAGCTCACTTTTTACCTTCCTTCTACTTAGGACTGGCTAGAGAGCGAGTTCTCTTTAAAATACGAATTCATAGCCTCTTTTCAAAGAGTTCTGCAATGACGCTGCGATTATTCAAACAACGAATCGGACTACCTGCAAATCGAGGTTTGGCAGTGATTTATCGGAATAGCGGACTGCACCTGCTCTGCGTCTCAGAGTGCAAACGCGGAATTTCGGTCGGAGTTTAACGGAAAACACTAAATCGTTGCAATAACGAATGCTTTGGCTGGCCGTGATTTTTTTTGCTGGAAATCACGAAAACCTCTGTTGCTTAGAGCGAGGCATCCGCAGGTTTATGTTTCGGTATGAAAGAGGGTAGATAAATTCCAGAGGAGTAAATTCACGAAATAAATCTTATCATACCAGAATTATTCAAGCATGGTCAGCTTTTAATTAAATTTAAAGAGAACTTCACAAATCAATGATAAAAACGAGTATTTTCTATTAAATAATGGTGTAAGTATGTTTAAATTTTTTGAATGAATAAACTAAAATTATATTTATCATGAATTTTATGCAATAATGGATACGTTGTGAGCCAAAACCAATCGAAGATAAAAAGTTAAAATTAGTGAGCACACATTTTTACTTTAGTTAATGTGTAATTTGTAACTTTAGTAATTTTAAAATAAAAATGGCTTAGGTAATTATTTTCATTATGCCCCCAGCTCTGTTTTCTTAATGTTCGTATTTTATGATGATAAGGAGATTTTGGTTTTAAAATGCGTTAATAGGGCATTAATCATCATAATATGTTATTTCATTATAATAAAACCCTATGCGTAGTAAAAATTAAACCTTATTAATTAGATGCTCACGATTCTTATCATCTAACCCCATATGATAATACGTGATTAAAATTAAACATAGAATAAATATGACTCTAATCGTCCTCCAAGACGGAGAATGTCCGTTATATGTGGAAAGCATTGGCTTACCAGTCAGTCTTTTTGTTATCCTCTTTTCCATAAACTTGGGAGTGATTGCGAATCCGGCTGTTTATCTTGGAAGCAGCGCCTTCGCCTGGAATAAGAGTGAACACAATTTTCAGCAACGAACAGACCAATGTGAAAGAGTTAATTAGGAGTGGACGAAATACGTGATGAAAGCTTTTTCAGGCCGGTTGAGAGAGGAATGAGATGGAAGAGAGAGGAGTGGAAAAGTAGGCCCAATGGAAAATGCGGACGAAGAAGAACTTAGGCAAGAATTGGTCCTCCGTGGTCGACCGTTGTGCTCTCTCAGATTTTGAAAACTGCTGGAACGCGGAGTATTTTGGTATTGGTAATGATTAGTACAGTCCTGGCCAAAATTAACGCAGCACCGGCCGTAAGGATCGCTAGGGAGGTGCTGCGTTAATTTTGGCCAGGAGTGTACATTTCTATGAATGCTATAAATCCTCTTACGTCTCTAATTTTAACTGATCGAACCATAAATATTTAATATAGAGAGCTGAGGCTATATTGAAAATATATATTTTTCATTATTTAATATATTTTGGATGTATCATATTTTGCGTCAAATTACTTTCGTGAATTATGTAGACTATATTTTAGTATAATTTAGATGTTACCAAATATCTTTGAACAGAATTGAAATGTCCTCCTGCGATTCAATACTGAAGTAATTCAATACCAATAGTAATTCCATGATAAAATATTAAAATCTATCGACTGAATTTTAAGCCTACCGCTGATTGTAATAAGATTGTAGTTAAAATATAAGGAAATAAAATCAATATTAGTGTGAAGTATGACCAAATGTAGTGAAAATTTAAAAAAAGTTTTATAACCTCAAAACAATTTCGACAAAGTGCCTCTGTAGAAGTTAATGTTCAAATGTAATCTGTAATCAAAACAGTAAAATTGGCCTAATGAGTTCTTCGAATCTTCACTGAATCTCAGAGGATTTGCATCTCCTAATTGGATGAAAAGTGGAGTAAGCTAACAGATGAAGATACAAGTATGTACTGACGCAACTCTGGATGATCAATTAATTTCTCACTAATGGTAAGTCACTTATGTCAAGTCTTAAATGCATTAATTTTATGCATGCGTTTAAGACTTCACATAAGTGCCTTTTCTATTAGTTAAAAGTTCAGGATGAAAATCAAGATGTAAATCGGTTAAAAATGTTTAGTTTAAGTTTAGTACAATCACAAAATAATCTACCGGCCGCGGAGTGGCTAGCATGATAACGCCCCAACACCAAGGTCCCGAGTCCAGGGCAAAATAAGAGTTTATTGATGAGCTTTCATCATTGTACGGACGCAAAGAAAACTTCTTCGTGGCAAAAGTATGGAGAGATGTCACTAATGGTTGCGATACCACGACGCTGTTGGAGGTTTTTAAAAGATGAAGAGAGAGAGAAGCAGAAATATGGATCTGGAATTGAAGAGGAATCACCTAAAACACGTGGACCTCTAAAGAGACTAATCAAGATGTGTAAATTGAAGAAAGAGCTGCATTGGATGCAACGAAGAAGGAAGGAAAAGCTCGTAAACCACTAGATTAGACGGCAGACATTAATTTTCAGGAGAATGGGTATGGAGACATTTCCATGGTGCAAAATGCACGGAATGAACGGAAAGTTATCCCATGAATTGAAAGAACTAGAGAGTAATAATAAAAAAGGTTCAATGATACAAATGTAATGGAGCTAATTTTAAAGCACATTAATCGTAAATTAAATATACACTAACTGAATTGCCCCTAGATTCTCAACGGGGAAAATAGGAGTTGAATTAAATCTGTTCTTCGTACAGTAAAAAGTACAGTACAGTACAAATGTACTGAGGAAACTTTTCAGTAAAAATCCCAGTTTTTCTTCCAAGCCCTCATAGTTTGGAGCCAAAATCTATAATCGACTATCGGAATACAAATATTTATAAAATTCATTTCTTATTTTTGTACATTCATAAATAATAATCTAATTCATACGACTTGCATCTTCAATTATTTTATTAATGTAATAATATTTTGAAATACAAGGTCAATTAATGAAATTAATATTTTAATGTCTGTATTTTGGAGTAATCTGAAAATTCCTTTTCGTAGCAAATAATGTCTACAATCATGAATTAAATGTATGGTTTAAGCATTTTAAACAATTTACGAAAAATAGTTGACTTTTTATGATATCTCTGGGTTACATAGCCCTTTAAGACTTAAATATTACAATCACCCTTGATGAAAGTAAAACTTTCCTCGCGGTCATTAGCGTAAATTGGTCTCGATATATCATACAAAACACTGTCAACCACGATTAAATAATAATTGCTAATTGTGGTGGAAATAACTAAGAATTCGTTTAATTAATTACTTCCAACATAATGCAGTTTCTCCAAGTAACGGCTCCTACAATTGATTATAATTGATATGTTTCAAATCAGTATTGCAATATAAGAAAACTTTATTCTAGGACTAAGAGAAATTTCTTACAGCTTCAGCTGAAACTTAGCGTGCTGATCTATTTAATTAGTTGTATAATATACGAAAATCAAGCAAATATTTAATTAAATTAAGAGGGTGGAATAAAAGAGAGATGAAAAAGTCTTATGATAATATCTAAGACATATCGTAATCTCTGCTAAGTGTCGTCTTAACTGCCCATTGTGGAGTGAATTTGTTTTGAGAATGTGCTAATCGATTTTCGGTACTCGATACGTCGGTATTCGAAAATATGGAAAATTATGCTAAATATTGATCGCCCATGTACTCGATACTTGGACTAGGATTCAGTGGTGGGGAACCTGTTGTCATCGGAAGACTGCATATGTCATCCGGACTTTAGCATGTCTTAACCATCAGGAGGCACGTGATATCATTTATAGCCCTAGAGTGACCAATCATATGTATTCAAATACGTCATCAAGTACTTTATCACGAAAATTATTGTAAATAATCGTCATAATATCTATAATATAAAATAGAGTGTGGGTGTGTGGGTGTGTGTGTGTGTGTGTGGGTGTGTGTATGTATGTATGTATGTTCGCTAAAAACTCGAGAACCGAGAGTCGCAAAACTTTGAAATTTTCTACATTATTAAAAGTTGACCCTGCGCAGAGTATAGGCTACTTTTTATTTCCCTAAAGTCCTCGGTTCGAACCCAGACGGGTCAAAACGTTTCCATAAGAAATATACGTAGAGGTCAGCTTTTTCGTTGCATGGTTTATTTATTTTGCTAATTTAAATTAGAAATAATTGTCCTAAAAAGTCGAATCAAGCACCAAAAGAAGGAAAATAGAATAAGAATTCTTAATTTGGTCGTGAAATATCGTTTTCGATTCGAAATTGCGCACATTTTGATAGAGTACGTGAATATTTTATCGACATTTTGAGATCGTAAACAACCCATCCCCATGACAATCAATGCGATTCATGATTTCGAGCTCATGCGTAATTCTATAAGAAGACATGGAAAATGAATGCCCAGATACAATTAATGCTGTAGGATATCTTTTATATATAATTCCTACTCCGGATTCATTCATATATATAGATACCCAGATAGATACACAGATAGGATACTAATTCACAGGCTAAACCACAGGCGTCATTGATTTGAAATTTTTACAGCTTATACGCCCTAACGTGAAACCCCCAGAAAAAGGCGACTTTGAACCTCAGTGTCATGGGTTCGATGCCAGAAGGCCCCAAAATCCCGATTTTTCCCATTTAAATGTGATGCTTTGATTTTCGGAAATTTATAAAAAATACTTCCCGGATAGGTAGAGAATCAAAATTAAAGTAGCATACAGATATGGACATTATCTATCGAAACCATATATGGCTTTTACAGAAAATGTCCTGGGTTCGATGCTACGACAATCCAAACATCTCCCATTTAATATACAACGTGGTAGTTTTTCATTAGTTTTTTTGATGCATTTATCGAAACGATAGGAAGTTCTCTCTTAGCTGGAATATGTACATTAAAACTTGGTTTAAGAAAAAAAAATTAATGAGACCATAGTCTTCCTGGGTTCGATGCCAGAGCACATTAAAATTTCTCACATAAGGAATATATGTGAAAAGCAGGACGTCGTTTTAGGCAGTTGCAGCCAATTTTCCATGCTGTTCCTGGGTTCGATACCAGAGCACATTACAATTTCTCACATAAGGAATATATGTGAAAAGTAGGACGTCGTTTGAGGCAGTTGCAGAAAATATTTCTGCTCGAATTTTCACACTTAGTTAGAGATGCTGATATTCTATTGAACTGCATTGGAAGTATTGCCAGGAATATCTGGGTTCGATGCCGGGAGGTAAATATATCTCCCACATAAAACGCATTGGGGTAGTTTTTCATTATTTTTTCATGCACTTACGAAATGATAGGAAGTTCTTGCTTAGATAGAAGTTGTATTAAGACTCTGTTTAAGAAAAAGTTAGATAAGACCACGCTGTGCCTGGGTTCGATGCCAGAGTACATCAATGAAGATAAAGAATATAAGGGAATACATTAATGCACATAATACAGAATACATTAATGCACATAAAGAATATAGGGGACAAGTAGGACGTCGTTTGAGGCAGTTGCAGCAAATATTTTTGCTTGAGTTTTCATACATAGTTAGAGATGGTAATCTTCTGTTGTTTAGTATTGGGGTAAAAGTCAGCTCCATAATACACTTATTTTCTGCAAAGAATGTTCTTCGTTGGTTTTGAGTAATATATATATATATATATATATAGAATAATTTTCTGTTATTTGTTTTTAATCATCGTTTCCGAGAACCATTTTTCCCTTTCAGAAAATGTCTCCTAAAAGGTGGTGCTGCTTATCCTAATGTGATCATCGAATATATTTTATAATTATTAAATCATTTTTGTCTTCATTGAAGAAAGTGTTCATTCAAAGGATATGAGATTAAATATTTAGGTGACTTTGTAGACTTAATTATAATTTTATTTACTTTGTTTATTGTTTTGGAAAAAATTATAGCCTGGAATTAGCTATCTACCAAAAATTATGAGGCAAGTTTTACGATCAAGACTGTACCAATAGTAATTATCAATTTGGATTTCCCCGTTGAGAATCAACGGGCACTTCTGCTAGTACTACATATAATACTCTTTATTAGATGTTTAAATTCTCCAAAAGCCGTCTTTGTCGGCGTTCCTCCTCTTACTTCCCGGTAGTCGGATAAAGCAAGAAAGAAATGCCGCACTATAATTGCACCCAAAGCACTTTTCAATAGCAATGCTACGTCTTCAGGGGTCATAAAATACACAAATTGATACAGAAAATACACAACATACAAAAAGTACAAATATTTTTGTATTTTATGACCCCTGAAGACGTAGCATTGCTATTGAAAGGCGCTTTGGGTACAATTACAGTGCGGCATTCCTTTCTTGCTTTATCCGACTACCGGGAAGTAAGAGGAGGAACAACGACAAAGACGGCTTTTGGAGATTTTAAACCTCTAATTCATTAACAGCCGTGTTCCAATAATTCTTTCTTTACATATAATACTCTATTATCTTACTAAGTGTAAATTTTCGATTTTATATTTGCTTTCTGTAACAAACTAGACTTCGAGACAAAACGATTACGACACTACAGTTTACTTTCAGTGGCTAAATAATGACCGCCTATAGATCACAAGCTCAGCTCCTCCGGTTTAAAGAATGAATCCATGTAAGCTCTTTCCTACATGTATGATGAAATTTCCTATATCTTAGCTTGACAATAGAGGCAAAGCAAACCAAGTTTTCTTATAATCAACTCTGAAGTTTGAAAAATAAGACTTAATATAAATGTAACTGTAATAATATCGACTCTTTTTGGCTGCCTATTATTTTAAATACAGCAAGTTACATTATTTGCGGTCCGCTAGAACTTTATAAAAGCTAAAGCGGCCCACTGTTGACAAAAGTTATAAAATCTCTTCAAACAACTATCAAGTATCGGGATATAAGTATGAGATATAATGCCTAGTCGGACTAGTCAAAGTATATTTTTGGACCTTATGCGTTGGTATAAGTATATTTATAGAATATTAGACAGAATGTTGTTTACTCCTCGTGACGTATGCTAAAGGGCAGTAAGAAGTGTATAATTTACGATTTGGCATAGTTACACAAGAAGCTTGTGGTTCTTTTCACCTTGTTCTGATGATTGGATAATTTTTCATTGGTAATTTTGAACAGGGAAGAGGAAGGTCTGAGTATGCTGAATAATGTCACTAATTAAGGCCTCTCTTTATGGAATAAAAAGAAAAGTGTTACTCATAGAGTAATTTCGCTTTTTCTGGCTCAGTGAGGAAAGCAAGAATAAACTAACTCACTCCTCACTCTGCTTAGTAAGCCTCATTCTACCCTACTAACACTGGAAGGTAATGTACGAGAGGTACCACCCAACTTCGGGACTTTACATACAGAAGCGTGTACAGAGGAAAATTCCGCATTTGGTTTATTTATCAGAGTGAAGGCCACCTAAGTCACATCGAGAAAAAAACCTAGTCTTTATGACTGGTCAGGCCTATTTTTATTCTGTGTTACAAGCCAAGACAAACTGACACAAAACGTGCATTCAGAAGAAAGTTTTAATTCGAGGAGTGATACATGGAGTAAGAAAAACATTTTGCGAGTCATCTTGTTTGATATCTTGAGCCAGTCGTAAAAAGATTCATATTTCTTTTCGGTTCTGTGAAGCCGGAGTCTAAACAGCAGATTTGAATCACCTTTCATGTGCGGCCATTTTATTGATTTAGGGAATTATTTCTTTCAGGGGATGATATATCCCTTCCGATAGAATTTGATTACTTTCATTAATATATGTATTTCATAATTCGGAGAAATCACTATTAGCAGGAGTAGAATTTTATCATATTTGCCATTAACTTTGGATATCATATATTAAAACAACAATAAGCTGTGTTGAGGTATTAATTAGAGGAGAATATTTTTATAAATATTATTTATTTTATTAAGAATCTCGATATATAGGTACGGGATGCATTGCGGAGGGATTCAAGTAGTGATGCTGTATGTCGTGTTGAAGAGTGTACGAGGAACTTGAAATGTCAAAATACTCATACCACCGAATTGATTCGAGCAAAGGTAAAACTACTCTGTTTCATTCTTTTTGAAAGTGATATTTCATGTTCCTGGAATGATTCTTGACTGAACGAAAAAATTGTAAATTGCTCTAAAATAATGAACTTTTAATGAAAAGAAAATATATCCATTGTTACATGACTCTATGGAGATACATTGGAACTGGAGAAGAGTTTTAGTTGCTTTAAACTATAACAATGATTTGAAAAATTATGAAATTGAACATAAAGATCATCAGTGGATAAGTTTCTGAAGGTGCCAAACTTTCATGATTTACCATCATATAAATCCATTTTGTAATTGTTTTACCGAAAAGAATAATACGGCTGTGGAGAAAATAATATAGTGAAAATTCCCTTAAGAGGTTTCGTTTCATGACCCGTTTAGACTAAGGTATACCTAGACCTTAGTTGAAAAACATGGGTCTGGGTCGGACCAGACGGTGGAAGTGAAACTTCTTTGGTCATTAATGTTAAACAAGATTTTTAACGTTTTTACATCTATTGCAGTAAGTATTTTCAACACAAAATAACATCGATAAAATAGACTTCATCCAGTAGTGATCGACTATTATACTTGTGTCTATGATATCCACAATATATTGCGTTTTAAGTAGGGCAGGGGTCTCCAAACTTTTCATCCCGAAGGCCGCATTAACTATCAAACAGCAGATGCGGGCAGTAGTTTAGAAACCCCTGAAGTAAGGGATTTTACTGCAATATCTTAGATTTTTTGCGGTTTACAGATAACTGAAATCGCTTTATCTTTTTAGGCAGCTTTGAGATGTTACGTATTCGCTTCTGACCACTCGTCGCTCAAAACTTAAAAGAAAACAAAGACCGATTAAGTAAGAAATAAGGACGTAGGTAGTTTCCATCAAAACTCAAAAATAATATGAGAGAGGTCCACAACTTACCACGTTATTATTTTAAATCAGTAGAATTGACAGCGAGAATGCAAACTCTATCAACGTACGAATTTCAAAAACGTTTTGTTTCACTGAATATTCAGTTAACAATTACGTTACCATAAACAAAACTCGGTTGTCACAGACGCTTAAAGAAAATTGAAAAAATCAATGAAAAAATGTTCGTACCTTTCAACGTACGTTTCTTCACAGGATATTGTTTGTCAAATCAAATTTAAAAATGTCAGTCAATTTTTTCTTCTTCATAAGTCTACATATCTTATTTTCAAAATTAATTTTAATTGGTCATTGATCCGCCATGTCTTCTTATGGAATTACACATGAGTTCGGAATCAACAATCGCCTTGATCGTCAAGGAAATAGGTTGTTTACCACATGGAAATTTAGGCAAAATTTTCGTATATTTTATCAAAATTCTCGCAATTTCGAATCGCAAACGATATTCCATGACCAAAATAAGAAATTTTATTTTATTTCCCTTCTTTTGATGCTAGTTTCGACTTCCTACGACTATTCTTTCTAATTTAGTTTTGCAAAAGAAATGAACCATGCAACGAAAAAGTACACGGAAAAAGGTATAGAAAAGAAAGAAATGTTACTTATCACGCGTGACGTGGTTTCTCGACCAACTCCCCATCCCAAAAGTATCCAACGGGCGCAATGAAGTTTCACTTCGAAAAACATCTTGCGGAATTGCGACTAAATTATTTTCTCTTCACCTCGATGAAGTTCCACGTTGTTAATACTTTTTCTAATGAATAAAGTAAGTATGATATTACTCAGAAGGTGATATTATGACGTAAATACTGATATTCAACCGAATTCTCTAGATAGCTTATCCTTTTGTCCTTAGGAGCATTCCTCGTCTCTTCGTAGAGAAAACGTTTGATAGTAATAAGGGATCATCGCGTCTCTTAGCCCCCGCCTTACAGGTTAAGACAGGTACTTTCATATTGAACTGTGATAGTCTCAAATGGAGAATAGGCGTCGCTTTTCAAAGATCATTAGCCCTGATGAAATCAAGATGCAAGATCCCTAGTGGTCTAAATCCGCGTCGATGAGTCATTGCTTCTGACGCCACCGACACGTCTTTATTACGTCACAGGCATTCCAAGAACGTCTCTTTCTCAGATACGCGGCTCGACGAGCGCTGGAAACGTAACAACTTAGGGAATTCCCACTCTCACCATCTTCTAACCTTATTTCATGAGACAACGTTCGGAAAGTTCTCCGTAGCGTAATGAGAGCGGTAGAGAATTCTTATAGAGATGCCTGTTTGTCGATTAAAACAGGGCTGCATTGGCTCAGTGAGGTTCTAGGTAATACCTTTTTGGAAAACACATTTTTGCTTAATTAACCTCACTACGATTTTTAAGTTCATCTCACCCTCTTTCTGCTGAGATAAATTTGAAAAAGTCGACGGACGCCGCTGGCTGACCTTCATTTATTTATTAATTATTTTTACTGACGAATATTAATCAGTAGGGAATTTCATTATATCTGTGATTTTATTTCTGAGTTTACACTCTCACTATAGTAAATGTTATATTCTTCTCTTGCAATTGATAATATTTTTATTTTTCTGTAAATTTATTGATTTATGTATATGTTGTACGTAATTTTATTATCGTCTATATTTCATTGTTATTTTTACTGTGTTTTCGCGGGTTTTTTTCACCCTTCCGTTTGCAAAGTTTTTGCAACCTTCAGTTGCAAAGATTTTCCCCACACTCTACTCTGTGTTTTTGTTTTAATTTAATTTATACTTGTTTATATTCTGACGACATACGAGGTTAGGTGGAAGAGAGGCCCACTTGGGCCTAACCTCGCCAATAAAGGGTCAAAGTAACTAACTAACTAACTACGACATAGGAAACTCGGACAGGATAAGAAGATATAATAAGTATTTTGGTGCTAAAACTAGTCCTTAAGAAATTAATTTTCTTACTGTACTGCATAACCAAAAATCGATAGGAAAAAAATCGTTCTTAATGTACTCAAAGAGGATTAATTTCAAGACAGAGAAGCATCAATAAAGGACATCAATGAAATATCTTTTAATCATTCACAGTTTGAGGACCTAAACAGTATGTATGCAATACACTACCGTCCTTAGAAAAAAATAAGCAGCGAACGGAGAAATCTTGGAAAACCTTGTGTGTAGACGTGTCATCAAAAAGGGTGTTTGGCATTTTGAAATGAGGAGACAGAGTACGAATGAGTAGGAAGCATCTCATTCAGTACTTCATCATTCATCTTCTTCGTGTTTTTGCATGTTTTTGTCTGAGCAGGATAAGTTGATAAATGAACTTACGTGCCGAAAACCGAGAATTGAGAGGAAATCGTGTGCTCCAACTTTTTAAATTAAATTATTGTTGATCGTCAATAGTGCAGCTACTTTTGTTAGTAAACTGCATCGGCATAATGAGTGCATGGGCACGCGGCCAAGGGGCACTCAAGCAGATGATTAAAGGTGGGCCTTAGACAGGTTCCTAAAGGAGGTCGACAGGAATATCACGAATATAGTGCATCTCGTATCTAGAGCGTTCAAATAGGTTTTAGCATCTGTAATAGAACCACTTTGGCTATAAACCCATTACTCTCGAGATGTACTGAATATGCCACAAAAACAGTCCATATATATCTTAATTATTCGAATTATCTATTATAAATGAATGTTACCCAGTGGTGCTGACAATGTCACTTTACAACTACAGAAACTGAACAAACCCTCTTGGTAATCAATCGGTTTGATTCCGATGATAGTAGCCATTCTCATTCTTATATAATTCCTACGTATCTTTACACGCCCTCTTATTTCATATTCTATTAATAATGGTGCATTTCCAAATACTTTCATTTGTACTGCTGAGGTCCTCAGTTTAAATAATACAACGAGTTTTATCGAAGCGTTCGAAGAGTTCCAGGTGGTGAATTCCAAATTAATTCATTATACAACGGAAATGAAGTATACAACAATAGAAAGCAATGTAAAAGAAAAATTTTTAATTTAAAAATTTCCATGGAAAGAACTAGACTGGTACCAATATAGTTATTTCCTTAGTTATCTTTTTTCTTGGGTTATCATTTAATTAGAATAATTAGCAAATCTTAGATCTAAAGACAAATAATAAATATACAGCATTTTCAGAGGAAAACGGAATGATTAGAATGTATTTTATGAGGAGCGTGGGGGAAATCACTGAAGAATACGAATTACTGAATAGTGATCCAAATATAAGCTGTAAGTCAATGAGATCGTTATGAAAGAAGCATATTGCGTTAGTTTTCGGATGCTTACGTTAAGTCTTTAAGGGCTAATTGTAAATGCAAAATGATAATGATGTAACTTAAACTCACATTTCCACAGATTTTATTGTAGCGACATGTTTTGCTAGCATCTAGCATCGAACTAGCATCGTCAGGCAAAGTTAAATTACCGATTCTTCAATAATTACAAAAAGGGGGAAGGAGGACGAAGTTTGGGTAACATAAACCGTTACCGTACTCCCAAACTTTCTCCTCCTTTCCCCTTTCTTGTCTTTATTGTAGAATCAGTAATTTTACTTTGCATGATGATGCCATTTCGCTAGCGAAACGCTACAGTAAAATCTGTGGAAGTGTACCAGTAATTTACATAAGTTTTACTATGGCTTTCCTCAGAGTAACACCATCTCATATTGAGTAAGTGCACATAGAATTTCAAAAGTATTAATTCGTGGAAATATGATCATTCGTGAATTGAAACATGGACACCAGAAACCTGATAGGGTAAATAAGATCCTTGATAAAACGTACGTAATCTTACAGAAATACTGTCATGAAACTATGTGGATGTCTGAGAAAAGGGTACAATTTTATGACCGAAGAGAGAAATATTTAGTAAGAACAGTCTCTATCACCATGCATACCTCTGAAGGGTATGCAACACATACGTAATCCACGAAAAAGTTTCACCTTTTCAAATCTTACACGTGGCTTCCACTTGGCTGCGGCTTTTTTCAAAGCTCTAACGGTTACATTCATATGGATCGAAGGAAACATGTTGCTGTGACACACTGAAGTTCGGCATATAGTTGTTCTAAAATAAATAAATAGTGGAGTGTCTTTGGTGCGTGAGATTAGGAGCGTTGCAGCATCTGCTGATCGCAGCGGAAGTCGTTTCAGACGTCCCCGATGGGAAACGCGCGACTGAAACGCTCCACTAATATTTATGGTGAGCCACTGACCTGGCCTTAGGGTGACGTCGCCTCAGGGCACACTGCCAAATGGAGTCAAAGAAAATATATGCGAAGTCGGCCACTTTGATCTCCGCGACTTAATCCCTTTACGTCTTCTCTTGCATTTCCGAGAAAAGACCAACCAACTTAAGGACTAAATAGAAAATTCAACTGTATCATTTTAGAAATTCTTTTCGGAGATGTTACCGGAACATCTCTGTGATTATGAAATACGTCATTTCTTATCAAATACGACATTCTCTCTTTGAGTAATGAGACCTCCATTACTCACTATAAACCTTCATTATTTCCAAACCTTTCTCTCATCTTTCGGTTCAAAAGTAACCGTTCATCTATTCTCGCTTTTTCGTCAAATCTTGGCAAGTTTCTTTCTTCAGCATCTCGTCAATCATTCTTAATTAGGTTTTTCTCGCTCTCTTTAGCACTTCCCGAATTCTAGACGTGGATCAACTCGATTTCTATTCCGCTCTCCGGAATTATTTCCGTGGGCCCAAACCCAAATGGAACATCGATCTCAATTATCTCTCATTAAACTAGGGGACAGAATAATGCATTTATGAGAAGAGAGATACAGGAAAGATTAGCACTACCTTTGAAGTACGATATATTTGAATACAGACCCTGAATGTGATGATAGCTCGCATCTACATTTAACTGATGTTTCAGTACTTTAACTTAAATTAATTGATTCAATACCATTTATTCTTATATACAGATAAAATCACTTCAACATTTAAGGCCTAAAAATATTTCTTCTCCAACCAAAGGTCTGTAGATAATCAGTCCGAGTTACATATTATCATCGCCATGAACAGGATTGCTAAAAGTAAATGATAGATAAACTTTTCTCCATCCATTACCAAATGAGAAACGAAAAAAATTTTATTTATTGAGGAATAAATGAATCATGTTACCTATTAAATAATGAAGGAAGATTAAATGCCCATGTCTAAACAAGTACGTAGATCTTTGAAAATAATATACCTTTACATATATAATTATTATTCATTATGGCATTTTAAACGCGTGGTAAGCAGGATAATTCCTACCGGGACAGGGGTTCCTTAAGTACGGTCCGTAACATGTTTTCATCCGTAATCAGGTGCTATGCTCTGAACACTCATGAGTTGACTTTTGACTTTCTTCTTTAGATGCCAATCGCATATGTTGTACTTTTATATTAATTTTATTGAATATGAGAACCACTTGAAGAAAGGAAATAACTTAATGCTCATATAGATCCCATCCATCCAGCAAACTCTTATCACTCATGTATAATAAATAAGTAAAATAAGTAATTTACAAAAGTTGCTATTCGTAGTATAGCATTCATGTAGGCTAGATGGAAAAGAGGATCGCTAAAGTCCATTCTCGCCCAAATAGAGGATTCATGAATTCATTTCATCATTATATCTCGGAGATTATTATTTTCAGTATTGATCAGTAATTTGAGCGACAACTGCTTTATTGCTAAACATTAAGAAAATCGATGATCATAGACCTACCAGAAGTTTTAAGAAGTTGATGTGGATTCTTGGGATCATTCCCATTACCTTATAAATTGTTTTATTTTATCAAGGGATATTTAACGCGTTTTCAGTGATAGCGATAATCGAACGTTGAAATCGGTTCTGCGTAATTCCCGCATAAAAGCTCATCTTCTCCACATTACGTATTCAATTTGTACAACATCTGGAACTCTTTGGCTGGTTCTGATGTTGATCTTTTGCAGTGGAATCAAAAGAAAAATGTTGAGAGTGAAAGCACGATTATTCACCGAATGGTAATAAATATGTGGGTGGTATAATCACACTATTTATGTTACGCTTTGAAATAACCCTGCATTCCTTAAATAAAAAGGAAAGACGAAGCAATTTAAAGAAGCTGCAAGAAATAAATGCAGGACAAGGCGTTAGCTGTCGATTGAGATTAATCCAAAATGAATTGAAGAGAGGGATCAAAAGTTCGTAAGTAACCGGAAGCTTTCATTCGCACTTCAACAACCGAGAACTAAACTTACGGATTATTTTTAGAAAAACAACCGAAGGGTTTATATGATGTGATTTCCTTCGGCTTGTTTCTTTATTAGTCAAAGCTGTCGTCTGCCTTCGCGAGGTTAAAATAAAATCGGGGAAGTAACTTTCAATTTTCAAAAGAATAAATATTAGCAGGGAATGAATGGTCGTATAAAAAATTGGCCTTCCGCTGATGACTCTTGAATACTCAGTCAGGCAGTGAGAGTTGCGCCTTTACGTATTCCCAAAGCCATCTTTGAAACCTGAGATTCTTCTTTGCAAGAATTTCTTTTTCTTGTGCCGAAAAGAATCATAACCACGAAAGATTTGTTTGCAAAAACTTACAGGTTCTAGATAGGAAAGTTAAGTAAACAGCATCTTTGAGACCTTCGGCAGATATAGACCCAGGAGTTCATTTCATCTGGGAGAAATCTATAGACACTAACCCTCTAAACATAAGCCTCGAGGTAAGTTGATCAGAATCTTGTTTTAAACATAAATCAGACTCGGAGGAGCCCCGATCGGAGAAACAAGGAGTTTGGTTTCTAGATGAGATCCAAGGAGACATGGGCTGATAAACATTTAATGGGAAAAGACCGCAGGAACTGAGTGATTAGCGCTGACGTTCTCCCATCTGGAGTCGCTCGCTTCTTGTGGTATCTTTTCAATGATCACCGTGGTCAATTAACCCGAATGAGTCTGACGGCTCACAGAGGAGTAAATTTTCCTACCGGATTATTTCTAAATCATTATTTCTACATTCCTAAACTGGCTATTAAAATAATATTTTGTCAACGTAAAATTAACGTTCGTAGTCACAGTTTCACAAGTGTCTCATGCAAGGCAGACATGTTTATTTATTAATCAATGTAAAATTCCGGCTCTCCTTGAGCTTCTAAAGTTGTGATATTAACTCTCTTCACAATGGCATTCATTGACACCAATTCCGTTTGAATCGCTTCAAATAATAAAAACTGACTTCTCCGCAAAGCTTTATTACCAAAACGTACATTTCAGTATGTGTTACATTATCTACAATTAAGGCAAAATACAGGTGTGTAAAAATGGATGAAAAGTAATTTAGCAATTTTAAAGTGCTTCGGTATCTCTCGAAAAGTTATGAAAAGAAAATTGGAAAGAAAGTTTACGGTTGAAGATTAAGAGGATGGATAAAATCAGGAATAAGATCGCTCTGTAAGGAATTGGTAATTTTCATTGGCGCTATCGGTTTCCATTAAAAGCGTCAAAAGCTTTAAATAGCTACTAAAATGTAAAAAAACTGATTTTGCATTGATTAAACATAAAATATCATTAAGGTATTATTCTTAGTAACTTAGAAAATTTTTTATTTAATTTCAAGTTTCATGGATCACAAATTTACCTATGCGTATTTCCAACCTTTAAACTGTTTAAAACTTTTAAACTATAGCATTAGCTGCTGTTGACTATCCCTCACCTTGGTAAAAGAACTCTTTCCTCACCCTCAAGGTTAAGTCTCTGTTATCTTCTCGAAAACATCCGAAGCTTACAAAAAAGAGCGAAAGAAATTCTCCTCAGATCTCCGATTCGTGGAATCCCCGCCATCAACACACGTTCCCCTGAGGCACTGCAATGCGATAGTGCAGCCGAATGAAGAAAGAAAGTGGATCACGATATGGCGAAAGGATAGAAAAGGGTCTCAGGTGAGATGTAAATAACGGAATGCGAATGCAAGGATAAAGAGCACGAGGAATGGGGGAGGAATCCCTTGAAAGAAACTGCGGATTGGTTACGGGAAATGTTTTACTTCTTTCTTCTTATGCAGAGGTATATATCTTTTGTAACCTAAATAATAATAATAATTCTTCCTTATTCGTGCGAGATAAAGACAAAAAGTCCTTTTTTCCATCTACCCCATAGTCATAGATTATACTATAACTAAATTAAAGAGATAGTACGAGAAAAAATGAGATTAATTGTGGGTGGAAAAAAATCTAAGAAATTCTTTGGAGGAAATTAATCCACTGCAGGAAAACACTCACAAAGGAGGAAGGTGTGAAAAACCTACGCAAACCAGCTGATAGAAATAACTAAAAGATAGATAGTATATAGATAGATAAAGGACTTTATTAGGCACCTGTGGTGGAAATTACAAAGTATTCTTTCTCTCGATAAGTATAATCAGATTAATATTTAAATAAATGTTATAAATGCATAAAAAAGTAATACAAAAAAAGAGAAATTCATGGATTGGTAATGAAAACATTAGACTGCTTGATTTTGCGGAGAGCCATATTATCAAATATAATATTAAACTTTGTAAATCTGTCCGATAGGTGGTAATGAATTAGTATTTTTTTCTTAACTTTTTCGTGATTTTCAACTTCCTTCGCTGAATCCATTGCGGCTCATCTGTGCGTTACTGTCGCCTGGAGACATCCAAACTTTCATGGATGCATTTGCATGCGAATGAAACAGTGGTAAAAGAGGAGGGCTTTAAAGTTGGAAGCGTTCGAAAAGGACGGGAAAAAAGTCAAAGTATATGAGCTGCAGATGGTAAATGATATTGGGTGAAATGATGAACGTATTTTTAGAAATAGTAGGGCAATGAAACTCGAGGAGTGGTCGAAAGCATATTTTTGGACCGCTGATTTATATTTTTTTAATATTAAAGCATTTCCCAAGATTTTGTTCCAATAGCTTACAAAATGGCTAATTACCCGAAAATAAATTTGATCGAATTATCTTTTCAAAGAGAATAAGATAAAATGCTGCTGATTAGAGAATTAATAGCAGAAAAGGTAAATTAATTATGACATTTTGTAAGTTTTAGAGATAATAAACTCCGTTAAACTATTACATCGAAGAAAATGTATTAGAAACATCGTGACAACTGTAAGTTACTTATGGGAAAGCAAAATGAATTTGTAACTTATCTGTATGGGAATAATTGAAGATTAAAAATACAATTTCGCAGTGAACCGAAAGAGTACGTACATAGACCGACTGTATCGGCAATTCAAATCATTGCTGTACGCGCTGACATCTCCAATCCAGAAATATTTCAGTAATATTAAAATTAAGATTAGAGAGATGAATAATTCTATATGAACTTCTTCATTTGAAATATATCTGCTTTCTGTTATTTTTGGAAGTTAAATACCCTTCAGGTGTATACAATTTCCAATGTATAACCAAAATTTTACCCTAAAAATCAAAAGAAGTGATTTAGAAATCACTATGTAGCAGAATTCGATTCGAAAATATCCTCTGATCCATTTATTGGGTATATGCTTGGTCCTCATGTGCATTCATAAAATCACTATTTGTGTATTCTTGCTAAATACATAGCAGAATTTACTTGATTCACTCTAAAATTTCCGTATCTAATCTACATTTAACATTCATATTTTAAAACTTCTTTCAACACAATGATTTTTCATGTAATATCATAAATACAAAATATGTGGGTGTAAGCCTCTGTTGAGATTTCATCGTAGCGAGTGAATCAGACAGGATAAGGCCTGACTCCCCATTGTCCTAAAAATCTTTGTTTCTCCATGGAAATTAATGTGAAAGAAATAGTTTATACATTGAAAGTTACATTCAGCTTGATCTTACACATATTGAGGTGCCCGAAATGTTCGCGAGTAGTTATACGAATACAATTAATTTCACGCTGAGCATACATCTTCCATGAAAATGTGACTGATGATGAAAAAAACGTTTAGTGATTTAATTTCTGATTTCATGTCATCATTTATATTTTTTAGATACCACCTGTTTGACTTTCGTATTTTGCCAACGCAACTGTTTGCTTACAAACAGGAGCTGCACCTTTAGCTCTCTATTGCATTTATTCCAAGGCTCTTTCTTTTGTCCTCGTTCATTTCCGTCATAGCGAATAAAATGTGACATTTCAATTAATTTCGTATTGATTTGGCCATCTGTTGTGATTCAGACGATCGATGATTTTCAAATCTAAATACTCCAATTGGTTTGCTAAAGGAGGCGCACGTGGTTGCATAAAACATATTCAGATAATGCCGTTTATGTACAGTTTACAGACTCAATTGTGGCCGTTGATATCAGGAATTCTGTTAAAATTTCAAGCTCTCTAAAATATTTATTTATGCATATTCATTCATTTAGATTAATAATCTTAGATTTCACTTCTTCAAGATTTGAATATGCAATTACAATGAAGGTTTCATCATACCAAAGAAATTGTTTTCGCCATCCATCTTTGTCTCTGTAGATAAAATAAATCGGCGGATACCTTTATCCCATCGCGTGGATTATCCTGTATAAATCCGTATTTTCGCGGATCTATGTAAAATGGGATTCCCAGCGCTTCATTATTTACTCAGCGCTAATCCAAGGGGAAGGTCAATGTAGCGCCGTGGGAATCCCAAGATATAATAAACCTTTCGGAAGTCTTTCCTTTCGAATCCTTTGTTTCACAAAACTCAATTCTGCTCTTCTCTGAAGCGTGGACCGAAGTAAGAAACAACTGATATGCATTCCAAATCAAAAGGGGAACGAATTGAGCGTCACTATAAATCTGTTCAACATGACTGATTAAGAAATGCGAGGTTCATAAGGATTAAGGTCCTCCTTCCTTCCCATCGCCTTTCACAGGACATTCCTCAGATATTGAAAGCTGGTTTTTCTTTATTATTATTCATTAGTTTTTATATATTATTTATATTATTCTGGGCTTATTCTTATGGAATAAAATTGAAACTGAACTGAACTGTTAAAAATTTTCATCAATTTTTATTGTAAAAATAAAGTCAATGGTAGCAGCCGTCACTTTGAGGAATTCCATTACTGGAAAAAATAAACACAATGTATTCAATTCCACAACTTTTATTCCACAAAAAATTGTGGAATTGAATACATTGTGTTGATTTTTTCCAATTTTTATTTTCTTTGTTCAAGATTGGGCATTTCCTATAGTTCATGAATTATGTATGACTAAATCTAAGTATCGAGCATAAAACTTTGCAATAATTAGTTTTTTGGCATTTGTCCATTTGTAAGGCCTTGTGATACTTGGGAATGAAATACAGTGCATGTATCATGCCTTATTTTTGGCAGACTATCGCAGAGAATATCTTGCACCTACAAGTATTAAAAAGAAAATAAATGTAATAACCTTTCTAATTATGACAATTACTCCTCTTCCGAAACATGCATCCCTTTTCAATCCATGGAGCGAGGAGAGTCTTCCTTTCCTCAAGCTCTGATAATTTACGGATAAGTTTAACTCTTGTTAAGATTAAGTTCATTCTCACATGTATAAGTGAAAAGAATTTAACTCTGAAACAGTTTTCCTATGTTTATCCTCTTCCCCATAATAACTCTGACATTGACCGCATTTAGTCGTTTCTTCCTAGAATGCTGAATGATGTTTAAATTATGGCGCATTTCTTGTAGTAGTTCTTACTTATGACAGTAGTTTCGCTACTGCTGTGAAAAACTTCCCTCTATACTCCCATTTAAATATTCCTTTTTGGATTAAAACTAACTAAATGCCTGAGTGTATAAAATTTTGAATGTTGGGTAGTTCGATCGGTTTCAAATTTTGATTTAGTTTCATAAGAGTTGCATGTTTATTTCCCGTTCCAAGGTGGTCAAAGAGTTATAAAAGCAGCGAGCAAAGGCAAGCAAAGGCGTGGCTCCACCAGCTTACACTGCCATCTACCGAGGAAAGACTCTACCACTAGGACTTGCTGATGCTGGAATTTTTCTTTTCAAAAAACTTTCTAAAACTCATTGGTATTGTCTGATATTTACATCCTCTTCTTCGTGGATGAGATGATAATGGATGGATAATGAAAAAGAAGAGGACAATCGAAAATGTGGATATTTTTTCTTTTAAATGATAAATATTTATTTTCATAAATATAATCGTTTATTTAAAGATGCGAGGAGGTAAAATTATGGAATGTGATATAAATACTAAAATCTGCGAAAGATGCGATCGCAATTCCGTAATTACCGCCGTATAAAACCCGACCAAACAAGAATGAATACACATTCCATGAAAATAAATTCTAATATCAAAATAACATTTTGAAATAACTTCATCTTCTACACCTGACCACCCGAAACTCTACAAAATTTATATTAAAATGACAAATTGTATTAAAATTGAACTCAAATTTAAGCTAATCACATGGAAACTAAAAAAATAAGCATTATTATACATCACTATCAATTACAATTTTTTTCTATATTAAAGTATGTATTTATGTCATTGCATTATGTTTGAGAGATATATTTACTAGCATTTTATTTAAGTCGAGATTATCTTTAATATTTATGCAATTGTAACGAATAAATGCTATTTTAAGGAACCTGAATCACAATGAAGAAAAATTTTTACAAGCTAGTTAATTTATACATCGACTAGGCTTATTTAATTTAAGTTTTATAAAGCATCATACTTATGATTTATTAGAGTGATCAATTTTGGAAAAAGTTGATATTCGAAAAATAGCTTGTTCAATAATTAGATTTTCAAGGAGTGATTTGTTTAAAATCTTAAAACAATAGGATACAACATGGTCGATCTCCAGTGATTTTACTGAAAACTTAAGAAGCGAATTATTGGAATTCGATGAAATACAACTGCTTTTAAAGGATGCTATTTAAGGATTTGTAATTAAGGGTACAGGACGACATTATCCTGTTTCCAATATTTTACAGATTTCTAAGTTTTTTTTATGATTTACAACATGTCCTTTTAGTATTCAATAAAGCTAATAATTTTCAGTTAAATATCTCATTGTGTTTTCTTGATTTTCATGCACCCAAGTTAAATTTTCTGTCAAAATTGCCAGAACTTAAATAACCTATGTGGTCACATATGGTATAGATATTTGCTTAAAAGTTGATGACTTTCCATCGATTTATTTCCACTGAAATGATTATATTGAGATTCTTCAACTGCTATGCTGGCCTGGAAGCTAAAGTAGAATTAAATGGGTTAGAATTTAATAATATTATACTCTTTTGGCCAGTTTAGTCCAAAACAGCATCTCAGTCTCTTGAACTTTATAGTTATTATAAAAAGCACCCAGAGTAATAATTAACTGTCTAAAATTAACTAATAAACATAAAAATAAATAATTAACTATATATAGTAAAAATAAATCAGATTAAACAAAAAATGTCACATATATGAACTGTATGTAATTGGTAAAATCTAATTTATACAACCTAATTACTGAATTAAAGCAATCACATAATTGCAAACTAGATAAAGATACAATAAAACGTGGAAAGAATTGGACTGTGTGGAATAAACTCCTCAACTGAAAGGTTTACGGAGAAAAACCCACGATGCGAGGAAACGCCCACATAAAAATGGCGAAGAAATAACCGCGAAAGAACAGAGGTAATAAAGAAAACACGATTATTCGTTGATAACAGCGACTTGAGAGAAGCTCTAACATATCGGTAACGTCATGTGTGACGGTGTATCGGTAAATAGTCGGATGACGAGAAGTGTACTCTGGAAAAGGAAATAGAGAGAGAGATTAGGCTGAGATTGGTGAGTCACTGACAGCTTTTCCTTTATTTGTGGAAACGCTATAACGATTACAATTTATACTGTCAAAATATATTCCAAACAGCCTATTCGCGGGATTGATTGCATGACATGAGTTACTAATTCGAGATTCTCAATTACGCAAATATGTCTTTAATAAAACACGCAAGTGGCGAAAAGATCGATGCGTTTCGACCCCTGAGCAAATTTTTATCAAACTTAGCGTTATAAAAAATGTATTTAATCTAAAGCCCAATTTAAAATTATTGAAAAGCTAAAAATTACATCTCTCATCCGAAACATTGACGGCCCAAACATTTAAAATTGAAAACAAAGCTCCCTGAAAACGGTTTTGACGTATGAATCGAATTCCCGCAATTGGAATAAAGGAAAAAGTATGATTGTTTTCACATTGGAAACTGATGATTTAAACGGACGTTACCAGAAATCGTGCGGTACAGTCGACTTTCTTCCTTTAAATCGTCGAAAGATCTTATTTCTCGGAATTGGGCTCTTTTTGGGAATCGGGGTTACCTTTGAAGCGACGGCCTCTTGAGGCGATAATCGACTACGAAGGACGTCAAAGAAGGAGATATTTGCAGAGCACTCGCCACATTCTTCGATAGCGCCATTGGCTCCTTCAAGATTTCCTTCCATTGCATTGCACCCAAATGCCAGTTTGCTCTACTTCTTCCGCCAGTGTGATTTTCTGCTTATTGCCTTCTCCTTCGGAAAACGTCTGCCCTTCGGAGAAAATTGATTTATGCGCCAAGAATTGGGATTAAACCTATAATCTGGACCTTCCTACTCATTCTAGGAATCTAGTCAGAGGGCAATCATTTCCAAAATATAATATATTTTTGTGCTAATTTATCAATGAGGTCATCATCGTTAGTTGTAATGAAAACTTTTGCGAGGGCTCATCGAATAAATTCGATACCTAAAGCCATAGGAGCTCGTGAATGTTGACTTAAATGCGTAATTAGTTACTTATGAGAAATATTTTCTATTTAAATAAATGCACAGTTTTACAAGTTGTTCCTTTTTGGGATTAGTAAACATTCGGCCTTCTTTCTTATCCTTGCTTACTACTTTTGCATATAAACGAAGGAATATCAGAGGTCAAGAGAGCCAAGGGGGCCGCGTGCACGGCTTGGATGAAAGTGGCCTCTGGTTCGATCCCGGGTGAGAGCCCATGTGCGACCTAAACTGTCGGAGCTCTTGTGACCATAATACTACTAGGAACATCACTGTGACATTGGATCCAATATCCTATTTTCCGTAGAAGGATTCATTGCCTTGATTTACAGAATTCTCTTTCTCCGATTCTCGGAGGGGATAAAGCAGTATCCCTTTAAATATTGTTAGGAAAAATAAGGAAGGGTTGAGGTTTTGGACTTTGCACATAAGGGCGTGCACCCAGGAAAATTCTCAAGGAAACCGGGAGGCTGCCTTAACCATCTAAGCTACCCGATGTTTGTTCTGATGTAGCCTAGCCTAGCCTAGGGTAGCCTAGATGGTTAAGGCAGCCTCCCGGTTAGAGGAAGTTCCCGGGTTCGATTCCCAGCCCTGTCAGACTTTTTTCAAGTCCGTTTTTCCTTGGGAATTGTTAGGAGACATAGTTTAGTATAATAACATAATCGTTGCATATTGAGTATTTTTGATGCACTTAATAAATTGAAGATTGTCTGCGAGGATATGGACATTGGTCGTCATTCAGTTATGCAAACGGTATGTACAGTTTCAATGTGATCTTGGGTTCGAGGCTATCCATCTACTATCAATGCTTTAAAAACGAACACTTAGTTGAAACTTAACACCTACTGGTTATAATCTCGAAACCTGCGCCCTCAAGTGACCCCAACACCTTCGCCGCTGTTTCCCTTTAACTTAATTAAGATATTCGAATGCTAAAGCAACTCTGCTCTTCAACGGGAATCAAGAGACGCTCATCGCCGATCAATTCTTTTTATTTCGAGAGTAAAACCCTTTCTATTGTCGAGGACTGGGTCTCCATTTGAATCGCCTCCTTTAATGGACGCATTGGTTTAATGGCGAGTGCAGATAAGCGCTGAATTTAAAGAATCGGAAGGGAGGGAGCGGAGGAGAAAGTGATTGCAAGGGGTCAACGCCCTCTGCAGCCCACGGATCGTGACGCGATCGTGCAGCAATGGACCAGGAAGGCCGATACTCCCCTTATGTTGTCGAACGCCATTTAAATAACACTCTCAGGATTAGATCGAATAATGATAATTTACACCGTTAATTTCTGTTATTTCCTGGTCTTATCCCTTCACAATTAGGCTTTCGATTGAAACATTTATTTCGTTTTCGAATCTAAACAAAGAGTATCCCGATATATTTTTAGTTTAAATTTTGCGGCAATATAACCGATATTTTCTAAAATTACTAATATTTAAAATATCTTTAAAGGCATACAAAATAGAAAGTTATATATTTTTTATGATATATTTTCGTAAGAAGTTCTTACATCTTCAGGCAAAAATGAACAATTTTACAGCAGTATATATATTATGAGAATGTTGAGGGGAAGGGAGGGGAGGGGAAAGAGCATCATGGGAAAATCTGGCTTGGTAAACAGAGAAGGGGAGAAGGGTTCATGAACAATTGCTCGTTAACAACGTAAACGTTAACTTAAACAAAATATAAACACTGCTGATATAAATATATCCTGCTGTAAAATTTTTCACTTTTGCCTGAAGATGTAAGAACTTCTTAGGAAACCGGTCGCGAAATAAAATCTGTGCAAAATTACTAAGTATCTTAATTTATTATGGCTTGCCACAAAGTTACGCCTGAGCATATATTTTTTACTAAATCAGATCGTAATATAGAAATACATCCGAATTTATGTGAACCTTGGCGAATACTTCATCCAGAACGACTTTCGCTAAGCAATCAGGAGTCAACATCGTCCCTCGACGCATTCTCGAGCTAAGATTTAACATAAAATTGTGACCTGTACATTTACGAATTTACGTCCAGTGGAATGCCTGTGCAGGCTTCCTTTCGGAGATGCCTCCGCGAAATAGCGATGTCTCTTTTTGGGACGAAGAAGAAGAAACGGGAAATGCTTCGGTCCTCTCCTTTTATAGAACGTCCTGTGTTCCCTCGACCGCTGATTCAACTATTCTCTACTTTTGTTAATTTCGTTTCCTCAGTGGAGTTTCCTGGCTTATCGAGATCTCCGATATTCGGTTCGCGCGAATTCTGAATGTTGTTTCGAATCAAATGGAAATTGGAAAGGCGAGAGAAAGGTACTTTCAAAGGTTGTGAAGCGAAAATCCGTAAACAGGAGAATTATTTGCATATTCGGATATTATATAGTGAGAAATGAACGGATGAGATTCTGCTTTTTAAGCGTCTGATGATGTAGAATTCCTCGGGAATGATATAAATGTTAGCGAAGGTCTCTTTATGGTTGACGGAATAGAATGGGCTGAGGTGATAGCATCGATGTAGCGGCTAAGCAGTGAAACGTGGAGTTTTCTTGAAAAGTTGCCAAAGAATTTTATGTAAATAAAATTTCCCCGGTCAAAACATGTCTCATGCTCAACAAATTTATAAACAGTAAGTACCATACTTGACATATTCCTTTAATAACCCAAGCGGTGGGAGTTTTCGTATTTATTAATTTGAACTTTTCTAACTTCAAAACAAGAATTACAGGATAAGAATAGTTAAAATTCACCACATGATTTAATATACGGTTCATATGTTCTAAAGTACTAAGGAAAGTCATCGAATCGAATTCCTACATTCAATAAAATATAACTATAATAGCAATAAATATGTAAAGCTTCTGGAATATCAAAATAAGAACCAGCCTTTACAGTTTATGATTTTTCTATTAATTTTTCCATTTATTCTATAGGCTAAAATATGTACTAAGTTGAAAGAGTTTATTCTGAAAGTTTGCTTCAAATGAGCACGCACACTAGTCGAAATCGTATTTTTCGTAATCTTTAGTGCTTATCTTTAACATAGGTAAACAACTGAGGAAACTCACAGAGTTTACAAATGAATCAACGTTTGTATTCAAGTTAAAAAAATAAATATATCACTCGAATTTCAGTTTCAGTTTAGCGCGGCTAAAATACGCTGGAAAATCAATTATTTCGCTTCTCTTTTCCCTGCTCTTTCGTTTTTCTCCCACTTTTTTCTATAGATTCAGACGGCTGAACGTGTTTCTTCTTTGTGGACAATATCTGACCGTCTTTGTGCATTTGGAATGCCATTTAAAACCCTAATTGAATATTTAAACGAGTCTAATTTCAACGCTGCGTTGCAACAAACTCCATTTTGAACGATATATTAAATATTCGTGTCAGATATTTATTTCTAGTGGCTATTTGTTAGATGCTATGAGCACAATTAGCGCTTATTCTTTATGCATTTAAATTTCTCATCAGTGCTATTCATTTATTTTCGATTTAATTCTCTCGTCGGTATTAGTTTTGTTGGAATCAATGAATGCAAGAAAATTTTCACTGATTGGATTCTTGGATTCCCAGGCATCGAAGGTCTTACTTTAAAAGGTTTCATCGGTGGCAGAGGCTTTTTCCACTGTCGGAATTACGATAAGAGAGGATTACACTGCGGAAGGAGACATAATATGTATATTCCTTTGAATTCGTGGATGGCAGTGACATCCTGACATCTGGAAACGGTTCTGCTAGTTAGACTTATTTCAAATTATAATCACTTTTTTTTTTCTTTTTCATATACTCAGCTGATTCTAACCAAAGCTACTTCTTTAAAGCAGCACAAGTTATTAATTCGCCCCTATTTAAAGCCACACGATGGCACCCTAAATACCTCTTTACGCACCAATTGAAAAAATACTCGGAGCACCCTAAGCTCGTGAGCACCTTCTCTGCTTACCCTCTGCTTTCATGGGTAGTTATAGAAACTTTTCAATAACAGATGCGCTATTTTGGTATCATACCACATCTGCACGGCGAAACAACGCTTTGTGAGTGAGGATTTTGAACATTTTAGGCGGTGCTTTTACTGTAAATTACGGTTACCTTAAGATTCCTTTATTTCATCGCGATAAAAAAGCCATTTCTTTTATGTTATTAGATATCTCAAGAAAAAAATTGAATTTAACTGGTTAACCATTCAAAATCGGAAAATTCGGAGAATTTGAATAATTTTACCGTCGATTTGGCTAAAAATTTTAATCCCGGAATCGACAATTTCCCCATCCCGGAATCCCGAGATTCTTAAAAAGTAAAATAACAAGTATTAGAGCCGTTACGATTCCAGTGTGACGTTATGATTCCAGTAACAAACAGTTAATGTATCAAAATATTTACCAGGACCCAACTTCGTACGTTGATCGTTTTCCCGTAAACATTCAGGAGACTAATTGATGAGACCTCGATACGATTGCTGGTGACTGTTTTATTTCGTTTAACTCTACCTCTGTCCCGCTTTCTCCAATTGGTAACGCGTGTAAATTTCCAACATGGCGAGAATCCATTTTTAATAAAAATAATCTAATAATAATCGTCTCCGATGTAGAGAATTTACGGAGAGTTTCACGGTTTGTTAGCGAGGACTTCAGGTTTGGAATCATTGTGTCTGCTATGATAAAATCTCGCGTTTGGAATTTACGCCAGGGAAAATGACTAAATTACCAGAAAATACAGAATTTATGGACGATACATTTAATTTTATCACAACAATACGCAATCCTTTTAGGCGCATCAGAGAAAACGAAAACGGGTATGATGGGTGGGTCAGATTTTAGATTTAAGTCTTTAGAATTAATTATCTCAAGATGAAAAAGAGAATTGCGAAATCGAAGAAGTTTTAACAAAACTCCATGGATATTTCAAGAAAAGAAGGAAAAGAATCATCATATTCATTGAAATTTTGCCTCCTATCATAGTTTTTAAGTCATAAGTTAAAGAAACTCCAAAGCGTATCCGGGGAAAAGGTAACAAGTTGACTGCTAAAGGATGCATCCATCGTTTTCCTCTCATCCTTCGACTATAAATAGAAAGCCATCTGTCAAAAGAAGCCTTTTCCTCCCTCGTGATTTCTGTGAAGAGACTTCTAATTTGTAAATAGATTGTATCAGGCAACGCAAATGAAAATGTTTCGACTGTTATAAGGTAATACTTAAAGTGATCTGATTTATTTATTTTGTTAATTTCCATAAATATGTAATAGCCAACTGAATCTGTGTTTGGTCGAGGTGCTCGTGTATTTTTTAATCTGACTTGTTTGACACATTGTACTAATTGGGCATATTGCTGCTGTTAAGATGTGAACTGTCCAACGGGAGGTTTTCGGAGGGGTTTCCCTCCCGTCCTTGGGCGAATGCCGGACGGATTGTATTGTTATATCCCCCTCAACCGTTGCCACCTGGCATTAATACCAACTTGCAGCGTTTTAATAAATAAATAAATAATAAGTTTCTCTAATTTGCGGTTTCGCAGCGTTAGGAGCGCAACACTTAACAATGTTCAACCTTCGAAATCACCAATCAGAATTCCCACGAAGATCGAAGTTGTTTTCATTTCCATTCTAAATTTCAGCGGAAAAAGTATTGAAGAAAGGAAGGTGAGGATATCAATTGCCTGCTTTTCTTAAGCTGCTAAAGTCAGAAATGAAATATACCCAATTGACTGATTATTAATAGACCTCTCTTCTACTATTAACAGCGAAGGAAGGGTTTGAATGTTAAATGTATATTTTAGATATGCTCAAATCGGAAGGAAAATTCGAGATAACGTATGGTAATTGACTTCGATTTCGTCATTTAAATCGGAGCAGTTCAAATGAATTTTGCGCCCAAGGCGAATGATTCGTAATGCCTTAAAGTATGGCTACGATTTGCTCCGATTCGACGTAACGATCTCATGACTAGGATATTTGCGAATGGCATGGACGAATTCTTTGCTTGTTAGAAAGTGAATTGGAATGTAAAAAGAGACAGTGATTCCCAGAAAAATAAACATTTTAATTGGCAACCTTGGTTTTTCGCGAATAAATCAGAATCACTGAATGAAGTTAAGCTTTATGGGGAACTCACTCGCTTCTTTATTATATTTAAACGAATCATTATCGTTGTTCCCTCTCTAATTGTAAATCGCTGCAAAGTAATTTGCACTCCTAATAACACTCTTGTGTCCGCAAACGCTACAACATTCATTTTTTTCTCTCGCATCATTTTCAGAATTAAGTTTAGTAACTTCATGATTTTATTGATTCACAATTTTCTTTACCTTTTGTTTTCAACCTTCTTCTGACCTTACGAGATAAAATATATTGGAAAATTTAGGATTCGTTTTTTTTTGGAAATTGCCTTTAGGAAGTATTAGCAGCCATAACCTGCTATCTCCTGATGGCTATGAAAGGGAAACTACTACTTCCTTTAGGAACATAATGTATGTTATGCATTGTCAAACGAATCGCTTAAGATTGCAATGTCCTTAAATTAAATCTGGGTGGAAACTCAGCGTAAAAAAAACCAAAACAGAATAAAATTTAGTGCTTTGTAAATATTTTTATAGAAGGAATACAATTTATGCAAATTCAATTAAGCGATTGCAAATGAACACCTGCCCCAAAAGTGGGAGACAAGGGTTCGAGTCCCATTCGAGTCACTATTTTTCACTTTTTCTGCTTTCTTGACCAATTACTTGATGGCAGTAAAACTACTTGACGCTGGTATGACCACGTGTTAAACTCTATATCAAATTTAATACTTTCCGTATTTACGACTGATGTCAACATAAAACTGATTATGTTTTACTCAAAATAGGATAAAAAGTAATTTTATCGTTCTCTGGCTTAATGGTTCTAGAGAGGCAAAGAATTCAATGATTGTATGAAAAAATTCCTAAATTCAGACTAAGTTTCAGGTTTCACACAGGTAAGCCTTTCCTACGCCATATCTTAATGTTTAATAAAAATATAAATTTAAACACTTATAATTTGAATTAATATGACAAACATACTATAAATTTAAATTTGTGAAGAGATATACTCTCGATTGATAACGTTGGAAGACAAAGAAACCCACTTTTTTGAAAAAACTAGGAAGAGAATGAAAACATACGTTAAAACAGTTTGAATTATGCAAAACTTAGATCCAAAAGAGGGGGAGATCCAATCAATACAATTCCAATCACCACATCGTATGAGAAGTTAAACGTAGAATTTGTGAGCACCTCTCCTCATTTTCTGGGGCATGAGGGACCCGTAGCCATCGAATTTATGGACAACTTAATTCAGTCACCCACATCGTGGAATCAAACCCAAAATGGTTTATTCACGTAACCCCTAATCAACCCATACATTGATACGTAATAAAATATTTCTAATATGATAACTTTCATGAGTTTTACTATGAATACACACCTCGAAGAATATTTTTCACTTGATATCACCTTGTTTCTATACCACAAAATCATCGAGTTTGAAGAAACTTTAACGATAAAATTTCCATAATAGGTGATGAAATGCGTAAATTATTTAATAAAACGTGATTTTTATTAAAAATTGGAATATGCGGGTGAGGTTTGATTATATAATTTATAAAATCTACTGATGTTTACCTTCGGTTAATATAGTTCTAGATCTATTTCAGAAATCAAGATCTGGAAATCGATTTACCTGCCTGTATTCGCTTAAGCTGCAAATAGATGCTGAGTGCGAATCGAATTCATTGGTAGTTCGTGCGCCCACTCGCAACGAATGCCTCCTCGTTGATATACTTTCTCCGCGACTTGCGCAACGAACGCACGTGTTAATTTAAATGAGAACGCATTCGATCGCAGACCTATTCGCAATCTATCTATTATTAGTTGAATTGTAATCCATTATGCATCTGCATAACTATTAGCTTCTAATTATTGATTTCTTTGTGACTGAGTTAAACTGCAAAATAATTGGAATAATACTATTTTATACCTCTATTATTCCTAAATAGAGTTTTAGTTATAGCTTTGTGCAAATCCAGCAAATTTGTCGGATGAGTATGTAGAAAAACAAATCTGTAGCATTTTTTATACACAGAACTACGGAGATAGCAGTAATTGCAAGCTTTTTGCAACCCTCGGTGGCCTCTCAATTGGCCAAATTTTATGGCGAGTGATCGGCTGCCCTCTAAAATTGGGAGCAGGAAAGATAGAAAGGCAAGTTAATGCACTCAAGAGAGCGGCAAATAGAAAGTGGTTAAACGTGAGGGATTGTTAAATAAGCAAAAACATGGAAATGCACCTCCCCCTACGCAGTTGGTAGCCAGACCTAATGTTGTCTGCGTCAGAAGAAACCTCAGAGGAAATTGCTTCTGTTGGAACGAAATACGCTATTATCTCCGTATTTATCAAGAAATAAATTTTCAGCTGGTCGGATGCCAAGCAGAAAGTGCAAGAATTAGAATCTTCATTTACAAAACGAAACAACAACAACGCAAACAAACAAAACCGACTAGTACGTTAAAAAAGTTTTGATAAGTATCCTATCTTTAGACTGCAATATACAAGTTCCATCAGATCAATTTCAGTACAATTGAAAGTTAGCTACATTTTTCAAGATAACAGTATAGGAATACCACTTGTCAGGCATACTAACTAGTATACAATGTGGTACAAGATGCAAAGTGTATATCATTCACTACGCCTCAGCTGTTTGAATGGCGAGATTCTTCTTAGCCAACCGAAATCGATAAAATTAAGAACTTATTAGCTATATTTATTCAATGAATAACAGTAAAACTAAAATTAGAAGGAACGTTGAAATACGATACTCTCTCTTACCCAGAAACTGAGAAAATACCTTAAACTCGTTTATTATACCTTTGTTGTAGTCATTCCTTTGGTAAGAACTAAGTAAATTAAAATTCGAATAGAAAATATAAAAATTTTACATAAAAGGGGTAAATAACTCCTTTTCTTCTCACAAGGAAAAAAGACATTAATTTCACGTGTGGGCTCTTATTCGCAGTTGACAAATATCGAAGCAAGTTGTTTAAACCAGCTTAAGATTATAAGAAAGAGAAATTAACGATTTCTCGCAAATATTTGTTCTTATCTTCCACCCACAATGGTTTCTTTCATAATAAATAGTGTATTTTATTCTATCGGATTCATTTTTCAGTATTAACAAATTTTCTTTTTAATAAAATTTACATATTTTTTGATTTCCCCATGTTAACTTTACCTTTGTCCAAATGATTCTTCCTGAGAATGCTTGAACCGCTGTACAATTAATTATTTCAACCCGTGTAAAATATACAGCAACTCAACTTTCCCATGTCTTCAAAAACATTTTTTTTTCGATTGAAAAGTTTTCAATCCCCATTGTTATATTCAAGTAAAGGTATCAAAACTGTTCGATTCGAATGAAAGAATCAGAACATGATTTATCGATGGTAGCTGTCGTTTGGAAACTTATACACATTTCTCTTACTCCGTGCAAAATTGATAAGAGCCTTGCAAGCTTTAATCGTAGGACGAGATTCTTCCGTCGGACCATCTTCTAAAAGCAGTCTTTGGCGTCTCTGGTGGATGCCCTCCGTTGAACCCGGGTCTCCGGAGAAAAAGGATCGACCGATCGCAAGCATTACAAGTCCCTGTTGGCAGACATCGACTGCAAGACCGGTTTCCCTTCGGAGACAAAGCGAGACCACCGCCGTCGCCTCTTCCAGCAAAAATGGAAACGTGGACGGAGCGCGGCTTATAATATTTCCGGACAACTTGATTTGGAATCGAGAGCCATCGTGATGTCCATGTTTGAAAAATATTGCCAGGAATTAAGTCTGGGTGATCGAGTTCCTATGCATTGTCAGGAGTATTTCAAAGGAAGCATCAAGATTCATTTTTTCATTCATCTGTTTTTGCTCCCTCCAAGTGTTTCGTTCCCTTTTCGACACTTTCGCAAAATTTTATATAATGTACAATGTTACGTAAAAGTCGTCGATTTTAAGCGCGAATTCTTCAGAATCTGATCGTTTTGGTTCGCCGCGGCCTCTGACAAAGCCCTTAGAAGAGATTTTCATTCCTCAACTTCGAGGATGTGATTTTCGCGGCGATAAATTGCTCGACGAGTTTCAAGAAGAACGGATTTCTATGCATGGACAGGAGTTGGGCTTCCGAATTTTTTCCAAAAGCTCCTTTGCTGTTTCTTATGGTGAGGTACCCTTTCAGTATCATCGGAACCCACTATCAAAGTAAGGAACAGTATTCACCAGATAATGGAAGATTTTTAATCCCGTGTCTTATCTATTTAAAGTACATGACGAATTTGTACCTTTTCAATGCTTCCTCCCCCCTGCTGTCGCTCGTCAACCTGCTTCCTCCTCTCCCCTCATCCTTCCCAATCCTTAACCCACCCCACTTACCCCTCCCCTATTGCTTATTGTTGTCTCATGTATATATATGTGTGTCACTTTTTGTATTCTCTACCAGAAGATGACTAGACCTTAGTCGAAACCGGTCGCACGATAAATTATCCAGTGGAAGTAAGACAAAGTGTTCTTTTCCTTACTAACAATATTTAAAGTAAATTATGGAAATTTTGCAAATATTATTCCAACTTTAACTCTTTTCTTTTTTAGAATTACGTAAAATCTCAACATTCCGGCGTTTCGCAAAAGTAACCCTGATAATTGAAAACGATCACTTTCAATAGAATTAAATTACATTAAATTTCCCGAAGGTCTAAGGCTACTGACTTTTTGAGAAGTAAGCAATATGAAAATATGGAATACATAATATAACCGTATCAGATAAACGATTATGATGAAATTGATGTTCTTGATAGTCAAGCCAGTCCTTACGTCACATCTCGATAACTTTGAGTACGATTGTATCGTCGTCGATGGTATCGCATTCTGTTGCAGTAATTTCTCCAAATTGTTTTCATGGAAAAACGTCATAATTGATAGCTTTTATAAATAACAAAAAGAACTGGACCGATAGCATTATATTATATACGAGTATACATCCTATGGTATGTTATTTCACAAATTTCTCTTGCGTGCGGTTTAATCAATTTGGGCAAACATGGGCTCCTTGAATCGATCGATAACCTCGTTCGATAGTTATGAGAGAAATTCATGTGCTATCGTATAAAGGACATATGTACGCATTCATTCGATTTTCGGCAATGTTCTATATAATATGAAGTATAAATTCTTCAATGCTCATTTGCTCAGGTTAAGGTTAACGAAGTCTGATCAAGTATTCAACGAATCGTTATTCCCAGAGAACAAGTTGCATTAGCTTCATTAAGATTTTTTTTGAAGAAACTACAATATCACAATTCTCTTGCTTAAAACTCTGGGTAGCCGTGGTCCCTCTCTTATGCCTATTAATTTAACGCAAAGTTGTATACGAATGCTCTTCGTTCCTCCTGATCATTTCTGTAAACTGCACGTATTTTCTGGCTTAAATTTATTTCCAAGTCCAAGCTTAGTTAGTGTTAGTTGATGAGGGATTTGGAAATGAATTCGATCGTTCACCACTGGCTTGAACGGTAATGCTTCAGCAGAAAGTATGTTAGCACTAAAAAGCATTTTATATAGTCGCTGCATTTTATCAAGGGACTGCGCAATTGCTAACAGCTTAAAAATTGATACTTGTATCCTCAGATCAGGTGGAAAATTCATCCGTGTGGTAAAATTTTATACCTGAATTTTAAAATGTAATTTTTTCAATTTCTAGCCTAACCTTCTGAAGGAATGTATCACGAACTGAGCGGCTGTTTAAATTACTCCTCACAGAAGTGAGTATCGCTTTATGACTAGCATCGATTTTGCTGTGACATTCTTAAGTAGTTTTTGAAGACGTAAGTCAGTGAATAATAATGGTAAATGAAAAATTATTGCGAAAATTATGGTAACAACAACAGACATATTATCTAATAATTAATTGAAGAGAATGGAGAGTTTTGTTAACTATATACTTTGTAAACACATGCATGTGTACGAACATTAGACGATTTATTTAGCGTGTAATACATTAATTTCGTTTATACTTATAGAAACACGAATCATTCGATTCAGAGAGATTTTTAATAAATGCGACATCTTGTGCATGACTTGAGTATACGTTCATTCAAGTTTTATCTGATACTATAATTTAAAAGGGTTTGCAAAATTATTTAATCTGTAACAGTATCATTAATTCCTTTCTTTGAGTATTAGACAGTAGATTATCTATTATATATAGATGCTTCTCCGGATTCATTCATATATATACCTATATAGATAGATAGGATACAAATTCACAGCCTAAACTACAAGCGTCATTGATCTGAAATTTTTATGACATATTGGCCATAACGTGAAACCCCCAGGAAAAAAGAGACTTTGATCCTCAGTGTCATAGGTTCGATTCCAGAGGGCCCCAAAGTCCCGATTTTTCCCGTTTGAATGCATTGCCGTGATTTTCGGGAATTAAAAAAAAATACTTTCTGGATAGGTAGAGAAGTAAAACTCAAGGTGCCTATATTTATGGTCTTGGACTTTCGAAAACATCAATGACTTTTACAAAAGTTATCCTGGGTTCGATGCTAGGACGATGCAAAGATCTGCCCTTTAAAATACATGGGAGCCGTTTTTCATTATTTTTTTAGATGCACTTATCGAAATGATAGGATGTTCGTGCTTGGCTGGAAGATGTATGGTACGAATAAGTTTTAGAAAAAAATTTTCATAAGACCGTACTGTTCCTGGGTTCGAAGCCAGAGCACAATAACGTTTCTCACATAAGGAATATAAAGGAAAAGTATGACGTCATTTGAGGCAGTTGTAACCAATATTTCTGCTTGAATTTGCATACGCGGTTAGAGATGGTGTTTTTCTTTTGTGCTGCATAGAAAGTATTGCCTGAAAGACCCGGGTTCGATGCCGGGCAGTAAAAATATCACCCATATATAATACTATGGGGTATCTTTTCATAATTTTTTTATGCATTTATCGATATGTAAGGGAGCTCTTGCTTAGATGGAAGATGTATATTAACACTTTGTTTAAGAAAAAAAATAGATAAGACCATGCTGTTCCTGGGTTCGATGCCAGAGCACATTATAATTTCTCAAATAAGGAGTGTATGTGAATAGTAGGACGTCGTTTGAGGTAGTTGCACCTAATAGTTTTGCTTGAATTTTCACACATAGTTTGATATAGTAATTTTCTATTTTGCTGCATAGTAAGTACACCAGGAAGACCGGGGTTCGCTGCCAGGTGATTAAATTGCAGCGAATTCTACGAATATTTTGAATTTTTTTTTTCTTTTGATGTCCGTCCCGGTATATGATGCCGATATGAAATTAGTGTTGTCGATCTGCTTGCAGTATGCAAGCTACATTTTACTCGTAAACTATAAAGGTAACACATTCAAATATTCAAGGTTCTATAACTATATATATTGAAATCATTGAACATTCTTTTTATGAATCTTCAATATAGCTAACCTACTAAACCGATCTCTTTTTGAATTCACTCCGAGGTTTGATGCAAGTTGTTGCAAAAATGTTCATTATGAAACCACACTACAAAGTTAAGCCTGATCTAGTAAATTTCATTTTGAAACATTTGTTCATTTACTTGTACTGCCAACTTCAAGTTCTCGATGGTACAGAAGCAGAAATTGTTTTCCTACGAATTTCGCGCAGATATCTCTGAGAGGCTCAAGATGATTCTGTGCAGACTTTCGCTCCTTGGTCTCGCCCATTGCGTGCTCGTTCTCGAAAAGCATCAGCGCGATAACAAAGAAGTTTGTTGAATCTGCTGCAACTACTACTTCTCTCTTTAATCCTAATCTATAATACATGTCTACCGTTTTCATTTTCACAGAATACTGAATAGGATGTAAGTACCGAAATATAAATATTGGGGAATTCGTAATACCATTTGAAATAAACCCGTAGTGATATTATGATTATAGGGAGTGAATCTGTATGGAATTCCAGTTATCGTTTTGCAAATATTCCTTAATTTTATGGGAATGTCTTTGGTAAACTAAAAGACACGCTTTTCCCAGTTAACTCTATTTTTCGAAGGTGATAACAGGAAAATGTAAATAGTTAGTATGGTCTACGACATTCAAAACTGGCACAAGAATGCACCTTACTAGCAATAAATCTTATTATGTCGTATCGAAAACCAACTGCGGCATAAACGAGAGTGTGTCATTTTCCCCCGGAATTTAGTTATGATAAAAATTTATGTCAAAAACTACTCAAAATGAATTATTATAATCGATTTACTTTAAGATTTTATTTTCTATGAATAATTAAAGACCAAAGACAGAAAATTGAGGACTTGTTTACCACAGTGACATCATCCTTAGAAGAAGAAATTCCTTTGACTCATTGGTGTGAACTCGTGGTCTTGGAGAAGCTTCCAACAGTCTGTTCTTGCATTTGCCATTACATTTAAAATACGTCTTGAATAATTCCGAGATGCCGCTCCAGGTAAACTTAAAAGCAAACTGATCATGCTATAGAATATGTACGTTGTAAAATGGAATTATTGATTTATGTTCATATAAAGGCCAAAATGAAAATAATCATTCTTAGTTTTCTGATACAACATATCCTATAGTTTGTTTTTAGTTACGATAACGAAACGTAATCCCTAATAGATATGGAATTCTTACGTACTTTAAAACATTTTATGCATATGGCCATCTTTGATGAAGAGTTTTCTATAAAATACTTGAACTTATTATTTTAAAATATCGTTATTTATTGTAAGTTTTATTCAGTTATGTTTTAAATAAAGTAAATACTATAACTTTTTTCTGACTAACTAAAGCGTTTTTTCTAATTAAAGATTCGATGAACCTAAAGCAAGCATTTGTATTTTTATGACTTGCTTTGTATAAGAACAATTTTCTTTCACATTTATCAGCTTCCATTATCTACATATCTTCGAATAATTTTCTTATAAACTTAATTTTTGATCATTTTCCGATGGTTTTTCTTTCTTTCTTGATCATCTTTTAGAATTTTTTGATCATAAACACTCTAAAATATTTATTTTTTTTGTTAGACCTGGAGAAAGCTGCATTTCTTTGCTGATCTTGAAAATCCGCGATGCAGACGATTGGAAGCCATCAGCTGGATGGCTGGAGTACGTACGCTTTAGCATCGCCAATCTTAAAGGTCAACGATTGAGAGGCCATTTTACATACTCACTACCTGTAGGTGCTATCTAACGGACGAAAAATTAATAAAAACTTTAAACATTTTACGAGACTGCGGTAGCGGAGAACGGTCGTTTAAATCACCTAAACGGGAAATCACGCTTCGACCCAAGATGCCAACAACCCGAAATCTTCCGCCCATCCTCGTGTTCCAGCTGGAATAGGGGGTGTGAGGGGGAGGATTCCAAGGCAGCACGCTGGCCTCAGGTGCGCGTGGGTTTTTCAGTTTCTCCGAAGCACCACCAGCTGTCTCTGACGTCGCTCCCCTCCTAACCATTCCATCGAAGCGAACAGTGCTGGAAGACGCGTGTGGGAGTTGGCCCGCGCTGGGACTGTGAAGGAAAGACAGCTGCGGACTGTTGACGAGCGAGTTGCTAGCAGGTCGGTTGGTAGCTGCAGCCGAGTGGAGTGTATTGCTGAAAGTTTTCTCAATTAGACTCGATTTACTGTTGGGAATAGAAGATCGAGGAAGCGGCTTCTCGTTGGTGAAGAGGATGTGAGTGTCCTCCGTGGGTTGAATCTTGGATACCTTTGTGGCGGGACGCGAAAGGTGAGTTAAATTTAGCATTGAAGCGCATGATTACGTTAGATACTCTTCGCCTCATTAGAAAGAGATCACAGGCTTTGGAATCAGACGACAAATAGGGAAATCGCTGCCATGAAGGAATGTCATACCTGGTCTTTTTATCCATTTGCGATCGGAAGTGCTAATAGGTCGTCTAGTTCGAAGAAAAAACCCTCGCTGCACTCGCTACTGGCGACTTTGTTGACACAGACGGAACAGTACCGCTTTTCTTGTCTTTCGTAACCTCTGTGAACAACGAGTAGGTTGTGTACAATTCGGAGACTTCAACGCCTGAATTTACTTGATGTTTTTGCCGTCGGAACTAACTGTCGCAAATGACTTTTTGTTATTATTATTATAAGAGAAATTATAATTAATGTCCTAGGATTTGGATGATAAGAAACCCAAAAGTATTCGCGTGATCGGAGACTCGGACTTCTCTTTTGTTTCCACGAATAAACGACACGAATTACTAAGGAACTTGGAAAGGGTAAAGATGCAATGCTCTCAAAATAAAAAGCCTAATTTTTAGTTTCGAAGTTTGTAAAAACGATGGAGCAGAGAGGATAGAAGAAGACTATTATCAAGCATGCATAAGGGAAAAATTCGGTAATAACAGATCAACACCACATGAAAATTATAATCATCGAAATTCCCAACATCTGCGTCTGTGTTAATTATCTCACAGCCCAGTAGATTTTCTTTCTCCTTGTGACTGCCGCTGTCGGCAGAGCCTGAGAAGGGTTTTAATTGAGATCTTTTTTGTGCACCTTCTCGGATTACGCCACTTACAACCTCCTACTATGGATTTTTCACATTTTTTACAGTATGTTTACCTTTTCCAAGATTCCGCCTCTAAAAGCTTCTTCGGCACCACCGAAAATGCCGCACCAATCTAAGTTTGATAGATTCAAGGGTTATGAGGAAAGTTACCGAAAAACAATTTTATTGTTAACAAACTATGAATTATCAATCAATAAAACATAATGCGCTTATGTTGCTGTTGAACAAGTTACGTCAAATTATTTTCAATCCAATTGTGTGAAAGAATATAAATGTGATAATCGGAGTTTTTCTGATCGACTTAAAGATGACAACTAATGTAATAGTGAGATTTACGTCAATCGTCGGGAACGACATAATGATCTATTCCAAGGAGTCAGCTTTCCTTTTCTGCGATCACTGGAATATCATTTCTTCGGAAAGAGTTTTACGAAGCTCAATATTCAACTTTCCGTTCACAGAAGTGCTTGATAGATAATGTTGAGAATATGTTTGCGTTCAGTTATTATTTTGATACGCGATTTATTTTTAGGTATCATTAGGTTAATGCTTTTTCTTTACTTTAATTTAACTTTATTTACCGCATGATGAGAGAGAATGAACACATTTCAAACGGTAAAGGATGGATCTGTTATAAAAACAAGACACATAAACTCAAATCATCCGTCTTCCGACACTTACATATCCCTTACCACACGTCAGCTACGTAAATTGCGATACTTTCATAAGAAGAATCTACCTCTTCTTTTATCTTCGGTTGCTATTTTACTTCTATTTTTGAATCAATTATCTTTCTTTTGAAATGCTTTTTCCATAGTCGAAGTCGAGAGACAATATTACGCCTCGGTTGCTTGAAAACGTTTTAATGAAAAATCAAGTTTTTTTTACCTATTCGTTCCTTGTAAAATATGAATTCGAGCATATTTTTTCCAAACTATTTCAATGTTTTATTCTAGTTCTTTTTTGTTTTTTTTTCGGATTTATTGAATGTTTTTCCAGTGTTTAATTAAAATTAAAGTATAAATTATTCTTAATTTTGAACAATTTTAATTGAAGATGAGGGTTCACTTTTAGCTCTATCATTTCCAACGGAATTATGATTTGGATTTAAGCCACCGTGGAAGAGTTATTCCGCATACATGTCCAAGGAAAGCATAACGTTACGTTATATCTTTACTGAACACTAGGCACCAAAAAGGACAGCACATACAATTGATTTTTTTCAAGTTATGAGTAAAAACGGAAACCAAACATCTTTGAAACATTTTCTTTCGTAGCCCTCCCCTTAAATTTGGCTTTCAAAAGATGAAAAAGCCGCTATTAATTTTTCGGTTTATTGCTGCACGTATTCATAGAGTTGCTTGCATAGAGTTACATGTATCATATAGAGTACTATCTAGAATTGATGAATATTAAACGGTCAATCGACTTTCAGAAATTAGAAAGATTCACTCTTTTCATTATTTTGCCTGCGCCCTGAACCACAAAGGCTATAAACTTTTATAAGATCTGAAACAATATTCAGAAATAAATCAATTAATTCATGATACATCCTAAGCTCGACTTGGGTAATCTTCCTTTATTTCGTAAGAATTCATGCGAGTCAGCAGTACATACCATGACTTTATAGCCAAAGCATGCCATGCGTGGGTGTGAGTGGGCGAGTGAATTCAGTCTTGCCCTACCGATTTTCCCGTCTCCATTTGATTCTTGGGGAAAGCTGCACGTCATCTAAATCATGCGCTTAAGTGAAACCTGTAATAGATAAATTGATACACCCTTAAATAATTTCACCTCTATCCTTTCACGATTGTCCTAGGGGCATGCTATTTTTAGTCTATTATACTCTCTTAGCCCTATCCTTTTGTGTTAAGCCCACAGCTAGCGCTTTCGATTCTCTTTCGATGACGTAACATTCACGGTAGAAATCTTGACAAGCTGATTGACAGCAGTTTCTAAGAACCACATCTGTTCCTTGGGTGCAATTTCCTGATCAATCGCAATGTCACTTTAGAATGTTATAAGAACAAAATTATCGCAGGTGACAAAAAGCAGGCATTGGTTACGGCTGTAAAGAATTTACTTTCGAACTGTTTGTTTCGAGTATAATTAGAACAGACCCTATTTATTAGTTTGAGAACTACTTTAATTTCTTAAACAGTCCGAAAAAGCTCCTGAAACAGTCTGCTTTTTTATGCATTTCCGTGAATTGAGTACGTGAGAGTAAATTCCTTGAAGCGGGCGACATGAAGTGGCCGACTGAAGGTAGGGTTGCCAGCATTTCCCTTTTCACAAGAGCAGCAGCCAAAAGAGCAGGAAAAGGCATTTAATTTTAATATCAAGTTTGTTTATTATTGATTTAAGAATCCCTAATCTGGTTTCCGTAAATACTTCAGTATTTACGAGAATGTCTCTCGGAATTGAATTCTTGCACTATTTGGCATTTTTTATACTCAGGTTTTTGTAAGTATTCCCAAGGCTATTCGGCGCGAATTTCTAGGATGATGCGTCAGTGCTTGCTTTTATGCAAACATTACAGCGAAATGACTAAGGTCATTACTTCATTATGTATGTATGAGGAGATTCATCTGACAGTGTCACCCTATTTCCTGCCGAGAATTATGAAGTGAATGGAAGAGGGAAAAGCCGTCTCAGTTCTTATGGCACCTCCAACCGTCAATTATCTGCTTTATGTTTGAAGTGCTTGGTTAAAACGACAAAATGTATGGGAGAGTCAGTCTTCTAATTTTGACTTGTTTTAAATTGATTTTAAATTCTAACAATTTAAACAATTGTAACAATCTTAGTGGCTGGTTATTTGATTTTTTTCATAGTGAAAGTTCTTTCTGATAAGATAGAGACAAATTTCATGAGTAAACCGTAAGAATGAGTCTCTTCATCAAGTCTTATAAATTAAAGTTAATTATAATGGCAAGTCATTTAACATAAGAAGGATATATTTTATTTCCTCTTCTCCATAAATAATCCGTCGTTTAAGTTTGATGAACAAAAGCTTCTTTTCTCTCACACAAAGCATAAAACCGAGTTACACAGAGAACCTTCTGGTCTTCACTTTTATAGCGTCCTCTCCCTTAACCGTCCCTTAACAAAAAATCACAAATTAAGCCCTTAGTATTGCAACGTTCTCCTTAGTAGAGATTATATTTTAAAAGGGGTTAAAAATCATAGTTACCTCTAGATATCTAGCTTTTTACCTTATACAAAAAGAAATATTGCAGGAGTTCTCTGATTTCTTAATTAATGTATATTTATATTACGATTTTTATCCTTTAAACGTCCAAATGAGCTTTGTCACTCCACCATAGAAGTGAAGCAATATCATAAATGAATGTGCCCAAACTAGAGCTGAGAGATTTTAACAAAAGTTGAGTAGACTAGAGATGCGAATTTTATGAAGCATTATATGGCAGCCCTACTTAGGGGCATTCCAGGCGATAACGGATTTGTTTGTTTTTTGTAAGCATGCTGCCGATGTTAAGGTTGAGAAGGTGAATAATGAACACAATTCTAAACCGTGAAAACAAGAAAGCCTTGAGCTCAGAGATGGAATTTTATGGCGCATAATTCCAACGAGTTCGAAAGCGGGTCTCCACGAAAGTGAAAATCATTTTCCAGGGACTTGTGGCGAGTTCAAAGCCCTTATTGCCTCTCAATCGAGTAGTCGTCCGAGGGAAAGGACTTATTATTGGTCCACACAAGCCGTTCGTTCCTCATAAATGGATTTCTCATTGCATCAAACAGAATTTATTCCAATTATTCCCTTCCAATGGTACCGAAATGAATTGCTTTCGTCTGAATTTGAGAAGTAATAATCGTAGAAATCTCAATAAATAAAATTTAGAGGAGAGTAATTCACACTAAATTCCTACAATTTTTATACAGCTTTTATAAAGCTCGTTTTCGTTAATTCAGCCATCAGCGCGATTAAACCCTTGATCTATCTGAAGATTTAAATTTGAATATGAATCGATTGAGAAAGTTGAGAACTTATGTAGTTTGATCTGTGAGAGAATATATTGTAAACAGTAAATACCTGAGGAATATAGTCAGTGTAGCACAATGACCCTGTGTATAAAGCTTATTCCAATATTCAATAAGAAAAGTGAATATCATTGTTCAGTTCAATTCTGTTCACCTCAGCAGCTTTCACATCATCGCATTAATGAATGAAATTGAAGCAAAAGTAATGAAAAATACGTTTTCCGTTTTTCCAAACAAATTAGATATTCTTCAAGATCTAGGGACAGGAAAGATAATATTTTACTGCAAAAAAATTATGAATTTTCCGTTTTTCCAAACATATTTGCTATTCTTCAAGATCTGGGGGCAGGAACGATAGTAATATTTTACTGCAAAAATGTTGAATGTCTAAACGAAGATTTAAAGATTAAAAGTTACTGTTTATTTATTTATCAGTTTATTACGTATGTTTCAAGCGAGAAGTTGAAAGTGACAAGCTAAAAGATTTCGTCGCCATTTGGAATTTAGAACGGTTTAATCTTTTTGATGTATTATTTATTTTTCTTGCTCCTCAAGGCGTCATCTGTTGTACCGTTCGTTGAAATGCTCTGACAACCACACATATTTTCTCGTGCGTGAATTATTGAATGAATATTCTTTACAGCTCCCCGGAGCACTAACTGAGTCACTCTGTCATATTTTAGTCGCTGCATGCGGGTATCGAGGTAAGCTCATGGCGGAAATCGAATTTGCATCTCGAAACTCTAGTTCGTATCTCGAGGCGTTCGTAAGTCGAAGTGTTCTCGGAGAAGATGCGTAAGGGTGAGTGCGTGACTCCATCGCTCTTCCTCCGTTCCCTTGTTCTCGTATGCTCTGCCTCGTGAATGCACGAATGGAAGGCGTGACTCACTCCGAGCGTCGTGAATACGGAATGAGACGGTGGGTTGGGCTTTCCATCGAACGCTGATAAATAATTGTATCGTTCACCATTCCGAGAAGTCACCAACCGGAAGTGGATCGTATTCCTACAAATCCAATTACTCAAGGTTGTGTCGGAATCTGATTGATGTGAGCTGCTCTCAGCTTGGGGATCTGCATCATTGGTTTGACACCAGTAAACCTCGATGGTAAGATTGTTTCAAGATATTTGCAATGGCCGTCCCTTTGAAGTCGTCAGATCAGGTTCATATTGTGTAATCCGCTAGTGTTGGAAATGTTGGTGGTGTATTTTGTTTCCTCGGTTTTATTGCCGGGGCCACGGAGGCCTGATCTAAAGTTCCATCACCACGAGACGAATTTAAATTCTTTGAATGATCGATTTTATCTTTCTATATTAAAACTTTTGAGAGTTATCCGAGGTAAATATAAAAATGTTAATTTAAATAATGCAGTATTTAAACCGTAGACGCCAATATTTTCAGTTCGAGCAAACAGATGATATCGATGCCGATGGCGGCAGAGAGTTTACCGAACGTTCGCTATATTGTGCCTTCTTACATTAATGCAAATAAATGGTGAAGTTTGCTTAATGCCGTTACGTATCTTAGAAATTTATAATAAATTATTGAAAGTATAGAAATGATTTACGTCGGACGATAGCCATTATTAGCGGACACACACACACGAATGGGAGTGAGTTTTCAAGAGGTTTATATTTAACGTCAGACAGTGGAAAATTAAATTTTAATTTCTCCTGGATGAACAGAAAACTGGCAAACACTCTCTCAGCTAAGTATCTCAGGCCATCATTTAATCCGCCGACATCTGTTTAAACTCCTCCGCCAATTTTCCCGCAAAATTCTAAAGGATTCGCCGCACTTTCTCTCTCTCTCAATCTCTCGCCGGACGTCAATTTCAACACCAACCATCTCCATTCCGAGATATTTGTCAGATTATCGGTTTGAGAAACATTTTGTGGTCCAGATTTGTTGTAGAAATATTGCAAAATCTCTGTCAGTTGAGTATGAAAATGCCACTGACCGATTCGACTGTCCATTACTGAAATTGAAATCTGCAAAGCTATGGCTTTTGACGCCTAGCTAATTAAGTATCAATTATGGCGACCTATCTCCCAGAATAAAGTCATATTCTTTTAAAAGAACAACCTTGACATTATACCGCAACAGTTGAGGAGAGAAGAATTGCGGGATACGCTGCGGCAGAAGAGTCTAAGAAACGTGTCACGAATTTTCCCAGCCCCCCCTGGAAGGAAACTCCACAAAAATATTGCCTATTTATCTCTCTCAGATTCCGTTTATAGCTTCCGGTCGTTATGAAGGTCCGTTTGAAAGGATGCGAATCATTCTTATATCGGATACTCTTCCGTCTATAACCATGGGGATGAGAATCGGAAAGCCCAACATTTCGGCCTTCGAAGTGGCGAGAAAAGTGGCTGACGAGGGAACCCTCGTTCAATCATCCTGTGGAACTAAATGCCACCTAATTTTCTCTTTCTTTCCTAAACGACAAAAGACGGGTTTCCGGCTTTTCTGTTCTTTGCCCAAACTCATTTCTGGCGGTCGAATTTTCCATCAAGTTCTCTTTGAGAAATAATTTTCGAGAGAGTTGAACGCGGGAATAAATTTCTCCGTACATCTTTTCCATGTCTGAACCGTCATCAGAAGAGTTTTTAAGAGTAGAAGCTCTTCTGTGGCTGCGGTTGAATCGCTGTCAATGGTCACTCCCATCCAAGGGAGTTATACGGATTATATTGTTTCTGAAGCCGTTTTATGTCAGTGAAAATTAATAGATATATTTAAAACCTTGATTACCTCCACATTTATGAGTAAGTTTCTTGAGATAGAATTTTATCTGAGGTTTTATATTATACATTGTTTAATGGACGCGAGTTAGTTATTTCTTCTTGCTACTGAATAGCGTAGTTACGAATGAACCCTAGTTTGTCAAGATTAGAACTGGAAAGTTTATTCATCTACTAGTATTTGCATGGAAATGTAGCTCCAAACTGAGATTTCAAATACATTTAAGAGTGTCATAATGAAAACTCTACTCATATCGCTACGTCATCTCTGAACTTTTTCATCTTTAAAAATAATTTTCTCGCATATTATCGTTTGGAGGATATCATTGGTAGCTACAATTCCTCTGTTGGAGCAACACTCTGAAACCTAGGTCGCCGTTTTCTCTGTATCTGCCTAGGTGTAGAATTAAAATCAAATCAGTGTCCTTCATAAAAGATTGACTCAAACTTAAGGGCTCCATCTTTCAACCTGGTCCATCTATATAGCCTTTTTTTCAAATGTCAAATATAAATTTATTCGTCAAGGCACTGTTTAGTGATACATTTTTCATACTTAACTGGTCTTATACATATCAGTAGTGTATAGATATAAGTATAGTACATAGTAAAAGTATAATCAAATACCAATAAGGAAAATTCAACGCAAGGATTCGAAAACTCCCTGCAGTCTTTCGGATGTATTTTGAATCATTGAACTTCACCTTCGCAAGAAGATTACATGTGTACATAAGGGAAAGAGAGAGCAAAAGACCAAAATCAATCATATATACTTATCAGTAGAAGGAAATTAGCACTTCTTTCACTATTGCTATGTATTCAAGCTTTCACTGCTACGTCCCAAACGACTTCCACCGATATCAACGCGAGAGAAAATCTTCAGTATGAGAAACTCATCGCTGCCTTTTCATGCCATTTAAGTTTAGTTTTATTGAATGCCGACATTTCCTTTGCAAATTTAGATAAAAAGTGATTCAACCAAGTGCCAAGAAAACGCTAAACAAGGTATAGTTGGAAGGAAACCAAGGAAATCATACATACGCATCATTGAAGGTGTATAAATCTGATGTTTACTTAAAGTAAGTATTCTTCTGCTTCCTTTTAAAACTTATTGACCTCCACGACTGCAAGCGGTGAAGCTAAATGAAGGAAGTCACGTCTTTCGATGCAAGAAACACTTGATGAATCAAAATCAGTTCTTACTATCGCATACTTTGATAAAAATTGTTATGGGAAATCAATGTCTTGAGAATTCTTTCACGGAAAATATAAGGAAATTATGAAAGACTGTAATGTATTCATTGAATTTGCTGTCGCTGATTTTCGAAAAATTGGAAAATTGGAAAATTGGAAAAATTGAACGAATTTTGCTACCTAGGAACCAAAACAACTCATGATGGTAGAAGTAGAAAAGATATATTGAGTGTGATACCCAAAGCAAATTTTAATTTTATCAGCAAAATGATACTATTCACTTCCAAATCCATCAATATAGCAATGAGGAAAAAGTTGTGTGTGGAGTGTTGTATGATAGTTGACTGTAGGAATGGCAGAGAAGAAACGGCTGGAGGTATTTGAGATGTGGTGTTACAGAGGGATGTCAAAACACAGAACAACTGATGAATCAGGAGGTTCTGAGGAAGGCATGAAAAGCGATCTCTGTGGAAGACTTTAAAAAGGAAGCGGGATTCGTGAATTGGACATCTACTGCTGCGTGAGGAATTGGTGAACACCATGATTGAAAGGATGGTGGAGGACTAAACAGAAGAAGGCCCGCATTGGAATATATGAAGCACATAATGGGGGATATGGGCTATAGAAGTTATGCAGAATTAAAGAGAATGGGATGGAATAGATGAAATGGAAAACTGCCGCTAACCAATCCTGAGGGATTGATAAATCGAAGAAAAAGATTCAAGTGAATATGCCAAATTGTTGTTCAGTAGAGTAGTATTGTTCGCAACTATAGTTTCTAATTAAAAATTGAACGCCGTGTACGGACGAAGTAATTTTTTCTTCCTCGCATCATTAAGGTTCGTAATGCGGTGAAGGGAAGTTGGTAACGGCACTGAAGGGAAAGTTGCATTGTGGAGAAATTGAGTGAGAGTGCGATATTCGACTTTGTTTTCCATTTTAGATGGAAAAGGAGAAATACTCTTCGTGGTCGCTATATCCGTTGAGACGGTCCTCGTCTGCAGCAACCTCACAATTCTTCCTTTTAACTGAAAAGATTAACTCGTTTCCAGTTCAGTTTGCTTACGGTAATTTGGTCTATGGGGTTTTTGTGGAACTAGAGAGAATTTCGGAGGCAGGAGGATTCCTGTTGACATCTTAAAGTTAACTCTCTAAACAGACTTTCCACTAATGGCAGAGGAAGAAGTGCTTTCAAACGACCGCAAATATTAGTATTATTTGAGGTGAATCGTGGAAATAAATTTTAGCAAATGCAAAGTAGAGGAGCAGATGAGGTCCTTACTTTGCGAAATAATGAGGAAGATTTGAAAGGAGAACCTAACTGAAGCGTTGATGGAGCTTTTATCAACCAAAAATCAAGCACTTTCATTAAACGACCTTCGCGGCTTATAAAAGAAGATTTATTCTGGCTTTCATGGGACTGTTCTTTTCAACTGTACAAAAATAGAGGATATATCCAGCCATCTTCCTAGAAACGAATTGTATAATGTTACTATAAAATCATTATTCTCTCTTACTGAGATGGTTAGATATAAATAAACAGCATTAAAATTATACGGAATCTAACCGTCTTTTATTTGCTACACAATTTTATGATTTTGGCTATATGATCTTGCTTCATTTCATCGTACTTAACCATAGCTTTCTACCTTTAGACTCCTTGTATACCTAGTGCTCGGAAAATCATCCAAGGCAGACTGGAAAATATACAACTGAAAAAAATCACACTATTGAATGAAAATAGAAGTGATATAACGATGCTCCTTAACGCAATCTATCTTTGCAGATTCATTCGTTCTAAGCTCGCTATCTTAGCTATGGCGGTAACGTTTCGTGCTATCGGCTTGTTTCATTTTCACACCTGGATTTCGTAACACTTGGCTGCTTTAGTTAGCGATCGGAAGGCCGAACCGACTCGGCTTTGAACGAAAGAATTCAGCGACACATCCTCTTTCGACTTCATTTGATTTACGTGAAAACATATTTTGAGGATGCGTTCTAAAGAAAGGAGGAAGCGACCAAAATTAGCACTAATCAAGCGTCGGAACGACTGCTAAGAAGGGAACAGACAGTAAGAGAGACAGAAGCAAATACCTCTAAGACGGTGTCCACGTAAAATACTTCGAGGAAGGTAAATGCGATGCAATAATTCATTCATGACTCATGACTGCATTTTTAAATGAAATGCGAAAGTAGCAATGTAATTATAAAAGTTTATTTTAATGTGTGATTTTTAAATTAATCTAATTTATATATTCTATTTACAGCGGTATCAATGTCATGCTCATTCGAGATCTGTAATGATGTTTTATAAAGATTGTTAAGCTCTTTTTGGTACTTGCTCGAAATTACGAGGAAAGTAAACGAGTGAGACATTATAATTATAGAAAGATGTGAATCTTGTGAAAAGGGGTATTAACTCTAACGAGAGAGTAATATCCAACGAGATCAATATCGAGTGAGTAATGTAATCTTTGCGTTTGGGAGACCTCACTCTTTCGGGCGCTTTGGTGATGCCGTTCGAGGGAGCAGTAAACACACTCCGCTATGCGATACGAATTGGCAGAGTCGAATTCTGGGAGAGACCTTGTGATGGACCGCTCAACCGTGTTTCGCCTTTCGCAACTGCTGTTCGTTCGCCAATAGCGAAAGGAGCGATTTGCGTTGACCTCGTTCCATATGCCCGTCCGCCATCTTGGACAGTGTTCTGTTGAAAGTCTTAACGCGGCCAACAGATCACTTTCTCCCTCCGATATGCACTCCCACGCCACCACACGGCTGCTGTTCTGCGATTAGGGATGCATCTTCCGAAAGAGGATATTTTGTACGAAATCTTCTGCCCTCCCTCACACTAGGTTTGCTCTAGTTTCGACTTTATTTCCATTTTCCTCATAGAGCTGTGCTGGAAGAACTCGTTCATCGTGTTGAAATCGGAATAATGAATAGAACAGATCCAATCGGTTTTAAATTCCATCGATTCGCTCTTGAATTTGAGGATCATTATATGACCTGACTGCCATTTTTATGCTATAATTTCTAATTGATTTTCTGTATAGTAATAGTGGACCAGCGCCCGATATCTATAGAGGAATTCGCTATTTCGATATCCGCAAATAACTGCAGAAATTTTAGTGTGACAAGACTGAGCCGCTTGCTTGGATTCTTTTTAGAGGAAAATGAAATCGAAATTCGTTCCTTTTACAGCGTCGATACCGTCTGAGTAACATCTTTCAATCACAATAAAAGAATCAATAATGTACCCTCTTCAATTGATTTTCAAAAGCAAGTCTCCTTCGGAATCAAAATAAAGGCAACGAAAGATAGGGAATCTTAACTATGGGTTACGATTGTACCTTTTTAAAATTTTCAAGGGACTTGCTTTATTAAAAGGTCTCAAAGACCTCTTTAGAGAGAATGATTTCATTCATCAACTCGATATGTTTTACAATCACGTTGGCTGGATGGATCTGAGTAACTACTAACTCAAACTTAACGCCATTGAAAATGATTATTGTCTTAGTTTGGCAATCGCATAAGTTGAAAGAAAAAAAAACTTCGGAATTTCCACAATTAGTAGTTCCACATTCCAATAAATTCGACTTATTGTGGAAATTACGAAGTTTTCTTCTTTCAACCTAAGATGTCGTCCCACGAAGTACAGTCAGGACATACCGATTATAATCGCTTAAGCTCTTTCCGCACTTAATTTCTAGGACTGCATGTGTAATACTTCCTAGCTTTTGTGAAAAACTTATTTGTACTATTCTATTACTCCTAGACAATTTGCCATGCGCTTTGTACCGTATTTCTCTACGCGAATAGGTAAATTGTACCTGAATATCGGCTGCCCAAGCTCTAAAACATAAACATGAGCGAAAAAAGCTAAATTCTGCGAGCATGAACGTCGCACAGCGCTAAACCGTTTTCCTCGCAAAACTAAACTTTCATTTCTAATGAATTGAAGTCTCAGCTCCATCATCATCGCCCATGCGAGTCTCATTGTGAATGTAATATGGAAACAATAACGCATTGTTGAAAAGGAATATGAAGTTTATGATGGGTAGCGGGAGACCTCTGTATAGTTGCCGAATATCAAAGCTTACCCTATGTAATGTCGACGAGACACCCGGTGATATATTTGTGTTGTATATAAACACCTTCCGTATGCTCGTAAGTATGTTTATATTAATGAGGAAATAATGGAAGAATCAAAAAAAATTCAAACATCATAAACTTGCTTCTGTGCTATCGCGTGAAGCTCTTTGGTATGAACGGCTTTTCTGTTGTTTTCTTTTTCAAAAATACCCTCTTTTCAGCTCGATATATGCGAGCATTTTGAGCGTGATGAATTCATTCGCTAGTCTAGGATTCGTAGAAGAGGATTACTATCATGTACACGAGAAAGTTCGCCGTGGGCGTATTTCGACTTTTCCGCGCATCACTGCGTCTCAAGGGAGCGAAGTTTCCCCGGAAGTAGAAGCAAATTCGTCACCGGAAGTTGTCGCCCTATATGAAACACAAAGACTGTGAAAGGTCCACTTCCTGCCCTTGAGATCATCTCTTTTGTTTATGTTTACTTCTTACTTTCTGAGAGGAGAGAACATAAAAGTGGTCCGTCTTAAAATCGCCTATTATTTTCAAATAAGGGATGGTGTTTCTTCGCAAAACTTTTCTTTTTTCTTTAGTTTCTTCATAAGACTTCATTTAAATATGCACAAAAAAGAGATCAAAGAGTATGCGAGTTGTATTCACTGAGACCGGCCAAATAATTGAGAAACGCGAATTTTCATTGTTTAATTCAATTTGTGATTTAATTATATAAATGCAATTATAATCAGAAAATTTCTGATTTTTCGAATGAATGAGTCTCCATGCCAACTAAACGGATGAGTCTGAGAATTCCAATCATATTATCGACCTAAAGTTAGTCCGTGGGAATCTATTTTTTTATCCAAATAGTTATGCCGCAAAAAACTCAATAAGCTTTTCGTTGGTCAAACTTGATGAGCAATCAAAAGCTTTAGATATGTATTCATGAATATAACAGTGCATAAATATCATTGTTTAGATTTTATAAAATCAATGTTGTAAAAGGGTTCATCTCTTTCATATACTTGACTTCTTTTATATTCTGAATTTGTTCCGTTAAAATTATGTTTAAAATACCTACTCGGATAATTTGATGGCGCGACGATTCTCGAATGCGCGGTAGCCAAAATATCGAGTAATTTGGAAGCGCCGGAGGATATCTCCTCACAATCAGAAGACGTAGCTAAAAACACTTTCTGAGCAGGAGAAGGTGCGAAAACAAAGAAGATTGCTATGGGATCCAAAGCAAACAAGAAACGCGCCTTTTTTCGAATAGCGAGAGCGTGGAAATTCACGAGACAGTGAGAATACGGCAACGGATGAGAGGCGGAGGAACCGTTACGTCCAAGTTCACGAACTTCGAAACGAAAGCACTGCAAAGGGTGAATCACTCGTTCCGCATGCACCTCGGATCTAAGTTCTGTTTTCCTAGGAAGGAGACTGTTTCACTCAATTATGCCAAAGATCTCCTATTAGTATTCGATGCACTCGTGCATTATTCAAATGGGCACATTTTTATTAGTCTCAAGATCTAGATGGAAAACGTGCGTTCGTAAAATTAAAGAGAGAAAGCATATTTGTGAATTTTTCGTTCAAGTTAGTAGGTTCAACTGGTCACAAAGTAAGAATCATACTCAGAAATTTTCGTTAAACGTTCTTAAAGACTCGTTTTCAGATTTGGCTTGCAAGAAGGCGACGGTTGGATCAAGCGCTAAGAATATAACAACTTTTGAAATGCTTTGTTAAAGAAGAATAATATATTCCATGTAGAAGGATGTTCAACCACATTTGAATTCATAAGATCTCAAACGAATACCGATCTGCAGAAATTCTTCGAAAATTATATGCAGGAACAAAAACATTAGGGACTGATAAACACAACATTTGTTGGCAGTTTGAGGAGAAGATGAAAGAGAAAATCTCGGGTGTAAATATGGCAAACGGCGGTGATTGAAATTGGATGGTGTATTCACTGGGAGGTGCTAGCAGAGAATAGGACTGGAGGGACGTATTAAACCTGTTTGTTGGTCAACAAAAAGAAGTGAGCGGATGATAAAAAGGTAAGGGGAAAGTCCTTCGCCCCGGGCCGAAAGGTTGCCCTCAGTTTAATACTGCAGATGTATAAATACAAAGTGTTTGTTTTTCCCGAAGACAAGACAGTCCTTTTCACCAACGAACCTGCTGCTTAAATTTTCTTTCATATCAAGATAAACTTTGATTTTATTCACATTATGTATTTTAAATATTTTCGATATTGAAAGAGGTTTTCGGGGATTAATTTGTCCGTCTTCAGCACCATTACAAAATTATTCAATTGCTTACAGAGCACATTCGATTTTTCCCTATTCTCTATCTGGGTTGGATGGATATGGGTAGATGGAAGAAGAGACTTTTAAGTCTCAATCTCGCCCAAATAAAGACGATTTATTATTATTATTATCCATTTCCTTTCTTGAATGGTACCTTTAAATAACTAGCAATACATTTTAACCTGTTTATTCTTACTGTCCCCTATTTTCATTCTGCATTTTGCTTTATTTCTGAGCGTCGAAGAGTGGAGTGCCCTTCAGAGGAAATCGGTGGAGTGGAAGAAAACTGTCGCCCAAATAACAGTGCTCCGATCGCTCGTGAGAAACGCGCTCCTCGCGATGTATCTCAGTTCAGTATTCGATTCTTCAATTCGATGTATAAATGAAAAGCGCTATCCGAAAATTCGTCACTAGTAGAATGTTTGAAACTGTTGAGAATATCTCAATGCCTCCTGCTCAAGAAAAGTATTTGTTCGCAGAAATAATATGCGTGTACGAACATGCATTGGTAGGATTGGATTTTAGCTCTTTCTATGTTCAGAATAAAGGAGTTTGAGGTACTTTTTCTACAGAATATGTAACGAGACCATGTTTGATGAAAAATCGCCATCATTAAGCACTAAAAATTTTGCTGAAAAAGTGGATTAACTTTACATATTCGTCATGGGTTTAAAACCAATCAGCAACGCCTGTGGTATATCCCGATGTACCATAAAATTGCATTTGAATGGTTTTGGAAGATGAACTTTCATATGGGAGAGAGAGCTAGGTTAATCAAATTGCCAGGAACTTCATTGCTCAATTCTTGGGAGATTTTTACATCAGAACTGCGAAAAAGTCATATTTTTAACGATTGGAAGGAAAGTTACTCGGAAAGAGATCAAAATATAAGAGGTGCATAAGAGATAGAGAGAGCATAGAAAATACTATTGCAATAAAATTTCTGTTTTCCAAGATATCATCACGTTTCAACAACCATATCTTACTTACTTTTCCAACCCATAATTTGTCTCAAGAATGTATTTTTAAGGAATCACGACATTACCGAGGACAAGAGAGAAGCGTTCCTTGAGGCGTGCGCTGCAGGCCTTTTGGGGAGTAATGAACTCGACGACCTGAGAGCGAAGTGGGCGAGATGCTGCTGAAGCCGCTCTTCCTTATAAGACTATGAAGAAAGGATCGATTCCATAGGCCAATAGCAGTAGTTAAAATCATCCAATATGGACCTGAGTCGAAGTCGGTTTATCTGCTTGGATTGGTATTATCTTTTTGAAAAAATAATAAGTATAAATTCAATTGAACAAGCCTTAACTTGGTGGAACTCCGTATTCGGCGATCCCGATGATAAGTATATATTTGCCTATGAACTTCAGACGTCTTCCATCGCATAAGATATTCTATCATCGATTTTATACTGAGAAGTTAATGCTGTTTTCGGACCGGATTTGTGAAGAATTCGGCGCAATATTCCGATATTTAATAAAAATTGGCTTGTTAAAAAAATATAGCCATCCACAATCAAATGCTGAGTTGACGCCGACGACCAAATATTTCTCCATCAAATTATACTTAACAATATATATATAGTAGTGATATATACAAGTGCCGGCGTTCCATACTTAAAATTATTATTCGATTGTTTTCATTCCGTTGTTCCTACCACTATATTTTACTGTTTGAACTCGAATATTTTAATTGTAATATTACTAAACGAAACGTATGCTTTTTTATGTACAGTCCTGGCCAAAATTAACGCAGCAACAGCCGTAAGGATCGCTAGGGAGGTGCTGCGTTAATTTTGGCCAGGAGTGTACGAAGGATAGGAAATGTTGACCGGTAAAATAATACAATAATAGAATCAATTCGGTTGATAGAACAGCGCATTCATTCGCTTTTGGCTAAACACGCGATCAATTCTTATTTTCCGCTCGAATAATCTCTGCTGAACCTCAGTCCTCGAGGTCGTCTTCAGTCGAAGCTAAATTATTTACTTCCTTTGTGATCAGACGCTGAGGAAAGCTGAACAATTTGATATAATTAGAACAAAATGAACATGAATCATTTAAATTATGGATACGCGAAATTAACTCGTACTATTTAACACTAAAAACGTGTTTGGTTACGAGTGAAGCATTGGCAAGTATGGAGAAGAAATACTCAGACAGAGGATTTAAAGAGTTTCAAAATAGAGAGGGAAGTAGGAGATGCATTATGGAGTCAAAATTAAGGAGATGCTAAGGACAAATAAAAATATTGAGGAGCGAATGAAAATTATGTGAAAATTAAAACGGAATTTGAGAAGTCCAATCCATAAAAAAGCTATATATGTTTAATAGGTGTATTAGAGTCCCGAGGGATGGAAAGCAATTTATAGGAGAACGAGTCACCTATTTAGCGAGCTTAGAAAGAAAAAAGCAATCTTAACCTTAGATGAGCATTGTAGTATATATAATAATAATGATAATAATGCCTTCTTAATTTTTTTGGGCGAATTTTATCCTAGGAAGGTTATTCCTCCAATAAACCTCTTTTCTTAATTTTATTATTTTTTTGCATTATATTTTATTAACATCACACACACACACAGAACATACACAGACAACCATTCCCTAGCCGGAAAAAATCCCATTAGCCGGGATTCTAACCAGGGACCGTGAGGTTGGAGCGTTAACGCGCTAGAACGTTAACCACTCCGCCATCACGGCCGGAGAATATGTAGTATAAAAATGAGCATTCGGTATATCCCATAACAAAATGTATTCCGAATTAGAGAAGATGTGTATAATCTCATACATGAGGAATCTCAATCACTTCTTAGGTCAAAAAATGTACTAATAGATAGAAGCTGAGATTTTTTTGGGCTAACAGTCGTATTATATTTTTGGCGGTCTTCTCTCAAAGTTAGAGAAATATAATCGCGTGTACTGGCTAATTCGGAGGAGCTGAGACTCCACTCGAGACTCAGCTCTCGCCATTCCTCGCTTTTATTTGTCGCCCACGTCATTCCCTTCGTTCCCATGGTCACGCCTTGTTTGCACTTCCATGGAAAAGCTTTCGCAGGGAGTTTGTTCTTGACGGGCGAAGTTTTAAATGGAAAAAGACAGGAAACGAGAATGATAACGAGCGACCGATGGCAACGACTGAGACAGAGAGAATATTTTATCCTTTGTTACCATGTGGAGCCGAATTTCCTCTTTGATTTTCAACTGTATCACTTCTATATTTTTGATGTCACCTTCGATGTGCACAAATTTTCACTTTTAAGAAATTTCTTAGGATTTAGGGAACACTTCAGGCGCAGAAATTGTTTGGACAAAGTGTGTATCAATAAATCTCAGTGAATCGTATTACATTCAACCCTACGTGTTAACAGTAGCTAAAATAGATGGTTATTTTAGCCAATAGGAGAGCAGGAAAGGCCATCACAATTTTATTAAAAGAGAAGAGTCGCTGTCAGTCCCTACTTGTCACCAAAGACGTTTATAGTTTGAAGTAGACGGAATAAGTTAGTTTCCTTTTATAGACGCTAACCACTCAATATTTCATATTATTCTCAAATGTAATCCAAAATTCTCATTTTTTTACCGTCTCTTAGCCCAAGGACTTAGTATAGCTCTCTTTTGTCACGTACGCAAACCTTATCACGCTAACTTTGAACTCCTGTCGCATATAGTTTTACTAACATATGATTTCCTAGAACATCGCGTGGCGATATTATTCAAGGTTGTGCAACAAAAGACTGCTTTGTCAAAGTCTTTTCTTTTAAACCACTAAAAATACGTGGCGTAAATATTCTTAAAATGTACAGCTGCGTAGAATACAATTTTTGGGAACATTCGCGATTGCAGTGCTAACCATCCTCTTCTGAAGTTTTTGTCCGTTAATTCCGAAAGATATAACGGTAATGTATACGGGCAAACAGTTTGGCATCCACGCACTGTGGGAATCTTCATTTTCATTCAATGAACTACTTTTATCAGCGTGCCTGTCCAGTTATCCCGAAGCGAACTTGAATTAAACAAGGAACTTTTTCGAATTCAAATCGAACAAGTTCGAAAAAAATGAAAGTAGAGTTTTCCTGGAATAGGCTCGGGAATTCAGATGTAGCATAACCAACCCCAACAGTAACAGGCATTTCGAAGACCTCTTTCGTCTTGCGACCGTTACTGTGGGAAAATACGGCGTGATAAACGCTTTTAAAGTCCCTGCAAAAGAGACGGAAATCGACCTTTTCCGTCCCCGACCTGCCATTAGCCCAACTGTTCCTCTCCTAATAACAGAACGCCTTCTCTCAGTTCTGCCGTTTCTTCTCGAGCATCAACAAGGCACGATTCGTTAAATCAATGTCAATGGCGCGCAGTTCAATCCAGCAAAGAGGAGTTGCAGTTGCAGAGAGATACGCAAATACTCTGAGTTATGGATTCTGCAGATTGCATTCTTCGGAACCCGAATTTTTTTATAAAACTGTACATATTTATTTAGTATTTCGCGGTATAAAAATATAGAAAACCACCATTTTGATTTGTCCTGCGTCACAGTAGCTATTGAACTCAGGGTGAATTGTAGCATATCGACGGTTCTTTTCCTTTGCCAATATAAATACCTCGTCATTCTTACACTTGATCTTAGGGTTAAAAATGTATAGTCCTACAAAAAAATCCTCGTCAAAAGAGAACGGCTCCAGATTTTTTTCGAAAGCTAATACGGACAACTAAAAGTATGAGCAAAAGATCTAAATGCCTCCGGCTGAAGAAATTTTATGAAATTTTTATTATACTATATTGTAGCTTTTAGAATATTAGATTATTAATTTATTATAGCTTTTAACTTGTATTATAACTAAATTAATTAGGTCTTCTATACCTTTTGTTAAATTTACTTTGTAAAATAATTGTTCATATCTAACCTTTGTCACTTTTCATATATCCATGTTTGTATATTATTGTATTTATTTTTATTACTGTGTTTTCGCGGTTTTTTTTCACCCCCTTCTTTGTGGGTGTTTTCCCGCAACGTGGGTTTTTTCTTTGTCAATCTTCAGTTGCAAAGATTTTTTCCCACACCCTACTCTTTCTTTTTGTATATTTTTAATAAGTTAACTATAAATGTAATTGACATACAAGATTAGGTGGGAGAGAGGCCCACCTGGGCCTAACCTTGCCAATAAAGGGTCCCACAAACTAACTAACTAACTAAATGAGAATGTGGAGGATGAGGACGACCGAATACCATTGATCCATGGACTTGGATATGCAGATTAATTTTTACTTTTGTTCGAATAAATAGCGAAACTGTGATTTTGAGGAGAATTACCCCAACCGTGATAATTTTACTGTCATTATCGATTATTTTATCATAAAATGATGTATATTAAAAATTAACGTTTGAAAAATGCATTCAACAAAAATCGATTTTAACTCTGAAAAATCCAGTTTGTTTCACGCCACAAGTAGTGTTAGGCCTGATTAAAGAACGAGGATTCTCGATTTTAGAACTTTCTAAAAGTGTGGACCGGAGAATGCGATCTCCATTGTGAGGTTCTCTTGCATCACTAATCGAGGACACGAAATGTTGGACGTTGTTTTGCAATATGAAATTGCTGCTAATTTTTTGTCTTCATCAACGCAATGTAGAAGCATACTCAGGCGAGCAATAGGCGATATTTCGAGGGGAGAAGCTACTTTGTGACTTTTCTAAGCCCAATTGTAAGTTCAGGTGCTAAACTTTCCTATGCTCGCCATCGGCTTCACTTTCCCCCACCGCAGTTTTTTCTCGCGATTTTCCATAATAGCTGTTAATTGAAGCGGTGGATGCACGAGCAGGAGAAAAATCGTGATGTGCCCATATCCCTGTAGAGACAGCGCCGCTGCCGGTTTCGCTATACTTTAACATCCGGCTGTAATGAATTATGCTCGTTTGAATAGTTCTATCCGTAGCGATGTTTTTCTTCTCTTTAACACTTTGGAATCGCTGAACAAATTCTGCGATATTCTTTGTAAAAGACACTTCTTCTTTGGTCGCCTACTCGAACGAAAGAAAGAGAGAAAGTGAATGTTACCTGCCTCCGCATTTTCCGCATTCGATGCCGTTAGCGGTGCCGTGATGAGAGCGTGGGATTCCGTGCTCACAATCACGGAGGAGACATTTTGTTTCGGAGAAAGGTCTTCACATCATTCAATCCATTCTTCTCGTCGTCGTCGCTTTCTTTTTTTCAAAAACTAAATCCCATTTCCGACAGTTACACCTCTGATATTCTATTTAAGATATTCAATCACGGGAACGATTGGGTACACTCGTTGAGGAATAATAGTCGGCGATTCTTAACTTTTTAATGTAAAAACTTCTGAAGGCCGCTTTCGAGAGTGACATTCAAAAAAATAAAATTTATGCTAACTAGTTTCGGTGCCAGAAGATGGCAATGGCATCCGCAACTGGGTGGAATGGTTTCCCGCCATATTTCATAGTTTTTTTATAATGCATGGAAATTAAAAAGTAAATCAAAAAGGAAAATGCTCATTAAACATTCCTGTAAAATCTGACAACGAACAAGATTGTATAAAAATATCGATGGTTTTGCCGTTTGCTTCGATGATTGTGTAATCAAATGAGTCATCAGGTTTAAAAATCTATAAAATTCTATTATTTGATTATATGTTTAATCATAAGTATTGAATATTTTGTTATTTATTTGTTTTTGACTACTATGATTTTGTACTCTTTAAAAAATTTTTTGTCTAATCTAAAATGTTTAATTTAGTATTTCACAGATTTTCGACTTCTTCGATATTTTGTATTTCTATTAACTGTTGCCCTTAGTTGGCTTGCCACAGGGCATAATAAAATAAATTTATTATTTATTTATTAATTATTTATTTATTTTATTTATTTACATGCATTTATTTATTCACATTTATTTATTTATTTATCAGCGTCGGCATTCACGGATAAAACTTTGATGATAATTGCAATTGAACATTCACCAACAAAGTTGCGCATATCAGGTTTCTTGAAGTTTGTCAACAAACGACAATATTTTCGATGCATAACTCCCTTAAGCAGGTGAACCCGACGTAACCCATGGTCCAATGCTAATTTAATTTGAGAGTCGCTGCGGAAAGGTTGACAATTTCTCCGTCCTTCACGGTGGTTGGATGTTTTTTCGCTTCTAATTTTATGAAATGCGTGGAAATGCTTCCGTTAACGGATCTACAGGATAATATCGGATTTAGTTATTAAAGATCGCTTCATAAAGAGATCTGAGGAGGTTCGTTAAATGTGTTACTTTTTCCCATTTTCGAATTGTAGCGAAAATTACGAAAGTTCAAGTAAATGGTTTATGATTGAATTTCTTATATCATTTATTAAATAGCTTACCATTATAATCAATCGATTCGGCCGAGATGTTGTGGAAAGACATTATTGAAAACAGATTTTTACTTTTCCACAAGGTTTTTATTTAGGAACTACCGGTTTCGGTACATTACCATCGTCAGGTTCACATACAACTGAATCATCAAACTGCCGAAGCATACATTGTAATTTGAGTGATGACAGATAAAATACAATGTAGAAGTTTGAAAAAGACATACATACGAGTACAATGACAACCAATCAGGAGGTGGGAAGGGGAGTGGGAAGGGAAATTTATAGAATTTCCCTATGTATGTATGTCTTTTTCGAACTTCTACATTGTATTTTATCTGTCATCACTCAAATTACAATGTATGCTTCGGCAGTTTGATGATTCAGTTGTGTATGAACCTGACGATGGTATTGTACCGAAACCGGTAGTTCCTAAATAAAAACCTTGTGGAAAAGTAAAAATCTGCTTTCAAGCTTACAATTAGTAATTACCATGAAAACAGAAGATGGATTAGATACAATGGGAGATTGTGAACCACCGTAGAAGAACGCATTAATTCCCTCTCTGACCGGGATCCGAACCTGTGGTTTCAAACCGAGATTAAAGGATGATAATATCAAAACCCGCGATGAAATCCATTGAGCATTCCAAATATACGATGAATCATTTCCTGCGATAGCAAATGCGAGGCCCAGTTTCAACAGAGAGCTGGACTATTTTTCAAGAGAATTTTGCGGAAGATCTTAATGGCTCTGTTCCATTGAAAATGTACCCATTCCAAAAAACTCAGAGACATAAATCTTGGAAACTACAGGTCATTATTTTTTCGAAGAATTTCGCCGGATATTGGTGTTTGTTTAGTGATTTGGAAAGTTTTGCTTCCCCTCCACACGTCCACTCTGCGGATTATTACGTGTTCTTAGAAATATGCGCGCTTATTCTACACGCACTACAGGAACCTGTCCTTAGTTTTCATCACTACTTCGAGAGATATTTGCATTTCATTTTCCGCTGAAAAAGGGGGAGAGTTAGTCTCGAGTACTAGCAATTTGCATTGGTATTTCCCTGCGAAACATCTTTTTATAATCCTATGACGGAGATACTGCCAGTTCAGATGTTTGCTACTTTCTTCTATTCGTTATTAGAAATTCCGAGAATTAATTCGGGATTACGAAGCTAAAGATACGTATCGTCGCCCTTCTGAATTTATTATACACACATGTGATCCTTTATCCAGCTTTTCGTCATATATAAACGCGTTTAATGGCTATGTTCTTTCTTCATTTTGTTAAATGATAAAGACTGCTAATTCATTGAGGAATTTGTTTTAGAAATAAAAGGACCATATGTTTTAAATTTTCATAATGTTTTGTTGCCTAAATACATAAAATTTATTAATATAACAATTCTATAGATTGAAGATAAGTTATCGAAACTCTAATTCATACCTCGAGTGTATTTATTTTCAATGCGCTGGGTGAGTATGGATTAATCAGAGCGAAATCGAAACAACCACTCAAACTAATGAAGATTACCGTTCAAATTCTTGCTCATATATGGAGCAGAACTCCCTCGCCGCATTCTTTTATCTAAATATTGCGTCTCATTTTAATCGCCAGTCGAGTAAAAAACCCGTTTTGAAATCCGTTCTAACGAATGAAAGGAGTCATTTCCTGATAATGATGCCGTAATGATTCTTTCGATACTTAGTGACCTAATGATTAAATGCTCCGATTCCGTAGGAAATTACAGAAAGGGAAACTAAGAAGCCGCGCTCCGCTGAGCAGTAATAATTATTGCTGGACGCACTCGGGAAACGATGTAAACAGCAAAAAGTGGAGCGAAAAGGGTGAAATGAGACGGGAAAATTTCAGCTGCAAATGCGGATTCGGAATGCATTTCTTTCTGGGCCCATTAAGAAGTAAAATGCACCGAAGCAAGTGTCTGAGCGAAAGGCGCACTCTTTTTATCGTTAATTTCAAGAAATATACTTTCAATAAACTTCACTGAATCAGGCGAGGTGTTGTGGTAATCCATAATGGAAATAATCTACGAAAGGTTTGTACTTTTACTACAAGTTTATATTTTACGAAAAACAATCATACGACCGGTTTCGACGACTAATCGTCATCTTCTGGTGAAGAAACTATATTCTGAAGCTTATATGCTAGCTGGCCAAAGGGATAAGGGGATAGAGAAGGTGAAAATTGGGATGGGAAAGAAGGAAGTGGCGGGAGTTAGAGAATAGAAGATGACGATTAGTCGTTGAAACCGGTCGTATGATTGTTTTTTGTAAAAAATAAATTTGTGGTAAAAGTACAGTTCTTTCGTAGATTATTTCCAAATATACTTTCATTATTTCTTGTGGTTCTGCAATAAAACTGCAGGTTGTACTAATTAGATTTTATAGCATAGTTTACCCAAGTAGATGTAACAGGTTTCCTTCTTTCATGCAAACCCTTCTAGCTTGGACCAGAATATACGAGTATGTCATGCCCTGATTGCTTTTAACGCATCGTCGTTTTAATAGGTAGTTGTTGGCCCAACGGAGATAGGGTAAGACTTAAATGATATTTCGTTGGTTATTGTTTTTATTTTTCAACATTCACTTTGTAAATTAATAAATTTATTCCAAAATCTTTCTAAATTTTTAATCCGAATAGTAAAATAAGCTTTGTCCGACTACCCAAAAAAAAACAGTTTTACTCGTAATAGTTGTAATTAATCGTAATAGTTGTAATCGCGAGCTTTAAGCTCACGATTTGATATGAATCTTCGTCCACCCTAATATTTCTTTAGTTTTGAAAGAAAATAATCACTGGAAGCCAAATACGGCGGGAGTGGAAGCGAAGGTCATGCATGTAGTGTTGCTGCAACAATCAGAGACGTGCGTTAAGTTGCATTATCCTGATAAAGCAGATGATACTTTCTACGCGAGATGTGGACATTGAACCTGAATAGAATTCTTCAGTTTATCCAGTAGTGAAGCGTAATAATCTCCAGTAGTGGAGACAGTCTGGAGGCAATTAAACATAACCGTGAGAAACCAAGGGAACGGAAGCCATGACTTTTTCTGTATACGGAACAGTTTTTGCATTCTTTGATGCACTTTCACCCTCTTCCTCTCACTATTTCTACTGCTTCTTTGTCGTCTAGTGGTGTATCTTTTTTCATCTGTTGTCATTAATCGTCTGAAGAATTCATAAAAACTGCGTTGCAAAAATTTTAAACGTGTCGAGATATTCATTCGAACGCTTTTCTGGTTGATTTTTATAAATCGCAACGCCAACCGAAAGGAAAGCGTTGTCATATCAAAAAATTCATGTAAAATATGATGGACTGTGAGATCTTTGCTCTGTCAGCAAGATCGAGTAGCTCCCATCGGCGACCAGTTTTTGATATCCTCCGTCCCACTGATCTTTGCACCGCCCTCATCACCTTGAAAGATATACGACCACGCAAATATATTCAGCGACTGCCCAACCATTGGAAACGAAGGGGAAGAATCCTTTTGCATCGAATCAAACTATTCTTTTATAGTTTTTTGTTTCGATCTTTTAAAGCGAATTATCGTAAAGAATTTCATCCCATTTTTGGAGATTGTTTACACCTTCTTGATTACATAATCGCCGTGACCAAGCAATGACATTTGTGTGTAGGACACTTCACTCAGTCACCTTGTAAATCAAAAGAATTGTATTCAACAAATAACATAGTTGTTTGGCTTCCTTCATCCCATTTCTGTCGCCGGCAAGAGAACTTTGTGAAGATCTTCTTATTCAATTTACTATCTATTTAATTCATCTATTTAAACTGAGTTCTTAGCAATTATTCAGATAACAGTAGTTGAAGAATTGTGTTACTGAAGAATACCGATTATGTTTTAATAACTTGTCTCGTCGTCTACAAAGATCATACAAAAAGATCACATTTTAGCTTTTATTTGTCCAAAGAGTATCAAATCGGTGAACTTGCATCTTTCGTAGGTATATTTTTGGAATTTAAATCACAATAAAAGCAAAAAGTAATATTTGACAAGATTCTCCAAAACTCGATTTATAGTGTAGTCTGTGGGGTAATCTTTTCCTGTTTCAGCAGATTTTCTATGGTGCATTCTCCGGACATTTTTGGAACGATTAATGAATAAAAATAATTCATTATATTACTATATGTTACCTATATCAAGTTTTTCATCCACAGTCATTCCTTACAAAGTCGAATCTACTTCTTTGGTAAATGTTGTTCACGCATGTACGGTTTCTCTCTCGTTTTCAACTCGACATTATGGCTAAGTAACGTGTGAATATGCATTTTGGCTTACTGATCTCTTTTTAATGATTACATTTTATTTTATATGTTCTAATATGAATAGGTATGTCTGTAATCATGCTAATTTTACCTTTCTTATCCTTTCAGGTAAGAATGGGCATCTGTAGAAGTCTGATACTGGCTTCCCAGAACCAATGAGTGAGTCAACCCCTTGAATGCCTATCCCTAATAATGACTTGAATTTGAAATTTCCGTTTTTACAGATATAATTTATTTAATGCATTTTGATTCTAAAAACGGAATTGCGTCGACATTGATGGGAACGGAAGATTTGCTTGCGTTGCCTCGTCCGATTCATTCAGAGGAAAAATAAATCCGAATACTACTCTATTCAATGAATTCGAAGACGTAGCTGCATAATTAATTTTTTTATACTTATAAATATAGTATAATAAACGAGGAAGATTAAAGAGGATATATATGTTTCTATGATATTAATGTTAAGAAAAATGTATACATAGATCCGGATCATCCTGAGAAAAACCCGGAGAGCACGTTATTTCACGTTTTTGTTAAATTTGAGTAATTAAGTCATATGTAAGACTAGAATTTTATATATCGATTTATTTAGTATAATTTTTGTTTTGTGGTGAATCATGCCTTGTGACTGCAACTCACGACTGCATTTAAGTTTAATGTTTTCGACGGAAGGGTTCTTATGAAGTAGCGTAGATTACATTTCCTGTTTACTATTGCTTCCACTTGCGACTAGATTTAAGAACTGAACGTGTGCTGCAGAGGACCTGTATTATATTGTAATTGTTGTAAGTTGTAATTGAATCTGAGCTATTTGTCCACCATAATATGGTTGGGCTACTCCCTTGTCTTCAAATGAAGAAGTTAATTTAAGATCTTGAGTTTTTTTCTTACGGAAGTATTAGAGGATGTTGAGAGGTAGTTAACACCGAAGTATGCGTCCGAAGGTCTTCTTGTCTCCAGCGAGCACACGCAAGGACAAAGAATGCGTGACGACCTTTATATGGAGTACCTCACGGGTGACGAGTCTCTCATGCTCAGACATTAACAAATATTTGCGTAAATAGACCATGAAAGCAGCCATATGACGTGGGAACTGAATATTCACGCATTATGCTCACTGTTCTGTTCGTACTTCTATTTATATACTAAGCGAATGGTCATAAGTTACTTCAAGTTATTGTTTTTACAATAGTCGAGAGCCTCTAAGGGTGAAATTTGAACACGTTCCCGATGGTGACAATACTGCATCTTGATTTAACCATCATATCGCTGTTTTAATGCCTCGAAAAATCTTTCGTCTAACCTCAGATATTACATTTCAGTGCATGAAATACAAGCAATTTCAACGGGTATAGTTAAAACAAAGTTATAACTCCATTTAATATATTTTAATATGACCTGTTTCAAACTGTTAGATTCATAATCACGTGCATTATTTTTATGCGTCAATTTTAATGCTAAATTTTCTATACTTCATATTTTCATCATTCAGGTGTAACATTCTACCGATCGATTCATTCGATATAGTATGTTCTCAGAAATCACGGAGTTGATGAAACACAGTTATTAAATTCTAAAACTAAAAAACCACAGTAATTTTCTGATGATTATTTAAATAACACAAATACAAGCTTAGTCTCATGGTAATATTCTTTTTGGTGTGTGTTCTTAATTCAGTTAATAAATAATTTCATTCCTTGAGTTTAAAAATTAGAAGCTGCATTACAGGAATAGATTGACAAGTACTAACCGACAATCTAAGAGCTCCTTGCTGTCCCGATGGTGGACGATGTATGACACTGGTCATTTACTCTTATTGACATCATTACATTTGGATATGCATTGGTAACGCGTATCACTTTTCAAATTGAAAGCTGATTCGCTGCTATCATTCAACACGGATAAATACGTCGTGAAAATAATAATCTGCTCCAAAAATAGCGGTTTTTATAATACTTATTAACCTATATTTGAAAATGTCACATCTAAGGAGTGTGATACAAACCCTCGCTGTTATTTCTCGCATTGTATCGTATGTCCGGTGGCAAGTGGGCCGAGTTGACCCTGAAGCTCTCAACTCCTTCCATAAGAACGAGTAATGGTCTCCTTTAGCCAAACTGAATATCGCACAGCATTGTTTCATTTTATCAGTCATTATTTTCCTTAGACTTCTGTTTTCCCTTTCCTCAAAGCGGAAGATCTTAGATTCAGTGTACCTGGAAATAAAATATCGCCTTAATGATCTTGATTATCTGTATTTACGCCCTTGGTTAGGAAGGACGTCGATTTTATTCCTCGGTGGCGAATCATTGGCATTTTGCCTTTGGGAACGCAGCTGGCATTAGCAAAAAGGGAATCCTTATTATTGTTCATTATTTTTTATTTAAAGTATCGAAGAGTTTGATGGTTTGTCATTCTGAAGAAGATCGGAAGTTGTTGGAGCAATTATATTATTAATATCACCGTGAAATAATGTATACGTGAGTATCCATATCTTTTCCATGTCCATCTTTAGTGATAGAGAAGCACCTGTTTCTGAATGGTGTGGATGAATTGGAAACATTTAAATTATAGTTAACGAATAATGCTGAATAGCCAGTTGATAGGGTGAGTGTATATAAGAATGTATTTCATCATTAAGAAAAAAACAATTAAAGTTGGTTGGGTTAGTTAGCGTGTACTTGACGAATACGTTTGATACCTTATATAGGAATCTAATAGAGCCGGCCCTATTCATTACTTGTATTCTCATTGTATCGCATTTATTGCTACTAAACCCCATTAAGAGACTCTAATCACAATATCCGTTGTTACAGGAGTAGCTTTCATATTTCCACTTTAAAGCAGGACAGATATAAAATCTATCCTCCGTGATCATATTCAATCTTGCAGCTTCATTTTATTGATTTTTAGGCATTGTTATACCGATGGTGTCGGGAAATCAGGCTAAACTAAACTTAATCTGCGACGGAATCACCTCTTGGGAGACCATAATGGCCCTTATAAATCCTTTTGCACACATTAATTGTGTAAGTCCAGAGAAAAATGCGTAAATGTTAGGAAAGATTTTTTCTCATTATCAGGCTAAGCCTGATACCTGCTACCTGCAGGTGCTGCATAAGTCTGCGCGATCAGCTCATTAACGGCAAAATGAGGCTCGCGACATTATGATTAAATATGGAAAATGTTGAACATAATATTCTATGGGGTGAATTTTCAGGCAGAATTAATTCTGTCATCAGTTAGATAAGGAACTCCAATACGTGCAGGAGCATTTACAAGTTTTCAGATTTTCTTTCGGGACGCCCGTTCAGAGAAGTGCCTCGACCGAGCGTGCAAGTCTCCAATGCAGAAGATGGAAGCGATGCCGTCATCTTCTCGGCGCCTCTCGCCCTTCGACAATTCATCTCGTTTCGGAGAGAGCACTTGCATCGCATGCCATCCTCCTCAGCCATCGAGATCTCCGCTCGGCGACAAAGGGAAAAGTTAAAAAAACGGAAACTTCAAGGCCTGAGGTGCGCAGACGGGTAGACGCGTGGGTTTAGGGTTCGAAGGCCTTGGAGCCCACGTCGCCGCCCACAGCGGGAAGCCGTACAAGGAGATGAGGTCGCTACGCCCACGTTCGCTTGCGAAAGACGGCAAATACACGCCTCCGACTATCGGATTCTCGTTTCCACAGGAGTTTCGTTTGACGAGCCCCTCCGCACTGTCCTTGGGATCGACGCCCGGTCATCCGAGTCGTAGACTCTGGTTTAGCTCCGACTGCCTCCTAAAATGCATTTTGTGTGGATGAGCGAGAGATATAAAAGACGCAAGGTGCTCGTGAAAAACAACTCACCAACGCAAGTCTCGAATCTGCAGACGAGTTTCCCTTCTCCGAAAACTCCCACGGGAGCGTTTAAAACTGCCCATGAGTTTCAAAAGAACATAAGTTTTGTTTCTTTAAGAGTACAGCAATTACTGTGAGTAGGAGCAATGGGGTCATGAAATATAGTATTAACATTAGAGTTAGCTGTAACTTTGTGGAACTCCATAAAGGAAGGAGAAGAAATAACTTGGTCTCAGTTCCACAGAAAATTTATTATGAACGACCGGTTTGGACTATGGTCTAGTCATCTTCAGATACAGACACAGAAATTGTTCAAGTATTTATACAAAACAGAGTTAAGGGGAGAAGAGGGGTAAGGACCTTAATTCTGTTTTGTATAAATACTTGAACAATTTCTGTGTCTGTACCTGAAGATGACTAGACCATGGTCGAAACCGGTCGTTTATAATAAATTTTATATGGAACTGAGACCAAGTTATTTCTTCTCCCTTCCATAAAATATAGGTTTGTCCAAGTTGGAAAATGTCTCGGATAAAAGAGGTTTGTTTATAGAAAATAAATTGCTCGTACTCTCATCTTTTGAGGCAAGTGCGTTTAAAATTCCAAGTTGTAAAAATGCTGATGTTTAATCGTTTATGTCGAATTTTCAATAAAGGAGAGTAGATCCGAACTGTGAGAGATCAGACTTCGGCTCAAATCCTCTTAAAGGGTGAGGACGTATTCGAAGACGCTCGGGACTGTTCATCACAGGTTTTGAAAAGAGAGTACTTAAATAAATTGTATATATTGAGCTTTGGCATGAATGTAGGCAGCAGTTTGCATTGGATGTGGTAGTGGAAAGCCAACCATTTGATGGGGAAGCTGGAAGGTTGGCGTAAAACCAGTCTATTGACTGATTACATTTACCTAAAGTAAGAGAGCATTTTATATCTATTTTGGAATCACTCTTTTGAGAGACAGGAGAGCGGCGAATTAAGCGAAAGAAAGTTTTGGGCGTATCCGTTTTACAGGACGCCCTTGTGACACCTCCGCATCGCTTCACTGCTCTTCTTTCTCAAATGTCACTTGACTCACTTCTCCCACTGTAATCCGATCCCATGCATTCTTTGGCTCATCCAACTCGCTCTTTCTCAGATAGAACCAGGATACGAGAAAGGTGCTAAAAATTGAGATATTTTTTAATAAGTTATTTTATGTTATCTTTTAAATTTTCTATTTTCAGCAATAAATCATTTGTTAGGATCGAAAATAAAACCTTTTTAAAATACCTATTAAATGTATGATATTAAATCACCTACTTTTCTGGGAAATCATTGTTAAGAAGTACATGATAGTGGATTTGTATCTGGCGCAAAAATAATAATTAAACATTAAAATTATAGAGATATGTTTATCTTATACAGGAACATAAAGAAAACGAAAACAGCTAGAATAACGAGAACAGTGCGTAAAGGAGAAGAATTTGTTTGTCTCTGAACGATCGCTAAACCGATGTAGCTCTTGAATTTTTAAAGGGAACTTGGATTCTCCGAAATCACTTCATCGGAGGCCGACTCGTCGACAACACGTCCAATCACTATCGTTTCCCACGTTGCATTCCACGCTAAGGTGAGACACGCGAAGGAGACGTTGATGCGTGGCAACTCCGCCTGCACGAGTGGGCGGGGAAGCAGAACTGTATCCGGAGGAGAACGTGAGTCTTCATTCCATCTTTCCGAGATACATTTAAGGTCCGCGAGGGTCCATTACCTTGCGGCAATTGCGGGAGGATATTGCCATCGGGTCTCATTCATTTGCAGCCCTTTATCTGGCTATTTCGCCACAGCTGACTCTTTCTCGGAATTTGTGGATAGGTGTTGGTACTTGATACGAGAGGACCGTCTTTTGCACTCCATATATACGTTTCTTCATAGCATCATAATCTGTTTTGAAAGTAATTTCATTACTCGATTCTGCTATGAAATTTTTGATAAAAACATTTTTCATATCGAGTGTGCTCGAGTTTCATTTGCCAAATCAATTGGGAAAAACTCATGCGTTGTAAAATAATACTAATAATAAATGGCCTTTATTCGGGCGAGATTGAGACTGGAAAGTCTCTTCTTACACCTAACCCATCGTCATATGCGAAACAGAAAGAAAGAGATAGTTTTCAAAAGTACACGAAGAAAAGTAATATGGGGATTGAAAAAACTTAAGCTGAGGGCTCAGGAAAAAAAATCCACTGCAGAAAAACACTCGCAAGAAGGGGAGTGTGAAAAACCTGCGAAACCTAAAGATAGAAAACTATATTTTTGATGAGGAGAAAGAGAAGAATTATGATAGACAGGCAGTGAAAATATAGAAATTGTACAATAATAAAAAGGGGAAAATATAACTGACAGTACAAACAATCAAATAAAATAAATCCACTTCTCTAAACTAGCATTAATTATAGATGAATTAAAATAAGCGATCAGGTATGGAATTGAAGTGAATCGTTTTGCTGTTTAAAGGAAAAGGAAAGACCATTCCATCTGCTTTGATTTCATGCTGTGTCATATCAAAACGCAAAGCCCACCACTGTGAAAATTTGAAGTTTATTAAAATAGAAAACTTCTAAGAAGTTAGCACTCTAGGCGGGTGACACAGTCCACTTTCTTTCCCCAAAATATAAGAGCTAAAATGCACTTTAGGTTGGACTATGAATGAATATGGACGGTTAAGAAGGGTATTTTAGGAATTAATAACGACGTAAAAATAAGCCACTGGGATGTCGTATGATTGGAATTCATAAATGTGTTCCAATATCGTAAATTAGCCAGTGACAGTATGCGATTCCTCTAATCCGTCTTCACAGATCCACGGAAAGGAGAAAGGCACCGAATAATTTCCTGAAATCAAGAAACTTTTAATGAATTCACGGAAACGAAGGAATGGTATTGTTCGTTTATCTATCCTCCGCTTTGTTCTCCGTTGAATCCGGCGAGAGGAGATTAACCCCTTTGCATGCCAAATCGCCCACACCCTCGATCCGGAACATCTTCAAGGACCTACATTCAGATTTCTTGTTTTCACATCGATATCGTTTACATCGACATTTGCTTCCGTTTGTCTCACTTCTCTCATAAACAAACGCATATGTGCAGTCTTTGAATACTTTGCGCTTATTCCCGAATTACATTATTCCAAATAGGTGAATATTCAAGTTATTTCTTTCTGAGAATCTGTTCATGCTACAACGGCGCTGTTTTAGTGACCTCCAGCGAGTACTTATGACTTGCTTTGTGGTACTGTTGAAGAGGTAAAAAAAGGTGGTAGAATCGTGGGAGCCTTGACTCATTTATGGAATTGCGCTATAATAAGCGTACGGTCTGAGTGAGTGACTTAAAGTAGGGTAAGGGAATCGAACATCTTAAGGTAAATGTCATAAGTGTGAATATACACAATTATGATAGACATTAAAGAGAACGATTCGTGTATTAACCACCATTTCAATTGTTGCAAGCATATTGCTTTAGCTCAAACAGCTTATTTCGACGAAAATTCCGAAGACGTGCCTGTGCATGATTTTCGTTATAAGAAGAACCATGTTTCCTTCATAAGTTTTATTTCGCGATACAAATGAGTCCTCGCAAATATATTAGCACAAATGAAAAATTTATGGACCATATATGCCATATGTTCTGTATTTGTAATGTGGCCTTTAGTTTCCGATCTGTTTAGTTCACCGTGAGTCTTTAAGTCGATAGCTTTGAAATGTTCATTTACCGTAATAATTAAAGTCACAGCATTATACATGTATCTGTAATGACTCAGAGTATGACGGAGCAGGGGTGTTAACAATTTATTTTCTTCTGTGGTCTATAGTATAACTTTTATCTACGTTTTATGGGCAGCTACTGTCTCAGATGGATTATGACTTCAGTCTTCCAGTTTTTAATTTCATTATATTTCCGTTAGCTCAATAATGATTGTAATTATAACAAAAACAGCATTAGGTTTAATGATGGTGGTTGTTAAAATCATTCAGTAGTTTTGAAGCATGTTAAAAACCAGCTGCGATCTATCTAATAAAGGTCTGCAATCGATACGGTGATATTGATCGGCCTGTTTTTCCCGTTGTACAGTAAAGCATAGAGTTACGAAAGGCGCTGCTACCGCGAAGAGCGAGAGAAAGTGGTTCTGAGGTGACCTCACATCGAAAAAAGCGGGGAATTTCGTGAGCCACGTCAAGCGCACCGTAACACGTCCACTATTTCAAGCCTATATGAGCTGCACGTGCATTATAGTCGACACTAAATCCATCGCTTTTTGGAATTACGACACGTCCAATACGAACGCACGGAGATCAATCACGTAGCTGCTTCTTTCCCCCTCTTCATCGAGGTTTTACTTTGGAGATACTTGGCTTCTCTTTTGATGTTACTACTCCGATGAAATGGACTAATACAGCCCTCGCCTAGCAACCAAATCTTTTAATTCCCTCTTTCCTTCGCAGAGCCGTTGCATCTGAAATCCGCTCTGTTTATTGAGCCTGTTTATTCACGATAACTCTCCGTATTTTCCTTACTCTATCTTCAAAAATTAAATTGACCCTTTCTTTATGCCTTAAACAATGTTTTCTTCTATCCTAATATCATCATGGAGTATTATTAATCTTAACTTTGGGTTAGCTCCTATGCATTTAGGTTTCTACCTCTGTGAATCAATCTGCCCTTAGGCATTCCTCTATCGCTCGACGTTTCAAAGCCTCGTAGTTCTATTTATAGTACGTATTTCGCTCAGGTATAAAGCCACAATCAAAACAAAACCCTTTCGAAATATCTTCTCTGTTTTCAATGAATATTGAAGTTTTCTTTTTCTATAAAGCCCTTATAGGTTACAGTGCAATTTATTTAACGTAACAGATTAGAAAATTCTCAAGACATTGGAAATGTAAGTTTAAGTTATAAAAATGTATTTTATCACATCTTTGTAATCTAAGGTCTTTGTACCAGCAGAGTAAAATATGATATTTTTTTATTCAGGAGTAGTTTCGAAAATTTGCGTATTAGTTAAATTTTCAATGTTGGTACACCTGCGTTCGTTACTCCCGATTGCCTGAATAAACGCGGTTATCGAATGATTTTTGATTAAGTAACCACTTTGATTCACAAAGTAACATACATTTGGAAAATAACAATAATTTTGATTTCCTAGGACAAAGAACATAAGGAGTTTCTATATTATAACTCCCGGAAAGTAAAATGTAATATTTTATAAAAAATCGATTTTCGCTATTCATCAAAATGTTGATTTATTCGTCAAATCTGGGCCCTCAAAGTTAAAGTTTCATTTTTTATGCGATGGTGATTATCGTGGAACATACAACCGTACTGTTTCGATTGGAAGACGTCTCTAACGTATGCTTCGCCAAACCGATTCTTTTGCAAATTATGTAACCACGTGACCTGTTCTTATGGATGAAGGAGAAGCGGTAACTCAATGCCCTGAATGATATTTACAGGTTTCCCCGACGTTATTTTACTACTCAATTTCTTCCGTCATTTATCATTTGCTTGCGAATAATATATTAGAGAAATGTAATTATGTCGATACTTTTTCTCACTGAACATTTACATCGATGTAAGTTTCAGATTATTGGAATTCAGTACACTAGTGTGATTAGTCTCCCAACGAGTCATGCTGACGACAGCTTACTCATTTGGATCGAGCGATTGCTTTCTCAATACAATAAGTTTACTGCAGCATTCCAGTTCTTTCTCATATTTCCTATCAAGGTAAACCTCTTTGTGCAATACCTGCTATAGAAATAAATACCATTCTTAGTAGCGAAAGGGGCATGTTTAGAATTCAGTGACGGTCTACATATTTCTTGAAGCGTTGGAAATACTTCCTATTAAGCAAGTGGTACGCTGGGACTCTCTCTCGTTTTCAAAATCGGCGAAATTTAAGATAAGCAAAGGCTCTCAGAAGGAATAGCATTGTAAATTATCTTTGACCATTCTTTTGTAAATCTCTGTTGAATTATATACTTTATGTAAGAAAAAAATCCCCAAAGAGTCATTTGATTCACTATAAATGAAGTAAAAAAATTGATCTAGTGTAGACTTGGCTTTCTAGATCCTGACTTATATATGCTCTTACGACATATACATAGATTTCTGGTACTTCATCCACCTCATGATGTCACATGTTGTTTAGAGAAAAAAATGAGGAAATTCATTTGTCTTCCATAAAGGGTTTCTCGAAGACTATTTAACGTGATGGTTTTCTAAACAGTCGGGATTTCCGAGACTACATCTTTTTCCCAATTGAAATTTACTTTCTCTCATCTGTTACTCAAGAAGCTGTGCAGGGTGTAACTTATGAGTCGAAATTACCGCGAAAATGCATTAAAAATGTGCAGCTGCGAAGTTATTCGCCAGCATTTGCAGATTCACTGCCCACGAACGAGATCTCTCCAAATAAGGAATCGCTTAATATGTTTCTTCAAGGCTGGCGGTTGTCATTCGATGGAGGTTTGATGCGGAAACTGGAGCAATTATTCCTTGCGATTATCTTTCTAATCACGTTTCGTAGATATTTCATTCCTCTGAGAAAATGGTTTAACTTATAAAGGGTAGACAGCGGGGTTTTGCAAGGACCTTACGCGATTAGAAAGACACCTGTCAAGGTATTTGCTATGCCTTCATATTGTGCTGTATTTAATTAAAAAGATAGATGCTATATACTTCCATGCTGTATGAAAAGCATTTATTTTGAGATAAATATTGTACGTAAGATACATTGACTGCATGGGAGAAATCAGACGACGCAAACAATCCTGACAATTCTTAGTGAACTATATATAGGATTTCGTCCAAGCATACCAGTATCGTTTTAAATGCTTTGCTCTAAAGTAATCAAGCCTCGTCAGGCTAATTTGAATTAAAATTTATTTTCCTGAAATGAACCTTATGTTTTTCTTAACTCAGATGGTTCCCAAGTGTGCCGTAAACGTGCTTCTAAAAATTAGCTCTATACTTGGAAATTCTCAGCCTTGTGAAATCTGAATGAGCCCTATTTAATAGAATAATTAATTTTTGAAACAAGAAACAAATTTTCTTTGATGGGTATTTGGAAACTGAATTCCATTTTTCTGTACTTCTGCTTTCATATCATCTCCACAATTAAGATTCGCATTCAAATAATGTTTGAAAAATGTGTTTTTAATAATAATAAATATTTAGGATATCCATTGCGAAAATATTTTACGCATTAACAAATCAATTCAAAATCCTATTCGTCTTTATTACTCTGAGAGTGCAGCATGCGAACACAACGATATAAGAAGGATTCTTATCGAGAAAGAACGTAATTTTAACTGAAAAAGTAAAAAAGTGAATACTTGTAGCTTGTGATTGAATGATAACATTTAATTATATATATATGGCGGCTCCTTAGTCGCAATAACGGATGTTTTTCACGCGATATCTCTCACAAACTAAGATAATGAATTTCTCCGAAAGAACAACGGTAAATATGAATCTTCTACTGTATGTTAAGTAAATGCACGCGATAAAGGACAATTGCTGTCGCAGCATCACTCTAATACCTGTGCATGGAAAATATTCCGTTAGGAATATCTGGTCTGCCAATTTAAGTAGAGAATGCTTATTAAATGCGGAATCGATCGATAATTTGACTCCATAAAATTCCCCTCATCTTATTTAAATGGAAATTACTGCCTCTGATTGGGAACCGCCTTCCCTACATCTCCATATGTTCATCTTTTTTCTTCTTCAACAGATTATAAACCAAATGTAGCATTATCTCCATCTACCTTCTTTCCAATTATATCATTTTCACAAGTTTATTAACGCTATTAGTGACTCACGCGAAATTTAGCCATAAATGCACTATATTTAAGGAATTCTTTCAGAAATTGCGTAGCAAATGATTCATCGTGAGAAATCAATCTTCAGAGGTTAAAAGAGTTTCTACCAAAACAGAATGCTTTCCCGATGTTCCCTTCTTAGAGAAATTCATTTAGATGGCATAATTAGAATAGATGATTCACGGAGATAATTGAAGGTGAAGGAACCATTTGATGGTCAAATATTTAAAGACCTTCGAATAGTAATTTTATGAAACTTTACCCCGATATTTTTAGCTCGATGAATGAAGCTAGGTGTGATACATTGTAAATGATTCTGCAAATGCTTTTTAATCAAGAAACTGCTATCCCTATACCAATAACGCCATCTTATCTCTCGTTTTCCAAAGTAAGGTCTAAGATCAGTATATTCCTTCAATAATTATCAATTACTTAATCAAGAATGCTCTGCAGCTGCCTCATTATTGAACGGATATTATTGGAATATATGGAGATCTTCAGTTAGAGGATATACAAGGAAAAGCTATGAATGTTTTCCTTGATGTACTCAAAGTCATTTATCTAAACTCTAGTTTTAAAATTCCCATTATAAAGCCAATTTTATATTCTTTTAAAATACTCGTCTATGACAAGAGACAATTATTACTCATATGATATTAAATGTTCACTATGCTCTTAATTCAGCATTAAATGGTTAATGGGAAATTTCCCTAAATACTCATTTAAATAAAAGTCGGTTGAGTCTATTCTAAATCCAAGTAGCAATTGTTAGCATTTGCACTAAACGAAACTTTTGAAACCATAAGTACCCTCAATCGCTTGCATGGAATTTTGTTTTCTAGATTCTGCAAATCTGCAAGATTAAAATAACTGTGTTTTCCCCTTCATATTGAAAACTCCCGGCCTTCCCATTTCCTCGATTGACTATTTATTTATTTGTTTTTTAATCTCCTGTTTTATCTCTGTCATACTCATCCCACTTGTAGAATAACATTCTGAAACATTTTGAATATCGTGAATAATTATTTATTTTTTGCCATTTATATAATGTGTCAGAATTTATGATTTTCAACGGTTATCTTTGTATTTACTTCAATCCTTACTTTAAATGTATCAAATTTTTTCAGACCAAATCTCTCTCAGGACCCGAGTTGATTGCTGGAAAACCGAAATGTAACATTGATGTTGCTAGGAAATGTATTGTTACCGCGAAAGAAACATTTGGGATTAAAACTCAAATTAATAAATGTACGCTGTAAGTACGAGCGTCTAGACTAGATTTGGGCCGAAAATTTCAGCCCGAGCCCGGCCCGTTCGTCGTTGAGTCCGAGCCCGACCCGGCCCGAACGTTTCGTTCTCAAACCTGAAACGAGCCCGAACTTTCCATAAATCGCCCTGTAATAAATTATTGTGAATTGTGAACAAATACATTTTTTAAACCCTTCACGAAGGCCGAGCATTTTGTTTAAGCATTGTGTAACAACTTTAAGAGGCTTTTGCCGCTATGCAAGAAACATACGCTCTTTAAGAACGAGTAATTCTCTCCTTCCCGAATTTTCCATAGGCCCAAGCCCGGCTCGAGCTCGATAGACTGCCTGCTTACCCGGCCTGAGCCCGGCCCAAGCAGACCTCTAGTCTATACACAGATTTACATACATATCAATGCTTGTTCAATAAAACATTGTGGGCGGTTTTTCTAAGAATTATACCTTGCGCATCTGGTTGGTGCTTGCATTGCTTTTTTAAAATTCTTAGTGAAGATAAAGTTATATTTAATTTAGCAATATATGTATAGAAATTATGATTATCTCATGGAATTTTCACTTCCCCTGGTATTAAATTTTACTGGAGGATAATTGCTATAGGATTAAAATATATTCTAACTATGTGTCTAATATGGCCAAAAATATCTGGGTTGAAATCTCCAACACTTCATACATCTCCGACGAAATTGCGGGACACCAATGTGTTTATGTGTACGTGGGTGTATGTTTTCGCTTTTAGCCGGTATGTAACAGTTGTCCGCCTGCGAAGCGAGCCCACTCTCTGCTTAAACCCGTCGTCCTTGTATTTATTATTTTGAGCACCACTCCCTAACTTTCGCGAGGTGTATAACGGATGGATACTTTTCCTCGATAACAGGATTCTTTGGCGCATCCATTCCATGCATTTGATTCGGAGAAAGGGAATCTCCGTTTGACAGCTTTCTTCACTTTCCCAGTCGCGTGTTCTATGAGAAAAGTCTTCTACGACAGTAAATGGATTCTGGAAGGGACGTTATGGACCTTATATCTCTTCCTTCTCGATGAAGACTAACAAACTAAAGATTTATAGCATATCTTCAATAGAATCTTGGCATGTTTAATAGAAAGTTCTGAATATGCCTTTGAGGAATTTCTTATCTATTCCTTTTTTTACCTTCAGGAAGTTTTCATTTGTATTCAAATGAAGTACGACTCTCGCTTCTCTTTTAATAGAAATTTGATTCAATTACGCATCCATGTATGTGATTTGCCCAATAATGACTGCATTAAAAACATGGCTAATTATTTACCTTTAAGGGTGGCGTATTAGAATAGTATTCAACGTGGAAAAGATTCATATCTTTTGTTAGAATACATTCACCGACATAAGGCCTTGTCTTCGTAGTGAGACGCAATAGACAGAAAATTCCGTATTAAAGGGTTGAAGCAGCTACATGATCTTTTCCTTATATATTTAATCTTCTTCTTAAAGGACAGCTTGAGCCTCCAGATAGGTTAATGGGCAGAAGGCGAAAGTGAACCCGGATTCGATTCTGGAGGGGCCCTCGATGGTGCATATGACCTCAGCTGTCGAAGAAAATTAAAATAACTGCTGCAGTTTATTATCAAGCAATGTTTTTTAGCAGTGCTGCAATTGAATGTTCAAAGCGGCTGCTGCGGGATAAGGAAAAATAAGAGCAAAAAATTCCTCCCTATTTTAAATTGATTGTCGCAAATGCATTGAAACTTATCAAAATGAATTATCGTTATCTATAGGTGTAATTTCCTCGAACTTGCGTTGGAGTTACATAAAGTGAAGGGTTCCTCAGTTGATTTTATAGAAAAGAAAATCAACGAGCGGCGATAACGGGAAGGGAAAATTCTTTTATCTTTTTCGATTGCCTCAGTTCAGTCGTCACACATGCTTGTAGATTCTTACTCGTGTTGGACCCGCATGTGTTGCCGTTTTAGTCAACTGCTTTATATTTATTCGTCTATATAACGCGCACATAATTCTTTACTTATTCTCAAGTATTGCACATTGCTACCGCAGTAAGGCGCTGGGTCAGTTGGAGGCGTTAACATAAACCGTATTTAGCATTTAACCCAGTTGATTTGACAAAATTTTAAGTATACACTCACAAAGTATTAGTAAATGAACAATATCACTAAGTGATTGCAATAGTTTACAAACAGTGTTGTAAAATAGCTGTGATTGACATCTAAATCCAAAACAATATATGCACTACAAACAGGCGTGCACAGCATGTATTTATGCTTATTGGTGAAGGACATGAACAGCACTAGAGCACCACTAGCACTATATTTTTGCTTAACGGAGTAAAAGAGTACTAACGAAGATCATTTGTACACTCCCTTTCTTAATATTTCATACATTTAGCATCGACTACCGCCAAAATATTGCGGAGGCTTTTTATCCCTCAAAATCTCAAATCCACGTGATCAACTCAATGCTTAGGTGGAATGAAGCTCGACAAAAAATGCTTGTATTCCAGGAAATCTATTTTCCGCTCGATTAACTCCGAGCATATCCTCTCTGCGCCTGGCAACAGTGGCCAGGGCGTGGTCGAGACCGACTTCTTCTACAGAAAACTGCATGAGATATTCTTTGCACTTTCCCATTCGCTGGCCTCGGATCGTTGGTCCCCGGAAAGCGTTTGACCTTGCTCACGTAGCGAAAGATTCTGTCCCAGCGGCTCTTTGCATCGTCTGCCGATGTGTTACGGGAATCCATGGAGGCTATCAGTGATAATGCTTTGTTGGTTGCCTTAATGGCAATGGCCTTTATTTGAACTGAAGAATTACCAAGGAGCTGTTTGCAGAATTCCCGTAAGTGAAAAAATTAATGAGATCACTCACTAAAAATTCAAAATTTAGTAATAGGCTTATTAAATGAGGTGAAACATTGCGTAAATCCGCAGTGGTTTTGAATTTAAAAAATACTTTCGTTTGAGGACGACGACCAATCGTCAAAACTGGTCGTTTGTATTTGAAAAAGAACCCTACGTTAAAAATAGCATTGAAAGTTTCCTTTGGGGCCCCCAACGGGAGAAATGTTTACTGTTCTTATCAAACTAATTACTTAAGGGTTCCAACTTCCTTCAAGCGATGATGAGCTTGGTTGAAAATAAGGATTTATTTCCGTAACAGCTCAACTCTTCTTCGGATTTTCTCTAAATAATGCCCGAGACAGACATCATAGCACTTGTTAATGCTTGCAGGGAAACACATTTTATACTCGATTGACACAGTGAAGGGTAGGCAATTTACTTCTTCAGTTCTTTTTTTGTTAGGCCCTTCATAGTGCCTGTATAACTTCACACTGTTCTACAGTACAGAATCCGCAACTGCGTCGACGTCTTTGGTAATTTATTCAGAATCCCAAACAGACCCATCTGCATCTACACAAAGCGTTTCGCCGTAATTCCGCGTTTGTTGGCAGCCTCTTTCCTCGTTTTCCATATAATAGTTAATTTTCAGTATCCTTAGACCATCTTTATATCTGCGTTCATCAGGTGCTCAGGCTTATTTCCTGTCCATCGAACAGCTGAAATGGAAAAAGAAATTCAGAATTGCTCTAGAAGTCCTAAAGACCGTATCAAAGATTCGAAGTTTTAGTTCGACGTACATAAGGAGCTCATCTTTCATCTGGATCATTCCTGAAATTTGCATTTCCATCTATATTCTGCTGAGCAGTTGTCCTTTGAAATTCAGTGCTACTGCTCGCTAAATATCTCGCGGTTCGGATCTGAGTGCGTATTTCCTTTTCTTGAGTGTTTTCGAGGAAGGCCTTCTCTTCCCAGAAGGCTCCCTTGCATGAGTGTGAATACGGATAAATAGCGTTACTGTTGAACACTTGTTGCGACACGGAATACCAAAGAAAGCGCATGGAATTATAAGCCCATGCTTTAGAAGTATAGTATTAGCCTAAAGGGAACATTTTCTTTTCAGCATCTAAATTGTAAGAGGAAAACAATTTTAAATAATGCTGAGCGAACTATTGCAGAATCTGTTTTTACTTCATTTACGATTGGAGTGTAAACGACTCGAAGAAAAATACCTGTAAGTGCATACGTTAGGCTTTTTGAATAACAGACAACCGCATTGAAAGCCCGGAAATATCCCATTTTGCCTAAAAGCCTCAGGACGATCTCTAACTCAAACATATTTTCCTTCAGAAACATCGTGATACATTTCCATCTACTAAAATATGTTACACTATTATTTATTGCTCCCAAATATAAGTAAATAAAGTTATAAATTATGAAATATTTAAATCCTGCATTTATGCGATACTCCAAATGAAGATAAGAAATGAAATAAATAAGTTGGTAAATAAATAGTGAATGAAGGTACGAAATTCAAACTCCTTATTCTCAAGAATCTGCATTTATGTTCACCAACGCATAAAATAATTGTTATTGAAAGAGATATTCATTCCTTTCTTATACATTTAGAGCTCTATTTGCTCGATTACAATTTTCGAGAATTCGATATTATCTGATCACTCATTCACATCGCACAACGCCTCCTAATATTGAATCATCTCAATGGTAACAAAATAAGAGTCCAGAATCCGCTCCACTAATTCCGTGTCAGCAATTAGCTCCACCCGCCGTAAATTAGGGACTAATATTCCTTATATAAATGCAAACAAGTTCACTGTGAATTATGAACTCACGTGTTCTTCGGAGGAGAATGACGGAAAACTTCGTAATTTGAGGAAGACATCGGAAATAACTGTCGCTTTCCATTTGATGACGCTTGGAGGTGACGCAACTCCGACTTGAGTTACCAAAGCATTTCCATTTTATACATTTCCGCAATTTCTCCTTTCTTCGGTTGTGCTTGCGATCCTAAGCACACGCTATTTCCACCAATAGCGGTAAAGCGAGAAACTGGATGATACTCCTGTTACGTCTACTCGCGCTTTTAATGGAATCGTGAAATACCGCTTTCCCTAGCCTGTACTCTCCTCTTGCTAATGTCGCTGCATTAGAGGAACTTTTTTATGAAAGAGGGGGACTATTTTTTTGTCGCTGAACATGAAGTGCTTTCATTGTGAAGGGGAAATAATACGAGTTTGAATTACACGATTCTTATGCCCCATTGATAAATATGAAAGGAAAGAAAAGTGATTTTAAGAATTTGGTTCCTAATGAGGTACCCTGAATGATAACTGTGATTTATAATTTAAACAGTGGTATTCTAAGCGATGTTTAGAATAAAAATTACAGTAACAGACAAACAGAAATCATGTATCTGAATTTAACACATTTGGAGTGTTTAACATAATTTTATTGAGTCTTAAAAACATCCAGAAAGTTAAGATGAATCCATCTAAATATTCGGTCCACTTACAAGGATTGAATCTTTGTCAAGGCATTTGCAGTTGTCAGTCAGGTATATTTAATCGTTATCAGGATTGTATTCTGTTTGAACAGTCACGTGGCCGATTGTAGGCAACCCCTCCACTGTTAGCTACAAAAAGAGAGGGAATGAGTCGCAAGATAGGGAGGGAGCTAGTTTACGCTTGCTTTCCTTGCTTAGTCATAGTGCTACGATAGAAAACAGTTAACTGCAGTGCAGCGGAAACGACCGTATGAATAACACTTTCCATATCATTTAATTAAGGATTTACCGAAATAATTGCCATTATGCAGCATCGCTCGTATATGCAGTAGTTTCCGTATTATAGCCGCCATAGGCAACAAGGCGTGAAAAGTAAATGGAATATACTATAAGAGTAATTAGAAATAACCACCCATAAGTATATGATTGCAGGAACAAAGAATTTTGTTACATTTTTATTGAGTGTCTTAAAGTGAATCATTGTGATAGTCGATCAGAGATCGTCAGAAACTCATATATTATCCAAGACACAATTGTTACGTATGGATTAGATAGAAAATAAAACATGGCGAAAATGTCTCTCCAACTTTGTGAATATTCAGGATTTTTCCGTTGGTGTATCTATCTGTACGGCCAGCATTATGCTACGCATTCATGTTACTTTCATTGTCATTGTAGATTCATAATTGCATCATTCAGTATTGCGAGTATTATTCGCTGTCGTAGTTATTCATTTAATGTTCTCAGCCGACGTAACAACGATTGTCGAGAATGTGACTTTTCCGGTAAAACGAGGAATCGATTTCAAGGTGTCCAAGAGCAGCCAATCGCAGATAAACCAAAAGGAATCCAAGTCGCGAATTAATGAAGGAATGTGAGAGGTGCGGTGCTGACGCGAGCACGTGATCAGAGTTGTAATTCGTCGAAAGTGAAATTCCTCTCACGGAAGCAATCGGGAGCAATCTGATGTATTTAATTGATTTCCTATGCGCGAGTTTTTTTAATGAAAGGCAATAAAAATAAGGCTATCGGGTACAATTTCTCCAGCGTAAGATTTTTACAAACATCTTCATTATGATTTCCGGCTGGAAATCCCTTCCGCCGGTGTTTACATTATATTGCGCTTTCTCCTAAGATAAGTTTGCCTGAAATTCGTGTTGATCAATCAATAAACCCATTCGATATTGGAAATGTAACCAAATGCTCCCCGTGTATCTCTCCAGAGTATTTAATTATTACCGGCACCTTCTCTGCATTATCGGGAAATACTCTTTCATTTACTTCTGAATGCATTACACGAGCTTTACCCGGACACAACTCTACGCTTTTAAGATTAAATTGATGGGAGATTTCACTACTTCTTAAAATAATCCAGGTATCCCTGGATTTCGTTGTCTAATGATAAAGCACCGCTTCTTTCTCCCAACGGCACCCTGATGTCAGAAATCAAATGTCCATGCGCATGACATCTGTGCATTATATAGGAATCGAGTTTTTAAACAAGCCAAAGCGCACACTTTTCCTAGGTGTTGAATTTATATCTCCAATACTGTAATTAAGGAATTCCATATGAATATTAGATGTTATATTAACCGTATTAAAGGTAAAATTAACCGTATATGCAGTATAATATTCCTAATGCATTGCACTCTAAAATTCAACATATCATTGTAATATCTTCCTTTTTGCCCACTCTTGTATCACAGAACACAAGTTCAGAAGCACTTTAATATATTGCCTTTCTTTCTAAAAGATCTCATTGAGATTTAGTTAGCATTTATGATTTTACTGTGGTACACGGAATAAAATTCAGTTCATCCTTAAAAATAAAAGAATTATTTTCATACTTTTCAACTAAATTCATTCTTTCCGCGAACGATTCCTTACGCCCTTAATAACCGAGTAAAGAAGTACTTTAGATCAAACTGGTGTTTGCACCCTCTGCCACACGCCGAAAGGTGGCTCGCAGGGTATTAATGTAGATGTAGAAGAGAAAAACGGATTAACGGAGTTGGAAATAAAATTCCTAAAATTATTATCACTGAGTCAATCGTCCTGTGCATGAATGGTGACACCGAATATTCAAAGAAAGTCCCTAAACAGAAAACTATGAAGTTATTTTAACATTCACCCAATACAATGGACGTTTAATTTACTGTTTGTAAAGTAAAAAAATAAGTTAACGGAATCGTTAGGCCATTATGAACCGCATTTCCACAAATTTACATAACATGTAACGGCATCTTCACCGAGTTCAGTTTCTTTGAACACATCGTAAATCTCTCTCGATGGGAAGGTAATAACATGTTCAACTCAGTTAATAACGTAAGATCGTCATTCTTTTATTTGAATTTGTGATTGAGATGCGCAAAGAACTCGTGTAAGAGGGAATGAATTTCTTACAATCAAAGGTGATGAATGATATTTTTCTTCCACAAGTTTAAATTCAAACGATGCAATCTGAATTTTTTTCATTCTCTTGCCTTGTTTCGGTTCCTTATCTTAGATGTGTTCGTAAACAGTAACTTATCTCAACGTAATTTAAGAGAATGGGGTTAAGTTAAGTTTAAGTTTAATGTTTAAATAATATTATTATGTTCAAGAAGACTTTGTAAGATTTAAAAATGTTTAGTAGACAGTTTTTGCTTGGAGATCAGGAAACTGCGAGATTTTCGATACTTAAGCCTTTGCGTAAGCAGAAAGTTGAATCGACAATGTAAAAATGTACTTTTATAGCTTGAGAGGGGTATAAGCACCCCTTACATTTTTTCGATGTTGTTTTATAGCCTTTGACCCATGATGACGCTTATCCTCATAGATATATAACTTTCGATAATGCAACTGATAATTCTTGGGGAGAACACTACGGCTGAAGCACAATGGCTACTCTACGCTGAAGGTGTTGTTTATAGTTAGTTCGGCCGTCAACTGGTATCAGAATCTCATTTCCTAGCCTTGTGGGATAGCATCGCTTCCGTATCTCCTGTTGCATCTTTGCGTGATACGTCCTCTGCTGAGAATTGCCAATACCAATTCCATCGGACCGTGGCATAGCGGTGAAAGAAGTGCCCTTTTCAGTCCTAAACCAATAATATTCAGAAAATAATAAGAAAATTATTATGTATTTCGATTATCGAAGCTAAACCTAATTCGACTCAGTAAAAGTTCAATACAATATTTTCAATCTATGCTGCTGATGAAATGACAGAATTGATGCGGTTAATATAATGTATCTGCCAATATGATTTACCTTCTGTCTTAAGTATATATCCCGTGATGATAAGTTTGAGACAAGAACTGATTCTCAAAAAATTTATCTTTTGATAATCGATAGATTCTAATGGACTTGTCTACGAGAAAACGATTTATTTCTGTTTTTGTATCGTGTAGAAATGGAATTACAAGATTATCAAAATAAACAACTATTAAAAGGGATTATTTCAGTTTGTTTCCGTTTTGTCTATCGAATTTATTCTGTTTCAATCAGATTTAAAAAATTATTCGAAGAAGACGCCTTTCTGTCTTGCCTGACGATGCCGTAGAAAACGTGGTGGATAAAAAACAAAATTTGGTACGAAGTTATTAATTGGACAATGGTAAAGAGTTGACTCGATTATAGTGACAGACTTACGCAAAAATACCTAAGTGCCCAAGCAATATGAGAAAAGCCGAAGCAGTTTGCTATGCAACGGGAAAGTGAACACAAAACCCTTTCAATATTAGTTTATCGTTATTTATATAAAATGTAACGAATTTTAAATAATCCATCGAAAATTTATTAATAAAAAACAAAATAGTACTTATTAAGGAAATATACAACGAGAGCTTGTAAAGGCTTTACTATCAATCTTTTATCGATTGGAAATTTCCTTTCGAAAGCTCTTAATTATTGAGCAAATTAAGCATAACACAACGAATGGTTTGCGGTAACGCCGATGGATATCAATTCTTCCGCATTTTCCAGTTCCGTGGATGTGAGAATGCGAAGGACAGCACTTTCTAAATATGAGTTGGGAAATAATTCCGTTACTTTTCCGAGCGGTCGCGAACAAAAACTTCTAGAGCAACAAAAAGTGCGAAAAAGAGCAAATTGTGGACAAAAGCACTTTCGAGAGCGGAGAAGGCCGTGTGGATAGCGCAAAAACAGAAATGAAAGTATAATATGCGAAAGCAATTAAATTCGCACCATTTGATTCAAATGTCACCTTAACGCGAATGTTCATCCTTGATGGCTTTTTACTTACGGAATAAAAAATCCATTTGTAGAAAAACGCTGAACATTCTACGTTGACAATGGTCGACTCTTCAAAGACTTTTAGCTAATTGAAAAGTTTTGCATACGTTTGTGCTAGACATTTGTAATGAAATTCAATATCCAAAGAGGTTTTTTCGAAGACATAATTCATGAAATATTAAAAAAAAATGAATCGTAGAATTTCGAAGATTGGTTTGATCCCTGTCAAAAAATTCCTGGTTTTCAGAATTAGAAATCACAAAAAGAATTGATTCCGACTATTACTGATTGAATATTAATCAAATTGGCTCAAATTAATCTTAAGCCTTAAGTCTTTTAAAATTTCATTTTAAAAGGTTACGAAAACTAAAAATGTTATCTTTCTCCTCTAGAATCTTTGTTTCCTGCATTCATATCTCGTTATTAGCGTTATTAGTCTTAAATTCAAAAGTAAGAATGTGCCTTATTTATATCCGATATTCTTGGAATAATGATAATAAATGTGTATCCCCAATTTCATTTGGTATCTTGAAAAACATTCGAAACAAAAGAATTGATTTAAGAAAAATAATGCACCTATCATGTTGTTGATATGAGCTAACCTTTTGTACTATAATAAAATTTATGAAATATTTTCAACTTATCTCAATATAATTAATCAGTTGATAAAAATCCGACATTGTTATTTACAATTTTAACTCGAAATAGCATCAAAGGAAGAACATGCCAATACTCATTCAAGCCAATCAAAGCGCATCCTTCGAATAGCATGAAATTTGGAGAGGTTTCTGTGTTTTTAAAGTAATTAGACCTTTGTAGATATTTGGAAATTTTTAGGAAGAGGTACAATTACTTGCTTTTTAGATTTTTATATATTTTTGTCACTTAAAATATTTATTATCCTAATTTTTTGTATTCATGTTGTTTAAAGTAGACGTTTATTCGATTATTTAGTGATTTATGTATCTATGAATGGAATGTCTATGAGAGGCTTGAACGGTTTTCTCTCCTGTCTTTGGGCAAACTCTTGCCGAAGACAAGTATTATCAAGCAAGTTAATATTCCTCTTGGGGTTTGCCAATTACACAGATGGCCAAATTGCAACGTGTTATTAAATTAATAAATTACTTATAATTGACATTGAAAGATTGTTAGTGTAGGTAAGACGTATTCGTATATACGTAAGACGTATATTCGTATATTTTCAAAATTTATAAATTATTTCTACCGTATCGATTGATAATTACAATTAAAATGTCTCCCTTTCTTTATAATGTTAATTTCCCCATTCTAAAAATGCATCTTTGCGAAAAAAATCGCTACCGAAACAGCTCTTCTTCCTTTGAAAATCCCTTCTTGCATACAGTGAGTCTTAGCGATCATGAAGGACATGAACCCTCTCAGAATTCGCAATGGGATTATGCCACCTGAATGGGGTTGAAGGCATCCGCCAACTATTATAACACGATTTCCTGTTAACTTCGTTTTTACGGCCTTGAGGGATTGAATCACCGTTTACGGCGGTGTTCAAATGCCACAGAAATCCTAAACAGCTCGTTGATGCAACGTGTTCGAGCTTTGATGTAGCGGAGGCTTTCCCTTCCGTTGCGCCCTCTTCCATTTATCAAAATTACTCTGAGCATAGCCCAGCACCATGTTTGACACTATCGCTTTCTTTCCATTGATTTAGGAGCCAACATGACGTCCCTCCACGCATCTCGGAGAGCGCCCGGAGCAGCGCTGCCATTCCTCGCTCTGCTGCTGCTAGCGTCATCTTGCGTCGGCCAGTCCAACTACGCCAGCCATGGAAACAGTATAGAATTCGAAGCGCCGTCGGAGGAAAACAACTTCGGACTTCCCCAACAAACGATCCTCGATGGAAAAGTCACGAAGCTCGATGACCTCTCTCCGGTCATATTCCTCAACAGAACCAAGGGAGCCCTCAATTGCGCTGCCGGAATTATGCAGGTAATGGAAGAGTATGAAGATGAAAATAAAAAAGGAAATTTTATTGAAAATGATGAAATTGATAAGGTACCGGCCAAGCAAATATTTATAAGTTATTTGATAAATGGCTTGAGCTTGGAAATAGTAAAAGAGGAGTAAGAATAAAATGGAGAAACATTTTATACTAAAATACTTCACTCCTTAGCAGAATAATTTTTACACCCCCAATGCCCTTTCGTTATTGATGGAAAAAGAAATTATTATCAATAATTTCGATACATTTCACCCTCAATAGTTCACGTTTAATTATATACTTAGCTTTTGTCGCTTTTTATGCAACTAAGGTAACTATTTGTTTGTCTTTATTATTTGTGGTTGATTTAAAAGAGGTGAAAAAGACAACCTCATTTTTCAGGAAGTTTTATTACTTTTTCCGTGATTTTTCGTCTCTTAAACCCTTTAAATAATTGAATTAATTAAATTATTAGTGAAAAATGTCAACTCAATTTCGAGACTGATTGAAAACCTAGTTTTGGCCCAAATTAAATTAATTTCTCGGGAAAGTAGAAACGAAGTTGACGTAAGCGATTACAAAATGTAAAGCTCTCATCGAATTTATTTACAAAAATATTTTAAATTAAAAACTAAATGACGCTTTCGAAACATAATTATTTTTTACCTTTAATCGGCAAGTCGAAAGCAGCTGTTGGTTTACAATCTAGGTGTACTTGCAGTATATCATGTAGAGAAATGTTCCCTTTTGAGAGTATAATTTGAAATATAATCCAGTGCAAAGAATGAATTTTATGACTTTTGAAGAACGATGAAAGCAAGGCCTCAATATCCCGGATTAATGTCTATGGAAGTAAAGTACACGCCACTGTGTATCCCTTTGAGGATTACGGCCTAGTCAGGCGGCATTTACACTTGCTCGTCTCATCGACTCCCACCTTGCTGCATTTGTTTCTGGTGTCTTTATGTCTCCATTTCTTATTTATATTTATGGAAATACATTTACATTTAGGTAAGTTAAATCTTAATATTTGTCTCGCTTTATCAGGTGGAGCTCAAATTTGACGCCCCGTTCTTCGGCATCGCTTATGCAGATTTTGACCGGAACAGCGCGTGCATGGTGCACGGCAAAGGTGCACTCAGCTACACTCTCGAACTGCCACTCAAAGGGTGCGGCACTTTACAGGTGAGTCACTGGGAGCAGAATTGATTGCACCAGATATTAAAATTCTCCGATGGTTATTTTGGTGATCCAGCAACGAATATATGTATTCATTGTTCGTTCCAACAAATTAATAGAATGATTTCAACAAGAAAATCAAACTGTTCAAACCAATCCGTCATCCATAAGAATCTGTCTACCACGTTCATTCCATTCGTCTTTCTCAACCCACTTCTATGGAGCTCATGGATATTGAATTATAATTTTTAAATTTCTATTTCCCCCTATTTTTCACTTTTTGCATAACACTTCATTGTTACTTTTAACTCTTTCCTTTTCCAATTTGAATTTTGTACCTTAACTTACGATTTTTCCCAAGAAATTATTCAAAATTATATTATATATAGCAATCCCGGCTGTATTTCTCTTCTTTCTGAAAAATTGTTGCCACGAGGATCTCTCCTCTTTAATTCACTTGCATACGTTCATTTGCTACTTAATCCTATCCAATCCATTTCATAGTCTCCGATTTCAATAGTTTTCTAATGAATTCTCATTCCAGTCAACCTCAGAATTTAAGTTTGTTGGATGATTGGAGTAAAAGTGAACGAAAAACCGATGCCATATTTTCGTGTTGATAATCATTCTAAACTGTTCTTATTTTCGATTTATATCCGCGAGTTCATTCCGCTGCTCCACAACCACCTTTCAGCATCTCCTAGATCGAGGAAACACGGGCTGTACTTTCATCACTCTTCCATTATTCATGGCCATCTCTTCCTAAACCGCGATTCCCTAAAGTACACGTCCAACTCCTGCCTCAAGATGGTTTATTCTCTCGGAATTTCGTCGGAAGGTATTATTTATGTCTTCTGTTTCCTTGAAAATAATTCATATTCTGAATTGTTAGATTAAAGACAAGAACTCCCATTAACATCAAAGAAATTTAAAACAAAAAGCAACTTCAAAATCCACCAGAGTGAACGTTTTTAATCACTAAAACACAATCCCTCATTGTATCTTTGAAAATATAATATCATTAGCATATTGATTTACCTGAATTTATATAATTAAATAACAATAATTGCAGTGTTCTAGATATGCAAATATGTAGGCGTGATCCTCTTATTGAACTCCAAAGTGAGGATTAATGCAGTGAATTCCAGTAAATGATATTCTCATTAATCCAACCAGAGCCACATAACATTGGCCAACTACTTTGTAATTATATTCGGGTCGTTGAAATCAAAGTATTATTCCATGGAATTCACAGTTTAAGTCTCAATTTTTTCCTGTTTATTAAGTAGACTAAAGTCATCGTCCTTGAGATTTGTGGGATTAAAAATTACTTCAAAAATTTTGGAGAGGGAATGAGGCTAAGGGAGGTATAAAATGAGGAGTTGGGTAATTTAGCAACGTCTTCCTCTGTGAGCGAAAATTGGTTAATTGGATATTTTACATCCAATTAAACTAACAATTATGTTTAATAGACCACGTTTAGTGCAGCACAATGGTTCTTTAAATTTGGTAGTAGTAGTAGTATTGTTAAAAGTGCTTCGACAGCTTAGGTCATTTCGCACATTGGCTCCCACCGGGATTTGAACCCGGGACCGCTTTCACCAAAGGCAAACGCGCTGTCCACATGACTATCCGGGAGCCCCTTCTTTAAATTTTTTCTTTCAATTTTAAAAAGGAATGCCATTATTCATCATTCTCTTCTCTCTCCAAATATACATGAATAAGACTGAGAGAGGATTTAATGAAAGATAAATTTACCATTATTCTGCACTGATTATGCTAATGATAAATGAACTGTATTTCGTTCCTGAAGTTAGTAACGACTGTATTGTTCATAGTCGATTAATTTATAATCCAACCTTGCCCCTCGATGATTAATAAATAGCGTCTCTCTATCTAACCGATTCAAATTGGATGAAAATGTTATCTGTGGGGAAAAATTAATTATCTTGGATTATCGAATAGTTACTTATTCCCTTTGGGGTCACGGAGAATTTAAAAATTTTATGAGACGTTCAAGTTGCGTCATTCAAAATATTTTTATAGCAAGGAGTGAGATTTAAGAAGTGAAAAGGACGTGGCTCGGTTGTTTAGTTGGTTAGAACATCTGCCCGGAAAGTGGGAGACCTGGGATCGAGTAACATCCGAGTCACTATTTTTCACTTCGTTTATAACCTTGGGTTAAGTTGCACGCTTTCTTGGGCTAAGTAAAACTTCATTTCCGTCAGTTTTAAAATACGTTTAAATATTTGTTTGAATTTCAGAATCCCCAGAGGGTGTTTACGAACAACGTGGTGGTCCGCTTCCATCCTGGACTCGAGATGGATGGCGACGAAGTGATCACTGTGGTGTGCAGATACCCGCCGCCTCAAGCACCAGCTCCGGTTGCTCCTCCTGGACCACGGTATGCGTTTATACTGACACTCTATATCTACTACCTATTGACTTATCGTAAGATCTTTGTAGTTGCTAGGGCTGTCTTGCATTGTATGTGCGTGACATTCCCTAACTTACCTTTTGTATGGAAATTATGACGCGGAAAGTTGAACAATGATTAAAAACAGATACTAATTGATTCATTTATAAAAATAATTACTGTTGAGGGTTACTTGAAAATGATTGCAGCTATTAGTAAGTTAGAACTTAACGTTAAATATTTTGACATAATATTTTCCGCGCAATTTTATGTGAAGTAATATATTCTTCTATTTGATTATTTTAAGCGAAAATTTTAAATTTGAATTCCTTTTCCAGAGCTCATTTCATAATCCATGAGTAAGTTTATATTTCTGGTTCTTATTTTTCTATCAGTATACGTAATAAAGATGTAAATGTATCAAGATATACTTAATTAAATTCAGATTTAAATGCAATTTTTTCGTCCTATATTGTATTAAAGAAATTTTCTGCAGTTTTGGTGCCGCTAAATGTATTGAAATCCTAATTTTGATTCAACTTTTCTAGTCACGGAAAAAAACAAATTTCATCAAATATCGCCAAAATGAAATCGTTCGAATCACCTTTATGTGAAATTTAGCCACATTCATTTGTACATAGCACATATTACCGTGTGGCTTAATTAAGTACAGAATATCTTTCCTTGCTCTAAAGCAATAAATAATCTACTATAGAGCAGAAAGGAACTAACTGAAATGTTTAGACGGAGCAAAAAAATTCTTGTGAAATTGAAACTTTTTAAAGGAAAAATGTCTTCGATAATCTACTTTAACCCTACAAGTACTGACGTTCCCATATGGGAACGGACTGCAGCTGCGTCCTCTAGGTAGCTAAACAGTATCTTGAATGTCATCAAATGGTCAGTAAACGTTATTTTGTGGGCAAAGAGGGTCGTTAGCTTAGTTTCGTTTCAGTTTTGGCGCAGTTAAGTCAAGGGAAATATTTCTTGTGGTTTTTCGAAAGACACGGAATTTTTGAGATGGATCCTACTGGCAACTAATTTTTATAAGTTTTACTTTTTTTAATTTAAAGTAGTCTTTTGCTTATATAGCTTTAGTATGATGTTCTGATCATCGAAAGAAATGAAATAGAGCAGAGTTTGAGGTTATTTGTTGTTGTTATAACGTTGTTAATTGCTGCGTTCCCGTATGGGCACGTCAGGCCTTCCCACTACTACGCGACTTCCTTGCCGATGGCTGTCAAGGAAAGCTGTATATTGTGTATTAGAGAATATTTGGCGACATAAGACATTACTTTTGGTGGAATTGAGTTAGGAATTATTTTATTTTTAAGTTGTAACATGAGGACTATGGCAATCATTACTTATTTTTACGAACGAAATCTCGGAAAACCTAACATCATATAGTAGAAGCGGCAACAACAAGATAACAGAATACCAATGATTATCTAACTAGGTATTCAAATCCTCTCAAATATTATTATCTTCTCATAAAAAATTATATCATTAGAGGAGTTATATTTTCTGTTCAGGAAAAACGTTAGTTTTCATGAGTCGATTTCACTGAAGGAGGCTCTCCGAATCCTTGCCCAGGATGAAAAGAATGAGGTAGATGTTACCGATTTCTTCCTTTCTCCAACAGAAGGAAATTAGCTAACTGATGAAGATTAGGAAAAATGTTATAGTGGTGGAGCAGTCGAAAAAATGCATTTTTAATCAAGATAATTCTGGATGATTCATGATTAATTATCGATTAGATTCATGATCGAATGAGTGGGAGTAAAACTATTTAAAATTTTGGAACAAACAATAAAGTAAAATTGGGTACCCAAATCAGAAGCTAATGGAATTTCGATTATATATATTTGTATAGCATTTCAGACGCTAACTAGATTTACATGAAAGATTCCGTGTTTACGTCGAAATAGATTTGTATGACGATAAAAAATGTACTTCAGGAAGAGGTTTCAAAATCTCCTATTAATGCAGGCACTAATCAATCTTCATTACAATCCGTCCGTGATGAAACATACTGCGGAAGTCGTCTTTTCAACGTGGAAAAGATGCGCTTAATGGAGGAAGGCGAATAGAGAGAGTGCCAATGGATGAAGACCGAAGAGCGTGTTGCGCATTGACAATCGGCTGTCAGAACGTTCGCGACTCTGATTACTTGATCCGAAGGATTTTCGGAAAATCATCGGGGATATTTTAAAATATGAAAAGCTGCGCTACTAGCTGAGATCGGTAACCAGTTTTAAACGTCCGCTCACTTTATAGCTAGCAACATTAAAGGGGGACTTAAATTACAAAAAAAATTACCTAATCAAGTATTTACTTGAAAATTTTCATAATTTTCATAACAGGATAACTGCAAAACGTAGTATTATTGCAAGATCAGGGGCCATATGGACAATATACTACACTTTGTATGGGTAGAAACAGCTTTCACTTACTTGATGCAAACCAATCTAATTAGATTAAGTAAGGTTAGCTTGCGAAAAGGATCGGTTTAACAAAATAACAACTAAAAAAGACTTGCGCTAGTAAGCCTTAACAGTTGAAGAAAAGATGTTATGACGCCATGAGTTTTGTTATGATTTGTCGGTTAATTCTCAAAATTATTCCTTTTTACGGATGACTTTCTAATGAAGGTTTAAAAATTTGAATGTACCAGTTTTAAGTTATTAAATGAACGTGCAAAACCTAACTTACGCTTAAAAACAGAATTATTTTATTGTTTCACTTGTTTAAGTTGAAAGAAATGACTAAGTAATTTCCACAATAAATTTTTAATTTTAACGACCGGTTTCGGCATTGACAGCCATCCTCATGACCTGAGGATGGCTGTCAATGCCGAAACCGGTCGTTAAAATTAAAAATTTATTGTGGAAATTACTTAGTCTTTTCTTTCAACTTAAGATGTCGTTCCACGAAGTACAGCTAGGACATATTGATTATATTTCACTTGTTTAATTAATTTTCTTGTTTTACGGCTGATATCTAATGAATATTAAATGCTAACCCGATTATTCTGTGGCAAGATATAGAGCTCAAAGAATTAACGTTCTTCGAATATCAGTTTCAATATCAGACTTCAACATAAGATGGTTTATAACACATATGTATGTTAAAATTAATATGCTGAAGTGTGACTTCGTGGAATGGAATAGACGTTTCAAAAAATGAGAAAACTTAGTATCTTCCACGGAAAATTTATTTAAACACGACCGGTTTCGTCACCGGGATGACATCTTCTGGATTATGTATGTTACTAAAGTATAATTAATGATCTAGCTGTTAAAAAATTTCGGTCATCCTAATGGGGTTTCAAAGTTGTGAATCAATTTATTATTGGTTATTCATGTCTAATATTGTCACTTTAATAGATACGATATTTTGCTGCTAGTGGATTACATCATTATGACAATGAAAAATATGTAGTGAACAAATAATTACTTACGGAATGGGAAGAATCCAAATCTCGTGCACGATAATTAGGATCGATTAAAGATTCAATAAAAGGACGACTATGTTTAGGACTTAACACCAGCGCTGCCAATACATAAGACATTGAAGCTACGTGAATATTGATTTGAAATATCAGAAAATGTATTCAGGTGTTTGAATGTAACATGATTTCGTCCGCTTCTCTCCTGTTGCTGACAGGGATTTGGCAGTTAAAATGCAGCAGCCAATCAAAAGGGATTTGAGGTTTGGGTTCGCCACATCAATTTCCTGAGCGGTGATTAATTAAAACTGTTTCCGTCAGTCATTCGTACCGCTCTCAAAGGCCGCTGCCCGGAGCGGTTTTTCACCGTGGAATTCCCCCCTTGACGCGCGGAGGGGGGTTAGAACTAGTGTCTTTCTTCGGTCAACGAGATGTTATTATTTATAAGCGCTCAGAATGTGACCTGAAAGGGAGGAAGGGGATCAGTCCTGCATTCGTTTTTCCATTGAATTGTTTATTTATAATCCTCCTCCATGCACCTCCATAATAGATAAACGATATTTCAAACTAAACAACGACAATATCGAAAATGTGGGAGGTACAAACTCGCGGTTGAAACGAAAAACTACACGGAGTCTCAGAAATGTAGTTTTTGCAGAGAGAGTAAGTAATAAAAGATGTAACAACGGAGAGAAAACAAGGACCCGCAGCAATTGAGGTAGTTTAAAAAGAGGACATATTGTGTGTTTAGGGGATTGAAAAATTGTTTGGCTTGAGACTCTAGACGATTAGCTTAAATTGCGTTTATGAGGAATAGAAATAAATTTCAATTCATCAGAAACAGAATGACTGAGAATTGACAGTGCAGAAAAAGGATAATTTGCTAGCGATGTAATATTTGCAAAAAGAACAATTCTGAAAGCGAAATTAATGGCACTGATACGAACTAAAAACGATAAGAATTCAAACTCATAAGAGTTTATTCTGCTGTCAGTGACTTCTATTTGGAATTTTGAATAGGTTTTAGTATTTCTGCAGCTCCCAGGTAGCCAAGAGTAAAGCATTCTTATTTGACAGAGCGGACCAACGTATGGTACGTTGTTGGGATGAAATGTTTCTCCGTTCAGCTTACTCAGGACATTGAATATCCACATCAATAGATATAGCAATAGCATAGTCGACCTCGTATCGTTCATAAATATGCAGTTGTCTAGGGACCTCATATGGGCAGCTCAATTTTTTGATTATTTTACTAAAATGATTTATAAATATCTTCATCGATGGATATTAAAACTGACCATTACCCTTCGTAGCGGACCTTTTCTTGGAGAATATGAGGTAATAAGTAACTCATTAGATATTGCGTTAAGTATACAATGTAATACTTTCTCTTCCAGAGTCCTCACGCCAGTGACTGCCTCAGCAACTGAGCCCCCTCTCAAGGGCTTCCACATCCTCCTCATCATCTGTGCCATACTCTTCCTCACCCTTCTCCTCCTCGGCCTCGGATGCTCTTACTACTGCCTCCGACATCGCCGTGCCGCCCCACTATTACTGCCCCCATCGCGTCCTCCGTCCTCAGCCACCACTCAAGGGCCACTGCCATTCCATTCCTCTGCGGCCTCCACTGCCTCCTCGGATAACACCAAGCTCTCCTCCGGGACCATTTCGATGTTCGAGGGCCTCAAGATCCCCAGGGTGCAAGCAGGATCAGCGTCACTGCCAGCAGCCGCAGTGGTACACGCTTCTACGGCCTCAGACACCCTACCCTCGGACTACCCATCCGAGTCTCTCAGCTCTGAAGAGGAGATGGAGGTTGATGGCAGACGGTTGATCAGCACCAGAGCCATGGTGAACAGGCGCCCAAGCACCCTCAGCTCCGCCGGCTCTTTCGAAAACTCAGCCTACCAACGCGAGGAAGAAACTGTCCAAACGGTAATGGAGTGTCCTCAAGTCCGAGCACGAAATTTAAAATATTTCTAGCTGCCCACGCCTTCAAAAATTATTATAATTATTAATATTTTATGTTATCTCTCTTGTATCGTAGTAAGTTTTAATATTTTAAGCATAGTCAAGTGTCATAAATTGTATAGCATAAATCTGATGCTTTTGAATAATAGAATAATAATACTTTTCCTATCAAAAATGCATCACGGTAAAGAGCTGAAGATATTAAAATAAACGGAACATACAAGGAAAGGGTTGAGATGACTTTGCACATAAGGGCGTGCACCCAGGAAAATTCCCAAGGATAAAAGGACTTGAAAAAAGTCTGACAGGGCCGGGAAATGAATTTTTTTCAAGTCCGTTTTTCCTTGGGAATAAACGGATCGCCTAAAATATAAATTTATGATAACCATGACGTCTAATAACATTGTGCTATTTACAAAGCACTTCATGGAAAAGTTATCTGAAAACTCCCTAATTTCTCAAAAAGTAGCGATCGTGCCAAATTGGGTGACAGCTCAATCTCCCGGGGGGAAATCAACTAAATTTTTATGGATAACATATGTTATTTAGATGTATGTTTATGCATATTGAAACGAAGGTGATGTTTATGGATGACGTCCTCGTCTGCATTGGCTAATTACTCTTCTCCCATTCGCAGGCCACCGCTGCATACTCCGACACAGACGTGGCTAGGATTGCCACACCTCCAGTCATCGTACCGCCCAAGTTCGACGTATCCCTGAGGGTGAAGAGGGCACCTCCCGCCCCACCGTCGCCTCCTCCGCCTCCGTCTTCGCCCTCCGTCCTCTCCGACGTCACCTCCATCTCCTCTGCCATGAGACAGCAGGAGAGGAACCTAACCACGATCCTCGAGAGGGAAGAGGGTGCCAGAATTCCGCCTCCGATGCCCCTTCTGCAGCCACCGCCCACCACCACCTTCTCTTACGTGCCCGAACTCCATCCTCCGCCCACATCTGCCACTGTTACCATCGCCGCCAGACCTCCGCCACCGCCTAACAACATCTATTCGAGAGTTGTCAAATCGCCACAGCAACAGGTAGACATTGCCCGAAAGCTGTTGCCCTTGATTCTGACGCAAAAGCAAATCTCGCGATGTGTCCTTATCGATTCTGCTAAATGAAAGCTAAGAGAACTGATGCCTGGCCCACAATATGGAATTAATCCAAAACCAACTAAACTTTTCATACCCTCCATGCACTAACTATAGAGAGCGTTTGAAGATGCATCTATTTACAATGACATTTTAATACCGGGTGTAGAGTAATATTTCATTGGATTTTCTATGTACCCTTGTGTTAGCTTATTCAGAATGGATTAAAACTGTAAATGGACTCGTTCTCATGCATTGCATGATAAGCAAAGTTGTTACCACTATTGTTTACATTTGTCCTCATATTTCCAATCTTTATGCCAGCTGAAAATTGGCTATCTATTTTATTTTGTAACTTCTATTGAGTTATAATTTTAAAATAATTCAAAGTTCTATTCGTTTCATTAACTTTTATTAAATCTTGAACTACTGTTTTTGGTCATTGGGAAATTTGAGTGGTACAACATTTAGAACGTCGATAAAAATAAATCAATTATTATTAAATTCTTTATCACACTTTTTCATTATACGTAAAGATTTAATAAGGGCACTAATTCGTCAAAGATTTATAATCAACTGATTTATCCCATTTAAAGACGTAACACATTTTTATATAACAGGGGAACACGAGAGTGAAATTATTGATCTCTCAATTCTTGCGGGTATGCTTGCCTTTGGCGAAGGGTCGAACTCATATTTGAACTAATATTCCTGTATTCAATTTTCAGTATTACCACATAAGTGTGTATTTGGTTCTAAATAATAAAATAAAAACCTAATATTTACCATATCTCTTTCCGAATAAACTGATGTTTTTCCAAGTCTTATATAAAACATCCCCTCTATGAAGGATTTATGTATTTTGGTGCTTTTACAAATTGATGTCTTTGTTTGGGGACTTTTAAGCTAATTAGGTTACGTGCTATTTCGTAGTAAATATTTTAAAATGAGAATCAATTGAAAGTAAACTTGTGACGACTTCGTGATAGTAATTTTAATATTGGTAGACATATCTGTTGTTAGTATTTTCAGAGGAAACATTCTTCTCCTGAAATAATTTTCATTAATTACTTTATATTCTCTTTTGTTTGTAGCAGTCTCAGGTGCAAAAGCAATCAAGATAGTCACAAGAAAGAGTGGGAACTAATTAAAACCTTTATTTACTATATATTTTTCTATTTGCTTTGTTTAACCTCTGGCCTGTAGCCATATCACTACACTCACTCTCACGCTAGAGTGATTCTTATATTTGCAAATATACCTCTGTAATTTAATTTGAAGTAATCTAATGTCTCCTCTTTCTATCTCTTTGATCATTAGTACACCTACAGCCAACAGCGTGAATGGAGTGAAATTCAGGCGGCACGCGCTATGGAAGATGACACCGACATTCTTCGAGGAGTGCAAATAATCGATTCTCCTCCAAGACTTCGAGCCAGTCCTCCTCCTCGTTCTCTAGCCAGCCTCAACACCGAGAACACAGACACCCGATCAGTTTCGGAGATCATCGAATCGGCACCAAGCAAGCCATATTACGCCGCGAGCCCCCCTCCACCCCCGATCATGCCAACCGGTGTTAAGGTAATGCAGTCCCCGATGCTCGAAGACCGAATGGATTTAGTCTCCGAACCCGGAGAACTCCCAGAACCACCAGTGGTGGTCTCCAGGAGGCCCGAGATAATATCGCATGTTGTCGACGACGTTTTCTTGAGGACGGTGACCGAGAAGAGGACCATCGAGGACATCGAAAGACGCAGAAGGGCGGTCACAAATGTCAATCCACCGCCGCAACCACCACCACCCAAGAAATGGGACGTGGTGATTCGAAACTATCCGGATCCAAACCCTCCACCTCCAGCCCCATCTTCCGTCGCTTCCTCCTCAACATTGTGCTGGGAGAGACAATCTGACTTCACGGACGCAGCCTCCGATTACCAAGGACCTCCAGAAGAGAGTCTGCCACCTCCGGAGCCAGTACAGCGGGAGAGCACACCACCACGACCTCGCTACTCCTCTGAGACCGTTCAGAGAGAAATGACGAGGGAGATGGAAAGCACACGCCCATTGCCTCCGATGATGCCGCCGAAGGAGCTTCCGAACTGGGATGTCCTGATTAGAGTGCTGGAGCCTCCACCAACTTCCACTGACCCCCCAAGAGTTGAACGCGCCCTCTCCGAAGCCACCACCGATTACGACACTGCTCCGGAAACCGATAATGACACGGACAGCGTGAGAACCCCCGTTCCGGAGGACTTTGCTGAAACAGAAGAGGAAGTCACTACCAGACTTGTGAAGACCACTCTCACGGAGGCAGATAGAGAGAAATGGAGGCATATCATCACTACTGAGTCAACCCTGAGAACTCTTCTTACTGAAGCGACCGTAAGGGAGGACTTTGAGCGAATCAGAAGAGACTCCAGATACCAGACGCTCTTCGAGCCGCATAAGTGGGACGTCATCATCCGCGTGCTGGCTCCCCCGCCTTCTTCTGCCTCCTCCTCCCAGGGAGGTAGGTCAAGACCACCGTACAGAAGAAGCAAGTCCACAGAGTGGGACAACCGCTCTAGAAGGTCTTCACTTCCGACCCTCTATGAATACGATTCCGACACCGCAGCTTCTTCCGTGTCCACAAGACGACATCCAGAGGATGAGATCGACGGTAGCACTGGAATGAGGAGACCACCATCTTCTCCAGCCAGATCTAGAAGAGGTAGAGCCCCGTCTTCCGTGTATTCGGACGCTCCCTTCTCCGTGTCCGAGGTGGTAGTGGATCACTCAAGACCCGATCCTGGAGATGCCATGAGCGATGCCAGTGGACACACTGTCACTTCAACGGGGTCGTCTTTCTTCAACCAAGCCGCTCCAGGAGGACAACCCAGACAACACTACTTGCCTAGGAAAGGAGCCCGCTTCCAGAGAAGAAGGTTCGAGGATAGCGAAGAAGATGATGAGGAAGAGGATAGGATGGCGGGAAGCCTTGTCCGGTCCGTTTCCCAACCATCTCTTGCCAGAAGCGCCTCAGAGTTCACTGAGCAGTGGGCCGTTGAAAAGAGAGGGTATGGAGACTTCTATGACGATGAGGATTTCTTCGAGGATGGTATGTCCTCTCCCAGATCCGGAAGGAGCAGGACTTCGTCGGGGGTTGCCTCAGCCGTCCGCAGGGCCAGGAGACAGGCAGAGTTCAACTCTCAGATGAAGCATAGCGCCTCTGCAGAACTACTGGCGACTTCAAGTAGCAGAAGTAGCATGGCCACTAGGGAGGCGTCCCTTCCCATCGGAAGCATCAGGATGACCACCACCACACTTGAGAGCGAGTCAGTGAGGAGAGTAATGAGGGACTCGTGGTATGACGAGGAAAGAAAAGAGTAGAGCAGTTGAAATCCGTCCAGATAATGATGCTTGCATCATCTTTTCTTCGATTTCCCACCTCCTAAAGTTTTGGATCATTGAGTCAAGAAATTTTAGGTTGATGTTGAATTTCATGAGAATCGAAGGTTGCTTGACAAAACGAATTATCACTTTCTGATTCTCTTAATCAAAATTCAGTCTATTGCCCCGTAGACTCCAAAACATTTTTAGCATTTTACCTGCACGAGCATCTCACGATATTTTAAAATATCCTGGTAGAATTGAAACTCAAAATATCTTGTTAACAATAAATGCTGAAAAGGAGAAGAAAAACTCAACTGAAAGTTCGCCGTTCCTCAATTGCTTCGGTAAACATGTAATTTGATAGACTGCACAGAACTGATATGTTAAAGGGAAAGGGAGAGAGAGAGAGGCTTGATTGATCATTCTTGCAAATGGGGGTTCTTTGAAAAATATTGGTGCAAGATGCTCTTTAAGATTTATGATGGCTCTATATTTTTTTACTTTCATAATTGAATATTAATAATTGAAACCAACTATACATTTTCTAATGGAACATATATACAGCTTATATCAAAATAGTAGATTTTATAAATGGAGTAATTTAAGCCAGGTGTAATATTCCATACTAAAATTATCCAACTACCAATATTTTTAAGTAATGAGAGCCAGGAGTTAACTTCGAAAACTTTTATGATTAATGAACATAAAATCAGTTGCTTGCCATTATAAGAATAAAATATTGACCGCTTGATATGCTTGAAGATAAAATGTTGAGAATTAAAGAGTTTCTTATATTTGTAGATATATGTAAGCTGTACGTGGCATCGCGAAAAAGGGAAGTAGCCAATATATATATAGTGCCAAATGAGGAAGGGAGGGGATAAAGCACACTGTGATGAATTATTTACGGGGATAACGTTCAAGAGAAATACTCGAAGAAGTGAAGTTTTGTGCATTCGCTTTCAAGATTCTACCCTCGAATAGAATAACTGTTATGCTCTGGCCTCACCTCTAAATTTTAAATCTGAGTGTCTCTTATCGAGCTGGTAAGTTTTTACCATTTAGCTGGCAAATTTTGAAGAGCGCAGCTGTAATCGTGCCTTTAATTATTCCTTTGGCTCAATTCTATCTCCGTCAGAGTCAATAATCGCCTTGCCAATACACGTGACTTTAGAATGTATAATTCCCTACAGATTCGAGGCTGCGCTCCATCACAGCATGCTTGTCCTCGTCACTCATCTTCGTATGAGACGCCCCGTACTGCGCTGAAACGGCATTACATGGACACGAAAGATCGAAACGTTGTAAGAGAACGAAGGATTTCTCGAGGCGAAGTGTCTATGATTCGAACGAGCTAATTTCGAAAGTGCCAAAACACTTCGGTGTGATTAGGATTAGAATGTTTTCAGAAAGTTTACAGATGCGATGGACCATCGCATCCCTAACTATGTTAAAATTGTACATAGCGAACTTCGAATCTCATTATGGTGCTTTATTTTTATAAATGACGCAAGTTCTCTGCATTTTTTAAAATCTGCAGTTCTTATGTGACGCTCATTTATAACAAATATTTAGTGTCTTAGATCAATAATTTTAATTGATAGGAAATTAATTTAAATGATAAACATTATATTGTAACTGTCAACGAGCGTATTCACCCGCTATCGAGTAATTTAATATGTTACTGCGTTTCTCTGAATAGAAGAGGACACTTTATTCAAATCTTGTGGTCTAACTATCTCTTAGATTAACGTTCGTAATGAAACACGATTTTCGTGTTTATTCGCATTTCATAGTTATTTTGAAGCGGTGATGAACGCTCCCATATTTGTGAAAGTAAGGTGAAGGATGGATTAATAGTAGAATAACTATAATTTTTACTACATAGGCTAAAATAACTGTGATTTTTTGTAATTACTCGACGTTGTGCTCGCTTGAAAAGGATGAAACTGTAGGAAATACTCTTTGAGATGCCTTTTTTGAACGCTTTGATATATTTTTATGAGCTAAAACTCCTCTCTTTTTCATCGGGATAAGGGTATTTCTTTTCAACAACTCAAAGTGACATTATTTTTATAATATCTCAGTATGAATTCTTTTTTATTTACACTAGCAAATGTCTAATATGTGATTTCTTAATTCCTCGGCAATTATGAATTTAGAATGAGTCGATCGTTGTGCATTGTCGGGAATGGCTGTAGACTGAGAGCCATAAATGAATTCAAAGGATTGGCCTTTGAATCACTCAGCCGGTTGTACGTGCTTTATTTGTGCAATTACCGTGAATATTCATTAGGAATATCAGAGCACCACTTTACAGTCTCTGAAGAATTTTTCCATGAAAAATATTCATGGAGGTGTTTTCTGTACTTAATGGACTTTTAGTTTTATGTTAACGTGCAATTTCTCTCAGTAAAGTCCTTAAAGATATCTGTGAAAGTTATTCTCAAAAACATTCCACTTAATTTTAAACTAATGATGACCTCTCATTGAGTCATTTAAAAAATCAAGGCTGAATGTTTAAGAGAGAGAAGCAGAATTTTAGCTGCCATGAAGTAGTTTTTCACTGCCCAGTTTTAAAGATAAAGCTGAAATTAATGTAAACTAGAAAAATGAGTGTTCTTCGACCTAATTGTTGATTTTTTGTTCTCATGGGCTCGTAAGCGTACATTTTTTAAATGTATCTGAGCTCGAAAAACATTAAATGTGAAAGGAATGGAGTGATAATGTGGAAAGAGGCATATGCAATATTTTTATTCGCCTAACATATACTACAGTGCTTGTATTGATTTGATCAATAAAAAGTGTTGCTATTGTAATCTATGTCAATTAATTGTTGCAATCCTTGGAGGGGATTGGAGCGAACGAAAATATCAATAAAGGAATAGTGGAGTTTATAAATATGCATTTTAAACTGAATAACATTTATATTTGAACAAAATTTTCGAAATGATCCTTTTATCAATTTCTATACGGTACTAATGAAATGAACATAATTATATTATATCAAAATAATACCAATGTACCTGATTATACGTGGACGAAAGTATTTCCTGCAAAGAAAGAAGTTCGGAATCATACATAAGTGAAACTTGTGGTGATGAAGTTAGACATCATCAGCTGGAAATCCAATATTAGTATATAAGAAGAAAAGCAAATAATTATTACTGCTGCTTGTGAATAGTTTTCTGGTTTGGAGTACGATTCCTCTTCCATTCTAATTTCAACGTGCCGGAAAAAGTTAAAAATCGTCTCGGTCATTAAATTGTATGTCGTGTATTGATGACACATTCGAACGGAAAATTACTATTCTTACAAACGTTACCTTTGGTAATGCTGTTGCTTTGATAATGATGTTAACTAAAACCACAGTTTGCTAATCTGCAGGATTTTAGCAGTATATTTGAAATTTTGACAATATATTCTTCGGATATTTGCTCAAAAAGGACGCTACGGCATATCAGAATATTTCACTCATTCCAAGAACTTCTTCAGGATAAATGCATCACGGGTTGTTTTCCTTGTTTCAGGAGAAACGTCAGAAGAGGGCAGAAGTTTTCTTTCTTGAAAACAAACAGCAAGCATAAAATCGGAGTTTGTCGGGCCCCTGGTGCTCCTTATATAGGATAAGGCGCTTCACGCGGAGGCGCTATCTTCCATTATTATTGCAGCCTACGGTACAGCTTCCACTTCACAGCTTCCTAAAAAGATGTCAACTTTAACGGCATCCAAAGGATCTGCATTCGCATAAGCCTAGTTCTTCTTGAACGGAAACTTTTTAGAGCTTCGATACTCTCTGTGTCAATGTTTACATAAATATGCAACGTCACGCATAGGAACGTCACGTGAGATCTCAAAATACTTTAACTTTTTAGAAAGAAATTATGTTCGAATCCACTGGAAGTTGACGATTAGATTTTTTTACTTGGTTTGGATATACGTGTATGTGTATACATATTCGGATATATTATTTGTGCATATTGTAGCCGGTTATCGCACACTAAAAAAACTTTACGATATTAAATATTAACAATAAATCATTTTCATTTGAGTAGTGATTTTAAAATAACAGGAAAGCATTTCAAAACTCAGCAGACTACTTTCATCGCAATAACCAAAACCTTTATAAAATTTGTACAATTCCACAAAAACATATATAAAACTCAGTTGATCGTTTTCGGTGAAGTTACACCATCCTCAGAACGGAGGAGCTGTAAGTAATATTTATATTTAAATACGTTTAAATCATGAAGTTCCACCAAATATCGCTTACCAACATTCATATTACTTACATCGCATTTGGTTTCGGGGTCTATGAAAAACTTGTATAAAAACAACAATACATTAAATTACACCAATTATCGCGGATTCTTATTTTTACTGAATTAATACTTAAAATATTGTTACAAATGAAGCTTTTTCATTTAGTGCATCTATGTTTCTTACAATATCAATTAAAATCGAATGTGCATATTTCTATTCTAGTTTTCAGTCTTCGAAAACAATTTATTCATAATGAATGAATAAAAGAATAAATTAACCAAGCCTATATTCCACAGTATAACCGGTAGTGTGCTGTATGCTTTTAATACTGTGGAATATAGACTTAGTTAATTTATTCTTTTATTCATTTATTATGGAATTCCACGAAGTTAAGGCCGAGCTGATTGAATTTATTCATACTTTATTATGCGCATCTTCCAATCCAAGTTGGATTTTTCAAACTTGGCGTTGGCGCATGAATCGGTGCGCATTAAAATATTCAACGCAGTACGTCCCCATTACCACTCCCAATCTACCGAAAGGAAACCATCCGCAGGTAAATTGGTCCATTCCAGTCAAAATCCACTCCTAAAGACTCGATTAACATCGTTTGATAGAACTCACACTGATCGTAATACAAAAACAGTATTATGAACTCCATGGTCGATGGTGAATTCACCTGCTCCTCCTCGGATAACACATATCTTTGTTGTGAACAACACGCCGTGCGATTCCTCAAAGCTAAATTTTGATTTTGGCGACCTTAAATCATTTATCCTTCCATTCGTCATACCACGGAAGAATACATTCAAGGATACACTCGGCTGAAGATATTCAAAGTAGGCTTTCGTGACAAAAATGCCTGCTGTGCGGAATATGCCTTGGAAAGTACGCCGGTGCGTAATGTACACATTGTCTTGTTTCCTCGCTTCAGGCAAAAGGAAAATAGCCTGACAAAGGACTGGAATTTACAATGGCGGGGGACAAAAGACAAGGGTGAAAAAGAGGGCCTTCTTTCTGCCCGAACTCTCCTCGCAAAATTCTCCGTCCCCTGCGTCAGGGGCACTTTTAAGAGAGGGATCTGTATGCATAGAGTCGGCGGCCGATAAAAGGACAAATCAATTTCGGATGGGGAACGGAAGGCAGTGACACCTTAATCAAGGCGAGGAAAAGTCGACGATATTTTATTTCGGATCGCAACTGCTTTTTCCAATCCGTAAGAGCAGTATTTTCCTCGTAATAAGTCTATTTTCGTCTTGGAAATTTTATTTTCACTTCTCCTCGGATATTTGCATGACAACTTAAATTCTAGTTAAAATTAAAAAATATAAAAATGCCAAAAAAATTACGGACGGCAAGCACTCCTTAACAGGAACAGGGAACATATATAGATACAGGGAAGTAGTTTCCAGGACAGATAGTTACTTTTGGTCTTTTTTCCCGCGAAGTATTAGAGAAGCTAATAGCTGTCCAGGTTAGATAGGAATGTCGGTGTTTTACACCCCCTGCCACGCGCCACTGGCGGATTGCAGGGTTTAAATGTAAAAAAGTAATATAACAAGGAGAAGGAATCGCAAGATAAGATTATGTTTACGTCTTTTTTCCTTCACAATGTTATAATATGAAATATGGTGAACAAATCCTCCAGTATTTTGATTAAAACAATCCTGATCTAAAAAATCGTCCTTCGCGATAAAGCTATACTTCAAATTATCGAAAATGCTATCTTCAACTTTAAATTCATTAAAATCTATCTCATTGACCGGACGGAAAACGTATTGATTTTTCCGAGCTCTCAAATATGTAAGCGATAGTTTTGCCGACGTAAAGAACTTTATCATTTTTAAGATATGATGGCTTTGGACTGATTGATTGAATCCAAGTCAGATTAAATTCGCTTTTCCAAAATGTTGCCCCTAGGGCTCAAATTAATTGAAGAATAGAAATATAGCTCCTAATATTTTCTCTCCTTAAAGATGAAACCCGATAACCTTTAGTATTCCATTCTAAGAGAGAATGGTTAAGAATATATCCCAAACTACTCCGTTTCAAAGTTGATTTCAAGGAATTGCAATCAGCAGTAGAAAAAGATGTTCGTAGCTTAGGGAGTTTTAAGATAATCATGATATAATACAGTTCACTCTTGACGTCAGGAGACCTAATTTAACGCGGAAAATTTCATATAAAAGGATGGCTCGGAAGATATGATCATTGGTTGACGCAAACAGGCTTAAAGATTTGGGAAAAAGGAGGGTCGTGTATTTTATGGAGCTTGTTCGAGAAAGGGTCTATTGAGACGTATAAATCTTAATTAACTGCCGTCCGTTTATTCGTGAAAGTTGTCTTGGTTGCTATTACCTTGCGAGTGAAATATAACATAAGTTTTCCAGCTTACAATATCCGAGCAGGAGTTGAGCAATATCTCAAGGCATTAATTTCTATTTGAGTAATCGAGAAGCAATATTGGCGTATTTAATGTTTGAATTGTGGTAAATTAATCTTAATATCATTGAGGGTCGTATTTAAGTGCTGTCATAGTTAAGGGTTTTTGTGTAAGTGGCACTGTATCAAATAGGGATGTGTCACATTGAAAGGGGTTCAGAAATTCTAAAAATCCATAATTTTAGGATGGTCCCTCGTCAGTTCAGATTTTCTTTGGAAATGTACTGTGAAAGGTCAAATGGTAAATTCGGGTTTTTGATCATTCTCTGCAAATAAATGAGTGAGGGTTACGTGACAATAACCTTTAAACTCTTTGTTGACGGAACATTTCAGGATATCCACTTCTCGCTTTCTCATTTTATGTAAAGGTTACCTGCTCTGCAAACAGAAGAATAAGTTCGCCGTTCTCAATGTATCTCAATAAAAATATCCATGGAACTATATTTCATTGATTATATCAATAAAAATGAAATATTGCATTTTACGAAATTTCCGCATGCATCACTGCATCAAACTAATAAAATCTGAAGATATAAAGTTGGAGGAATGATTAGAGGATTTGGAAAATATTTATTCAATGTCTCTTGATTTTTGAATGTATAAGAATGCCTTTAGATCTCTGATATTTTACTGGCCTCAATCTACGAGTAAATTTATCTCAACTAACGAAATCAAACGATACTGGAATTTATGCAAGTTCGATGCAAATGTGAACAAAAACTGATTTTACCAGTGGACAAAGTCAGTTGCTGTATTCTTTTTAAATTAGTCAATTATCTTTTATAATTTATAAATTGTATAAAACTTAGCCTCTTGATGAACAATTGTCATATTATGCTTCCAGTATTTTTTATGAATTGGTTGCCTTAAGATCTAAAGTAGAGGAAATAATAACATTTGTAAATTAGTTCCCTACACAGTTGTTGCAGTTCATTTGAATCGTTCTTTTTGAAATTTAGATTCTACTCATTTTTCAAGACCCTTTACGGCACCCTTTGTCTCCCTTCGACCGTGCATTTGGCTCTGAATCCTCTTTTTAGGGGAGGAACCATTCAGTTGATCAGATCTTTTTTTATTAATTTTCATTCTTTAACAGTTTCCCTGCCATTCTATTTTACGCTTCTGCGACTTCCTCAAAATCGCAAACTTAATACATATCTGTCATACAGTCAATCGCAAAAGTATAAGGAAAAGTTCTGTCGCTGCTTTAAAGGCCAAACAATGCAGTGAACATATTTATTAGCCCCACGTGATTTGCAGGTTGGAAGGAAACAGATGTTTTGTAACTTCGAGCGAGTGAGGGGAGAGAGGGAATAGTTTCAGAGGATATCGAATGGGGACAGACCTTGTCCAACTCGAAAGGTCTTGGAAGTGGCGTTGGTTTCCAGTTGAAGTCGTCCACCAAAATGAAACGTTTTTCCATTTCTGCTGGACGAGGGACCCGACAACGCTGACCTGATTGCTTTGACAACTGACCAAGCAAACGGTAAGAACAGTTTACATTTCCAAGACTCGAATGGTTATCTACTATGAGCAAGTTATTATTAGTGACTAATATCAACTACGATTATATTTTCTCGACGAATAAATACTGCTTTTACGAAAGATATAACACTGAAATAGAAAATACTTCAACAACGAAAAAGCTACTGCAGCTTTTCGCTCTAGTAAAATTTTCGCCTTGAAAGATAATGAAGACTTTTTATAGAGAGTCTTTACTTATACATTTTAACTACGCATAAATCATTCAAAATATCGATACTTTAAAAAATACGGATAACCGTAAATTAATTTCACAATCCATGACATTTCTATCAATTTCGAAAGACATTTTTATGAATTTCGAGAATTGAAAGGCAGATTTCCACTTTATTTTAACGTTTAATATATCCTTTTAGTTTAGCCGTATATTTAAGATGCAAAAGATCCTCATATACCCGATCAGTATATTATATAAGCAGAAGAATTAAAAAGTAGGATTGCAGCAAAGGAGTAGCTTCTTTTCTCAGAACTGAATGTGAAGCTGCAGTGAAAGTCTTGAGGGTAAGAAATGAGTCTACAATAAACCGGTATCCGTTATAGGAGCTTATATGAAATTTTGATATAAATTAACTGCATAAATTAGTCAGATATTTATAAAGTGGGTGTGACAATAGGTTAGAATGAGAAAGATAGTTTTCTGTGCAAATGAAAGATTGCAAGAGTGCAAAATGGATATAATAAAGAGATTGCTGATCCTTGATTTATGGAGTGCGTTTTCATATAAACGATTGGGAAAAAGACAAAGAGAGAATAGAAGAATTAGACACACTCGAAGGAAGAGAACTTGAAGAAAGATGAAATATATACATTGTAGAGAACAGAAAAGAATAAAAGAACTGGGCTGACGAAAAAGCAGCTAAGAAATTGGATTGGAAACACTTCAGGACGAGTAGAAACATTGAAGACTGCAGTAAAAGAGGTGATGGAGACCGGAAGATGATAACGAAAACTCTCGGACTGCCTTAGAGGAAGAGAAGAATAGATAAAGTAGAAGAGAAAGTCTGTGGTAAATATATTGCAATAGCAACAAAACCAATTATACTTAAGATAAGCTGAGCCCTCAATGATGATGATTCATTCAATAAAAAATGTTACTTTTTGTTCTTAACTCAATTTCACTACTTCACCGAGATTTCTTACTTCTTAAGGAATGTGAATAGTCGATCATGAAACTAAAGAATTACAGTGGTGAGAAGATATTTATGTATTACGATAAACTAGTTATCAAAAATGTATTTAGAATTATTGCTGTCCTGCAGCTCTTTTGTGTATTCCAAATATGAATAATATGTGCTGTTCCAAATATGAATCCTCAAAGAGAATTTTGTAAGCAGTTTCCACGATTTGTGATTTCTATTACTTCCCGATATTTATTCACCAAAAGTCGATTAAAGAAGAAAAATGATAACAGGAATAAAATAGAAGTAAGAGCAGTAATTCTAAAAATATTTAGAAAACTCATTGTTGGACAAATTGCTTTTTAGGAGAAGCATTTCAGAACAATTTTCACTTGAGCGACGCCATGGGTTAATCTTAAGATAATGACAAAGATCGCAATATTAATGAAAGGTCACTAATTCTAAAATTTTTTGACAACTCTCGGCATTTCATTCATCTTAATATTCCTGAGAAATTATATTTCCCTTTATTATAACGTTTCCACAGTCGTATCTTCGGAGGATACAGCGATGAACGATAGGATGAGTTACAGGCGGCTGATCTCTTATCAGAGAATGGAAAGGTTTAGGAGTAAGCGAAATCCTGTAAAATACTGGTCGAAGGTGTCAGATCAGCGTCGCCGGGTTCCTATTCTACGAGAAATGAGAATACCTTTCGGTGAACTGCTTCAGCCGTAAACAAACCCAAATTGCAAGACCTTTCCAACTGGGCGAGGCCTCTATTCGATTCCTTGAGATTCCAAAATGATTTCTTCTTTCACTCGCTCTTCACTCACGATCCAACCGCTTCAGAAACTTCCTTTCGCCTGAAAAGCTTCCAAAACGTTTTCCCTCATCCATGATTTCCTTCCAATCTGCAAATCACGAAGTGCCGTCTTAAATTTTGACTGCATTAATTGGCCTTTGAAGCAGCGACAAATCTTACCCCCAGCCAATTACCGTACATTCTCTGCCGAACGCAATGGTTAAAAGTTGCATTTCACTTCCTCCCCGCTGAGGCTGCCACCCATTTCTCATTCATCGTATTTCACTCCGAATTTCATCGCTTTATCATTTGCAGAAATCAAGAACTAGGAGTTGTTTTATCTCAAGCTACTCAGCTCCAAACTCTTGTGACCCTGAAGCCTAAACGTCTGAATTTTTCAGTATCGCTTTTCTGTTCATGTTAACAGTTAACCAATTTCCCATTATACCGACAAACCGATGTATTATTCTTATTGATATATCTGTACAGGGATCATCCTCAAATGATTTAGTTCTCAAGGGAGGGAGGTGATCTGGGAATAGTTTCATAAAAGTGTTTCCTTATGGCAGGGGAGTATATTGAAATTTAGAATTAGTGTCATTTGTGAAGATATTTTATTTTATTTGATTGCTCGTAGTGAATTTGTATTTTTCCCCTGTCTCTTTTGCATCATTTTTATCTATTCTCTGTTTGTCTTTCATAATTCCTTTTATTCTCCTTCTTCACAACTTATAGTTTTTTATCTGTAGGTTTCGCAGGTTTTACACTTCCTGTGAGTGTTTTCCTGCAGTGGAAATTTTTTCCTGAGCCCTCAGCTTAGGTTTTTTTAAAAATCCACATATTAGTTTTCTTCGTGTACTTTTGCAAACTATCTCTTTCTATCTGTTTCGCATATGACGATGGGTTAGGTTTAAGAAGAGACTTTCTAGTCTCAATCTCGCCCCAATAAAGGCCATTTATTATTATTATTATATGAAACAAAATATGTTGTCATAAATAATTAAGAGTTTGTCTATGTAAACACTGAAACACGCTGAAAGGCAAGCCGCTTTTCGTTGTGCGGCAGGGGGTGCAAGCACCATGACTCTCTTTTCCTAATCAGTTACTTTCGCTTTTCGTTCGCGGAATAAAGCGAATTCTTGAATTGTTTCGTGCTAGCATCAATTTCCCTGATCTCCCTAGGATTAGCATAAGGGTCTATATAACGGGGAGGTCGTATTGGTTACTTCTGAGAACGTTCTTTCTCTGAACTTATTTAGTAAATTTATCCTTTGTATAAATCTTCTGTTTTCTAAAAATATTCCCATCCCATTTTCGACTTGAAAAATACGAATATGTTTCTGAACGTTACTCTTATCTGTCTTTGCTAAAATTAGAACTGCTTTGGAAGCAACATATATTATCGACAACATATAAATTCTTAACCACGAGGTCTCCTCAGTTAATTCATACCCTATTTGTTTAACTTACCGGCCGTGGTGGCGGAGTGCTTAATGTGCTAGCGCGTTAACGCTCCAACCTCACGGTCCCGGGTTCGAATCCCGGCTAATCGGATTTTTCCGTTTAGGGAATGGTTGTCTGTGTATGTTGTGTGTGTGTGTGTGTGTGTGTTTGATATTAATAAAATAAAATACAAAAAAAAGGAATAAAATTAAGAAAAGGGTTTAATTGGAGGAATAGCCTTCCTAGGCTAAAATTCGCCCTAAAGAAATAAGACGGCATTATTATTATTATTATTATTATTATTATTATTATTATTATTTGTGTCTCTAGATGCCATTTATGATCGCAATACGAGAGGATGTAAGAAATTGCTGATATATCTGTAAAGAATTAAATTCTCTTAATTAAAAAAAAAATCGTTCAAAAATGCACACCAATCACTACACTATCACTGCACTAAACTTTGGTCCACTAAGTGATGGCCCCTTGCAAATGGGAAACTCTTTCTATCCTCTTTGTGCTCTTGTCCCGTTTTTGACCCATGCTTATATAATTCCTGATGTTATCCATCTACTGTTATTTATGATTTTCTATGATGTTTATGACCAGAACCAAAAATTAATTTACACTCCCATCTCATATCATCTTTAAAAATTTTGACCTGGTTTTATGGACAAAGTATTTTAATTTTATAAGTTATTATTGACGAAACTGCTTATACTAGTGAACCCTTTAATATTCAGTACTCTATTGCCATTATAGTTTTGTAGCTATTTTTCTTGTTACCTTATTAATTTCTTTCCGCTATGTCTTTCATTGTTATGCAAACATTTATATTGAGTTATGCACATGAATATGTGTCTATATTGTCTTGTTTGCCTTTCAAATCTCTCTTAACCTGATTTTCCCTTAGGAATTTACTTAAGTATTTGTAGATTACGCAGGTTTTTCACATCCCATTCTTGCGGGTGTTTACTTTCTTCTGTGTATATGTTTTCCTAAGCTAAACCTAAACCCGCAATGTAGTTTTCCTCAAGCAAACTCTTTCTTTAAATTTTATATAACGAAGGGTTAGATGCAAGATTGGACTTAAAAGTCTCTATCTCGCCATTATAATAGACGTTCATTATTATTATTGTTATCACCCCGCGCCCTGAATCATCTGAGTAACACTCACTATTTTATCGTAGCATTTCCTTACATATCGTATCGCCTATCGTTGTACCTTTTATAATTCCGAATATGACACTTGTCAGCAAGGTCCCATACCATGTTCAAAGAAATTGCCGCGGTGGCAGCCACCTGCCACCGCTCTCATAGCCGTGGCAAACTCGGGTGTGCGGTAGTGTGGAGGGGGAATCTGAGTCGCGGCACGGCTGCCGAAGACGAAGGTGTTGTGGTAGCGGTAGGAGCAGCGGACGGTTCGGAGACAGAAATGGTCAAACGTAGCACGGTCAAATGGGGCTTTTATTATTGAAACCAATAACTCGAAAAACTACAAAATTTACTTAATATTTGTTTTCATGCATATGCTTTATACAAGAGTAGTATGACAATATTTACAAAGCTCCCAGGAAGGGTTACTTCCACTTCCTTCCGAGGCCGAAACCCTTTTTGCCATGGTGCTATTCGACTAGAAAAGACTGAATGACTGCAAAGGCCTAGTCTAGCGCGAAAGAGAAGGTTTTCTCTCTCACTCCCGCATAAGCGTCGCGTCGAACCAAGGTCGTGGTAGCGAGTGAGGGAATCAACTCGTAGGGGTTGAGGTAGCGGCAGGGGAGATAGGTTGCCACTGGCCGAGTCCCGTGGCATTCCGTGGCGCCACAGCCATTATGGCAGTGTTTGTGCATGCCTGTCGCATACACTACATGTATACTCAAGGTGATGCCTAACTAACGCTAAGTAACATCGCTCGCTAACTTTTTCTTCGCTCCAACCGACTATTCTCTTAACAAAGCCAAGTTTCTGAGGTGCTTCTCCACACATACTCCGGATGGGAGTACTCCATGATAAATTATTCGTGAGAGTTATTCTAAGATAATACACTGATTCTATTACCGTTAAGTATACCCTACGGAGGCAGTACGAATAATCATTTGCAATAGATTTCTTTAGAAGAAGTTAACTACTGAACACTTGTCTGCACTTAGCTCTAATTGGCAATCATCTCACCATTTCTCAATTCTATCCAAGTCGTTCGACTGGGCTATTCCATCCTCTGTATTCTAAATTGTACTGCTAGATCTTGTCTACCGCAGCTGGAGATTTTCCCATTAAAAGTCTACACATGAATAAGCGTGATTTCATTTTATTACCTTTTATTATCCCTGCTAGGACCCAGAGATTTTTTTAGGAAATGTATATTTATCTATGTTATTATATCTCAGCGTTTTCCGTTTTAGTGTATTTGCGGATCCCTTGCAGCACGAAAAACGTTGTTGAAGCCAAAGTCATCTTGTTTGAAAGGTAAAAATTAAATCGCACACATAATTAAAGCCTTACGAGACCATGTGACAGCTTTGTGACATGAGGAGGGGGTCATTCGACTCCAATTTGTGACGGACGTAGGGGAGGGGAAGGGAGTGGAGGGGGGAATGAGGGGAGGGGAGGCGGGGGCGGAGGGGAGGGGAGGGGGACGGAAATCCTAAAAATGCCGTGACGTAATTCAACGGTGGTCCCAAAATGATCCCATTTAATTATGTATATCACTATTTGAAACTTCTTCGCTTTGTGTTTTGCAAGTGATCGCATGTGGTTTTAGTGAATATGAGAAGTTACTATGTAGTAAGTTATTATTATTATTTCATAAACTACAAATAGACTGTGAGCCAAATGGCAGTTTTTCTACATCCAGGCAATTTTTCTAAATATTCATATACAGCTCATGTAAATACATACATATACATATGACGTATAAATTGCTATTTCTGGATTTTTCGGGGTTCATGACAGGCCCTCTCGGTTACCGTAGCAGTCCCAGGGTAAAACCCCACCGTTCATAACCCTGCCAAGCAATCCCTTACTTCCTCCAGAAATTCTACATTACTAAAATCCCCTTACATTCTATAATACCCTTATCTACTACAATACATTAAAACATTTCTTTTTAAAAGATTTTGTATTTTTAGGCAAGGGGCTTGAGAGCGATCCAAGTAACTTATTCCATTCTGAAATGGCTCTGTTAAGAAAAGAATATTTCGCGATGGCCGTTTTTTGCTGCCAAGGCTTAATTTAAAATCATGGCTATCTTTTTCGCAGAATTCTGGTTTCTCCATAGCATTTTTAAATGCTTCCCAACCACTTCTACCTGAAATTATGTTGTAAATACAACCTAGTCGATTTATTTTTCTCTTTTCTCTAACGTTTCCCACCCAAGAGTCTTTAACATTTCTGTGACGCTGTCCGTTCTTCTAAATCTGCCCATTACAGCTGCTTTCCTTCGTACGTTTTCTATTTTCTTTGATCGACAACATTGATATGGATCCCACACGGTTGTCACGTATTCAAGAATCGGTCTTACAAGAGATGTATATCCCCTTTCTATTTGCTTCCCTGCTACTGCCCGTTAAATTCCTCATCACGTAATGCAACATTTTAAATGCCTTCGCTACAATTAAATGGACGTGTATTTCCCAATTGAGATTTTTATCAAACGAGACTCCTAAGTATTTGCAATGATCGGAATTTTTTATTTTTTCATCGTTCAGACGATAATTGTGTAAAAAAGGCGACCTCTTATTTGTAAAGGCGACGTACCAACTCTTGCAAGTATTAATACTCATACTATTCTTTTCTGCTCATTCTTATATCGAAATTAATTCTCGATGCAGTATTTCCCTATCTTCGTTGTTCCTAATCCTTCTGTATGGTATGCAGTCGTCTGCAAACAAACGGATATTTGATTTGATATTCGATGGAAGATCGTTCACGTAGACGAGAAAAAGTAAAGGTTCTATAACACTTCCTTGAGGAACTCCGGATGTTACTTCTATATCGTCAGAATATATCCCACTGATTCTAACCTTTTGCGTTCTATCACTAAGAAAATTTCTGACCCAACTGACTACTCTTCGATGGATATTTAGTTTCTCCAATTTAGCCATGACTATGCCATGCGGGACTTTATCAAATACTTTTGCAAAATGTATTTTGACTGCATCACTTGTATCTCTATTGTTTATCGCCTCGAATATATCTTGATAAAGGCCCAACAATTGTGTTTCACATGAATATCCTTTCCTAAATCCATTCTGAAAATGGCTAATATTATTATTACCTATAGATAAAACTTTTAGGATATGATTTTAACAATTTCGCAACACATATATTAACATTGAGTAAACAATCACCAGTGCGCTATTTATGGAAGGAAGGTTTATTTCATTAACTGTTATGTTTCATGCAAGATACTTTCCCTCGCTGTGCAATCACCGCAGTTAATATGAAACTTAAGAGATAAAATGGAAAGCAAAAATTATTAAAAAAAACAAAAGTTAATTTCAATATTATGTTAGTTGTGGAGGTTGTCACCACGAATGAGAGTAGTATTTATTATTTTCTCTAGCAATAAACAATTATTCGGAAGTACGCAGGGTGTTTCAAAAAGGACTTTACTACTTTGAAAATTCATATGTATTTATTCAGAGAATCTACAGAAGTGATTGTAGTGTCAATTTGTAGGGAAACACACCAAGTTTAGACTCGCGTAGTTCACTAGTGCCGAATCACATTCATATTACATCAAAATTTATATGACGTATCAACATTGTAAAGTCCTTTTTGAAACGCCTTACATTGCAATAGATCCATTTCATACACCATTATCATATGATTGTGTAGATCTTATCTTGATTGTTCATCCTTGATATCGAAATGACTGCATTTTATCATTTTGAAAGCGTGAAAGGAGACCAAACTCACTCCTATCGGAAGATTTTAAAGGTGAAGCAGATGCCCCCTGAATTCGTCCCCGGATTAGACCCTATTTACGAGCCATAAAAGATGCATTTAAGGATCTAAGCGATCCCATCCGCACCTTCGCCCGTGATTCGCACGCCGCCGCTTCGGATCGATATACGACCGAATCGATGCTCCACCGCCGCTGTTCCACATATTCTTATTGAGTGATTCCGAATGCATTTCTTTACGGCTTCAAGCGCCTCCCAGAGAGACTCAGGATTCCTTCTGCAATTCCCTAGCAAGGTTTTCCTAAGGGGCAACTCTTGTCGGTATGACATCAACCACTGGAGCATAAGCGTACGAAGAATGTTACAAGTGCATAAATGGTAATACGCAAATATTAGAAGGAATGAGGCAGCTGATGAAAAATTTAAAGATGATCAGGCAGCCTCTCGATCAAAGCCAACCAACTTCGAATGGAAACGACAAAAAAATAACACATAGTATATATATCACAGGAAAGAAAATGTAGTTTTGCGATGCAGAAATCATGGTGATTATGGTAGGTAGAGAAAAGATTGATTGATTCTATGAAGAAACGAAAACCTGAATGAGAGAAGAAAAGACATAGATCCGTTGAAACAGCAATAGGATAAATATAAATAAATTAAATGAATCATCGAAGTAGAAGCCTGTGTTGACCAGTGGTATTCGTAGTATCATGACATTCATATGTCTCCCATGATCATTGAATCGAGTCTACTCTATAGATATCTATTTATTTATTTATTACATGTAGCAACAGATGGGCTGCTAGCCTGGTGGCAGCTTTTTATACCTACATACATATATTCCAGTGATAAACATAATTAACATAAAATAAATACTTGATAAACATACAATTCCCACAGAATGATTTCATACATATATTATATTTAAATAACAACTTAATAACGAAATCCTAATAAAATTTATAACTGTTTTACTGTTTTATCGGGGTTCATGACAGGCCTTCCCGGCTACCGTAGCGGTCACCCTACCGTACATCACCCTGTCAAGCAATCCCTTACTTTTCCAGGTGTCCCTAAATTACTACAACACATTACACATCATTACAGAACAGTATATATACAAACAGGATAAAGTCGCGCTTTTAAAACCAGCATATTCTAGATTTAACATTATCTTAACCAAAAGATCCCAAACCCCTTTCTTACAATGCATTTTTATAACATTTTAAAACATCTAAGTTTAAAATCTTTAATAGATTTAGGTAAGGGCTTGAAGGCCTCTTCAGGTAACATGTTCCATTCCCTTACTCCCCTATTAAGAAATGAGTATTTAGCCACATCTGTCCTATGTTTTCCTAATTTTAACTTCTCATTATGATCGCCGCGCTCAAAATATATATCTATCTATAGAGATTCGGTGACTAAATCCAATGGGATGAAAAGGACGAATAGTGCAGATTGACTTCGATTCACTTGTCTCCGAAACGAATGCACGATCTTCAATCGATCAATCGCAAAAAAAGAAAATATCGAAATAGAAGGAGGAATCACTTATGTATCAAACGGATTAAATCCCAGCTGCTCAATTTAATTTGAACAATATATTGAACGGAATATCGATTCGTTGCGTTAAAATTAGGGGTGGAAAGCTTTGTTGACAGGTGAAGCCGACAGCCTTGCAAATGGAGAAAAGTAATCGAAGCCAGGAGAGAGAAATAGGGTGCTCATCACTTCCGCAATTTCAATTTTTATCGATAATATCGATCGAAAGCTCTCTTCGCTCTTTTAAAAACATTCGGTCGTTGAACTGAACGGCAATCCCATTGGACGGCATCCGTGTTCTGCGTATTGAAGTTGGATTACAGGAAATTCCGTCATTTTGAAAGAGTGGAGCAAATTCGATTCGTAAATAGAAAAGGGATGGTTACGAATGCGTGTTTGGGGTTTTAAGGACAGTGTAAATCCAAAAAAACTCGGCTGCGTGTGGTGAGCCATATCCAAAAACAAAGAACACACAATCTTAGAGGAATAACAAGGAATGTATTACACATTGAAAGCAAAAAACGTGTGAAAATAAAATTATGGAGCAACGCAAATAGGTAATACAAATACAAACCAGTGGTAATTGAGCCTCTTAGGTTTGAGTTCATATACGTAATTGTTTTCTTCTTTCCTTGTTATGCCTATCGGTGGAGGAGATATTAGCCTCCTTCGGAGCTAAACCTATGGTTGTGTTCAAGTGCATGATTCTTCAACAGAACGAATTTGACCAACGGACGAAGTTATTCATGGATATTGCGACTATTATGCTTGCAGTCTACAAAAAATGCGATGGAAAAAGAAGTGAGTAAAATATATGTTAAATTGAACGGAGCATAACTAGTACAGTATTTATAATTATAAAAAGGGCTCGTGAAAATTGCTGTAATGAAAGCGTTTTCAAGAAAAATAGTCATTTTTTTTATTGGTGGTATGAATAAGATTTTTATGGAAATGCAGCACAGATTGAAACTTCTTCGAAAGTGCAATGATAGGCGAGAAGTTAAACAGCAGAGGGAACTCATGTCGTTTGAATAGATGTAGGAAAGAATATGTAAAATACACGTTAGAATGAGGTAAGGATGGCGGTGCGTTTCTTTAGCATCGCTCGAGCGAATGAAAGACAATTCAACCGAAACAATGGTGGCCTTCAAATGGTAAATCCAAATTTCGATTCGGGTGCCGGCCATGTCAGACTTTCACCTTCGTTTATCTTTATGTTTATAAAAGAAGAATTCATAATCATTCAGTCTCTCAATTTGCTCACAAACAAACGCCTTCTTTCATTTCTTGCGCAGGATATTTTGTCGAAATCTTAAAAACGCGTGCAAACGTCGAGAGAGTCTGGCACTTTCATTCTTCCACTCAACACTCTTTATCCTCAGACGGTTGCTTCGATATGAGACCGAGGGTTTTATACGGTCTCTCCTTCTTCGTAAAGTGGAGAAAGGCGAAAGGGAAAAGGAGAGAGTGTTTTTCCTTGCGGAGTGATCTCTTATCACGGACAAAAACAGGAAAGGTATTGTCACTTTATTTGAAAAAAAACAGATAAATGAGGATCAAAGAAATTGATGCTTGCGCAGTATGTAATGCATTGCCTTCGATTGCATTCGAAGATGTCTGAAGGTACTTCCAAAAGAATTTTTGCAGCTTTTGATGGTTTGATGAGGAATGTGAAGAACGGTAATGAGTATGCGTCGAAAATTGCGGTCTGATTAAAAGGTTTTTGGTTGCCATGGAAAGAGGACAACTTCTACAAGAACAGATGAAGTGCCAAGTGAAAGAGAGAAATTAACTGTTTTTGCTCTCCAGATTTTCCTCTTGTGAGCGGAAGGAAAGGCATGTCAACCGTAGGAAACAAAGAATAACAGTAAGGAAAAGATGCAGTCGATTCGATTTTGAAATATTTAGATAGATATTCTTAATGGAGACTTATCGTGGCTGTTATTTTTGTATTTTTACTATGGATTTATTGTAAAAGCAACACGAATTAAACACAAGTGAAATGGCATATTAAGTAGAATTCATTAAAATGAAACAAAAGTAACTGTTTTAGTCCTCAAGAGTTTATCTTTTTCAAGAAAAACAAATGGAAAGATCAATTATTATGATAATATCTTAAATAAATTTATTTGCGAAGACTTACAGAAAGTTATTTTTCAGAGACAACCTCAAAATCCGTCAAAAATATGAGCTTTGTGCTGTCGAAGGGAATTTGGATCGTTAGGGAAATGAATTGGGGAGTGTAGCGAGCGGTAGTAGACGAAATGACTTGATCTATAGGCAGAGAAGTAAGTGAGAAGGGATTATTAACAAGGAAAGTGATTGAGGATGATAAAGAAGACATTCCGGGAGTACATTTAGGTTGGAATCAGATGTGACTTGGAGTGGAAAGGACTTCAAATTGAGAGCAGAACATTGACACGGGATAGCGCCGTAATGACGGAGCTGAAGATTGGATTGCTAGAAAGGGTAAATGGGGAGTGAATGAATGCGGATGAAAGGAAAATGAATGCCAAATGGGGCTAGGAAACAGCGCAGGAAAATAAATAGAAAACTCGTCATTTCCTAGAAATGATGAGTTCCTGAAGAGAGCAAGAAATGCAAGTGCTGTGAAGTCGAGAAGAAATCATCGTTCATCTCTCAATTTTACAGAGAAATTTGCTATTCAAATTTAGACAGAAAGATAGATACAGTGAGAAATCACAGACTCTATGAGAGATACGTTTAAGCAACAACAATGTTTTCAATTAAAATCAAAGGTTTATTTACTTCAGCCTTACTTTAAATGATTGACGAGGATTTTCCTGTAAAAAGATCACAGATTGGAGGAAAAGAAATGAAAATAAGTAATGAAAAATATTCAATCCAAATGACGTTGTCACAAATATTTTGAAGATAGATACAATACAGCATTATGTATTAAAATATACGTTCTCACTAATTTTTATATTTTAATAATAACAAAGCCGGCCTCCTAGGTGTTGACAGATTTACTCTTTTCGAATAAATTATGTTATTAGCATTACGTTATTAGTATTACATATTCCACCATCTCATACCTTTCCAAATAATTTGTAATACCTTTCTATTTCACTTCTGATGCTAGAGTTCTCTCGCCTACATCATTGAAAGATGTAATTCAATTTTCGACAATTCATTTTGCTTCCCTAATACCTTTTCTTCCTTATTTTCTACAAACATGAATGGTATTCGTACCAAGTTCTACTATCTTTAGTTATATTTCCACTAGAGGGCTATTTTTTCCTTTGCAATTACGTCTAAATAGGAGTTTTCTTTTGTTTTGTATTTTTCACGGTCAATTTCGTCAAAGTGAGTCGCGTGTAGTGCTTTAAGAGAGGAACATCGCCACAGGACTTCGACGGCAGAAACAGTGAGTCATACGCTGACCATCCTTGAATTATTTTGGAATTCCTTGAATACATCCAACTTAACTAACACTTTGTTTGTCAATCTTACGACGATTTGTGTATAAAGTGAGAGAAAGCAATCCCACCTTATGGTATGAATTCAGTAGTTTGTGAAGACATAATTTTCAAAAAATAATCTTCTGGATAATTACTTAAGTAGAGTAATTGAATAGAACCAAGGGAACTATACTTTCTCCTAGATTACCTAGTTTCTTTCCTTGTATGTATTTCCACAATATTTCGCCTTGTTTGGTAAGATTCAATGGTAATTAATAATAAGAAATAGACTTTTTTCGAATAATCGAACAACTGCTCATACCACCTCCAAAGCGGTCCCGGCTTCGATTCCCGATGGGAGCCCATATGCGCCAAATGGCAGAAGATGTCGAAGCAGTTTCAACAATACTATTGCTTCTACTGGAATAAAAAGGAATCACTTAAAGTTTTCGTACATTTCTTTAAATGTTGGCCACGTAATTATATCTTCGTTGACAGGCAATTCTTCCTTTCGGATCCTCTTTGATTTCCGACAACTTTGCCATTCTTTTGTGCTTCGATCCTATGTTTTAAATTGGATCTTGGGATCACCTACTTCGTTTTTATTTTCCCACTGTAAATCCCTTAAATTAAATCCATTAATTTCAACACCAGAAGATGGACTTAAACCTTTTCTGTCCTTGAAGAAAGAGTTTGAAATGAATGAATCGGATCATTAGTTGAAATGCCATTGTCCCTCGCCTACCGTTTTAGATGAGCCTCAGGCCAATTTCAAAGCGAACCTTTTGCTGCGTATACCTTTTGCTCGGAAACTCAAATATTTATCAGAAGTTGAGAATCACTGTCTTTCATTAGCTTTACAGTCCAGGAATTTCGTACCAGACATTCCTACCTTATCATTCCTAGCTTTTCCATTTCACGGCAGAGATTTATGCAGCAGTATCAAAATAAAGGAAATCTTTCTTTACATTACTTGCATGAATTATTCAGTATTCGCGTGAATGATGATTTTCTGATGATAATGCTTTCCTTTTGACTGATTTGCAGCGCGTTCACGAATCATGTTGTGAATTTCCTTGTTCTTATATGATTGCATGGCATGTTCTTGTTCGATTCCCATAAGGGTGGCAGGAAAGACATAATTAGAACCAAAGTCTAACTATATCATCTTTGATAATCATTACCATAATCATCAGCCGACCCATTACATCATAGAAGTTGTAATTTCGATAGAATAATGCTCAGCAAAATGTTTACCCAAAAAATATTAAGACCTTTCATATAATGAATTTTCGTCTGGCTTTGTTTTGCTTTGCGTCAGTGGTCGCAACGCTGTATTTAACTCGACCTTCTTTTGAGGATAACTTCTCTACCAATGACGTTTCAATTAATTAATTCAGCGGTTATGCAAATGATTTTTCCATAAAGGATATGCACGGTCAGTAATATTTATTGAATAAATGTAGCCAAATATGCTAGGTTAAATGGTATTTTTATCAATTAAAATACAAAATAGAAATGATCATTTCAGAAATATTGTCTTCCATAGAATTAATCTACAAAAGTCGGTGCAATGTAATGAAAAGGATTCATTCTAGTTTTTTGCTGTATAGACATCTTTATCCTTCAAAAAAGGATAAAAAGTAATATCTTTAACATAAAATAGTGTGTGGGTGTGTATGTATGTATATATGTTCAAGGTAATTGTTGAGTCCCCAGCACGTCAAAAATTCATGAACTTTTGCCTCAGATGGGCAGTAGCTTCACTAGCTACCTATTTCTGAAATTAACGCATTCATTGATATGAGTAATAGAATAATTTTTAGTCCAATCCCGTTTCAAAAAGCATTATCATCGAAAAATGATTTTTGATATGCTGATTGAGGGTACAATACTAATGCCAATGATAAAAATCTGATGTGGCCAGCACATGACTTTCTCCATATAAAAGATGTAAATACTTATCTACGACAGTAATTTCGAACTCTAAACATTATAAATAATGTTGTTCGGGGCATGCTGGATGAAAAACGATGAAACTGGCCTTTCGCCAATAGAGCCCAGAGCGCCCACAAAGTACATAATCAGCAACTTCCGGTTTATCAGTATTTCAGGAATAACTCCTAAACAATCAGTGATACGAAAATATGTTTCATACAAAAGTTATAGTAAATATTATTTTCTAAAACATTTATAATTAATAGTATATACCTAAATATCATATTTATGGAGATATTTTGAAAACCGGAAATGAGCTTTGAAGAATGAAGCTCAACTTCCGGTTAACCGATTTACTCCAAAAACTAATCAACTCTTAAGACTGTAATAGAAGTACTACATATGAAATTTGGTGTTGATCCGCCAAATAGTTTTCATGTTAGAGCGCCCACAAAGTACATAATCATCTTCTTCCGGTTTATCAGTGTTTCACGAATAACTCCTAATCAACCGGTGATACAAAAATATGTTAAATACAAAAGTTATAGTAAATTACATTATCTAAAACTTTTATAAGTAATACAATATACGTATATATCATATTTATGGAGATATTTTGAAAACCGGAAATGAGCTTTAATGAATAAAGCTCGACTTCCGGTCGACCGATTTACTCCAAAAACTAATCAACTCTGACAGCAGACACCACAGTACTATATATGAAGTTTGGTGTTGATACAACCAATAGTTTTCACGTTAGAGCGTCCACTATCACACACACACATACACACACACACACACACACACACACATACACACAGACATCATTCCGAAAATGGTCAAAACGTGTTCTAGGAACCCCAAAACATGTATTTCCGTTGAAATCTCGAAGTCGATTTTTTTCATGAAAACAATACTTTCTCTATACTTCGTATATGGAGAAAGTAAAAATATCAAAGTATAGGGTTTATAGCAATTTGTCTCAAAAAAGTTCTTTACCATTTCAGTTTGTGTTGAAATGAATCTGCCGAAAGTTTTTATTCGACTTCTGACTCCAAACATAGCTGAGTATCACTGCACCTTCTATGCATTTATCCAAATGCCTTCCTGTTTTATTAAAGGCGCTACATGATGCGTTCCAGCGAATTTAGTAGAAGGAAGCGAAAGAAAGAGGAAATTTCCGATTTCATCTGCTGAGCTCTCATTAGCATTCAGAGTGCCTCCGTGCGAGTGGGTCGGAATCCATCTTGATCCGGAGATATCACGTGATCTAGCCACGTGCACTCCGCAGAATAATTAATGCTTTCTCTGAAAATAAATGCGGGAGAATTTGGAGCCGAAGGAGGAGACGCATCTCAAGGGGAATCCAATATTAAGCAAAAAAGACGTCATTATCGGATTTGTTAATTTCACCACACCACAGCTCTTTCGAAACCAAAGGACAACCGTTCAACGGAAGAGACAAAAGCAGAACAGAAATATCCTTTCGTTAGATTGTCTGAAGAATCCCACCGAAGAGGACTTTGATCTGCAGGCTGATAGATCTCTGTTGTCCTTATTGATTGAATTGATTGAATTATCACTAACCTCGAGTTTTCTACTTTTACTTTAATTCTTTGTAAACCTGAGATTTTATAAAATAAAATTCACAGTCTCTGGCGATGTCTTGTGGAAATGCGACATGATGAAGAAGAACAATATGTACTTTTTCCACTGTATTTTTATTAAAAACCATAAAAAGAAACAAAACACGGCTAGTTTCAGAGATGGATCTCCATCATCAAGTGATCTAGCAAAAACATAAAGCATAATATATACGGAAAATATATGGAAAAAGTACAATTGTTATATATGGAAAAAGTACAAATTGTTCCACTTCATCCTTAGATTTTATACCATAATGTAGTAACAAAATATTTATATAATTAATAATAACGTTAAATAATTAAGACATGAGTCTTCAATTGATTGGGTGAGCCTTTACTCAGAAAGTATCCGACGCAGGAGCAAATATTTTTGAGATGTCGGATTGGGTACTGTCGAATGGATGAGCCGGGAATGCCCGTTCCGGAAATTTTGCGCATCAAACAAGAAAGACACGCAGTTCTCTCTGATCGTAAAAAGTGAAAGAGCGTTTCTAGGGGAAGTCGTAAACAGACAGCACATGAAGAAAATACGATAGAAATGGTGAAAAGATTCGTAACTGTCATAAAAGAAGAGAATAACGACAAGAAAGGATGTTAACCTCGAGGAAATTATTATCTGAGATTAGTTTCAATTTTATAAAAGTTTCAATCGAGTAAATTGCGCGGCGTCCATTCTCGAAAAACTCGGAAACTCCGAATTACATTTTGGCAAATAGAATCCTCGTACGATGCTCAGATTGATTCTCGAGAAGTGTTCATTTCTGTTGGCTGGCAACTTGTTTGTGCAAGAGGATGCGACATCTGCGATGATTCCAGCAAACGTTTGCACTACGCACTCAAACACATTCAGAGGCACTGATAACTCGAGCAGCCTTAAAGAGGGTTCAGTCAAGAGTCGTCAGGTTTTTGTAAAAGCTCCGCTGCAAAGAAGTTTGAGGGGAAATTTTGCGGTGATCCTTTTGGATATTTAATCTAAGAAGGCGGAACTACTTCATTTTTACTAAAAATACGAAAGATAGTCACAATCTTGATCAAAATTTTATGCGGCACGATATGAATCGTGGTTATAAAAATTCACAGAATACTGACTCAAACATTCATTCATTATTATTATCCCTCTTGTCTTTTCAATTACGGACCAAAATAATATTATTCGTGGCATTATTATACGGCGCTAGGGTATGATTTTGGTGAAGAATGTTTCCTTACAACTCTTTGCAATTATTTTAATAGGTTAATTCACAAATCTAGCTGTATAATCTCACTGTAGAAATTATAACAAACAACTTCATGGATACAAATTCCAGAATAGAACTAACGGCTTTCAAACTATAAAACAATAATAAGCGCTCAAAAATTAGTTTTAAGGAACTCTAAAAGTACTGATTGTCTGCCAAGATTAACAGAAGCCATGATTTGTATTATTTAAGAACATTAATTGATAGTTAGATAAATAGGTAGATACTCTTTGGTTAAACGAGATTTCTTCCACCTAAAATAACACGTGATATCCATAAATGCAAAAGTTATTGAAAAAGGAAAAGTGGAAGGTGTAGGAAATGATCTTGTTAATATAAGGTCGTAAATGAAAAAGCTCTCATTGTGGGAAAATGCACTCAAAGAACTGGGGTGAAAAATCACAAAAAAACGGTAAAAACGCTTCAAAAGATGAAAATAAAAGGTATAGGGGAATGAGATACGCATAATTTACAGAGAAATAAAAAATAATAACATACCACTTCATGGTATGACCCAAAAAGAGGAGGTGATAATGTTATAATGATGTCAAATTCTCTTAAGTGGCGGAAGTCACCAAGAAAAAGTTTCACAATATTATATTTTCCAAGGTGAAACGGACTTGAAAAAAGTCTGACGTGGCCGGGAATTCTTGGGATTTTTCCTGGGTGCACGCCCTTTTGTGCAAAGTACCTTAACCCTTTCCTTATACTTTATTTTGTTTAATCCGACCGGACTGGTTTCAACTTTTAATAATGTTGTGGATGATAGCTGTTAATAGTTGAAACCAGTCCGGTCGCATTAGACAAAATCCATTGCGAAACTTTCTTAGTTATTTCCATCATAATGCTGTTTCATTAAGTAACGGGTTCAATTTTAGATTCTCTTAGCTTAGAAATGAGACGAGAAATAGAAATAAGTACGTTACACAAAGTGGTCTCCGACGATAACATCGGGAATCGAGCGGGAAGATCGGGTTAAATCGGGAAACTCAAGTTCCGATTACTCTCACAGATACTCACTTTCTCCAATGCACTGCGTTATACCCAGTTTAAATATATAGACTATCTCCCATTTTAGATAAAGACGCTTCAACCATTTAAAATTAATGGACGAAAAATTATTCCTAGATTTATCGTTAACTTTATCCAGGAAATCAGAACCTAGATTTCAAAAGATAGTATATCCCAGAATTCCTGTTCCGAGTTCCTCGCAAATAGGATTGATTAAGCTAATGAGTCGACTTCCTTTGCGACGATTTCCGACTGCCTGAGGGGACGCACTCTGGGAGTGAATGAGCAGAGGAAGTGATGAGACTTTCATACGAGAACTAATCTGCGAAAAGTTGACTGGGTGCAGTGCAGAGAGAGAGGTATGGGAGTTGCATCGACTGCTGATTTAGTTTTTTTTAGTCTTTTATTTTTACGACCTTTGTTTTTTATTAATGCTTATGACTTCATTCCTCATCACCCGCGATTAATAAGCGAAACGTTCGGTTGATGATATGTTCATACTCGATATCAACACCTTGAGTGAATACATTTCATCATAAATACGTTTTCATGTCAATTATAGGCTTTTCATTGCACATCAGCATTGAAAGTAATTCATTCAATCAATTACTTCCCAATTACGATCAAAATGTACTTTTCAACCTGCGCTTCTGGAATATGGAGTCCGTTTTTTTAATTACTTCTCCCTGGGTTATTCGGAAAGCGTGTATACATACCGAATGAAAGATTTATTATGTCTCATCTCGTATTTATCAATTTAAATTTTATCTGAAAAAAATGCTTTCAGTTTAGATGGTCTGGTTCGACTTTGTTTGGTTTACGAGTATATCGCATGAAGTATATTGCATGAAGATGAAGACCCGAAAATTTCCCTCAAACGATTTGCTTACTGAATGATTAATTTGTAATTATAGCCAAAACATCAGAATATTTAGTCTGCAAATGATTCCCATTATTGTAGAATCCGATCAATAAAATGAAAGTTTACTAGTACATTACTTTTATTTTGGAGCAATGTATTTATTGAAGTCGATTAAAGATGGCAAAATTTGTCGCTTAACAATCAGCCAGAGTGACACTAAGCTCATTGTATACTGTGATTTAGAGTAGATATCTTATTCTCTTATTTTAAATATTAAGTACTTATTAACTCTTCATACATCTTCCCCTATTAATTTCATCAACAAAAATCAATCGTAAATGTTTTGGAAATTTCTCAATTTTGACTTTGAAATCGAGTTTTGTTTCTGAGTTTCCGTAATTAGAATATTTTATCGTTTTCAATACGATATTTTATTGTACATTTGCAATTACTATTCGTAATATAAAAAAAACGTTTTAGCAGTAGAGGTTATGGTCATTTTATTTAGGAATTTGTATAGTATAATTTGGAAAAGGGATCATCCGTGAACGAAATGGATAAAGATGACTTTGTTTGCAAAGGCGTACTCCTTTTTTATTGCTCATAGGGAAATCCTCGGAGTAGAATGGACATGAAAAAAAATGTCTGCCAAAACCCGAATAGAACCCGAATCCACAACTTGCCAGTCGGTTGCTCTATCTATTGAGCAAACAGCTAAATGGATAGAAAAACGGACGGAGAAATAGATCAAGCAAACGATCAAGTTCCCTAAATTCAGTTGCTGCAGCCCAATACTTTTAAAGGAAGCTTAAGAAGATAATTTACCGAGCTATCGTAATCATGAATGCTTTTCAGATTTATATTGGCGGATGATCAAATGAAGCCCATCGAGTTTGCACTTATGGTGTAAAAGGTCAAAACTATAACGTCAGACTAAGAAAACTATCACATTCTCTCTTCAGTTACACTGATGTTCTCAAATAAAAAATTAGTAATAACTGTGTTACATGTAAAAGCATTATTATCTATCTATCATATATTGTTATTATCATGACATGAACACTACAAGTTGATTAAAATCTGGTGGCAGTGGTTAAACATTACATACTATACAAGCATACACTCATACAGTCGTACATGGTCTAGAAATATATGTACAAACGAGTGGTTTTGCGAGTTAAAACCGAAAATATATACTTGAACGAATGCGAAGACTTTCATTTAAACGAAATAGTCCAGTAAACACAATCGCGCTCTCCGAAATAATCGCTCAACATTCCGCTTATTTCTTTATTTTTTCAGCAATTCATATCATCAAACGCCCACCTAACATAAGAACAAAACAGTATTACGAAACTAATTTTTCTCGTTTTACTTCTCAGACTATAGTGCACGTCTAACACGTGATGGCACAATTCACGCGTGAATATAGTAATACAAAACCTTTGTAATTTGTGAAAATTCAATTAATTGTTCTTTATGAACACCCAAAATATTGAAGGTGGATTCCAATGGAACCTTTTATCTTTTCCTTTTACCAGCGACATGGAAAAAGGAAACCCTTCAGTTTCTCCATAAACAAAATCTAATGCGTTACATAATGCATTTGCTCGATGTAATCACATTAACTTTACGTTGCACTTCGAGGTTTGGTTGAGAGCATGGACTGAATTCCCGTCCCAAATACCTAATTTAATTTTTAAAAGAGTATAGTATGTTTTTAAGAATTTTAATGTAGATTTAAGCATTTATTATTATTTTATATTTATAATATTATTTTAGAATTATTTTTTAGCGTCTGAATATTATAAGAAATATGTATTCTTATTTGTACATGCACGCAAATTAGGAGTACGTAAAGGTTCAATTCATCGTTGTAAGAACAATACAAAAAATCACTCATGTTGGACAATTGATAGTATCATTTTGTAGGTGTCATAGATAAGTCACAAGGAATAAAGGCAAATAAAGTTTGTATTCTTGGTTTACAATTATTCTACTGGCGATTTTGGAAGAATATCCTGTTCCAATTCAAGTAAATAATTTATTGATTGAAATTTAACACAAACATGGCTTTCTGTGACTGTAAGTTAACCATAAATATTTTGTAAATCATCGTATATGAAGAAAAATAAGAATAATTTAAATTCTACATGTAGTAAACGAGACATCTAAAGCAAAGTTGAATCACGCTTATAACGAAAACCATTCCTGATAAAAATATGTACATGTATGCATTCCTAAATTTATAGAGGAGATATCTATTATATATAGATGCTTCTCCGGATTCATTCATGTATATACCTAGATAGATAGATAGATAGGATACTAATTCACAGCCTAAACCACAAGCGTGATTTACTTGAAATTTTTACGACGTATTGGCCATAACGTGTAACCGACAGAAAAAATGTGATTTTGAACCTCAGTGTCATAGGTTCGATTCCCGAGGGCCCCAAAGTTCCGATTTTTCCCGTTTAAATGCATTGCTTTGATTTTCGATAATTTTTAAAAAATCCTTCCCGGATAGGTAGAGAATCAAAACTCAAGGAGCCTATATATATGGTCATGATCTATCGAAAACATAAATGCGTTTTACTGAAAATATCCTGAGTTCGATGCTAGGTCGAGGCAAAAATCGGCCGTTTAAAATGCATTGTGGCGATTTTTAAGATTTTTTTTGGACCCTTTCCCGATGGCATGCAAAGTTGAAATTCGGCATGGATTTAGATATCATAAATATATTTCATAATCAAATTTGACACATTCGCTGATGGTCCTTGGTTCGATCCCAGAGATCCATTTACATTACTCAATGCATTTCTTATGGAGATAACAGAAAAAGGTTTTAGGCACTTCCCGGCATGATATCAACTTCAAACATTGTTTGAAATAAGATAAAGTCCTAATAAGTCATACTGTGCATTCACAACTACCAATGTGTCCTGGGTTCGACACCAGGCGTCTCTACAATCAGTAAATTATCCGATTTCTAAGAATTAATTTAAATCCCTTCCCAATAATATTAAAACATGAAATTAGGTATATAGAGAGAGAACATAGATACATTTCAAAAACATGTTTTAAATTTCCTAGATCGTCCTTGGTTCGAATCCAGAGAGCCATTTACATTATTGAAAAGTAGGGCGTCCTTTGAGGCAGTTGGAGCCATTATTACTGCTTGAATTTTCACACATAGTAAGAGATGGTGATTTTCTTTTGTGCTGCATAGTGGGTTCACCAGGAAGGCCTTGGTTCGATGCCAGACGATGAAATTGCAGCGAATTTTAAGAATATTTTCAATCCCGTTTTTTTCTTTTCAGGACCGTCCTGATATGATGCCGATATGAAATTAGTATTGCCAATCTGCTTGCAGTATGCAAGCTACGTTTTACTCGTATTACTTAAATGTTTGTTTGTATGCGTGCATGTTAAACAGTTCTCTCCGTCTAAATCCATGAATAACTAATAGTCTTCAACGAAAAAGTAGCTTCTTCAATTTCAAATAAATATTTCTGTTTATCAAACAGTATTTTAGGTAGAATTTCTTACGGGAAGTTTAAGATATTGTTTTATATTTTGTCGTAAAAGCGCTGCGTCGCTAAGAAAGGCGAGAGATTATATATAACAACGAAAGTGGAGGTGGGCGTAGAACTTTGATACTTATTTTCCAATCTTATCAAAAATGTCTCTTCGATCGTTCCCTCGAGAGATGATGTGAAAAGGTTGATTGAAAATCGTAATTGAGTTGTGAGTTTCGAAGAGTTTGCAATTTGTATAAAGGTGGGTCCTGACACCATTAGAACGACATCATTTCTCTTAAAAATTCTAAAAGTTTTCCCGAGAAAGAATTTTCTTGCCGAAATCCAGGAGCTTATTTAAACATCCGTAACATCCTGAACCTCTTTAATATTCCTCTTTATTTGCCCTTCCACCTCTTCCGTTTTCTTTCTTCCACTCGCTTTAACTCGCATCTTCTTGTTTTCAAATAGAAATCCCATTATTTGCCTACGGATTATGTAAGGTCTCTCTTTATCCACTCAAAGTACTCGGAATGGAATTTAGGATGAAAATGAGGTAATAATTAAATTTATATATTTAAATAAAGGACGAACTCTCATTTACAACAAATGCATCGTCATCGAGTGAGTATTAATTTCAGCTGCTTCATTGATACAGTGCTTATCATATTCTATTTATTTAAATACTTATCAGTAGAAATAAATTCCCCAACCACTCAAATATATGGAAATTAATGGCGAAATCAGTTCCATCTCAACGAGAGATACTGAAAATTAGTAATGATCAGAGGATCTCAATTATTTGATAATTGCACAAAATACTATTTGAATTATTATTTGTTTCGTTATTTTCCCGCTTAAGTACGAGAAGTAGTTGAATTTGCCAGAAGATCGTAAAGGCATAATTTTCTATGTCACTTTTCTTCTTCAACATTTTTATTCGTGCTTTTACTCTCATCTCCTTAATGCTATCCAATATTTTTTGTGAATATTGTTTACGAAGCTATTTTCCTCTAACGTATTCAATAATTTTTTCGTGTCCATAGACTGTTCCATCCTCTCTAAAGAAAAGAAAGAGAATGAATTGTTCATTCTTTTTCCCTTTTTATCTTTTTTTGTTCTAAATACACCTTCTAATCTGACCCTTTATATTTTGGAAACATACTTTATATTTTAAATTTTTCACAGCAAATAATTTCTCTTTTCTTCGAGATGTTAATCCTTTGCTGCATTCCTTCTCAAGATATAGCTTTAACCTGTCGCATATACCTCAACTGCTGCGCATGCGCGTGGATGCGATCGATGTTTCGATTGCGGTTGGCCGCCATGTGCCCGATTCCCCACAACACTAAGAAAGGAAAATTGAAGGAATTTTGCACAAGTCGTCAAAATTGAGAAACCCATTGCCTCTGACAAATGATACACTCAGCTGGAATCGAGTCCATGGGAAAGGGCGGAGGGTCACATAAACCAGGTTATTCTCTTATCGTACACCGCCGGCTGGTGACCATATATACTTTCATCAAAATATTTTCATATAAATCTAAGAAATACTTTCACATCTACGGATGCCAGTTTTCACGTGGAGTAAATAAAAATCTTACATCATTCCAAAGTTTAAGCATATACGACGCGACAGGATGCTAAGAGAGTTTTCACCAAAAACCAAAAACAAAAAGAATATTGTAAATACTTTTTCTAAGGGTTTTAAATTACTATTCTGGGTCATGAACGGTAAAATAAGTTGTTTATGGAATCTTATTAATAAAAAGGAAAAGTAAGTTGGTAAGATTTGCTTCTTAAACAGAGAAGCATTGTGAAAAGTCGAAGTAGATGGAGAATAGCAGTAACAGGTGGACCAGTTCCCATACTTGGGTGTCTGTTGCAATGAGTAGTAAAGAAAGAATGACGATAAATAGGAGTTTCCATTGAATTTATAATACATATGGATAATAATAATGATCTTTGGAAACAGAAAAAAACAAGAAGAGATTTGTTAGCACCTTAGTCAGAAATAGCTGCAGTGCGGATGTTAACCCTAAGAAAGGAACAGATAGTGCTGAAACGTTTAGGATGTAAAAAGGGAAAAATAGGAAAGGCATACTGGAGTTGATGTTAAAAAGGCAAAGAATAAAACGAATACAGAAGATATGGGCATATTATATACTTATAGTAAGAGAAAATGATTGAATGATACCTAGTAAACGCAGATAAATATAAATAATGTACTAATTCGCAAAATAAGAGGAAGAAATAATTATTATAAATTAACATAGTTCGGTGTTAAGATCTTACAGAATTAACTTATAGAAAAGTATATGACCCATCTATGCGTTTATCCATGTTGTTTGAGCAATCTGCATCTGCGATCTCATGGTTATCTCAAATATAATCGTTCCATCGATTCTTTTGGTTTTATTTCGCAATTCACATAATTTGATGACGTAACATAATACAAATATGCGAACGTAACACTAGGATAATTTCGATTGTAGAATAAACTTCACAGAATCAGGCAAAGTATGGTGGAAATCTACAATGGAGAAAATCTTAGAAATTGCAATTTTACTCAAAAATTTACTTTATATGACAAAAACGACAGTGGTCATCATGTGCAGTTGGTGAAAGTACAAATGAAGCTAAGGTTGAATTTGTAATTCGGAGATCGTTTGGGCAAGTGTGAATACAACCTCACGAATACCTTCGACTTACAGACCGTTCCCGTTGCTAAAAGACTTGTGAGTAGTGAGTATACTATGAATTTGTAAGATTATTCTATAAGTTAACTGTAGAAATTGTTTATAGAATGGCCTGTCATACTGTATCTGTAAACGAAAAATAATGCATTTATCTTGAGGCATGGTAATATATCCTTATAAAAATTAGATTTACGAAATAAAAAGTGAAATAGAGTGGAACCATTTAAAAAATTAGGGAATTTGATACGTTATGTAATACCACTGAAAAAATCTAAGATTCCTGGGAGAATTCGATGGATCTTGTATGGGCCCACGCATCCATTTGAATTGCGGAGTGTGAATCTGATGGGAAACAAAACATTTGCCGGCAGACGAAGAGATGACTAGAAGTGTTGGCAATATAAGAAAACAGGCAAATCCATATAATGAAAAAGTGGTGAAATACCATAAGTTGACTTATTATTATTAATATTTCTCGAATATGATACTGGGCCCAATGGACCAAGACCCTTTCCCAAATATAAGATGAGACTTAGAAATCTCAATTATAATGTGTATCAATTAATGTGGCTGTATCCACCTAGAAATTTAATTTTGGGCAAATTATTTTTCTTACATTTTCTAAATATTTTAATTGTTTACTGTAAAATACAGCGGAAAATTTCACAGCGATATCTGTAAATTTGTCTACATTATAGAATTATGAGTAAATGTGGTCCGAGTATTTTTTCTCCGTGTACTGGTGTGTCGCTGCATCCTAATTTGAATTGCTGAAATTCCAGATTTTTATATTTCCTTTACATCTCCATTTTATGCGCTTTTGAAATTACGACTTATAATTAAAATTAGTTGAATTTACTAACAATAAGATAGAATCATTCTAGAAACTTTGAACTCGTTTTTCTCGAAATACTGTCTCTGTAATAGTGGACATCATATTTATTTATTTATTTAATTATAAGGACTAAAAGTAGGCTCTAGGCCAGGTGGTAGTCATCTTTTCTTATGGGAAGAAAATACATTACCCTGCCTGGTATTCACCCCAGTTGAGAGGAAAACCCCCAAAAACCTCCCAAAGGCAGTACATCATATAATTTACAATTACATTCATACAATTAAGCATATAAGTAATTACTTTATACAATAATACAATTAAAAAATATAAAACTAAAAATTACAATATTTTCTATAATATTACAAAGAATTATAACTAGACAAGAGATGATATATGTAAGCAGTAAACAGAATATAGGTAAGAACATTGCTGAATGTATACAAAGGATTTATAAGCTATATACTACGGATTTTCTTTTTCTAAATTGTTTGGAATTTTTCGGCATTGGAATGAGAACAGGTAAAGCATTCCAATCTCTTATTAATGAAGAAGTACTTTGCCAAATCGGATTTCTGTTCTTTTGTTTTTAGTCTATGATCGCCGCGTCCGATATAATTTGGGTTATGAAATCTTGATTGTAGCTCATTCCAACAGCCTTTACAGTTCCACGCGTTGAATATACCCGTTAATCTAAATTTGTTTATTCTAGAAGATAATATCTCAGATACAGCTCGATAAATATTATTCAAATTTTCATACAATACGTAAAATTATAATAAAAGGTCGCTGAAGATCTTGTATTTTAATTATGGATCTCAATTTTTACCAAAAAAAGTTTCTTTACATTTTCCATACTCGAAATTAAATTCGTCACCATTTCGTAAAAAAGATATATTTTGAAATATTGCAGGTGTCAACGACTCCTATATGTTGTTTAAATTAATAATCGATTCCTATTTTTAATCGGATCGATAGTTCGAACAGGAGAATGGCCATGCTAATTATAAATAAGGATAGCCTGCCATCTGACATTTGCTTGACAATAAATTTTCAAATAAAAGAAGCAAGTGACCATACATAAAGACTATCAAATTCTTCACAATTGCAAATGGATATACTTTGGAGTATCAGGTGGATGAAGCTCTTCATGTGGCTAAGTGACGTTTGTGAACTCACATGCAATGATGACTTTCTCGTTTGTGCGAGGTTTGGGTCTCACATTTCGATAATCCGTATCCTACAATAGTTATGAAAATATGAAATTAGGTGAATAGTGGTTCGGGAGAGAATTTTGTTTGAAAATGGAGTCGGGTGAGGAGAGGTGTGCTAAAAGAGATATTTGAGAGGAGAATTGGCTTCCGTTTGACATATGACCACGATCTTTACGACTGAAGTCTTCTGTCGAGCCGTAGTACCTGTTGAATTTTTACATATTATAATCCCTCGTATCACTTAAGATTATTAAAAGAAACTCGATTAAGCTATTTAGGGAAATAAATGAAATTATGCGGAATAGCGTTTGCTATGATGTCAATGAAAACACGTGGCGTATAAACATTCTCGAAGTATGAATATTATCTCTTTCGCTTAAACATAAATCTCGACACCTAGAAAAACACACCTTAGTTCATCCACTATGTTCTTTTTCCATTTTGAGGCAATTTTTTCTAAAAATATGAATATTGTTCCATCATATTTGTTACTTCAAATCAGCGCCCTCTTATACATCTTACAGTGATTAGAACACATTACGTTTTAATTTTAAATATTGATACTAACTGTCTCTAGTTTCAGCAGACTTGATGCAAATCTTACTTGTTGTCCAATCAGCTCTAATAACAACCGGTCATGTCGACCGTATTACACCGTTCCTTCAGCTGCAGCCATCAGACAAATCACTGCGACAAGATAACCCAAGTGACATCAAAGCTCAGAAATTCTAAAACATTTAATACTGACGCTTCGCCGCTTATTTATTGCTTAACTTTTTAAAACTCCAACCGATCTTCAATAGTTTTACTCTTTTAACGCAAATTTATAGCAGGCCGAAACATGTTTTTGAAAATACGGTAATTTGCGAGAGGATGCTTGAGTTTTAATCGATTTTAGTATAATTATCGTAAATCATAATAGCCTGTTTTATTCATCTCTATCAGTTTTTCAGATTGAAATCTAACTTAGCCATCGTTCTTTAGAATACTAATTACATCATTTATGTCGTCAAATCCTTACATGTGAGCTAAGCACGTTATGATCACCTCTTAAAGTTTTATTCTAATTAATTCTAATGAAAACCATATTATTCACTCAAACTATGGATATAAAGGCACAGTTATTAAAACAATCCCGAAGCTGAGAAGAATCTAAATGGCCAATCCCAATTAACAGAATGTATATCAGCGGCCGACCATAAGCAAGCTGTAGAGCAGGTGAAGAATGGGAAATGGAGGTCAAAGTTTTCCTCTCTTGTGCGTATGTATCGGTTAAACGAGGGTTCGAATGGTGAGAGAAATTGAGGGATGGAAAAATGAAGTAGAAAAAAGAGGGAACCCATTCTGAGGCAGAGAGGCGAACTGAGATTCGGATCCTCCATAGAAAGGATTTTGTGTTAGTGACTGAAATGTCGATAGAAACCTACTCCTGTTGGAAATCTGGGAAAGATTCTTTCGTCTTGTCACACTCTTTACAAAAATCAAATGTGAAAGAATCTCTGTCTCTGGATTTCAACACTCCGGAAGGAACATCGGCTTATTAATATTGATATAACATAGATATAATAATAAAATAACATAACATTGATAATAATATATTATAAAATTGATAATAATATAATATAACATTGATAATAATGTAATGTAACATTGATAATAATATGATATAACATTGATAATAATTTAATATAACATTGATAAAATTTTATGTTTCTGGCATGAAATTGCTATAGACGAATCTAGAAAAGATAGAAGCGTAAAATTAATGAGCTGATGTACTAAGCAAATGCAAACAGTCTATGGATTCGACTTGCTTTATTTTAAATAATGTTCGTCGCGTTTTCTCGGAAAGCTGAATTTATACATTTTTGCTTATTGAAGGCAACCATATTCTGTTAAAAATATTCAAACATTAGTACATACATACATCAGTAAAGAAAAACAGTACTTATTTGATATTTCCCTCTCTCTGGTAAATATTATAGGAGATACGTTGTCTGCCATCGATAAGAATCTCAAACGAATTTGTATAAAAGCTAATTCTGTAAATTCATTATTCATAGTTGCCGAAGCCCGGGGATATTTACAATGTGCTAATATTGTAACCATCGAGCACATTTTAGCTAAAATTCTTTCATTATTTGAAAAATATAGGCTTTTTAAAATCAAATTACCACTCAATACATTCACAAATTGGTGCCATGCTTTTAGATTTTGCAAGGAGTTAATGTAGTTTGAAGTACGTTAAAGATAACTCGCATATAGACTATCTTCCTAATTCCCTGGAGGTAGACACGAAAATGTTTTGAAAGGAATATTTTATTTGCTAATGTCACACTCTAAAATTTTTGATCTTCATTTCCGAAATTCGGAGACCGCGGGAATTGTGACAAGCGTCGAGTGGTCTTTCCTCCTTATGTTTGTCTGAGTTGAAATTTAATTATGAATTCTGCGAGAAAATCGCGCTTTCCACGGACGACTTAGTCCTTCGTGGGAAGTTAAATCCCCTTTGGCGAAATTAGATGAAATGCAGGATTATTCACACAGTCCTCTTTCCTCGAATATCCATTCTGTAAAAGCATTTCCTTGTTATTATTATAAATTTTGCTTCAATAGGTCTGGTGGCGACATTGAGTTTCACTATATCATTTATCTAAAATAAAACTTGTAGACTGAAATTTCCTCATATAGAGCGAAATTCAATATATTTAATTTTCCTAAAAGTATAAAGTCGACTCGGATTTCAGTAAAAGATCGCTATTTCTGTGACCACCATCAACTTATAACGAAATCAATAAGAAGTAAGGGCATACATGATAAAACAATACAGTTATGTAAAAGATAAAGTATTAAGAAATAGATACAACACTGGCATGAGAATACATATTTATTGGAAACTTAATACGATCTTAAGTAGTAATTGACTATTGAGGCTACCTTATTGTTCCTGGAACTTGCTAAGCCCCTTCCGTATATGCCACAATCATCTCTTAACCATGCAAAGCAGAACTTAAATCGCACGGAAACGCACAACTCCATCAACTCAATGAGATCGCAAAATTTCTTGGCCTTCTTACCTAAATTTCAGAACATCTCTCCTCCTTATCTTATCCACCATCCAAACGGATGTTTTTTATTGGAATGTGTTCTTTTTTTCATTACTCTATAATTCTCATTGTATTTTCTTTATTGTCTTTTTTCAGTGTTTTAAACCGTTTTTACTTATTTATAATCCAAATACTTAAGGTGCTTTTACCAAGCGAAATTATGTTTATAATTTTTGTATGTTCAGTATGTCTATTATGTTTATATAATTTAACTTGTAATTGACAAAACTAGTTTAAGATAGAACTCTACAACTCAATTCTAAATTAGTTATACTTTTTTGTCAGAATTTTATGTTAATATGTTATATCTTGCTCTTTTTTGTACATTCCAATGACCTTCTTTTTTTCTTGTCTTATATACCTACTTTATCTACTACCATATTTAAATTTATGTTTCTATATGTACGTTTCGCAGGTTTTTCACACCCCCTTCTTTTGAGGGTGTTTTCCTGCAGTGAAAACTTTTTCCTATGCTCTTAGCTTAGGTTTTTAATCGACAAAGTAGTTTTCTTCTCTGTACTTTTGCAATCTATCTATTTCCTTCTGTTCTCACCTGACAAAGGGTTAGGTGTAAGAAGAGACTTGATAGTCTCAATCTCGCCCTGAATAAATTCCTTTATTATTATTATTATTATATCACTCTAGCAGGTTAAAACTCATTAATTTCGTAAATTTTATTATCAAATAGCTGATTTATTTAACAGAGCGGAGTTTACTATCTTGCGTATATAGCAACATATTTCCTTCCATTGTCGAGCAAAGTTCCAGAAGCAAAAACAGATATTCATTGTCACAGGAAATTATATCAGACATAGCAAAGAACAGTCACAAAAGCGCGAGATAACCGAGAGATCTCATTCACTCAAGAATCAAGCGTTACATGAAAGGTACCGAAGAGTATGTCAGCTGTCAACCTGAGGAGCGCGAGCATAAATACAGGAGGGCGTTTACTGTATCACCAACTGAGAAAGAACCAAGGGGAAATCAACCAGGTGAACCGAGCAAAGCTGACCTATATTCTGACAAAGGATCGAATTTTTCAAATTCCTGGAAAGAGAGCAACACGTGCGACAAGCGAATCCGAGCAGAGATGTTGTTCGAGAGATTATAGTCTCACACGGCTCCGAACGTTATTACGGACGTGAATTTCAGATGTGAAATTGTGAATGGATCACACGAGGGAGACCGAGGGCCGACATGCTTAAAACAGAGGCTCAAGGAAAGCGGCGAGAGAAGTATTTGAAGAGACTCATTGAAAGTTATGCTCGCTTGTGTATGTATTTGTATTGGTGTGGCGTTCGTCGCCCGGGTAAACGCTTATTCCGTTGCGAATTATTCAAGAGCACGAAGCGTTGCAGCGCGGAATCGATACGCGTGCGTAGAGGGAAAAAGGGGTTTCAACACGGCAAATAATTAATGGAACGAGGGAAGAGATGCGGAAACAGCGCTGCGGCTGTTGAATCTCTTGCAACAGCACGGGCATGTAAAAACAGGAGTTGTTAATACTTCTCCCCTGATCACCCTTTCGTTCCTTTTATTCTGTCTTCTAAAATTACGAGTCGTCATTCATCAACCCTCACGGCGAATTGGCGTAACTCACGCTCTATCCATCACCATATTTCCATTCAATGTATGATTTCACTTGTTCTAAACTTGTTGAGTACGTTTCCCTTTCTTTATACAGGAATCTCTCTACATATATTGATAATCGCAGGCTCTAGGAAACCTTTTTTAGGCAATCATTAACCTCAAGTATTTGCTGCCATCGATCAAAGTACTCCAAAGAAAGGGCATTTCGACATATTGTTCTATGTATTGTTAGATCTAATATATCTAGGAAATGCCATATTAATGTATTCATTGTACACTCCTGGCCAAAATTAACGCACCTCCCTAGCGATCCTTACGTCTGGTGCTGCGTTAATTTTGGCCAGGACTGTACTACGAAATTACTCATTGTACAGGTCAATTTGTAGATATTAAATATGGAAGCTAAATTTATTTATTTATTCACCTATGTCCTACAACAGCCATCTTTGAAAATTTACTGAGAAAGAACAGGAGAATAATAACCAATGCATGCAAACGAAAAGAGATATCATTATCCTAACTAGAAATTATCAGGAACCTCAGTATAGGCTATAATGCCACATCTACACCACCGAGACGAACTTGATAAATGTTTTCAAGTACCCGACAATTTATTTGTATATTTTTCAACCATAACCACCTTAAATTTTATATTTTTATATTTACAACGTATACCTTTTCTTTACAAATCACATTCTCTTCAATATCTCATGTGAAAGGTTGCATAAACAAAAACTTTTTAAATTCCTTACGATAATTAGGGATTATTCGAAATACTTTGAAGTATTTTCATCTTGTCTTAACTTGTAATTTCTCATTATGATTTCGTGTTATGTATCAACCAAATTCGAAATGCATTTATTCGTTTTTACTTCGAGAATCATAATAAAAGTTGCTCACATAATGAATGCATGAGTATTCGTAAATCCATCGCTCTCTGTTTGCAAAGGAAGTGACCTTTCATAGAAATGAAAAGACGAGAAGTGGATGGCCTTAAATCTTTCTTCGAGGAGGAGAAGAGTGGAAGGGTCCCAAAGGTTATTCTCAAAGACATCTCACTGAGAGATGAAAATGAGTGAGGTTTTCTCTCATTATTTTTAAGGAATGCGAATTCTTATCATTTCAGACACGTCTTGTTCCACCGATGACCGAATTCAGAGTAAACAACATTGGTAAATGCCAAGCACACCGAGCGTATTTCCAAGTGCTTCCAACATTTTGATAAAGATGAAAAAAATCATTACTGTTCCTCTATCACAAATAAAGGAAATTCGCGCCATATTTAAGAAATAAGCACTATTAACAAAGCTATTAATTTAAAGAAATCAACTCGAGTGTTACTTGGTGGAATTTCATTTTTTAAAGACCAAAAATAAAAAACAAACACACTTGTACGAATTCCACAAATTTATTTAATGAAACTGTTTACCGGTTTCGGTGTCACAGCACCATCCTCAGAACAGAAATTATTTCAAAGAGCAAGAACATATATAAGAGAACATATATATGAGAACGTATATACGAGAACATATATAAGAGAATATTTAAGATATTGACTATTTTTAGTTCTGTATAAGAGATGTTTGAATAAGAGATAACGCTGTACAATTACTGCCGAACCTCACTAAAAATCGTGTAGGTAATATTTCATATGGACATTTTCAACAACACTCTTAAATATTTTTACAACAAGGCGAGAAAGAATGAATTTTGTTAATTATCTGTTATTAAAATTCCACTCAACGCAACGTTGTATTTATGTATAGAACAAATGAAATTCTCCTGTTTCTAAGGAAAGACCTTCCTATTAATTCTGCATTTTATCTCCAAGCATACAGAATAATGACTAAAGCAAACCATCATAATCAATTATCTCCTTCAGTAAATGTGAACTTTGAGGTCCATAATCTGGAAATAAACTTCGGGTTTTTCGAAATCTTAGATTTTAATCACAGTCTAAGCAAATTAGATTGTATATGTAAAAACATAAAAATTCTTCTAGGGAATTCGTGACCAATTTGTTAATAAATAAACCAAAATAGATATGATCGCTTGCTGCAGCCGATTCTTATTATTTGGAAACACAAGGATAGCGTGTCAGATTTTCAAGAACCCATTTTTATTAGCAATCATCAGTTAAATTTCAACTTTCCATAGATTCTCATGGATGTATCTTCTTTATCAGAATCTTCATAATTGTATATTAACCTCTTTTATTGAATATGTCTGTAGAATTGTGTATTTACAACTTTTTCAATCTTTATATTAGACTCCTATATCTGCTATCCGTCGTATTTCCATTTTTAACATGGAAACAATATTTTTTAGTATCTGATTAATGTTTTTCAGGCTATTTTTCAATTCATGGATGAAATAAAGATAAAATCTCGTCTGAGACAATATTTAAATTACATTCTCGGACCAAGCTTCAAACAAATCATAGAGAGGTAAATTGATACGATTTTCCGAGTTAGCCTATCTAGACACTGTGTATCCTTAATCGAAAAAGTTTCGCAATCCAAGCGTCTTCGAGCAATAATACCTTGAAAGCCCCAAAGCCCACTTATATGGAACAAAGGGATTTCCATTTGAATTTTCTATACTTCCCCCTGATTAATGTTTCTTGGGCTCTCGCGTATTCTGATTTTGATTCCTTTCTTCTCATAACGTCGTAGTAGTGCCTCTTCAGAGGAAATCAATCCTCGTTCATCCCTCCTCACTCCACTATAGCGTAGTAGTCATTATTCATTCCCGTAGGTTATGGAAACATATAAAGTCGTGCTTTAGCAATAAACCCAAATACGGAATTCGTGACAGTAAATATATGTTCTTCATATCATTTTTAATGCTATCTATACTGAAATATTATTATTTAAATCAAAGCAATAAATTCACTTCATAAACATTAAATCATTTCTTATAATACGGACGATAGTTTTTGCATTGTTTTAAAATTTTCTCATGCTGTTTTACCTATGCTTATTCCCATATGAGTCATTTGTGCAAGACCTTACTAGAAAGTAAAATAGATCTACTCGATTTCGTTAAATAATACGCTGTCTTACATGGCAAGTCCAAATTTATTTTAGTATTTACTCTTTGGTTTATTGGAAAAGAAATCCGGTAATATTTCTTCAAATTAAGAGACTAAAGTGGAATAGAGAGAAATCTCAGTCGAGCACAGACAGTCTACTGGTATCCTGTGGTTTAGGTTACCCGCAAAGCGAAAATGTTTCGCGTGCTGTAAAAGTATAAGGATATGAAAACTTAATGAAAAAATCTGATGTGGCCAGCACATAACTTTCTCCATATATAAGATGTAAATATTTATCTACGACAGTAATTTCGAACTCTATATTCCATCTAAACTTTGAAGATGAGTGATTAATTTATATATATTATTAGCTTTTACGTCACAAACATTATAGATAATGTTTTTCAGAACATGTTCGATGAAAAACGATGAAGTGGCCTTTCGCCCCAGCGCCCAAAGCGCCCACAACGTACATAATCAGCAACTTCCGGTTTATCAGTATTTCACAAATAACTCCTACACAATCCGTGATACAAAAATATGTTTCATACAAAAGACATAGTAAATTACATTTTCTAAAACTTTTATTAATAATACTATATACCTAAATATCATATTTATGGAGATATTTTGAAAACCGGAAATGAGCTTTGATGAATAAAGCTCGACTTCCGGTTAACCGATTTACTCCAAAATCTAATCAACTCTAAACACACAAACCAAAATACTATATATAAAATTTGGTGTTGATCCGACAAACAATTTTCATGTTAGAGCGCCCACAAAGTACATAATCAGCTACTTCCGGTTTATCGATATTTCACGAATAACTCCTAATCAAGCGGTGATACAAAAGTATATTAAATACAAAAGTTATAGTAAATTACATTATCTAAAACTTTTATAAGTAATACAATATACGTATATATCATATTTATGGAGATATTTTTAAAACCGGAAATGAGCTTTAATGAATAAAGCTCAACTTCCGGTTGACCGATTTACTCCAAAAACTAATCAACTCTGACAGCACACACACCACTACTATATATGAAGTTTGGTATTGATACGACTAATAGTTTTCACGTTAGAGCGCCCACTATCACACACACACACACACACACACACACACACACACACACACACACACACATACACACAGACATCATTCCGAAAATGGTCAAAACGTGTTCTAGGGACCCCAAAACATGTATTTCCGTTGAAATCTCGAAGTCGAATTTTTTCATGAAAACAATACTTTCTCTATACTTCGTATATGGAGAAAGTAAAAATCTGATGTGGCCAGCACATGACTTTCTCCATATATATAAGATGTAAACATTTATCTACTGCAGTAATCTCGAACTCTATATTCCATCTAAACTTGGAATATGAGTGATTAATATTATATATTATCTTTGACGCCAAAACATGATAAATAATGTTTTACGGGACATGATCGATGAAAAACGATGAAATTAGCCTTTCACCCATACAGCCCAGAGCGCCCACAAAGTACATAATCAGCAACTTCCGGTTTATCAGTATTTCATGAATAACTCCTACACAATCAGTGATACAAAAATATGTTTCATACAAAAGTTATAGTAAATTACTTTTTATAAAACTTTTATTTGTAATAGTATATACCTAAATATCATATTTATGGAGATATTTTGAAAACCGGAAATGAGCTTTGAAGAATGAAGCTCAACTTCCGGTTCACCGATTTACTCCAAAAACTAATCAACTCTAAAAAAACTAACCAAAGTACAATATATGAAATTTGGTGCTGATATAATGAATAGTTTTTAAGTTAGAGCGCCCACAAAGTACATAACAGCTACTTCCGGTTTATCGGTATTTCACGAATAACTCCTAATCAACCGGTGATATAAAAATATGTTAAATACAAAAGTTATAGTAAATTTTATTATCTAAAACTTTTATAAGTAATACAATACACGTATATATCATATTTATGGAGATATTTTGAAAACCGGAAATAAGCTTTAATGAATGAAGCTCGACTTCCGGTCAACCGATTTACTCCAAAAACTAATCAACTCTGACAGCACACACCACAGTACTATATATGAAGTTTGGTGTTGATACAACCAATAGTTTTCACGTTAGAGCGTCCACTATCACACACACACATACACACACACACACACACACACACATACACACAGACATCATTCCGAAAATGGTCAAAACGTGTTCTAGGAACCCCAAAACATGTATTTCCGTTGAAATCTCAAAGTCGAATTTTTTCATGAAAACAATACTTTCTCTATACTTCGTATATGGAGAAAGTAAAAATTGTACCGAAAATGTACAGATTGCAATTTTTTCGCATTTTACACAGTTTGAAAATGACCCCAAGTACATGGAAACTTGACTTTTTGCAAATTAAAATATTTATTTCAATAGACGAGGATGATTATTGCGACTGAGAGTGTACACCTCGCAATTGGGCGTCTCTTTATCTTCATTCGTGTATGTTCAAAATGATAAAGATAGTATAAAGAGGGGGGAAAGAAGAGTATGAGATTATGTATCCGCTGAAGTTGAATACCTATTAGTATGACATCCAAGGAGATGATCTAGATCAGATTAACGTGTAATATTATCAGCACGTGGAGCGAGGATGTTTTGGGAATACCGCGTAATTGGCTCAAGGCGAGGAATATTTTGAGTGCAAACTCTAGCGTAGTGATTATCAAAGAGAGAGCTGGAGGGCGCTGGAATAATGCAGAGGGGTGACGAGAGCCTAGGGGGCAATTAGCAATAGACGGAATAAACAATGAAGACCTCTTGACATCAAGAAAGCAACGAATCGCTTTTGTTTGAAATGATGAAAGTCATCATAAGTTACGAAAGAAACATCGCATGTTTTTTATAAGGCTCTTAAAATGGTCTTAATTATTGTAAAAATAGTTTATTATGGTTTATATAAACTCAAAGGAGTTGCTTTTATACAGATTTTGGAGAAAAAACAAACGGTATGAATAATGAAGACACCACCTGGAAGAGTGATGCGTATGGGATTTGATGATAATCAAGATTCATGAAATATCGAAAAGAGCGTTTGATTTCGGAATATTTATGAACTGCTCCGTAGAAATAAAAGGTAAAATATCGGAAAATAAAGATGCCGGTTTCAATAGTTATGACAATAGCAGTTATTTCATAGATTACATTTTATATTGATCGTTAAAAGCCGCGACTGCTGGGGACATGCAACTCATCAGTTTCGGCACGTAATTCCAAATGGAATTCAATTCAAAAGCTCAAACTCGGATCATCTGAGAGCCGCGTTCCGAATGCAAAGGTTTGGGATAAACGAGGGAAGCATTTCCTTTCTCGATTTCAAAGCAGTTCTTTTTTTACCACGCAGGAATGTAGAGAATAAAAGTGAATTTTTTTGTACTCTTAAATATTCTTGATCCCGCATTTCATCTTGATAACAGATTAGTAAAGAGAGAGAAAGGTTAATTCCATATCCCACGAACATTTTTTTCACGCCGCGGTGCTTAACACAAAAGAGGTCTGGAATATGCTAAAAAAGAGGCAGAAATTATATGAAAATGGTAATTTCCTGACTCAAACAACATCTAAACTACTTTTTCAAAATGTGTGCCACCTCAATACGGATTTAGAAGAAGAAAAATATTAAATGCGATTAAGTGCGGAGTTGATGAATAATACATGTTTCCCTATTTTTGTGGAAAACTGATGAAGTGCGAGTACTAATTTACTCATTTTTAACGAACCGCTACTTTTCCAGAAAAACCTTTCAGCTTCACTCTAAGCTAACAGGTTTCAGCTCTTAGCTTCCAGCTAAGGATTTTAAGATAATTTTGAAAAGATTTTTGTTGTGAATAATTTCATTTAAGGTGGGACGAAAAATATTTGGTGTATCACGCTAATTTAGAAAATTAACTTACGTTTCTGCTGAAAGAAAAACAATACTCAGGTGCTTTCTTCCATTGGTAATATTGCGCACAAAGGAAAAAATAAATATGAAATAAATATTTATTACTATACTAACCATATAGGAAGATATTAAAAGTAAGGAATAAAATACTAGTGATCATGAGGATGTTTTCTTTCGAATCTATGAGCAGAGTTTTTGTTCTCAATACTTCATCGATAATAAGCTTCTTTTATACGATAGGAAAAAAATCTGCAACGCGAGGTTTCTTGGCCACAACAGGTCTTTTGAAGAGACGAATATGAATCCTTATAGGAATTCCAGCACCTGTTGAAATTCTAGGAACTCGGAAAAAATACTATAAAAAACCATTGAGGATGGGAAGTGCCTTTCGGGGCATATTTGAGGGATGACTCCTGGACCGAAGAACGGTGAAAACTCTTCTTCTGTCAAAATAGTAATATCGAGAGAACGTAGGGAGCTGGACTGTAACCGTAAGTTTGAATGCAAAACTATTTGAATTTCTTGGAAATTGTCGATAATGGAATTTGAACTTGAATTACCAATTTTGATACCGCATTACAGTAGCTCAAAATTGCACTCCGCAACATGTATGACATTTTTAATGACAATATGATTAGCTGATCTAACATTTCAGCTCATCAAAATATATCAGCCGTTTCATGCTCTCATTTAAGGATGATTTTTTAAAATTAAATTTGACCGATAACTTTGGCTGGGTAGCTCATGTTGACGAATGTTAAATAACAGCATTTGAGAAAGCATATCAACAATATCTTATTAAACTAATATAATCAAAACTTTCAACTTAAGTAAGTGAGAGATTAGATGAATAAATATTACGGAAAGGTTCCACAAAGTTTCGTTGAGTAAAATATTTCCACGGAGGAGTAGATGCATTGATCATTTATCAACAATTGTGGCGACGTAGATGTTAAGGTGCTCACTTTCCACGAGTCTGGACCGGGGTTCCTTCCCCTGCTGTATAGTTCTTTTTCCGTCATTGTCGAGAATTTAACACGCTGACTGAGCCTATATGAATCCCTTGCACTGAAATGACCAGTCTAGCTCGTAATGGACTTCCTATGCCAAGTCGCACAGTGACGAGTTATACTTGTCACCAGTTTGTATTTCTTTGTTATGCTTAAATTACAAGCAGAATAAGATCATATTAATCACAATAATTCCGTGAAAAATACAAAAAATTAAATATTAGATTGGGACAAGATATTTAAAAAAATCCTAGTAGAAGGGGTACCATAGGTAATATTGTGTAGTAATAAGTAGCAGAATGGTAAATATGGAATATAATACATGTATTTCACAATGTTAATGGTCCAAAATACATTTTTAATCCTAATTCAATTTCCAAAGGTTGATAAAAATACAGTTTTATTCAGGTCGAACATAGCCTGGAGGAGAAGCACCAAATCAAATTCGAGGACACCAAACGACTTGCCCATGCAAATGGCTACTAGGAACGCATCACCAAGGAAGCCATTGAAACACGATTGGAGAAAAATAACATTAATAGAGACAACGGCTACATACTCAGAAAGGCTTGGGATAAGATCATACAGGAAATTTGGAGAGAGGAATTCCGACCTATCAGAAGAGACCCCCAGATTGACCAATCAGAAGAGACCCCCCGGATTGACGTATAGTATATGTACCGGAAAGGAAATTTCAAACGGCATCTCAGCAGCCCTGAGGAAGATGGCAGAGTCGGCCGTCGAAACGTTGGCGACATGGTCACCGGAATCCACCTGGATGATTACCCAAAGGCTTTTAACCCCACGGTTGTATTCAATTGTAAAATTGGTTTATTCATTATTAAGAAAAATTAAAGATTTAATCTCAATGGTATTCTTTACTAATCAAATAAACTAACGTAGTCTAAAAGTCAAAATATTATGGATTTGTACATGAGGAGGGATATTTACAGCAAAATTAAATGCAAATTATAATTTTTACAAGTGTTATACAAAGATACAGAAAACGACTTAGACGCCACACAAGCTTTCATTAAATCGTATGATCAGTTCTTTCTTGAGTCAAGTATTACGTGAAAGACGCTCTTAGGAGTGCGTCTTCGGAATGACAGACTTTTATGATTTTCGAGCAACTTCCAGCGAATTTAAAGTATTGGAAATAATTTTTTTAAACTTTATTTTCTTAATTTAAGATTCGTACTCTTTGATGTACTGACATATTTCGTATTAATTGATTTTTCCTTGATTACTGTATAAAGTCGCAGCAAATTACATTTTGACTCACCTAACAAAACAGAAATATTTATGGACCGTTTTCAAGAGCATCTTCCTTAATCACCAATTCAACATTTCTCATCAGAATGGGATTTCCGTATCTTGTTCTTTCCACAAGGCAATCACCTCAGCAAACACCACCATATTCACATCCCACATATTTGCTTTAAGCATTATTTTCATCATTAATTCTTCCATTAGTTAATTATCTCCGAGAGCCCAAGTAAACTTTTTACCTTGATGTTGAACCGTTTCTATCCCCTGTTTTATTTCAAACCCTTGGGGAAAATTAAAAAGCTAATTGGTGATTGATAGTTCCTTATCACACGCTTAATTTCAATTGGAAGGTTTTTAAGTAGAAAGAACACAAAACTGAATTGAGAAAATGGAATGATTAAACGATAGACGGAGATTTGGAGAAAAATACGCTGTAAACATTAAGAAAGGTGATGAAATAGGACCCTACATTAAGTGAAGGGTCAAACAGATGAGGTTACGCTGGAGTATGCTGAGAAATGGTAAAAGCCATGTTAATAGGTCTCGTATTGATGGTACGCGTCTATGAAAGACATGCGTCGAATGCCAAATTCTAATGATGATGGGCAGAATTGAAGGGCCCCGTGTTGGTGTTGCGAATGTAACAGCTGAATGATAATTGAAACTGAACGTGAATACAAGGAATAGGAAAGCAATGGGATGAGGAAGTTTCATTTCACAAGAGTCCAATACGTTGTAGAAAACTTTCGGCTGGCGTCAGGTGGACTTGACAAAGCCTTGAAAGTAATATATATTGGATGGAATATTAAAGGTTACCATCCTTAATCAACTGTCACCGTCAAGGAATTTTTATCATCCTTTTCTGTAGATTTCTACCGCTTTTTTCGTAGCATTTAAATGTTTTCCTTATTTACCCGTAATTTCGCGTTGTAAATATCTGAATTTTATCGATCGTTCAGCTTGTTTACTATCAGTTACCATTAACATCTGTTATTGTCCTGTATTTTTGCTTTAATAAAATACAGTTGAACCTCAGATAAGCGCCTCCCAATGTAGGTATCTTATTATGTGGTTTCGCGAAATGTGACTTAATCTTTGAATTCTGAAACTTAAAAAGGACACGTACGTACGTACTTGTATTATGTTGGAATGATTGATAATTAGGAAATAAGTTGATTATGAAAGTGGTACATAATCGAGCCCTTATTAATTATTTCTCTGGTTTTGTATCTTAGTTTAGAATTTTTGTTTTTATCATTTTTTGTTTCTGTAAATCTTCCTAGCTCTGTTTTAGAAATCAAAATTTACTGTTGTATCCTATCAATACCTTTTTGTATAGCAGTTTGCAGGGCATCTTTGTAGAAGCCTAACATAAAATTTAAACCCCACTGTCTCCGTAATCAAGGAAATTTAAAGAAGCAAAATCAGAAAATTAAAATGAATCAATAATTGAATTTCTTGTAGTTACTATATAAACCATTGGACTTCATAATTAAGGTTTCTCACGCCTTAACATTCGAATGTCATAATACCCAAAAATGGGCATTTTTATAATTGACCTGATTTTTGCGTGTCTTACGCATTTAATGTAAGAGGTGTATTATAAATTCGGTTCAGAAAGTTAACTAAACTAAATACTATAAATATATATCATATAAACTATATACTACAGCGAGCTTCGTCCATTCTGGCTCTTGGCATCCTACTGTCGATTTGTTAGCAGCGAGCGGCTGTTTACAACCATCGCGAAACCGTATTGTTAATTATTTGCTCCTTAATGTCGTATGGGTTTGCAAAACTAAGACTTTCGATGTAACAGTGTTTTGGAAAATGGTAGGCTATTTAGGGATATGACGGAAAATGAGCCGCAATGGAACAAACAGGGGAGTACGTTTCGCAAGTGCGTGCTATGGATCGGGAAGATGGGATATCATCCAGCGTGTTTTTTTACTCCGCCCATTCATCCTCACACACCCAAATCGATCGGACGCCCCTCTTAAACGGCTCCTTCGCGGAACCCTAACCCTTCTCTTAAAGGGGCACAACAAGGACTCTCCATGAGAATCAAAATTCATACCTTTTTTATTGAAACTTTTATTTCTGCATCACGGTGTTCAATTCCATTGGTTGTATTTTTTCGGTTGGCCCTAGAGTTCATCTTTTATGGAATCCTCCATTTTTGCTTGTTTCTACCCCACACTCTTGAGGCGCTGATCACTCTTAACACATCATCCAATCTCATATGTTATCTGAAATCTATTTCTATCAATTGTTATCCTCAATTGATTTATCTTCTTCCATCCTTTAATCTGTTTTAGGTTGGTGAACTTTCCGGTTTGCTCTTTTGATTCGTTTCGATATTTTATTTTATTCTAACATTTTCTATAATGCATATAACATAATATTTATTATTTTTTCCATCCACTATATTCTTTCCCAAAATAAGTTATGAAGACAACCATATTGCTTATGGCTACTCTCTTTCCATATCCATGATGTAGTATTTCTCCAGCTCAAATATATATTTTAGTATCTAACGTAATCCTCTCCCAATTGAAATCCTCTTTATAATTGGCTATTATTCACTATATTTGCAGTACCTTAATTGCAGGGTATTGCAGTATTGAAGTACCCAACTGAGAGAGTAAAATCCTCAATCTCTGGGAATAGAGAATCAAACTTTTCCTTGAATTCTAACACCTCTCGCTCTGTCTTTTCCTTGGCTCTATTTAATGTCATCTCTGTGTATGCATTGAAGATCAGTAATGATAAGCTGTATATATTACTGACTCCTCTTTATATCCGATCTCATTCCTAACTCAAACTGAATTGATCACCAATGTTTGCTCTTTATAAAGAAAAGGAATCAATCTCCTGTCAAAGGCGGTTTACTCCAATTCTTTTAGGCTCCGTAGAATTCTGTTCCATCCGACTTCGACGAAAACTTTCTACAAATTCACAAAGGCAAGGGATTTTGGTTATTCCTTTTGAATTCTCTCCTCTATAATTAATCTTTACAGAAGAATAGTTACTCTTGTTCCGCCACTTATTCTTCGCCCATATTGTCTTCGGTAAAACTACCTTCCACTTTCCATTCTCCGTTAGACTTTTGGGAGAATCTCTGATATATGAACAGTAAAGTTGCTGTTCGAAATGTTTCACATTCATATGTTGTCTCTTCTTGAGGATTGAGAAAGTTATTTTGGAATTCTACGGGCACTCTCTTTATCAAAATATGTATTATGTATAAATTAATAAAACGAATTTAATTTAGAAGATTCATTCAAGGCGAGACTGATTGTCAAATCCATGGAGATAAGTAAAACTTTATGGAGATGGACATGATGATGATGGACATGTAGTTAAAGTATTCAGCCCTAACTGTTTCAGATGGTAATGAATAATACTAGTAGTAGTAGTAGTATTGTTAAAAGTGCTTCGACAGCTTTGGTCATTTCGCACATTGGCTTCCACCGGGAATCGAACCCGGGACCGCTTTCACCAAAGGCAAACGCGCTGTCCACATGACTATCCGGGAGCCTGAATAATACTAATGAATGAACAGGGTTTGATGCATTTAGCCCTCTATATCACTCAAAATGCGATATTAAATGGGAAGAATCGAAAATAATTCTCTTTCCAAAATCGATTGGGAAAGGATTTAAATCCGTCAGCACAAAATTTCAAAAGTCGGATGTTCTTTTGGAAAATAAAGACCCTTCTTCTATTGATGATATGTTTCTCTTTTGGCGGTATATCCGAAATAAATTCTTCAATTTAGTGTAGGAATTATCAGAGCTTGGAATACTGCTGTGCAGTTGGGAAAAATTCCTCCTTAGCGATACGACATAACCAAAATAAAACTGCTATGCCGTCAGAACTAGGAATTCAATTTAGTCTTTCCGTTTGCTAAAACTCCCTTCACGAAAGAAGAAAATATCGTTGTAAGAATATTTGAACTTGGGTATGTTTGGCGTAGTGAACAATATTTTTGTAAGTCCATTTTGTTAAAAGGTTCTCCCAATGCGATACATTTCCATTCCAGGCATCGTTCGAACGGAAAAAAATCCGGTTCTTTCTAAATTAAAAAGCAATACCAGTGTTCTTTATCTAAAAGTATCTGTAGAACAGCCTACACTCCTAATATAGCGAATAAGAAAACTGCCCTCTCTTTTATCGCATCTTTCGAGGATTTCATCGATTTATCGTATTTTTCTTGGGTAGTGATTCATCCAATTTAGTGGAAGAAATACACTTAAGCTATTATAAGCTATTGTAATTTAGTCGTATTCTTACATTTGTCTCCTATTTAAATCGGCTATATTTCACGAGTAAGCAGGCAGTTCTATTTTTCAAAGAGTGTAAAGAAAGGAAGGGGTTACCGACAAAAATGAGAGTATTTTGTAGATTAAAGCTATTCAATCAACAAATATCACCAAAGTTGATTGTATCTCTTCCTTGTTTACTGCGGGAATCCTAGACTACCCAATATTTGTCCAACTTTTGCAAATCTATGTGGCAATTATTCTCCATGATGTCCTAATTGAGAGATTTCTTATGAACTTATCTCGAGAGTGCAGGACCATAGGCAGAATATCATAGAAAAAAGCAATACAAGCATAAAAAGCATGGGTACAAAATAAATTAGTCAAAATTAACATTTGAGATAGATGATAGAAGTGAAGTTCGTTGCCTCGTCCACTGAGATCTTTACAGTTTCGCAACATTTGAGTAAATTCTAATAAAACCAGGTTAAAACAATGATTTCCAAGTGTATTTAATCTTAATGAATTAATAGAGAAAATATTAAATCAGCCGCATCGTCCTCGCATAGTTAGAAAGTTCCAGCTTTGGAATTTCTTAATTTAAGCTAGATTTGTTTTCTTCGAAATTAACCTGTCCACCTTTTTATTTTTTGAAGGGCATTAATCCCTTTCAGGGAAATTAAAAATGAATAAGAAGTAAGGGAAGACCTGAAGGCATTTACTTTCCATTTCATACGATTTCCCTCTGAGAAAATAGCTGCAGGATACGCAATAGCCTCAAACCGTGTGCTCTCCGCGTTGGGCAGGCGCACAAAAGAGTGTGTTGCCAATGAAACTCACGATAAAGAGTGAACGAAAAACTTCCAAATATTCATGTATCATCGGTGAATCTCACTGGCGTTTAAGATATTGGCGAGAACTGTCATGCGGATCAATTCTGTTCCGTAGCAAAGACAAGTAGGCGTTTTCTTTGATCCCACTGAACACAATTAAGATAATTGTTTCATAATATTAAGGTAACAATAATAATTATTATTCTATAAAATCCCAAATTGATAAACAAAAACATACTATTTAGTAATAGTAATGTTGTCAAAAGTGCTTCATAAGCTAAGGTCATTTTACACATTGGCTCCCACCGGGAATCGAACCCGGGACCACTTTCACCATAGGCAAACGCGCTGTCCTTATGACTATCAGGGAACTCATATTAACTAGATCTTCCGACAATACCCCGATAATAATTCCGGAAGAGCTGAAAGAGGCTTTAGTATTCTCTCTAATTTCAATAGAATAATCCTTCTGACACATCTATATTCGGAGAATGAGAATTTTGAATTTTCTATCGAGTTTTTTTGTAGAAAGAAAAAGCGGAAATATCCAAGGAATGGAAAGAAGATCTAGAAACCCCATAGGAGGGCTTGTTGCTTCGAGGTAAATACGTGCTCTTTTGTCTCTGGGAAACAGTCCCCATAAACACAAATTCAATTGTCGCAGAACCTTTAAAGACTCGCCACTGATGTATCTCCCTTTCTGTAAGTGGTCGCGTAAATCGGCGCACCTTTGTCTGCTCCCCTCTCCTACCTGTAGAGCGCAGCACAGGCAAAAGAAGCCAGATAAAAGGAGACGTTGCCAGATCGACGTCTTCAATCGCTTCTGTGTCGTAACCGACTATTTTTAAGGGAAAACTTAAAAATATTCGCCCCTTATCGAAATAATAGGACATTTTCGTATCCCGTCGCTATGAAAATAACGAATTGCCTTCCATTGACAAATATCTGAATAACAAGATAAAAAGATATCCAAATTTGTTTTGCGAGCATTAATATTAAATATGATACACCTCCTTGAAAGCAGGATGAGAAAGTCAGTTTATTATGAGGAAATGAGAGATCTTGGGAATAGAAAAAGGTCGAGAAATAGCTTATTGACGATTGGATGAGATGTTGTAAAAACTTTAAGTGTTTTAAGAGACGAAAGAAATTCATGAAAATGTTTGAATATTTCAAATGCGGAGTCTGCAAATTAAGAAAGGAGAACAAATTAATAAAGCGGTTATCGTGAAAGGTTATAAAACTCCGCTTTTCTGTTGGTTTGATTCATTAGAACAGATTTATATAAAGTAAAAACTCAGGGTTTGGCAGTCAATATGAGCTGGAAATGAATTAATTCTAAACTTGCTCCCTAACAATGCGGTGATCGATCAGGAAACAAAAATATCCTATATAATTTCTTTAAGAAATTAAGCAATTTAAGACTTCGTATTGCTCATCATCTACAGAAATTGGCAGAAAATTCTTAATATATTCGCAGTATTAATGAAGCAACTAGCCTCTTTAATGTTTTGTAAGCTGATATTTTTCGATTTGTTTCAAATTTGTAGAAAATATGAAGTAAAATTATTAGATAGCATTTCACGATATATGTCATCCTTACTATATAGTTGCATGGGGTAAATATGAACAGAGTGCTATTTGAAAATTTAAATCAAACTGTCTTTTTTACATTTAATAGATTATTTAAATTACATGTAACATTCAAATAATGTTTATAAAGATAGCGGTGACTAAATATGTGATTTTAAAAACGAGTCGTAATTTTTTAAAGCGTCTAATTAAGTAAATACATCTCGCATGGATACATCTGGATAAAACGACATATAAAATACTAAATTTCACTCATATAGTTCAATTGTAACACATCTTACTATCACGACATACATTTAATCAATATATAAGTCATTATTGAACGAGCTCATTTATATCATAATAAATTGACTCACATGTATCTTGTATTGAGTAGAGGATTGTTAATTCTTTCGGTGTGGGCGACCTGAAGACTGTTGTGGTTCTGAGTGAATTGCGGCCTTCTTACACTTCACTGTCATCATTTATCCACCTGTATCTGTACGTATTTGCTCGAAGCGAAGTGATACGCTTTCACACGAGGACACTATTCCACTGTTGTCGTGACGGATGTAAATCACACACTCACATGGAGAGAAGACTCCCATTTCACCTTGGAAATCGTACGAAATCCGGAAGTAATTCGGTGTGTGGAATCTTCGAAACGGAAAATTGGTTTATCGGAGATTCGGAGAGAAAATCGAAGTGTGGGCGTGTTTGCGTATGCACGAGATGGACACGGCGTCAGCTGCCGTCGGAACTATCGATTTATCGAATGCGAAACTGGCAAAAGTTTAGCCTTATCGAAAGAGTTGCATTCCCATTAAGTCTCATTTGTGATCACATTGTAACAACACTCTCAGTAAGTCTATCATAATGTTATCTCCAATATCGCCGAAGAAGTTAACTCGAATATCATTGATCTAATTCAGTTTTCCACTTTCGCACAAAAGCAGTACAGCGTTCCATGCTTAACTTACGAAACCCACCCTTGGGCTACGTACAAACGTGCCTTCTTCTTGGAAAACATATTGACCATATTCTGATGTATCTTAGTTTTCATGTTTAAAATAATAACAAACTCGATGGTTGGGTACTTAGCAAAAGGGGTCAAAAAGTATTTTATGAAAATATTGATGTATCATGCAGCTGTGTTCCTAATTTGCTGCTCATTGCCTCACTCTTGACGGTTTTTTTAAAACAAGCAATTTTCTCGGGCATGGCTAAGAGTCGAAAATAAGTAGTATTAACAATTTTTGTAACGATTACGTTATATTTACCCGATTTTTCGCGACAATGTACCGTTTTCAGAGTCAGTTTGAAAGAATATCCTTCATACTTAAGGAATGTTTTCATACATGCATTTAAGGTATTATAACATACCGCTGTTCCTGCTACCATACTCTGATGAATGGAATATTTTCATTTGTCATGTGGTACAGGATAGAGAAAAATGTATCTCTCATTTTCTTTTGTCCCAGTCTTTATCATGGCTGTGATGAAATGAAAGCTACTGAGGTATGAGTGAATATGAAAGCTACTGAGGTATATGAAATGAAAGCTACTGAGGTATGAGTGAATAATTGCACTAATCAAGGTCTCTCCTTACGGAATGCAGAGAAAAGTGTTACTCATAGAGTCATTGTGCTTCACTTGCGTGGACATGTTCCGCTAATAGCATTCTGGCTCAGTGAGGAAAGCAATGGCAAACCACCTCACTCCTCATCATGCCTAGTGAACCTCATTCCTCTCTGCTCATAGTAGCTTATGCCGGAGGGGGTGAGGTACCAACCGGACTTCGGGCTGAATACCTTACAGATAACATACCGCTGCATCGGAAAGTATCCAGGTCCGATTCTGATTATGCAAAATACAGTGAAACGCCTTTACAAAAGACAGTCTCGGGGCCTTGGTATTGGTCCGTTGCTGAGAGGTGTCCGCTAAAGAGGGGTATTTTCTCAACTATATACTTCTGGTCGGGACATCATGAAACTGTCCGTTAGGAGGGATGTCCGTTGTAATGAGGTGTCCGTTAGGAGGGGTTTTACTGCATATATTAATAACTATGAAACCAACGTTCCACAAAGAGAATGATGGGGCAACTTGCAAATAGCCGTGGAATATTCGTGAAATATACGATTAGAATACTAATGAATATAATTACGATTCAAAGTAAATGAAAAGTTCTCATGGCTAATATTGTTCCATTGTTCAACTCACATCATCGGCAATTAAAGCAATCGAAAGCAGGGACACAAATGATCCAAGGAGTAAATCCAGAGTTCTATCAAACATTGAGCTGAGTAGTTTGTGCTTATATGTCTTAAATAATAAATACCACTTCATTTTCCGTCGAATTCTAAGCTATATTGTAAAACTATTCTGTATATTTTCCGATTAAATTTATAAATATATAAAAACGGGTACTCGTTTTCAATCCATCGAAGACTAGAAAATAAATGCAAATATAGAAATATTAATCAATTTTATATGTTGTATTTTCATTTTATGTGAATTTAAATACGCTGAGACACCAGGGCTTTTCCAACGCGCTTCATAATTCGGCCAACCCTAACGTTTTCGTCAAAGAAAAGTCTTTGTAATCACTTTGATCAGATGTTTGACACGTTTGCCCTGCTTTTGAGTCTAATATTCCTTTTAGGGAGATGAAAATGGTGACGTTTCGGAGGTGGCTCTTTTGGCAAAAAGTGTAAGTTAAGGCGCTTTACCCTCATTCCGAACAAAGACGCTCTCTTTAAGCCCCCATATGCGCATTTTATCCCCGAAGTAATCCTCTGAATTTGAAATGCATATTCCTCTGCTAAGGCTAGATTAAAAGTTGAGAAAATGTCTTCAAAAATAGGACACGAAGATAAGTCAAGTATCCAATCTTGAAGTATGATTATTGTTCATCACAATAAACTTCAGTATTCGTAGGTGCATGATTTTTCCTCCAAAGATATGAAAACTATTTTTCTGAAAATTTCAGTATTCATAGGTGCATGAAATTTCTTCAAAGGCATCAAAGAAGTATTTTCTGAAAATTTGCAGATAATTGTAAATCTGAATCTACTATTTACGATTTTCATTTTATGTTGAGATGAATTGTAAGGTTTTCATTGTAAAACAAAACGTAAATGCACTGCCTTTAGCTGAATTATCTCCAAATTACGAATGCAAATCTTGTTACACTGGAGATTCTCAGGGTGGTAAGATCCACCACGGGAGAATCTCGTGTCTGCACGTAAAATGGACTTTTCTTCGCTCCCACCGTGTTATACTTGGTTCTATTATCATGGAACGTTCTCAGACAGACACGGATTTTCAGTGTTCGGCGTTTATTGGAGAGGACATTCATAACTTCAAGAAGCTATTCCTGAAATACACGACGAAATAATATGGATTGACGTTCCTGTACGAGAGCTTCAGAAGTGTAATCGAACGAGATAAAAAGATTGGAAACATTTTTATTGTTAATCATCATTGGACTTAATCGTGCTTTATAGCGATTCAATATCCGAGAAAATCATAAATCGTAACCGTTTTGCCTACGTCGAATGCATACAAGTTTGGTGCAATAAGAAGGGAAAAAAATATGACAGGAATAGTCTTGCGTGAAATAAATAATCAAAATATCTGTTCTCTTTTCATTTTGTCGCTCTTTATTCTCAATTTATTTTCCAGGCTGTTTCCCTTGGGAATAAACGCATTTCTTTGCAATTGATTTTGGAAAGGTATTTAAGGTACAAAATCCGGATGGAGACATGATGTATAATATAAACTGCCATAGATCGTAATTATTATAAAGATCATCATTGATCTGCATATATCATTATTCAAGTGCGCATATAGCACAGGTATAACAATATTTTCTTTAATGTTAAATATTACATTTATGACTTAATAACTGTAACATTACTGGAACTAACCCTTAAATTATATTTTAGAAGAACATCCATGGATTTTAGGAGGTGCAAAGGAAGCATCAGCACTGCAAAGTATTTGCGTGATGATTTATTTTCTCTTTTGCCCGGCAAATAATCACATTTATTGACTGCTTTCTTTCTTCAGCCGGTAGTAATTATTGCCTTATGGGTCAATTTAACTCTCTGTATTTCCCCCATACCCATGAATTAAACCATTCAAAATAACAGAGTACTTATTACTTTGAATAATCAGATAGTTTTGAAATCCAAACCAATTTATACAATTCCATTATCATGTTGTCAGTTAATTAAAAACTGTAATTTCCCTTTTCTTGATTCAAAATTCATTTAAGAGGTATGCTAGAATTTTATAATACAATAATATTCATTATTGTTACTAAAAAACTTTTAATATTCACAGGAAGCATAATAACTACCGACTTAAGTCTATATCTGTGAGTATAAATAGCAACAAATTGTAAGAAAGAACATAATACTCTCTGGAAATGATGGTTTAGCTGCCAACATACATTTCTCAAATCGTCTTGTGTCCAGATTATCTCTTCACGACTTCCTTTCCGAATGCTTATTTACACTAAAGATGAACATTGGGTCTCAAATGAATGTCATTATATGGAAAACGAGACGTCTTGAAAAATAATATACATAATTTAAATTATCTGAGTATTTACCCTGCCGCTTTAAGTTGTTAAAAAGAAAGATATAATGTGAAACTACGGAAGTAAAATCTAAATGAATCGTAGACCTTGTAAACTCACCTTACATCGTCTGCCTTTCATATATTTATACCTTATTATTTACGCCATAAAAAACCTTAACGATTGGTTTTTAGATCTTTTGATTGAATAAACAACCTTAAAAATCAACGATGTAACGACTGTCTCCATCGTATCAATAAGAAGAGCGTATGAATGTTTGCCCATCCTAGACATCATCTGTACGTTTTGTATTTATGTGATGTTATTCGCACCATAGAAAACCAATACGATAGATTTTACCTGCGAATATTTCAGTACATCAACCAGCACAAAGAATTTACGATAGAGATACCATACCAATCGCTTTAATAAGAAAAATCAGATAAATATTAGCCTTGCATTCGGGCAGAAGCAATGTAAACAACTTCTATTTTATTTTTTTGAGGTTCTGATGCGAGGTTGCCAAATCGAGAATGTCACTTTCCGCCGTATAGCAGTTGTCTACGTAGCAACCTCTAGTTACACGCAAGTTGAAATCTATGAATACTACATTTTAGTTAGACGTTAATCACTCGGAAGTGAATAACTACGAAGCAACCCCTAGTTAAACGCTAAATAAACAATCTATGAATACGACCGAAAATATTTAAATACATAAATATTTCGTAATTTGGTTAACACCCTTAAGCATAGTCCAACATCAATTTTTCGGAAACCGACGAATGCATTTTCGTTTTACTTCTAGAAATAGCTTTTAAATTTTTGTATTCGTTTGAGGACTTTTGAAAAAAATGCGGTTTCCAGATAATTAAATCTTGCACAAATATTCGAAATTTTCCTATGCTTCAGCGAAGCATCGATTAAGCTTCAATTTTTGAGGAAAGGCAGAGGCTGTCATTTTCAGGCGCCGATATGCTGTCTATGCTAAATTGGAATGAAACAGGAGTAGGAAGTTCCAGCCGTCAAGGCTCCTAAATTGCAATTACAGCTCCAAACAATATCGCGAATCAAGAGCTATTTTCGTCAAACAGCGGAATGAAAATGGAGTTGCGAATTAGCAGAAGTAATCAGAGGGCGTTTCGGTGCTGTCGCCGGTTGTAAAATCAAAGAAGGGGCGTCCACACCTGCGATGACGTAAAAGGGTCACAGAAAGCGTAAATAAACGAGGGAGTGTGAAACGAAATATGGCCACTTTAATTGGGAAATAACCATTGCCGATTTGTGCTTAATAAATTAACCGACAGTGGAAGCCAAACGTACGGACTCATAAAGCACTACGCGCGTCTTTTTCCGTGATATCATTCTACATTTGTTGCTGTTTTTATTCCTTGCAAGATGGAATAAATTTACTTTACTTTAATTTACAACGACGAGGTCATAGAAAATGAAAATGTAACCACTTTTCACAATTGAACATAGTTCTTATTAAGAAAAAAAGCAGGAAAAGCGGTTCAATTTTATTTCTTATCTGCCGTTATGGAATACCGCAAAGTTACTCATCGATCCGGTTTGTTTATGTTTTATAGAATTCTTCATGTTTATGTTTTTATATGATTTTTATGTGTTATTTCAATATCTAAATCAATTTCCTCTAAGCTCTTAACATCTTACCAAAAACCTATTCCTTTGTTTTGCTCTCCTAACGTTTTTGCTTCTCCTTCTACTATACCTTGGTGTGTGGAATGATTTCCATTGTTCATTGCAGAATAAAGGGAATTGTATATTTTATTTGCTTTTGTTCCGGTCATATTTATGGTAGTGATGATGTTAAAGATACTGAGATGCGAGAGTTGCAGAATAATGGCACTACTTCTGTTCTCTCCTTACTGAATGCTTTGAATAGCGTTCCTAATTCGCAGGTACGTACCTTCGTGGATTCTATTCAGTTTTGGCATTATCACTATGTAAGAAAACCAACTAACTTTTGACGAAGGAAAAAAACAGTCTCTAAGACTTTACATACAACAGTCAACCATTTCGCATCAACTATTTGGTAATAAATTGCTTTCTCAGAAGTGGCATTTAAGGTTCTTTGCTCGCCTTCGTTCCATTCCTATCAGTGCCCAATGAGAGTTTTCTCTAACCAGTTGCAGTCAATTCTAAGTTCTTATTATTTGAAATATTTCTTTACTCCCAAATATTGTAAAATTCTGGGTGTTTTCTCTACATACTGCTAGTTCCTATGTTTCAATGTGACAATTCTTTACTCAGTAATTCACAGGCTAATCAGATTATTTAAACTGTTTTACTTTTGAGTTTAATTATCCTGCCGCAGGATATCGCTTTAGTATTACCTTGACTATGCTAACTTCATTTGAACTCTGCAAGAGTTTTTCGTCGTAATTAAGCTGCCTCTGAAGCTCTGTAAGTTTTCAAGCATGGTAACTTAGATGTATACATGCAGTTGCACAATATATAAAATAGTATTAACTATATTTTTTTACATCTGAGCTTATGAAACACTTGCAATGTAATCCTTCCACTTAGGCGTACTGCATCACCCTAAACATAAGTAAAGTGTCAATTTTGAAGACATCGACGTTAATCAACCATACCGTAAACCTTTTTGACAATGCACTGAAGGTTTTGTTTTTTAAACTGGCGTTGTAACCAAGAGAGATAGAGACGCGCCGCGACTTGCATGGTGAAATGGAAAGTTTGGCGCCAACAGAAAAAGGCTATCGCTTGTCGGCATTGAATCACTCTGTTGCATTCAGCAATTTCATTATTATCAAGGTTTGCTTATTTATTTATTATCAATTTATGTAAAACTTCAGTGATAATCGGGGATAATTCTTTGTAACCTTTCACGACAATACCAGGCAGTCCGAGATTTCAAACTCAGAAAAAATTACCGTGGGAGACCACGCACGGGTTCGTTACGAGGGGAACACAGGCCAGGAAAAATCACTGCAGGAAACCTTGATGGCTACGATATCAATGTTATAGAGAAAACGACGAAAAAGCTGGGAATGGCCAGATAAGCCAAAAATAATTCTACTCAAAGGACGAGATTGTCCTGCAGATCGACCCGCCGAAGCACTAGAGGGATCTTCCAAGTTAAAGAGATGCAGCTTTTTAATCAGCACCGGTAGGAGAAGCACCTACACATTTCGTGCATTGCATACAAGGCATTTTTCTTTTACTGCATCCAGTTTTCTTTATTTACTTTGCTTTATCAATTATTTTAAGCCTTGTATTTTATTATTGAACAGAAAAGCTCTGTTAAGTACTACAAATGCCAATCAAAAATGTTTTTCATGAGTCAATTTTTGATTTTTTAAAATCTGTGGATTACCTCAATTTTTTAACGAGTTTTACCAGTATGCATTCAGTACGACTTAAAAAGCTTGCTATCAAGTCACAAAGCAAAAGTAAGCGGGTCTTGATGAAAATATAATTTTAATGGGTTTTCAAAGAGAAAGTTCTTTATCACAAAGTCGCCCCGAGATTGGGGCGAGTTAGTTACAAAGTTGACCCCAAATTACGACGCAAGTAAATAAGATATCGAAATAATTCTAGTCGCAAAATGTAGCTTAAGTCCTTTACTATTGAAATCGGTTATAATATTTACGGATCTTTGTAAATTTTTTCTGCTATTTACAAAACACCTGCTTCTGCTTATTACAAATGTCGGCCAAATTTCCAGAGTAGATTGCTTCAATATATGTTGTATCGTTCTGAGAGTATATGAGATTTGAAATAACATCCTAAATTTATTAAGTGCTGTGTTGTAATTTTTTTTTATTCAAGCGTCACTAATGAGATAGGACCAATCTTTTCCTTAACTTTTGATCTCGGTGTGGGCTATGCAGGTCTCAGAGGATACAGTTTGAAGATGAACTTAAAATTAGAATTTTAAGTTGTACATAACGTTTCTCAAACACAAATTATTTATCTCGTAACCAAAGCCAATAATGGAAGTCGCAGAATCTCAGCTGGATGTGGGCTAAAGATGAGAATGCGGTTGCATGAAAATTTAAAGAGGAAGGAAAGTGCCATTCCGCCGAAGGCAGTCCGTCCTGTTGGCAGCATGATTTCATGAGAAGTGAAACCTTAAGTTTTAATTAGATTTCATGAGAATATGTTGGTTCCTCTGGCGTCAAGTAGAAAAATAGTGAAAAGATGACAAGAAAGCAAAGCACGAAACTGGCGAGGATAGTGAAATAAGAGATGCAGAGGCCCTTTCGACAATACCCAATAAGTACTATTATGTAAGTACTTATTGGTAGTGTATTTATTTATTTTTGAATGTTTTTCTCTTTTCTTATCTATTAGCTATTACTATCGGTAGGTTTGCGCAGGTTTTTCACACCCCCCTTCCTTGTAGGTGTTTTCCTCCAGTGGATTTTTTTCCTAAGAATCTTTTAGGTTTTTACATCCACAATTCTTCTAATTATTTCTACTTCTTATTTTACAGTTAATGACGATGGGTTAGATGGAAGAAGAGACTTTTAAGTCTCAATCTCGCCCAAATAAAGACGATTTATTATTATTATTATTATAAGTAGTTTTGGATAAATATTTATATTATTACTATCAATATTAGCTTATTCTGAAGTGACGAGTGAGTGTAATAATAATGACATTTTTGAGTTTTTTAAGTGAAAGACGAGTCCCTTAATAATAATGGACATTTTATAAATATATAGTAACAATTGAATTCTCTGCGAGGGCGATATATGGTCATCATCTTTCTATATACAGTGTAAATCATTGTATTTCAATTTGTCGGAATATTTTTCCTGGGAAAAATAATGTTATAACGTTTTTCCCTTTCATTGAAGCTTCCATGTGTCTATCACTATATTTCATAACGTGAACTTAAATATTTCTTTCATTCTTCCGTAGACGCTACCCAACTCACAAATTACTCAATAACTCATTCTTGGAAACGCCATATTCCACGGAGTGTTAGAAAAGAACATGCAATTTAAGGTCCTTAGCTTGAGATAGCATTTCGTAATTGCTTTTATGTTGTCAGAGAAACGTCATGTGAAAATGATTTTATAGGAACAGAGGGGAATCGGAGCTTTGATTTGAAGCTGTATCATTCTTTCATTTAATCTCCGCACAAATATACTTCCTTGCGCTCATTTCATTAATCAGAATTCCGCGATGTCCCTTTGTTGTCTAACGGAAATTAATTGAAAACTTGTTTCGAATAAATATTTTTACTTATCTCAAACAGATGTACCAAGTCAAAAAGTGAGCATCCAAAAGCGTCGAAATTGTAAACGAATGTCGTATTTCTTTTAATATTAAAACACAGCGATCAACCTTTCCAAATGCCACTAATGCCTGACTTTATTAAAACTTCAGTCACTATAGGAGCGCACACTGAAGAAATCGACTTCTTCTGTTTCATCGTCACGTGAACAATATCCTCCATCTTTACACACGTGTGGAAATCGCTCAGTTCTGATTATGTCGAGTTCCTTCGTAAATGGTGATCCCTGTGCTTTAATAAATATTATAAATAAAAAAATGTAGCTCCCCTTCTGTCTTTTTTCTATTCATCTTATCACATAATCAAAGTGGTGGACGGGCAGAAAGAGAGAATGACAATAAAACTTTTTCCCAATTAATTTAAGCCCGTTTTATCCTTGGCTGCGAACACATTACTTTGTTGGAATAAATTACGGAGTAGTTTATCTTAAAAAAATAAGTGACAAGAGAATTAAAAATCATTTAAATTAGCTGATTTACTAAACTAAATGATTAACGAGGCAGAAAAATCATACAAACTTAAAAAAAGATAAGTCTCATTATGCTTTTTTTCTAGTTTATCATTTAGTTAAGTAAGAATTCTAATAAACCAAGTTTTGGTGCCAAAATTCTTGAAAATTACTCATGAGAAATAAAGTAACATAAAAATCTCAAGCACTAGAACTAAGGTGTCAACACTAATGCTCTTTTGTAATGCTGTAACTAAAGCGCATTTAATTTCCAATGGACGAGATCCCAAAGCCTTCTAAAAGATTTACGATGTCGTTCACAATGTTTACTTAAAATGCTTTCCCGCGTGTGCAACATCCCACATGACTAAAAGAATAAAAGGATCTCCGTGGCCTAGAATGGCAAAGCAAAGGCATCCCGTTTCATGCACCCACTGCGTCTTTGCAGAAAACGAAGACATCTGCCACTGGATGGAGAATACCCTCTTTGCATTTAAAGAAGACCCTCGCGGTCGGGAATTTTGCAAGATTTATTCTTAATACGTGAGATCACAGGTATTTCTTGCTTTGAGGGGTTCAATTGCTGAGACGGATTAGTGGATCGAAACGCGAACAGATAGAGAAGTCACAAAGGGGAGTGAAAAACGACGTTCGCCTTCTTCGGAAGGTAAAAAGTCTCAGTGAATGGAAACGACTGAGCAGATAAGACTTTTGACGGCGTAAATACAGGCATTATCCGATGAAAGCTGCGATGCGGATGACAAAGACCTGAACGGGAGTATCACGTGACGTCAAAATCTTGCTGTCGGTTCAACATTGTGTGAAATACTCCAGAAGTGAGAACATTCTTATATCTTTTGCAGGTATACTTCCTGCTTTAGAGTCTAACAGCAGCCCGGAATTCCTACCACATTAACATTTCGATGATCTATTTGCAGAATCTTAGTCTATCTCAGTAAAAATTATAATTAATACGTATAAGGAGGCCTACATCCGTCGTTGGATTGAAAATAGCTGATGATGGAAAAATTCGTAAATAATGCATAATTGCGTATAATTATAGATGCATTATAATTAAATATAAATTATAATCACTCATTTCCTGAAGTATTTCTAGGAACATTATTACCTGATCCTTATGTAAGAGTTTAGGACAAAGTGGGATTTCCTTCAACCTGACCTAATTTCTCTTTGTTATTTGTGTAACTCCAAAATAGGAAAAAGAGTTGCATGGAGGTCATATTTGCAACTAAAGATAATCGACGAAAAACACAAAAAATGAAGCCAGACGGGTTTTGGAGGTGATGAAAAGTGGAGAGAGAGTATCAGTATCAAATAAAATAACAATTCGATCATGAATACATATAGGTTCTGGCTCCTTTTTTTGTTATAAGTTAAAATTCAAGATAATGTTTTTATATTATTTTTATCGAGTTGTAGCAATTGTGTGTGATTCAGAGCAATGTGAAATCAAATACATTGCAAAAGATGAAGATTAAATGGAGATTTTTTAAAAATATATAGGTATTTTCAACATAGTTTCGTATAAAAATCAATCTTTTGCAGAAGATACCAAAATACTAAAAATTTACTTAATTTCTCTCTCTTGGTTACTGATAAAACCCTCCAATAATTAACACACAACTTCCCATATAACACGAGGGAGATGATATGAGTTGGCATTGTTTAAAAACATTCAACTCTCAATATTTCCGTCACGAGCTACTCTGCTTCTTTTCATTCAAAGATTAAGCCTCCGGATGTCAACCTGCGCAGCCGTACAATAGCTATTAAAAGTCTTCAAGGTACGACGGAATGCTCTTGCCTTTACGTGCTCCAGAATTGAATCACCGCACAGAATCGACTGCGGAAATATTTTAATGAAACCTTGGAACGCGGAAAGTGCTTTTCCTATGGATCCATTAAAACTGATCTCCTGCCTGGAGGGCAAAACCTTGAACCTATATAGTTTTAAATGAGAAAAATAATATTCTCTCGTAATACATCACTGATCAAAGAGCAGTAGATTATTCTAAAAATGTGCATTAAGTAGAAATTAGATAACTATTCGATAAATAAAATATTTCCATCCAGCTCGTTTCGAAAGGCATTGAATACTGGACGAAAAGAATTCGTATTTTGAATTTTAGTACTCTATTGCAGAAGCAAAGGTAGAGAGTTATAATATATTTGCCAATATTTTATTCATTTCATATTAATATAGTTACGATGAATCTTAGACTACTATCGGAAAAGAATTTTTGATTGATGAAAAACTGAAATCAAGTTTAATTTCGTAAATCATCTTGAGAAAGGTGTGATAAAGAAGGCCTCCCTTAGGATAGTTTTAACTGGGCGAGTAGAAGAATTATTTAAGCGAGTGTTATACGATTTAGAATTCGTCCAATTTCCGGTCGCTGAAGCAAAACAATTTTGGTTTAGTCTTGTCCGAGAAACATTCTTTCGCATCTATGAAATTTTAGTCCATGCGCAAACTTTTCTTCGACGAATTCATCACAATTGAAGATAAATATCGTTTCATCGATTTCTCCAGTACCAGACATTCTATTCGAGCGTAACTGAAAACTAAATTATTATTTCGAAGTTGTAATCTTCAACATTCTCTATTAATTTATTTTTTCTTTCGAATCAGACTCGCTCGTCTTAAACAATATGTTATCCGCAAAAATCAAACACTAACAGCGACAGAGGCCATCCTGCAGCTATAATTGAGAACTTTTAGTACCGTTTACGACGCCTTCTACTCAAAGCTCTATCAAATCCAGATGAAATAATATCATCTTCCAATAGGACTGAGCTTCTAGTGTTACGTAATGCGAATATGTAACAACCGGAAACTGTATGATCAAAATCGATGATCACTAAATTGACGTTTCTTCTCTTGATTAGCATTTATATTATCAGTAACAATTTTCCAGAATATATCTTTTTTCGTTCTTTAGTTTTCTACCAGTTGATTCTCTGGGGTTTTCGTCTGTAATCTTCACTTTCATTATCCATTTATTTGCCCTTCATAACTTGGTTTTCCTCGTTCACCTTCTTCCAATTGCTCTCTCCATCCTTTTCCCATATGTCCTAAGATGAGGTTTCCTCTCCTGGGAAACAAAGGTTCGACCGTACTTTCTCCGATCAAACTTTTATTGGAAAAGAGAGAGCTTCGATGATCGATGATATATATGGAAAATAGAGGATTGAGGTTCTAGTATATATATTTTTGCGTAGTACCGTATAATCTTTATAACATCTAGCTAGTTCCTTATATTCCGGATACTCAATTCCCCAGAAAAGTCATTATTTCCGAGTCCTTACGCCTCCGGGTGTAAGAGCCGAGTCTTCCGCTCCTAATCCCGCAAATCCAGTGCAAATACGACAGAGCTCGGGTTTTGTTATCCCAACGTCCGTGCCGCTGTCCTCCATAAACTCTCGTCGGCGTGATTTGCATTTTCGGACGCGATTTACGGCCGCGTTTAGGACTAGGCCAATCGAATCTCCTGTTCTCGAATTTTCCTGTTTCCAATAGCAACGCCGCGCGGAAGGAGAACGCGGTTGTCACCGTGATCATTGTCTGACTTTGTTGAGGAAGACTGCTGGAATCGAAAAGGGAGGACAAACGTGGAGGAGATGCAGAGCGTTCTAACCCTCATCAACACTCGGTAAAGGATCGATTATACAGCACGATGAAAGAGGCGGTTTTCGTCCTATCACACAAGTTTAGTATCGATCTCACCGAAACCTTATCACAAATTGCACATAACCGCCAATTAATGGCGTCAATCCCGTCTTCTAAACTAGTTAACCCTCATTTGGCCATTCTTACCCTCATAAGATCTCGATGATGGATATTGTTCGAGGTTCATTGAATTAGATTGATCCTATAATTAATTGGTTAATTCATTGGTCACGCAAGTAATTTCTCCGGCTTAGATCCAAGCAAATGATCTGAATATATAATTTCAAATTTCAACTCCGCACACGAACATGCCATAATGCATACTCAAAAAAGAAAAAGAAAAAATATCACCAAGAAATCTTTCCTCAATATCAAAAAAAAATTCCAAAGTTTTCAATCCGGAACTTAATCTGCCGCGGTGTCAGAGTGCTTAGAATGTTAATGCTGCAATCCTAAGTCCTCGGTTCGAGTCCCAGTTAATCGGGTTTTCCATATTAGAGGATGATTTTATATGTTCGCAATCGAAGTTGAAATAGATACAATCTGGGTTTTCCTGATTCTATTAGACAAAACAATAAAAAAATTTGATGTGGCCAACACTAGACTTTCTCCATATTTATTGAAAACAGAAGCCTATGCCGGTAATATATAAATAACTCCAAAACAATGAGTGTTACAGAAAAATGTTTCAGCCAAAAGTTCTAGTAAAATACATTATCTATAACTTTTGTATGTAATTGTATACACCTACATTGCATTCTGACAGAGATATGTATGAAAAACTTCAATTTCTGGATAAACAGCAACTTCCGGTTAACAATTATTCAAGAATAACTCCTAATCAATCAGTGTTACGAAGAAATGTTTCATACAAAAGTTGTAGTAAAGTATATTATCTATAACATTTGTAATTAATTGTAATTAATTGTATATTGCATTCTGACAGAGAAATTTAAGAAACAAAAGTTTGTTCCGGATAAACCGCAACTTCCGGTGAAGCGATATTCACTTAAAACTAATCAACTCTTGGCATTGTTAGGAAAATACCAAAAATGAATTTTGGAAATGATCGGATAATTAATTTCTAAGATAGAGTGCCCACAAACTTTTTTACCATAAACAGACGCACACACAAACAGACAGACATGTTCGGGAAAATAGCGAAAACGAACTCTATGGGCCCCAAAACATTTATTTCCGTTGAAATCTGGAGGTCGAACTTTTATACTACCTATAGGGAGAAAGTAATAAACCTACACAACATACTTATACTTTATCCAACCCTTGCAAGAGTTCTCATAAATAGATCGTTGTTCTCATAATGAGAATATATGTATGTTACAGATAAGACAAATATTTCTATACCCAAAAATATTATCATAAAAAACAACCCTTGTACACCGTAATAATCACCTTAAGAAAGGTATTAACGCCGTTAAAATGAAGGAGAGAAGTGAAAGCAGGGAAGAATGGAAATTAGTCCATAATTGAGGAGTCGACAGGAATGGGAGCGGTTGGAGTTTAATGGAAGAAATTAGCGGCAAAAGGTGATTGATTGCGGAGATGTAACCTCGTTCCGGATGATTAATAATTTCCATCGCCTCCAACTTACGACTTTGAGCCTGTACTTGTGGGGAAGTCAGATGAGTGATTATTTGGAAGATGACGAAGGGCGAACTAATGTTTCGTTTCTCCGGGATGAGGAATCGTGTTCTTTGGAATCTTTTCCTTGTTTGATCGATAACTGCAGATCATCATAACTCAGCATATTGGCTGTGATATCAGCTCATTGACTCCATTGTTGTTGTATAGTGATATTACCCTTTCATAACGTAAATGAATCTCGATTTTATTCAAATCATAGAGGATGACCCAGAGTAAATGTAGAATCTAAATTCCATACAAAGAAGTGGCAGAATTTTTCAAAGGAATCTGAGAAAAAGAGCCTTAAACAAAGCGTTTCCAACCTATTCTTCTCGATTCCCTATTTGCTGATAATTCGTCATTCATACGCAGATTACATTCAGAGCATTAGAGTTGAGTTACGTGAAATTCTCAAATTTATTTGTCACATAAATATTTTGTAGCTTTAGTTACTAGTTCAAGAGAGATAGCTGCAATAAATTTATTTAAAGGGACTATTCGATTCCTTCGTGACCCCGAAAATACATGTAATTCCGCATCTTCGGTGTTTTGAGCAATTCTCGTCTGACCAAACGCAAAGCGGGGATGGATCCTTCTTCATAGGTGTATTATCCGTATCTTACTTCTCCACAATTCCCATATCTTTATGAATGAAACATTCTTCATGTGCGCTTTGGTACAGGAGAGAGCTCTCGTCAATTTGTCTGTCTTTCTTATGTCTGCGATAATATGAATATTATTAAGGTATAAGTAACGATGAGTAATGGTATTTATACCCATTACATCAATTGAAAGCAATGAAAAACGTTATTCACGCCTCATTGTGCTGCATCTTCTTGAATTCCATCCGCTCGAAGAGTTCCAGCTCGATGAGAAAAAAAGGGCGTCTTTCTTGCAAGGAGATAATGACGACATATATTTACATCAATAACGCAGCTACTGAGACTCGTCAGCAAGCCATTGCACCAAAGAGTAAAAAAAGTGACGGATGGATTATGAAGTGTGTGAATGCATTTGTAGGGAATCCTCGTTTGGTCATCGAATAATACTCTTTATTCCCGCTGCGATGTTCTCCTGTCTGTCGGAGATGCGACGCAGGCGCTGCCCGCCCTCTCCATCTCCGGAGCAACAGTCTGACTGCGGCCGCGGGAGTGTCGTGGTGCACACAGCGTGCGCAACAACACAGACCACGTGACTCGATTACACTTGTTTGCGAGGATCACCGCCAAATTGCCCAGTTACGAAGCGGAGGCGTGGAATTAGTGCTCTTTTTTCGAGAGGCGTTTTACTCGCGGCGAAGTGCCCTTCGGTTCGTGCGATTGAGGAGAATAGAAAGGGTTTAGATAATATGAGCCGTGGAGAATTAATTCTGCTTCAGTTTGATACGCGGTTTCTTCGTTGTTGACTTTCAGCCGCAGTTGTTTGGTTTCAGACAAGGTTACGTTATTTTAGGAAAGTAAAAGTTTAGGGTTGCGATTTTATCAGTGAAAATATCAAGTGATGAATTCCTAAGTTTGCGAATAGGAAAATAGGTGCCATATTTTTCTGTATTTGGCTATTGCAAAGGCGAGGACTTCCGCAATTTTTTCACATTCTACAAGTGAGGGCGATTCTTTTAACAGTCGCAAGCAATAGCATCTGTTCTTTAATCTCAGTGATGGTTGGACTTTTCTAAACCCTCATAACCTTTCGCAAATCCGCTTAATGTGGACATTCTCCGATCGCACGAAAATAAGTCTGGTTTACGTCATTTGACTGACGCTGAGAACTCCGCTTGAGTTGGAGTGCATTCGTGAATTAGGGAACTCCTAGTATTTACTTGAAATTCCGTTGACGCAGAAGATTTTTAGCTCCCCATTTGTATTCGGGGATTACTGGGTTAGCACTAGTTTGGCTGAGTCAACTGTATCGAGCCCACGACGTGAAAACCACAGTGGATTCCAAACAGGTGTAGAAGCGTGTGAGAAGGCCAACCTGTTGTGTGCTTCAATTTTGCTGGAATGAAGGGGAGCTCGAACCACCGAATGATCTGAATGCACGATAAGGGTAAGTGCATGCATTCCCTCAACCGAAGTTGATTTTAATCGAAGGGGTGCGGCGCGTGATCGCGTGCTCATTTCTAAAACATAATTATTCCAATCAAAATCTGATCTTGTAACCCGAATCCTCCAAATCAAACGAATATATTCATGATAATGCATTGAAACACTTATTCGTAGTTGTTTATATTTTCCCTGTCGATGCAAAGAAGCGAGGAGAATCAGATCAGAAAATGTGGCGGGATTAAAGAAAATCCCTACAATATCCTACCCATACCTATGTAACACTATAGAAAACATAAAAACGCTCTTCGTTGTATGAATCCTAATCTATTTTATCTTGAATTCTAGTTTCCATGCATATCATATGCGGACGCCCACAATCCTAAAATTTCGTTTATCCGATACCCTCGAAGCGAAGTCCGATAGGGCGAGCATCGCTGTCTCCCATTTCACCGCGAATAACATAAATTGGAATAAATGACCGAATTTATCGTTATTTCCCCCTACGTTATCCCGTTGGACATGCTCATAGAAACCATTTCTACAGCGACGTTGTTACGGATTATCTTAACAGCGACGATAACTCACCTTCCAAGTTAAAGAATATATTGGTTTCATTCACTGACCGCGTGGTTAACAGCTTTGACGGTCCGATCTCATAGAGAAAGGGGAAGTATCTCATAGAGATTAAACATGCCACACTTTTTATAGTCTTTCTTGGATTAATTTATACTTATTTTGCTTTATCATGTAATAATTCCTTGAATAATTAAAGTCGCTGAAATTTCAATATACCTAGAGAAGTTCAAATTACCTCTATTCGTGTAACGCACACAGAAGTTGTCCAGGAGTTTGATATTGGTGAATTAACTGTAAGGATTGGGCTCAAAGGAGCTTGATTATGAAGTTAAGTAGACAATAAAGAGATAAAATCAGCGAAGTACCTGTATCTCAACTGAAAACAATCGCATCAACCAGTCAGTGCCTTTGACTCTATCCTTTCCATTCGGAATACGAAGCAAATATTACAGCGCCCTTTTGGGCGTCTATAAACCACTTCCGCAGCTCCTCCTTAAAGGAATTTCGCGGGTTAGTATTCACCCGATGAGCACAACAGGGGCCTATTTCTGGAGGGAATGTCATTTAAGATTCTCGTCATGAAATGAGTCCCCGTGCGTCACTCAAACCCTTAAAGATCATTTACGATGTACACGTACATAGGTTTGAGTTAACTGAAGATTGAATATAGTAACATAATTTTAAATGAATCTAGTTTGGCTATTGGTGTCTAACGAGATTGTTTATTCAATAACATTTGTTGAGGTAAATGAGAGCAAAACTGGCGTTTTCCTGGACTTCTTTCAAAATATATCATTTTGTAAATTTCTCTTTTGCTATGAAAATGATCACTCCGGTCATTTGTTCTGTCCCGTGTCAATGCACTGCGATTTAAAAAGTGGTGACCGAAAAAGTCTTAATCTGTAATATTAATGGTATTTTGTCGGTCAGAAATAACTTTTATGTTATAATTTATTTTCACTTATCATAAAATGCGTATTTGGCATAAATTATTCGCTTTCCTCAGATACTACTTTTTGTTTTTCAATCGCCCTTCACAATCTCCACGAATAATGCAGCATATGCTCTTGTATTGGTCGATCCCGTGCATAGTTCGACCCACAAATTCTTACATAAATTTCCGGTACGCATATCCTATAATCTTCCGCATATTCTGTATTACAAATTACGTCAGTTGTCGCTATTGTTACTATACGTCCATTTTGACAGATTGGATTACCATATTTATATTTAGAAGAGATTTTGTGGAAGCTTTACAGGGCCCCTCAGATAAAGTCACGCCTGAAAGAGCTTTTGCAGTAGTTCACTCGCGCCCTGAATAACATCTTTTATTTAGCCGAGTATAAATAACTTTCTTGTATATTCTCGATATATTTGAATTTTTTCGTCGATATTTTTCACTCAAAGGTTTGAGATATATATACGAGTTAGTTCTAAAAGATAGTAATATTTTCAAGATTCAAATGAAATATCATCGAAGAAATATAAAATAATGTTGACATTACATTCTGATTACAACTTCATCAATTATTCTTTTGTTTATTTTTTTAATGTAAAGCGTTGTAATTTTCTTTCAACATAATACTAGGGAAATATTTAAACTTTAAAACTTCTAATTCTTTGGTGGACTTCATATAGTTTAAGTTTAACAAATATCCAACAGTACAGATATTCTAAGATATAACAAATGCAATATTCTTCGCTTTCAACACAGTATTGGATAAGACTAGCAATCCATCATCATAGTTTGTGTGCTTCTACTTTTGAGTGATTGACTTACGAGAAGAAGTAAATCATTTATCAAAATAGAGCTAATAAAAGTTGATATTCTTTGGTAAAACTTACTTGAGTTACAGAGATAAGCAGCCTGCGATTCCATTCCGCGAAAGAATATTTCCGTCACTCAATATCTCACGCTTTAAGGAGCTCCGTCTCGCTAACGATCATAAATACGCTGCCATAAAGCTTAAGTAAGCGTAACAGAAACCTGGAAGTGAATAAATGCCTTGGAAATAAATCCGGAAGAAATTGAATTTTTACCACAATAAGACTTAAATTACTTCCTATCTTAATATTCGGCTACGAGGGCGTATAAGCGATCCATGAAACCCTTCAGCCAAATTAAGTTGCTCACCAATAATGTTATTAGCTATATAATATACTAAAACTCTTGATATAATATAATTAAAAAAATTCTATTTTAATGAATCGATTAAACAGTTTGATGAAGCAAAAACCCGAGGTTTATATTTCTGAAATGAAAATCATCACCAATAAATTTTTATTCGTTTTTAAAGGCCCTGTATAGGATTCCTATAAACCCTGTGTAGACATTTTCATGCAATCCTCGATTTATTTTCAATGTCCGCGTTACGTTCCACACAATTTATTTCAGTACTGCATTCTTCGGAGGTATTTCTTCCCATGAATTACCCCTATCGACATTTCAAGCATCTAATGCCACTTCGATTCAGAAGATGGCGTTGTATGTTATTGAAGTTTCCATTTGTGTGACTGATGCATTACGCACGTATCCTAAGTGAAGTTTCTTTGAAAGATAACAGTAAGTTAAAGCTTTTCCTTCGCGCAAATAAGGGATTATAAAAGTGTAGAACTTTTCGTCAGAAACAACACATTTAATTTTATCTAAGCCTATATGGAAACATATGTTGTTGTTTTAATTCCAAGTTGCCTTCTCTCCAACACGGGTTGGCTTTTATGCAATTATGAGTTCCTGACGTTCAGGAAGATTAATATGCAAGTTGAGCCGGTTTTAGCATGAAAAAGCGTAGAAGCGAGGCCTTCGTGATAAACAATGATAAAAAGAGTAGATGCCTGTTATATATTAAAGGGAGATGCACGCAAAAACTGACTTGATATTCTCCATAATCACAGGCCACTGATGTGTAAGCTACGATGAATCAATTCGTTCATCAATCCGTTGTGTGACGATATTTTTGGTGTAAGAGAAATTCTAACATCACGTAATCACGATTTTTAGAAAAGATGCAATTCTCTTGTATTATGTAAATATCAGTAATTTATCCAACTTTAATCGCACTTTGTCATGTATTTTCTTCAATGATCTTTTTTTCTATAGAAAAATGATCGGGGTCAATACTAAGGAGTTTTGTAATTGAGAAATGTAATAGCCAGTCTGCCAACGTCTATCAGCAGTGTTTCAATCAACATTTATTTCGTAACAGTCAAATCTATTTTTAAGCTTTCTAACACTTTCATTACCTCGTTATTGCTAATAATACATCTCTTCCTTCCGTTTACTGTTCAACTTTTGTATTTTACCGTTCCTGGGATTAGCAAAAAGTGTAACTTTCAAGAACGTCTTAGAACCTGCTTTCCATAATTTATACTTCCAGAGAAAATTTATTTCGAATAATGAAGTTATTTTCTGGAACTAACCCTGGATTTAATAATTAATCATTCTTGAATAGCAGAATTATAAAATGGGGCAACAAACACATTTTATTGAATTTGTCTCAAGAAAATTACTCAACTTTTTCCTTTGAAAACATTATGCTATTTTAAGCATTCTATTTAAAATTATAATAGGTTTTAAGATTTTAAACATTTACTCTATAAAGTCATCTTAGAGGCTTTCTATCTCAGATACTTTTAAAGCTGTAAAGCTCATCCAACACTAAAATTCTGGATATAGCTCAGCCAATTATCACCTTTCGTGAGTCACATGAAGCTAATTACATCAAGTTCCTTTAAACTCCCCTTCCAAGTCCTCTCTCTCCTGACATTGCTCAATGTAGTGGCTGATTTTAATTAATCAGAAATCATCCGATTCTTAATTAATTAATCGGGGATTGTTTTTCTCCCTTGCTTATCAACCGTTTCTATCTGCTAAAATCTGTTGTTTATTGAAGCAATGGTTGCACCTTTGTGTTGGAAATAGAAATTTTGAATTAAATTAGTGGAAACCATAATAATCTGTTTAAGTGAGGGTCTCTTAATATTTCAACCTCAACTTATTTCACAGTGCATTCACGTATTTCGCTTGATTAACCTTAAAATAAAGTGGATGCATAATATTAATTTTAATAGACATTTTCGCCCAGCAATCCTTTCATTATCTCAGAGCCACCCTTCGATCATTTTCCTGTTTTTATTTCTCTCTCTGGCGTCGCGCAATCAGTAATGGTGTTGTTACAACACTCTTGTGGTTTGCCTTGAGACAATTTTCCTTAAAAATACCTTTCCATACAACACTCTGTCACTCCGAACTCATTCCTCGTCATAACTGGGTATTTTCCATAATTTACCATCCCATTAATTTTGTTTTTCCTTGATTATTCGTCTTCATTCACTTCAAAGATGTTTTTATTTCCATCGAAATCATTCCTTTTCAGCCTCAATTATCCTCAATTGTTCTTTCCTCATCGCATCATCACTACTGCGAATCTTCCGCTCATCCCCATTTCTTCAGCAATCACCCTCTTATACGCTTTCTGCTCCAATCCACTTCGTGCTTCACGGGTTTAACTGTCCAAAGCTCATATTCCACGACAGTGTCACTCCCAATGCTTTCAAAGCTGTTTGCTTTACAATGGCACTCGTTGTATCCCAGCCGCTAGCAGCATTTCCTTTATCCCCTTTCCCATTCGGTCGTTTTATCCCTCATCTGACATTCCATTTCATCCACGTAGTTCATTTGTACCTCTCTTGTCGATCCCCCTTTGCTGTTTTTAGCACACTCTTTTTACCTTCTTCGGCTCACTCGTGGGATAACCAAAACACGGAATGCGATGATAATGGAATGGAATACATCAAACTATGGCTGTATATTTTTGAGCATAAACAACCTCAATGAAATGTCCTAGATTTACAGTTGGAGTACACATTTAACTCATGCTCATGAGTCGCGCTAGTTCATGTCTAGATAAGATGAGAAACTTCTATGATAAACTTAAAAGGTAGCAGTAAGGAAGCAAAGGAATTGGGGTACCTAACCTTAGTTAGGCCGATCTTAGAATGTGCTACAACGGTGTGGGATCCTCAAGAGAATTGTCGCATACAGAAATTAGAAAAAGTTCAAAGAAAAGAAGCTCGTTACGTTATGGGTAGATTTAAGAAAACAGATAGCGTGTCAGATATGTTAAAGATTCTAGGATGGGAATCGCTGGAGAAGAGGAGGAAAACAAACAGGCTGTATTTACCAGATAGTTGTAGGTAGTAAGGGATGGGAAAGTTTCAAAATTTTATTAGAAACACCAAACTTTTTAGGAAGAAGTCATAATCACAAAATAAAACTTAGACCGCAAAGAACCAATATAGCTAAATACTCTTTCTTGAAAAGAGGCATAGCAGAGTGGAACAAGTAACGCTCTTTGAGTCCCTTCCTAAAAATCCAAAATCATTTAAGAAGAAATGTTCTGTATTGTTGTAGTGTGAACTTACTAGTATATGCTCAAATAATTGTGTAATTATATATATATATAAAAAAGGTATTGGTATGATTATTTACAGTAAGGTGATTATTTTCTTTTATTGGCATTATTAATTGATTGTATTATTTATGGATTGTGTATTAATTATTAATTGTATATTTTATATATTGAGATTAGCTGCCACCAAACTGCTGTCTAACTGCGGCGAAAATTGTAATAAATAAATAAATAATCCAAACATTGTTTAAATAATCGGCTAATCAACACTGTTTATTTCTTGCAATCTTCATTTATTCTGCAAGCATTCATAGATCTTAGCATTCTTCTCCATTCTCTGATAACGTAAAACTTATTGTCTTGGTCTTCCACTGACAAAACTTGTGTGATCAGATTTCTTTTCGTTTTATCGACGGTTTCTTCGGCGTTAGCTTCAATGGAATCACCGACGAGTCATTTGTGAGCAAAACGATATTTACGACTCCACCGTCACGGCGTAAAATCGTTTAACTGTGGAGTCATTGCGAACGAACTGTTTGCTTAATGCGCATTCCAATTACGCCTGGGCGTTGCAAAGTGGTGTGTCGCTCGGAATTCCATCGGCGATTTCAGCTAATTCTTATAAAAAAGGACTAATTAATTGGGCATCCGTTCGGCGCGGTGCCACGGGCGGACTCTCCTCAATAATTAACTGGGGGTCAACATTTTCAGCAGTCGCGCTAATGGCGACGAAAGTCGAACCAACATCGATGCTTCGTCACATGAAAGGGAAATTATTCGGGTCACGTCTCCTTTTCAGGAATATTTCAGTCCTTTTTGGCGTCCTCTAAAATTCTATTACGCTTTTCATTACCTCATGTGCTCTTCCAAAATGATCACATAAATGGACAGTTCGTTTTAATGTGAGTACTACGTGGCCTGTTTGGATTGGTTAAAGAACGCTGCATATAAGATTATACTCATTGAATTACTTAATGAGACGGAAAAATAATATTTGTTAATAAATCTCTAAGTATTGCTGAAATATTTAATTCAAAATGAGGTAATCGAAGTGTAATGCTTGCTTATGAAAGATCTAATAATGAACAAATATGCATATTTTGATGACAGATCGTCAACCACATCACAGAATATTATTTACTTTTAAATATTCATTAAAACCCAATTACCTAATATTATCTTCCATGGTGAATTTGTTTGACATCTCAGATATCAAACAATGAATTAAACAGAAAGAAATATCAAACAGGACTTCAATGTGTAAAAATAACTTAGATATTCATTCATACTTTCCGAGATCGAATGAAAATATTCAGAAGACGAAGTTATTCTGGTACTTCCGTGAAGATAAGTTATTAAAAGAATGGGAAAATGGTGGTATAGATATTGGTGGTAGCAAAAGGTAATTTTAAGGAAAATGGAGGAAAAATCTTTTAGATTGTGGGAAGTCAAATAGGAGTAAGTTTTGTTGAAAGCGATGTTGGTGTAGTTGGTTGTAGACGACATAGGTGGCTTAACAAAATTCTAACAAGAAAGATATTTTTGATTAGAATAATTAGAAGCAAAACAAGATATAAAGACGAAGGATGATATCTATAACTATCCGCTAGTTAATTAATCATATGTGGAAGCATATACATGTGATTTCCAAATTAAAGAAATCGAATGAATTATTTTTATATCACCTTTTTCGTCGAAGAATGTCAGTTAAATAAGTTTTTAACCCTGAGATATTAAAGTAAAACGGATTAATTTAAAGGGATTCCCGCTCAATTTCAGATTATAAAAGATAGTAAGGATAACAAATCCTCCCACTTCATTTATTTCAGCTTTACAATATAAAAGTCTCCATACGATGATTCCAAAAAATTACAGCAGTAATAATACTTTAAATAGTTATTTTGGTTCATGATAGTTATCTAGGGGTTATACTGTTACTTTTTTACAGGTAAAAATTTGGAGGGTCTACGTCCTAATCCGGACCCTTAGCTCACCTTTGCAGCTCAGGAGCGCCCGGCCGCCACAGCAGGGGGGGCTTAAAAAAACGGACCACGTGGAATATGATTTAAAAAGTTATAAACAATTCAAATGAGCAACATTTTATTATCTTCGTCGTCTCACTAATCCAAAGAGATATACAAGCGTCTTTTGATCGACGTTCTACGATGAAAATTAAGATTTTTCGTGATTTTGCTAGAAATGACCCGTTGACGCACGGCAACGTTGCCCCGGGGGTGGGTTGGGTTGGGGGAAGGATTTCTAGATTTTTGCTAGAAATCCCTGTGCTTTGGGAAGTATTTGAGAAAAACCAATACGTTTTATTTCGCATTTAGTTAGCATCAAGTAATTTTTATGTGTAGTTTCTGGATAGTTATATGAAAAGTCACGAGGGGTCACAACAACAATGGAGTATCATTTTTATAATTTCATTGAACAATTATGACCAATTAATTCTAGTATAAAGGAAATTTAAGATAGATTAGATGCTGGAAAATTGACGGAATAAGTAAGTGCTGTACGACTGAAAGAAAATTTAAAAACTGAATTCGGTAAATATCAGAAAATCATTAAATGTTTAATGTATAAAGTTATTATAGAAACATGATTGATTTTTCAGTAAACCAAAAACATCTTTTTGGTTTATCATTTATTTATTCTTAAGGAGTACGATTAAGTACCAAGCCAGATACTTCATTAAAATTATATAGTCTGCCTGGTATTCACCCTAATCGGGAGAAAAACCCTCTAAAACCTCTCGGAGGTAGTATGTATTACATATAATTTCAAAATTTACAAAAAATATTTCAAAATTCACTAAAACATTTAAATATTAACAAAATTACAACAAAATTGTAATAAAATCACGAAATACTTTTTATTCTACTGATTTATACATTGTATGAAGGGGGAAGAGGTTCGAAAACTTCAATAGGTAAATTGTTTCATTGTATGTACTGTTTCCCGATTATAAGAAATGAATACTTTTAAATATCTGTTCTCTGTTTAAGAATAGCGACTTCATAATTGTGGTCGTTTCTCCCGAAGTAATCTCAGTTTTTCAACCATTGCAGTGACGCTATCTGTCTTCCCATATCTACCCAACACAAATGTTGCTGCTTTGCACATTTTCTAATTTGTCTGTGAAATCTTTTTGATTCAGGTCTCAAATGCTATCGCCATACTCAAGCATAGGTCTAACAATTGTTCCAAGTATGCGATCTGTCTAACTCCCCTAAGGGACTTCACAAGGTTTTTGATTACGAAATTAAGGGTTCTCTTCACTTTGCCGATTATGTTCTCGACCGTTTCGTTGTGTTTCTTTCGTTGTTTCGTTTCATCGATTTAAGGCAAATCAATAAAATTAATTATTAGAGTACAAATCAATTGAATGGCGAATCTTACTAAATAATTATTAATTGTTATTTATAATAAACCGTTGCTTTATATCGGTAATTTCAATTCGAAACCTTTAATAGGCATTTAAATAATCTTCTTTTCTATCAACTGAAAATAAAAATCAAATGGATTATGAATTACTAAATGTATTATTTTCACTGTTAATGGTTTTTCTATAACTTTAAATGTTGAAATATGACACTATACGTAGAATTAAAGGCTTAGCACTATAAATTATGCTTATGCAAAAATGCCATAGGTTACAAGATAAAAACATTTATGTTTTGTTTTCTGGCACATATTTGAGCTCTAGAAGTGTGTGTTGTGGAAGATAATTTGGATTTTGCAATGGAATATCTACCGATTAATAAATAAAGATGTACTGAAATGATTTTAGAATGCATACAGAAAGAGGAACTCGTTTGTTGAATGTACAACTGAACTCCTTCCGTCAACAACAGATAACTAAAAAATATAAGCGAGTCGAAGTGAAGAGAAGGAATGGGAGTGCGTCATTAATCACTATTGCCTCGGGCAGAATCGCAGCGGATGCAGAGAATAAAAAGAAACAGATTTAGGGTAAACGCAAAACCAATTTCCATTGGCCTGGATATTCTGAAATACCACAATTCTAAATAAAAAGCATAACTGTCTGAAAATTGATTTTCATGTTTCATCGATCTGAAGGGGAAACTTCGTTTCAAACGCATTCGAAAAATTGTTTTCTTTTCCTTCAGATGGTCAAGGTTCTTTGCAGAATGACTGGCAACAACGCCTTTCAAATCCGCTCCAATGGATCCTTTTTATAAATTTCGAGTATTTTTGGGACGAAATAGTTGTCATGAATTCGAATTGCGACAAAAGCACAAACGAATCCCAGTTTTGTACACAGAAAACGCTTCCGCGATAGTGTTAAAGATGCGTACTCGGAATCTCGCGTTTCAAAAATCGCCATTAAACTCATTCCTCGTAAAAATCACGGGAAACGGATGGAAATGGCGAAATAAAATGGAAGTGGTGGAATAAAATTTCTCCGGGTGGAAAAACGAGACTTGAAATCGGAACTGTATTGTGGATCACTAAGTTGGAAAAACCGTGAGGTAGAACAGGAACGAAAATTATTTAATAAAAGCAATCTTCTTTCTTTGATTAAAATATGAACTGCAGCGATGAGCAAAAGGTTTGTCTACAATTTCTAAATACTTCAGTTTACGATGATGGTGAATGATTGTCGAATTCTACGTGAATTTTATAAAATATAAGTTTCAAACATAAAATCACATCTAGATCGTTGCGTCAAAAAGTTTTAAATATGTTTTATTGTTTTCAACGGAGACATTTATTATGACGCTTGGAATTTAGAAAGATCTTTTGAGTTATTCGTTCCAGTTTCATTTTAGCGTGAACACTCAGAAAGAACAAGAACCGCAAAAGAGATTTTCTCACTCAACGCCCGTTCATACTGCATCACATAAAGGAGAACACGTTTTTGAGAGTTGGTATAATAGCACACGTGCAAGATTCATTCCTTTCTTTGTAAGGTACAGTCGTACATCTTATTGTGATATTAGCGTTTCTACTCATTCGATATTTCCAAGCGGACAGAGTTTTCCATGTGTTTTGCCTCTGCAAATGATGGCAATGATAAATGGTTCTGAGAAACAGAGAAAAAAATCTTCCAAGAGGCAATCGATTGCAAATGCAGGAGGGGAATCTCGGTACTTGCTCGACTAGTTCATTGAGACCATCTTAAAATTCGATTATTTGTGTTTTAGTCTGTATTCTATACTATTTTAAGTATCGCTTTTTATAGAAATCCTCGAAAGTCCTACCCAAGTTATTAATGAAAATTTTCCACTGAAAATGCGCCAGTATTATTAGGACACAATGTAAATAAATTACCATTCAGAAGCCGTCGTCGTGAATCTATCAATCCAGTTTTTCCCACCGTGATACGCTTTGCTAATGAGTTTCATTTCGCAAAATAGAATATTTCCGAGAATTCGCTCGAGAGAAAAACAGGAAGGTCACAAGTATTCGATATTTAGCTTGGAAGAAGTCGAAGTCTTGGAATGACAAGGAATTTCGTGGGAACGCCAATCTTCCCCTTTCGCCTTCACTTTCACCCAAATTCCATTCCTCCGATCCCCTCTTACATACTTGATGCTCTCCTCACGTTGTCTCCTGCTGTCCCTTTTGACTTTTTTAAATGAAAGCAGTTTGTGTATTCACCCGGCCGTCCACTTAGACTAACGTCATTACGCATGACGATGAAAGTAACTTTAGATGAAAATTAATGAATGATGAAAAATTATAATGAGATGAGCTGCTTCTGTACGCATACATATCCTGAAAAAATAAAATCTGATATAATCCAAACAGATTGAAGATTTTTTAAATTATTTAAGTACGTTCATAAATGGAATATAAGTAAATATACGTAAAATACTAGTACGTAATTATAAAAATCATCAGATGTGAGATAATTAGAAACAAACTTTGAGGTTCTGCTAAGCCAGAGACTTTTCAGCATTAAAGTTTTAAAATATAGCTCCAAATAGTCGTTAACAAAGGCTATTTAGAGCTATTTTTAACTCTGATGTAATAACACAACCGAGTTCCTTTTTCCTCTTAGTTGTCAGCAGGTGCTTCACTGAAAGAACATGTATCGATAATAAGACAGTCATAATTTCATTACATTAATAGATGAAAAGCAAAGTAACTGAACATAAAAATAAACACAACAAAGACAGTACACATCAAAGGAAAAAAGATATCCATTTTCATTTCTTGACTGCTTCAGTTACAATTTTTAGTTAGTGTTTTTTTTAGTTTCACTTTAGCCTCCAAAATGGTTTTTGATATGCCTACTTCAGAGCAATGAGAATACTGATATTTTGACCAAAACACACGAGAACACGTTCCATATCAAGAACAGCAATCATTCTCCTCTCCAGACTGCGGCGATTATATATTTACCGCGTGTAATCGAAATTCATGGTCATAGATTAAGAATCACATAATTACACATGGAACACCGTCAAAAAACCCTACGGTGTGAATACCCCATTTTGGGAAACGATGCAATAATTATTCAATAAAAAATTTGTTAATTGAATATAGATATTCATTGACAAAATATTATGCGTTGTATGATGGATAAAAGGATGCGTTATATTTTATTTTATAAATATCACGTAACAGACATATATACAACAGGTAAACGAATTTTCTTGTAGTTATTTTATATATTTGTTCCTTAATATGAATCACGGATATTCCATCAAGATGCTCATCCATATCCTTATATGTATAAATCATTTCCTGCTAAAACCGTAAATTTATTACGGTAAAAATGAACCAAAATTTCAGGCTATGATAGGCATGGAATTGGAATTTCAACTTCCAATTTAGAAACGTCAGTAAAGCGACAGTCTGAAGAGCAAGGAATCTTAATACAAGTAGATACTTCATGAAAACATACCTAGGAAATATTCATTCATTTTCATAGATAAAATTTCTCCTAAAATTAAATTTTCACCGGGTTCACCGCCCATTAGACTTAGAAGAGGAATCCACCGAATCAATTTACTGCATTTTTAAATCAGGTCACGTAGAATTCTGCATCAAATTATGTATCTTGGTCGACCTTCGATCGAAAATGAATACCGTCTCATTAAGGTGTAGATCAATGGATTGAAAAATCCATTAGTGAGGAGGCAAAGCCTTGCTCTGAGTTTAATTCATAGAAGACCTGAAAATTCCTCCGCCTTGCTCGAAGGAAAGTTCGGGAGAAACGGAAAGTACTTTAAAACTCAAAGATGGGAGTGAAACAGGGAAGAGCTCGAGGAAATGGAGTAATATCGCTTGTGCAATAGAGAGCAGAAAGTTAGATACTATTTACCCGTTAAGTTCCTTGAGAAAATTGTCTGTGAATGAGAAGCAATTTCGGTTGCGGAATTTCTCTTATAAATGCTTAGGCAGATCGGAAACGACTTGGCACAGTTCACGCCAATTTAATTCTTATTAAATTTTATTCCTAATTAATTAATTTAGTTTACCCTAGCCACTTTTTTCACAACTGCTTTCAGATCTGTGCTTCTAATCTCATCACTTTCGATATTTCTCCATTGACTTTCGGCTCCAATTCATGATTTTTTCATCACCGAATGTGGCATAGTCATAGGATTTTTTTATTTATTTTTCAAAGCAGATTTTCAAAGCAAATTTTTTAGCATTTATTTATTATGCAATACCCAAAAGAGTCATCCAAAGAAATTCATTCGTTTAGGGGTTATCGTATCGTAGTTTCCTCTATTTCAATCTATAGAAGTAATTAAGAAGGGTATCTATAATTGAGGCCATTTTATACGACTAATCCAGCCATACGCAACGAGGAATTTCAGGGATATTTGTTTACTGCGCTGTATCGACGAGGACGCCCTTGTGGACGATAGCAATGCTCTCCAGTTATTGCATGAATACCTCGCAAGTCACGGTCTGTGGTACACAGAGTATATCAACTACCTCTAACCTGGTTAATTAGTGGTCGGATCATACTTCCTCCAGTAAAATAAACAGGAAATACATTCTGACAGAGGAAACCAGCATTAAATCTCTTTCTTATACAAATACACTTAATAAAATATATACAAAACAACCTTTTTATATGTATGTATCTATCTAGATTATTCACATAAGTCCCATATTATCTGAAGATCGGAACTACGAAATTACAATCTCATGGATGAATTTTCCAAAATTTGTGGAGCATATTCTAATAAGCAGGCCTGAGGCGATTTCCATCCGAGGGATTTTATCTTTCCTAAAACGCCATTGCCAACATTGAAGTTGCCCTAAACCAACAAAACTGCTTGACTTTGTGTTTATCTGATATCGTCCCTCCTTCGTGACGGTCCCAACCCGTGCAGAGGAGAGCATACGGAAAGTGCTTTCTCGATCCCTCAATTGAAAAAAGATTCATCGGAAAGGTTTACTTGGAAATACACTTCTACGCATTTACTTCCTTAAATCAAACCGCCGATCTTTATAAAAAATCTCCTATAACCGATAAGAACACGTTTAAAGATTCTGCAGTTTTCTCTTTGTACGACATCTCTATGTAGTACATATCTAGTGTATACCTCTAGGTAGTACATACCTCTATTTCATACTATACGTTATTGACCTCATATCATACGGTCTATATTTGATCGAAATTGCAAACATGAAAATGAAAAAAAAATTATTTTTATATCCATTGACTTTTGAAACAAATTCGGATGTCTGACCTCATTGAATGGTTGTGAAAACTAATTATCAGATAAACTAACCATCAAATAATAACGATAAGAAGTTAGTCGTAATAGATTCATAAAACCCTTTCAGTTCCAGTGGTGGCAAATGTCACCAGAAATTTCGTATTTATATATTTTAGTTAATTTTCAGTATTGTGCTATTAAACTTCGTCTGCTATTTCAATGTAATTTTTAATAAATAAACATAAAAATATATTTTCTTTTTTTATAAGAATAAGTATTTATATGGCATATAGTTTATCATACATGAATTCCAAATTTTTTCATACGAAAAAAAAATGGGATTCAGAGGGTTATCATCGCGTCTTATTTAGATAGGTAATACTCAATTGTAGATTATCTGAAAAAGTATACATGCATAGACTCCTTGAATTGATTCCTTTCATTTCTGTTTGCATTCACCTTGCTTAGCGCCCTTATAACAACTAACACATAACGTCTATAAATAACTAGGGCAATAACATAAATGCTACCAACACGTCATGTTCCCTTACACTTATTAATTTTCACCTACATATCCCACGGCAGAGATAATACAGTTTCACATTTTGTTGGCAATAATTCGTGGGGATGCGAATTCGTCGATGAATTCGCGACAAATAGGAAGAGAAAGGAGCAAAATGTCCCTTTCCAGAGCTGAAACTATTCCAGCATGAAACCATTCTTGAATTGATATGCCCATTGAAGTTCCCTCTCGTCCGTCGGTGGCAAATCCTCCGCACAAAGAGAATAAATATCTCTTCGATTCCAATTTGGGATTAGACGTATCCCCCGCCTCTACCTTTACACTACTCTTGAAAAAATATCTCCGAAACCTGATTCTGCTGGTATACTATTAAACATCGACAATATATTCTCTTTCTAAAGTTGCCTGTTAACGCACATGGGGAAAATATTGGATACAATCGTAAATCAAGATAAAATATTTCAAGTATGCTAGACTTCGACCAAGAAAATGTCGTCATGTACATCATTGCCTAGTGTCCATATAAGTACATACTGAACATCCTCTCAATATTTCTAACTTCTTTGTTATTTCGGTGTAGTTAATTTTGAGATCCAAAATCTATATAAACTATTCTCTTTTGCTCTCCTTTTATCGGAAATTGATTGAATAATTATATATGGATTAATTTGAATTCTCAACCATAGCAAATTTTCGACCTATATACTTTATTTTCCTCGTCCAAAACCTACAAAAGATCATTTAGATAAGTATGACCTCATTTCAGAAAGATTATACTTTTCTGTAGTTTTGTAAATTTTGGTAATTTTAAATCATTAGTTTTTAATTCTAGGATATTTTTTACCCAATGCTCCGTCATTTTCGTTGTTTTTGTTTTAGACTTTATTTTCCAATACGGTGTTTAATTTTACGTCTACACCTCAACAGCCGCAGATAAATCCTTTTTAAATTCTAAATTAAATTATTATTAAATAGTGTCTTACTAGTTTAGATTAGTAACAAAAATTGAGTGTTGAATTGTAAGCCAAACAGATTCAGTAATGTTTTTAATGCCAAGGTACAGATTCAAGTCGTGAATGAGGATAGAGATTCATTGGAATAATTTAATTTTCACCTGGAAATTTGTTGACGTAAAATTAATTTAGAATGACAGTTCAACTTCAAAGCTGTACTCTATTAGCTGTTTAGCATTTTGCTTTTTTAGGCATGCTAATTACCTTGAACTCAATTACATAAACTAGCTGAGTCCAATTTCCTTGATGAGGCAGGAGAATAAATTGAATCACTAATTGGCGGGAAAAATTGAATTTTGGATTTAATATTTTTGAAAACTGTTTTCCTTCGTTTTCTCTGCAGTGTTCCTATATATGATTACGTGCTATAGATTAAACGGGTATTCTACTTCCTTTGCAATTTTAAATTTTTAACTTTTGCCATCTCCCGCACTTTCACTGGAAAAAAGAATTAACAGACGGGTGAGAGATTCGGAAAGATACCGCAGGCCGGATAAAATCATTTTAGGGTATAATTTATACCCACATGTTTCCTCTTGAACAATTCTGACGTAAGAGAAAGGCTTGTGCGTACCTGATTATCGTCCCGGCCACCTCTCTGCATAAACGGCGATACAGTATCTTGCTTCTGCACGAGCTATATTAACGAGATGCGACCGACCAAAATCTTTGAAAAATGCAATCAGATCTTAAATTTTCTTCCATGGACGTATTTTCGATGTTTATTCTTGCTATAAAGATATTTCTGAGATCAATAGTAGTGAATTGCTATTTAATCCAAATCGAGTTATAAATTAGTGAAGTATTATATGAAAAGACGTCATCGTATTTCCTAGCAACAGGTTTCACAACCTACGACGAACCCTTCATTTTATGTCTTTGCTCCCTTTTCATTCATGGCGTAACTCTGTTTATGTGCTCGGGTTTTCCGTGTAAACCGCACGAGTTAATGTCGTACGTTTATTTTACGAAGTTTCCGTCGATGAAATTGTGCGCTTCAGCTCTAATCGCAAATCCGCAACCGGAGTTTTTCTGGTGTGATGTCTGTTTGAAAAGGCACTGCCCATGGACACTGTGCACAGGTGCTACGCCTGTATTCTATGGTACGTTCAGTATTTCCAATGTTGTTCACCTACCCAATGGTCCCATAGATACGGCCGAGAATCGAAGAATTCACGGGAACTGTTTTGCCTTTTTAAATCAAATTTGAGATTCGAAAAAGTTGGCGGACGCCGCTGGCTGACCTTTATTTATTTATTATTTTTTTTCTTTGACGAATATTAATTACTAGGACATTTCATTATATCAGTGACTTTTTCCTCAATTTCTTTCTCACTGTAGTAAATGTTATAATTTTCTCTTATAATTAATAATATTTTTATTTTTCTGTACATTTATTGATATATGTATATGTTGTACGTAATTTTATTATTGTCTATACTTCATTGTTATTTTATACTGTGCTTTCGCGGGTTTTTTTCACCCCCCTTCTCTGTGTGGGTGTTTTCCCGCAACGTGGGATTTTTCATTGCAACCTTCAGCTGCAAATATTTTTCCCTACACTCTACTCTGTTTTAACATAATTGATAATTATTCCTATTCTGGAAACCACGCCCCTGAAGATCTCCTATGCTGACTGCACAATCGGCTGACGCCCTTAATGTCCGCAGCCGCGAGATGGCAGCACTGAAGCTCGCCCTTTGAAACCATAATCTCATATGGAGTAAATGGAAAAAACAGCACGATTATGATACTTTTTCCCTCTTTTTCTTTGCGGGAGTAGTATATACCAAAGATGGAATTCAGAGTTAGTGATTTATCCATTGATAAGCACTTAAAACAATTGAATAAAATGGGCAAATTAGTAAATCCGAAGAATAAGTGCAGGTTGCCTTCAGGGCACACCACAAGTAACTTGTGAAAACATTATTCGTAGATCAGCGAAGTGTTCTGCTTGGATACACAGAAAATAATTGAATCTTAATAAATTACCAACGAAACATCTACTTTCAACTAGGCCTTTTAAAACAAGAATCGCAGGATGTATGTACATGGATGGTCTGAAAAGTTTCCGACATTTCAACATTTCTTGACATGTTTTCTGAAAATTTCTGAAAATTTTTTGAAGATGTCTGAAAAATCTGGGGTCGGAAACTTTTCAGATCACCCTCCTAAAATCCTAAAGTATCAAATTTTAATGACTGGCGTGGACTTCATTTTATCTTGGGGAGGCTGAAATGTGAAGTTAGAATATACAATATACAAACATAAAGGATAGAGTGGTATAAAAATTTATTGACCAAACATTAAGTTTTAGACAGTTTCGCAATTTTCCTTTTGGATGCACTTTCTTTAAATTTATAAACTTTGCATGCTGTCTAATCCTCATAGTTACAAAATATTTTATTATATATGCTATGATTTCACTTCCGTGCATGGGAAAGTTATCTCTTCATCACCTTCAAGTAACTCTGTAATTATGCACTCAAGCACATCATTTGACTCAGAGTCCTTTATAAATTGTTCCTCCACTTTGAGGATGAAAGTATGAAGGTTTACATTAGGATAAACCAAACTCCCATACTTTTCATATTTGTTAACTTTGCTACTGGATGGCAAGAGAATGACCCGGATGAATTAATGCTGCCTGGCAAACAGCATACTTGCTGTGTTTCTTTATCTGGTGCAATACAACGATGACAAGGCATTTTTAAGATTAAGGGGATATCTTAAAATATATCAAAAGTCTTCAAGCGCAGTAACGACAATGAAGATCTCGAACTCACACTACGTGGTCGCACTTTCCAACTTGCATCAACGTTACCGTAGTAAGGGGTGACTTCGGCCACGCGTGCACTGCTCCACAAATTGTAAATTTCTAGTACAATAAATTATGTAGTACTAAAATTTCACGAAGTAGCAATTTTTTCCTGCCCTGTAGAATTTAGATTGTCTTGACAAATCGCCAGCAAATCCGTCTTGCTCCTTGCAACATTGACAGTACAATTGTCATTGGGAACTCAATTGAAAATCGTGCATTCTCGAGACAAGTCTACGAAACCTCAGTCTGGTAACTTCTCTCAGTAAAACTCAGCAAGATGGGAAACATTTGAAGACAATTGGAGGCCAAACAGTGCTTCTAAGTGAAAAAGAGATTAAATTAGTGGAAGTACTGTTAAATTTTTTATGAGTATTCGTGATATCACAAATTTTAGTACAAACGTATTTGAACAGTAAAAAGTAAATGTTCAGTGCTTTGACAAATATTCCAGAAATTGTTTGGGTTCCGAGATTCATTAGTATAAACAAAACACTGACTCTAAGGCTTGAAAAAAAATTAAAAGGGTTCGAGTGACAGTGAGTAGAAGTTTTCTACAAGAATTTTTCATTCGTTTTGTTTTTGGAGAAAAAAATTTAAAAATGTAAAAAATTATTTTTCTTTTGAAAATTTATAAATAAAGTGGAAAAACGTTATTATGAGTCAATAACTTCTTATCTCAGTACCAATTAAACAATGTATCAAGTATAATAATAATTAAAACATTTTCAAATGTATTAATGGTCGTAATATTAGTCATATAGTTAATTTTATAGGCGATATTTAGGAAACATGTTTAGTGGCCGAAGTCACCCCATCGGTTGGGGTGCCTAAGGCCGCTATTCTTTATTCTTAAAACAAATTCCGTTGTTTAAGAAAATGTTTTAGATACTATTTGCATGAATAAGAATTACCTTCATGTAATTAAAATTTTCTGAGCATAGAGAAAGTCATTGAATACAGAAATATTTTTAAAAAATCTAAAAAACGGCCAAAGTCACCCCATTCTACGGTACGGTTCCTCGCCTTTCAGTGATTTACGGAGAATGTTTTTACGGCGACAAAGTTACCTGTACTATTCTGACATTATTTTCATCACACTCACTATGTTTATTTGACCTCTTCGCCGTTACACCTAATCAAAGTTACCTGTGTTTTGCACATAAGGCACCTATTCTTCGGATTTGCTAATTTGTCCGTTTTATCCAAATATTTTGTTTTCAATTCAAAAGTACCTATTGATGGATAAAACTATTACTCTTAATTCCATCTTTGGTAAATATTACTCTTTATTACATATGTATCATAATCGTGCTTTTTCACCGTTTACTCCATATAAGATTATGGTTTCAAAGGGCGAGCTTCAGTGCTGCCATCTCGCGGATGCGGACATTTAGGGAGCCGAAAAATTTCAGCAGTTTCCAGTCCTATACCTTCTAAGTTCGTGCTGAGAACATACTAGGTTAGGTGGAAGAGAGGCCCACTTGGGTCTAACCTCGCCAATAAACGGTCAAATAAATAAATAAATAAAATAAACTTTGTAGAGCCCTGCCCTATAGACCACCGGATTCATAGTTTTCATAAATTTCTCTGACACAAACTGTCATCATTGATCTCAACAAAGCGCTGCATAGCCTTTGCTGTCAAATCGCTTATTACGTCATCACTTCTTCGGTCGGCCGATGACCATGATAATGATTAATGATGAAGATGAACCTGCTTTTACGTTCATTTTACGGCCAAATGGCCTTACACTTACCGTGGAGAACCGTTACCGTTTCCTCAGGAATCGAACCCAGGACAAATTCCATGAGAGGAATAATACTCTACCTTTCGGCTGTGTGATAGATCCTTTAAAATTCAAGCTCACAGTCGTTAATGAGGTGCCGTATAATAATTTTTCATAAAATCAAATGATGCATTCCATTCATCCAATTGATATAGAGTTTATTAATTTTGAAATTGTACTTGATATAAAAGTTTGATAAATACGAATCAACTCCATAGAGAAAGGAGAGATCAAATCGTTTCATTCTTGCACATTACATTTGATCTTCATAACCGTAGTTTAGAAATATTGGCACTCTTTGATATGCCGATGGGCATGGATCACTGATAAACTCTAAAATGTTACTTCTCATCTTCTGCTTGACAGTGGAATATCGTATGATCATATTCATTTTATCGATCATCATCGATTACGCTGAACTTTTTGAAAAGTTTTGTTTACAATATGGCAGCCAACAATGGTAATATTGACTTCCATCAGCGCCGCCACCTGTCTTCAAACAATTCCTGGAACTAGTTTCGTAAAAAGGATGGAAATCGTAGAGAATTAACATGGGTTGTGGAGGAACAGGAAAGGGAATAATTCCGTAATTCGGACTAATCGGATATTTGGGTCAATTAAATATTGTTTACAAATGGTTATGAACATGACGGATTGTTTGGATATTGCGATTTTGGAAACTGCACACGTCTGCAAAGTTTGGAGGAATTCCACACAAAACAGTCGTCCGCATAACACCTTTTGAGTGCTTGCAGATCCCAATTTTAGCGGTACTATCCCTATCTATGTGTATTTTTGGCATCCAAATTTACTCAACGCCCCAAATTCCAGCTTTAGAAATGCAGGTTTCTTACGCATTTTCCAATTTATTTCCTGCATAGCCGTTAAATTTTCCACATGTAAACACTGCTTTTCGCTTGTGTCTCTGTAATTCTGTAAGTGGTTACCTACGTTCGCACAATTTCTGAATCATCGTGCTTTGTTTATCGAATCACAAAGTACCTTTAGACAAATCATGGTTCGAAATTCCTCTTTTTGGTTCTCTCCGCCCATCTCAAGGCTCTTTCTCTGCTCGTCAAATCTTATCATCCAGTGTCTTTGTCAGACTCGTCCTGTGATCTTCATCCGCAGGAGTCTTTTTCAAAGGCATTTCGGATCCATTGCAATGCACGATCCAGTGCAGAAAATTGTCCGCAAATTACGGATTCGAGCGTGTCCCTGTTTCGCGGTGCATTTGCATCGATTAGTCCCCCGCATCGCAGGTGGAAAATGGTGCTCCGGAGGCCACTGAATCGATATTCCTCCGGGAAAACGTGGGGCTGTTGAAATTTTAAACGGTACATGCAGTTAACTACAACCCAACTCGAGGGAATAAAATCAAGACGAAGAAAAGAAACAAATTTGCGAGACGATCTTCGAAAGGTCTACAGCGTAATAGTAGAAACCTTAGTAATGAAAGAAAGCAAAGAAACATTAGAAGGAAATAAAAGGGAACTATTGCTAAGAAGCGGAAAAGAAAGAAAAGTCAGGAAGAGATTGAAGAGAAAATTGCAGGCACAAGGAGCGGACTGAATGGGACCTACATCTCTCTCCAAAAGAAGTTGTAGTAGACTTATCGGAAGGAGCATTTTTATTAAACGCAAGCTCTCAGCGTCGAGAAAAGTTTTGATATCTCGGAGTAGGCGCTCAAGGGGGGATTAGCAAAAGGTACACCCGAAATATACGAGCACTTAAATAAATGCCTCCTCAATAATATCGCCCGTAGCAGCGATAAAAAAACTTCGAGAACGACTCTACAGTACGTTAGTTAATACCTAGAATTAGAAGAACATAGTATAGACCCGTGGGTGTGACAAACGTTTTGTTCACGCAAATTCGTTTTGTCAACGTGAATTTTAAAAGGTCTAATTTAACGCTATGGGTTTAAAATGATTAAACATCTTAAAAAGGACAAAATACGTCAGAATATGTATTAAAACTTACCAAATTGAATATGCTGCAAATTTAAATAATACGATCTCCAAAAGTGTTTATACAATAAGTGCAGCATAGCTTTGATTACACTTTCAGATGCTGCAATAAAAATTGGAAAATTTGCAACTAAAATTGTATTTCGTAAGCGATATGCAGCAACAAAGTCAGCCGAATAACATATAGAGGAATATTTGAAAGTTAAAGTGTATTTCAAACGCTTTGGTACCATCTCTTCTTGTGGAAGCACTCCTTTTGTGCGGAATGAACTAGAAGTAGAGCACAGAGACGGTGCTTTTCCTTGAAGTAAGAATGAAATTGTTCCGCTTCGCATAAGCTTTAGATTTTTTGGAAATTTTATTGAACTATCTAAAAATTACTGTTTGCACACGGTTTATTTACGAGATCGTGATTAGAAAATATCAAAAAAACACGGATTAGTACGAATTATGGAAGACTTAAAAATATAAACTGAATTCACCCGATTCATAGTTCGTGATATTTCGATGCCTGATTCCCCGGTATAGATAAAAATAAACATGTTCGTTTATTTTGTTCGAAAGATCTAAAATCAAATACACTATATCTTCTGCTATCTAGGGTTCTTCGTACTCCGGTTAAGATTCGGTTGATATTTGCTTTGCTCTAAACTGTACAACTGTTCAGTATTTGCGGAAGTGAGTTTACTGAACGTGATTTTCCTTCTGTTTCTTCCAGTCTGTGAGGATTGGTCGAAAATTTCCAGTTAAAGCTGAGCTTGGAATTACAGATGCTGTTGAAGAGACCTAGCAATAATTACTATTCACATTTAAATACGCCAAATCAAGGGGGTAAAGTGATATTCTGAGTCCATATGTATGTATGTTAAATTTTGTGAAGAAAGTTTATTAATTTTTTACCTTGCTCAAAATTTAAAAAACCTCATGCTACATAAATACGCAAAGAAAAAGCTTTTTGAAAATATATAAGACAAGTTCATTGTAATTCTATCTATTTCTGTATGTCTTTCAAGTGAAATTCAGGTCAAGGGTGTAAGGAAATTAAAAAAACTGGAATAAAAGGAATTTTTACCTAAACTTCTGTAATGTGCTTTGATATTTAAAAGTTTTTAATTATATTAATATTTAAATATTAAAAATATATCTTAGAAATTATTAAAACTACTTTTTCTTATCCAAAGATAAACAAGAACTGATATTTATGATTAGAATATACAAACATAAAAAATTATAGCGGATAAAACCAACTTCCTGAACTCAATTGAAGAACTATTCATGCTTGTCCACTTACTGATGAGTTGCTTTCGGTAATAGTTCCATCGAAATATATTTGTGTTCTCTCGTACCGTAAAATAAGGAACTCAATACGAAATCATTTATCATAGGTTCTTATGTGAGGCTAAGTTATGTTACTTTTAATTTTCAAATAATGACATTGTACAAGTTGATATCATTAAGATATTACTGCTGGTTGGTTTTTCATGTTCATGTGTGATTTTGTGCGATCAGGAAATTCAGTTTGAATGCTTGTTTCATTCTGTTCAGCTCCCTTGATAGATTTCATGAAATTAAATTCTAATGACACAAAAAGATTAAGGAAATCAATAGCCAATTATTGATAGTTAGTCAATTAGGCCAATTCAGTGTGATTTTGAAGATGAAAGGAAAATAGGAGTTGGGAAATGAAAGACCAATATATACAAGGATTGCTTCCTTCCGTATCAGTAGCGTGTGGCGTCTAAAAAGTATTAATAAAGTCACATGTGATACAAAGTAAACTATATGAAGTATTTACACAGTCTTTGTGTCCAAGAACTACATATTACTCCACCAACGGTTGCTTTCCGTTCAACTATCGACGGAAGTAAGTTAAATTGAAAAGCCACGGCCGGTAGGTATCTTTCCCGTATCCAATTAGCTGAAGTCAAGAGTAGAAGAGTAAGTGAAGTTTTTCCGAGATAGGAAAGAGCTCAGTATCACTTCCGAAGATCGATAAAGAGACTTGAGTAACGATCGGAAAACTGCCTTTTAGAAACTAATGAATGGGAGTTAAGATAAAGAGAAATCGGTGAAAGAACCATAGAATGCTATAAACCGGTAGATGGAAACAGACGTTCAAAAAGTGATTTCTTTTAAAATTCTGAAGGCATGGGAAGGTGATGATTTTGAAAGATATGAAAGAAATGATAAGATTTATGTGAAAAGGGTTTTCAAAATGAAGCCAAAGAAAATGTTTTGGCAAAATTTCGACTAAGGATGGAGAGCTGAAGGAGACAATTGAAAATACAGTTCAAAATTTAATTAAACATATGGTCGCGAGAGATACGATGATATCTTGCAGAGCGTGTTTTCCAAGGATCAGAGTGGGAGAGAGACTTTGTGTTTCATTATGAGATGCGCAAAAGGCGCAAACAATTTGTGGTTTGCGCCGCACACAAGGAATTTCGTCTATTCTTTTTCCAACGCGAATTCAAATCGCAGAGGCGCTGACCTCATTTCCCCCAACTATTGGAATCCAGAAAGCATTATGTTATGCTATGAATGTGGAAACAAAGGTATAAAAAACTGAAAGGAATGGAGTACTCCATGGAGATGGAGAGATCGATACCAATGTAGGTGCTACTACTATATTGTACTCTATTACTACATCGAGGAACTATGACTTAGTCAAGTAATTAGTGATTCCACTGTACACATATTAAAATCTGCGGAGGCGGCCAAGATATTGTGGAATTCTGAAGGAACAAAAAATGTTTACTTGTCCACGCGATACTTTATTAATGACTACCACTTTTAGTATGTTGCAGCCATCATGAAGTCCCTAATCGAAATTGACAGATTGTATGTATGTACATATCTTCTTCATTAAATTTCGAGTAAATGTACAGAAAGACATACAAGAGATGAAAGGAATAAAACGTATTATTTAAATATCAACATCCCGTAAAGGAATTATTGATTGCTAAATCGCCCTTGATAATATATTTAGGATCAGAGAAGGTTATCATAGTATTTAAATGAAAACTTAATGGAAAAATAATGCTTAGAAATATAATAATGTAGAAAGAATGGTATAAATTATCTAGATAAATAATTTTAACGAGGAAAGGTATAGGACGCTGCCTATATTGATTGCCGAAGAAATGGAATGAATATTTAGAACATTCCTATAATATAACGCATCATTGTGATTAGACCTTCATTTTTATTTTAAGCAGTCAAGGGTTCAATTTCTGTTGGAGGTCGTGATGTTGACTCATAGTTGTGGAAAATTAGGAAGCTAACTTGAGAGTTAGGCGTGAGTAAAAAGCAAGGGATCTAACTCGACCTAGAAAAGCCAATTTAGTGGGAGTCGATAAGCTAACCGCATGTCACTTGCTCCGAATGCCGCTCGTCACAGCGCTACAGAGAGCCAGGAATTTAATTTTTCCAGCTTATTCCGTTAATCACAAATAAATGGGAAATATCTCCCGGGCAAGATAAATTCATCAGGTGATATCTGGATGTATGTCCTTTACTTTTATTTTAAATGTAATTGGATATTCCCCAAATAAAAACATTGATCGCCAAAGTACCTGATTTCAGGGGCGGTATTTATGGTGTTATGAAACTTCTATAGTTCCTCAAGAGCTATCAGTGGTCAGAAAATCATTTTAATATGTTTGTATTTGTAAGCTCCTTTTCTAACCACCCACGAAATGCGATGCGTTAAAGGGAAGCTCTAGATTAAGACCACAATTATTTACAACTTCAATCCCCGTACCTTTTGAAACTAAATCGATTGATTTTAGGCAGCACTGCGTATTATACTGAGTCAAAGCTCAAAAGCCAGAGCGATACAGTTTCAGTTACAAAATCTATTTGCATGTTGTGAAACTTGAGAGAAGAACACCAGACTGCAAAGTTCCTCTTTGCAGCAAAAGTAAGCTGGAAAAAGATGGCACTAATTATTATTCGCAGCCACGCATAGTAAAGACCTTAAGGATAGAGTGCTAAACTAGGTAAACTAGGGAGGTAAATTGAAAGAATTTAGGGGAGTTAACGAAAAAAAAATACAATTTTAACATTGATCCTTTTTTACTTTCTCCATATACGTAGTATAGAGAAAGTATTGTTTTCATGAAAAAAATCAACTTCGAGATTTCAACGGAATTAGATGTTTTGGGGTCCTTAGAACACGTTTTGACCATTTTCGGAATGATGTCTGTGTGAGTGTGTGTGTGTGTGTGCCTGTGGGCGCTCTAACGTAAAAACTAATAGTTTTATCAATACCAAATTTCATATATAGCATTTTGGTGGGTGCTGTCAGAATTGATTAGTTTTTGGAGTAAATCGGTTAACCGGAATTTGAGCTTTATTCTTCCTAACAAATTTCCGTTTTTGCAAAATATCTCCATAAATATGATATTTAGGTATATTCTAGTATATATAAAACTTTTAGAACATGTAATTTATTATAACTTTTGTGTTAAACATATTTTTTATCACTGATTTTTAGGAGTTATTCTTGAAATACTGATAACCCGGAAGTAGCTAATTATGTACTTTGTGGGCGCTCTAACATGAAAACAATTTGAAAACAATTCACAAACATTATTTATAATGTTTGTGACGTCAAAGATAATAATATATAAATTAATCACTCATCTTCCAAGATTAGATTGAATATAGAGTTCGAAAATACCGTCGTGGATAAATATTTACATATTATATATGGAGAAAGTCATGTTCTTGCCACATCAGATTTTTTATTGAGTAACCGTTGCTTTATTTACTATCAATATCTATCGATGAGGATGAATCAAATAACAAATCAAGAAATGCCCCATGAGCAAACGAAGAGAAAACTCTGAGGGAAACTGTGGTGAAATATAACAGAGCTAACAATACTAAAAGGCAAGATTACTCAACTGTCGTATGCTTAAGGTTTAGTTGGAAGGAATAGTAGAAAGAAGGAATTATAGACCAATGTAGGATTATGGGATATAGGTAATGAGTAGCGGAGGCCATGAGGTGATCATAGCATTGAAAGTTGGAGGCACTATTTGAATTATATTACTTTACTATTTGGAGATATGGCCAAGGAGGTACCTTCGGCAAACTTCACATCGGGGAGCCTTAGTAGTTCAACTGTAGCACCAGGGTTGGCTGGGAGGAGGACGGCATGGAGGATACAACAAACTGTTAGCCCGTGATTATGATGCATTGATGTGGGCCCACATGCGTGCAGCTGAGTATCTTTAGTTTATTAAGAAAATATAAAAGTACATTTCAGAGAATGCAGTTGAGTTATACAATATATAAAAAAATGGACATTTTAAAAACATCAGTCTTTCTCCAGTGGCATCAGACGTCCTGGGCATTTTATAAAAGTACATTTCAGAGAATGCAGTTCAGTTATACAATATAAAAGAATAGACGTTTAAAAGCATCAGTCTTTCTCCAGTGGTATCGGTCATAAGTCCTGGGCGTTTTCATCCACTTGGTATTGTCGTATACCACTTACATGTTCCACATAAATGTCTCTGGACCACTTTATTGCCGCTGAAACAGATTTCCAGCGGACCTGTTTCCTGGTTGTCTTTGGGATACCCAATCGTCGTAGCAATCCTTCATTTCTTTCATCCCATGTACCTAGTGCCCCAACTATAAAGGTCTCTAAGTGAACCTTTACCTGATACCGGTGCTTCACTCTTACACTCTGCACTAGATCGCGGTACTTTGCGAGTTTTCTTGCTCTCGCTGCTGCGAAGGCCTCCGCTCTATTTTCGAATGGGACGGTGACGTCCACAATATATATTGGTCCCTCTAGGCCGCGTCGGAGAACAAGGTCGGGACGCAGTGCTGAGCCCGTTCCAGGGATGGCTCTGTTTAAACTCACTATCCAGTCACGCGATAGTGCATCCTTTAGGTGGTTCAGGATGGCATTATGTCTCAGTGTCCATGCTGCTGCGTGGGGCAGACAGTGGTTCAAGACGTGAGGGAGCGTTTCGTCTTGGTCTCCACACCTTCTGCAGGTTGAGTCCCATCTTCTGATCCCTTTGTAAGCGCCTTTGAGAGGTAGCACATTCAAGCGAGCACGGTGGACGAATCGCCACTCGCAGAAACGCATATTACGGCCTGTCCTGAGGAAATGGTTGCTTGCCGCATTCGCCGTTGCCATCTCGTATGCCTTCCCCTGGTCGGGTTTAGCGGTGAGAATTCTCCGGTAACGTTCTCTAACTGCACCTCGGAGGGCACCACACAGCTTCTTCGTCGCCGAGGGTGGGATGATCGTCGGGGCCCATAGTTCATCTGGAATGCGGATGGCCATCTCTCTTCTTGCAGCACTCCACTCCCACTGAATGGACAGTATTGCGCCCAGTTGTCTTGTAGCCTTTCTCGTCCTAGACCATATGGATGCCATTCCCCCTGAGGTGCTGCTTAGGTCTCCGTCACTGCTGCCGTTGAGGTAATTGCAAATGGCCATTTTTGTTGGTGTAGGGCCACCTCGACCTATTTTATGGTGGACGGCGTCTGCTAAACTCCACCATGCCAGGTCCCGAACAAAAGGATCTCTGCAGGCTAGCATCTTGAATGCTTGCAATATAACCATGATATCACTGGTTATGGTTAGAGGCATCAGTCCTGCACCTCCCATCGAGGGTGCAAGGAAAAGGATCTCTCTTGATGCTCTCATCGGTAGGAACATCCATTTCTTGCAGTACCTTGCTAGTTGTCTATCTGTCTGCCGAAGGTTTTTCTTAGGGACTGTGGCACACCGGAAGATGTAGTCGAACCGTGGCAGTATGAAGGTCCTCACGCTGTCTATTTTTTGCCAAGGCGCTAGATCACTCCCATCTATCTTTTTCATGTCTTCTATCACTCCGTCAAGTGTCTCCTTGGGCGTTTGGTCAACCTTGTACCCAACCGGGGCACCAAGGTACCGGTAGTGATCCTCCACATTTAGGGTCCTCATATCGTGCCCTTGGATTTGGAATGATGTATTCCTTACTCCTCTATTGAGTTCGTTTCTACAGTCCAAGTGCAGTGTGGCACATTTCCTTGCTTTGAATTCCAGGCCGGACCAAGTGGCTACATCTCCTGCCACCCATAGCAGTGATCGTAGCATCCCTGCATCTCTTGCAATTAGGAGCAGGTCGTCCGCATACGCCAGGCAGCAGATGGTCTGTGTACCGATGCGGTAGCCTGCCGTCTTCTTCTTCGCAAGTAGGGCGCGGAGGAGCGGTTCCATCGCTAGATTAAATAGGATCGGCGAGAGGGGACACCCTTGTCTCACTCCTCGGTTGACGTTAACTGGTTCCGTGTAGCCATTTACATTCCTTATCCTTGTTGCACTGTTTTTGTACAACTCCGTTACTACCTCAACCATCCTGTCTGGGAGGCCCATTGTTGTTAATACTCCTAGTATATGAGCATGTGGGATTGCTCCGAAGGCGTTAGTGATGTCTAGCCAGGCGAGCGCTATTTCTTTTTTGTTCCTTCGGACGTCGTCCAGAACCGATCCTAGTACAAAATTGTGTTCAAGGCAGCCTTCTGAACCAGGAACAAAGCCCTTCTGTAGGGGGAAAGAAAGTAGTCTTCTCTGTTTCGTCCAGTCCTGGAAGCGATCCGCTAGACATCCTGCAAAGAGTTTCCCCGACGTAGGTCCCAGGGTCAAAGGTCGCCAATTCGTTACCTCCTCTCTGTCCCCTCCTTTGTACACGAGTACCGTCCTTGCTGTTCGCCATTGTTCGGGGATAATTCCGAGCCTCAAAATTGCGTTGAACATGGCCGCGAGTCCCTTGCATCCCGGGTCTGCTTTTCCCCAGGATCGGTAACGAATTCCGTCAAGGCCGGGTGCGGAATCTTTGGTAGTTGACAGTCTTCTCGCTACTTCGGCCGGTAGGAATGGTCTTAGCAGGATTGCATGGTCGTTATTCGTCGTCCTCCTTACGATGTCTGGGACAGTGGATGGTGGGGTTATCCATAGATGCTCGCCGATATTTCCACCGAAATGTTCCTGTAGTTCATCTTGCTGTATACTGCATTCTTCATTTTCTTTCCCGGTGATTTCACGGAATGCAGTCTTTTTCTTTATTCGGTATACGAACTGGATGTTATGTTGGCGTTGTCTGTCCGTCCGTCTGCGTAGGCCAATAGGGCGGTCCCCCGATATTTCACGTGTAGTTTGCGTCATCATCTCCATAATGGCGTTGATGGTCTGTGCTTCTCCTGGTTGAAGTAGCTCCAGGGCCGTTGTCCATTCGATCTGGGCCTCCGTTGGTTGACTAGCTGGTCCTGGTACTGGCCGGATTCTCTCGGTTGGTTCGGCCTCCGGTGAATCCTCTGGTTGCCGTTGGTTCGTCTCCAGCCGTACTCTGTCTGTTCCCTGGCGTGCCCTTCTTGGGGGCAAAGGCAGTATTGCATCTGCTGCCTCCTCTTGAATGTCGCCCCTTCCCTGCGGGCACTCGGAGGGAGGGGCCTGTCGGGGTGTGGTGGCCTGTTGATTGCGTCGGTTCCATCCTGGATGTTCCCGTCCTCCGTCTGTTGGTTCGGATGATGATGATGCCCTCTCTGGACCTGCTGCCTTTCGTTCCGGCGGGGTCCTCTCGGTCGATTCCGTCCCTGGTTTTTCCTTCTATTACTAAAGGCCCGTCTCCAGCCGTTTCCTGACCATTCCCTTGAATGCACTTCCTGGAGTAGGGGATGGTAGGTCCCCTGTCGCCCCCTTTCCGGTATCGCCCTTTCCCTAAGGTCATTCAGAGGGTGGAGCCTGTCAGTGCGTTGCGGCAAACTTGTTGCTATGGTTTCGTTGTAATCTGCATTCGTTGTTCTGATTTCTGGCCATTGAATACCACGACGCCTCCTACGAATGTGCTGCCGATCCTCCCTTCGTTGGGTTCGTTGGGGCATATTCTGCAGATTGGGGTTCATTTGGGGACGTTGTTCACGCCGACGACGGTGTTGTCTTTGCTGCCTCTCTCGGATCTGCCCTGATTGCTTCCGTCTCTCTTGTTCTCGTCTCCAACAGTCCTCCTGTGATGGTAGGGGGCAGCGATGGTTTAGTAGCTGGGTCTCCTCAGTTTGCGTCCCGATGGTTCGCACCTTGGTAGATGGTACACGTGGTGGTACGCTGGTTGAGCGTGTACCGGAGAAGCGGAATTGTTCACCGAGGACAAGATGTTCCCTTCGCCTTCGTTCTGAGCTAGATATTCGCGGGGGGGATGTTTCTGGCGGAGGTATTTCTGGACTCGGTTCACGCCCCTGCAGACGTCTAGAGCGTCTTATTCCTTCAGGCTCTAAGGAAAGTCTCCGTGCCACCCGGGGCATAAAAACGTCTAACACGGGTAGAAGACTTAGGCCGAGAGAAGTAGCCATCTCCCTTTCTAGAGGCGATAATAAGGGGGTGCGTTGTCGCGGAGGTCCACCATAAGTAACGGGCCGAATTTTTCGAGGTCCCATAGGGGGAATGAGTGGTGTTAAAATCTCCATCCTAAAAATATTTACTTGAAGGGATATCTATTCTCAATAAAAGGAACGCGAATAACTGAGAAGGGATATTAGATGCAATTACATCCCATTAGTGCAGAGCTGAACGCCACAGACCCAAGTTATCTCTGGGTATATCAGCGCATGTCGTCCTCCTGATGGGAAGCCTCTCTGCAATAATGGGGAAAACGAGGGAAATAAGAGAACACGAGATCAAATACACCGATGGGTACAGAGCTGACGCCATAGACCCAAGTTATATCTGGGTATGTAAGCGCATGTCGTCCTCCTGACGGGAAGCCTCTCTGTAACAATCGGGAAATGGCACGATCACGGAAAAAATATTGCTCGCAATATTTTTATATACGTTAAAATATGAAATAAAGATTGTTAATTCATATTTTCTATGCGAATTTCTCAGATTTCTAAAGATTGAACGCCGGCAGAAGATAATTGATATAAAACGAAATTTACATTTATACATTAATGCTGACTTTTTACTTAAAATCATAGATTGTATAATTTAGAGTGACTTAATGTACGACTCATCAGATTGTGTGATGAGTTTCCTTAACTAGAGCGCTGTCTCATGAGACTTCGAAACGATTTGTACGCAAAATCTCCGAGTTTTGAGATAAGAGGAAGAATGGCATGCAAATTACGTTTTTTGGTCTTTCTCCTACATACTGATACTTTCCATACATACTGATATTATATATATATATATATATATATATATATATATATATATATATATATATATATATATATGTATATAATCATTTTGGAAGCAATCCTTACGTATGTCATCGGAATGAATCAAGACTAAGTTGATAGCATACTATGATTTCTACAAATTATTGTTTATTTTTTTCTCAGAGCAATTCTATGTCTGCGTGTTTTTAAACACACATTAAGTCATAGTTAGTCACTAATCACACACTTTTAACCCCTTAAATGGCACCGATTTTTCATTTACCTAACATGAAAGATGAGATTATGAGGTATAAATCCAATAGATAAATTTAACAGTGGATACAATTATACACTCATGCAAAAGCCGAGTTTTTCTGCACACTTTTTATGCTGAGTACAAGCCCCTCTTCTTAAACTCGAGGGAGGGCTCCCCTTATCAGTTCTCCCGTGGCAAAGAAGCGTCATTGACGTAAATCGGCTTGGAAATTCCTCACCTGCTCATTCAACAATTCCTTGTCAATTCTCTCTTACTAAACTACTGATGCCTCAATTACTGTAATTTCATAGCTAATTATTTTCATTGTGTGCCAGTACCTGCTGCATTTCCCACCCTAGGCTTATATTCGACTCGGTTACTTTTCCCAGTTTTTTGGAATAAAATCAGGTACCTTGGCTTATAATGAGGTCGGCTTATATTCGAGTATAAAAAGTGTACTCTTTCACAAATCCTGCTAGTAAGACTATTAAAATATCGGCTATTAAGTTCCACATTTAAGTGGAAATATTAAATATGGAGGGGAGAACTCTAAATATCGATTTGTGTTTCGGTTGCCTCAGTGAAGATCTCTGTTCGAGCCCCAGCCAAGACACTGTTTTTCACTTCCTTTACAACCTCAATATTATATCTCTATTTTCATCTCTGTGTAGAATTGATTGAAAGAAATGTATTTTCACTTGAACAGTTTTTATTGCATAAGGAAGCATCAATCTTAATTTTCAATATTTTTAAATAAGCGTGAATTTCCCTTTTTCTTCTTCTAGAAAATAAACATTTTGGTTATGATCTTTGTAAACTCATAGAGCAAAAGCATAATTCAATTTTCGTGCAAGTGAACTTCAGTGTAACTTCTGCGGCTCAAATATAATATTTATTCCATCATAACTCACGATAATCCACTCTCTGCTGAGACAGAAAATTAAAAGCGTAAGTTCCCATTGCTACCTAAAACGCAAAGGCACTCTAAATACGGTGTAAACCGCATCACGCATCAGTGTAATTTAATTAGTGAAAACGAAAGTCTTCTGCAACGATTAATATCTCTAAGAATTTCAAGCGCAATCGATATTGATTTGATCGATTTGACGATCTTAATTAAACATCATTAAATAGTTTTGTCACGAAAAGGGATGAGTCGTTTGAGCTCTCTTTCCCCTTAATTAGTTTGAGGGACCTGACCACCGATAAGAATATTCCATTGCGCAATTAGACCGAATATTTCAGCCTGCTTTTCTGGTGGCTATTCTATCCCTATGGGTAGTAGATAAGGGGTGACGTGGAAGGTGGATTTCGCAAACAAGAAATATAGAAATGCTTTGCGTGTAGTCATGTTTTTGGCCTTCATTTTCAGTTCTTCACGTGCAGCTGAGTTGTTCACATCGAAAACGTTTCTTTCAGAGGACTTACCTGTATTGGCAAAGTGCAAATACGTGTTTCGTGCTCTATCACTAAGAAATTGTACTTACAGTTTTTCTTGCTGAACATACAATGATTTTAGTCGGTTTTGGAAGTGCTGCGGAAAATAATTCGAGTGTCGTGTAATTGCCCTGAGAAATATTGTGGAATTGTGACTGTAGTGCTTATTTCTAAAATATCATTAATTTTCTGTCTCTCATTTTCAAAGTACACTTAATCCACTCAGTTAACGGATAGTGTTAGGCGAAAGAATATACGTGTGAAGAGGTGTTGCCTTTGTGAGCGAAAATGGATACAGTGAGGTTGAGCAATTGCTTGGCAAATTGTTTTTTTTGTCACCAATGGAAATAAGATATTTTGTAATGTTTTCGCTCAAAATAAAGTTTTGTAACGAGTGCTGCGATTTGTTATTTAAAAGCTTTATTTGAGGAAATCTAAAGAGGTAAGAAAATACTATCAATTGCTTCTATACGAGGTACTTCATGCCGTATATTTTAAACGAATTGCTATTTTTTTACTGTAAATATATCAAGTGACTGATCATATTTCTCACCTTCTTTCCATATTTTTTATGAAAATTATTATTGCCTCAGTTTATCTGAACAGAGACTTCGCGGAAACTAATTTCCTACCGTGCTTTAAATTTATCTATGCATCGCAAATGCCAGGATTTGATTTCTAAAGAAACTAACGCAAAATACGGAAGTTCTCACGTTCCAGTAATTCGCTTTTTATTGAATCACAATGTTATTAAAACCAAAGACCTTAAATGAAGTAATGCATTAGCTGATATAATTACGATATGCAGATTTTATCTAATCACAGGACGGCTCATGTAAAAAAGTAATTCCTTAGAATCGAAGAGTATTTCCTGCTGAAACATCCGAGCTTAAATTGCTCATACCTGTTGTATAGTTTTATCTAGAGAAACGACTGAAAGCTATTAATTTCAATTTCAGCATAATAGTTGTTTAAATAAATGTGGCTATGATGAAGTCAAACTGCTATTCTTTTGATTATATATACACACGATCTAATTAAAACGTTGCGTCTGGAAAGCATTAATATTTAAAACAAGATTTTTAAATACTTTCGTTTGTTTTTTTAATTAAGTTGTTTATAATGAAAGTAGACTTTAATTTGACAGCACTACGAAAGTCGTTTTTCGGCTATATTTTCTTGATATTTAATTAGGAAGCTTTGAATCAAACCATTAACTTTGGTGAGCGATATAATTTAAAACACGATTTTTAAATATATCTTTTTGTTATTTTAAATGAAATATGGTTATAATGAAAACATGTTTTATTTTGACTACTATCACGACTACGTAAGTCGTTCACTTGCTATTTTCTTGATTGTAGAAAAATTTTAAATAAACTTTTGATTGATGAAAATTTTGATGAAAAGTATTATTTACGATGAGCGGTATTATTTGAAAAACGATTTTTAAATACATTTAATTTTCGTTAACATGAAAGTGGACTATAATGTAAGTAGATTTTATTTTGACATGAAGCACTAAATTCAAAGAGCTATTTTTGGCATAATATATTATTTAATTATCATTACGCTTAATACAAGGTATATTTACTGTACAAACAATCTTAAATAAAACGTGAATGAACGTGGTAAAAAGAAAAGAGCTGTTGGGAAATGAAGTAATATGAAAAATAAAGTTAATATTTACAAGAAAAGTCAGGGAAAACAGGATAAGGTCCATGTGAGCCTTTCTTGGCTCATCTGTTAGTTCCTGGTTTTAATTGTTGCGTGATATACTTATGTTAATATTATATAGACTGATTTAAACCATATATAGATACAAAATATTAAAAAAGGCATAGCATGTGATAACATTTAATATTATTTGTTCCCCACTTATTAGAAGTCATTTAAAAATGGTCCTTAAGTCTCAATTTATAGACAAACTCTCTCTTTGGAGCTACAACCCTATGTGAGCTTCCACCCCGATCAGCCTCCACTTCTCTGTCTTCTCACTTTCATCTTCTTCATGTCCTTTATAAATTAGCCATCTCAATCTGGACCTTCCTCTCCTTCTAGTGGCATATAGTTTCCCTTCTACCACCTTATTCGACATTGCTGTTTCTGCATCCTTTCCACATGGTCCAACCATTACATTCTCAAAGATTTTATGAAATTAACTACATCTTCCCCAATTCATTATTGTCTTTAACTCCTCTTTGGTTCTCCTTTGCCATAATCCATTCTCAATAACAGGTCCTCATGTTCTCTGCAATAGTCTGCTTTCAAATCTTCAAATCTTACCAGGGCCATACTCTTGTGTGATTGTGAGTGTCCATTTTTATGCTCCATAGGTTACTACTGGTCTGGTAATTGATTTATACATTTTTATTTAAGTGTTTCTGTTTATTAACTTCCTCTTGAGTATCTTCATATTTGCAGAGTAAGTTTCATTCCTTGCTTGTATTCTTTCATTTCTTTATAGTATGGCCTTTTGTAAGTTATATATTCTAGATATTTTAACTCTTCCACACCTTCAAATTCTATATATATTCTATCTCCAAATCCTGGGTGACTCTAGGTTTGCCAGAAGCATATATTTAGGTTTACTGGTATTAACTATCAATCCCATTTTGCTTGCTTCTTTCTCTTTATTTGTTAAATATCGTTCCTCTTTGATCTATTTTTTCTTCAGCTTTGTGTAATCCTAGAATAAACAGTGTGGCCCATAGGCCATCTCCTTGCTTTATCCCAGTGCTGAATTCAATCATTTTATATTTGATTATGTATTTTTACTTTAGCCATGCTCTTCTTCAATGTCATTTGAATCAATATAATTATTTTGGATGGAGTTTTCATATCCTCCATTGATTCTCAGAGTTTGATCCTGTTTATACTATCAAATGCTTGTCTAAAATCTACAATAGCATATGCAGCTCAACATTATGCTCATAGCATTCATCTAAAATTTGTCTGATAACAAATAGTTGGTCTATTGTACTTCTATTGGATCTACTCTCATACTGAGATTCTCCAATTATCCTCTCTGTTACTACTTTCAGCCTTTCTTTTATGATGCTGGAGAGTATTTCATATACTATATTTAACAGTATTATATATTTCCCTTTCTATATATTGGGCTTAGGATTCCCATGCTCTATCCTTGTGGCATTTTTTTTGTTTCCTATATTAAACAACTAAGTTTATGTATAGCATCACTCATTATATCTCCTCCATATTTTATTAGCCCTGCTGCAATATTTTCTTCCCTGGGGCTTTATTATTTTTAACTTTGGTATGCATCGTGCAATTTCCTGTTCAGTGGGCTTAATTCTGAGCAAGTCTCCTCTATATTTGATTCTTTCCTTAGCCTGTCATTTTCCTCAGTTGTTACTCTCCTTATCTTCTGTACAGAGTAGTTCTTTGAAATGTTCTGACAATCTTTCTAGAACTTTTTTCTCTTCTTGGACTACATTTCCCTCCGTATTTTTAAATCCTTCCATTCTTGGTTGGTATCCTCTTTTCACCTTTTCTAAAACTTCGCAGAACTATCTCCTTTCATTCTCTTTGCTGTATTCTTCTATATTCTCTAGCTGTTCTTCATTTTCTCCTTTTTCTTGCATATCCTATTTGCTTCCTTCCTCATTTCTTGGTATCTTTCAGTGTTCATTCTGGTTTCTTTCCTTATCATCCTTTCTCTAGCTTTATTCTTCTCCTGTATAATTTGGGCACACTCGTTGTCAAACCTATCAGCATTATTCTCTTATTTTCTCCAATTCTTTCTTCCACATCTTCTTTGAGTGCTTTCCCTATTTTTCCCATTCTTTTTCTATGTTTATTTTATAAGTATTTTCATCTGCTGTTGGTTTGCATTTTACTTGCTAATCCTTTTTGGTTTGCCTCGTGACTTCCTAGTCTTCATTTAACTAATCTGTGTCCTATATTATCTTAACTATCTCTGGACCTTTTTCTGTTTTGATTATTCTCTCCCTTACTCTTGCTTTAAATAGTTAATGATCCGAGTCACAGTTTGGCCCTTTGCAGCTTCTTATGTCTATATCTGATTATTATCCATTATTCCTCATCTTTCGCAGCTTTTCCTCGGCTGAGAGTTCGCTTGAAATTGCGTCACTCCCTGCAACGTCTAACTAATTATTCTTCGATCACTTCTTCTATTAATAAGATTTTGTAAAAATAATTGTATGATATTTTTTACCATTTATAGCTCCTCTATATATGAATAAAGTAGACCGAATGGTTTGAAATAAATTCCTTGGTTCCATTTTCGTGTACTAAGATATTTCCAATTTTTTCTTGTGCATTAGTATAAAAATATCTTCTTCAACATTAAAGAAGCTCTGTTCAAATCGATGATTATTGAAGACTGAGAAACTTCACCTCTCTGAATCCAACCCTTTACCCCCGCGCCTTTATGGACTTCCAAAAAATACATAAAGAAGACATCCTTATTCTCCCAGTGGTTTCTAACATTTCTTCTCCGTGTCATAAGCTGGCCACTGAATGTAATCATTTAATTGCTAACTTATCAGACTTTATGCCTAAACATCGTGTGAAAAACTCAGTGGAATGTGCACGTAAAATGAAAGACTTGAAATATCCTAAAGATGCAAAACTCTTCCGATGTTTGTAACTTATTTACCAGAGTTCCTTGTGTAGAGTCTGTTGCTGTGTTGGAAGGGTTACTAAAAAGGAACAATTCGGATGAAGATTTAACTAGTAACATGTTGTTGTTGGTGAATGTGTATTTAAAGAAAACTTTTTTCAGTTCCACGGTGGTTTTTAAGAACAAAAAGATGGCCTTGCCCTGTTTTAGCTAACAATTTCATGGACTCCCTAAAATAGAAATTGTTTAATTCAAATTTCCATTTGATAAAATTTATTTTCTGCTTTCTGTTTCGGTACGTTGGTGATATCTTTTGTTTTCGAGCCGGGAAAAACCAACAACTCTCTTCCTCCATCTCTATCCTGGATTCTATCCATCCTAGTATTTCATTTTCCCATGGCATTGAAACTAATATTACCTTGAACTTTCTTGACCTCACCCTACGTCTAGTTAATCATAAAATCGAATTCAATGTTTATAATTATATTATTATACTGTTATTATTATACAGAAAATCAACTTACGCTAACAGTGCAATCCTCTTTACTTCCAATCACCACTACTGACATAAGCTCGTTGCTTGTCACTGCCTTATCCACAGATTATTTAATATTTTCTTTATCTACCATAAACTTTCTTCGCTAGCTTAAAAATATTACAGAAATAGCTGTTGCAAATTGGTTATCCTCCTACTTAAATAGAAAAATTGGTTCAACGGAAAGAAAGACGCATCATCGACAATCGACTTTTATTTCTTGGATCCCGATCTCAGATGGATTCCCCACGACGTGTTGTCCATCCGTTTAAAGGTAATATTTCGCACAAACTTGCCAATCTCTTCAAAATATTCAATATTGTGCCAGTTTTTTGGAAATAATAATAACTTAAGGAAAGTTTTGTCTTCAAAGAGACAATGTGGAACCTTTTTATAAATCCGGCGTCTATAAATTAACTTGCGACACTTGCAAATCTCTCTACATCCGTCGTACTTCCCTAAATTTTAACGTTCACTTTAAAGAACAATTCAATGCTTCACCTTATTCCCACTTTGCGAAATCCCTTAACGTAAACAAACATTCCAGCAGTTATTCAGCCGACATTTTCCATTTTGAAGATAATGATAAACGTATTCGAACAATTAGAGATTATTCAATACTTTCTATCACCTAATTTCTCTCTCACAGAGATTATTCGATACTTCATATTAACCTAATTGCTCTCTCAGTAATGAAGGTCTTTTTCAAACCCCCTCTCCTCAACCTCAACATTGTCAATAGCTTAATTTCAGCTGGAATAGCTTCTCGGAAACTAATGTTTTTCTTTGAAATACTGGTTCTATTATTCGTAACAACTTCTAAAAATTTTCCTTTGACATGCGTGTAAAATTCCGGAATACGTTTACATCATGTTGAAGTTCTCTGAGTAGCCCAATACATATTTCGATTTTTGTAGAACTGCTTTGTCCACAGGACCCGTTGGTTTTTTCTTTTACGTGCATTTTTTAAAAACACACCTGCACAAATGGCTATCACACTTGCCGATTCTGTATCCATCATGACGCACAGTAGATGATGCAGGGAGGACAACAAATTGAATGCCTCATGAGGCATGCCCGAAAAGCATGCGCAACGAATGTTGAAAGGGAAAGAGGGAGCGCAAGTTGAATGGGAAGAGGAAAGCGCACAAGTGTAGACAAAGCATAAGAGTTCAATCTATAGCAAGAGTGTGAGCGAAAGGCGCTTTGCATTGCATTGTTTGCTATGTAAACAAACCCATAGTAACGAACATTATTGTTAATGTGAAGAGTAATCAATAACGGCACGAAACCATTATAATTGAATAATTACTTTGAAATAAATACTCGTGTTTTAAATTTGAAATCAGCTTTCAAATAAAAATTTAAAGAAATATAGTAATCATGTTGTATATAACATTATTATGAAATGGTATAAATTAAAACGACATTTTAACATAAATATGTCGTAATAACTAGAAAATTGGTTAATTATGATACGACTCCTAAACGGTGGTTGATATCGAAAATTTTTTCAAATAATACTATTAGAAAATTACATTTTTTGTGACTTTTTTAGATAATTGTATATACCTAAATATAAGATTAATAGAGAAATTTTTCAAAAACAGAAACGAACTTCGAAAAATAAAGCTCGACTTTTGGTTAAGCGATTTACTTCAAAAACTAATCAACTCTATCGGCACCTACCAAAGTACTACATATGAAATTTGGTGTTTCTACGACAAATAGTTTTCATGTTAGAGCACCTACAAAGTAAATAGTCAGCAACTTCTGGTTAATCGGTATTTCACGAATAACTCCTAAACAATCAGTGATAGAAAAAATATTTCACGCAAACTTTGTAGTAAATTACATTTTCTAAAACTTTTATTGAAAATAATATATACCTAAATATTATATTAATGGAGATATTTTGCAAAATTGGAAATGAGCTTCGAAGAATAAAGCTCGACTTCCGGTTGACCGATTTACTCCAAAAGCTAATCAAATCTGACAGCACCTACCAGAATGCGATATATGAAGTTCGGTATTGATACGGAAAATATTTTTTACGTTAAAGCGCCCACAATCACAAACACACTCACAGACATAATTCCGAAAATGGCCAAAACGTGTTCTAGCGACCCCAAATAATATATTTCCGTTGAAATCTCGAAGTCGATTTTATTCATAAAAACCATACTTTCTTTATACTACTAATATGGAGAAAGTAAAAAAACAGAAAACTTTCGTGTATACTGCCTTAACTATAACTCCTTTAAAATCTAAATTATCAAACTTTTCCTGCAATTTACAGACAGACTACAGCGCACGTAGTTGCTACTGATATATGAACATAATGAATTCCATGAGAACATCAGTTTACAAATGCAACGTGATGAACCATGCCTACAGAAAATAGTAACATATTTGTAAATTAAAACGTTTATATTTGACCAGTGCAAATTTTCAATGAAAGCTGTTCATAACTCGGAAAATGGATTTCATTGTGATAATCACCTTTCGTGAGATTTTCATTCCCTTGAACCAAACCTATTAATATATCTCGAAGGCCTGTTGGCTCCATTATATTCTCATCCGTTTTGCTCATTTACACCCGTAAAATAGGAATACTAAAATAATACTGCATTCATTTATTCAATACATCATAATATTAAACATTCTTATTTCTGTCCTTGTAGAGGTTTCAACGAAACAGTTTTGGGAATTTCTCTTCATCTCAAATTATTCCTTTTCTTCTTTGATTTTTGAAAGCATTCCATACTTATCTTCCTTCTATTTTCCTTTTAATTGGCACTTTCTGTATTCCGTTCCTCCTTTAACCCTCCAAGGCCGGAATTATTTTTTTGTAATTATTTTAAATTTCTTACGTATTTCGCTTTGTGATTGTCTGAAAACAATACCCGTAAAATATTCCGCCAAACAAATTTATAAAACCAGCCAAACAAATACAAAATTGCAACATTGTCATCGAGCTCTCCTATTCTGTGATACAAAATGAAATAATAGTAGGTGTCGGGTGATGCCATAGTTCGTCCGTAGTTCGTCGAGGGTTAAATATGACCTATCCAGTTGGCCTTCCTTCTATTAATTTCTTTTAGAATACTTCTTTCTTCCCCAATCCTCCTCAGTACCTCTTCATTCTAAATTTTATCTCTCCGCCTAATCTTCGCCAGAGCCATATTTCAAAGCTATCAACTTTTAAAGATTATACCTAGTAATAAAATTATCGTCAAAATAATTGCATAGTTTTTAGGTACATACACCGTTATTTATTATATGTTAAAAGACACTCAAATATGTTAAGACATTAAAAGACACGAAAATAACTTCATGCTTGTGCGTTGCACATGACTTCGTGGAATACAGCCAATATGATTCGCTCTGAAATAGTGGAACGCCATAAAGAAGAAACAAAAATCTGATGTGGCCAACGCATGACTTTCTCCATATTTATTGAAAACAGAAGCCTTTGCCGGTAATATATAAATAACTGCAAAACAATGAGTGTTACAGAAAAATGTTTCAAACAAAAGTTATATTAAAGTACATTTCTGGCCAAAATTAACGCAGCACCTCCCTAGCGATTCTTACGGCTGATGCTACGTTAATTTTGGCCAGGACTGTACATTATTTATAACTTTTGTGCATAATTGTATATACCTACATTGCTTTCCGACAGAGATATTTAAGAAACAAAATTTTGTTCCGGATAAACTGCAACTTTCGGTAAAGTGGTATTCATAAAAAACTAATCAACTCTTGGCATTGTTAGGAAAATACTAAATATGAATTTTTGAAATAATCGGATAATTACCTTTTAAGATGAGCACCCACAACCTTTCTTACCACAGACACACACAGGTACACAGACACACACAGCCAGACATGTTCGGGAAAATAGCGAAAACGAACTCTATGGCCCCAAAACATCTATTTCCGTTGAAATCTGAAGGTCGAATATTTTTGCGAATACAATACTTTCTCTATACTATGTATAGGGATGAAGTAAAAATGCATTGTAGTTTCAACGCAAAGAACATAGAGTGGGAACCACGAAGAGTCTCCTTGTGTACTTCAACATTCTTTACCAACGTGTGATTTAAGTCACGGGAAAGTTGATCCGTGGCTGCGAAATAAAAGAGGGAATATAATTCTGAATCTTAAAGATATTGAGGATGTCTCCGTTCCACTTTTGCATGCGATCGAGAGCACTTGACGGAGATTAATCTTTCAAGCGATTCCTCTCAATTCGCGAGCCGGAGAAGATACAGCATCCGCCTATCGAATACTCTGAGGAAGATTTCAGCAAGAGATTCAAGGAGGATGAGGTGAATAATCGAGAAGTGGGAATTTGCGAGGAATTGCGAAGAGGACAAGATGCCATCTTTATCGTATATAACGATGTTCCTCCGCGTCCATGGTTGGTAACCAGAGGTCCACGTAGGATTACGACAAGCTAGGCCATGGTAAAACTTTGAAATACAATATTATTAATTACGGTTTTGCCTCTGATTCAATGAAAGAAACGGATATAGTTTCTGATTCCCTCAATCTGCAGACCTCAAACTGCTTCGAATCGTTTTTGTTTTCGTTCCGACGGTTACCATTTCCTTCTGAAAAAGTTTTTTATCATTCTGATGAGTTTTTAAATATTTTATGCATTCTACTTTTACATTACAGTAAGACAATGGTTAATGGAAAATATCTGGGGGTTATACCCTTCCTTTTCTTCAGTTAGAAATTTGGAGGATATCCGTCCTAATCCTGATCCTTAGCTCGCCTTCACGGCCACTGAGCGCCCTACTAAGTTTATCTCAGCAGTTTAATTATCATTTATAAATATTTTGTGAGGGGGATGAGAACACAATTTTGAGATTTTGAGGGAAGAAAACCTCCGAAACATTAATTTGAGGAAAGTTTTTTCAAAACAACAGTAGCTCGAATAATTTTTAGTTTCCATATTGTCTCGCGGTATATAGAAGTTAAAAGTATCAAGAACAATTAGGACAATCTGCTTTGTATTTCTGTTCGTGAGCCGCATTTTGCTCTTTAGGTATGTAATTGTGATTACGAAAATAAATATATATCTGTTTACATACTTTCGAGAATTAAGACACTCATTTTCTTACGACGAATTCATTGTAAAATGGTCAATTTCTTGTAATTGTTTCCTTAGCTATATATATTTTTAGAGCAATATTTTTCCAGTTCAAATTTCGTTGGTTGAAAATTTAAGGTGTCAGATTTCTGATACCCAAAATATAATGTTAAAAAATGTATGACTATCGTAATCTTCCGTTATTAGGCGTCTTGGCAACGCTTATCAATTTATCGTCGTAATTCTTTTATTCATTTTTTCTCAAGGGGTTGCGCTGAAAATATTCCAACCTATGAATTTCCAACCCTTTTCTTTTGGGTTCCTTATTCGCCTCTCATACTCAAGATGGGGTATAACTAACGCAAAGGGGAATCGTTCTCGGAATTTTCCATCGTTTCCCCTGTTGTCGATACGCTCCACGAAGTTTCTTAAACGGCCCTTCGGATGCGTGATCCCCATCTCAAATTCTTCTCTTTCCACGATTCTTCTGTTTGCAAGTTCTTCCTCGCAGTCATTCCGAGTGAAACTTCGATATTCGGTTTTAAGTTGTCCCAGCTGTGCTTCAGTCATTATTCAGTGAGCACCCGATCGAATTTATTGAGTTCACAAGAATTAAATATTCATTTTAAAGGGGAAATTCCAATGTGATAACGAATGTTTTGTTTTAGAATACATTTCATTCTATCAGCAATTCTGCACTTAAAGTTATTTCGATAGGAAACATCATAAAATGTATTTACCTGCTATTTAGAAAAACCATTCCAACACAAAATCGAATAATATGTAATCAAATGAGATAGTTCTGTGGCTCCAAGAAAACGCTTGAGCTCATGGATATGTAAGACCTAGAGTTTGATCTTCCCAAATGCCGAGCACCATTTCGAGTTAGAATATCGGAAATAAATAAAATTATACCTTTAATAGAGAGTTTCGTAAAATTCTAAATGATTAACTGAAAGTACTCCCTTTCGGTTTTTTAACAATATCCACTTGCTCAGTGCCTGCATTAAATTTATTACTATTTCACATTTATTTTCTGTGAATATTACCATAAAATCTAAATGTAAATACTACAAACAATACATGACTAAATTTAGGAGCTCATTTAAAAGAAAACATAACTTGTCGCAGGTAAACGGTTAATTGAAAACGGTACTTTTTAGTACTACTACGACAAACTTACACACTACTTTTATAGATATTCTTAGGATATGTATATAATACATCATTTATGTCTAACATCCAATCTATCCATTATCTATGGACACCCCAGAATCAGCAGGTAATCGAGACTGAATTTTAAATTTCGTCACTGAAGTCATCTTTAGCTGGTAGGTTGACTCGGTGTCGATACTCTAAGTCAAAAACGGTGATAAATCGTAGCCTCAGCTGTCAAAACACCTGAATTCATACTAATTGAGGAGTAAATTGCTAAGAAAGTTCAAGATACATCGCATGGAAAGATTGGTTGGCAGAGTTCAAGCATTCAGCGGGTCGCATATTGGGTCGTAATTTTACCAAATATTTCGTTCAATTTTTGAAACTAATTAAATAATGAATATAGAGTTAGCGAGCATGGAAAAGTTTCACAATTAATTCAAACTCCTCATATATCTACCTTTTGTTGCTAGATAACACGTTGGTGGAGGGTAGATACACAACTTCGCTGAGGGCTTTCGATATCTCGTTCTGCGCAATCGATTGCGATTTATGGCGGCGATATTGCGGCGCTATCTGCCGTTCAATTAATTTTGGAGAGCGAGTGGAATCAATTTCGCCGCGCCTTGTGTGCGTAATCGTCGAAAGGAAAAATTGAAGGCTCTCCCGAGGAAGCTCATAAACATCTCTTCAAAAAGTAGAACCAATCGAGAGGGGCAAAATGTTGTGAAAGTTAATATGGACTGGGAAAAGCCGCACTTTGAGAGTATCGCTGTAATGGATGACTTTGCGCAAGTGTACTCGGCCGTTGCTACGGAGATAGGTCAGGGAGGCACAAATAGGATCCATCGGGGCTCTTTGAGAAAATGGACCTCGCTTTTTCTCAAAGGAAGAGTCTCTTAGGTCGGTTGAGGAGCTTCTCTTGTGGTCTCCATGATGACCTGGACATGACCCGTGAATAGTGCATTAGGGTCTCTGGAAATAAATCAGATGGCGTCCTCGGCACTGTGATTTGAAAAATACAAAACAATTTACCTGTGTTCTGCCCCCCAAACGACTAATTTAACACAATGGTTAGAATAAGCTCAGAATATTATGAAATTTAAATTTTTATATGTATGTATAAGGCATAGTTTAAATCACTTGTTATCCTTAAAATAAGAAAATAGTTCCATGTAGTACATTTAAATATGTAAAAGCCGACTGTATCTGTGTTTGTTGTAGGCGCTTTTGTATTGTCTATCTGATTTGTTTGACACATTGTACTAATTGAACCTATTGCTACTGTTAAGATGTGAACTGTCCACGGGAGGTTTTTGGAAGGGTTTCCCTCCCGTCCTTGGGCGAATGCCGGACAGATTGCATTGTTATTCCCCCTCAACCGTTGCCACCTGGTATTAATATCAACTTGCAGCGTTTAAATTAATAAATAAATAAATAAATAATAATGCTTGGTCAAATCATGAGACTTTATCGTGGAAAGATGAATCGCGTCATAACTCGATATTACTGAAAATTACGTCTTTTCCATAAGCACTGGGTGTACAATGCCGGATTTAAATAAAATATTTCTTAGATAATAAATTTGGAGAAAGAACCTAGTTAGGGATCACAATCAAGACATTTATTCACGAAATTGGATGATTAGTACGAGAGAAATCGATCAAAACTGTGTCCAATACTGATTTCGTTGAAAGCACAAAATATACAATCGACGAATATCTCTTGCGAGAGATAATAGAATACGAAAAATTACTGGTTTTCTAGTGAAAGATTTGCTTTGATTCGGAGGAAAGTTAGGAGAAAGTTGGCAGAGTAAGATCCTCTTCCTTGGATTAACCACCAGTTGAATACGCATCGCTCATTTGGAATCCCCACATGAATGGCCTCGTCAAGGGCTTACAGAGGACAATCCCTTCGGATTTGTAAATCGAGCGTATAATGCAGGGAGTGAAGCCCCATCTGTAAAGGCCAGCAGATATCAGAGGGATTCAGCCTGTTTTCTTTTAATAACTTTACTTTAAATTATTCTCGCGTCATTGAATTTTATGATTAGCGATTTTCTGGCTAAGGCTAAAATATTTGAGAAACTATTTTTTTTTTGTTTTATCTCTTGAGTGAGATCCATTTGATTAGAAATGTGCCCGTCATAAATAGTGAATTTAAATTTTATGAAAGTACTATTTCATAAAAAAGGTATTGGTCTTTGAGGATCTATTTGATATTTGATAATTGGTGGAAACATTCCACTCCAGAACGTTGAAAAGTGACTTGCAGGGTATTAATGCAGATTTAGATGAAGATAAATTTAGAAGTACTTGACCTTGTGTATTTTGTTTTAACAAATAATAAGTTATTGGGGTTTTTATAACAACTATCGTGCATTTGTTGGAGAAAATAGATATTCAATGTTAGATATTTTATAGAAAAGAAAAGCGATGTCAGTAGAACTACTCGGGTCGTATACTTAGAGGAGAAAGTAATCTTAACTGAAATAAATGGGAACGAACAGAGGGTAAAGCAAATTAAGTATGAATAACATAAACTGGAGGGTTTGTGATATTTTACTGAGTGGTAGATAAATAATGGTAATGAAACGATTCGTCAACACAAATATGTACATTTTTTTGATTTCCTCTTCTCCTTGAGTTCATTACTTAACTCTTTTAAACCCTGCGTTCAATATATTGGACGACATTTTCAGTGCTTATTATTTATCTTAATTTAATATTTATTTTTTGCATTCTTCCATGGTTCAGCTTCTTTTGTTTTAATACTATCCCAATCCTATATCACAGGAGTCTCATAGTAAGATTTAGTAGCTTTTTGAATTACGGAATGTCATGAGTTTTAAAAAATAGAATTTCGGAGGGTAATTTATGCTTCCATTTTTCTCTTACTGTGGTTTTTATGTATATCATTGAACATATGTCGTTTTATATCGAACATAGTTTTAATTCATAACTTTATCTTTAATGAAAGTTTGAAATAGGTGCCCAATATATTGGGCCTCAGGTCTGAAAGGAGCTTATTCTTTCTCGGTCCCAAAACATGCTGTTTAGCTCATCAGGTTTAGTTTTTGTTTCAACATCTTTTATCTACTTTCAATGAATTAGAGTTGCATGAGAATCTGAGAATGTTCATTAAAATATCATTTCCTGAGATCATTAAGATCTTCAATATCCTTCATTCGCCCTTCTATAGCTATTTGTCGAATTCAAATCTTAACCCAATGGATTATTTTGTACTCTATGTGAAGGAGGAAGAATTTGATAAGTTTTCGCTATATACAAATATGCATTGCGGAATGGTTGAAAAATTCAAGCCAACCAATATTGACCTTCGGAATGAAAAATCTTATTGGTTTGAATATAATAACAGGTTGCCTGAAATTTCCGCGAGTGCAAATGTTTTGGAATTCATGCGTGGGCTTAGATATGTTTTGTCAGAATATGTCAAGGGACAGATTCTTCCATAACAAAGTCATTTACATATTGTAAATAACTTGGAAATACCCAGTAATTTTACGGATAAAATGTTCAAAGTTTTTGAACTCTTCTTTTGAGCTCTTCAACTCAATCAGAAATAGAAGTTTGCGGTTACTACTGTGGGAATATCTCTGCATTGATGAGAAAATTGTTCCTTTCAAGGGAAAACTTGCAGCAAAACAGTATGTGAGAGGTAAATCTACTTCTTGGGGTATGAAGATATTTTTACTTTGTGGAAAAGGAGGTTTTGCTTATGACTTCTTGATATACCATGGCAAGTCAACGCTTTCAGAAAAAAAGTTTTAAAAACATTTGGATTAGCAGTATCTGTGGTCTTAAAATTGAGTGAAAGTATATCTAAAGGAGGACATGAATTATTTTTTGATAATTTATTTTCTTCATTTTCATTACTTCAACCCTTTACATAGACTTATGTTTAAACAAAGAAAGGAATTACTTCCTTTCATTTCATATGAAATAAGATTTTATCTTTATTCATATTGCATTTACACTGAAATGTAATAAATATTTAATTATCAAAAGCTATTTTTCTTGAGTAATTTTTCTTATAACATTGACCTAACATGTGTAAAAAGCATATAAGTGATGAAAAGTAGATATTTGATTAATCTTAATATGAAAAAATGATAAATTGAGACAGAGAAAAGAAAAGACTGAGGATATTATGCAACCATTGAGAACCAATGTCCAAAATTTTGGACATCTCATAAATTGTTAACTAAATTATTAATTTTAAAGTTTATAAGTGGAATAAGTAAAAGGATATCTAATAATGACCACAAAATTCGAAAATAATTTGTTTCTCCGTGGAAAAAAATTCAGGTCTGAAAGGGTTAAGCAAACGCTTTAGAATATCACTTACCAAAGTTCCGGTATTTTAATCCGACACGGCCAAGGTGGGGTGTAGTCCGGATTGCCAAAGTTTGGAGGACCTAAGATGTTAAGCGTTTGCCAAGGGTTCGGTGAGACCCTAAAATTTCGGCATCGGTCGCAAAGTCAACAGCCTGCTCCATCAATGATATGTTGGCTAAAATGCATTTTGATCGATGAACCAGTTTTCTTACGGTTTTATTTACTCAAAGAAAAAGTTAATCTGAGTTTGAATCCCAGGCTGTGATTTTCCTTGATAATTGATATCTTTGGAAATTAAATATTCGAACAATCATAAATGTTTACATATTCAGAGATATTAAAAAACATTTCTTTATGGTACAAATTTTGACTAGACCACAAGAAAAGATACAAGCGACCGACATTTCTCTATACTAATCGAAGCAGACATCCTGAAGTTGTAGCTTTGCTACGAAACCTTGGTCTTGCTTTTATTTTTTCCTGTGGTCTAGTAAAAAATTATACCAATCAGCCGTTTTGTGTAAATGAATACCACAAAGTAAAACCGGAGTCGGTATAGTTTATTAGAGGTATTTCCTCCAAATATTTGAAAATCTATCTTGAATACTTTTCAATGAATTACTAATTATTTCGATGCAATCTAGTTCCGTTACTAAATCCATTAACTTTTCTTTAAAGTAATATCGAATCATCAACGAAATAATTTTAAAATACTCATATGAAAGGCCTGAACTACCAAATTTCCGCGGCGCCAGTACGAGAGGTTATTTTCCAGTGGCAAAATCTTAAAGTTTTGGGTGTACTAATTTTTTTATCTATCGTACTTTGGTGAAATATTTAAATATTTCCGCTCCATTTAGTCGCGCTCGGAAAGTAGCTGTCCCTAACTTTTTTGGATTAAACATATCTGCCAGTTTGCATTACAAATATGGTAAACTTTAATAACTAGCTCAATCATGGATTCCATAAGGTTTTATTTAAAGATCACGAACTTAAAATTACATTATAATCTCTTCCAAAACATTTCTGTCAAGAGTCGCATGCTGTCAAACTTCGTTTCAAAATACATTATTTATCCATGCTTATTTTGTCATTTTCATCAAAAATAGACAAGCGTGTTTCCATCATAAAAAGGAACTCCCTCGTAGGAGGTATTTCTGCTAGGGAAGCACCGAATTTCGTCTCCAACGCGAACATACGTCACGCTCGAAGAATTAAATATAACAGCCGCTGGTGTGGAGGACGTTGTTGGGACGAGGAACGCGTTCGGGAGCCATTGAAGGTGTGTTCCACACAAAAGACTTTCATTCTTTTATGCGTCATAGCCTTTTTTACATTCGCGGCATGCTTACTCATTAACTTGGAGTTCGCGGCACCCTAAACAATACATTTGTTACTATAAAAAGGAACTCAGGTTGATAAACAGAGAATCTATTATATAATAGATATTTATTATATATTCTCGAGAAAATCCCATAACGATAGAACGTAAAAAAAGTGAAGCGATTTATTATGTCAAATAAGAAATACAAAGTACATATGCTTATTACAATGTTGTATGTAACATCTACAATGTAACATATTATGAGTTGTGTCACGCTCGCCAGATTTCGTTGTTCCATTGATTGAGAAGTCTCTGATATCCACAAGGCAAAATGCACGATTGAGTTCACTACGTGGTCGGCGATGATTATTTGTAAGCCACACTCAATCAAAAAACTGAGTTTTAAATTTCAAAGTATGAAATAAAAAGCAGTTGTCAAATAGAAATAATTTAATTGACTCTATAAGAACATGTACCTCTCATTCAATTTCAAATTAATCGAGAAGAATTGATTACACAAAAAAATTTAATGTCCCGCAATAATTGTTAACTTTATATGCATGCTCATATTCACGTTCGTTTTATTAAGTTCATATTAATGTTGGGTAAAGTACAAACACGGACTTCTTTTTCACTAAAACACTCATCTGCCGCCCGCAATCGGATTTGTTATGTCCTTAAGATCTTTTCTCCCATGCATGTTATAATTGTGCGGCCTTTTCTGTGGAATAGATGCAAACTTCTTTTATTCTTCGGCTATGGAAGAAAAATCATATCGACGGATTCTCTAGTCAACTTAGTTTGAGGTCGGAAACCTTATTAACAAAAAGAGCCAATTATTTTATTGGTATATTATTATCATTACACGTATCACTAAGGTTGGTGTAGGACCTGGTTGCAGTGGATTACAATATAAATCCAATATACCTTATACACATAGTCACAATTATATAAAATTACAAAGAGAATGGTCACTTGCACCGAGGGGAACACTCATCTGCCTGGCATTTGCCCTAGAAGGAATGTGAACCCCTCCAAAAACCTCCATTAGGCAGTAATCATAAAACTTAGAATATAATAAGATTAACTTATAAAAACATTCACCAGTACACTTCACAATTAGGATTAATAACCCTTTTAAAAAAATTTCTCCGAAATGTCCACCAACTTAAAATAGTTTTAACAAATAACATATTTTTTCCCTACAAAACATTCTTCAAGGGAATGGCTCCAAAATAATAATATGGATTACAGCATACGGAGATCAGAGATACAATAAAATTTAAAGGTATTAAAACATAGTGGGTATATTTGTTGATACCGATTTTTAATGTTGAGCGCAAACTCACGCCCTTTTCGGTAAGAAGCATGATAAAGATAAACCATCATAAAAGGGAATTAGTGAAGCAAAATAATCTTACATAAGTATGGGTTTGCATTATACCTACTTCTTCTTGGACTATCGAAGCCTTTAATTAACCAACTTAGCAACGACACTACAAAGTAGCAAGTTAATGGTAAGTGATATTTGAATCGAAACCTTCATTTGGTTTCACTGTGCGTCTGAAGCCACAGTCAAAGAGCTGCAAGTGGCTACGAAGCCGTAGGCTTCAGACCCCTTAACTAGGCAAGTTCCCCGATCTATTCACACAATCGTGGTGGACTGTACAAAATAGTTTTCTTTCTTCATTTCTGTACAAATCTGTAAGTTTGTTAGTTTCAGTTCGAATTCAAATTCGTAAAAAGAGCTCAAATATAGTATAATAAAAGAAAATAAATTTTACAAGAATAATTCACCTAAAAATCCGATTCGTAAAATATTCTCTTAGAGGTTAATGGAAAGAGAAATCTTTGTCATCCGAATCTCCGCTAAAATGCAAATCTCATAACCCATTCTCTTGTCACTTTCAGGTGAACGGAGAAGCTCCCACCGAGAGACCCAGGATCGATCCTTGGCGTAAGCCTTTTAGGAAGAAGGCGGATAAAGGAAGTGTATGGCAATTCATCGGAAATTTTAGGCCATGACTCGCTGTGGTAGGAAACACTTCCGGGAGGAAAGGCCTACAAAAAACTCTTCTGTCACATCGTAGTGTTTTGCTTCCTCGCGTAAAAACAGAAGAGGAAATGGCGAGTGGATAAAGTGTTGCGTGGGATGCGAGAGGAACTGCTTGAATGATAAATGCTTTCAGTGCTGTAATCAAAAGGGAGCGGAACTTCAATGAAACGAACCACTCGGAAGGAATGCAATATTCAGCAATAAGCAAAGCCGAAAACGAAACTAAACAGGATCTTCAAGAGCGACCCTCTCACGAAAACTAATCTCGGAATCAATCTGAATGAGGGATACAGCCGCTGGTATGCTTTGAGGAGTACTTAACGCAGATGGACGATATTACACCTATTTCGAGATCCATGACATGAGAATCTATTCCGAATCGCGAAATCATTTTCTAATTCAGCTTCTCGCATTCTAAACCAAAATCCTATTATTGCTGAAAATGGTGTCGTGAAATCAATAATCTAGAGAATTAGGCTGTATTCGAAAGTCATCAGATTTGGAGTAGATTCCTCTTCGTAAGCCCTCTCAATTATATTTTTGAAATAACCGTTTATTTTTAAATTGAACGATTTATTCTACAATCGAAATCGAACTTTAAAGGGGATAATATTTCCCATTCAGTTACTCTTAGCTCGCTAGACATTAGTGCAAAATTCGTAGTCATTTAGCATCTTAAACCTAATTAAATAGTACTAAGGCGTTATGACGTCAAAGCCGCTGCTCGTGCAACATGTTAAAAGCTGAATACTTGGCTCTTTATCTGTAGAAGTTAGAGGTTGAATCGACACTCTAAACAAGATTTCAGATTAATCAAAAGAGATACATTTACATTGTTGCAAGTTACAAGTTGCGACATTAAGAAAAGTAAATACTTCTCGAGTAACGATAGATTTTATCTTTACATTCTCAGCTGTCTGAAGAATCTAGTATGTAAATTCTTCAAGTAGACTACCCTTTCCACTACGGAATCCTTTAGTAAAGTAAAGAGTAAACATCTCGCACGCTAACGAGTAATAGATTCACGATTCCATTACAGAACTCTGTGATAAAATATCTAAAGTTTCTTCTGATTTGTAACTATAAAAAACCCATAAAAACTGCAAACTACTACTGCTAACTGCTCCATTTCCTCTAAGATAAGTAGAATGAGTTTTTTCAGAAACATGTTAATCGCACAATTTTATAGCTCTAAACTTAAAATGTTTTGTGGAAGCAAACATTTCTTGTGATGAGTTCTTCGACTGTTCTGTGATCTTTTGGGGTTGTGAGCCTCGAGTGAGAGATGTAAAAAGCCTTCCCAAATTGGGTTCAACTGTTGGTGGGATTACAATTTCTAAATACAATTTGGTGGTGATAAGTTGAAATATTTCAGATTTGCCTTTCGCATTCTTCATACAAATAATATTTTATAAAGTTATAGGGTTGTTGATTAATTGACCCAACGCCTTTCTCTGTTAAGGAATAGTAATAGCGTATTACATAAATTGAAACGCGATACTTCAAAAATTCACTTCGAAAGCGTTTTTTATAACATAGTATTAAATAAGGTGGATATATTAAAGATTTTGGTACCTGGATTAATCTATATAAAGTGTGTGAATAATGTTAAGTGTTTGGGACCATTAATAATTTAAAATTTCGGAATTTATATGAAAAGAAATATTCAACTGTTATTCATATTGTAGCCTGAACTTCAATAATACTTTTAAAGAATAGATAACTAGAGATCACTAGGATCAAATCCTTTCTACAGGAAAAGTGCCCAGTAAGTTATTGAAAAATTGTGCTATTCTAACCTGGGATTACCTACGATACATTGTAGAAATAAGACATAGGAAATTTTAGATGATTAAAAATTAGATTTCTAAGAAATTCCAGCATATTACTCTAAACTAATAAAACAAGCGTGGTAGTGTTCCATAAATAGGCCTAATCGGAATATTGTTTTCCGAACAACTGTATCTGTGATCTTCCATTACTAAAATGGTGGTTATTATATCTAATGTTGACGCTGAAACTTCTCTATAACCAGAAACAAACGTTATTTAATTTTTTTACTGATATTGATATCGTGATTTGAAGCAAACCCGAGCAGCCACAACGAAATATCGATGTAAAAATATTGAAACTCTTTGCTGTAAGTTAAATCAATTGTGCAAAAGTAAAAGCGGGGCAGACAGGACGAATCTGCCTGTCTGAGATGATTTTGGGCATATTTAACGACTTTTTTAAATTTACTCTTCTATGAAGTGATTAGATACAAATGTTCGAGCAGTGTTATTCAAGGAATAAGGCGTAGGTTCGAAAACTTTTAAGATCATGGATTCCAATAGTCTTCGACGGAATTTAGTGGGTGAAAACAGAAAGTAAGAAGTAATTTTATTAACTTTCTGAATCTTCTTTGCGAAAAATGAAAGTAAAATATTGATAGAGAAGAACTGGATCTGACAAAAATTCGCCGAAAAAATTCCCGGCGAGCAAGAGAAAAGATTTTCCAGAAAAAAGCTCCCGGAAAAAATACGTAAAGTTAAGAAAATATGAAGTAAAAAATACGAGGTTGAGATACAAAAGCGACATTTCCCTTATATATATTGACTTTGGTTCGGAGGGACCGTCCTAGCAAAGTTTGAAAAAAGAAGTTCAACCAAAACTCTGACTTGAAACAGTGACGGTGGGTGGTTTCGATCAGAGATATGCAAATTCACAATTTTCATAAGAAAGTTCGCCTAAGTAATTTGGATAGAAATCTAGATCTCAGTTTCATCGGCGGAAATCAAAACCGTTGAGGAAACATTGTGGAAGAGTTGTAAGTGAAATAGATAAGACAGAGTCGACTGGAAAAGTGATTGATTTCGATCCAGAAAAGAGAACCAGAGTATCAAGAAAGATGGAGAGCTCTGGCAGGACCTCTGTTGGCGGAACGAGTGGCCGTAGGAAGAGGTTGGTGCGTTCGGAGAGGGTGTTCGAAGCTACCGCACCCGTGGTGACCACGTCTCCGGCACCAACTCTCCTTCTGCTCCCTCCGAACCCTCTGCTGGTTGGTGGAGGCAGCAGGAACCTGCTTTCCGTTGGAAGGCACCATCGCAGCGTCGGATGGGACGTCATCGTCAGGGACTCCCTTTTGCAGAGCGCGTGGCCGATGTCCTTGAGTGCCGACCTCGAGAGGCAGTGCCAGGACGAGGGATCCGCTGGTGGCGACGCCAACTTCAAGTCAAGGTAAGACTCAGAATAAATTTTTCAGTCAGGGTGACCTTGAGGGTTCAGCCAAATTAATCCAGAGGTGAGGAAGCCTTTCCAGAGCTTTAAATGGTAACTTACGCGCTTCTTGACACATGGTTATAAAGTAAAGCAATTTTTCTTTTGCCTATTTCATTACATCCAAAATTGATTATACAAAAAGTTAAGAATAATTCCATTTAGTTAACTTAACGATTAATTTCTTTTTTCAAGATACAATTCCGATGTCCGACAGGTTTGAACAAATTCCGAACGTCACTTAAACAAGGTCTCATCATGGTATCATATGCAGTACACCGCATTTGGATGGGAAATTTTCCACACCTCTCCGTTTAACTATCGTAACACAGAAAGAATATTTCTATTTGATTTAAATATATTGTCAAACAATTTTGATGGTGCAGCAATATATTTCGACTGTGACTCATTTTTCCTTTTATTAAATACATTTCCTGTAATTACATTTCGTACTTAAAAGATTAGTTTTAACGCAAAGCAGCAAGGTATGCAGTACAAACATACATATTTTGCAAGGATTGCGTAAGCCAAAGGAGCAGGATCGAAAAGAGTACAAGAGAGATAAACAGATTAACGTGAATGTACTAGAGACGAATATACGAAAAATAATACAAAACCACCCTGCATTGCACAATCATTTTTTAACCAATTACGTAAAGAAAAAAAATACATTGGGAGACTTACTTTCATGAATAGAAGAGCAGTGAACTGGACCTGCTGTCCCTTCCCTGAAATGAAATCAATATCCTAGAGAAATAAGTTCTCGGTAGGGAATAATAGTACCTAGCATATGACTTCACGTTCCAAGTGTTCAGGTAAATATTTCCATTCAAGTTTCTCTCTTTTTTAAAATAACTTAAGTTTATTAGCTACGAATTATATCGTCTAATTTACCTTGAAAAATACCGCTGAAAGTAATTTTCATGATTCAAATACTTAGCCACGGAATAAATTCGATTTCTTGAAAATATAGCGTTTATAATTAATCACGTTAAAGAATATTGCAACTACAATTTACGTGAATTACCTTAATTAATATAGCAGTTGATGTTTGTCAAATTCATAACAAGCGGATGCAGTTTAAAAGAATAGGAGTCACTATTGTACTTATAAGCAACAGTTTTTATCTTTCGATTGCAGATAGAATTATTACTTCAGCAAATCTAGTTCTGTAGAGGTGAACGTCAAATCTACGCCAAGTATAATGGATTCTTCCTTATCTAGTGTTACAACTGATTCTTTCTCTAAAATCTAATTTTTACTCTATCTCATACGAATGATCGGTTCAATGTAAATCCATAGAAATATATTTGATAGTAGTATGTATCTATTAAAATTTCGTGGTTCAACTTCAATCCATCGTTTACAAGAGCCGAATAAAATCGAATGCAGCCTGTTTTCGAAACCGCAAAATGTAAAATGAATGAGAGGCTCAGGAATGTGATAAATCAGAAACTATTGTTGAAATATTTGGAAGGACGAAAGTTTTTTAAATATACTTGCTTCGATTTTTGGTAGTATCTGGAGGAATGAAAACTTCGACTCAAAAGTCTTAAGTTAAGAGTAAAGAGACTTAATGTTTGAGATGAAATGAAGAATAATAAAGATAATTTCGGTTTTTTAATTTTTTTTTCTTCACAACTATCAATCCTTTTAAATAAGTACAAGAAGTACTTTTAAATTTACGCATTTTCTGAAAATTATCTTAATTGCAATTGTAGTTTACATCACTATTTCAATGTGATCATATTTGCTCACTTTAATTAGACAAAATCTCGTACGAATTCAGAAAATTTCGAATAATTAAACCTCTTTATCATGTAAGGTAGAACATTTATAAATTAAAAGAAACGAAGAATTAAAATACTTTATACTTATTAAACAATTAACTCAATTTTACTTATTAAATTATTTATTTTCCAATTTTTATGCATGGGTCATCAATTTTCTTTAAATACTCAATAATACAAGAAATATTTCGTGTACGCGTGTGTAAATATCTGTATTGTGTGACTAGTTTCGTAAAATAAGTCATATTCTTAGAAAGTTTTAGTTTTAACTGCCTAAGGACGTCTACATTTTTATTGGAACGATGTCTGCATGGCGTTTTTCTATATAGCTAGACTACTCAATTTTTCTGTAAACTAAAGGTACATACTATCTTGGATATGGTATATCATCCCAATTTCTTTAATCCTTGCAATTTTTACTTTATTATTTACTCCAGTCCAAACTTAAGGGTCTTTGAGTTTATATTTTTATGAACTCTGTTTCATTATCAGCTAAAACTAATCTTGTCGCTTGGTTGCTTTGTTATGCTAGCTTGCTGTGGTAATTAATCCACATATTTTCAGTCAAAGATTAAACATTCGCGAGTCTGAAGTATTTGCCGTTAACCAATCACACACACATTTAGATAGCAGTTAAATTTTTCGTATGCATGGAAGTATTAGAAAAGGCGGGCCAATTGCAAGAAATACGGGAGTAACAATCAATATACTGTACAGGGAAACCAATTCAAGACATTCCAAAAGTATGCATTAATTAGATGTTAATTTCACAAATTATATTCCTTTGATTTTTTTAAAACTATTTCTAGATTTTATTTTAACAACTATAGATGTATAGATGTGAAGCACATGATACGGAAGATTGACGATACCGAAAATAATAAAATTATCGTATTACTCAGGAAATCACAGAAAGAATCTACACATGCATTTTTTTGGTTGAACATAATGTAACGTAAGCCACAAAATCCTGTACATTACTCTCCATTTTTTTCATTGTCCAATTTATAGGTGCTTTTGATTACTTTTCCGCCAGTACTAGATCTACATCGGAATAATGAAGAACTTACTTCAGTAGAACTTACGCGTTAACTCGAGATAAGAACTTTGGAAGATGATAATTTCTTTCCCAAGTGCTTTTAGAAAGAGTCTTTAACTGAATTTAACGGAAGCGACCGAGGCAAAATAGGAAACCTTCTTCAAAGTCAAAATAAAAGAATATAGTAGCGGAAAAGAATCTTTAAATTTTATTGCTCTAAAGAAAGAAGCAGAGAGGGCTCGCATTAATTACATCGATCGATTTAAATAAATTTAAACTCTAAACCATTTCAAAAGGCTACCGATTCCCAGAAAAAAACTGAAGATAAATGCGAATACTTAAAAATGCAACAACGGTAAGACACCCGTATACGTCATCACTCTATGCGATTCTTCCGTCTTGAGAATGTAACGATAAATCGAAAGAATTGCCATCTCAACGGCATGTTTCGATTCACGATTAAAAATGAGATGTATTCCGTTTTGAATATTTGGACTTCAACTGTTTCGAGCATCCCACAGTTATTATACAAAGCAGCGTTTTGGATGGAATCGTCTTAATTAAAATGTTCATAAATCTCTGTTTAATTTGGGTGCATAAAAAATCATCGTGATTACGCGTTAGTAATCCGTTGATTGATTTGTTTCAGCTCTTAAGGTCGCCTCATTTTGAATCACTTCATTCCTTACTGACTCCTAACGTTAACGCAAACATTGGCTTGCATTTCAAAACACATACTATATCATTTCTCCCTGCATTGTATTCCTTCCAATTCTATTCTCGATAGACTACAGTTCTAAATTTTATGTCCGACTAAGTATCTTTTTAGTTTTATCAATAATTTTCATTGATTCTTCATTTTCCTCCAAATGACTTCAATAATTATTTTGTTTCTTGTTCATGGAAGGAATTATTAGTAACTGGTCCGTCCATTTAAATTACATAAATTTTCAATTCAATCACATCTCTATTGCATTTACAGCTTACGTTTCAAGCCCATGGTTCCAAATATACCTTTACTATTATTCAAGCTAAAATTAATATATTTGCTGTAAGAAATATTTCTGATTGAAGGAAAAAGATCAAGTATAATTTCCTCATTTGGAATCAGATCATAAACTTCGTTTTATTTTGAGATTTTTTTCTACTCTCCGTCGGAACAACCACAATCAAATAAACTCTTAAACTATAGTGCTTAATAATTACCTTTAAAAGGTATTTTGAAAGATTTTAGGAAGCATAAATTTCTTTCTTTAACAGATGGGTTTTGAAATTGATAACATTTATTATTCTTATTCGAGACCCTATCTTACTTTTTCTATAATTTCTTCCTGGTGTTCGCTTTTTAGATAGATGCGATAAATTATGCAATATTTACGTTAGCTTATTGAAAGTTTTGCTCCAAAGCAGATTTTTTCCTATCCTATTTATGGATCCATCTTTGGGCTAAAGGCTCAACTTCTTCCAATTAAAACGCTTATTATTCGCAACGTGGTATTCAAAGACTGATGTTAATTTTGAACTGATAATTCCTGAAAGTTATTGACACCTCGTAATCATGGTTAAATTGTAGGCCTTGAAAATGGATTGAACTTTTGGGAAACAAAAGGTTGGCTAATATCTCATTACATTCGCACAATAAATAGTACTGTTGGTTCTCTTAAGATATATTTCAGTAATATAGGAAAGTATTTAGAAATAACATGGTAAATATTAAAATATCGCATTGATCCAATCCGAATGGAGAGAGAGATAAAAAAATGGCAAACTGTATTGATTTGCCAGTTGTGAAATTAATACTGCTAAGCGTTCCACTTCTCTGCTTTGAATCAATCTACAGATATACATTTATTCAAAATCGGGGAAAAGCTTTCACTCCAATGAAAGGCATTAATTATCGAATATCGGAAAGAACTAAAAACCCGCTGCGAATACAGTTTATACATTTACGGCGGACAAAATTGCTATCTTCAACATCCAAGTTAGGAATTCGATGTAAATGTAAAAAAGTAATGTTAAAAAATATCCAAAGCGAAATAAAATATAGTAAGATGTAAGTCAGATTAATGACAGTGATATTATGACTACTACTGCCATCTCGCGAGCGAATGCCGAACTCTAGCAAGCGGAGAAGCGTGTTGTGTGAAATTCAAATTTAAAGCTTCGGAACTGCTATACACAGACGATTCTTTTACAAGCCACTAAGTGCATAAATCATATTGTAAGAAATTCATTGAGTATGATCTGCAAATAAGATACTTGAATTAAAATACTGATCGATTAAAGAATGAACAACACAAAGAAGCGATCTCCTTTTTCTGGCAGAACATCAGTTTCCATTGAAGATCAATACATCGCTCTTTCCGATGAGGATTAATTAAATTTAACTGGAACTGATTGGAACTGATTGGAACTATTTTCACTCTTTTTCAACCTGTGATACGAGTAACGTCTCTGAATTCCCTTTCGTTGACTCGAAGTAAACAAGAAAAGGAATAATTGTGTATGCATTTCTTGATCACTCTTTAGTGAAAACAATAAAAATTAACGACTCAAATAACTAGCGTTTAATTAGGAGCAATTAAGGTTTTCATTATTATGTGATAAATGTGTGTGGTACTATTCAAAGAGATTGGAGTTAAGTGTCACAACAATTAAAAACTTGTTTATTAGAAGAAATACCTACGTCATTTCTTGTTCGACTTGGATTTATTTAAAAGAAAAACTACTGTGCCTCAAACGTCAGAAAGTAATACGGGCTGTTCACGCAATAATTCATATCGATGTGCACAGTATTAGTTTGTAATTAATCAGTTAATTGAGTATTGTCGCTTTCATTAATACCCGTTTTTCGTTAATTTCATAGCTTAAAATAATATACATTTATATATAATTTTCGTAAGATAAAAATTCTTAAGAACTACATTGTTTAGCAATCGAACTTCAAAGCGCGATTAAAGTTCGATCCATCGAATTCCGCTCCAATTGTTAAATGGATTAGCTGATTAGTTTAATGGCTAGCGTAGTTATGGGATGTATATAGGCTAGCTAGACTTAAGAGGCTTATGTTTTGGTAATTGAGAACGCAGTTTCATCTGCAGTTAATAAAATTAAGTCACCATAAAACTTTTGTTAAAAAAGGTGTTATACTTACAAATTACTATGTTTATTTGTACTACTGGATCATGATTAAGTGATTACCTTGGAATGTATGACGGAATAAAGCACAAGAAAACCTAATACTCTTTAGCTGAAGGCGTCAGTCAGGCTTTCGAGCGAGCACCGGATGTATTTAGAAGAGCGAATCGACGATCATTTTGTTTAATTAAGTGAAACGCTCCGAAATGGAAAAGCTGTTGGAGTTATTGAAAGCCTTGTGAATGTAGGCTGCTGAGAGCAGTAATTGAACGCGCTGAATTGATACGGCGAAAAGATAAATATGTGGAGTCAAATTGAGGAATCGCATGAGTGAAACACTCAAATGGAAGCTCGAACAAGTGCGAAATGGTTCGGATACGAATTCACTGTGTTTTTAAGAGAATGCATAAATCTAACAAAAGAGTCGTATGAGGAACGGGGAAGCCAAAAAGCATTAACAGATCCAAGAAGGCATACATACATGTATATATATAGAGAGAAGGCATACATACATGTATATATATAGAGAGAAGGCATAAATACATGTATCTATTATATATAGATGCTTCTCCGGATTCATTCATATATATAGCCATATAGCTATATAGCTATATAGCTATATAGATAGGATACATATTCACAGGCTAAACCACAAGCGTCATTGACTTGAAATTTTTATGAAATATTGGCCATAACGTATAACCCCCAGGAAAAAAGCGACTTTGATCCTCAGTGTCATAGGTTCAATTCCATTGGGCCCCAAAGTCCCGATTTTTCCCGTTTAAATGCATTGCTTCGATTTTCGGGAATTAAAAAAAAATACTTTCCAGATAGGTAGAGAATCAAAACTCAAGGAGCCTATATATATGGTCATGATCTATCGAAAACATAAATGAGTTTTACGGAAAATATCCTGGGTTCGATGCTAGGTCGAGGCAAAAATCGGCCGTTTAAAATGCATTGTGGCGATTTTTAAGATTTTTTTGGACCCCTTCCGGATGGCATGGATACTTGAAACTCGGCACGTGGATAGATATCATGTATATATTTTATAATCGATTTTTATGTTTTCCCTGATTGTCCTTGGTTCGATCCCAGAGGGCCATTTACATTCCACAATGCATTTCTTATGGAGATAACGGAAACAAGTTTTAGGTACTTCCCGGCTTGATATCAACTTCAAACTTTGAATAAAATAAGATCAGGGCCTCACAAATCAACCTGTGCATTCACAGTTACTAATGTGTCCTGGGTTCGACACCAGACGTCTCTACAATCAGTAGTTGATCCGAAATTTATGAATTATTTTGAACCCTTTCCCAATGATATAGAAACGTGAGATTCGGCATATAGATAGAAATCATAGATATATTTCGAATGCATGTTTCAGATTTCCAAGATCGTCCTTGGTTCGAATCCAGAGAGCCATTTACATTCGGGAAAAGTAGGACGTCGTTTCAGACAGTTGCAGCCAATATTTCTGCTTGAATTTTCACACATAGTTAGAGATGGTGATCTTTTATTGTGCTGCATAGTAGGTTCACCCGTAAGACCCGGGTTCGATACCTGACGATGAATTTCAGCAAATTTTAAGAAAAATTTCAATCCTTTTTTTTTTCTTTTGAGGACCGTCCAAATATGATGCCGATATGAAATTAGTATTGCCGATCTGCTTGCAGTATGCAAGCTACATTTTACTCGTATATATATATATATATAGAGAGAGAGAAGTTGCTTTATGCTTTGAACAATAATTCCGACAGAATTAAAATCGAACCCAAATTTATGATCATCGTTTGTTCTTCCAATTCAAAAATCATTATGGGTTGCACAGAATAGGAAAAATCTTGAACACAATGTCGAACTAACGAAAAAGTGATTTACTTATAATTAGCAGAAATAAAAAAGCGATATCAACTACTTTTTGCACTTATTTTTAGACTCACTTCGAGAATCGCTCCACGAAAGAAAAATAAACTGTATTTAGTTGCGATTCGAAGATCTTTAATTTAGCAAACAGATATATAATTGTTTGACAGAATAACATTGTTTATTTATTTATTACGTAATAATCAGCAGAATTGATTACCTGAAAATGTGAGATACTTCTCAAAACCGTGTTAAGGTGCCGAAGTCTTTATCTCCCCTGACGATGGTGCTATTATATGTACTCATTATTATATTTATACATTCAAAATACCATGGCTCTTAGTATAATCTAGTATTAAGGCTTTCCTGTTTCTGATTTTTTTATTATTAATATCTAATTTAGTTAAAGTACTATTGCTTTTGTAATCTCCATGTTAATATACACAGCTTTCTTTAACATCTTTTAGCTTGTACTATCAGTAGGTTTGCGCAGGTTTTTCACACCCCACTTCTCTGTGGGTGTTTTCCTGCTGTGGATATTTTTTCCTATGATATCACCCTATGTTTTTTTACTTCCACTCCTTCTTAAGTTTTCCTCTCTATTTCTATTCACATATACACAAGCTTATATGTATATAATACCATTGACAAAAGGTTAGATGGAAGAAGAGACTTTTTAGTCTCATTCTCGCCTTTAATAAAGACCTTAATAGTAATAATAAAATATAATAGCAGTAAAAATAAGGTGCAAAAGTCTTCATTTTGCAACTAATAAATTCAAGAAATTATACTATCATCTTTTCAGAAATTAACAGATATCAAGAATATCATATGCTATTAATGTAAGATATAAATCAACCTGACTGAAATAGATAAATAATCATTGCTAACACCATTCACGCTAAATTGTAAATTAGTTCGGTACTAAGCAGGGAAAGCGGTCTGCAGAAAGAATCAGTATTAACAGCCTTTCCTAAGGCAACGAAAATTATTGAACATAATTACCTAGTCTTTATACTGTGTGAATTGATTAGAAAATACGATTTATCACTGTTTTAGAGAACATAATAATAACAGATGAAAAACGTTTGAGTTTCTAGCGAATTTGATAGCTTGCAAAAGAGGAAGTTATACTGTTGTTTTAACTTCTCTGGCATGCGCAAATTATTTTAGTGATGGAATTTAGAAAGAATCACTCGGTCAGTTGAAAGGTTTTACTTCTTATTCAAACTTTTGGCAAAATATTTGATTTGCATTGTATCATCCTACGCAATATAAGTATTTCACCGATAAATGCCAATTTTTAGTGTACTGTATGCTGATAATTATTTGATAGACTGGTATTTTAATGGAATTCTTTCAAATATTCAGGTGAAAAATTACTGTTATAATTACGATACAATTGCAAACAAATTAATATACTTCATAAAAATCAAACCGGAAATATTCAATGACTAGAAAAAGGGTTTTCGTAACTTTGCACATAAGGACGTGCATTCAGGAAACATTCCCAAATAGAAAAAGATCTCAGGTTCGATTCCCGGGCACGTCAGATTTTTTTTTATTTTAAAAAACCAAATTTGCAATCTGCTTCTCTGAGCCTTTTTCGTGTAGTATAAAATTAAAATTCCGTAAACTTTCATCAGCACTACGTTCAGGAAGAAGTGTGCATTTAACCAGCGGGAAACATTTAGTTTGGCTCGGTCGAGGAGGGATTTTCGGCTCGTCAAATCTCAGCAGTTCTAATCAATGACGCTAAATATTTGATACGACATTGTTTTTATTATTAGAGATAATATTTATCAGCGGGCACTTCAACACTAGTGATACGTAAAGAATATACCAAAAAGCGTATCACTTTTTCTATGAATGCTTTTAAATATTGAATGTTCATTTAAGCATTGATTGAGCATTGTTTGAGCATTGATTGAGCATTGATATGGTCGTAATTTCGGTTCATTTTCATTTTCTCCTTCGTCCCATAAATAATATCGAATGACATTACCTCGTGATCTTCTCTGTTTGATGTTATGAACCTCAGCGTTCTTTATTTTCCATTCGCTGATTTTAATGTCTATTATTTTGAACCCGATTTTAATCAATGATTGCTCTAGTTCTGTGCAAAATGATTTAGTTGAGATTCATTGCTGAACAATGTCCCTTAGCAAACAATGAGAGTTTCGTTGATAATTCTCAAACAGTTTCTGGAACTATGATACGGAATGTCATCTTTATGTCCAATAAATTCTTCATGATTTCCTTATTTTACAGAAAAGGGTAATTTACAAATTTTCGAGGCGTTCTGCCTCCACCCCAAAGTCATGTCCTTTGTTTAATATTATTATTATTATAAAATGCAACAAGTGGACTAATCGTCCGGTGGCAACACATATTACATAAATTACATATATTAGCTAGCAAGCCAAGCAAGACGAATCTTGCTGCCTTTCTCTGTACCTTTTCTATTTTTCGCTTTAAACCTACGTCATGCGGGTCCCATAGGCATTCCCCGTATTCTAATATTGGCCTAACAAATGATTTGTACGCAGCCTCTTTAACATTCTTATTTAATTTACTAAGAGTAAGCACTAGGAAATAAAAAAAACTTTGTTGGCTTTCAAAATGATTCGCTCTATGTATTCGTTCCATTTCAAGTCCCTAATGAATGTCAAACCAAAGTATTTCACCGTATGCTCACTAGGCAGAATTTTCTACCCAGATGATATGCGTGTAGATATCTACTTCTATTAAAACTGCTAACTTTACATTTATTTGTATTAATTTATTAGACGGAACCCAGATATTTAAGGTAGTTAAATCCTCTTGAAGTCCCAAGCAATCGTTTTCGTTTTTTATATTCCTATATGTAATACAATCGTCTGCGAATATAAGGAATGGTGGAATGATTATGAAGCAATCTGAAGTAATTTCAATGAGTATTTGGCCTTAGTTTTCGGAAGCGCTTCCCAAACTTTTCTTCTGACGGAACACTTCACCAATTTCAACAGGACCTTTGGGAAGATTGTAGTGAAGGATATGGAAGTACGTAGTAGAGAAGCGAAGGATATAGAAGAATAATGAAGGAAATAGATGTCATTGATAAATAATTGATGTAATTAATAGCCTGGAGCTTCGTGTTCACTTAATTCACTCGCAAAGTGAGGAGTCTAGGGATGTTCATTTCCAAAAAAAATTCGACAAAGGGCTTTCAAACGTGTTTCAACTTCATCCAGCATAGATATTAAATTTCGCAATTTTTCGCCAAACGCTTATTGGATTTTCTCGAAATAAGTCTCGTGAAACACTGGCATTCGGTATCTCGTCGCTGTGGAATTGTTCTTTTCGCCAATTAATCTTTGAATGACCCCACTGCAGACCCCATTGCTGCTAATACGAGAAAACATTCAGCAAATGAAACGAGAATTTCGAAAAAAGTATTTTGAGTAGTTTTTAGGGATTAGAAAAAGGTTATGGCTCTTGGCTTTACTCTACTCTCTCTAGAAACTAACTTATACCAATAATACAAAAATATTATTATATTATTTTTTGATTAAATTTTAATTATATAAATTCGTTCGTTTAATGGAAGAAGATATTTTGAATGGTATTGGCCGTTACTTGGCGGAATTCCATAATGGATGAAAATAAAAGAACACTTTGTACTAATTCCACAGAATATATTTCAATTAATTTAATTTATATTTCGATTAATTTGGATAAACCCAAACGGGTAAAACTTCCCTGCTTAGGCCACATTAGTTATCAACTGGCTAACATTTTTCCTCCGAATTACAGACCGGCTTTTTATACCACACATAACATCGGTAAACATCTCACTAATAATAAGAATAAAATTTAAAGGTCTGGGATTTATAAATTGACATGCGATGATTGCGGAGCTATTTACATTGGACAGACTTCCAGGAATTTACATGTTAGACAACATGAACACAGATCCAGTTTCAAAAATAAATCTGAATGGTCCCAATTTGCTAACCACCTTCTTGATGGAATCATTCATCCGATTTTTCCATCCAGCTACTTCATTGCATACAAAGAGGATCCAAAATGAACATATTAGAGCGGCTGAAAATCCATCCCAATCCTTCACAAAAGATGTAATTACCAATTGACTAACATACATCAATTTATGACCACCTCACCCTGTTTGTTGGTTGTTGGCTTTCTTCCTCCCCTTCCCCACCCACCTTACCCTCACCTTTATCACCTTCTTCCTTACTTTGTCTGTTTACTCCCCACCTTTCTTTATTCCAATTCCCCCCTCTTCTAACCTTAGTGTGTATACTCGTGTTCACCTTTTACTGTACCAGAAGATGACTTTTAAAAGTTGAAACCGGTCGTGGTTGAAATATATTCTGTGGAATTAGTACAAAGCGTTCTTTTATTTTCATCCGTAATGGAAGAAGGCATAGTTTTGTGGACTTTCATTTTATTCTAATTTATAAATTGATGAAAATTTCTCGTTCATTATATTCTAACAATCTAAAAATATCCTATGTTGATATTTAATTTTCCTCTGTCACTATTACTATTATTTTTCAATGTAAGATATGTTTTTTAAAGCAATTTGGGTGTCTTCTTTCAAAATTTTCATGTTTCTTTCAAAAATATTTTGCTCTTTTACATTAAGTTTCTAGACCTGCGTACCCCTAGGTAACCTCTGTCTAATTCAATACCTTCGCCCCCTTAGAAAGTAAAAATTTATATTATTTCCGCTCATAGTTAGGAAGTCTTCGAATGTTAAGTAACATAATTGTGTCACGTCGTGGAAGAAGTTTCCCCGAATTACAGTGCCTTCCATGGACTCGCCAAAATCACTCGATTCACAGACAGGGAACCTCAACCCTGACAAAAAAAAAACTGCCGCACAGACCCCTAGGGGACTGGAAAACCAAGTCCAAGCAATCACAGGGCCACAAACCTTGATCGAGGCTTATATTAGTAACTCGGTGTGCAAATTCCTGCGAGAGGGCGAACACGTCCTCACCCCGAAAAGGCTGTTGCATGCCGTAGACGACGCCTCGCTTATCGATCCGGAGAACGGCGCCCGGGACGCACCTCATCCGACTGCAGCCCTCCAATGTTTCCGATTAGATTGAAATATTTCTTGATAAACATTTAGAGATGCTCTTGGCTGACGTACGCAAGTGGAGTAACGTGATGCGAGGGTTGTGCGCACGGTTTCCTTTCATCTAAAGTCCACGGGAAGTATCATGTTCTCCAAAATGTTTACCAACAACTAAAGTTATAACGTAATCTAACGTATTTATAAACTATGAGTTTTCAGATTCATCCTAATTTGCTATTACGTAAGGAGATCTATTCAGTGTGCTCTCTCTAAGTGTACAAGTCAAAAAATAATGGTGACAGTTAAAATTTTCAAGTAAAAATACTTAGGAAGAATGTGAAGATATTATCAAAGTATTAATAAATTATATAAAGAGTAATTAAACTATTCGTTTTTTAATTATCATATCATATTATTATATTAGTGATAACGCTATCATACTGATAGCGTTATCACTAATGATCACTTGTTAACCCCTGAGCTAGGGAAATATATAAACATAATTCTCAAGAATATTTGCCGTCAAATTAAACCACTATTTCTATCTTTATATGCTCAATAGCATCGCTGCAAGGGATATTTCATCCTGTTTGACGATATTAACAATATTTAACTTCCAAAGTAGCAAATGTGGCAACGCTGTAAGAAGAAAAGAGAACCACTAAAACAACAATGCGTGGATTAGAGTCAGAGAGAGTATGAATGGGTTCCAACTAATTACGGAATGAGCTTGCAACCTCGCACAGTTATACTTCTCGAGCACAAAAATATTTTATCCATCACTGTGTGAACGTATTAGATTTTACCAATTCTTGCGAGCTTACCTGAGAATAATGAAATAATACTCGTGATTCTTAAGCGCAGCCGGAAGTACAATGCTCAGTGTTCTTGAATGAAGGCCCACTGAATACGTGAATCTTATCAATTGTAAATGAGGTGTGGATGCGATGAAAGGACGCACTGGGGATTTAAGGGGCCGAGACATTGGGGCGCCCTCGACTGCCATAGAAGAACAAATGACTGCGATGAAAAACAAGTCGGCAGTGGAAGAGAAATTGATGCGTCCCTTTTTACCGTCCCAGAAAGTTGGGGGATCGCTTCACAAGATTGGATCCCTCATAGCGAAGTAAGGATGCAAAAAGTGCTCCACAGCTGCTGATAATAAAGCTTAGTACTCAAATAGTATAGTTGTTATCATGTATTGTTTATGGTATGGTTGCTATATTTATCTATCCAATTCATCTAAGACTTCCGTAAGAAATTCATTGAAGAACAAATTCGAAGATAAGATTGAAGTATAAATGAATGGAGTCACACAAATTAAAAGTTAAACTAAGTTAATTCGCCATTATTTTTACAAAAGCATCTTGGGTTCGAATTTGGACGACGCTAAGATACTCCCATAAAAAAAACTCAAGTTTGTTCATCGATCTGTTGCGGGATTCATTGCATTTATACCATCAAGTTATAAATAATGGAACTGCAAAATAAAAAAGTATTGAAGAAGGAAAATATAATTAAGATTCTTATTCTGGCCGTGGAATGTGGATTTCCATTCGATATTGTGACAAAATAGACGAATATTTCGCGAAATTTTGTTGTTTTAAATAAAATTTTCCCTTGATGGCCAAGGAGATTGTTGGAGCAAAGCATTTATAAAACATATAAGAATATATTGAGAATATAAGCCCTCATAGAATTAATAATAAAAATATAGAAGTCCCTATATTCCCAGTGGTTACAATCTTTCAGTTTGCAATTAACAAATCGAGAACTGGAATTTTCCTCTTTGCAATATGGAATTATCAAATATTGAGATGCAACCATAATCAAAAAAGTGAAATCTACACATTAATAATTCTAGAGGTGAGGCATGATAAATAAATAACCGTAGCTACTATAAATATCAATGGATGGGGAATCAGTGCACGACCAGTTTCAAAACAAGTAATAAGACTGGCACTATACGAAAAGGCTCATGTAAATATAAAAAACCATGACGGGTAACAATAAATTAAATCTTGAATAAAACTAAACATACTAAATATTTGTCTCAAGTCTTTATTGAAAAATTGGGACTAGTAAGTACATTTAACTTTTATCTAAGACAAACATATAAAATCAAGAATACAAGCGACAACACGTTCAGATATCTTATCAAGTAATGTGAAAATATAGAGGAAATAGAAAAATAAAGAATGGTTTGGCGGAGAAAATAAAAACTGTTTATTTTGGACGCAGAAGAAAACTTTCACTGCAGAAGAGAATATGGAGATGTGAAAAACCTGCGAAATATGTAGGAAAGGTAGAAAGAGAGAAAGATCACAAATAAAAGATAATGACATTTTCATAAGTAATTTACAGATAAAATAAGCAACGATATAAAGTGCCTTTTGTTGTAGCGTGTTTAACATACATTTTACTAAATAGTACTGATAAAAACATGAGAGGTAAAGGAAATATGAGGGAGAAGGTTATTTCTCGTAATGTGGCTGCTTCTGCCAGATGGTTACTAATCCATATCTGTAAACCGTTTCCCAATGAAATTGTGTGATAGTTACTATTTGAAACCCGTATCGATTCATCTCCACTCTAGCCTTACGCGACTGAATTTGCTTCTCCCAAATTTACTTATACTGCAAACTTCTCGGATACTGACTACCAAAAAGGGAAATGTGCTGCAATAAAATAATAGTAATTGAGTGCGGCCATAACGAATGAAAGTACATTTATTCCTTTAATAACTTGTTACAAACAGAACAACTAGTGGAATAAGCATAATAAATCCAGATTGATAAAAAGATAGCGAAAATAGGAACTAGCTCTGAAGCGAAAACCGCGATTACACCGCAAAAACAAAAACAAAAATCGTAGGATCATTAGTTTTTGTCCCGAATCAAAATTGAGGTTTTAAATATTTTCCGTACCAACACGATCGTTGTTTTTCGGAGCTAACGAGTAACTAAAAAGAGTCCACACAAATTATAGAGGAAAAGAAAAAAGGAACTACCATAAACTAATTAAAGGAACTAACATACCGAAAGAAATGTGCTGGCAAAGGCAATGCAAATTTTATCTGTGTGTTTGAACAACTACGAAAATATAACGCAAATGGACACACGTGTCGCTGTTATCTAATACCAGTATTAATGCACAAAAGCTCTTTTCAAGCGTTATTGCAGATATTCGCGTTAATTGATATATAAGGAAGCTTTCTGCTTGCCAATTTCATTCTATCTAATTACGGAACATTGATCCCTATTTTTTATTTTATTTTACAACTTATACTTAATTTTTATTATTTGCAACTCTTTGATTTCATCATTTGATTTCGAAAATCATTATTATCGGAGGGCATATACATGTTTGTCTTTGAAGAAAGAAACCATTATCAAAAGTATTTCCTTGCTTGGTCCCCACCCAAGTGGAGAGTTACTCTCGCGAATGGGTTCTCTCTTAATTATTTGATGTCCATAGTTCCTCATCCTTCTTAAAAATGCTTGCATATATTTTTAATCAATTTACAATACGTTATCGCATTGGATAGGTATCCAGCATTAGCATGTTTTTGATAGGTAATAATGCAATTTACATGACAACATTTCAATTCAAATTACCGCCATTGATTTAACTCCTATCGATTTACTTTAAGAGATGAAAGTGGAAAATAGAAATAGTTATCTGAAATTGTAAAGAATTAAGAAAGAGAGAGAGCGATGACCTCGTGGTCCAACGGGGGATTTGCAAGATAAACGCAGTTCGCATAAACGTTTTATTGATTCTCAGCTATTAAGAAGGATTAAAGAGATAAAAATAGAAATAGAATAGAAGTGGAAGCAGATTTAATGGTTGCATTATAATACAAATATTCCGCTATGAGAGCTAATGCGTCTGTTTTAAGGATTATTTCGTTTTTATTCACTTCTGTCTGTGTTTTCAAAATCTTATTACACGATTTTTAAATATGTATTAACATTATTGTATTAACATCTAAGTTCTTCTTCGATTCTTAATCACAAATTAATTAAAAGAATCTTATAATGCGTTACTATAAATAATTACTTCTTTTTTCGTTTGTTCTTTTGTTCAGTGAAGTATTTGACTCGTTTCTAAGCATAAAATATACATCTTTGCAACAAAGTGGCTTAGTTTAAATTGAATGGTTCTTCAAAAGGAAATAATCGAGTGAAATGGTCATAAACCGGATGGTTGGTCGCGCCTCCACACGGCACTCTCACGAACGAGAATTCCCCGAAACATTACCCGGATGCACCCTGGGATTGAAGAGACTTCCTTTAAGAGACGCCTTCAGTGTCTACAGTCAACTGAATGAGATAACGTTCAATTTGCCCTAGTTTCGGCGGCCTCAGCGGAAACATACTTTTACAACTCCGGAGGTGCAAAATAGTTCTGAGAGAGGAAAGGGAACGATGTAAACTTAGAACAATTTGAAGAGCCTTCCAGGAAAACACAAAGGATAAACGGAAGTGAAAAGGTCTAACGAAATCGGGAATTGAACCCGAATCCTCCTTTTTCCGGGTTCGAATATACATCGGTATTATTTAGTAATTAAAGTCTGTACACGATAATGTAATTGATAGGGAGTTTGAAGGAAAGGGGGGCTTAGCAACTTGCTTTAGCATTTTCCGGTCATTGAAGTTTGGAGAATAGTCTTTAAAGATACCTTTGAGAAGATTTGTTTGATTACTAAATCCGGTAAAAAATATTCCACAATTTACCTCCTTAATTTACTTAACTCTTAGTAAGGAAAAAGGACAACATTCAGTTTAAAAAAATTAATAATATTTTTAATTTAATAATATTGTAATAAAATCATTTAATTTATTAGTTATCAATTAGCTTAAGAACAAATCGTGCAACATGCAATACAGTTCAAAGATCAGAAACGTAAAATTAGAGAAAAGAATCTTAATAAGTAGAAGCATGTAAGACTTAGGCAAAAACTCGGAATAAATTTTCCATTCAATTTCCTGTCCATATTCCATTCATATTTACATTTCAAACGAATTATTTACACACAATTTCTATTCAAAAGTATACCTATATGTTGGCGAGCTCTCCCGAGTTACCGAGCAAAGTTTAAGTAAACTTATGCACAAGTATATTGTATACCTCGAAGAAAGATAATTATAATATAATTAAATCGCTTACTCGATCGAAAATTATCAGTTTTTCCTGAGGTTATGAATTGCAACCATTTAAAATTTCCCACTTTTTTTCCCCCTCCTATTTTCCATTGCTATTCATTGGATTTCAAGCAAGGTTTACCTAGGAGAAGGAAAGGCCCTAAATGAATTACTAATAAACTGCAATATAATTATCGATACATTTATTAAAAAATAAACGGAAACGTTTACACTAGGCGTTGAATAAACGAAACCACTTTTCAAAAAGAAACTAGTGTAGTTTATTCCAAAAAACTTTTGATAATGAACACACTCGAAGTGTGTGTTTTTTGTAGTAATTTGCAAATTTTTTTTGGAATAAACTACACTAGTTTCTTTTTGAAAAGTGGTTTCGTTTATCCAACTCCTGTCATGGATTACTACAAAGCGAATCGCCGTTCCGTCGAGTTAAATGTTTACACTAGTTTTTAACGCTCGTATGGTTCAATTATTCAATGGATTATGAATACGTTACGTAGAAAATAGATGGTTCGGAAGACGTGAAAAGCGCAAAATCGTATCCGATGATTTGGACGAGGACAAGGAAGTTTCGTCTGACGGAGGGACTGAGTTTCCTTCTTGGAGTCTCTGTGCATACATTAACCTCGCAATCACTATTTCGTTTGCCTTCACTCGGATCTTAATTCGGAGAAAACCGCGCACAAAGCAGACTGAGGCGACGAGTCAAACAGGCGGAAATTGAACGACGTTCAATCCATTATTTGAGAACGAAGTCCTCAGAGGAAGAACCGAAAAAGTCTGACGAAGACAGAATTGTCTAAATCGAGGGCCATAATGAAGTCCTCGACTCAAATGTAACCATTTAAAAATTCCTCCGAATTCCGAAATTGCGAGAATGAAGACTCCATTTAATGAAGTACCAGAAATGTAATAGATGTGCGGATATTTAGAAATCAATAATCCCATCCATTCTTTACGGAATGCCATTAGAGAAGGTATGCAATATGCCAGTTGCTATGACAGATCTCTGAAATGCATCTCTGAGTCCACAGAGGAAAATAGAGAGCTTCATTAGATTAGATAACATACATATACGCACACACGCGTTTATGATCAATAAATATTTTTGTCCTTTCCTTATAAAATGTCATATTTTTAATTAAAATTTTTCCTATATTATTAATGACCATTCCCTTTTAAAGAGGTAATTCGAACGTGATGACGTATTTCGCTCTTTCTTTCTATCCAAATCATTTTCATCTCTTCACTGAATTGATTGTTCCTTAAAAATTTATCTTCTTATTTTATATTTCCATGATTTGTCGTATTTTATTCATTCCTTTCTAACCACCGAAGATGCATATATGAGCAAAAGTTTTAATGTTATTGAAAATATTGTATAACTACGTTTATCATTTTACACCTCCCTTAGTATGCGATGGAAAATGGAAGGAATACTCATGAAAATTAATGCTGTAATGCGGAACGAAGATCGACTAATATTGTCGAAAGTTCTATTATGTAAATAACGTAACGTAATCGGACAGAAGTTTAATTTGATTCATGCGTATTTTATGGCGAATATGACTTGTGAACTACTACTTTCACGCGGTCCACTAACGTTACCTGCGTACCGTACAGAATTTCAGGAAATCCCTTGGAGCTCGTGATGCATCATAAATATCTAGGAATTACGCTCAGCAGTAATATTTCCTTCGAAGAGCATATTGGAGGCGTAGTAGGAAAGGCGAATAGAATGCAAAGGTTAGCCAGTAGAATTCTTTGGGGATGTTCACCGAGAGTAAAAGAAATAGCGTACTTTTCCCTAATTCGACCTCTACTTGAGTATTGCTGTGCGGTTTGGGATCCTTACGAAGTAGGATTCATTTCCGATCTCGAGATGGTTCAACGTAGAGCAGCCTGGTTCGTCAAGGGAGATTTTAGATTCAACAGCAGTGTTTCGGCTATGATAGAATCCCTCGGTTGGAACTCTCTTAGTGATAGAAGATGTGAATATCGACGGAAGCTTTTTGATAAATTTATCACTACCGATTTCGGGAAGGAGATAACAGATATTGTCATCCCAGTTATATTCCTACGCGACCTTCGAGAGAAAACAAAAAAACGATACAGGGAAGTAGTTGCCAGGACAGATAGCTACTTTTGGTCATTTTTTCCGCGAAGTATTAGAGAAGCTAATAGCTCTCCAGATTAGATAGGTATTTCGGTGTCTTACACCCCCTGCCACGCGCCACTGGTGGATTGCAGGGTTTAAATGTAAATGTAAATGTAAATGTAAAATGCAGATCTCTAAAAATTAGTGAAAATCATTGCTGAGGTAATATATATTTGCTTGAAAAGTGATAAGATGAAACTTCATAAGAGTGAAGAGGAAAGCAAGAGCTAAACTTACTCATACTTAGTATATTAAGTACGTTTGGTGATTTTGAAGATTGTTTGAATTTTCTGAGCGAAAAAGGGATGGAAATTATGAAAAGAATAGAGTAAATATTGGAGCAGAGAATCTTAGTATATTAATATTTGTGTATGTATCAAAATTTCCAAATAAATAAATCCGATGAGATATGTTTTTTTCTTGTACATCCTTTATATGTGACTAAATGTTCACAATCCTATTACCATCACCTGGTACAGCAAATCAAATCCAGCAGGCGGCATTTTAAAGGGACCGAAGCAGAGGAGCAAGAAGTGAGGTGAGTGGAGACAGAGAGGCTACGAAAATAGGAAGATAGCGCGGGAGTAGCAATATAGAAAATTAGAGACTGAGTAGTCTTAGTTTGCTGAAGAGAAGAGATAAGAAATAACAGGAGTAAGTAGATTGTCAAGAGGAAAGGTTTTATCTTATCGTGGAAGATTCAGTTACGCGCTCTCCGTCTCCTGTGTTTTCCTATTCTTTATCCTTGAGCCGATTAAAGGGTACAAACACACGCAGAATAACTTTCTTACCTCCGAAGTGTCTTTATTCCGCCCAAACAAGTCGTCCTATAAACGGCCCACCTCGAGCAGAAAATCAAATTAATCTGAGGGGGGTCCTATGAGCTAGCATGGCACTGAGCCTGCATATTATTCCACGTTTCTGAATAAATTTGAGGACGGAAAGGGAAGCAGAGAATAAGATTTATCTTTTCCTCCGAATGCACCACGAGGAAGAGAGGGGAACAGGAAAAGGAAGAATGTGCTTAAGACCTTGCGGTCTTCGACCAGCAAATCATCTCTTTAAACTACGCTCACCATCAAAGGACCGCCTTTTCCATCGGCAATTATGGATATCAAAGATATGCGTATTATGCCTGAAATGCTGAGCTTGGAGCAGAACTAGCTGCAGTCAATATTTTTTTAGTTTCGTGGTTATCAAGTTTCCGCTGTTGATTGAAATTTGCTCGAACAGAGAATGTAGAAAGAATGAGATAATTAAGGCACGTGGAATATTTCAATTATAAGTAATTCAAATGAATCGGTTCAAATATGCAAAATTAACGTAATAGAGGCCAAAATGAGCATTTAGTAAGTATCAGGAATGTCCACACGAAGATCTTTTTATTCGAATATATTTTCTGTAGAAGTCATGTTCATGCGTGGATTAGTAGCGGAATATTTTAGCCACGTTAAAACGCCATGGAATAACACACATTTTCTGCAAATGCCTTGTGAAATATTCAATGCTGAGCAATTAGAGAAATAGTCGACCCGAACTCAATGGAAGCTTTAAATACGTCAAACTTGCCAAAACACCTGAAAAGATCTTCACTCTACGGAATGAAATGTATTCATCGGCATATTTGTCCTGTGAACCTGTTCGGATGAATGCTCCATAACTCGATTTCCATTACCCTGTGTATCATTCGCGGAGATTTTTTTAAAAGACTAGTCTTAGCATTAGTTCCTGCAGATCGGCTCATGTTACAAGATGGGCCCATAGTATACAGCTCTTCACTGTCTTTTAAAAATTTACTCTCTCCGAATTTGTTGAACAATTAAAACATAAGTTTAAATCTTCTCTCTTCTAAAGATACCAATATTGAATTGCCTGGATAACGTTTACTGAGTTGTCAAAACATATCGACTTTTGCCGAATATTTTCTAATTATCGAATTAAACATTTATCGGCCGCGTTCTTCTTCTCGTCTTCAGTTGTCCACGGGATAATAATTCACCGGAATTTTTTTCATAGAATCCGATACTCGCGTTATTTACATCTAGCGGAGTAGTACGGGAATTAGTCATAATGGATTCATTTCATCTTACTAAAACAAGGATATCATTAAAGGCGGGTGAGAGAATTATGAGCCTAAATCACAGTCCTGAAGCTCCCCTATGCTGGCTGTACAATCGGCTGACGCCCTTAATGTCCGCAGCCACCAGATGGCAGCACTGAAGCTCGCACTTTGAAACCATACTCTCATATGGAGTAAATGGAAAAAACAGTACGATTATGATACTTTTTCCCTGTTTTTCTTTGTGGGAGTAGTATATACGAAAGATGGAATTCAGACTTAGTGATTTATCCATTGATAAGTACTTAAAACAATTGAATAAAATGGGCAAATTAGTAAATCCGAAGAAGAGGTGCAGGTTGCCTTCAGGGCACACCACAAGCAACTTGTGAAAACATTATTCGTAGATCAGCGAAGTGCAATGTATTCCGCTTGGATACACAAAAAATAATTGAATCTTAATAAATTACCAACGTTACATCTACTTTCAACTAGGTCTTTTAAAACTAGAATCGCAGGATGCACATGGGTGGTCTGAAAAGTTTCCGACATTTCAACATTTCTTGACATATTTTCTGAATATTTCTGAAAATTTTCTGAAGATGTCTGAAGAATCTAGGGTCGGAAACTTTTCAGACCACCCTCGTATATACATTTCCTGAAAAAAAATCGAAGTTCCCAGAAATAGTCTCCAGGAATTGAGTAAACGGTCAAATATTGTTGAAACATGCATAAATCCAAAAGTATCAACTTTTAATGACTGGCGTGGACTGCATTTCATCTTGGGGAGGCTGAAATGTGAAGTTAGGTTATACAATATACAAACATAAAGGATAGAGTGGTATAAAAAATTTATTGACCAAACATTAAGTTTTAGACAGTTTCGCAAATTTCCTTTTCGCAAATTTCCTGGAGACTGTATCTGGGAACTTCATTTTTTCTCAGGAAATTTAATACGAGGGTGGTCTGAAAAATTTCCGACCCCAGATTCTTCAGACATCTTCAGAACATTTTCGGAAAACATGTCAAGAAATGTTGAAATGTCGGAAACTTTTCAGACCACCCATGTGCATCTAAGATTCCAGTTTTAAAAGTCCTAGTTGAAAGTAGATGTAACGTTGGTAATTTATTAAGGATCAATTATTTTCTGTGTATCCAAGCAGAACACTTCGCTGATCTACGAATAATGTTTTCACAGCGACGAAGTTACTTGTGGTGTGCCCTGAAGGCAACCTGCACTTAATCTTCGGATTTACTAATTTGCCCATATTATTCAATTGTTTTAAGTACTTATCAATGGATAAAACACTAACTCTGAATTCCATCTTTCGTATATACTACTCCCACAAAGAAAAACAGGGAAAAAGTATCATAATCGTGCTGTTTTTTCCATTTACTCCATATGAGAGTATGGTTTCAAAGGGCGAGCTTCAGTGCTGCCATCTCGCGGATGCGGACATTAAGGGAGCCAAAAAATTCCAGCAGTTTCTAGTCCTATACTTTCTAAGTTCGCGGCCTAAATGTATAGTAAAATATCTGGTCGGATAGCCTAGATGGTTAAGGTGAGATGAGATGAGATTTTCTCATCTCCCAGATGAGAAAATCCCAAGTCGATTCCCGGCCCCATCTTTCTTTTGGGATTTTTCCTGGTTGCACGCCCTTATGTGCAATTGTCCCTTTCCTTGTAACTCCTATTGTCCTTTTTTAATGCGACAAGTTACGACATCATCAATGTAAACGTTAAGGTTCTTCTATATCGAACGATCAGTTGATCCTGACATTTACAAAATCATGCATCATTATTTGATGTGTGGGTTAGTATATGTTGCCCCAAAATCCTCCAACGGTGATCTTTTAATTCCATTTTAAGTTTCCATTGGTTAGAATTGGGATGGTAATGGCTGTCAGGTGTTTTCTCTTTGGTTCTCGCGGCATATCAAATATGCGCTTGAACTACACTTCAAGAATTTAGTATAATTACATCTGCGGGTTCGACAAATCGTGTAAAAATCTCAAACATACAATGCAGTGCTTATGTTCTTCCATAGCTTGAGTATTTGGAACTTTATTACGTAATTATGTATCGACAACCTCATCTCAGTCAGTCATGCTTCAACGCCGAAAGGCGACTTAATATCGTTCAAACGTATTCAAAGAAATTATAATTATGTTATTACCACCAGTAGAGTTTTATTTAATTTTTCGATTTTGCATTTTCTGCGCTGATTTCTCAGATCTCAAACTTTTCCAGCGACGCTTTATCTTTTCGTTTGTTAAAATGAGTTAACTGTTCCTCGAATCTATCTCCGTTTTACTTTTCGATTATCTTATGTAAATAATTTTGAAATATATCTGAGATACAGTCAACCCGTTATAATAATAAAAATAATGTTTATTACGGGTTTTAACCAATTTACAGTTTAAAAATCATAAATATGTATATAAACATTGAATACAAAAAGTAAAAATACATATAAGTATAAGAAAGTAACATAAGTTGAAAAAAGCTAATTTCAAATATAAAAAATGTTACAAAGCAATATAGTATATGATACACACAAAATTATTTTACAGAATGTAGAAATAAAGCATAAAAAGGAAGTGACATAGAAGTAAGTGACATAAAAGAATGAGAATAGAAATTTAATGAACTATAATAAGAAAAAATATAATGATACATTCAAGTTTAATTCACAGTCATCACCAAAAGAATAATCTTACCCATGGGAAATACCAAGTTCAAGAGAAAAACATCTCAATTAATATCACAAACACTTAATTTTCTTTTTAATGATGCAAGACTAATATTATGTATATCAAATAGTGAGGGATTCTATATTTTCTATGTATGCTCGCTCTTTTATCAGGAGCATCTCTTCAACTCTTCACGGGAGTTCTATTTTGTCCTCCATAATGTGACGGCGACCGTCTCCCCAGATCGGGTGCGTTACTCCTTCTTAAGAACATCCGGACCTCAATTCAAGGCTATTCACTTTCTCGCTCTTTCTCTCCTTATTTAACGCTTTCTTCAGCTCGCACTTCTCCCAATCATCGCATCAATGCTTTCCACTCGTATATTTCGTCTTCTTCAAGAGCGGCCGCGGATCGATAGCCGAAAAATTTCTTTGACACCTCGCCTATAATTCATCTCCGTCTCACCGCGATAAACGACGCCTGAACTCCATCTTCCTTCAGTTACTACCTGACGTCTCTCCTTTTATGGCTACGCTTTTTTCGAAACTGTCGCGTATTATGATTCTCAGCATGTAGCAGAAGCCCTACGATTATAAACCCGAACATCCTTAAAGGTACCGAGAGAGGGCACGTTTGCTATATCCACATATGAATTCACGTCGTAGAAAATGTGATTGCCGAATAACTGAATACCGAATGAAACATGGCTTCCACGTAAATGTTTCACTTTTCCGATGCAGAATGTTTGATTTACATTGCGACGGTAAACCGTGCGCTATCTACCCTTAGCTACTATCAACATATAACATGCGAGCTGATCCTTTCAAATAATTTTGGAAATGATACGAAAGCAATTTATAGTAATGAATCCAATTACAGATGCGTACGGATCCGGCAATGTTATTTAAAATTAATCAATTCTTAACATTTGAATGCAAAAGTGCATTCAAAATGTTAGTGTAAAATTAACCGTTTGCAGAAGAAAGTGTCAATTTGTCGCCCCGTCGTCTGCTTTGATTTCGTAATTAAATTAAATTTAAATATTGAAGGCTATTGCTGCTAATATATTTGCACGTTTTACAGATGATGAGCAAGAATGCAAAATTTAGGTTTCTGCGAAAACAAAATTTTGAAATGAAACCAAATGAATTGCATTAGAATCATCCTCAGCAAATGTTGTCGTCATCGAAGCTACGACGTATAGTACGAGAAAGCCATTTTCTTCTCATCCTTAAGAAAAAGTTTTATAAGAATGAGACAAAGTTTAATTAAAATAAATTAAACGTTTTTAAAGTGATTGAATAAAACTTTAAATGTATACTGTGCTTAGTTACGTGGTACAACTTAGAAAATTTTCACAATTTGTACACATCTAACGAACACCGCAGACATAATATTTCATATACATTCATTAATATTCTATATTAATAATAACTAAGACCTTAATTTCAGAGATTTATATTTCATTTAATTAAGTTACTCAATGATGTTCTAATGAGGATATCAAAATTTGTGTCGACTGTAAATAAAACAACAAATAATAACAATAACAGTAAGGATATCATGATACTCCATGTATGTTTTTTGTTCATTCGACATTCTAATAATAACTTATTTAATATGTGACTTTCCTTGTATCTCTTACGGTGACGTAAATCCTGAGAGAAGAATCTAAGCAAATGTTCAATTTCCGTAAAATTCCATGCGGAAATCGATTAAAATCCGCTAAGCCAGAGGTTTTTGTCTCTCAAATCTCCATTTTCCGCTTACAGTTATTTTTATTTTCTTATGTATTCACAATAAAGGATTTTTTTCCGAATGGAGAAATATTTCCTTCCGTTTTAAGCCATCATGTTTTCCTTATAATTTTTAGTTTACCTTTTTTAATTTCCTCCCGTTTTTGTGTCGCAACCTTATTTTTATAAAAACTGATTCTTAATATTTATATACTTACAATTGTATCACATCATAAAATAGAATTAGGTTTTTCTATTTGTTATTACCGTTTCCCGCTTTGATAGCTGGGACAGTAGCCAGCAGAAACAAAACCGCATTTAAGGCTGCATCCATCGCACTAACGGGAGTCATTCCTATTTAACCTTTTATATGTTTTACTTTCGTGAGAAACATCGCTGCTTATTGAAGAATATTTCTCTTTTTTGAGCCTTGTGAAATAGTATCGATTTTTCTGGAATATTCTTCATTTAAAGCTCTTATGATATAATTATTAATTTATTATTACTCATATATTACGGTTGAGTATCGCTGTATCAGTTTAGTTACTGGATTTTGCGTAAGAAATCCTCGTAAAATTTTAGTATTACCTTTCTAAATTCAAAATGATTTGACAACTTTAATGGGTATAGTAATGATATGATCTGCAACAGATCCTTCATCTATTTTTTGCCAAATCTCTTTATTTTTTCTCAAGGAAAAAAGTCCTACCGGACCAGAAAAGTCTATTCTCCCTTGAGATATTTCCTGGGAGAACGCCTTCTCGTGCAAAATTACCTTACCCAATTTCCTTTTAATTTTTTGGTTTCTTAAGTCTTCTGATTGATGCTTTTCTCTTTCCTGATTGACCGTTCTTTCCTTTCTCACCTTGTTTTCTGTTTCATTTATACCTACTGTACTTCACATATTGTGCCATAAGAATTTAACTATTCCCTCTTTTACGTCAGTGTCAAATCAACAAAGGTGGTCAAGAGTCTAAGTTAGCCTACAATATTGAACACTCGACACAATGAATATATTTTCTATAGTATCTTTGTTGTCATTTAGTCTTAACGAAAAAGACCTAATTCCTCGTTTTCTTATACTTCTTTCAAAAAACATTGTTGACTGAAACCTAACTATAAGAGCCGCTGAATTGGCTTCTCTTGCTTTTCTTATTGCGACGTACTATTGCAATTAGAAACTTGATTGTTTAACTGTAACTAATGTATGCGATCCTTGCAGAAATACGAGACCGAATTCGGCGCCTTTCTCCTACAGCCATTTGTTAAGAACTGAAATGACTTTCCGCGTCTTTAAAACATTAAATTGTTTCTCGTCTGCTATACCTCCCTACTGATACTATTTTCTGAGCTAGCATTCCGGTTAAGGAATGAACTGCCTTTTCTTTGACGTTCACCCTTTCTCGATGTGCATACGGGCAGTCGCAACGCACAGTCCAAAAGCCTCGGTTCCCTTTGCAACGTCTCCTTCTCTTCCTTTGAAACATATCCTATTCAGCTACTCCGCTATGTTTTCGGAAACATTTCCCTTCCTATTTCAGTTCAAATGCAATTGTGATTTTCGGTTGACTCGGCTCCCAATGAGACAAATGTGCTACGGGGCAACTTAATGCATAGCTCGAGACTTAATTTGCTCTGGCGCAACTACAACTCTATCCTGCGTGCACCAGTGTGAATCATTCACCAGTCAACCTAATTTCTATTGCGTCTCATTTGTGGATAATCATCAATGTTTCTATCAATTTCTATCAGAAATTATTTCCTTTCTTTCCCTTGGAGTCTGATCACCCCATGGAAATGACTTGTATCCATTACATCTTCCCAGAATACAGTCCCTCTGAATTTAGGAAGAAAATTTAACACTGACTTCACCATTTTTCCAATTGTCATTTCTATACTGTTTCAAGATGCCTATTCAAACTCATTGCTCTTCGTGGCAATAACCAAATCCACAGTCTAACGCTATGAATTTTCACGCGAATCTTTAGTCTGCAGTGTCCCATATAATGCACGAACACTCTAAGGCAAAGTTACCTCATCCTTAAACTTTTCCATAACTTCTACCAAATATATGCCTGAAGAAACCAAGTTTCCCAACTGAATTAATTCCATGCTTTCCCATTCCTAACCACGCTTCATCGCTCCAAATCATAGGTATTCTGTGAAATGAAGAAGATGGTTGACAAGTTTTCGTAACGCTATTTCCGTAAAGCGTAAAAGACGTTCATTCGTTTAAAGCCTTTTCTTCTGATGAGGAGAGACAAACGGTTTTAACTGTAAAAAATCGCAGCGTTCTGAAACACGAAGAAGCAGTTACATTTTAAGCAATACTTCTCAAAGCGAAAAGCGGAAGCCAAAATATCGGCACCTTGAGCATTTATGGGTTGATGTATACCACGCCGCAAACATATAGATGTTACACCCCAAACGTGTAACATAGACATATAGATATATACGTCTTATTATCGATACGAAGGATCTGCCCTTGTAAGATCCCTTTCCATAAGATTCCCTTGTAAGATAGTTTCTCGTAATTAGGCGTAGCTTCAAACTCCGCAGCTTGCGGTTACTGAATTCTACCCTGAAACTGAGAGCCTAATTTGTTCGCAAGAAAGTGAAAAGCAAGGAAAGCAGCCCTTTTTCTGAACTACTTACCATTTTACTGTATATTTGCAGGCGGTATACTCTAAACTAAATCCCTAATAATATTAGAATATTTACAATAGAAATGTACAATTTCTACATCATCAAATTTTTTAGTAGGGATATCATCTTTTTCAAGTTTTCTGACTTGTACACAATAACTCATTATTATTATTATTATTATTTATGTTTGCGTTGCAAGTTGGCCTTCAGGCAAGGTGACAACGTTAGCAACACATTTTCTATAATTAGACTAAAACATCCCACATATTCTTTTTGTTTTGCTATATAATTTTTAATGTCTTCAAATTAGCTTCCTTACAATTTGAAGTTTAATATCTCCAATAGCAATTTTTGTAAGTGTTTCCCCCCCCCTTTTTTGCCACCGGTTTTCGGAAACACGGATTACTGACCATTCGAGAAACAGCCAAATGTAAATTTCAATAACGATGTCATCATCATCAATGGTATAATAATATCAAAACTCATCGAACGTCTATTGGAGATTTTAAACCTCTAATTCATTAATGGCCGTGTTGCAATTTTTCTTTCCTTACGTCTACACAATTATTTTCTACTTTTGCTCATGTTTGCGGACTAATGAACGATTTACAATCGTAAGAATATAATGTTAATTATTTTATTATTACGATTTTAACTCCTTTGTAAACCTAAAGACTTATCTCCGGTAGGTTCTGAGGGTGTCTTTCCAGCGTTTTCCCTCTGAAGCGGAAAATGTGCGTATGGAAATCCCATTTGAACGTCTGACTTGGAAAATAATGCTAGTGAGCGCGATTTATGTCCATGAGAATTCTTTAAGGATTTGAATATTTGATGCTGTGTACTCACAAAATTAAATAGGAAATTATTCGTATTCGAGGCAAATCGCGTACATCATATCGTAGCTGTATCGTAGATTCTCCATCATATTTTCGTAATTTCACAATTGAAGTCACTCAGCTTTATTTCTTTTTTGGTAGAATTTAAAACGTACTTTAAAGTTAGGAATATTTACTATTGGTTAAACAGTTATTGATTAAGATAATCAATATAAACTTAATTTCGTTGAATGTCTCATTAAATTGAATTTTACAACTCCAGTAAGTATTTAGCAGCCATAAATATGAAAGCATGTTCTAAAGACTATTTCTTTATAATCATTTTCGCGAAAATATTATGATCAGGCCGAATGAACAGGTGGTAATATCATCAAACAAATACCAAAAACGCAAACAGTAGGTGACATCCTATTTGATAATGTTAGCACCAGTAAACTTAGTATAATTAGACGTAATTAAATAAAAAAACAATTAAATTTTCTACAGTAGAAAAACAAACAAAAAAATAGACTTCATAGGTTTTTTAAATACGGATATTCGAAGGAACCTATTGGACCTATTTTTTTAGGATTACCTATCATGAATATTACTGATTTATTATTTAATATTCTGCATTTAATTTATTGTGTATTTTTTGGAACTTGTTTCAAGACAAAAATTTTAGATTATAGTACACAAAAAATCGTGTTCAACGAACAATTCAACGAACGCAGACCTTTTCTGCGATTCAATATCACAGATCTCATCAGGAATCTCATCAAATCATTACCCTAATTACAAGTTATTTTCTCCTCCCTCTATTTTGTTCTTTCACCCGTTTCCTACTTATCCATCATTTCAGCTTCTTCATCATTGTGTTCTTCTCATCTTTATTTTACTTTCACACACTGTTTATAGTGCTTATTATTAATTTATTGTTCTTATAATACAACACATCTATATGGGAATTTAACCTGTATGCGTTTAATAAATTATTATTATTATTATTAAAATTATCCCCAACTTAGGAAGCATGAAGTTCCCAAGCGTTTTTTTTTTCAAAATTGGCGTTTCCGAGTGATGCCTTGCATGCTCGACGATACCTTCTTCATTGTCTCTACCCAAATTATTTTTTTTCATTTTTTTATATTTTATTATTTTAGATATAAAATCAGTTTTGAAAATGATTATTATCGTTTCATAATTTGAATGCAAAAGATACCGTTCGTTATTGTGCTGTCTTAATTGAGCGATAGCCTACTTAAATTACGTGTACAGCGAAAACATTTATCGAATAATAAATTTCATGCACTAATTTAAAATTTTACGGTTTAATTAGAATCTGGCTCAAATTATAACCAAAAACCTTTTAAATGTCCGCCAGCGGAAGCAAGACTTTGGTAAAAGGATACTATCATTGAGAAAATTATGTTATAAAATGGCAATGTGGTTTAAATCAATAATTTATCTATTTTTACTCCAATTAAAGCTTTTTTGTTATCATTGTATGAAATTGTTAATTAATATTATTGATTAACGGAACCCACATTTATTTACTTTTAGCGATCAAATATTTTGAGTTGAAATTTATAGCAAAGGTTACAGCATCAGAATTCCACGTGCCATCTCTAGCGTACCGCTTTTCGAGCGCATGCCATTGGTTCGCCGCCTTGCCTTATACCGTATACGGTAAACTCCCGCTTATCCGAAATCCGCTTTATCCGAACAAACTTTTCCGAATGCTCCTACCCCGCCCACCGAATACCATCGCGACCCATTACTTATTTGCTCATAACACCTCTTCATATATATATACATACTCCTGTTCTTTCCCGCTACTAAATAAGGCGGATTTTTTTCTGTGAGAACGCATAATAAACGAGCTTTTCAGCATTAAAAACTTAGTTCTTAAAGCTTTAATTCAGCATTTAAAAACTTTGAGTTTTCAATCATACATTGGCGCCCTTTTAACAGGCCAACACAATTTTTTCACTAAAAAACATGCAGGCTTATTCACAACCATATCAATAGCATTCTACGTACGCACGTTTAACGATCATATTTCGCGGTATTGACGCAATTCGGGGTGTTTCACGCGGGACTTCGTTAATCCGAAATTTTCGTTATCCGAACCGGCTGCCGTCCTGATAATTTCGGATGAACGGGAGTATACTGTACGTAGAAAGTGATTGAAATAATCGAAGGTGTTCGTCGATATTAACGGAAAACTAATGCCTTGCGATGGAAGGCAAGACGGATCCTTCTGCGATGGATTCGGAACTGCGGAGGAGCGATTTCAGCCGAATCCGAAGTACACACTTCCGGAATGAGACTAAGCCTAGCGAATCTCTAGCTTTGTGAAGGAGGAAAAAGAGTTTCACGCAGCTCCCTCACCTTGCAACCCCAACCCCTCCAGCCCCTACTTCGCTCAGCCTGAACTTCGACCGACAGCGCCCTCAGTCTCGTTGCGACGGTTGCCCCACAAACCGTCGCTAGTGGATTACGGAGCTGCACATCCCCGCACGTGAACTTTGTTTATTTGTGCTCGTGAATTGCATCGGTGACAAGACTCCGTGGAAGTACTCCTGAAAAATCCCCGTCGCTGTGAGTTTGTGCTCTTCTCATCGACCGGTTCTAAGTGTTGTCGAATCGGAGGAACGGATTCACCTGTGATATCGGGCTTACTTCATCGATAGAATTTAATTTCCATTTGTTTATTCGGTTTGCGTCCGTTTGGTTTCGTTCCCATCCCACTTTCTATCTCCGTGTTTCTCCGATTAACTGATTTTCCTTTCGATTTTTAATGCGTATTCATATTCTTTTCGGATTTGTTTCCCCGTTCATTTGTTGATTCCGATACATTTCAACCTCTGGCGATTTCATAAGCAAATGTCCATTGATATCCAGCTTGCCATTTGATTCCCAGAAAAATCCTCCGAAATTTCGCTTTCACTCCTCAGATAATCAACAAGTTATTCCAAAGAGAAATCCGAGAGTCCGTAGTTCCTCACTGTTTATCTCACAGTTAACAATAAATGGTAAAATAATAGTAACGATAAGTTTATTACTGGAAGCGCTGATTCGCTAATTTCGGATGCGCAATTCAGATTAAGTTCCGAAGAAAAGTTTATTTATCCCAATCGTTCTAGTTCAGTTTTCATGTCTGCGTTTTTTTGAAAATAATTTATACTTAGAATTTGATAATAATTTACACGTGGAAAAACATTAATAATTATTACTGACTGATTTATATATTTTGTGGCATATTAAGCGGCTTTTCTCCGGCGTACAGACAAACGACAACACCAAAAAATAATATTTTTCTTCCAATAAATTTAATTTCGATACAATACGTCTCGGTGAAACTCATAAAATATTTCCCTCTTACACACAGAGAAAATTATCGTGTTTACATCTCACATTAACTGCAGCGCTAAATAATCAAGTGGATAATCCAAGAGCTAATGACCTCACGCCCTAATTTAACACACCCCTTCATTAAAGCTTAGATTTGCGCCACAATGAGCTAATGGAAACTCCGCTTTGATGAATTCTCGGCTCTTTAAGGCAATTCCTCTCGAATCTGATATACCTTAGCTCAATGATTGAGAGATTATTGAAACAGTAATCTGTTGGAAATTCCCGTTCCTGCCAAAGCATCGCAATTTGTACATGAGCTGTATTTCAATCATTGTTTGCTTTATTAAGTATGTATTCACTAGCTCGCATTTACACTTGAATTCCCATAAAATTCATCCATAAGTTATATTATAAGTATCATATGTTTTAAAAATACATTTTTAAAATATACGTATTTGAAATTTGAGCGCTCCCGTCTAGACAAGTTGGTGGCACGTTCGATTTTCGCGGAAGTGTTCACGATTGCGATTTCTCAGTAGATTTCCATATGTGCGAATTAACCTCAGCTTTTTAAACGTTATTGAACTACCTCTACTATTTGAAAACATAAATACCTCTTAATCATAGGTAGAATACTCACTAGTTCATTTTACTTTCTTTTCATCAAAATAGGTTTTACAATTCTTTTATAATATTAAATATAAGAATTTATCTGGAAACTAATGTACTGTCTCAGTGAGTTGCTTAATATATTAAATAGGTTTCATAAAAATAACCTTTTTCGCGTACCGATTCATGTAAGCAAACATAATTTTATCCAGTAGCTTCGGTTAGATGGTCAGAATCTTCAAGATGAGGAATTTATCGGAGATGAGTAAACAAATGGCGGAGAAGCAAAGGGTGGATAAAAGGGACTTAATGAGTTTGTGCGGTTTAATTAGTGGCCAGGGAAGTTGGGTATGAATAGGAGGGGGGATGAGGTTGCCCCATTTACGTAATGTTGGTGATTATCTCAATATTGATTGTGTATTATAAAGATTTTAATATTGATAACATTTTCATTTTTTCAGTACTTCGAATTCGGTTATTAATTTCATATTTCGCCAAATCTCTTGCTCTTCCCCGTCGCTACACCTTATATTTCTTTACGTTTTTTGAAATAACGATAAATGTAAAAGACCAATTATGCTAGAGCCAATGGAAGCTCTCTTAAACTTCGAAATCCAGACTGCTGTCCACCCCACGAAGATAAACTCATCTCCTCGTCCTGTCTTCCTCACTTCATTTCTCAGCCCTTAAATTAATTATTCCTACCCTGTTTTCTTTCTTCTCAATGGTGATCTCAACCTCCCCACGTATTCAACATTATTTGATTTACTCCCCCCTTCCTTTTCCATTTCGCCATCAATTAGCCAATTTCGCATTTTTTGGAATGACAAGCTTAGTTAGATTTCCTCAAAGAAAAGACCTCCAAAAGTAAAATGCCTAAATCAAAGCTTCTTATTTCATATTATATAATGAACGCGTTGTAGTCAATGAAAGATATAGTGTTCGATATATATTATATTAGATATATTATATTGCGATCTAGATGGTAATAATATAACAGATGATAGAAATTAATAACTTTGTGCGAAATAAAAGAATTCTCTACCTTGCCACTTATATACTAATTTAACTTAAAAAGTAGATTATGTGAAAAGTAACTGTAATATTTATTAGAAATTTCAATTAAATATGTAGTCCAACAAGAATTAACTTTCTCAGGTGACTTGACAATCTTTTGAATTGTTTAATGATTAGGGATGAGTTCCAAGGAGGAGTAGGATTTGGCGAGAGATTCCACTATCCGCATAGTAATCACATTAATAACCTATGAAAGATTAAATGCTTAAAAGAGAAATGAAATGGAATTTAATACATCTAATTGTATCAAGGCTATCAGTTGAAATTAATTCAAATGAAATAGCAAGTAAAAAGCAGGAGGATACTGTCATCATTGGTATTTTTTATGAAATGTATCAGCACACGGTAACTTTCTGTTGAACGTTGTTTATATTTTTCATCATATTCCCATTCAAAATGTCATTTTGGAGAACCATTTATAAGGTAAATGTTGCAAAATAGCAGGAAATAGCTTCTTTGATCTTCGACTCTTTTTCACATTAATATTCATAAACTTGGGAAGGATGGAAAGCAAATGAAATTCGAATGGGAAAGCAAAATAAACAGCGCGGTTTGGGGCAAATATTTGGATCAAAGTTTACTTTAATCGAGATAGTATCAGGAAGATATACTGCTATATATTTGAACGGTAATAACAAAATGAATCTGAGTGATAAAGTAAACCAAATTACTTGAATGAGCTATTATATGATTTCACTCATGTCACAAAATGTTTGCTTTCGAGAAGGGAGTTGATTGACATAGTATTTTTTGTTAGCTATATGAACTATCGTTTTTCAATAGAGAATTATCATAATTACACCTTAATACAGGATGTCTATACTATTTTAATGTTTATTTTGTGGAATTTGTCCTTTTATTGCTTGTGGCTCTCTGAAATGAACATATCAAGTCCACCGTCCATCTTTCTGGGTCACTCCGAAGCACTTCCAAAAAGATTTAACAAATTTTGTAAACTTTTGGTGAATAGGCGGGTGTACTCTGAATTTGATCGGAGGCTGAATTGGGAGTGAGTCGCAGTAATCGACAACCTGTCGCCGGCAAACTCTCGTTAAAAGATTCGTTGGACCGTAATATGGCTACTTTACAATGCCCTCTATTTCTCAACACCGAGCCAAATCTTCAAGAATTACCGTCGCAGCTTTTTATTGATTCCATCGAGATTTTTAACTTGTATATTCACGAAAGCGGCTGAAGACCCAAAAGTCTCAAATTCAGGAAAGTTTGGCGTTCTCCACCAAAGGCGGTAAATGGTGTGTCTATTAAGAAACTATGGGAGTTTGCGGGATTTTTTGTATGCTTATCTTAGACTGGGATCCACACCATTTGGCTTATTTGTGTCAAACTTTGTGTACATATCCTCTGAGACCAGAAAGCAAATGCTGTTGCAGTTGTATTCCCTAATTTTTGGGATAGAAACAATATCGCTCAGATAGATTTCCATAATGACTACATTTAAAGTCTGTGTGTATTATTATCGCCTTGAGACTATTCTTTTGAATTATTGAATTAGAAATGATTTTCATATGAATTTGATAAAGACGCCAAGGTGAGAAAGTGCACCCAAATTCTGATTTTGGTCGTGGAATATTTTTTTTTGAAAAGAAATCACGAGATTTAACCTAAAATTTCTAACATTTTTAAGTTGTAAATAATTCATATCCCTGAATTTCAAACCAACTGCTTATTTCAAATCTATACATTTAATTAAATTGGCCCATCAATTTATTTTAGTTATTTATTTAATTAGTGGTAATGGTAATGGCCCATTCAGTGATAATGGTAAGAATCAGTGATAGATTACACTACGAGAAGGAAGGTTTCGTATAATTTTAGGAGCATAGTTCATGTACGTTCCAGATAAGCTTTTTTCCACGCTCAAATCAATTACTATTCATATGAAGTATTTTGAATATTCTAAATTAGCTAATATTATTTAGTCTGGTTAGTTACAAGCTTTTTTAAGATTTGTGCTTATCCCTTTTCTAATCGATTGGGGAAACTGTTGTATACTTTGGACCACTTTTTTTGTTTTTCACTAGATATAAGTCTATTTGTTAAAGATAATTTTAACAAAACACGCACCACTTAAATCTCTGTCCTTATCCTCCCATGTTAATGTGCATGGGCGAAATAAAAATTGCTGTGAAACGTAGTAAAAAGACTTTTTTCATGCGATACAAAGTGGGTCTAGGTACATCATGCTCGTGTACCTCAGGACACCATAAAAAATAAGTATTAAAGAAAATATAAATTTTATTTTTCCAACTAATGTCGAGCTCTACTGCAAATGTATAATTTCCAAGAACTCACTTCAACTCCAGCACAAACATGATGTGTTTATCAAATTTCATCTGAATGTCTTTGAAGAAACCCTTCATCATTTTTACCCTGCAATTTCCACGTTTCCACCGTTTTGCTTTGTGGCAAATTGCACTAAGTCTTAAACGTAGAAAAAAATTATTGTACGATACATAACATGTTGTGCCTTTAACTACGGGTTCAAGGTACAACTTGCTAAAATTTAAAAACAAATCCCACTGTAACACGAGTCCACCTACTTCAACTTACCACAGGGAAGGAAGATTATTTTATGGCTGAAGTAGTACTATCTAGTTATTGACAGTGGTGCAAGGTTTACCATGGTCAAGGTACAATACATACGTACAACACTTTTCCCTACACTAGAAAATTTCAATTTTATAACATTACTAGGTAAATTAATAATTTATTCTATCTCTATATTTAGATAGCAAGAGTTGAGAGTTTTTGCCTTACGAGTATATAACATATTTTGGCAAAGAGAATGTTGAGGATTTAAAACATAAGTTCCACATTCTTTATCTCATGGAAAGGAATTCATCGGAAAGGCATATTCTAATTAATCCACACAAATTGAGAACGAGTCTTACTAATATCCCTATCACAATTAGAAAAGCAGTTATCAATTTTTATTGAAAACTAACGAGCAGTTCACCTGTACTGAGTTATAACATGATTGGGTTCAACTAAAACTCGAGAGAAAAGATGCAAAAAATTGCAAACTTGCAGGTTATTAAGAATCAACTTTTCACAGATATTAGACTTGTTTTCGTGTATATTTGGTTTCCGTTTCGATTCCAGACAGCGTTCACATAATTAATTATTAAATAATTGATTTCAGGGTATATTCTTTAATTTTGATACTAAATAGAAAAGAATCATTGAATCTACTAGCTTGAAAAAATTTCATAAGAATGAAATTCTCTAAAGATTAGGTTCATATCATCGATTGTTGATTTTGGATCAAAATCATAAAAACATTGATATTGTATTGAGATTTTCACTAAATATGTTCGTATTCGATAATTAGATACTGTAAATTGTCGTCAAAGTAATTACATTGATACTTATATCGCATGCTAGGCTTGAGTACTGCATTTCATAATATTTATTTGAATAAATTATTTCCCCGTACTTTTCGACCTCCTTCACAATTACGAATTCATTGAGGCTTGTTTCTTTTCATCCCTCACTCGGGAGCATTCATTCCATAATAGAAATTATTATTTTATGTTGAAATAAATGTTTTTGCCTTATCTCCTTTCAGTCGCATACACGTTTTGCTCACAATCACAAATATAAATTGATTTCTTGAAGTAATATTTAAATTACAATGTTTTTCAATGTTTCTAAAATATGTTATTATTTAATATTTTTTAATCATTATATTTATTCTAGTTAATTAATTATTTAAAACGTTTCTAAAAAGTGCCTGAATTTCAAATGTTGGGAGTATACATAATGAAATTGAGGAATATTGTAATAATACAACTAAAATTATGTAGATATTATTCAATGAAAATTAAGAATTATTTTGTTTTCATTTCAGTGAAAGAGTTTAAGGAAGTGACGGCTTCAGCTCTTAATTATAAATAAATATTATTTCCCGAAAACATTTAATTTTATGGCGAATCGTATTTATAATTCTTAATTTAATTTATACTCCGACTGACCTTAAATTCCCTGTAAATATAAGAACGAAAAGAAATAACATCGATAAGAAACTGCCGTTAGTTTTAGTTAGTTCTACGTTAGGCATTTTCCTCTCTAGTGCATACAAAAATGCATCATAAATTCAAAACCTTGAAGTTAATTCAAAAGAACGCTTTCCGTAAATAGGTAAGAGGGCAGGATAATGTATCTAAAGGAAGCTAAATTGAACAAGAATGAAAATAAAACGCTGACACACTTTAAGTACTTGAGCTCTTCCTTGTAATTGCGTTATAGTCTTCAACTTTTCTTTGTTAGTGGTAATTTAATTCCACAGTGAATTTGTAAAGAAACCCTTACAAACTAGTTTCCGCGTACAATTTTGTTAGTGGTTATTTCAAACAACTACTTATACAATTAGGGTTAATTTTCTGAAAACCTCGATTTAATCTGAAAATACGAGTAAGCGAAAACGAAGCTAATTCGGTTGAAAGACGAGGAATTTAAGATATATTGGAGGGAAAATAAGAGAAAATAAGGAAAAGCTAATACGATCAGCAAATAGATTGGCAAAGAAAGATTTTTAATTAGAACTGAATGAGAACGAGTAATGCCGCCCGAAGTTCGCGTACTAAAGCTTGGAAACAGACGAATTGTTACAAAGAATACAAGTACTTTGCTATAAGATATCTGAATCTGCTGTAATATCCAGATTAACCCTTCATAGTCGAAAATGTGAATCCTCGTATTTCGGAAATCGGGAACATCAAGAGTATAAACGAGCAAAGCCTGCTCGCAAATGAGATTCAATAAGAAGTTGTGTCCTGCGGCTGAAAGTTATATTTTATTTTCATTTTGTAATCTTGACTGACTTACCACGATAAAAACAAAAAAGTAATTCATTCTTCATTACCCAATTCTTTCTGCATAGCAAAAAATCACTTTAGTTTATGTATTTTCAGCGATTCAAAAAGAAAGTCCAATTCGAACGCCCTAACCGGTAACCCAAGAAACTTGAAAGTTCGATTTTCGAAGGGAAAGAGAGAGAGAGATTTTTCTCGGAAACATTTCCATCCAAATTTAGGCTTCAAATTTCGTGCATTCGTTGCGTTGAAGAAGAGAGGTTGTAATCCCCAATCCTACCCGCCCGAGCATAGATTTTTCTTTCTCATATAAAACCAAATCTACTCGAGAAATACCAAATAATCTATTTCAATCCGCAGCGTGTTTGCAGGCCCTCGCTACCAGTCTCAAAATCCGAACGCCCAAAGGTAACATCTGCTTTAGAAATTAGGAGATTTTGGGCGTTTTTTCCCCTCGCTCTAAGCCGAAGTTCGTATTTATCGAAATGACGTTCCTCTTAAGTTCGTCAGGAAAAAAGCGGGAAAAGGCGCCTCTAGAGGAGCGGAAATTCGCGGAGTGGTAAATCCGGAACTGAACGGGTGACGCAAGCAGTGCATGATGGGAAGGCGATTATGAGGACGCGTGGTGAGGACGTGAGGCGCCTTCGAAAGCGGAAAAAGAGAAATTTGGAAGTTACCGCCTTTTATACGTCTCTTAGATCGATAAAGGGATCATCGCCGACTGCGATGTACTACTGATTTCAAAAGTCCCCGAAAAATGTTGTTCCAAGTCAACTATCTCGCATCCATTGAAAGCAATTTTATGAGTTTAACTTTTGCGATAAATTTCTATATATTTTCTGGGACTGGCTTATTGCTGCTTTAATACCATTGATGTTTATGTGGATACCCTAAAGTATCTCTTGTATAGGTATATTCCCAGTGGATGGCAGGATATACAGGCAGTAAACCCAGCTGTCTTTCGTGACCGTATCTTTCGCGTGTATCGCTCTCTCGCAGGGCAGCATTTGCAAGCACACTCTTTTGTTCTTGGAAGTTTTGCCCATTCGCGGCTTTAGATCGTGATATGTCACTTGAATTTTGGTAATTGCACTAATTGATATTGATTACTCAAAACAAATTATGCTCGTACTTCTTCAAACGAACGCATAAACAAAGTAATAGTAGCTTCAGCACAAAAATACGAATATATTTAATAATCAAAGCTAAATCAGTCAGTTTTATTAGCTTAAATTTAAGGAAAATATTTAGGCTATCAAAGCTGACCACTGTGAAAAATCTTAACCATCTCTCATCGTTCGTGACCGAAACACTACGTATTGGCCTGGCGTATTCATCTAAGTAACACATATTTTTGTTTATGATTGTTCCAATGTCGGCATAGAAGCCTCAGATAACATAACTCTTACATTGACCGCCTTCCCTCGTAAAAACTCTCTGCCCTTTTCAAATTCCGTCCATATAATCACAAATTTATCAACATCATTAAACTTTTCATTTTTCTAGTATCCTTTTAATTTTTCATCTGCGTCAACATTCTTCATCACTTAACTGTTTTGTAGCGATAATTTTTCGGGTTTATTCGAAACTAAGTTAGAGTTAAAAGATCGCCGCTAATTTTATTGATTTCAATACAAAACTACGATAAAATTTTATTTTATTCTACTTAACTCGAGTAATTCATCCCATCGGATCTCTTTTACATGTGTTGAATTCATGTCTCAGAATTGTAAAGGAAAATTTTCCTTAGTCCATGTTTGCTAGAATTGGAACCAAAACTGGTCTATCCTATGACCCAAATGCCTTCTCTTTCGCGGAATTTTCATGAGCGAAACCCATTGCGAAAGATGAGACATTCCAGTACATTTACAGACATACACATGTTTTTTTGGACAAAATTGGGACTAGGAAGATGGAAATATTAATTAGAATTCAGTAAAATATATATTTATAATAAGCATTTAGAATATATTCTATTTGGATCAAATTTCTGGAAATCCGTTCTGATAGATTTACCGATAAAGGGGAGATAGAAATAAGTATGGCCAATCGAAGAAAACAAAATTCAGCTTCAAAATGGGTGTCGTCAATATATGCGCTTAGAATAAAGCGAGAGGGATATTTTTGCCTTTAATAGATCTTACCACAATTATTCTATAATTATAAGGGATAGTGACGATAAAACCTACATCCGAGGTCCCAAGAAGGTGCAACGTAAGGTTGAACGCTTCGGTAGGAGTGGCTAAGATAAAACAGTAAGTGTTAGTGCTCCCTGAGGCATTTTGGGAGCCATTGGGAGGAAGATTGGCTGCTAGGTTACGGTTGAAAAATAAATTCAGGGAGAGTACGTTTGCGGAATACGGGATATGTGTTAAGAGAACTCTCAGCTACCTCTTCCTGTCAGAAGACCAATGTAAGAGGATAAACAAGTAAGATTCAAAGATAAATAGTCCTAAAATCATATTTCTTTCTTCTTTCGAATAGTGGATCGTCAAAGGTACTCGAACTATGTACCTCGAGGTTCCGGATGTTCTCTCAGTACCACAATCGATCTCTAGCATTTATTCACTGTAATTACTCTTAGGATTCGTAGTAGATTATTCCTACCAATAGCTCTTTCCACAGACATACCAGATAAGCAAGTTGATTGTCCTACACTCTTTACCTCATCGTTACGTAAGCAAAAGTTAACCATGTAGTACGTATCTGGACTTCTCTATCCAAAGTAGTCTTTACCTGGATATATATCTGCATTCCTCTCCAATTGAGTATTCTTGATGAAAATCAAGCTGATCGCCCTTTTTTTTCAAAATTATCACTTCTCTTCTTTTTCGTATAGGGATAATCAAATAGCTTTGAAATTCCATAAAGACATATTGTAAATATTACAAGTTAGCATTACCGTCTCGTTAAGAAATACAATTATTATCTTTGATGATATGTCGACTATTTGGGGCAATCCTGTCCTAAAGTCTTTTTTCTCACTCCTCCGCAGTCATATATTATATGCCGTACACATTGTACACATATTAATTTCATCCGATGCGTTTTCTACGAATGCGTTCTACTAGCACTTTAACTAGACTTTACTATTTATCTTTAGAATAAATATTAATATAATTGTGCTATATACTGTTTCAACTTTGGCTTGCGCAAGGCACATTTTAACCTCTATGCACGGATAATTCGTCTATTCTTCTAAATCCTTCCTCATAACTTATTTTTCTACAGTAGGCGTTCATCCTTCTAATTAGGAAATATTGGAGTATTTCTCATTCTTCTATTAATCTTTGGATGTCATTTGTAGGCTTTGCTTCCATTTCTTGGATATGTGACTCATTTGGCATCCTCCGTTACTCTCTACGTCATTCTTTGTCACACTTATTCACATTTACCCACATATAAACCATTACCCCTCCAACTTACTCCTCTTGTCACCCTTGGTCAAGTTTTTTTCGGTATTTCTACTCACCAACGGTTTTTATTGACGTTCTCAGCCTCTTCAACTTAATTTAGCACTTTATAAGGACTAAATTATGATCCCTATAGATGATCTCCAGGATAACGTTTGCTATTAACTTATATTAAACTTTTAATTTTTATCCGATGAAAAAATCTCCATAGTATGTAAATGTCTTTAGTTTACATCTATCCAAGGTAACTTCCTAGCGAATTTCCATTGCAAAAAAGTCCGAAACATGATGTTTTCCTTTACTACTTCACATTGCTCAAAACTCCCTTAAACATTTTCCTGTTACAATACGTTTTTCTTAGCTGTAAATTCCATTAGTTTTACTGGATAATGGGAGATATCTGGGGGTTTCACCTTTAATTTTTTTCATGTAGAAATTTTGGGGTCTCCATCCTAATCCGGACCCTTAGTAGGTACTGAGCACCCGACCTTCCCATCAGGGGGGACCGTAAAAAACTAACTGCTTGGAATACGATTTAAAAAGTTATAAACAATTCAAATGAGCAAAAATTTATTATTTTCGTCGTCTCACTAATCCAAAGAGATATACAAGCGTCTTTTGATCGACGTTCTACGATGAAAATTAAGATTTTTCGTGATTTTGCTAAAAATATCAACGGGGGTTGGGTTGGGTTGGGGGAGGGATTTTCATCGTAGAACGTCGATCAATAGACTCTTGTATATCTCTTTGGACGAGTGAGACGACTAAGATATTAAATTGTTCTCATTTGAATTGTTTATAACTTTTTAAATCGTACTCCACGCTGTCTATTTTTTATAGTCCTCCCTAATGGGAGGGTCCGGCGCTCAGTAGCCGCGAAGGCGAGCTAAGGGTCCGGATTAGGATGGAGACCCTCCAAATTTCTACCTGAAAAAAAGTCATGGTGAAACCCCCAGATATCTACCATTAACTATTTTACCTTTTTACTTCCTCAGACAATTGAATGTCAATAGCATGAAGTAATAAAATATCTAACTCTAAGTACATCTTTTTTATTAATAATATATGTAAGTTTATAGAATTTTTTCATATATTTATGGAATTGCTTAATCTAATTATAGAATACCTTCAGCTCTAAAATGAACATGTAAACTTCCAACCCTGCTGAATTCTCAGTTTTTGTCAATACCATATCTTTTACATTCACATAACTATATTTTAGGAAATCCTTTGCTTTCAAAGCGAGAATTTCACACAGCAATCATCTAACCGACGATTTCCCATTCACGGATCCTTGATGGATAATTCTAATTTGACTGCGTAAAAATATCTCCTTCTGCCCCTTTAATTTCACTCATACGAAACTTTAATCGCATCATTTGCATTAATGATATTCTTTAATTTGCCGCAGGTCGTAACTGACCTACCATTTCACGAACACTTCCGCCCGATGTACTTTCTCCAGCAATCCCCGCTCGAATGACGGACTATTTCGCCTCCGAAATATTTCACTTGTGACATCTCGTCTAAGATACACTTGCTGCAGCTCCTCGGGGAAGGGGAAGTTTCCCTTGCCTTCAGCATCGCAGCAAAATACTATAAAAGTGAATATTTTAGTTGGCTGAGTGTTGCTGTCCCGTCCATTCTTCACCTTCACTCTTATGGAGGAGACTGCTAGCCACCCCACATTTTATGGGCTATTGTTTGGCGGCGTCTATTCCTCAAGATACGGTGCTTTTATTGGATATTGTTAGATTTAGGAGCCATCTTTCAAAATAACGAGCCACCTACAACCAAGAACGCTTATTATTCATGATCACGTTTTTGTTGATTAAATACGTTTATTTCATAGTCATCTTCTTTATTTATAAGTCTATTCATCGTCCACCTCCCGGTAGACATTCTTGGTCGTGGAATATGGTTTCCGAGTTGAAATTGCGAACAGTTTCATAAAATACGTGAATATTTTATCCAAATTCTGAATTTGTAAATAACCCATTCCCTTGACGATCAAGGTGATTGTTGATTCTAGCTCATGAGTTTATATATAAGAAGACATTGAGAATTAATGAAATATTTAAGTCAGTTTTTAGAATTTTGTTTGAGCTTCTGTAGCAACCACGTTTTATTTAAATCAACGTAATTGTTTACCGTAAAATTATAAGTTTAATCGTAGTTTCCGTTTCGACTTTCATTTCCGTGATAGTGTTTGTGCTAATGATTGTGTTCCGTGCTTATGTGGCGTTTTAGTTACTTTCCGTAAAAATATTCATCGGTTGTTTTCACAGTAATATTTATTTCTACTATTTGCTTATGCGTTTCCGTATTACCTTTGTGCATTTCTGAAAATTAATCCTTAAAGGTGGTGATGTTTATCCAAATTTTATCTTTGAACATGTTTTTATAATCTTTGAACGAATGCTGTCTTTATCGAAGAAATTGTTCATTTGAAAGATATGAGATTGAATATTTAGTCAAGGTGGCTTTGTAAGCTTAAGTATAATTTTCATTTCTTGGTTTATTGGTTTGGAAATGTAAACCGAAATATCGTTCGCAGGCTCTATTTCAATTGCAAAATCAAATTAAGAAGAATCATTGTTGTCAAAATTAGATAAATTTGGTAGAAATATTATATGAAAATGAATATTCAGATGACCAAACTAATATATTTCAGCAACAAATTATGAGAGCGTAAGATATTGGGATTTCCACGGAAAAGTTTCGTTTACAGTAATCCAACGGTAATCTGTCCCATCGAACGAAGCTAAAATGGTACATGTTAGATTATCTTCTTTGTTATAAAAGGATTACTGTATTTAATTCTACTTCTATTCTCTCCGTTGAGAACCAACGGGCGCTACCGATATTATTGTATATAAGAGAAGAATTAAGTTGTCTCTATCATGTTTACCCCTCCAGCAACATGCCGATTGGTGGCTTCATTAATGAAGAGAGCGGTCATCGTACTTTCTCTCCCCTTTGTTAGCGCAATCGATTACGCGCAGGTAGAAATATAATTTCTTTCGTTGTACACAAATACGTATTGCGAAAGAAAAATATCCTCACAACTGAAGGAAGAGCTTAGTTGGACTAAGGGAGTGTCATAGCATTGCATTTATAAATAAACTTAAAAGTGGAAGAAATTTCTTCCTATTTTATAAAGTTAACAATTGATGGCCGATTTCATAACTGACAGAAAAAGAAACTAAGTTAAAATACAACACGTACCACTACGTAACTGGAATGTTGTTGTTACTCCCTCTTGTGTTACACTGGTAATGTTAAGCTTCTGCTTGTGACTTCAAAGATTTATTTAAGCAGCTCTTTCTCTTATACTCAGTTCAGATTATCGAACGTCCCAAGTGGAAGAATGTTTGAATCGATGTTATGATCTGTCGGCTGGAAAGACACACAAAAGGAATTAAAACGCATGAGTTCATTTTAGAGAGACGCAAAATCGCGAATGGGTGGGAATTTTTAATGAGAATTTGGGTACGCCTCAACGACGAGCCGTAATGGTGTCCGTGTATTACGTAAGCATTGGTATCGAAGTAATAAGTGGGCATAATGGCATTTATAATCATCGTTCAGCAAATAATCCAATCGAGCTCTCTTACACCAGCGGATAGATGAAAATGATTTCAACTCCGATAGGTTTATTTTTTTGTGACTTAAGTATTGTTTTTAATTACGTGGGTGTTAATCTGAAGAAGAAATTTCATTTTTCATGTTTTCTCTTTATTTTATTATAATATTATGGTCCTCATCGTACAAATACATCTTTCAAATCTGTATTCTTGAGTATTTCAATTTATATTGGTACGAGTATATATTTTACCCACTTAGGCTCATACTGATTGGTCATACATCATTTTAGTCTTTCATTTTTTCATAGTTTACCCTATTTTTCATGGAACGCAGTGCAAATCAATAATTCCATTCGGTTAGAAGAGAGTTAGAAAACAGCAGCAAGTATTCATATTTAGATTTATTTTTTAATTTATTTGATAACATACATAATTGATCTAATACATCGAATCGCAAAATAAACCATGCAAGGAAGAAAAAAGTAAAAGAACAAGTGCACAAATTGTAAACGTTAGACATGTAAACAAGACAGACACTAGAGAAAGTCAGAATGAAAGAGAAATGGAAAGTAAAATGATTGAAGATTATAGTTAGGTAATCAGGGATAAATGTTCAAAGGAGAGGGATGGAACTGAGAGTTTTCTGGATGCTTTTGAACCATTGAAACGGCTGAATGTTAATCAGATTGTGAGTGAAATGGGAGGGGATATTTGAACCATTTTACGAGCATACGGTCTTGAGTTCAAGGCGGTTACTACAAGTGTCTAGCAGATGAGTCTTGCGCAGATCATATTCAAGAGATGAACATGAAGGAGTACTTATTCCGAAGTTTATCTGCAGATGGACTGGTTTCGACGACTGATCGTCATTCTTTTGGTGAAGGCCAAATCAGAAGCTGCTCATTCTCCCGATGGAATAAGGGCGACTCTCCTTCCTTTTCGTTTCGTGCTTAAAAAGTCTCATTATAATAGCCATGATCTCACGAATTTTTGCAGAGCATTATTTGAAAGAAAATAATTTTCTCTTCCAAAATAGAGTCGTTCAAAAGATAGCATTTCCTTGTTCATTCAATGACAGGGAAATATATTTGGTTGTGATTCAGTGCTTTCTTTGAATTGATATATGAATGTGGTTGGTGAATGGAATAGACGCAATTTTTCCACTGATTGCTCAGATAGTTTATGTATTAGCGGTATTTAAACATTTTAAATAAATTAATAATAGAAAAGTAATTGAAATCGTGAGTTAGGGATGCATGTTGAACTTTCTATACCACCCTTACTTATTTCACTCACCGAGCGAAGACAAACACCGTAACAGTGATTACAAATTAAATGAAAAATAACAATAACCTCCCGGTGGTTATAACGTCGTCTTCTATTTTTTAAATTTGAGAATATAACGGTTCTAACAGACTTCGCTTATTTGGTACCATAGGGTTTTCATTATTTGCACTTGGTTACGTTACTTTATATGGCATAGTACATGTTGTAACATTTGGTTACAGTTGTAATAAAACAAAGAATGATAAGCGATATTCACTCACGATTCATTGAGACCATAGCTGTTCCCAAACTCTTAAACGACGACATTGAATCTCTTCACTCATTCTTGGTACATTTTGTACTAAATTGTACCATCTTTGTAATATTTTCAATGAATAATTATCATCCTAAAGAGCAATCCACCATACGCCTTGTACTTTTGTAACTATTTTCCATAATTAAAACTATCGCGTTATGTTCACGAAGATAAGAATATTTCATACGACAGGTCCTAATATCTAACTCTCTAATTCTATTTGCGTTACTAGCTTTTTAATGCTAAGCTCACTAAGAGATCAGGAACTCTTCAGTTCTTCTTCCAAAAACATATTTTTTCTACATTTCTCTTGTAATTTTAACCGTAATATTTAACCTTCTTTCCTCTAAAGGTGGCACGAAAAACCATGGTTTCCGATATATCGAAGGATTAATTAAAAAACCAGATAATTTACGCTGAATCTCGAGGTCATATGCTCATTGTAGTAGTATTGTATTTAAGAGTAGCGACAACTTAATATAAAAATAACTAAATAGTTAATCGTTGTTTAGACAAATATATAATGACTGCTTTGAGTGATATGCTATGAGTGTTCTTTTCATCAGTGGATTTGGTAGAGGTGTGAACTACAATACGGATTTATTTGATATTTCTCTCATTTATTCGCTTTCATGATAATAATAAAAAGAATCGACAGAAAAATTCACTCATTTTGAGGACGTAACTAATGTTCGGTTTCAAATAAATTCTCTGATTTAATTATTATTCGATACTATGGCATATAATCGATACAATAAAGATGGGTATTCTACCACTATAAATATTTTGAGACAGTTGTATATATATAAAAAAATATCAATTGATTGTCAATCAAACCTTTATTCCCAAACCTTGAATATTTTTAGTGTCATTTCATTATCTTACATCCATTTTGTTCAACATTAACGAATTATATTTCATTAAATTGCGGAGAGACTGTCGCTGATTTTTCTTCATTGCTGTATTTTATTATCTCTGTTGTTCTCAATACTGTTTTCTACATCAATATCCGTTTCCATTTTCTTGATTATTTTGCGATATAGGGGTTTTTCTCTGTAAATTTTTCGCCAAAAAATAGCCAATACATTCCTAAAGAGGGCTAAACTGAAAATTTCTCATTCCATTCCTATATCAAATTATTTTTGGTTCTTCCCTTGTTTATTTGTGCAAGTGAATAAAAGAGTAAGAATTGGAAACGGTGAATGGATCGGAACTGGATGGAATCATTCTGTCTTTTATATTCTCAGTCTCCAGAGTGAAACTTTGAGTGTTCAATTCAGTTTATATCTGTCCTCGATGAAAGGAGATAATCGAGTTGCTTCCATTCGATTGTCCTGCACGTGATCGCCTGCGATACTACGTTCCAGTGAAAGAGTGAGCTGGATATTTGGTGCAAAGCAAAAATAGTCTTCCCTCTGTCTTCGGAAAGCAATAACGGGAAGCCGGTGATAAATTTCTGTGAGCGCAGACATCGCGACTTTCAAAATTCGAGTGAAAGGTGGAAGATAGCACTTCAGACGCCTTCGTCTGTTCGGAAATACTAGTTGAAGAGGGCATTAGATCCTTTTAATTGCCTATAAACCCTTTCCAGAAGCGTAGCTAAAATTCACATTCACGCAAACATTCTGCAGGCAGTTTCCTCGTACATGGATATTGCGTATTACGTGTAGACCGTTATTAATTGTTTCGTCAGTTGGTCTGTAATAATAAAACAGTATAGATTTTTAGCCATCTTTTATTCATCTCACCTATAAAAATTTTGTGGAAAATTAAATTTTTCTTCGACAAAAATTAATATCCCAACAAATTACTAGTAGTCTCCCTTTCTAAGAGTTTCACGCTTCTGGGAGTTAGCAGCTGCTAATACTTAGCCTAACGGTATGAACGAAAGTAGTGTGGCCGGCACTATGCGTCTCTAGCCTTCTATTACCCAGAGTTTTACCTCAGGTACTCATTTTTACACATTTACAGGCTTAGTCGACCTGTGGCCTCCCTGAAAAATGCCGGCGGGTAATTTATCGGCATGCTGAGGATGGAACCCCAGCCCTCTGCGTGGCAGGCGAGCGCCTTAACCGCTGCGCCGCAGTGGCACAATTAAATTAATCCCATTTAAAATATCTCGGTTTTTACTTACATCCCTTCGCATAATGAAAAATCAGACAAGCTCTCCTCCTATCTATATATATATATTCATCACTCACTAATTAGAGATTTAACCCCCATTACGCCTCACATCCATACGATAGATTTGATGCACTACATTTCCGCGTTGAGCCGTTTATATTTGTTCCAACAATTCCTGGCATTAGTCCTTGATAATACCAGTTTCCAATTAGTTTTTCCCACCTCCCTCAGTTTCCATCAATGTCTTGGTTTAAATTTTATATGAATACATTTATTTACGCTTTACTTAAGCGCATATCAACTGATTCATTACACTTACAATTTACGCTCAACTTACAATTCAATGCATCAATTACTACCTCTGCTTTGTAAGCAGCTTCCCTCCAAACCGTCGTTTGCCCAGCTTTAGTCGTATCGTAGAGCAGCAGTCTTTCCTCTTTTCATAACCACTTTACCTAATGACACATTGTCATTCCAATTCGTACGGTAAAACTGAGGATGGTTGTTTTGAGCGTGTTAATTGAGGCTGATCATGCCTTTGTAAGAGTCAAGAGCTGTGTGAAATATTTTTACAAAAATGCACCACGCATAATTGTACTCACATCTCATAACAACTGTGAATGTTCTATACAACTTGTATGTCCTGCTTGATTATAGACTATTGAAACCGCTTATATAGATCTCCCAAAGGGGAATCATCACGAAGGATCGAAATAAGAGGGACCGCTTTTATTCCTACGCAGCTACACGTCCATTTTTAGACATCAGTTACTTCTTATTTTATAGTAAATCTCGTACATTTCATTTGGCCTTTTGTGAACAACCGAAATTCTTTTTTCTTTAAACTGATAATAATAATCCTTGTTAACTAGCTTTGGATCTTATTTCCTTTCCAAAGAGCTCATAGAGGTCAGAGTTCCGCCAAAATAATAATCATGCGTGCTGTATGTTCGCTACCCCTGACGTAGATCCTTTTGCATTCCAAAATTCACGTGAGTCAAATAAGTAATGCGTACTAAAATATCCATTTTACTTTCCCCCAACGTCAGACTTTAAAGGCTTCATACATCCACATATTGCCACTTTTGTATTTGCACTCGGAGGAAGCCTCTCTCTCTTGTTCGTACGGCAGATTCAATTTTCACTCAAATTCGCTGTAATTGAGGTCGGACTTCACCCTGAAAATGTTTTTAACTCAATTTTTTCTCTTTGGGTGAAAAAGTGGTGTGTGGGAAAGCTCGAACGAAAAAGGAGAAAGAAAAGAGACCGGTGAAATGAAAATTTCAGTTCTTTCGGACTCTGCGATTAATGATCGCTGTAAACCCTCGCTCTAAATAGCTATGAAAAATCTACAAGTAGTAGTACTTACTTACTTAGTAATCAAGTAACTAACCTACTTATTCCTTTCTTTCCGTTACATTCAATTATGTTCTGTAATACTGATGTACTGAATCTGTTATGCTCGATGCTAATCAAATTCAGTTCTCAAATTTCGTAATACCTATAAATTCCGATTGAATAGCTTTTAGAATTGAATAATTAGCATTATGTTAAGGCGATCTAGATGAAGTTATTTCCCGTGCGGAGTTTGAAAAAATAAAATCCCTAAGTTGAAATTTTTCAATTCGTCTAAATTAATAACGATTTTCCTTCCTTAATGCGATTTTAATTATAAAACTCAATTAAAAATCTACTGTAATGAAAGAGACAGACTCATACGTGATATAAGGTTGTGGAATAGTAATTGTGTGTTTATAGGATTCCTTCAATATAATATTATTTAAAAAATCAGAGGTTAATCATATGTGAAACAATGTCATGCATTTAAGATGATTTTCTATTCATGTTTATTTTATTCACACTGATTTCCGCTCATGTTGTACTAAAAATGAAACTACAGCGAAGGCAATTTTTTTTTATTTTCTTAAATTTCTTTGCAAATTACAGTCGGAATTTTCGGAGTACTTTCACAATAACCCGGAAAAATCACACAACTAGGCCCAAGATTTTATCAAACCTAATAATGTGCTTCTAAGTACTCACTTTTAGAATCACTTACTACAAAAAGTTTATATCATTAAAGTTTAGATGTAAAATAATCGTTAGTCGTGATGAAAAAATTAACATTCGCTGTTCATATCATTGGAACATCCTGAAATTATTTATATGAGACAATTTCAAAGCATTCTCAACTTTTGATTCTAAACACAAATGCTTTGGAATTAAGCGTAGATACTGTTATTTTCTTCTATTCTTTCATTATAGCGTACAGTTTTAACAAATCAGCAAAAATAAAAATTTATCAATAATCAAAATATAAAAAGGAAAGGGTTTCTGTTATCCTAAAAAGATCAAAATGCCAAAAATAATTCTATAACAGAATTGAGATACAAGGAGAGAGATATCACTTTACGTAGGAAAGTCAAAACGATATCAACTTAAGTTTAGTTAACCAAATATCAAGTAAATTCAATTTTTCGAAAGAAAAGCAGTAGAAAAATACTCCTTCGACCATTCATAACATGACACCGCACGTTTGTTTTCAGATTTAAAGATGAAATCGAAAGGCAGGAAGGCCTTGACTCGGAGAATTTAAATTCACAAAGTCTACAAGTGGCGCTCGCCGTAAGTCGCATCCTCGACTGAAGTGGTGACGAACTCAAAAGCGATCAAGTGAAACAGAGAGCTCGAGTACATTAACTCCATTTAACGTCTTGGCGTTCCTCGAGTCCTTTTGATGAACGTTTCACGGACGACTCGAACACAGCGCGTAGCATGATTGGGAAAGTGGCCGGAAGCTGTGCACGGTAGTGCGCGAGAAAAGTGCACGATTAGTGTGCGGAAAGTGCATTTAGTGGCGAAGATGAGCAGTCGCAGAGGACGCCTTTTGACGCAGATTTCGTCGCCGCCGCGTCTGTCCGCCTGCAAGACGCCGGCGCCCTCGCCTCCGGAGGAATCCGACTGGTTCCCTAACCACCACCCGCTGCCGAGGAGCAAACGACATTCGAGCAGACTGAGGGCGGGACTCGAACTAAGGAGCTCCAGCTTCGAAGGCGGCAGAAGAGGGATCATCTCTTGGTCCAGGTGAGGCTTGAATTACGGCGACGGCGTGAATTAAAACACGCAAACGTTTGGAACTGGAAGAGAAAACACGTTAGATAAATCATCGTTTATTAAGTATTAATTTCCTAAAAACGTATGCATACCGACTAGCCACCTCTACTGCTCACTCAATTTAGCGAAGAGAAAGCGAGGATTAGCGTTCATATAAACGGTTGAGAAATGAGCAAATACAGATGGAAAGAGTCTGTGTGAACAATACGAAAGATATTTGAGCAGAGTTTGGGCTGACCTTGAGGATGGATGAAAATAAAATGACAATTGCCGATTATGAATATTGAATTTCGGTATTTTTTGCATTGGTTAAAAGTGCATCCATGTCTCAGGTCATTTTGCACGTATAGAAAATATTTGTACACGGCTCAAAGAATAATATAAAATATGTGGAAAGGTTATCGGGTGTGACTGCTGCAAACGTTTTGTGCAAGGTACAATTGCAAAAGTATGTAGTGAATGAATGGAGGTAATTGCATCATATCATGATCGTACTGAATTTATACATGAATATATATTGAATATGAGTCCTGAAAATGCATGCAGGAATTAATGAAACAACGGATGGGACGACCTATTTCATGTACGCCATTCTTTGCCAAGACATCAGACTTGACTTTATCTGGAATTATTATCTGGATTATTTTTCACACTCGAAAACAAAGAGATCATGACACTACGAGCTTTCATAGGGAAGAACTGGATCTATATATATTAATTTAGTAACGTGTCCGTCCGTCTGTCCTCAAAAAAGGGATGTAACACTTTAAGCAAAATCTCAAAAACTAGACGTCGCACAATGTTCAAACTTTTAACATCATTAAATGTCTTCCCCCGGATGATCAAGTAGTACTTAAAATTTGCCTAAAGTCCACGGTTCGAACCCAAACGAGTAAAACAGTTTGCATAAGAAATACACGCAAAGTTCATTTTTTCCGTTGCATGACTCGTTTCTTTTGCAAAAATAAATTAGAAAGAACAGTCGTAGGAAGTCGAAACTAGCATCAAAAGAAGGGAAATAGAATAAAGATTCTTATTATGGTCGTGGAATATCGTTTGCGACTCGAAATTGCGAGAATTTTGATAAAATATACGAAAATTTTGTCTAAATTTCCATGTAGTAAACAACTCATTCCCTTGACGATCAAGGCGATTGTTGATTCCGAGCTCAAGCGTAATTTCATAAGAAGACGGGGAAAAATTTTTAAACTTCTTTCTTTTGAATTTTGTTGACGAGTCTGTAGCAACCAAGTTTTATTTATAGCAACATAATTGTTTACCGTCTTTTTCGTAAAATAAATTAGTTTTATATTTGTAGTTAACCAAAAATTGATTTTGCTCGAACAATTCAACGAGCTGCGTATAAATATCCTGGTAAGTTGAGGACGTATTGAATATATATTCTTCTGAATTAAGTATTAAATCCAATCTATTTGCAATAATGTATATTTAGCGATTTACGGAAATGGAGTTAGCGAAGAACGTAAAGATTTCCCAGATTCGGTGTTTGTAATCCTTGAAGAGTTGAACGGCGAGTTGCAAAGTTGTAGCAAACCTCCAGCATCGTATGATAGACCAAAAAGGTAAAGAAATTTTATTTTATTACAAGCAGAATATAAACATTGATTTAATCGTTGTTTTTAAGTGCTTCCAATCCATATATATTTACCATCCTTCTGTTAATGGTTTTTAAATTTTGTTCCTATTTTGACTTCATGATAATTTCTGTGTTATTTGTGTTCCGTGTTTCTGTTACACATTTAAAGATTGAGATACGAGTCAGCTACGTAATACACTTACTTTCCCCAAGAAAATTTCATCGGTGGTTATTAGTTGATACATAATTTATTTCAGTACCTAATTTATGCGTAATATTTTATTACTTTGCCCCCCTGTACCTGTATGAAAATTTCTCTTTAAAGTGTGGTACTTATTGTCTTAATGTGATCTTAGAATATATTTTAGACGACAAAAACAGTTTGCATAAGAAATGCACGTAAAGTTCATTCTTTTCGTTCCACGTTTCACTTCTTTTGCAAAACAAAATTAGAAAGAACAGTCGTAGGAAGTCGACTCTAGCATCAAAAGAAGGAAAATAGAACAACGATTTTTATTTTGGTCGAGAAATATCGTATGTGATTCGAAATTGCGAGAATTTTGATAAAATATACGAAAATTTTGTCTAAATTTCCATGTAGTAAACAACTCATTCCCTTGACGATCAAGGCGATTGTTGATTCCGAGCACAAGCGTAATTCCATAAGAAATCATGGCGGATCAATGAACAGTTAAAATTAATTTTGAAAATAAGAGATAAATATTTTCGAAGAATAAAAAATTGAATGACATTTTAAAATTTTTGTAACAAACAATATCCTGTGAAGAAACGCACGTTGAAAGGTACGAACATTTTTCCATTGATTTTTCAATTTTCTTTAAGCGTCTGTTACAACCGAGTTTTGTTTGTGATAACGTGATTGTTAACAGAATATTCAGTGAATTAAAACGATTTTGAAATTCGTACGTTGAAAGAATTTGCTTTCTCGCTGTCAATTCCACTGATTGGAAATAATAACGTGGTATGTTGTGGACCTATCTCATATTACATTTGACGGAAATTACTCACGTCCTAATTTTCCATCATAATAAAACTCTGATATTGAAAGTAACTCACCCAATTGTCAATACTTAGCATACTGTACGCTGAAATTTATTAATTTGACCTCAGCCGAAGAATAGGTCATAATTCCTACACTTGTTGAACATTATTTTGTTTTCGGGATAAGAAACTATACAGATAACCACAAAATGTAAATTTACTTAAGGCACTATTCACCTTCTCAACGGAGGTAGGTGAATAAAATAATTTAAAATATTAAACATCGTTAGCATCACGATCTATTCAAGTTTGTTATCAAATACTTTACAGCTCACTTAACCCAATGCACTTATCATATAATGAATTTCGACTTAAGAGCATAGCTCCACAAACTTATTTCGGTAAAGTTGTTGCTCCATTGTAATGACTTTTATCGTTCCATCTAATATGGCGTTGTATCTTGCACTTAATCATTCCAAAGATTTACGACTACGTTCCTAAGCATTAATTAACATACCAATTCATTTTATACGAGTCACGAATTCTCACTAACAACCTGACGTTATAAGTATAACCGTGATAAAACAATTGCAGCGTAATTTGAAAAAAAATGAATTTGAAATAAATAAAACATACCTTCTGGTTCCATGATGCACCATTTCTAATATAATGTCTATAGTTTTTTCATCACGCAAGAAATATAACAATGACTTATTTGTCCATTCTCGGAATCACACTTATTTAGTTACTGGAGGTATCCTCTTAGTGATAACCAGTTGAACGTTTGCTGCTTTAGTCGGCGTAGAAAGAAGAAAACTGCTCCTTTAGTAGATTTGGGGGGAATGTCAGAGGGGAAGAAGCTATTATGTATTACTCACTTACATCCGTAGATACGTTTTGATACATTGTCACCGAAAAGCTCATTTGCTACATCAACCTGCCTTTAGGAGATATAAGCCAGAAAGGAAGAAGCCATATGTATGCCTCACTTTCGTACGTAGATACATTTTGATACATTGTCACGGAAAAGCTCTTTCAGCTATAACAACTTGCCCGCATCTCATTCAAACTATATAAGATTAAATAAAGTTTATACAGCTTTTTAGACTTAATTGTAACTTACATTTCGTGGTATATATGTTTGGAAAGTCTGATATTTGCTATCTATCAACAATTATGATATATTTCTCACGATAAAGGTGGTTACACTGGTTTTTATGAAATTTAATATCCCCGTTGAGAATCAACGGGCCATTCTGCTAGTCCTTAAATTTAAATCACCATTGGATTCAAAGCAAATTAGTAATTCTATTTATGGATTTAGAAATTTATTTTTTACATGTATTTAGAAACTTCCGAGCTCTTTAGATGCAAAATGAGTCAAAGCGCATATTTTTATCAATGAATGATTTCTTTTACATTTGATAATACTCATATTATCAACTGAGAGACGATATCTTCTGACTTTTAACATTTTTCACGTATTTTAAAAACCTTCAGATAATAATATTTCGTGGGGCGCATCAATAGTGAGGGCAATGCGATAACCAGCAATGACATCTATTTTCGGCGTCGAGAACTCATCTGAATTAAGCAATCAACGATCGGGACCGAATTACCTCTAGTTATCGGAAAATCAAAAGCCAGCATTGCCGATTCGCTGAAACTGCTGAGAAAACAAAACGATCGTCGTTTCCATAAATCCACATAACGGAAGCTGTCATAAAAGGATTATCTGACCTATGAACAACCGGAATAGAAGCTCGATTGGTACCTTTATATAATTGGCAATTGGTAATGAGAGATAATGCAAATAGGCAACGAATTCTGCAGGAGAAACAAATTTAAGGCAGGAACTTTTGCGAACATAACACAACAAAAGCAAACGCAAAGAGTTGGATCTGTTGATGGGATAATCACTTCCCGTGCCGCAAGAAGGCCATCAAATTAACGCGAAGATGCAATAAAGAATTTCGAAGTCTCTTAAGAGAAAAACAAAATAATGTTAGAAAATTATGACAAATATATAAACATTTTGTTAGTTTATTAGGGCGAGACTTAGTGGAAACCCACGATGATATGAGTAAATATACAATGATAACATAATTAGGAATGTCCACGGAATTCATTCCACGGATCATTATATAGTGATGTCTCGTATAGATAACGCACGAATATATCTTAAAACGGAAGGAACTGGAGGCGGAAGGTGGCTGTTTATAATTGCAAGAGATTAAAATACTCCGAGGCTGGTGGTTGTGCCGTTGAGTGGAAACAAAGGGAAGGCTATATTAGGTAGGCAAACTATGAAATCATACCCCAAGAAATATGATGAGAATGTATCCGCGAATAATCGTCGAAATGATTGGATCCGTGGATTTAACTTGAAAATGAATACGGAATTTAAAGAGATTTAGAATTCCCTGTTGTGTTTACAATCATTTTGCTAAAAACCTGAAATCAACGAAATTTTAAATTCAGCTTAACAACTTCGGATACGCAATTAACCTGCTCCATTCTTGGATGAGGCCAATGAACTTTCTTTCCGGTTCTAATTAAAAGTTTTCCTAATTCTGAATAAATAAAAAAACGATCGGCCATACATTTTTGAGTTAATTTTGGAGTTCCATCTTCTGAGTCGAAAATATGCAATCTTGTTTGATTGAAATGAAAAACGTCGCATTCAAGTTGATGATGAATTTATCGATAGTCTCATGAGTATGCTTATCTTAAACTGATTCTCTTGGATGTACGCGGGTTACAAATGTCTGTAAGACTGACATGATCAGTATTGCCCATAAAAAATTCCCTGCTCCTTATTTTAGTTTTGGAAATTGTATTTATTCTGTGCACTAATGTCACACTGAGGTAGTTTTTATAATTTTATGTCATTTTTGTGGATTTTCGTTGTCTTAATTGATTCATTCGTTAAATTAATTTGTACACATACCTTCTTTTAATTCATGGACGAGTAAAAGTGACTTTGAATACATATTTTTTACAATAGTTTTTTATTGAGCTAGTTAAATCATTAGCTATGAAGATTTATTGAGAAATAGTGAATAAAGCACCTTGGCAAAATTTGAATTAAAATTATTAGCGTTTCAGTTTAAATCAGACTATTTTTTTAATTTTGGGAAGCTAATTGAAATTATTTTTATTTACTTTTACATATTGAATGTTTAGAAAGTCAAGGATTACTTCCATCCCTCAAATTCAGTTATTAGCATTGGTATTTTTCCTTTAAAACATCGGCATTTCCAGTCTAAATTATTCCTTATTCCGGCATCTACCTAAAAGCTTTTAAAGATGCCATCTGATGGTCTCTAATACCAAGTAGATTTTATGCGAAGTTCGTAATTCCGGATGGTCTCGAAAGAAAAACATCTAACTCGTAGCACATTTGGCTGTTTGCGAAGAACCGCTTTTCCCCGCCACGTTCATCAGTTCCCTACTTAATGTGCTTTCTTCTCTAGACCAGTTTACCTGTGGCGAAGTCCCTTCAATCAAGTCAGATTTGTTTACACCTCTGACGTCACAGGTCGAGTCTCCCGTCCATAAAAAGGTCCCTCTAAAGGGGGCAGCTCAGATACCTCGCGCTTCCTAACCGTGTTCTCTACGTCAAAGATTGCAGTTTCATGTTCACTTTTGCTCGAAATCACAAATTTGATTGCTTAGCCTAAACTCGAAGCTAAAATGACAACCCGCTACATGAGATGGGAGGACAAATTACCTCGCCCTTATTTACTAAGCGTATCCAATCTTTCAACAGTGGTTTCCATTAATATTGTTTCCACTCTCAACCACAGATTTGGACTCTTTATAAAGTGAATGGGTAAATAATCTTTTTTACATAATACGTACATTTAAAATTTTAAAAAAGCACTCTTTTTATAATACAGTACATGTATAAAATTCGACTTTTCGTTCTTCATGTATCTGGTGGAACATAAAACTACTAATTGCACTGAAATAAATCAAGTCCAATGTATTGTAATGCGGTGTAGACGCTAAGAAAAATATTGCGTAAAAACGATCCCTCTTCAGGTCTAGGTTTATTCGTGGTGATATTTTATCAGGATTTACTAACATTTCCAGTCAATCAAAGTCTCATAAAAAATACAAAAAATTCTTCTTGTAAAACATATGAATAATTTATAAAATATTTCTCTTTAAGTGGAAAAACTTGAAGAGAATCTCTGGTTCTTATTTTAAAAATAACCTTTCATGAACTTAACTTTTATTCTAAAAAAATTTGTATAATATTATAATATATGAAAAAATAGCTCACTAGTCCTTGAAATCAAAGATCTCGAACTGTCTCCTTTCAATCCACGCCCCAATTTCTGGAGAGAAACCATTATCAAGTTAACAGCAAAATCCAACAGTATTGGGAAGTCGAAGATTGCGACCCAGAGAGAACTGCGAAATGTATTGCAGATTAATAATTAGTAGTACATTAAAGAATCGTACGGACAATTTAAATAAGTGATAGAACGAATGCCCTCACCGAAAGTCAATAACACGATGGGGAATCACTTTTTACAAAGTGATTCCCAGGGAAGACCCGAGTGTGAAATATTCGGCATTATTTGTCAGTAGATATATAGAGCTCTTTCTGAAAGAGATATAATCCGAAAAATAATCAAGATAATCCAGGTAGAGTTACAAAAATACTTTTCATATCATCTAATTCTCTCCTCTACAACCGTCAATAGCAGCTCCACGTTTGTTTCCTTTAATTTGTTTATTTAATTTCCCCATTGGTTCTTTCTTTACCTCTTTACTTAAGCACCATGTTTCAAACATATACAGTGATACCTTGGTTAACGACGCTAATCCGTTCCAGGATAATCGTCGTTAACCAAAACCGTCGTTATCCAAGGTGCGATTTTCCACAGGTATAATAATGGTAATGCATTACCGTATTTCCCGGCGTCGAGGACGCACCCCAGTTATTGGAAGCAAAACTTATAATATTTACCGATTTAACTCCGGTGAGACAACATGTGCCTATGTGAATTAGCTACAATCTATTGAACTATTTTTAATATTCTCCGCTAGCTGATATTCAGTATGTTTTTATGATGTAATATCGTAACGTACACTGAATATTAGTTTATTACATAGTGATTATAAATAGACGTGCTGAAACACGTGAAACTCCGGAAAGACCAATCGACGAGGCGTCGTAAGCCAAATCCTACGTCGTTACCCAAGATATTTTTTGGTTACAGCAACTCGTCGTTAACCAAGTCCGTCGTTAACTAAGGCCGTCGTTAACCAAGGTACCTCTGTTTTTGCTTCAAAGCACACCACACCCCACCTACTGGGATCCCTAACCTTACCATTCGGCGAAAACTGCATCCTCCGTTCTCTTTCGCTCTATTCAATATTCCATAACTGCAATTCCTATAATATCAGAGAAAGATATCTGTTCAGGTAACATGAATAAAACATCAAATTCCTATTGTTAACATGGAATTTTATCATCTCACCGTTATTATTCATTACGCGATCGTAAGCGCTGCTGATATACTTATTTATAAAATGATCTTGAACGAATAAAGGTAATTTCAAACCATTAGTATCTTATATATGAAGTAAAAAGTTTGTATGTTTGATAAAAACTTGAGAACCATATTATGCACGGCTTTCAAAATTTAAAGATATGTTAAATGTTTTCTCGGGATAGATTAAAGTCTACTTTTTATTTACCTAATCATCCCCGTTTCGACCCCAGGCGGGGATTTTTTCTGTTGCAAGCATTATTTCTTATGCAAAATTAAATTTCAAGGAATAATCGCATGAAAACAGGGAAACCGCCAAAAGAAGCGAAATTGAACAAAGTATAAACATCAATGATTGTCACCATTATATTTAGCTCTGTTTGAAAAGGCATTTCTTACTTTTCATATTAAAACGATTAAACACCTTTTAATCGGGCTGCTAACACTGGATGAAACCTACTCGCGTTTCCCTAGATTAAGAATTTCACGTAATTGTAGCATAAAGAAATAATTACTACCAACGCTTGAATACAAAGCAGTGTATAAAAAGCTGCCATAAGTTAAATTTTTCTACTTATATCAGTGAATTTATACTGTCATATTGTAAGCACAGTCGATTTTTATACGACTTATTATCGAGGAGACCTTGAACTTACCTCAAATTTGAACTGTTTAGAGAAGAAAGAAATTCGGCATGAATTTTTAATACATCCAAGCAAGGGTAAGAGTCTTAAAAAGTGAAGTATTAAATCAAGGATTTCGATAGTGACGAAAGCATGACCAACCGTTTTTCGAGGAGTTCACCAAAATATTCGAGATTTAACGATACATAGTGCACAATTTTTATTTTAGTAGATAAAGATACTCAAAATCCACCATTTATAGGCGCGAATGAAACTATTCACGACCTATAAGTTAGCTATTTCCACTCTAGCATGACTTATTAATGAACTGCCGTTATGAAAGACGAAACTCAATAATTTGAAAACTAAGAGCTCTTTCCTTTATTTTCAAAGAATAAAGCATGACTAAGTTGAATTACTGCACAAACTGAAGTAACTTACAACATAAAGAACCAAGTTATTGCCTCAAATCATTAATAAACTATAAATAAAGTATTAAATAATTAAGCCTTTCCATTATAACTTAAGCGTAAATCATTTCCTACCTCCGGTTAAGTAGCTAGAAAATCCATCTCGGAAGATACCCAGAAAGATTTCCTCTTCTAAACAACAATAATTCACTTTTCACAGTTCCTCATTTAATTTATAATTTTAATTTAGTTAAGATTAGTACCACCTAAAAAGAAAATCATATTCAAAACTCGTTTAAAAATGAATTAATTCACTCTCACAGTCAAACTCGCCCATAAATACGTCCACCGTCCACACAACCTAATTTAACTTACATTCAGACAGGTAATGAAACGTTTAAACGAAAATACTACGATCTTATTGGCTGGCTGATGCCTGATGTGGATGCAATAGTTCAAAATAAATACTCATAATTATGTGCCGTAATATTAAATTTAGTAATAATGAACGATTTTACTATAAAGAAGCAAACATAACAATATTATTACTATATATAAAGCTGCAATCCTGACTCATTGATACAAACTGTTTGGCTATTTCTAACCAAGCTACAAGGCTGAAACTTTCAGGAGTGATTTATAATTCACACTCAACCCGGGGAAAAATCGAAAATTCCCAGATTTTGCCCTAGGTTTGAGCCCATAGACGATTATATTTTTCAATGTATTTAAACGGGAAAAACGAAAAATGGCCTTGCAGAGCAAATTTCTTTCGTTCATTAAAATGTGAAAACGTAATCGTAAAGCAGTGGGACTTGGTCTATATTAAGTCTAAAAGATCAAAATTTACTTTACTTGCTACCGATTTTAACATTCCGGCACGAAATTTTCAAAATTTTAGTTTGAACGCCAATTTTTTACGTTTTTTTCTCCTCATTTTGAAAATTAAATCTATGGCAACAACCATTGTTTGAATCGAAAACAAGTTTGTTTACGATTTTATTTTCATACGCCATGATAAAGGTTTGTTACATTTTTAATTATTTTAAATGTTTCTTTTGGTATATCTTATTACTGAATGCTGAAAATTGTAAATTTCGTCAAAATAGACAGTGAATATCTGCACAGTCAATGAATTATTCGTGAATACATACTGTGATAACATAAGTTTATGTAGAGGATACGAGACTATTTATCGTCGAAGATAATCGGAAAAGTCATGTAAGTAGTGAGATTATTTGAGAATGAAGTACATAGATGTTAATATAAATTAATAAATAGGGATATTAATGTAAATTAAAAGGTTTAACGACAATCTTTAGAAATAACATAACTGTAAGCATTACGAATCATTAGTTTCGCGAACACTATAATTTATTAATATATTATATTTCATAGCTCACTTAACCAAATACATTTATCATATACTGAACTCTCATCTAAATGAACAACAAATATCTAATCAGGAAATACATGGTATTATTGAACTATGTTAGGATATCGTTGGTTTACGCATATGGTGGATTGCTTTTCGTGTGTGTGAGTTTCTGTTCTTTTAATTTTATGCCTATTATGTTTATTCTTTTCTATTTTAATTACATATAATTATTCTGTCATCCTTTCCAAAGAGAATTTAAAATTAAGTTCTTTTTCTACGTTTCTTTAATTAATACGTAGTACACAATTAGTTCGTAATATATACGTAATTCAACATTCATCAAAATAAAAAAACAGAAATCTACTCATAAAATACACTGATTTCCTTCAACGACCTTCTAATTACTTTGTTCTACGCTGGATAATTCTTGGTTAGTAAAAACAATTTTTGCATGTATTATTGTATGAATATTATTTTCCCATCTTCTCCAAACGGACTTTAGAATAAAGTTCTTTTTCTACGTTCTTTAAAACTATTTACATAATTACGTTGCCTATTGTCGATTTGTTTCTTTAATTAGAAACGGAGCTCATTGTCGTCGTAGACACAATTTAATGAGTATAGGATTATTTTGCAGAATGTCTTGCACTCAACCACATACTACACAGGTAATCGTCTATTTATTTTCCGCATTTTTATCTTATGCAGATTTTTATTCTGACTTTACTTTGTTTGGCGTATTTCTTTAATATAATTTTACGAATGCGTATTCATTAAAGACTCCCGTATCACATACACGCGAAAGGCTTTAGAAATAATTATTTTTCTATCATATTATTTGGCGAATCTCGATCTCACTCATTTGAAAATTATGCATACAATAGACAGTGGTATAATTAACAAAAATTTTCTTTCCATATATGTTATGACTGAAGGTTGAAAAATGTAACTTTCATCAAAATGGACAGCGAATATCTGCACGGTCAATGAATTATTCGGGAATACATACTGTGATAACATAAGTTTATGTAGAGAATACGAGACCATTTATAAACGAAGATAATCGGAAAAGTCATGTAAGTAGTGAGATTCTTCGAGGATTAAATTGAAAAGTCTACACTGAATCTATATAAGGGGGATAAGAAAGCAATTTCGATGAAATATACTCATTAATTACTGATGAAGTACGTATTATACCGGACCAAGTCTACCTATGCCTGAGTAAAAGTAAGTACAACTGAAATTTACATCATCCTAAAATATTACTATCAGAATATTAATGTAAATTAATAGTTTTAACGATATTATTTAGAAATAATATAACTGCAAACAATACGAATCATTAGCATCAAAATCGCTATAGTTTAGTATAGTAGTATTTCACTTCATTCTCACTTAACCCAATGCATTCATCGTATACTAAATTATGTCTAAAAATTTCCTTTGCAATGGCCGTTTCCGATTCCTACTTTATGGCGTTATTATTAATAACAATATTCATAACTTCTCTGATGAAAGAAGGAAGATCCCAATTACCACCATTTCAATAACTAATACTATTAACAAAGACACTCAACCATTCTATAGCCAGAAAAATCTTGCTAGCCGGAATTCGTACCTTGGTGTTGGAGTCCTAGCACAGTGACCACTTTCTCACCGCACCCGGTGTGTGAGGTATTTTGCGCTTAGTTTCTCTTAAGATCGACAGATAAGCTCCTGCGTCCTGTCTCGCGTGCCACCTCATAGTGTGGCTTCTTTATATGATGTTCCTTTTAGGTGGGGAAGCTTTAAGTAACGTATGCCTCAATTTCATACTACATACATTGTAATACATTGTAACCGAAAAGCACATACGGGCAGCCAAACCCGTTGCTGCCCGCCTTTCTTGAAGGACCATATTATAATTGAATATCAAGAAAGTGTAACTTTCATTTAAATGAACTACAAATATCTACACAGGTAATAAAATTATATCCTTGAACGATGTTAGGATTATACGCATATGTTGGATTGCCTTTCGTGTGTGAAAATTGTGCTTTTTATTGTATGCCTATTATGTATCGTCTTTTCTATTTTAATAACATATATTTATTCTGTCATCTTATCCATACAGAATTTAAAATTAAGTTAAATTTTCGTTTTTTTTTATTAATACGTAGTACCTTACGTAATGATATGGGATACTGCTGGGGAAACGATAAATGTCCATGAAGAACCAAATGTTTTCATTCACATAAGCATGAAAAATGTACGTACAGTGGAGAGTATTTAACTAAATTATACCTCAAAGAGGAATTTTTATTTTTCCTGCACCCAATTTCGCCATGTCGGCAACATCTTAAATTAAATACAAATTAATACTGTTTTTATTTGCACCCTTCCCAAGATCAAAGCTTTGGCTACGACCATTATTTACGTGGAATACAAATTTGTTTGAAGTTCGAATAACATACGCCATGATGAAAGTATGAAGTTTTTGAAATATGTTTCAATATTCTTTTGTTTGTAATATTAATATACATCAAGAACATTTAACTTTCATCAAAATAAACAACAAAAATCTACTCATTAAATACGCTGATTTCCTTGAACGACCTTTGGATTACGTTTTTCTACGTATTAGCTGGATGGTTCTTCGTAAGTAAAACAATTTCTGCGATTAAAAATGTATGCTTACTATGTTTACTCTTTTCTATTGTATTCACCTCAAATTATTTTTTCATATTCTGCAAACGGGCTTTAGAATTAAGTTCTTTTTCTACGTTTTTCAAAATTATTTACATAGATACGTTACCTGTAGCATATTTGTTTGTTTATGTAATTAGAAACAGAGCTCATTGTCGTGGTAGACGCCATTTAATGAACATAGGATTCAATTTCATTATGTCTTGCACTGAACCGAATACTTCACAGTTAATCGTCTATTTATTTTCCGCATTTTTATCTTATGCAGATTTTTATTCTAACTTTGCTTTGATTGGCGTATTTCCTTAATTTTATTTTACGAGTGCATATTCATAAAGGACTCAACTCCAAATCTCCCGTATCAAATAAGCGTAGAAGGCCTTCGAAATCCAAAGGGGGATGTCCTAAAACCTTGAACGACCTTAGGATTATGTTGTTCTACGTGTTTGCTGGATAATTTTTGTAAGTAAAAACAATTTCTGCATTTATAATTGTATGCAAATTATTTTCCCAACATCTCCATACGGGCTTTAAATGAAACTTCTTTTTCTACATTCTACAAAATTATTCAACTACGTAGCCTTATTTCTATTTGTTTATTTAATTATAAACGGAGCTCATTGTGCCGCTGTAGACGCCATTTAATGAACATACGATTCAATTGAAGTATGCCTTGCACTGGAACGAGTACTACATGTAACGAATCCTCTATCGATTTCTCGCATGTTTATCTTACGAAGATTTTTATTTTTACTTAACTTTGTTTGGCGCATTTCCTTAATTTAATTTTATATATGCGTATTCTTTAAGGCCTCAACTACAAAACACCCGTCTGATTTAAACGTGAAAGGCTTTCGAAATAATTATTATATTATTTGATGAATCTCGATCCCACATTTGAAAATTATGTATACAATAGACAGTGGTACAATTAAAAAGACACGTAAATATAACATATATTGACCGATAACTCAGGGTAGTATCCCTTAATGATTTTCTTTGCTTGCAGTTTGCAAGCACCCATTTACTAGTTACTATATATAAAGCTGCAATCCTGACTCATTGATACAAACTGTTTGGCTATTTCTAATCTAGCTAGAAGGCTGAAATTTTCAGGAGAGATTTATAATTCACACTCAGCCTGGGGAAAAATCGAAAATTCGCAGATTTTGACCTAGAATTGAGCCCAGGGACGATTATATTTTTCAATGTATTTAAACGGGAATAACGAAAAATGGCCATGCAGAGCAAATTTCTTTCGTTAATTAAAATGTGGGAAAGTAATTGTAAAGCAGTTTGACTTGGTCTATACGACGTCTAAAAGATCAAAGTTTACTTTTCTTGCGACCGATTTTAACATTCTGGCAGGAAATTTGTAAAATTTTAGTTTGAACGCCAATTTATTGCGTTATTTTTCTCTCATTTCGAAAATTAAATCTATGGCAACGACCATTGTTTAAATCGAAAACAAATTTGTTTACAATACTAATTTCATATAACATGATAAAGGTTTGATGCATTTTTAATCATTTTAAATGTTTCTTTCGATATATGTTCATACTAAATGCTGAAAATTGTAAATTTCATCAAAATAGACAGCGAATATCTGCAGGCGAAATGAATCAATCGTGAGTACATACTGTGATAACATAAGTTTATGTAGAAAATATGGGACCATTTATCAACGAAGATAATCGGAAAAGTCATGTAAGTAGTGAGATCATTCGAGGATTAAATTGAAAAGTCTACACTGAATCTATATAAGAGCGATAGGAAAGCAATTTGGATGAAAAATACTCATTAATTACTGATGAAGGACGTATTATACCGGATCAAGTCTACCTATGCCTGAGTAAAAGTAAGTACAACTAAAATTTACATGATCGTAAAATATTACTATCAGAATATTAATGCAAATTAATAGTTTTAACGGCAATCTTTAGAAATAATAGAAATAATAAGTTCTTTTTCTCCGTTTCTTTAATTAATACGTAGTATATTAGGTAATTTAACTTTCATCGAAATGAAAAACAAAAATCTGCGCATGAAATAAACTGATTTTCTTGAACGACCTTCTGATTACGTTGTTCTACGCTGGATAATTCTTTGTTAGTATAAACAATTTTTGCATGTATCATTGTATGAATATAATAATAAAGAAATATTGGCTTCAACTACCTCAAACGACGTCCTACTTTTCCCATATATTCTTAATGAGAGAAATTTTAAAGTGCTCTGGCATCGAACCCAGGAACAACATGGTCATATCTAATTTTTTTTTCAAACCGAGTCTTAATATACTTCTTCCATCGAAGCAAGAACTCCCTATTATTTCTATAAGTGCATGAAGAAATAATTAAAAACCATCCCAATGTGTTTTATATGGCAAATGTATTTACCACCCGGCATCGAACCCGGGTCTTTCTGGTGAATCTTCCTATGCAGTACAACAGAAGATCACCACCTCTAACTATGTGTAAAAATTTAGGCAGAAATATTGGCTTCAACTGCCTCAAACGACGTCCTACTTTTCCCATATATTCCTTATGAGAGAAATTTTATTGTGCCCCGGCATCGAACTCAGGAGCAGTATGGTCTTATCTAAATTTTTTTCTTAAAGTAATTTTTAATATACATCTTTTACCCGAGCACGAACTTCCTATCATTTCGATAAATACATCTAAATAATTAAGGAATATCTACCTCAATGTATTTTAAACGGCCAATTTTTGCATCGTCCTAGCATCGAACCCAGGACATTTTTCGTTAAAGTCATTTATGTTTTTGATAGATAATGACCATATATATAGGCTCCTTGAGTTTTGATTTTCTACCTATCCGGGAAGTATTTTTTAAAAATTCCCTAAAATCAAAGCAATGCATTTAAACGGAAAAAATCGGGATTTTGGGGCCCTCTGAAATCAAACTCATGACACTGAGGTTCAAAATCACAATTTTTCTGGCGGTTGTACGTTATGGCCAATACGTGGTAAAAATTTCAAGTCAATGACGCTATTAGTTTAGCCTGTGAATTAGTATCCTATCTGGGTATACATATTGTTACGAAAACCGTGAGTTCGGGGATAAGTGAGACTCGTTTTAAAAGAAACAACAAACTTTATTTCCTAAACTCAATCGAGCAAAGCCAAATATCAAATTAAAACCGTCAAAACGATCCAATCTTTCATTCACTGTCCCTCACAACAATCAACACCGTCGCTAAAACAAACTCGTTACCAACACAAGTCCCCCACTCTCCAGCCTTGTAACACTGCCCCCCTCTATTAATGCTGTTCGTCCCGAATAGCGCTACCAGAGGTCCAACATGATGTTTCTCTCCCCCTGTAAGGGCTAAGCCGCTCGATGTGGACCACCTTTGGTTTCGTCTTAGGCGTTAACCGGATCCTGTACACGATGTCGTTGATCCGCTTCATGACTCTGTATGGGCCGTCCCAGGGTCTCTGAAGTTTTGGACTTCGTCCCTTTCTTCTCTGTGGTTGATACAACCACACCATATCACCTTCTTCATAGGGGCTAACTGTCGGTTTCCGGTCAAGTCTCATCTTCGTCCTGTCACTGCACATCTTCAGTTTATCCCTGACGAAATTGTGGATGACTCTTAGTCGGTCTACTAGTTGACCGACATATTCCGGAAGTTTAAGTTGTCGGTCCTCTTCTTCAGTTGTTGGAACGCTAAAAATCAAGTCAACAGGGAGTCTCATTTCTTTTCCGGTCAGTAACATGGTAGGAGTGTAACCAGTAGCCTCATGTTGAGAACTTCTATACACCAACAAGAAAAGTGGTATCAAACTGTCCCAGTTTCGTTGGTTCCGGTCTACAAACATTGACAGGTACTGGTTCACGGTGCGGTTGTGTCTTTCCACCATGCCATCTGACTGAGGATGTAAAGGCGTAGTCCTGGTCTTCTTGACTCCCAATTTATCCATCAAGTGCTTCCATAACTCCGATTCAAAGTTTCGTCCTTGATCGGTGTGAACTTCCAAGGGCACTCCGTGGCGGCATATTACATGCTCCAACAGAGCTTCGCCTACAGTAGCTGCGTCTTGACTAGGGAGTGGAACGATCTCCGGCCATTTCGAGAAGTAGTCCATTGCCACCATTAGATATCTATTGCCAGAATTCGTCATTGGAAATGGACCCGAAATATCCACCGCTACACGTTCCCACGGTGCTCCCGAGATGTATTGCATCATTTTTCCACGCGATCTAGTTCTTGGACCCTTTTTCGATGCGCACAAATCGCATCGTTTGCACCACTGTTCTACATCTTCACGGTAATTTGCCCAATAGAACCGGTCTCTTACTCGTGCGAGCGTCCTGTTGACACCAAAATGACCTCCGGTTCGACTGTCGTGAAGCTCCGTTAGCACAGTGTCCACTAAATCCCGAGGGACGATGGTCTGATTGGTGACAGTTTTTCCATCCGCGCTTTCCCACTTCCGGATTATCACGTCTTCACACATACTTAAGGAGTCCCACTGCAACCAGTATGCTTTCACAACTGGTCCATATCTCGAAATCTCTTGCCAGCTTGGTCGATGTCTGCTGTCCAACCATCGTCTGACAATTTCCAAATCTGGGTCATCTCGTTGTTTCTGAATCACGGTGTTCTTGGTAATTTCTGAGTCAACCTCCGTAAAAGCTCTGACCGTTATTCTGTTGAGCACTTCCCTATTCGCAGCGTCTTCTTTAGCTTCTTGCCGGGTACGAAATTTGCATGACTTTTCTGCGCAGGGTCTTCTCGACAGGGCATCGGCGTTGTTGTGGCTTTTACCTCTGCGGTACTGGATATCGAATTCATACATTTGTAACCTTTCCAGCCAACGAGCTAATTGACCCTCCGGGTTCTTGAAGTTTAGCAACCACTGTAGGGCAGAATGGTCCGTCCGAATCAGGAACTTCCTTCCATACAGGAAAGTGTGGAAATGATCAACCGCTTTCACAATGGCAAGAAGCTCCTTCCTCGTTGTGCAGTAGTTCTTTTCTGCCTTTCCAAGAGTCTTGCTGAAATAGGCGATGACAGTCTCTTCTTTGTTTTGCATTTGCGAAAGAACGGCGCCAACGCCATGATGAGACGCATCAGTGTCCAACACAAAAGGGCTGTTATCCACTGGGTAAGCCAAAATCGGTGCTGTAATCAATCGTTGCTTTAATTCCTGGAATGCTTCACCACATTCGGCAGTCCAAATGAATGGTCTATTCTTTTCTGTTAAACCATGCAAAGGCTTGGTAATTTGTCCAAAATCCTTCACAAATCGTCGATAGTAGCTGCATAATCCCAAGAAACTCCTGACTTCGTGTTTGTTCTTTGGTTGTCGCCACTCCTTTACATCCTGGATTTTGGTTGGATCCGTCTCAACGCCAGCAGATGACACCACATGTCCCAGGAAACTGATCCTCTCTTGAAACAGCGTACACTTCTTCGGATTTAGCTGGAGGTGAGCGTTTCTAAGCCTCCCAAACACCGTCTTCAAATTCACAAGATGATCGTCAAAATCCTTTCCGATAATAAGGATATCGTCCAGATACACCAGGCACGATTCCCATGTAAGGCCTCTTAGAACTAACTCCATCAGTCGTTCGAACGTAGCTGGGGCATTGCATAAACCAAAGGGCATCACGTTGAATTGATATAGCCCCTTTCCTGTAGAGAATGCTGTCTTCTCTTTATCATCTTTGTGCATTTCCACCTGCCAATAGCCGCTCTTCAGATCAAGCGTTGTAAACCATTTAGCTTTGGATAACGTGTTGAGAATGTCATCAATTCGAGGTAGTGGAAAACTGTCTTTCTTGGTGACGTCGTTCAGTCTCCTGTAGTCCACGCAGAATCGCATAGATCCGTCCTTCTTTGTGACCAACACCACCGGAGATGACCATGGACTGTTGGATTCTTCGATCACACCATCCTCCAACATGCTTTGTATAGACTCGTTCAATTCGTGCTGTTTCGCGAACGGAACTCTCCGAGGTGGTTGACGAATAGGTTGCGCAGTGCCGATGTTAATTCGATGTTGTACTAGATTCGTCCGGCCCGTGATTTTGTTTGTGGCAAAGAGATCGGCTTCATCTGCAATAAACTTTATGGCTTCGTCTAATTCCTTCGAAGGAAGATGATTCCATGTCTTCTTAAAGTTATCCACAATCATTTCGATGTCTCCCGGTTTGTTGTTCCTCCTTTCCGGCTCGATGTCGCAGCGTGCCACTCGTTCAATAGCTTCGCAAACTCCCAATTCCTCGCCGCTTTTCAACGTTACCCTGTTGTCCGATAAGTTTGCTACTTTTACGGTCACAATTTTATTCAGTCTGACCAAACTCCTTGCAATTAGTAGTCCGTTCCTAGTCTCCGTTGGTTCAATAATCGCCACTCCTTCTTCCGGGGCATTTTTCTCTAATCGTGCTTGAACTACAGCTTCCGAATTCGGGGGAATTCTCACGTCTTCGTTTATGAGAACTTTGGTCCTTTTCATTGACGATATAGACGACGAAAACAATAGCTCTTCATTCCCGATTCGAAGTAGCTTGTTCTGAAAATCCACCACAAAGTTGAAGTCTGACATGATGTCCACGCCCAATATAAATTCGTCCGTGATGTCGGCGACGAGCACCTTCGATTCGATTTCTACACTTCCCAAAATGATCTTGACTGAGGTTTCCCCACGTATGGCGATTTTCTCTCCGCTGACTGTCTCCAGCATGGCTTTGTTTGATAAACGGGTCACCGATCGGTGAAAAGTCATGTCTGGCCTCATCACTGATCTGGTCGCTCCGGTATCCACGGTAAAATCGCAAGGCCGCCCATTTAAAATGCCTGGCAAAACAAGGCTTCCATTGTTCTTTTTGAAGGCTGAGATCTTAATTCCAGGGGCTTGAATTCCGTTTGCCAGCGTTCGCCCCCTTATACTGACAACTCGGCGTTTCCCGAACCGGTCTCGCGTGCGGGACTGGGGCTACGGCTTCGGTTATTCCTCTCAGTGGAACACGAGCGTCGGTGGCAATTTCTACTAATGTGCCCACTTTTTCCGCAAGAGTAACACTTAATCTCTCTATTAAGAGGTCTCGGCAAACTTGGAAGATTTTTCAAACTCTCCACAATTTCCCGCAATGTCTTTCGTATGTCAAAATCTTCATCCTGGTCCGACGACGGAACCGAAAATTTTACCTCTCGCACTCGGTCTCGTTTAGAGTGATATCCGGCTGCTTCGTATTCCAATGCTCGTACAATTGCATCGGCCAGATCCCTCGTCCTCGTGGTCTTTAAAAACAGGCGTGCTTCTGGATTCCGGAGTCCGTCTTGGAAGGTCGTAACGGCCAATTCCTGGACGATGTCTTCAGGTGCATGCGGATACGCTAATCTCGTCATTCTTTCCACCTCGGCTCCAAATTCCTGCAGCGTTTCTGTCGGCAACTGAGTCCTACATTTCAGCTGGGTCTTGTACACTTGCACGAGATGGCTCTGCCCAAAACGAAGCTCCAAGGCAGCCACAACTGACGAGTAATTGTTTTGGTTTACTTTGGAAATGTTTTGCAGAACATCCAAAGCCTTTCCTCGTAATGCCATTATCAAATTTGTGACTTTTTCTTGTTCGGTCCAGTCGTTATTCGAAGCAGCTATCTCAAACTGTCGCTTATACAAATCCCAAGATTTTTCTCCGTCGAAAGTTGGCGGTTTGACGGTATTTGTAGAATTCGAAACTGTAGAGGTTCCATAACGAATTTTCGTACCTGCTTCGATACGTTCTTCCAATCCGTCTATGCGTTGCGCCAATTCTTTTGCCTCCTGTTGTGTGGTTTTAGCCTGTTCTTCCACACACTCTATTTTCTGCATCAAAGTACCTTGAGAGACTGTCATCATTTGTACGAGCTGCTGAAAACGTTCTTTCTCCTCTTCCTTTTCACGTAACCGATCCTGTTTTTCTTGTTGCTTTTCTTGTGCTCGGCGTTCCTTCTCCTCTTCGTTTTCACGTAACCTCTCCTGTTTTTCTTGTTGTTTTTCTTGTGCTCGGCGTTCCTCGTCTTGTCTGAGTTTTTCCATCAGCATCTCAAACATCTCCTTCGCCTCGGCCATATCGTAATCAGTCGATCGAGTTTTCACCATAAATCACAGTTTCGTAATTTTTTTCTCACTTATCCCACTTCTGACACCAAAATTGTTACGAAAACCGTGAGTTCGGGGATAAGTGAGACTCGTTTTAAAAGAAACAACAAACTTTATTTCCTAAACTCAATCGAGCAAAGCCAAATATCAAATTAAAACCGTCAAAACGATCCAATCTTTCATTCACTGTCCCTCACAACAATCAACACCGTCGCTAAAACAAACTCGTTACCAACACAAGTCCCCCACTCTCCAGCCTTGTTACAATATACACGATTCATTCATGTATACATATATACGTATACATGAATGAATCCGGAGAAGCATCTATATATAATAGATATTACCATATACATAATATATTATAAATAATAAAATTTACGTATAGGAAGTTACAAATAATAAACATAAACAGCATTTGCGAAGTGAATAATTATTAAAAGCTTTTATGGAAAACAATAGAATCAGAGTGCCAAATAAATTTTAACATATATGATATAAAATATAAGAAATACATATGAGTGATACAGTAACACATTTTATGTATTATTTACAGTGAGTGAATAATAATGTTTTTTAAATTATGTTTATTATTCAATGGGGCTTAAATGTTTAATTGTATGTTTAAATTGTATGTATTGTTTGGCAAGATTTGCAGAAGAGGCGAGTAATAATTTTTCCCTCATCTTTCCCTCGTGACCAAGGTACCCGGGATTGGACAGACTCTCTTCATCGAAGCAATGTGCTATTTTTTTGAATGTGATTGGCCGAACGTACGTCAATCAGCTTTGACACAATTACAACATTCAATATTTCTACATCGACTTTATATTTCATTACTCTTTTTAAGTGGAATTTTTGCGCAGTTATTTCCACCCATTTATTTCATTACTCGATTTTATAGCATCAAATTTGCAAATTTTTCGATATAAACAAAATCAGCTGCTGCGATTAGTACGGAGGTGGATCATTTAATTGATTTTACTATGGAAATTCTTAAAATTTTTATTTTAAAATAATGTTTACGTTTAATTTATCTCTTCAGATAATTCGTCCATCAATTAACTTTTATTCTCTTCCCCTATTTCCAGCTCACAGCAACGTAGAGTAAAATTCATTCCCATGCCCGCTTTCACTAGAAATGGAACCGAACCTTGCATTTCATATTACCCTGAATTCAATCCCATCGCAATTTTGTCTCTCGCGGAATTTTCAGGAAGTCAACCCGGCGAGAGATGGGAGCGACCAGTTCAGTATTTTGTAAGAGTCAGTGGGTATGTTCTGTCGCTGCTTTAGCGGCTGATTAGTGCCGTTAATATTTCTGTAGGCTCTGCGTGATTGGCGGGTTAGAAGGAAAACGTCGGTGGGGATAAATGCTTTGGAACGTAAGTCGAGCTATTGGAAAGGCGTAATGGTTGCGGAATTAGTGGATACCGAATTCTAGCAGAGACTGCACCTCACTCTTTCGAAAAGTTCTCTAAGATATTCCTTAAAAACGCTCATGCCAGAACCTGTTATGTTTCAGAGCAAATCCTCAGAAGTGTTCCTCCTCTGTAGATCGCCAAAGAAATAGATATTAGTATACGATATAGTTATATACGATACGATATATAGGAATCATATTATTATATTTTGTACCGAGAGTTCTTGGATTAGGAAGGGATTAACAAGAGATGAAGACTCTCCTTTCTAAATCCTGTTTTGGATGTAGTACATCCGTTCTCTTTCGTAAATCTTAATTGAGAGACGGTTTCCTAAATTTTAAGCTAGATCTACCGAGGAGAAGGGCATAATTCCCATAATTCTATTTTATATTTCGAGTTTGTCTTTGTTCATCCAAGCATCTTAAATAGATACATAAATATATAATAGATCAGATAGATAAACCACTTTGGAATTAGAGATTATCCTCATTCACTTATCCAAAACTTTTAATTCAAAGTCTTCTAATTTCACATCACCCTGGTTCAATTCCCATCCATATATACAATCTTTATATACACGGAATAATCAAAAAGTATGATGAATAGATAGACATCAATAGCCTCACTCACAGCTCCACGTACGACTTAATAACAACCCAACTCTCTTACATATCCCGCACTAGCATCTCATAAACTTCAACTCTTTCATGCTTTAGTTCTTACAATCCGTGCTTAAAACCAACACTTAAGCCCAAAATCTATGTCTTTATGCGCTAGTTAAACCCATCTGGAGTATGCATGCGTCTAATTAAGGCTTGGGACGACAAATCGATTTCAATAACCGAAATGCTACTTGAATTACGATGAGGATCGTTAGAAGGAAGGATATTAAAATACAAGCTAAACTTTTTCAAATAATTTTGATAAAATACGTTCACGAAAAACGTAGGATTTACTACGTGTTCAGACTATTATACAGTTCGATCGGATACTGCATAAACAAATAGAGAAGTAGATGGTAGAAGTAAATACTTCAAATATTTATGTATTTCCGTGGATGACAGTAACAAATTAGGATATATAGTAATGGTTCATACATACGCCCGTGCCACACGCCGAAACGCTGTTTGCAGCTTAGACATGTTGGTGAACACGTATGGATTAACCCTTAGCGGCCACACCTCAGCCCGACCACATCGCGGCCACACGAGCCACGCCGAAAAATCCTAGTTGTACAAGACATGACTATTTTAGGACTTCTAACCGGGTGCTTCATGTTTGTTGAACGGTCCATCGACAATCCTAATGATTTTCATCGGTCAATTTATAGATGGCGCTCTAGGAACTGGTCATATATGTGAGAACTCTGAAAAAACGGCTTTTTTCAGACAAAAATTCATTACTCCGCTATTTTTCAATATTAAGGGCTAAACTTTAAGGGTTGTACTCACAAGATATATCACTACCATAAAAAATAACAATATCCGCCGATCTTGCAAAAAGTATATTTATTTTGCAAAATTACTCTCCGGAAAAGTGGAAAAAATCACACATCATAAAATTAGCCTTTTTGGGCATTTATTGGCTTCTAAATACATTTTTACTTATAGAAAAGTGAAAAATATTATTTTCATGGTAATTGAACAAAACAAATGTATTGACCAGCACACGTCATGCACAGAGGCAACCTGTTTGTTCCTCGCAAGCCGGCCTTCTTCAGGACGAACATCCAACCCGCGTTACTCCTAGTGGTCAACAATTTCTCACCAAATATCTAGTGCTTATAAGATGTAGGGAGAGTCCTTTAATAAATCTATATAAACAAGCGAAAAGCGGTGAGGATTGGGTGAACTGTTTTAAATGAATATTGTGAAGCTGGAAGTCGATTGAAGCTGAGACGTCCTCTCACTTTTAATCTTATTTTCCATGTGTTAGTGTTAATTATAAAGGTGAGCAGAGATAGAGAAAAAATCCTGGGCCAAAAACGGCAGTCAGTGAGATAAAATATATTAAATTGGCGAATGATACTTGTATGTGCCACTTGCTGGGGGTACAGAAACGCTGAGAAGAGGTTGATGGGCAACGAAGGTGCATGAGAATAAAGATAAGGAAAAACCAATTCGATTAACATTGGACGAGAAGGTAGTATAAATTAGATTATAGATATATCTATTATATATAGATGCTTCTCCGGATTCATTCATATATATAGATAGGTATATAGATAGATAGGATACAAATTCACAGCCTAAACCACAAGCGTGATTGACTTCCAATTTTTACTGCGTATTGGCCATAACAATTAACCGCCAGAAAAATTGTGATTTTGATCCTCAGTGTCATAGGTTCGATTCCAGAGGGCCCCAAAGTCCGGATTTTTCCCGTTTAAATGCATTGCTTAGATTTTCGGGAATTTTTAAAAAATACTTCCCGGATAGGTAGAGAATCGAAACTCTGGGAGCCTTTATATATGGTCGTGTTCTATCGAAAACATAAATGAGTTTTACAGAAAATAACCTGGGTTCGATTCTAGGACAAGGCAAAAATTGGCCGTTTAAAATGCATTGTGGCGATTTTTAAGATTTTTTTCGACCCTTTCCCGATGGCATGGAAACTTGAAATTCGGCGTGGGGTTAGATATTATGAATATATTTCATAATCAAATTTTTCAAGTTCACTGATGGTCCTCGGTTCGATCCCAGAGGGCCATTTACATTCTTCAATGCATTTCTTATGGAGATAACGGAAACAAATTTTAGGTACTTCCCGGCATGCTATCGACTTCAAACTTTGCAAGATACAAGAACAAGTCTTTACAAATCAAACTTCGCATTCACAGCTTACAATATGTCCTGGGTTCGACACCAGGTGTCTCTGCAATCAGAAGTTGATCCGATTTTTAGGAATTATTTTGAAACCTTTCCCAATAATATAAAAATTTGAAATTCGGCATATAGATAGAGATCATAAATAACTTTTAGAAACATATTTTAGATTTCCAAGATCGTCCTTGGTTCGAATCCAGAGAGCCATTTACATTCGTGAAAAGTAGAACGTCGTTTGAGGCAGTTGCAGTCAATATTTCGCCTTGAATTTTCACACATAATTAGAGATGTTGATCGTATGTTGTGCTGCATGGTAAGTTCACCAATAAGACCCGGGTTTGATGCCAGACGATTAAATTGAAGCGAATTCTGAGATTATTTTCAATCCTTTTTTTTTTCTTTTGAGGGCCGTCCGGATATGATGCCGACATGACATTAGTGTTGTCGATCTGCTTGCAGTATGCAAGCAACATTTCACTCGTAGATTATAGAAATATAGATTTTAAACTTAGATGTTTTAAAATATTATAAGAATGCATTGTAAGAAAGGGGTTTTGGATGTTTTGTTTAAGATAATGTTAAATATAGAATATATTGTTTTTAAAAGCACGACTTTATCCTGTTTGTGAATGTAATGCAATGTGTAGTAGTTATTAACGGACTTCTGGAAAAGTATGGGATTGCTTGACAGGGTGATGTAGGGTAGGGTTCTACCCCGTGACCGCTACGGTTGCCGGGAAGGCCTGTCATGAAACCCGAAAAAAAATAAACAGTAAAACGTTTAAGAATTATATTATAAATTCATAATTAAGTTTTCATGTAAATATAATATATGTATGAAATCATTCTGTGGGAATTGTATGTTTATCAAGTATTTATTTTATGTTAATTATGTTTATAACTAGTATATATGTATGTAGGTATAAAAAAACTGCCACTAGGCTAGCAGCCTATCTTTAGTTATGTGTAATAAATAAATAAAATTAGCGTTAAAGAGGATTGAAAGAAAAGAAGGAAGAGGAAAATAAACAGAAATGCGACAAAAAATTAAGGAAAGCTTAAGAATGACGAAGACCGCATTACGTCCAATAAAAATATTGCAAAACCAAGATGGACGTGGGAATGTTGATGGAATTCTACGTATCGGGTCTTTTTGTGTATGGAGTCCGTTTTTGAATCGGAAAAGCGGACAGTCCTTCAGAACGATGAAATCATTCGATCTTAAATTGAATTGAATTGATTTTATTAACGGGCATAAAATTGCCCATTTTCATTTAAACATGATTATACATCAAGATACATATATTTTGTCTAATACAAGATATATAAATTAAAATAATATGAACATTACAACATATCTATATATGAAGAAATTAATAGATTTTATACAAAACATGAGGGAATCAGAATATTGCAAACAAATATTAAAATCATTTTAATACAAAACATAACTGAAAAAAGCGAAAGTTTAAACACAGAAAACAGGAATAAACTTGCATCTTACATGAACAAAAGAAATAAGGAATTAAATAGTAGCATAATATTACAAATTTTATCATGCAGACTTTATTTGTATAATATTTGTATAAAATATATCTACAGACTGAGCACCAAAGAAGTCATTGCCTAATTGTTGAATTCTTGTAATAGGTGAGTTACATAAGAAGTTCCTTGTATATTTTTCTACAACAAAAGTATCACATGATCTCGTCATATGTTTAGGGACTCTTAGTTGAATGAGTGATACCAAATTGAAATTAAAGTGTTCCAGAAGGGAGGAAATATTTAAATATAACTCGATGGATGTGTTAACGGAAATGTATTTAGAAGTACGGCTCCGCTGCTCAGCGTTTTGAAAAAATACGAACCCCGAAGCGGATATTTTGGAAGCAGTTTCCGTCATTCGTGATTTCCATTTTTCTCTGATTTTAAGGAAAACTCCATTCAGCATTCATGCGCCAAGAGTCGCTTGGAGGAAAATGTTGAAGACGGAAATAATTCTAACAAAATCCGTATTGACGAATCTTTTACTAAACCACAGAACAAGTACAGAAACGACCACGGTTTCACATTATTCATGGAAATAATTATCCGGAAGTAAAAGGAAAAATTCATAAAATAGTTTAAAATAATCTGGGAGACGGAAGGACAAATTGTATCCCAGGAGGAGCAAAAATTGAGCGGCAAATTAATTTAAAATCCTACGAATTCCGTGGGATGAGCGCAGTAGAAATTTACAGAAATATCACTAATTCTGAAATGATTGGACAATTCTTTCCATTTCATTCGTTTCAATATTCATAAACCTAATAATTCCCTCGTCCTCTTTTTGTTGTTTTGTATCTGTAGACGTTACATTAACGAACGAGGTAGAATTCGTGCGATACGGCTGATGCCTTACTTGAACGTGAGGAGTTCAGAAACTAGGGAGATCCAGCAATAATTCTGCAATATTTCAAAATATTTAACACGATGCTTCAAAACGCTTATAATGACAGGAGCTGAAACTCTTCCAAAAGAAGTAACAGAAGTGTGTAACGCGAATTCGACTTTCAGGGTTTGTTCTGCTCTAAAATAATACACACTCATTCGAAAATCATTTTGATAGTGCAGCAAATGACCTACGGTAATTTTTCTAAAGAAGAGAGGGAAGTGATCTTCCCGTTTTGATAAAAATCAAAATAGAACAGGAAGCAACAAAATAATTCCCATTGATGAGCTATTCCCATTTCCTATCGGTGTGATTTTTCTCAACGGTGTGGCATTTATATGATGAAAAATCTGATGTGGCCAACACATGACTTTCTCCGTATTTATTGAAAACATAAGCCGATGCCGGTAATATATAAATAACTCCAAAACAATGAGTGTTACAGGAAAATGTTTCATACAAGCTTTGTAGTAAAATACATTATCTACAATTTTGGTACATAATTGTATAAACCTAAATTGCATTCTGACAGAGATAAGTATGAAAAAATTCAATTTCTGGGTAAACAACAACTTCCGGTTAAAACATTATTGAAGAATAACTTCAAACTTGAATTAATAACTAAACAATCAGTGTTACGAAAAAATGTTTAATACAAAAGTTGTAGTAAAGTACATTATCTAAAACTTTTGTGTGTAAATGTATATACCTATATTGCATTCTTACAGAGATATTTAAGAAACAAACGTTTGTTCCGGATAAACCGTAACTTCCGTTTAAGCGATATTCTCCAAAAACTTATCAACTCTTGGCATTGTTAGGAAAATTCTAAATATGAATTTTTAAAATGATCGAATAATTACTTTTTAAGATAGAGCGCCCACAAACTTTTTAACCACAGACAGACAGACACACAGACAGACATGTTCGGGAAAATAGCTAAAACATGCTCTATGGGCCCCAAAACATCTATTTCCTTCGAAATCTGGAGGTCGAATTTTTTTTTGCGAATACAATACTTTCTCTATACTACGTATAGGGAGAAAGTAAAAATTATTACTATTATGTATATTACTCAAAAATAATCTGATTCTGCTATAATTGTGATAGATTTTTATCATAAAAGCTGTTTTAAAATAGGAAATGCCTTGATAAACTCTACCGCTCGCATCTTTCATTTAGTCAGTGGTCTCTAGCAATCAGCTCAGCGTCCTGCAGAAATGAGAAAACGGTGAACTACTTCAGCCGACGCAACATCCTTGGACTTCGGAATAGCCAATTCGATCCCCGTATCTTAAGCAATTCCCTCTTCCACTACCTCCAAGCTCCGAAACATTCACCATTTTCCTTCTTACCCACAAATCATACAATGCCAACAGAAATGTTAACTGTATTGTAGGCCAGTGGAGCGGAGACGGAACTTGCCCACAGACTTCTGCAAACGATTACAAAGTAGGTCATTTCAAGTGGAGAGGGAAAAGAGTTGACGTATCGAATAGATATGCAAAGCAGTACTTCCGATGTTCCGCAGCGGTGTGCTGTTAAGTGTGTGGGGAATTTTGCCATACTATCGGAGATTAACACATCAAGTACTTTCCTAATTTTATATTATAGGAGCGCTTTTTCATGACATATAATTTCATTGTATAAACTGCGTTACGAAGACATAAGACGGGTATTTGGTTTATTTCCTTTTACTTAATTTAAATGTAGACAAAACTAAGAAACTTGTGGTTACTTGTCCAAAACGTTGGAACCCCATAGAAGACAGTTTCAGCCGAATCGTGATGCTTGTTTTTAATAAAAATCTGGATAATAGCGGTTCTATAATCTCATATAGCTGCCGCATATTCCAGGTGTGGCCTTTCCATGGCGAAATAATATCGCTCTATCGCCTTTCCATCGCTTTTACCCACAATGCGTTTCACAAAGGCGAACTTTTTCATTGTTTACGGCTGATTTTTGGGTACCCTTGCTCCATTTTGCGTTATTTGTAAGGGTGATTCTGAGTTTCTCAACTTACTCTACTACTCTTATATGCATTACATTAATTTTATATCAGTAATTCTGAGGAAATTGTTTCCTCTCAAAAATAATAATACTGAGCTCATTTCGAATAATATTACAAACCCGGATATTAGTACTTTTTGAATATCCTGGAAGCGATGATTATAACTTTAATTTTATTATATTATAATTGTAACATAATCACATCTATTATATATATATATAATATAATTATAACTTTATATTATTATGACTATAAAATTATGACGATTAATCGTTAGAAACCGGTCGTGTAACTGTTTTGTTTAAAATAAAATTTGTGGTAAAAGTTCAAATCACTCTTAGTTTCTTTCGATTATAACTTTCAATAGTTAACTTTCAATTCAAAATAAAATTTCATAAGATGGGCAAGTAAAATTAAAAACGCATTTAATTATTGTATATTCCATTAAAAAAACTTTATTAAATGTTATAAAATAAACCACTACATGACATTTCTTCAAATTAAACAATTGGCAAACACTTTCATTAAGAGAGATGAAAATCGAACTTGAGTTACGTAGTATGAAGAACCTTTGGAGAGAAGAAAGTCAATAATTTCAAAAAGGGTGTTTTACTATACTCTATGAGGCATATTTTACATATAAACGCACATTCTAAACTCGTTGGATATTTCCAGCAAACAATGTAATATATGGCTTGCAAATTTTAAAAAAAATCCATAAATAAGATTTAGGATGAACAAAATTACATTACAAAAACCGTTTACAGAGATTCAAAAGTCCTAATACCGGATTTTGGTTTATAAAACGAGAGACGAGACATCAGGTTCATCTCTCTCATTTACAGATTTTATTTACGTATTTATTTTATTTATGAATTCTAAGAGGTTTTGTTTGATTATTTCTGCATTAAAAACACATTTAGTTTTCAAAAAGGTTAAAAAGAATTTTCTACGGTTAAAGGCAGAAAAATTTATGATGAAGTGTCATAGCTAGAGGATTTTACCAAAACCATCTTGCTTCCATTATAAAAAATGAACAAAGCCACTGAATATAGGTATTATCGTAGAATTAATCTAATTCCTCATGAGGCTAAAGTACTTCTAAGGATCCTGAAAAGACGGATTAAGAGGAAAATAAAGGGTAAGACGGAGAAGACTAATTCGGTTTTCAGAGAGGGAAAGGATCGAGGGACGTAATTGGTGTTACGAGAGTACTTGCTGAACGAAGCCTGGATTTTAAGAGGGGGTATGTGTATGGTTTGTAGAATTTGAAAAGGCTTTCGATAGAGTCCAGTGGCCAAAACTGTTGGGAATATTACAGAAAAATGGGTTTGACAGGAAAAGTACGAGGAAATTGGTGCAGAATTTGTTCTTGGATAAAACAGCTAGAGTAAGGATAGCTGATTGGGAATCGAAATGGGCTGAGTTGGGAAAGGGGTTAAGACAATGGAGTACTTTGTCGCCAGCGATTTTAAATGTATGCGCAGACAAAATGGGGAATGGCTCTTGAGAAGAAATAGATAAGGGAGTAAAGGTTGGTGAGGAATTGGGAGGTCTGTAAGGTATGCAGACGATAAAGCTATAGAGTGTGATTCTGAAAATGGTTGATGAATTTTAGTAAATGCACTTAACGATGAAGCAAGAGAGAGGGATGAAAATTGTCGCAAGTAATACTTACATAAAAGTATGTATGGGTGTGAATCATGATACTTCAGAAAGAAGGATTCAAGCGTTTGATACTTATTCTCTCTGAGTTACGACCACGCGATTCGATAAATATCTTTGAGATGCACACTGTTTAATGAAAGACTATTCAATGGAAAACTGCTCCGCTTATATGACAATATTCACGAACCAAAATATATGAACCATCATTTTCTCTTCTCTCTACATATCTCTACTTATATTGATTATTATCTTATATCTCTTCTTACTCTCGATTATCTTATATCTTATATTTCGACTTATTATACTACCCATGGTTAATTTTAATCTTTTGACAATCGTAAGAAATAATTAATTGAACTTTATACCTCTAAGCGTAATAAATAATTTATTTTTCAGAATACCTATACCGTTTTCTCAGTCATAAATTGCATTTGCCTCACTTTTATAGAAAACTTGCTAAAACACAAGATTTCGATCTTGCAGTTGTCAGTTGCCATGAAGAATGTATTAGAAAAATTTCCTCCGAAGAAGATAGCCTATTCTATTCATATTCGTTTTCTGGTTTTTCGTCCTTTTTTGTTCTTATTACGTTACTTTCGACCATAAATGATTTTGATAGTCTCTCGCCTGTCTCAAATCGTAGCAAGTAGGCGATATCTCGTAAGGTAGCTGAAATGGCGTATCAAGCATAAATTAAATCGATTAATCGAAACATTAAATATTTTGATTCGTTCTCTCCATTTTAGAATATTTTAAAATTATTATATCATATAGTAATTAATGTCCCAAATAACCATTACTGCATCGGCAGCACTTTTATAGTCACATCTGCGGATAAAAATCGTATCATCATTGCTAATCGGAAACCTTACCAAAGCAAATCCGCAAAGTGGATAATGATGACTCTGAAATGACTCTTCCAAACCAACACTTCGGACCTGCGGTCGCGAACATTAATGAATCACATAAACACCGTTGGACGGAAAGTCGTTGCCGATTAAACGCACGGCAGAATTAATGAAATATGCTAATTGTATGCAGAATCCAACGAATCGTAAATTTTTCTCTCCTGAGATTGTTCCCCAGGCGATTTCATGCAATCAATATTGCTCGCTGCATATTTGGGTGAAGAATGAAGCAAAAACGAACATTTTTCACTTCAGCTGAATAACATTTCCAAAGTGAATTTGCAGTTACTTTAATATCAATGCTGGAAATTGTATTTATAATTGATAGTAAACAGGATTAAAACATTATTTGTACTTAGAATGTATAAATGTAATGTAGGGTTATTAAATTATAATCTTAAGTTATTAATGAAATGAATATGCAATGAAGTACGTCAAAGGCAGGCCTCTGAATGATTTATATTGTAGGTAAGCGCGAAAAGAGACAGAAAAAAGAATCAGGGCACTAATGATTTATTAAGTAACTTCACTAATTTGGAAAAGGTAAATAAGGCTTTTGCCAAGCTTAAACTTATAATTTAAATAATGTGATAGTAAATTCCTGTTGATAAAAAACATATTCTGAAGTACTCTGAAAAAATTTCTTAGGGTATTCATAAGGTACGATGTGCTATGTGAGTCTGTTTCCTGATGCTGTCTAAAGATGCTCGAAATTCAAAGAACAGATATCTAATTATAAAAAACTTTTCCCGCACCTTTTTGAGGAAAGTAAAACTCTTCTACTGACTAACGCTGTATACAGATGCCTCATAGACTCATACGTAAGGCACGGAAGATGTGAAGTAGCATAGATCCAGGAAGAAGCAAAACTAAAACAAAAAATCTGATGTGGCCAGCACATGACTTTCTCCATATATAAGTTGTAAATATTTATTTACAACAGTAATTTCGAACTTAATATTCCATCTAAATTTTGAAGATGACTGATTAATTTATATATTATTATCTTTTACGTCACAAAAATTATAAATATTTTTTTTCGGGACATGATCGATGAAAAACGATGAAATTAGCCTTATGCCCATAGAGCCCAGAGCGCCCACAAAGTACATAATCATCAACTTCCGGTTTATCAGTATTTCATGAATAACTCCTAAACAATCAGTGATACAAAAATATGTTTCATACAAAAGTTTTAGTAAATTACATTTTATAAAACGTTTATAAATAAGAGTATATACCTAAATATCATATTTATGGAGATATTTTGAAAACCGGAAATGAGCTTTGATGAATGAAGCTCAACTTCCGGTTAACCGATTTACTCCATAAACTAATCAACTCTAACGACACCAACCAAAGTAATATATATGAAATTTGGTGTTAATACAATGCATAGTTTTCATGTTAGAGCGCCCACAAAGTACATGACAGCTACTTCCGGTTTATCGATATTTCACGAATAACTCCTAATCAACCGGTGATACTAAAATATGTTAAATACAAAAGTTATAGTAAATAAAATTATCTAAAACTTTTATGAGTAATACAACACACGTATATATCATATTTATGGAGATATTTTGAAAACCGGAAATGAGCTTTGATGATTGAAGCTCGACTTCCGGTTAACCGATTTACTCCAAAAACTAATCAACTCTGACAGCACGCACCACAGTGTTATATATGAAGTTTGGTATTGATACGACCAATAGTTTTCACGTTAGAGCGCCTACTATCACACAAACACACACACACATATACAATTTTGCTTTATTCTGACGTTTCTGAAGTCGTTACTGCCTATAAATCACACACACACACACACAGACATCATTCCGAAAATAGTCAAAACACGTTCTAGGTACTCCAAAACATGTATTTCCGTTGAAATCTCGAAGTCGAATTCTTTCATGAAAACAATACTTTCTCTATACGTCGTATATGGAGAAAGTAAAAATGCGAAAGATTATTTTTAGTCATCAACGAAACAATTCCTCTGAGAAAAACCAGAGAGAAAAATTCGAGAGAATGTTATCGCGGAGATGAAACCGTATCGCGTTATTTCTCAATTCCGCTCCAAGTTATGCATATGTTTCCGGCTTAATTTCATTAAAATCTTCCATGATTTGAATATATGACAACTCACCGGGAAATTTCCTCTGGGCTTAACGTTGATTACAAAGGGTATTCTTATTTTTTCTAATAAACGTCTAACTCATAATATAATGCGTTCAGTGATCTGTTTATTTCACGAGATTATATTTTGTTTTGTATGTGCTCATCCGTGTTTCGCCAATAATTGTAAACTCATTCTGACTCTCTAAATCTCTCTACCGGACGTGGTGGCGGAGTGGGGCGTTAACGCTCCAACCTAACGGTCCCAGGTTCGAATCCCGGCTAATCGGGATGTGTGTATGTTGTGAGTGTGTGTGTGTTTGATATTAATAAAATAAAATGAAAAAAAGGAATAAAATTAAGAAAAGGGGTTAATTGGAGGAATAGCCTTCCTAGGACAAAATTCGCCCAAAAAATAAGACGGCATTATTATTATTATTGATATTAAATTGCTTGTTCGTAGCCTATTTTTGCACTATTATCTCATTATTTACTCATTAGATATGTCTTATTAAGGCAATATTTTATACATCGCTATTCACGAATTAAATCGAATTTAAATTGATGATAGGTAAAGAAAACGAGGAAACCTCAAAGTAGATTTCACTGAAAAAATAGTTATTTATTTACGCTGATTACCCATAGTCACATTCTGATTTAACCCGCTCTCCCCTGCATTTCTAGCCTTTCCTCGACCCTTCTCACCCTCGTGCTTCCTATCCCACCTAGCGTTCGCATTTACACTGCTTACATTTTCATAAGTGTTCCTGGAGATGAAGCTCAGAAACGCAGACTCGGGAATTACGGATAATTGGTGATATGGAAGCTATCGTGAGAGTTTTTTTTTCATTTAAACCTCCTATTAAAAAAATGGAACCAAGCAAATATTAGAGAAAATATAAACAAATTGAATATTTCCAATCTTAAGAAAGGCGCATGAAGGAGGCACTTCATCTTCAGGGAATTTTTTATTCAAACACAATTTTTCATTGACTGAATTCTTCTAGTATATTGAAATCCTTCTACCGACCACATGGTGAGAGATATTCGTGGATGAGAATCATACGAATAAAAAGTAACAAATAAAAGACGGAAAATCGAGATTTCCTAAATAGATGATTTTCTATGTGATTTTAAGGGTCAAAATGTGTTATTGTAAAAGAGAGAACAATAGGTTTTGGGAAAATGTTCAGTTTAAAAAGGTCCATTGAGGATGATCGGTAAAGCATACATTAGTTGTGGATTCCAGGTAATCATATATATATATATATATATATATATATATATATATATATATATATATATATATATATATATATATATATATATATATATATATATATATATATATATATATATATATATATATATATATATATTAGCACCAATATGTAGAGAGAAATGGAGAGATAAACATTTCTTTGGAAAGTGAGAAAAGCAAGACCTATAATAATTACTTATCGTCAAATTTCATATCTATGTTGAACATGACAAAAAAAATTCCTGATGTGGCCAACACATGACTTTCTCCATATTTATTAAAAACAGAAGCCTATGCCGGTAATATATAAATAACTCCAAAACAATGAGTGTTAAATAAAAATATTTCAACCAAAAGTTGTAGTAATGTACATTATCTATAAATTTTATATGTAATTGTATATACATGCATTGCATTCTGACAGAGATATGTATGAAAAACTTCCATTTCTGGATAAACAACAACTTCCGGTTAACTATTATTGAAGAATAACTCCTAAACAATCAGTGTTACGAAAAAATGTTTCAAACAAAAGTTGTAGTAAAGTACATTATCTATAACTTTTGTAAATAATTGTATATACCTACATTGTATTCTGACAGAGATATTTAAGAAACAAAATTTTGTTCCGGATAAACCGCAACTTCCGGTTAAGCGATATTCATCAAAAACTCTTGGCATTCTTAGGAAAATACTAAATATGAATTTTGGAAATGATCGAATAATTACTTTTCAAGATAGAGCGCCCACAAACTTTTTTACCACAGACGGACACACACGCACAGACGCATAGATAGACAGGCATGTTCGGGAAAATAGGGAAAAGGAACTCTATGGGCCCCAAAACATCTATTTCCGTTGAAATCTGGAGGTCGAATTTTTTTGCGAATACAATACTACTTACAATACAATACTTACAATACTTTTTTTGCGAATACAATACGTATAGGGAGAAATTGATAATCTAGAAACATGTTCCTAAAAACTGGTTCAGAGGTTACTTAGAAGAAGACTCTCATTTGGAAGCCTCTCTTGTATTATGTCGCTGTTTTTAGTAATATACGGTTTAACAGAAGCTGCTGTTTCCTGCTTTTGTTTTTTAGTGCCTTGATGAAACGTGTGTTTTCGTAGGGAGGGAGAAACGTTAATTAATGGAAACGTATAAAGAAAGAGGAAAGGAGGAGAGAGTGGAATTCTGATAACAGCCTAATCATAACAAAAACACGTTTTCATAACAAACAATCTCGTTAAACTGGAAGCAAAGGCTGAACCTACTGATATTATGAGAGGAAAGATGGGAAAACAGGTTAAGAAGATTAAGAAATGTTGGATATCAAGGATCAAAAATGGAGGTAAAAGGGAACAAAAAAGGTAGACAAAGGGAAAGGGGTCACAATCTCCAGCGATTTTATGACGAGTTAAAAAAGGCAAGAGATAGAGTAAAGGATATCAGTTAAAGGGAAAGTACCCAAGAAAGTTTGGATGGCTCATGATGAGGAGCATGTATTATGAAATATGATAAATACGACGGTTACAAAATAATGTTGCCTAAAAGAAAGGAAACTAAAAGAGATGGAATTTTGGTTTAAATATAAGCGATAGAATAGGAAATGAGGTTAATGGTAGATATCTGGGGGTTTCACCATTACTTTTTTCCAGGTAGAAATTCGGAGGGTCTTCATCATAATCCGGACCCTCAGCTCCTTTTCGCCCAGCTCCCACAGCAGGGGGGCCATAAAAAAACTGACCGCGTGGAATACGATTTAAAAAGTTATAGTAAATTCAAATGAGCAACAATTTACTATCTAAGTCGTCTCACTCGTCCAAAGAGATATGCAAGCGTCTTTTGATCGACATTCTACGATGAAAATTAAGATGTTTCGTGATTTTACTAGAAAAGACCCGTTGACACACGGAAACGTTGCTCTGTCAGATAAGCCGGTGTTTTAAATAGCTCAATGGCCCACTTGGTTTGGTTTGCTGTCTTATTATCAACTATCTCAAGTATCTGTTGAATCTCAACGGGGGTTGGGTTGGGTTGGGGTGTACGATTTCTAGATTTTTGCTGGTAATCCCCCATCCACCTAAGCAACCCAACCCAAATTCAAATGAACAACAATTTATTATCTTCGTCGTCTCCCACGTCCAAAGAGATATGCAAGCGTCTTATGATCGACGATCTATGATGAAAATTATGATTTTTCGTGTTTTTACTAGAAAAGACCCATTGACACACGGCAACGTTGCTCAGTCAGATAGGTGAAATTTTAAATAGCTCAATGGCCCACTTGGTTTGGTTTGCCATTCTATATACTATCTGAGGTATCTTTTGATTCTCAACGGGAGTTGGGTTGGGTTGGGGTGTAGGATTTCTAGATTTTTGCTGGTTTTCCCCCTCACCCACCAACCCAACCCAAATTCAAATGAGCAACAACTTGTTATCGTTGTCGTCTCACTCGTCCAAAGAGATATGCAACCGTCTTTTGATCGACGTTCTACGATGAAAAGTAAGATTTTTCGTGATTTTACTAGAAATGACCCATTGACACACGGCAACATTGCTCTGTCAGATAGGTGGGTGTTTTAAATAGCTCAATGGAACACTTGGTTTGGATTTCTGTCCTATATCAACTATCTGAGATATCTGTTGAATCTCAACGGGGGTTGGGTTGGGTTGGGGTGTATGTTTTCTAGATTTTTGCTGGTTATCCCCCCATGCACCAACCCAACCCCAATAAAATAAGCAGCAATTTATTATCTTCGTCTTCTCACTCATCCAAAGAGATTTGCAGGCGTCATTTTATCGACATTCAACGATGAAAATTAACATTTTTCATGATTTTACTACAAATGACCCGTTGACAAACGGCAACGTTGCTCAGTCAGATAGGCGGATGTTTTAAAATAGCTCAATGGCCAACTTTGTTTTGTTTGCTGTATTATTATCAACTATCTGAGGTATCTGTTGAATCTCAACTGAGGTAGTTGGGTTGGGGTGTAGGATTTCTAGATTTTTGCTGGTTATCATCCCCCCCTCGCAAAACCAACCCCAATTCAAATGAGCAACAATTTATTATCTTTTTCGTCTCACTCGTCCAAGGAGATATGGTAGCGTCTTTTGATCGACGTCCTACGAAGAAAATTAAGATTTTTCGTGATTTTACTAGGAATGACCAGTTGACACACGGCAACATTAATCAGTCAGATAGGCGGGTGTTTAAAATAGCTCAATGGACCACTTGGTTAGGTTTGCTCTCTTATGATGAACTATCTGAGGTATCTGTTGAATCTCTTTTGGGGTTGGGTTGGGTTGGGGTGTAGGATTTCTAGATTTTTGCTGGTTATCCCCCACCCCCCCCGACAACCCAACCCAAATTCAAATGAGCAACAATTTATTATCTTCGTCGTCGCACTCGTATAAAGAGATATGCAAGCGTCTTTTAATCGACGATCTAGGATGAAAATAAGATATTTGTGATTTTAATAGAAAAGACCCATTGACACACTGCAACGTTGCTCAGTCAGATTGTTGGGTGTTTTAAATAGCTCAATGGCCCACTTGGTTTGGTTTACTGTCCTATATCAACTATCTGAGGTATCTGCTGAATCCCAATGGGGGTTAGGTCGGGTTGGGGTGTAGGATTTCTAGATTTTTTCTTGTTATCCCATCCCCCCCGCCAACCCAACCAAAATTCAGAAAGGGGACAATTTATTATCTTCGACGTCTCACTCGTCCAAAGAAATATGCAAGCGTCTTTTAATCGACGTTCTACGATGAAAATTAAGATGTTTCGTGATTTTACTAGAATAAATTACCAGTTGACACACGGCAACGTTGCTCAGTCAGATTTGCGGGTGTTCTAATAGCTGAATGGCCCAGATGGTTTGGTTTGCTGTCCTATATCAACTATCTGAGGTATCTGTTGAATCTCAACAGGGGTTGGGTTGGGGTTTAGGATTTCTAGATTTTTGCCGGTTATCCCCCCCCCACCAACCAAACCCCAATTCAAATGAGCAAAAATTTATTATCTTTTTCGTCTCACTCGTCCAAGGAGATATGCTAGCGTCTTTTGATCGACGTTCTACGACGAAAATTAAGATTTTTCGTGATTTTACTAGGAATGACCCGTTGACACACGGCAACGTTTCTCAGTCAGATAAGCGGGTGTTTTAAATAGCTCAATGGCCCACATGGTTTGGTTTCCTGTCTTATTATCAACTATCTGAGGTATCTGTTGAATCTCAACAGGGGTTGGGTTAGGGTGTAGGATTTCTAGATTTTTGCTGTTTACCTCCCCCACCAAACCAACCCCAATTCAAATGAGCAACAATTTATTATCTTCGTCGTCGCACTCGTATAAAGAGATATGCAAGCGTCTTTTAATCGACGATCTAGGATGAAAATAAGATATTTGTGATTTTAATAGAAAAGACCCATTGACACACGGCAACATTGCTCAGTCAGATAGGTGGGTGTTTAAAATAGCTCAATGGACCACTTGGTTTGATTTTCTGTCTTCATATAGACTATCTGAGGTATCTGTTGAATCTCTTTTGGGGTTGGGTTGGGTTGGGGTGTAGGATTTCTAGATTTTTGCTGGTTATCCCCCACCCCCACCGACAACCCAACCCAAATTCAAATGAGCAACAATTTATTATCTTCGTCGTCTCACTCGTATAAAGAGATATGCAAGCGTCTTTTAATCGACGATCTAGGATGAAAATAAGATATTTGTGATTTTAATAGAAAAGACCCGTTGACACACTGCAACGTTGCTCAGTCAGATTGTCGGGTGTTTTAAATAGCTCAATGGCCAACTTGGTTTGGTTTGATGTCTTATTATCAACTATCTGAGGTATCTGTTGAATCTCAACAGGGGTTGGTTGGGGTTTAGGATTTCTAGATATTTGCTGGTTTTCCCCCTCCTCGCCAACCCAACCCCAATTCAAATGAGCAACATTTTATTATCTTCGTCGTCTCACTCATCCAAAGAAATATGCAAGCGTCTTTTGAATCGACGTTCTACGATGAAAATTAAGATTTTTCGTGATTTTACTAGAATAAATTACCAGTTGACACACAGCAACTTTGCTCAGTCAGATATGCGGGTGTTTTAAATAGCTGAATGGCCCAGATGGTTTGGTTTCCTGTCCTATATCAACTATCTGAGGTATCTGTTGAATCTCAACGGGAGTAGGGTTGGGTTGGGGTGTAGGATTTCTAGATTTTTGCTGCTAATCCCCCAACCCCCCCGGCAACCCAACTCAAATTCATATGAGCAACAATTTATTATCTTCTTCGTCTCACCCGTCCAAGGAGCTATGCAAGCGTCTTTTGATCGACGATCTACGATGAAAATTAAGATTTTATGTGATTTTACTAGAAAAGACCCAATGACACATGGTAATGTTGCTCAGTCAGAAAGGCCGGTGTTTTAAGAAGCTCAATGGCCCACATGGTTTGGTTTCCTGTCTTATTATCAACTATCTGAGGTATCTGTTGAATTTCAACTAGGGTTTGGTTGGGTTGGGGTTTAGGATTTCTAGATATTTGCTGGTTTTCCCCCCCCTCGCAAAACCAACCCCAATTCAAATGAGAAACAATTTATTATCTTCTTCGTCTCACTCGTCCAAAGAGATATGCAGGCGTCTTTTGATCGACGTTCTACAATGAAATTAAAGATTTTTTCGTGATTTTACTAGAAATGGCACGTTGACACAAGGCCACGTTGTTCAGTCAGATAGGCGGGTGTTTAAAATAGCTCAATGGCCCACTTGGTTTTGTTTTCTGCCTTATTATCAACAATCTGAGGTAACCGTTGAGTCTCAACTGGGGTTGGCTTGGGTTGGGGTGTAGGATTTCCAGATTTTTGCTGGTTATCCGCCTCCCACCAACCCAACTCCAATTCAAATGAGCAACAATTTATTATCCTCGATGTCTCACTCGTCCAATGAGATATGCAAGGGTCTTTTGATCGATGTTCTACGATGAAAATCCCTTTGACACACAGCAACATTGCTCAGTCAGATAGGCGGGTGTTTTAAACAGCTCAATGGCTCACTTCGTTTTGTTTGCTGCCCTATATCAACTATCTGAGATATCTGTTGAATCTCAACGAGGGTTGGGTTGGGTTGGGGTGTATGATTTCTAGATTTTTGCTGGTTATCCGCCTCTCACCAACCCAACCCCAATTCAAATGGGCAACAATTTATTATCTTCTTCGTCTCACTCGTCCAAAGAGATATGCAAGCGTCTTTTGATCGATGTTCTACGATGAAAATTCAGATTTTTAGTTATTTTAATAGAAAAGACCCGTTGAAACACGGCAACATTGCTCAGTCTAATAGGCAGGTGTTTTAAATAGCTCAATGGCCCACTTGGTTTGGTTTACTGTTCTATATAAACTCTCAGAGGTATCTTTTGAATCTCAACGGGGGCTTGGTTGGGTTGGGGTATAGGATTTCTAGATTTTTGCTGGTTATCCCCCCCCCCCGCCAACCCAACAAAATTCAATTGAGCAACAATTTATTATCTTCGATGTCTCACTCATCCCAAGAGATATGCAAGCGTCCTTTGATTGACGTTCTACGATGAAAAGTATGATTTTTCGTGATTATACTAGAAATAAACCGTTAACACACCGCAACGTTGCTCAGTCAGATAGGCGGGTGTTTTAAATAGCTCAATGGCCCACTTGGTTTGGTTTGCTGTCCTATATCAACTATCTGATGTATCTTTCAATCTCAACGGGGGTCGGGTTGGGTTGGGGTGTACGATTTCTAGATTTTTGCTGGATACCCCCCCCATAACCCAACCCCAATTAAATGAGCAGCAATTTATTATCTTTGTCTGTTCACTCGTCAAAGAGATATGCAGGCGTCTTTTGATTGACGTTCTACGATGAAAATTAAGATTTTTCATGATTTTACTAGAAATGACCCGTTGTCACAAGGCATTGTTGCTCAGTCAGATAGGCGGTTGTTTTAAATAGCTCAATGGCCCACTTGGTTTTGTTTCCTGTCTTATTATCAACTATCTGAGGTATCTGTTGAATCTCAACGGGGTTTGGGTTGTGTTGGGGTGTAGGACTTCTAGATTTCTGCTGGCTATCCCCCCCCCCCAAAAGCAAAACCAACCCCAATTCAAATGAGCAACAATTTATTATCTTTGTCTTCTCACTCATCCAAACAGATATGCAGGCGTCTTTTGATCGAAGTTCTATAATGGAAATTATGATTTTTTGTGATTTTACTAGAAATGACCTGTTGACACACAGCAACATTGCTCAGTCAGATAGGCAGGTGTTTTAAATAGCTCAATGGTCCACTTGGTTCGGTTTGCTGTCCTTTATCAACTTTATTAAGTATCTGTTGAATCTCAGCGGGGGTTGGATTGGGTTGGGGTGAAGGATTTCTAGATTTTTGCTGGTTATCACCCCCCCCCCCCTCCAACCCAACCCCAAATCAAATGAGCAACAATTTATTATCTTCTTCGTCTCACTCGTCCAAAGAGATATGCAAGCGTCTTTTGATCGACGTTCTACAATGAAAATTAAGATTTTTCAGGTTTTTACTAGAAATTTACCCTTTGACACACGGCAATGTTGCTCAGTGAGATAGGCGGTTGAATTAAATAGTTCAATGGCCCACTTGGTTTAGTTTGCTGTCCTATATCAACTATCTGTGGTATCTATTGAATCTCAGCGGGGGTTGGGTTGGGTTGGGGTGTATGTTTTCTAGATTTTTGCAGGTTATCCCCCCCCAGCTAACCCAACCCCAATTCAAATGAGTAACAATTTATTATCTTTGTCTTCTCACTCGTCAAAAGAGATTTTCAGGTGTCTTTTGATCGACGTTCAACGATGAAAATTAATATTTTTCATTATTTTACTAGAAATGACCAGTTGACACAAGTCAACGTTGCTCAGTCAGATAGGCGGGTGTTTTAAATAGCTCATTGGTCCAAATGGTTTGTTTGCTGTCCTATATCAACTATCTGAAGTATCTTTTGAATCTCAACGGGGGCTGGGTTGGGTCGGGGTATAGGATTTCTAGATATTTGCTGGTTATCCCCCCCCCGCCAACCCAACCAAAATTCAATTGAGCAACAATTTATTATCTTCGATGTCTCACTCATCCCAAGAGATATGCAAGCGTCCTTTGATTGGCGTTCTACGATGAAAAGTATGATTTTTCGTGATTTTACTAGAAATAACCCGTTGACACACGGCAACGTTGCTCAGTCAGATAGGCGGGTGTTTTAAACAGCTCAATGGCCCACTTGGTTTGGTTTACTGTTCTATATAAACTATCTGAGGTATCTTTTGAATCCCAACGGGGGTTGGGTTGGTTTGTGTATAGGATTTCTAGATATTTGCTGGTTATCCCCCCCCCGCCAACCCAACGAAACATCAAATGAGCAACAATTTATTATCTTCGATGTCTCACTCATCCAAAGAGATATGAAAGCGACTTTTGATTGACGTTCTACGATGAAAAGTATGATTTTTCGTGATTTTACTAGAAATAACCCGTTGACACACGGCAACTTTGCTCAGTCAGATAGGCGGGTGTTTTAAACAGCTCATTGGCCCACTTGGTTTGGTTTGCTGTCTTATTATCAACCATCTGAGGTATCTGTTGAATCTCTACTGGGGTTGGGTGGGGTTGGAGTGAAGGATTTCTAGATTTTCGCTTGTTATCACCCCCCCCCCCCCCCGCCAACCCAACCCCAAATCAAATGAGCAACAATTTATTATCTTCTTCGTCTCACTCGTCCAAAGAGATATACAAGCGTCTTTTGATTGACGTTCTACGATGAAAAGTAAGATTTTTTCGTGATTTTGCTAAAAATCTCAACGGTGGGGGGATTTCTAGATTTTTGCTTAATCTAGAGTTCTAGATTTCTAGCTAATGTGCAAAAATCTAGAAATCCGCCCCCTCAACCCAACCCAACCCCCGTTGATATTTTTAGCAAAATCACGAAATATCTTAACTTTCATCGGAGAACGTCCATCAAAAGACGCTTGAATATCTCTTTGGACGTGTGTGACGACGAAGATAGTAAATTGTTGCTCATTTGAATTGTGTATAACTTTTTAAATCGTATTCCACGCGGTCAGTTTCTTTATGCCCTCCCCTGCAGTGGGAGCTGGGCGAGTATGAGCTCCGAAGGCGAGCTAATGGTCCGGATTAGGACGCAGACCCTTAAAATTTCTGCCTGAAAAAAGTAACTGTGACTTCCCTAGATATCCACCATTAACCGCAAATGATAATAACAAAATATACGTCTAAAAGTTTGAGGATAGGTAGGAAAGAAATAGATGTTATTATAAATAAATCGAAAAGGCACGATTCGAATGGGCTCGTGAGAAGGGTTACGAAGTAAGTTTATTCAATCGATATTCCAATTTTGTCTTTCATCGTTTAAAAATGACAAGTACTGAAGGATCGCACACAAAGGCGTGAGAAAAGGATATTAAATGGTTAAAGCACACAAGTGGAAGATTTAGGTCCAGTCTTGATCTCATATGACATTTTCCATGTGCCTGGGTCTTGTATCACTCTTTGTGCAACGAAGACAGTTCCTCAAGTTGAGGATAGAAGACGATAATTTTTTTTTTTCCATGCCTAGCTACTGTTGCCCTTCACCGGTGAAGTCCCCCTAAGCTCTACTGAACTTTTCAGGAGATGCTTCACCGAGGCAACAGCAACAACGAACACACACGACCATTCCCTGAATCGGAAAAATCCGACTCAGCCGGGATTCGAACCCGGGACCTTGGGGTAGGAGCGATAGCTTAGATGGCATGCTATCCACTCGGCCACCAAGGCCGGTAATCAAAGCAGTAATGAAAGAATTGAATAATGGAGAAAATTAAATAGATTGACCAAGCATTTACTGAAAAAATCCTCGATGAGCAAATGAAGAGAGAAATGAGTGGTGCAAAAATCTTTAGTAAAAATTGATCGATCGATTGAGGAATTCTCTGAGGCAGGGTTTCCCAAACCACATTCCGCGGAACCTGAATACGTGTTCCGCGACAATTTGGAAAGGTGTTATACACTGCAATACATTCAAAGATCTTCTACTATCTACTTCAAGTAATAATTTAAATTTCCTGCGTTTATGTATGTGTGCGTGTAAGTGGATGTGTTAAGCGAAAACGGTGTCTTGTAAATAATTTATTTATTCATATTTTTATGTTAATATTATAAAATTGTAATTTCATATTTAAAATAATTACTAAATAAATAATTTGTTTTAATTAAATGATTTTTAAAATTTTACAAGTAAATTCACCTAACCTAAAAATAAGCTAAGTGTTCCGTTAAACTTCCCAGGTTTGCGAAGTGTTCCATTGCAGAAAAAGTTTGGGAAAGCCTGCTCTGAGGCATGATAGTCTACTGAAGACAGTCTCAGATAGAATTGCAGAAATTACATACAATGGAAAAATGCCTAGGTTTTATGATAACGAAATGTCTTTAATTGGCGAGATTTAGACTAAAAGTCTTCCATCCGACCTATTGTAGCTTACAACACAATGATTACTTCAGAAGTATGTACAATAGTATGTACAATGAGAATGAAAAACATTTCGGACATAAAAGCCAAAGAGATTTATTCTTAGGAAAAAGGTATCCCTTAAGTCTGAACATACGAGAATCATCTTATTGGAAAAACTCAAGAAGAAGGGAGGGATGAAAAACCTGCCCAAACCTACCGATAGCAACAGCTAAAATATTAGAAGGAACTTGATAAAAAATATAAATATTTAATCAGTACACTCACTTATAAAGTACATCAATAAGCATAGTCAAGTTTACCCTTCAATTTATGGTCAATATACATGGATGCATAGTCAATACACATGGAAATACATTTAGGAAGGAGGATGAGTAAAAGAAATTCACTTACTATATAAACAGTATTACAAATAATAAAAATAAACGAGCCATGTCTTTATTGAGGTTAAAAAGAATGAGGAAATTAAGTGATTCATTTGGGACGGGTCGGCGTGAAGAGCAAGAACATACCAATCGGATCATTAATCATTGATTATTTTAATTCATTTACTGCTTTATTTCACCTAAAAAATAAGTTATAATAATAAGTAGTAATTTATTGTAGTGCACTCGACACACGAACGAAGCCTTGATCTTCTGAAAGAAGAGAGATATGGGAAATACACAATAGAAATCGGAGCTAAGATCGGCAAAGCTGAGTGAGCTCTCCATAAGAATAACATCAAACAATAACACTTTGAGAAACGGAAGACTCTTGGAATGTTTGCTTTCCTATTGATTGGACACGATAAAAGATATGAACATTACCAAAGAAAAATATTTATAACTGGAAAGAAGGCAGATGCCATCACGGCAGTCAGAACTATCCATTTCAATTGCAAATAGGGCAATTTAAAATAGTAAATATACCCAAGAAAATAATACGACGTACGGAAAATATTATTAGAAACGTCAATCTTCGATGACCCTTTGGGGAATACGAAATTTTGAGAGAGAATATGAAAAAATAAGAGGAATAAAAAATGGATGGAGGAGGTATTAAATGCTAAACAGAAAAAGCGTATCCTGAAGACAAAGCAGATTACAGACAGAGCATTTGGGGAAGCTTATGGAATGTCGAATCACAAGGAAACGCCATTGATATATTCTTTGTATTGATTGAAGTATGGAATTTGCCAATACCGATAAATTTTATTTAACTTAAAGGAAACATCAAATGGATATGATGAGAAAACGTAATCTCCCATGTACCGCTATCAATAATCACTCTGTAAGATCTTCTACTTCAGTATTTCAAAATTACCGAAGGATTATATTTTGAACTCTGATACAAATTATAAATAATATTTATTATTTACCTTACTTAGCATCAAGAGTACTGTGGAACGTGAAAATCTCGTCATTTCCAAAGCTGACAAAGGAAAGTGCATTGTCATAATAGACAAAAGTGATTACGTTGAAAAAGTGCAAAACTTTATAGAAGACAACCGTATAGTGATTATCAACGATCCTACCAACGATCTAAATAAAAAAGTGAAAGAAATAGTGAAAAAGTGTACATCTGTGCTAAAACCCAAGGATTATTATAAAATAATTAATCTTAATCCTCTTCCTCCTCGTTTATACGCTCTCTTAAAGTTACATAAACCTGATTTTCCCATCCGCCCAGTTATTTCATGTGTTTCCTCCCCAACCCACAAACTGGCCTCTTTAGTGAATGAACTTATTAAAAACTTAACCCAGTTTTCATCTAAATATGGTATCCAAAACTCCATCGACCTAGCTAATAGACTAAAAAACTTGAAATTGTGTACAAATTCAAAAATTGTTTCTTTTGATGTTAATAACCTTTTTACTAACATTCCTAGAAAAGAGGTGTTGTTGCTTTTGGAAAAATTATTGTATGACAAAAACTTGGACAAAAATGTTGTTCAAGATATTTTACTGTTGACAGATTTGTGTATATCGCAGAATTATTTTTTGTTTGAGAAATCTTCTTATAATCAACCCGATGGTCTAGCGATGGGTTCTCCCCTCTCGTCTATTTTAGCCGAAATATTTTTAGATAATTTTGGGATTAATTTATTTTCTAATTCCCATAATGTGACGAAACCCGTTTTCTTGTGGCTGAGATATGTTGACGATGTCATTTGTATTTGGAATGGAACCCACAGACAGTTGAATAGGTTCCTCTCACACCTAAACCAACAGCACAGTAAAATCAAATTTTCTTTAGAAATAGAGAAGAGCAACAATTTGAATTTCCTGGACTTAAGCTTCTCAAAGAATGCAGATTCAATAGAATTTCCTATCTATCGAAAACCGACATATACGAACCACACGATTCATGCAACCTCTAATCATCCAGTCATACACAAACACGCAGCTTTCCATTGTTTAATTCATCGCCTCTTAAATATCCCTCTCTCTCCATCAAACTTTTCTCGGGAATTAAAAACCATAAAATGCATCGCTCGTTCTAATGGTTATTCCGATAAACTTATAGATACCATACTTTCACATAGACAAAGGGAACAAAATATTTTTAGGATTTATCCCGTTTGCTCCAATTCCACGGAGGTACAACGTTGGTGGAAACTACCTTTCCTCGGTCACATCAGTTATCATCTTGCCAATTTTCTTAAATGCTCCAACATCAAACCAGCTTTCTATACAACGCAGAACATAGGGAAAACTATTTTAAACAATAAAGATAAATTCGATAGATCACAAAAATCTGGTATATATATATTAAATTGTAAAGACTGTAATGCTATATACATAGGCCAAACTAGTAGAAAATTACACATTCGAACAAAAGAACATAAACAGTCTTTCCTGAATGGTTCCTATGCCTCACATTTCGCCAAACATTTACTCGATAATAAACACCATTCTGATTTTACCAACACCCTCCTCCATAGCCATTCTCAAGGAAATAAACTTAATTACTTGGAGCAATTAGAAATTCTACACCACATACACCACAATTATACGCTGACTAACATTCACCTCTTTCCTAACCACTCTCCACTTTGATCTACTGTTTGCTTCCTTCCGCTGCTTCCCTCACCTAATATCCCTAACCCTTCCTCCCCTCTCTGACCTTGCTTCCCTATTGGTCACTGTTTTCTATATATTCAATGCAGTTGCGGTCTCTGTGCCTGATGATGGACAGAATTGTCTGAAACCGGTCGTACATTAAAAACTTAAGTGGAATTTTCGACACTGTTTTTTATTTCTATTCCTACTGATTTCATTATTATCTGTATGTTAACTCTAGAAATATAAAACAGGAAAAAAAGCGAAGAAAGGTTTACATCTGCTCTAGGAAGTGAACCACTATACTCACTTTATATTCAATCGCAATGGAGTAATAAAACCAATTATTTTGAAGAATCATTATTAATTTAAGCTTCAGCGAGGTGCACCATCTGCGACCCACGAAGTCATCGCATGGGACAATGCGGCCAAATGAGGGTCAAAGCAGGGAAAGCCCTGCTCTAAAGAGGAATTCCGAAGTTATAGAACGAGGTTTCACATCCCTTTTGTTCAATTGAAGAAAAAGTGAACGACGATTTAGTTTCAAACAAAGTAATGACGCTAATATATTGAAATACTCACCAAATTAGTCAATTACGTATCGTTCACATTTAAGGATCTCTTCCCTTAATTGAAAGAGAGAATCGATGTACCTTTGTGCCAAACAGGGCGTCCCCTAAGTGCCACGTGGCACAATGGCAGTGCCTGTAGTAATACGCCGGCCCTTCCCGCCTTCTGCCGGCCCTCCGTTGCATCCCGTGCGCTCGAGTGACCTTCGTTTGTTTTTTTATCCCGAGAATCGATCGAATGGGCACACTCGAACGCACACTCAACGAAAGTTCAACTTGAGGCTCACGTGATCCACACTTTCGATGATTACGAAATGTCTCTCTCTCATTCAGGCGAAACGTGTAAAATAAATGGGCATTATCGTATACGCCGTTTCATGGACTCATAAAAGAATCTGATTTTCAAATATTTGAAGCATTGTTACAGTTTTTTTTCTAAACGCTATCTCTTTCACGCGGGTTAATGAAATTAAAGCAAATAATGAAGAAAATGTGTGGGTGAGATTAATTTGAAAATTAATCGAGTAACATTCTAAAAAGAGAGTGTAAAACTTCAGGAAACATTTTGTTTTCCATAACTCCGATATTAATATTTTCCGAGACTCTATATCGTCTTATGAAACGACTGGAATGAACCAAAGATAATAAGAATGAAACAATTTCACTACACGAATCTGCCACCTTTGGGTATTTCGAATAGGCCGTGCTTTAGTATTAAATATTCAGAAATATTATTATTACAAGAAATCCTTGTAGATAGGCCACAAGCTTGGTGGCGAAGTCATTACAAGTGAAACACAAATACAGTATATATCCATGCGTACAAAACATACAGAAAATTGGTTCAAATCTGATTCAAACAATCAAATTAAAATTAATTCATACTTACATTAATTTCTCGTGTAGCATTTCTGGTCCAGCAGAGCACATTACAATGATGCAGAAACAGGAAACCTCCCAATGCTTACCGCCGGTTGTCATACTACAAACATTTGACCTCTGATACATATAAACATCAATACGTAAAATATGTGCTAAGCATCAACAGTTCCCTTTTCGTGGGTTTGCTTCGTCATTCACTATAACTGGTGAAAGAAACAGCTCAGAGATGGAAGTTGTCAAGGAAACTGAAGATTGAAAATATATATATCAATAATGTTCCAATACTATATAAGAGTAATGAGAAATCTAAAGTGAAATTCTTTGTCGTTTGTTTTCAGAACTGGTTCTGGCCTTTTATATTATTTTATTAAATCATATGAGATATTAACTTATATTCGAGGTAATCTTCATTTCTCCTCTTATGCAAACTGACGTGGCACAAATTGAAAAATAATTACGTTTAAATTACTCACGGGTGACTGACATCAGCATTAGAGCATCCATTTAATGAAAGTTAATTTAATTTGATCTGAACCGAGTCTGACAACATGACAGAGACCATCCAATAAAAATCTGAAGAATATTTATTTACTGGTGAAATATTTGAAATCCTCTTTAAGTTTTACACATATATTTATTTATTTAAGTTTACGTTACAAGTTGGCCCTCTGGCCAGTTTAAGAAGACCAAAAAAATGATTTTAAGCCCAAAAAAGGGAGCGAAACGCCTTCAAAAACGTCATCTAGGCTGTATAATTAAATTACAGCATACATATTTTAAGTACAAATCATCATGTATCATAAATAAGATCCATTATACATAAAAATGTACATAAGATCTGTCATTTAACTAAAATAATACTGTGCTTGATAGAATATCCATATAATCACATACATAAAGATTGATTGAATATATAACTCTAGATAATATTACAGATGTACTCATGTAGAAATTGAACAATACTATCATATCTTTTTAGAAATTTATCGAAGTGAACAGATATTTTCCGAATTTTCATATTTGAATCGCGATCGTTTCATTTGAATTATTGCATTATATCGCTCTTTAAGGGTTTCTCATCGCGTCTTCTCAGCGAAGCCTTTTGTACGGAAATGCCTATTGATTCGGATACACGCGCCTCTTGAAGAAGGATTGAGTGAATCGAATCAGCCTGTACATAAATGCCGCGAACGATTCATCTCGGTATTGCAATGAGAGTATTCAGGATTACGAAGAAAATACTCTTGAGTATCCGAGGAGAATGATCAAAAACATTTCCGAACCAATTTTTTTTTCAAATCTATAAACTCCAGCTCCAAAACAAGTCCCTTTCTCCCACTTTATATCCAATTCCGAGAAGAATCTTTTTCCCTCGGGCACCGAATCAGAATTTCTCATCCAGTGAAGCTCCGAACTCAATATGCGCATTGAATCATCTCAGGATATTCGAAGGCAAATTCTTTGGGCCAATCTTCTGAACAAATACGCGCCGCTTAAATGATATCTGAGGATTTTTGTTTCGCCGTAAAATCTGTAATATCACCCACGATTCCGTGTTCATGAATATGCGATTGGAGATGACAAAGATATACGATCTACATTCAGACATCCCGCCGCTCGCGTGGAGCACCGCTAAAAATTACCTCCGAATGGATTCACCATTAACAATAAACTACGAGGTTGCCCAGAAAGTAATCCACCACATTTTTTTCTTCGATAACTATTTATTGCACATAATGAGAATTACACGCACGAAAGAATGATGTTTTTTCTACACACCCTATTTTTTCACGTAATCTTCTTCTCGTTATATGGCCTTCCTCCAGCGCGAAACAAGGGAGTGTATGAAAATCCATATTGAGGAACTTTTACTAAACCACAGAAAAGGTACGGAAACGACCATGGTTTCGCAGCATGACAGAATACACAACAGACAACACAGAATATTATATAATATATAATATTCTGTGTTGTTTCCTATCCTTTTACCTGATGATGCAGCCATGCTGCGAAACCATGGTCGTTTCTGTACCTTAAATTAATAACTACCACAAAGTTACGCCTGATTCTGTGTCGTTTAAGGGCGTGTATGCCCTGTTGGTACCAATCCTTGTTCTGGTCACGGAGCCATTTCTTCACTGTGTGAATCACTTTCTCGTCGTCCTCAAAATGTCTTCCACGAATGGCATCTTTTAATGGCCCAAGCAAGTGGAAGTCAGGAGGAGCCAGGTCAGGGCTGTAGGGTGGATGGGGTCCAACCCTGTTTTACCATGTGTTCAGCAGTCCTCAAACTTGCGTGGGGACGAGCGTTATCGTGTTGAATCAAAACATCTCCTCGGTTTGTATGGCGCCGAAGTCGCTGGAAGCGCGTCTTGAGTTTGGTTAATGCCCTCCCCCTCTGCTTCAAAACGTTGTCACAAATCAGAACAAATGTTTTTTTTCTGAGAGATGTGTGAACCACCCTTAGGCACCGCAGGACCCATCTTGCATACACTTTTGAGTATTCAAGAGTAAATCTTGGAGCTCCGCTGAACCGCCTTCTGATGTCCTCGTCCTCTGCCCAGCGACTAACTCTGCTCCTGTCGATAGCAGATGCTCCATAGACTTAACACAAACGTTCGTGAATATTCCCCACAATATCTTTCGCTTCAAGTCATGCACACGTAACGTTTCGTATTCGCAACTTTGTTGTCGGCTGAGAAAAAAAATGTGGTGCATTACTTTCTGGGCAACCGTCGTACATAACAACTCTGCTCCCGTAGTTAAAAAATTAGCGATAATTATATTATTTATAAAATACATATCGACTTTTTCTATATTTTAGCGTCTTAATTTCTCGATTCCATCTAAAATTGCCTCTGGCGATGACCCTTTCGAAAGGGTTTACATATCTTAATGTTTGTATTTTAATGTGTTTATTGCAAGTACGTATATGTATTTGGAATGAACATCTTTACCCTTCATATACATATTTATTTATATAATTGATGATTTTATCTAATTAATGATGTTATATGATTATTTCAATGTCATATTGGCTGTAAATCAATATAAAATTCTGTTTTAGAAATGTGAGACTTCCAATTCGCGTTATATTTTTCATTTATGAACATTCATGGAATGTATTTATCAATACTTTATTCATAAAATCGCTTCGAAGCCGTTTTATGGAATTCTCTTGGCTACATTCATTCAGAGTCAATCGATTCTGTAGCTATTTTCCACATTTTTCAAAAATAAATTGTAATTTTTGGCTGTTTTCTTGTAGGTAGTTCAAGGTAAAATAATCTAAAGGAGCTGAGAAATGCAAAAATCGCACTTTTAACATTTTCGTGCCTCGTAGTTCTCAAATAGTTATCGTAAAAAAGAAAACCTTTCCAGTCTTTCCTCGATCGAGCGAATCTCGTCTTTGCTTCAAAGAGAAAACATAGCAGAGCTTTTCGCCGTGAAAACATATTTGCCGAGCACACCAGTTGCCATAGGGATTGTCCTTCTGCTACAATTAGCCTCTCGTCCTCAATGGAGCGATCCCAGGACGTGACAGGAGCGTCATTCGTTTCTCTTCGCTACTACCGAAAGCATCTCACGGGGAAAATGGAGCGATATTTTGCCAATAAAATCTGAAACAGGCAATATTTGATCATCCGAGGACTCTGTGGAGATTGACGAATGCAGAGCAACTCTCACGAACAGCGATGGGCCGACGTCACCGGTCAGAGTTGAGTCACCTCGATTAATATGTGGCTTTATAAAATTAATTCTTCAATATAAGCGGTGCCCAAACTTTTTACTCGTAAAGACAGATGGCTCAGTACTTAGGGGCCGGCGGACAAAAATGCATCTGTGTGCTTCACAAATATACTACATTTTATGATCAATCGTTCTTTTTTCGACATAAGTGCAGTTAATCTATATAAGAGTTCGTGGGTGACCTAAAATAAACGAGGGCTTGTTTTGAATCACAAGTTATAAATTAAATTCCTATCGTTCAATTATCAGGAATAATTTTGGCAATAAATTTTCTTGGGCTGGATATAAGAACGGGAGGACCTAGTTTGGTCCGCAGGCCACGGTTTGGGCCTTTGGGCCACTGATTTAGACCATCGATGAGAGGCCTAATTTCAGCGGAAGGCCGCTTGTGCAATTTAGTTACGTGAGAAACTGCAGTCGATATTGGTAAACACGAAATGAGGGGGACTAAAATTTCACGATAAACGAATCCTTATTAAAGTAACTCGTCGCCTTAAATTCCACAGAGACGATTAAGTATCGGCTTCTATATTGAAAAATAACAATCGTTTACATGTATTAAATTAATTAAATTTCACCCAGTGAATCAAAAAAGTAAGATTAGCTGTTTATAAAATGATTTAAAATTTATTCATTAAATCTGAGCGTTCTATAAAATACGGAATGAATAGTTGTATTTTGATTGAAATAGCACAATGGATGCCTCTTTCTGTTTATCGAAGAAATTTAAAGGAATTTTTTCGTTACAGCCGTTTTGCCTTAAACGAAATTATGCACATTCAAAGTTTCAGGATATGGATTTTACCAATGCCACACTTATTTGTTTACGAATCAATCGTTTTCCTCTGCATTGGGCTACATTTAAACTAACAGAACGCACCTGCGTCTGAAATATTACGTATAATAATATATTATCTGCAACACGTGGCTTATTTCCTATATTTAGATATCGAAGTATCTAAATTGGACTGAGTAAATCGAAAGTAATTGGTGATTGAACCAAACACATATTATATTTAAACTAATGTTCCGTTGAGTTAATACGCGAGACCGGGAAACAATTATTTTAAAATTGTGCTTTTGTTTTAAGAAGCGAGGAAAAAGTCACTTTCAATGCTCTACGTTGCTGCCAATTCTCTCATATCACTAATCATAACTTTGGCATTTAGTTTTAGTTTATTCAGAATCTTTTTAATTTTTAAGGACAAGGAGTTCAGCAAAAATGTCTTTAGAATATTATACATTTTATACGATAATTAAAAAAAAAACAATAGCCGAATAGTAATTTGCTTATTTAGAGCATTCTGAACTTCGAAGCCTTCGTCGTTGAAACAGTCAGCAATTTCCAGCTTCGCAATGTTTCACTTTGAGCCGCGAGATATCGCTGATGAGGCTAATTCAAGAGGCTTCCTCGTGTGAATGTATACCGTTTCAGCATTTCCAATTTACCGGAGAATGCGACTTGAAAAGTGACCCCTTTCAAGCCACTTGGATGTTTGTTTTCGACACCTTCGCAGTTTTCCTTAACTTCGAAAACCGGCAATGTCGATGTCCAAAGGTATTGTTTCAAGTTATCAATTATTATACAGCACAGTAACAAGTGAACGACGAGGAACTACAATTTTAACATATAATTATTTATATCGAGAGTAGCATTTGTTAAACTGTATAGGCTCTAAAAAAATATAACTGTGGGTCCTGCGAGGAAATCACAAGTTTATAATTTATTTCATTCGGTGACGTACATTAAGAATTGCTCCTTCGATTATCTTTTATTTAAAGTAGCTATTATGGTGTTACATATCAGCTGAGAATTTATGTTTGATTTTTCTCGGTGCAGCAACTAAGATTATCTCGAAAATAAGCATAAGCTAAATCTGCGAAGACATAGAGGGTGCAGAAAAGGTAAAAATTGTAAAAAATGTTATAATTCGCTTCCGAGAGAAATTGATTGAAAGTGCCAAATTTTAATTAGGTAGTTAGAGAATGAAGCGATGGATTTGGGAATGAAATAAGCATAACGAAGTTTACGAGATTCGCCGAGGAAAATGAAGCTAATTTTAGCTCCCATTAAACTTTCCAAGAACATCGTTAGCATTATTATTCTTATTTCCAGCTCTTCCTCTGAAAAAAATCCACTCAAATAGCAGTTCTCTTTAACCTGTTGTCAGTCCTCAATTTCCTTCTCCCTCTGCCACCCCATCGCCTCCTCTTTCACTCTCTTTTTATCTTTTTCTATCTTCCTCAAATGATGATGGTGCCGAAACGATCACTTAAAGGCATTATACATTTTTCTGGAAATTCCCTTAAATTAATCTTGTAATTAAATATAATGTAGATTTTTAGCTTTACAATAATAAAAATAGTGAGCTATCGACTTTAAATTTGCTCGAAAACCTTGATTGTGTCCTTGATTGTAACTGAAAATTTTATCCTCAGAAGTAAATGAATCCGTCATCACATTTTTCTGGATGAAACGGAATTTGAAGGAAATGCGAAATGGTATAGTTAGTGTACATGAAAACATAGTTGTAGTATATAATAATATATTTTAAAACATAATAGCATTGCTATATGAGAGCAAGGTGAGGAAATAAAATGTAAGATTGAACTGATATTTGAAGAAAAATTAATTTTTATAAGAGAGAAATCAAATTTTCGATTGCCTTTTCAAATCGAAGGGAACATTTAATGTATTTCAGCATAATGTGTTGCCTTTATCCATTTATTGACTCCTTAAGATATTTTTTAACTTTGAAATCCACCCGTGTCTTTTAGACAAGGAATACGTATTTTTATATAAAGAATGGTCATACAAGTCTGTTTATCTCACAGTCATAAGCTAGAACGCTTTATTTCTCTCATCCGTTAGATACAAAGAATTTGTAGAGGGAATGAGGTGATTACGACGATGGACGAAGGTACTTATCATCGTCACCAAGTATAAATAAAACACGCCAACTATATTTAGCGTTATTACTCTACGAATAAATCCTTTCAAACCATTCCGTAAGGAGTGAGAAGGTTATTTCCATTACCTATTCAGCATTATCAATGTCTATGTCTATGTAAGAACCCTGCAAGCCGCCTTTCGGCTTGTGGCAGGGGGTGCAAGCACCTTGACTCTATTTTCCTAAACGGTTGCTTTCGCGTATACTTCCCGGAAAAAATGAATTTTTGAAACGATTCGTTCTAGCATCTATTTCCCTAATCTTTCTGGCAGTATCAGAACGGCCCATATAACAGGGGGGTCGCATTATATCGGTTACATCATCTGAAAACGTAATTTCTCTGAACTTATTTAATAAATTTATCCTTTGAATTTTTCTTCTATCTTCTAATGATTCCCATCCCGCTTCCTGTAGCATCTGAGTGACACTCGCTGTTTTATCGTAGCAAATCTTTACAAATCGTATCGCCTTTCGTAGCATCTGAGTGACACTCGCTGTTTTATCGTAGCAAATCTTTACAAATCGTATCGCCTTTCGCTGTACTTTTTCTAAATCCCGAATATGACATTTCTCGGCGGGGTCCCATACAATACATGCATACTCAAGGTGAGGCCTAACTAACGCTAAGTAACATCGCTCGCGAACTTTTTCTTCGCTCCTACCGACTATTCTTTTGACGAAGCCGAGTTTCTTAAGTGCTTTCCAAATATATTTCGGATGTGGGTACTCCATGATAGATTATTCGTGAGAGTTACTCCAAGATACTTTACCGATTCTACTGTCATTAGGTTTACCCCTCGGAGGCTATAAGAATAATCATTTATCATAGATTTACTTTCGAAGAAGTTAACTACCGAGCACTTTTCTACATTAAGCTCTAATTGCCAATCATCGCACCAGTTCATAATTCTATCTAAGTTGTTCGAAAGGGTTAATCTATCCTCTGAACAAACTATTCAATGACCTGACCCTGTAAATGACTGTGTCGTCTGCGAATATCCTAACATTGCTTTCAATGTGATTGCTGAGGTCGTTGATGTATACTAAAAATAACAATGGTCCAATTACACTGCCCTGAGGGACGCCCGAGGTCACCTTAACCAAGTTGGAACTAATACCATCGAGTACTACTCGTTGCTCTCTATCGGTGAGAAAGTCTTTTAACTTCTGCATTGATACCCGCAACTTCTAATCAATGACTCAATATCTTTCACATTATGACTGCTATGAGCAAGATTGACACAAATATAAATGAAACCATACATTCTATCTATCTTGCACCAAAAGGCATAAGAAAAGTATTCCTTTCGTAAAAATATGTCTTTATGCAGGAAAAATAACCTCCTATACGATCACATACGTGTATTAAATAAATATGAATGCTTATTTTAGCCTCATTCCGTGGGACAGTCTTGGACACCACGACTTACAATCTTAAATTGTGCAGGCAATCCATCTTTTTCCTTTTCCACTGTTAAAAATGCTTTCTATTACTTTTTTAAATTTATAGTGAGTCTATAGGGTGACAAAAATTTTTCTTATTCTGTTTTCCGATAATAGTTCTATATACTCATCCGACTTCTGGCGATTCTCCGAAGAATCATGGGCATCAGTTTCTCTGATTTCAAATTAAATATGCTTGAACAGCAGGACGGGGCCATTCGAGGAAAGTTCGAGTCAAAGCGAGCAGCACATGCGAATTGGAAGCGTTATTTTTAGATGCGAGGGATTCGGTTTTCCTTTATTTATCTCGCTGTTCGGGAAACAGAGGAAACGTGGGAGAAAATGTTTGCATGGCTGCGTGCAGGGGCTCTGATTGGCACCAAAAACAAGTGCCGCATGTAATCTCGGTCGGAGCGTCCACCAAATTCGATCCACAAAAAGAGGAAATCCTCTTTGATTTCCCTCATCAAAGTAAACGGAGAAAATTGGCTGAAATTTAGTAGTTGAGGAGAAACATAGTAAGCGAAAATACAAGCACGATCTTTGCTTCAAAACATGGATTCCTCTGTTCTAACTCATAATATATTCCTATTTGCCGTATAGCAACACAAACGTTTTGGGCATGAAAGATCGATAGAGTCCTTCTGCAGCTTTCTGGTGATATTTTTACTCTGTCGTATTTGTTGCTGGGTCCACTAAAAAAGGAAGCTAGCCATTCATGTATCACCATCATCCTTGCGGGAGGTACCATTTCGGAAAAAGACCAGCAGGTATAAGAAAAAGTTGAATACTGTAATATATTCGTATTCGTATATAGTCGTAAAACAAGAAGTATATTAAGTACAAAATGTATAAACAACTTAAAAGAATTAGTAACGAATTACCGCTATACAGAAATACTTTCTAATATAATATGTTTTTTTTTTCTTTGTTTTTCGTTGAAGCTGAATTCATTTTTTGGTAACGTTTGCCACTCTGTTATCCAAAAATCATTTTGGCTTTTTTTCTTCTGTTCTGTATAAATACATTTTTAAAAGCATTGATTTAAGGAAATAACTTGAGAAACTGTAATATTAAGGGAAGAATCCGACTCTGGGTGTATCATACCTTTGCAAAAATCTTGCTCATTTACGAAATTAGAGCCATGTTTTACCCAAAATATAAGCCCAGTTATCAGATTTCAGATGACTTTTTCAACGCACCACAAAATTATTTTATGAAATACGCAGTTCCATCGTTTCATAAAATGATGTTAATGGATTTGGCTTAAGTATAATGAATTACTCTAACAGAAAATATATTCACAGATTTTTTCGGACTTAGCTTATCAAATACTTTAGATCCTTTCATAAACATCCCTCCATCAGAATAGGAGTGAATCTTTTGAAGAACTATTTCAATACTCCGACTCTCTTAACAAAAAGATTTCCGTTGAAACCACGAAGAAAACGTTTTTCACGAAAGGACAATTAAATTAGTCTTCCAAATTAACATTAGTTTAGTTTTAAAAATATTTTCTCCAATTTGCAGGTGAAAATGAACGCAAAGTGAAACCACACCAATACTATCTCGTAAATTTCAACAAATCTGTTTGATAGGAGGAATTCATTTACATTTACCGATATACATTAAAATGATATATTTACGTACTAAAGTTCGTTATTTGGATAAGATAAAGAACAAATAAGGGGATATAGAGACTTAAAATCTTCATAAATTTGAAATTATATCTTTCCGAAATTATGATTTTGTTAAAATTTGATTGTTCAGAAGAGAAACATTCTTATTGATGCTATAACTGAATGAATGGTTACCTTTACTTGAAAATTTATATCTTCCGTTGAATAATGGAATAATTCAGTATTTTATAAAACTGCTGCCATTTTCACAATGCTTATTGAGATAGTAGATATATATAATCGTACACTATTTACAACAACTAACACATAGCGAATACATGGGAGATTCTATTCTCTTGGATACGAGAGGAAATTAAAGGTCGTATTAGTAATTTCTAACAAATTCTAACGCAATCATCTTTTACCTGTTGTCATATTTAATTGGGATTATCAACAGAAGTATGAATCCATCCACCTTTTTCACATTCCTGTTGTTTCAGTCATTTCCGCTGGTTTGCGTACTCGAAAAGCAATCAATAATTCGAAAAATCACGCAATTCGACAAGAGAGGGCATCCTATATTAGTCGATGCTCAGCAGCTCCTGAGAGGGTCAGGCCCGTTCTTATAATTTTGGGGGCCCTACGCAACATTGTTATATGGAGCCCTATAGACCCCAGTCTCGTGTCCCAATCGTGTCAAGGAAGGCTAAGATACACAAGGAGACGAGAGGATCATCGAAATCAAAGGCTGTTGGATGTCAGAGCCCGTTCTTATAATTTATGGGGCCCTATATACCCCAGTGCCAGGCTGCCCCTCTATAATAATTTAATAAAATACATATTACATTCATTGTAAAAAGTTGATTTCCAAATCCCATTGAAAAAAATAATTTTATAGCTAAAAAAAATGATTGCAACGTTCCAATGACACCTGAATAACCACTTCGTTTTGAATTCGTTACATGTGAGGCTAGCGAAATATAACGTTAAAATATTAATATGGTGCGGAAATTGAATTTATTATGCTTTTAATTTTATTTATATAATAAAAATTTTATTAATTGAAATGTTTTATGTCCTTTTTGTGGCTTGGCGGCGGGGCCCCTAAGTTGACGGGGCCCTACGCGACCGCTTATGCTGCGTCTGCCTAAAAACGGCCCTGGAGAGGGTTGAACAGCTCGTTAAGGAAATTAATAACGAAGCCTGAAATATCGCCACAAGCAATTTTCCAAGTAAATTAGAATTTTTAGACTGCAGTTCACTTAACCATCTTTGATATTACGATGGGTCGTTACAGGTTTCACGGGTCAACCTCAATTTTAAAATTTTAAATCTTGCCTTGCTTTTTTTTCAAAATACCAAACTAATAAAAAAATTTAGTAATTTAATAAAAAATTGCATTGAGAATTATTTCAACAGCGATATTTATTATCGTTTGACAATGAGAAGTCAATGGCTTTGATTAGAGAGGTACTTTAAACGTTTTGAGGAAGTAATTTCCCACTTTCGCAAAACTTGTTTTCTTATAATTGGAAACATCGATAGAATAAACTGAATAAAGAACCAAATCATTCTTCAAAGGGTAATCCCTGGTCCATCTGAATGAGCAGGTACATTCAGAGTCATTGTCATGATTGACTGGTGACTGCGTAGATCATCACAACCTTCGTGCCTGAAAGTGTATCATCCAGCTTTTTTGGGCACTACAATTTAGTAAAATAAGGACACTTTACGTTGTTATTACCAATTTAATATAGTTGTCACCCTGTACGTAGTATCTAAACTTATAATTCATTATAATGCGCAGTATGAATAATAAGTGAAACTTAATTAATAAATCATTCGTAACTGAAAATCACAGGCTATATTCTATATGGTGCTTAATTTGTGTAGGACCCCTCAGAAATATCAAAAATGGGTTATTGCTTTTCTGTTTGGCAATACCTAATAAAAATGCTAGAAATTATTTAGTAAATGTCTCTAATTTTTAGCAAAAACTAATTATACGTTTTTCTTGCTCTAATCTAATAAAAACATGTCATTTTATGGATGAAATTCACAAAAAAGCTAAGATCTTGTGCCTCTCAAGATGATGCCTATTTTTACTACTGTTTAAAATGACAGCGAAGTAGTGAAATCAGCGTATATCGCTCGCCGCATTGCGGTAGTACAGCCATAAAATGCCAAACAAAAGAGTGAAATAAATTTTCCTGAGCTTCCTATTACATATGGTAATGAGCAAAGTTACCTTTTAGAGAGCCGCAGAGAGATTATTTTCCGAAACGTAATGATGCATCTGACGTACTAGCGGGCACGCATTAATCTCATGTAAAATAATGTGCTTAGCACTTATGATATAAATTTAACGTCAGTAAAAATTTGAAATACACTCACCAATCAATGTATGTATGTACAGAGGAATATATGATAATGAGATTATCTAAGGAAAAGGTCGTGAATTGAAAGACGAAGAATAGCCACGATAAAAATATTTTCCTTAAGAAATCGAAACCTTGGAATTATGCTTGTTAAAGGATATTCCCATAATCTCTCCCTCCCTTTCGCCTTCAACCCCTCAGCACATTTAAGAAACTTTTCAAAATTTTCTGTACCAGAAGATGCTACTCCGGTAGCGAAACCGGTCGTCAATAAAAATAAAAGTGTGGAAAATTACATTGTTTTTCTTCATTATCTATTATACTTGTTACTTCAGTGGTAATAATTTCCTCAACGATTATCCCCTTGAATATTTGTATTTTTGAGGAGTTTTAATAATCCTCCCCGTAATAATTAATATAAGAACCATAAACGGGTTTCTTTCGAAATATTGGAATGTCAGAAACTTAGATATGTTTAGTTTTTCTACTCTTCTAGAAAATACAATATGTTCAACGCAAAACGTCTTGATTTGGGGAAATTTGGATTAAAAAGTCATATCTTCCATTTAGCCTTTAACACTAGAACGGCGGGACTTGTTCGACCCCCTAGAACAGCGGGAGGTGTCCTCAAGACACCTTCTCCTGTGCTACATTCAAAGTGCATAAGGCAGTCGTATTTAAATTTCAAGTCTTTTCTCAAATGATTAGGAATTTTTCCCTAAGCTCGGTTGAATTTCTTTTGGCAAGGCATGAGTTAAATCGTATCCAAAATATTTTAAAATATACAAATTGTTTTTGAATTTCAAGCAATTCTAGTACACTCATGTTCGAATAGACAAATACAGAGAACAGTGAAGCCAGAAATTTATAGATAAGTCTAGATAAAATAATTAATCACTGGAATGACTTACCAAAAAGAACAATTGAATTTACAATTTACATTAGGACTATTACGAAATAATCTTGCGAAAAACAATTTTACCGCCTCGCCTACCTTTTAGTTTTATTTCACAATACAAAGTAAAGAAATTTACTACAAAATACAAATAAGGCTATAATGTTTCTTTGTACACCCAAGTGGATTTAGTATTTATTTTTTTAAGCACAGTAATCCAGTTAAAACATAATTACTTCGCAGAAAACTTGCATGCAGCACAAAGATACATCTTCTTCGTACTACAGTTTCCACAAACCCATTTCTTGCACTTCTTGCACTTGCCTGTTGCTTTGTTGCTCTTGCATTTCCTTTTGAGTTGACATCTGTGCCTTCGTCCTATATCATCCGAGTCGTCTGGCGCATCGTCTGAGTCGTCCAGGGGCCATATTCTGTATCTCATTTCCCGTCGGTACGGTAGCCAAGCAGTCGGTTGGGATCGCAAACCGACTCCGCGAGCTCTCGATACTATTCTGTAAGCTCCTGCGTCGGTACGACGGCTAGCCATCGTCGGTACAATCCGGAGAATTCTACCGATTATGAAAAGGAGTCGGTAGCGATAGGAGTCAGTCGGTTAGCAGACGAACTGTGGCAAGTGTGTGCATATTTAACAATATCATCAAGGCAAATGCGTTAATTGAATGCCCGTAATTAGCAGAATGTAAAATAAAGCCGCAATAAGACATGCGATCGCATAAAATGAATGCAATTCTCGCTTTTATATGCAAAATGATGTACGCCATAGCACATATGGATGCACGTATATACTGCGTTTTTTGGAGCGTGCATCTGTCCAAGGACGTGGAATAAAATAAACGTTTTAATCTCTTAATAATAAATGTAAATAACCACCAATAATTCATTAGGTAAAGTGTTGGGGAACGCTTAATATCCGTAACATATATTACTATTTCCCCGTGCGAGACTCGACTATGGAAAAATAATGACCCCGCATGAAGAAAACTATAAATAAAAGAGAAATAGATTAAACCTAGTCATAGGATTTCATGCGATCGAATTTTCTAATTTTTAAACGTATAACGATTAACTTTTAACTGACGTGGATGGTATAATTTTTGTTCATTTTAAAACACAATTTGGTAATTTTCTAGTAGCAGACGAAAAACGTCGAAAATGTGTCGTTTTCGGATAGAATTTTCTCCGAAATGGCAGCACTTAAAAGAGATTGCATATCATATATATAAATTGCAATCCTTCTTCTATAATATGGTGTAAGAATGGTATGTGTATCTTCAGTAGTAAAGGAGATATAGAATTTCTCCCAAACATCGTGAAACTAGAAAATTACCCACAATTTTACCATTAGATTCCATTAAAATCATATATTTCAGCAATATATGAAAGGCCAAGATAATTGAATAATATTTGTAGAGTGTGTAGTTAATCCAGGCGAAACTAATTACAAGTATTAATTACGTACAAGGAAGTGCTACAGTCGAAAGTTGCAGTACTTTGGTTCAAAAGGAGACGAGAGGATTTTGCTTTTGTAGCAAATATAAAAAAGAAAATGTACCTATCCGTTTATACGAATCGAGGTCTTACTAGCTGACCAATAGTAAACTGATTTGAAGACAGCAACAGTTCCAACAATAACTTTATGAAGCACCTAAGGAATTCGTGGAAATCTAACCTCCAAGAAATCAGTCAGTGAGTGTATCGAAGGTACTATGTACTTACTAATTTCCTAGTTCTTTCACTGATAGTAAGTTCTGAAAATCACGGACCGACTTCCAGTTAATAAAATTACAAAATTTAGGGATTCACTGTAGGGCTGATAGTATATTAGATATCGATATTTTATTACCGTAAGTATCCTTGTGCTCGAATTTGGGCACTGGAAAATCTTCTGCTAGCAATTTATGTTAATTTCAAACATCAACCATTTAAGACCATACAAACTAACTAATGCAATTATAAATATCTTCCCTGTAAGATTTCTTTCAAAACTTTAGAAAGAAATCAACAAAGGACAACAACAAAACTTAGTTACCTAAAATTTCATACATATCATCGATATTTACATTTGCTTTTACACGCCTTGTTTCATTCTTCATTTGTCTACTCGTTTGCCCTCTCATTGGTTGAGATGAAGCACGTGACCGTCACTTTCGGAAATGCTTGGATGTTTCCCCTTAAAGTGGGTGGGGGCAGTCGGTTTGGCAGTTTTCTGCCCGACGATGCTACAGAATAGGATTTAGAGGCCGAGTCGGTGAGAGATCACGATTTCCTCTCCAGTCGGTTGGATTTGAAATCGAACCAACTGCTTCCAAACCGACGAGTTACATAATATGGCCCCAGGTCACTTTTGGGACCTCTTTGGACAGCATAGGTTTCACCAAGTTGTTCTGCGAGTCGTTGCAAGAATCTACGCCTGGATATTCGACGACCTGTAGTCTGCTTGTAAATAACCCATGCATTGATTCCTGCTAGATCGAGTGTGTTGTAAAACGAATGCATTGGCCAACGTCGTGAGGATTCTCTCACCGTGTACCCACGCGCCATTTGGTCCACTACGTCAACGCCGCGGCGTTAATCGCACAAAATGCGGCGCGCCGCATTTTGTGCGATTGTAGTAAGTCACCGTGTCTGGTTTCCTCTTACCAGTATTATCCACTGCTATATTTTGATGCATTGAGCTGAGGATAAGAACATGTTTACTTGGTTTTCCTTTATAAACAGTTAGGGATATATCTTCATGTTTCAGCAACCTCGAAGTATGCAGCGTATCTTTACAGGTTTTTAATTCTAAAGTCACCTCTCGACGCATCTTGTTCAATGTCCCAACTAAAGAAGTACCCTCTTTCTTCAGCCTCTTCAATAGGCTCAATGATGTAAAACAATTGTCAGTCGTTACGTGTCTTCCTTTCCTAAGATAGGGACCCATCAATTTCATTACTACATATTAAGGAATACTCTGATCGGATGGCCTATCCTCCACCTTGCCAACGTAGGGAAACCCATTCAATACATATTTGGAATTTAAATCTGCTGCTAACCAAAACTTCTGCCCATATTTATCGGGTTTATTAGGCATGAATTGTGTGAATGGACATCTACACTTACTGGGAAAAAGCTGCTCATCCACTGTCACTTCTGCACCAGGTTTGTAGCAAGCTTGACAGTTTTCTATAAATCTGTCCCACACGAAAGAAAAAAGGGCAAATTTGTCAGTGGCAAGACGGTTACTACGTGTTGATCGGTCATCGAATCTTAAAAATCTCATCAGCTCTCTGAAGCGATCCCGTGACATGATCTTTGTGCAGAATGGAAGTCCCCAGTTTTTTGACCACATTGTGTCTAAAGGAAATTTGGTAGCACCCATGACTCCACGTGCGTAGAGAATAGAGATGAACGCATCTAATTCATTAAGAGAGGTGGACCAATCAGATACACTCAACACTCGACGGGCTTCCACTTCTGTACAGATCTTGATGTGAGTGAGTATTGTTTTGTCAATGAACAATCTCCAAGCGGAAGTAAGATCACCGTCAGAGATGTTCCTCCTAGCGTACGCAGATGGTCCTGGGATCTCTCTCAGAATATTTTGCTGAGCACGTCTCCCAGCATTTCCAGAGTCTATTTTCACATATTCCCATTCTGTCCCATCCTTACCTTGGATCTTCGATCCAATAACTATAGCGTTATGATTCCTAACAGCCGGTATATCTGCTTCTTGGCTAACTACTTGCTCTACTCCTCGGCAAACTCCACTCTGTCCTCGGCTTCCCTGCCTGCCTTCTGCAGCTTCCTGAAGTTTATTCCTTGATCGATTGCACTGCGTGTAGCATTTGCGTGCACAAGTACCTCTCTCAATAACAAAAGGATGGCCACGAGCTGCTCCACGCTGGCCGCGAGTGTGAGCGATATTGCTATCTGCAAGATTACCAGTATGATTTAATAATTCATGATGGGAAATGGACCAAATAATAACAAAACATCACATATACGGAATAAATTTTGTTAAAATTGCACACTTACCATTCACTTGATGTACTTCATTATCCTCGCTGTTGGAAATTTCGTCACTGTCACTGGTCGAAGAACTAGATTTACATATATACTCCTCGTCGCTGGATTCTGTATCGCTTTGAAGATCGCCAGCTTCTGACATATCATCCGCAATATCACACAGCAGTTCTAGTGTTTCCTCAGGTGTCAAGCCCTTCCTACGCGCCATATTAGTGGACTAAAAACACACCAAATGAGACTGTAGCGGAGCTGAGAAGACCACGTGTATTATGTCCACATGCAAGCTCATACACGTCACCCCAGCCACAGCAACCGCGTCTAGTAGCGCCAAGGTGGCGACAACGGATGGAAATGGTAACGGATTTTATGCATAACAAATGAAGACAAGAGGACGAAAAGATTTGGCTACTCAAACCGTCTTCAGAATTGCCACTGCAAAAATGTTATATTTAACTATGCGATTCCATATATTTTGGAGGGAAGAGAAGAACTAAAACAAAATGAAGCACTTATAGGGATTATGATCTCGAAAGACTTTTGTAAGAGCTTCTAATCAAAATCAATGAAGGTTTTATCATCCGAAATAAGTGGAAAAATAACCCACTTGGGAACTCCTATAAGGAAGTGTCCTTAGGACACCTCCGCTGTTATAGGGGTATATGGTATCATCTTGCATGAACACATCTCAATAAAGATAAAAATTGGTGGACATATGCAGAACTTTAGATAAATAAAAGTCACCGAATAATTTTCTTCTCCAGCAAAAAATACAAAAATGGCGCTTTACCAAAATGGGTGAGGTGTCCTTAGGACACCCTTCGCTGTTCTAGTGTTAAATAACCGTTTAAAAAATACACTATGCTTATTATTTGATATAATAATGCATGTTTTCAAAGTAACTACATTTTTTTAGTTAGTTACAATTGGAATATTTTTATACCCTGGAATCCTGAAAATCATGCATGGATGACTGTGTTTTTATATTATCATAATTGTTTATATCTAAACTTGTAAATTTAACTCAACTGTGATTTGAATGTATATATAACAATGTAATATCATAATTACGCTCCCACCAGGCATATGTCTTACTGTGGCGGAAATTCCAATAAATAAATAAATACCTAATAAATAAATCATAAAATACTTAGAATCGAAATTTTTTGCGTATTAAGTTATTATAAGATACATTTTTATGAACAAAAAGCGAGAAAACGAAGAAAAATAAGAAAATGAACTTTAATAATTTTTTTAGCATTGTCTCCAGTTGCTAATGTCGCGAGGTAAATTAAATCAATTGCAGAGGACATTACTGAGCGGAAATGAATACTTCTCGACAAACTTGACCTTGAGAAAGGATATACGTGAACATCTCCTCGCAAGGTAAAGTTTGTGTATCCACTTTTAGAAATAAGAATCTCGTCTCGTATTTAGTCTGCCTTACATCGCAAACTTGTTGTTAACAAGGACCGAATCTACCTCTTGAAATTAGTTTTAATAAGTAATGCGGATCCTCATCCCCACACTCTTAGTTGGTATTTGGTGAATAAACACCGCTGAGCACTAAAACAAAGAAGTTACTAGTGCGTCGGTTGCAGTAATCAGTACGTTCCCGTCTTTGCTTAAATACTTCTTTCTTTTCAGGCATCACTTTTTATCCGCGAGAGATCCACTATATCTTTAAAATCTCTTTCCCTTTTGATCGCACCGCGCACCATTTCAGTCATCCGACTTTCATCTTTTCGCCAAAGCACCCCTTTCTGATGGACTTTCTTTTCGTCCGCACATTACTGAATTTTCCCCTCCAAGTTTCACGGAGTCATTATATAAGCAATACCCACTGCATAAACCCACACAACTAGCTTCATGTGAAGCTGGATTTCAGCAAATGAGAGAGCACATTACAAAGAAGATAAGAGCATATTCTTTGCACATATCAAAATTCTTTTGACTCTTTAATTTGGTTTTCATTATTTTCTATTCCATATCCAGGCTCTTCTCGATCTTTCCATGTAACTTGTAACTGATTTTTACTTTCTCCCTATACGTAGTATAGAGAAATTATTGCATTCGCAAAAATATTCGACCTCCAGATTTCAACGGAAATAGATGTATTGATGTTGGGGCCCATAGAGTTCATTTTCGCTATTTTCCCGAATATGTCTGTCTGTGTGGCTGTGTATGTCTGTGTGTGTGTGTGTGTGTGTGTGTGTGTGTGTGTGTGTGTCTGTGTGTGTGTCTGTGTGTGTGTGTGTGTCGGTGTGTGTCTGTCTGTGGTAAAAACTTTATGGGCGCTCTATCTTAAAAAGTAATTATCCGATCATTTCCGAAATTCATATTTAGTATTTTCCTAACAATGCCAAGAGTTGATTAGTTTTTGATGAATATCTCTTAACCGGAAATTGCGGTTTATCCGGAAATTTTGTTTCTTAAATATCACTGTTATAATGCAATGTAGGTATATACAATTATGCGCAAAAGTTATAAATAATGTACTTTAATATCACTTTTGTTTGAAACATTTTTTCGTAACACTTATTGTTTAGGAGTTATTCTTGAATAATGGTTAACCGGAAGTTGTTGTTTATCCATAAATGGACATTTTTCATACATATCTCTGTCAGAATGCAATGTAGGTATATACAATTACATGCAAAAGTTATAGATAATGTATTTTACTACAACTTTTGTATGAAACATTTTCCTGTAACACTCATTGTTTTGGAGTTATTTATATATTACCGGCATAGGCTTCTGTTTTCAATAAATATGGAGAAAGTCATGTGTTGGCCACATCAGATTTTTTTGTTCTGTCTAATCAAATATTCTTTAAAAAAAATTGAGGTGTAAGTTTACAGGCGAGTTAATGATGATTAATTCATACCATGTAACACACAAACTGTATGGCACCACAAGCAGTTAAGATATATTATAATGATCTCATTTAAAAGGTAAAGAATATTAAAATGATGCATATTCCGTGGCCTCTCTAAAGGCCATTTACTTCGTTCATTGCGGTTGTCTTTCATTAATCGAGCGGATCACTCAAATATCGTGTTACTCTTCTATTACCAAACCTCAAAGGATATTAACATAGGCAAAAAGGTTCATTTTTCGCTGCTTGTGGCAATTTTTATAATAACTATCGTATATTTTTAACAGTTTCGGATTTTGAATTTTTATTACTTACATTTTTCTCTCTTTTGATCTTATTCCTTGTTATTTCTCTTCGTAATTCAACGTCTGAAAAATTGTATCAATTTATTACTGGTGCGATGCGATTGCTGTGAGTCATTCAATAACTATGAAAATGACTAACATTCAAATATCCTATAATATGATTAGGTGTTCTTTACCTGGCTGTTATGAAAGCTCATTTTTAAATTACTTTATATTGTATTTGTAAGTTTGGAGGGAAATGTAGTTATAACCTCAAGAGCTTCTATACTTACAGTTACGTAGATTGTTGTTTATTCATTGCCAGGAACAGCTGTAGCGAATAATATAATAGTTTCATTTGATGTAGATAATTATCATTCATAAGGAGGCAAAACGTTGTGACCTGCGTACAGACCAAATTATAACATTATTATATAAATGAATAGATATAAGAGTTTATGGCTGGTCAGTTGAATTTCTGCATTTAGATTTTAGAGGATATAGAGGCCAACAAAAAACCTAACCTCGCAAATAAATTGTCAAGCAAACAAACAAGCAAAAAACAAACAAATATATTTATGCAAAGCGTTCTAAATTGGCTATCATAATTCTCTGACGATATATTCGACGAATTTTCACTTTCGTATTCTGTTACTACCGACTATGGATGGTGGGAATGGGACCCTTCGGCGCCGGGACGATATAGAAAATATTAAAGGCTTTACAAATAAAGTCTATTTATAAAATAAATATGTTAACTTTTCTTTGTTTTTATGCAGAGGAGCACAGCAAAAATAAATAGAATATTATAGTTTGTTTAGTGTTATTGTGTGTACGATAAAAGTTAAGTACGAAAAAGAAAGCAATGTGTGAGTCCCTGTAGCTGCTACTAATAATGTTTTATTGGAATTTTTAATTCTGTTTAACGACATTGAGCTCATACTTTTTTTCATGTTTTTGTCTATGCCATTAACGGCCAGCGCCGAAACGGCGGTGCCGAATCGTACCAAACCGATGGATGGTATGGTATGGAGATTGAGGGGAATTTACTAAAAGTGGAAGGTAAAGCTGATCCAAAAGATCCTCAAAGAAATGGAGCTATCTAGAGATTATGAAAGACTGAGGATTAAAGAATATGAAAGACTGAGGATCAAAGCAGACTTGAAAGATGAATAAACATAACATAAAGCCATCACAAAAGGCACTAAAGCTAAGGCTGAAATCCCAAATCTATTATTCCTTCCTTTTAAAATATTCTAAGGGCTAAAGACAATCAGCGCTTTTGTGTATGCCTTCGGATACAACACTTCAGTGGGTCACTAAACATTCCAACATTATCAGGGATAATTGAGTGTGCAGATAACATCCTCAAAATTGAAAGATCACAAGCAGACGGAGTTGAAATCTATAAACAGAATGTATAGCAAGCCCTTCACCCGGACAGGGTATAACGAAAATGAAGTGATGACAACTAGTTTACGAGAAGTTACAAATCACGAGGATATAGAATAGAAAAGCTCAAATACTTATATCTGAGACTCTCTAGAAGTTCAAAAAATAGTAATTTTGTAAAAAAATAAGCTAACATTCAATTCTGCTCCACGAACGCTGTATGTGGTCGGATAAAATATGGATTGAGGAAAATGCTTTTTAAAATACCTCTCTGTCAAGAAAATAGAATAAATTAGAGTTGATAATTGTCAGAAAAATGTTATCTGACCTGGAAGATCTTCCGCGAAGGCAATTACGTCTTCCTGTTAACATAAATCGCAATCTAAAAATTCCAAACGTTTTCAATTATTTTAAGACGACCTAAAGGACCGCAAATTTTTCATATTAGAAGCACAAATGACAATTATCCTGGCCCTTTTTTGATTCAGGATACTTGATTTGAATTTTAAACTACTTTGAATTTTACTACTTATACCACTCAAATATAGTTTTCGGTAGCAAGTCAACTCGTAAATCGTTTCGTGCGCTAAGGAGCCCAGTATTGATCTTTCATTTTCTACTTGGAATCTTTTGCTTCGACATAAAACTGTTAAGCCTTCTGACATCTTCATGGGACTATCCCGGGAAATTCCCCATGATGCCTTACGGCGACAAGAAAACGATTATCGAAAAACAAAGGCTTTTGCTAAAGTTGTCATTTTCCAGAGAGCCCCGAGATAGTTTGAAAATTAGTTTTTCCGCCAAAAACTTAAAGGAATTACAGTAAACTCCCGTTTATCCGAAATGATCGGGACGGTGGCCGTTTCGGATAACGAAAATTCCGGATAAACCGAAGTCTCGCGTGAAACACCCCGAATTGCGTCAATACAGTGAAATATGATCGTAAAACGTGCGTACGTAGAATGCTATTGATATGGTTGTGAATAAGCCTGCATGTTTTCGACTGAAAAAATTGTGTTGACGTGTTATAAAGGCGCCAATGTATGATTTAAAACTCAATGTTTTTAAATGCTGAATAACAAAGCTCGTTTATTTTCGTTCTTACAGGAAAAAGTCCGCCTTATTTGGCAGCGGGGGTGTCACGGGCAAATAAGTTGCTCGCGATGGTATTCGGTGGGTTGGGGTGGGGTAGGTGCATTCGGAAAAGTTTGCTCGGATATATCAGATTTCGGATAAACGCGATTCGGACAAACAGGAGTTTACTGTATTTTTAAAAATTCCCAATGTATTAAGGTTATGAAGTATTTGAAGAAGAGTTACGCCCTACTTTCTTAAGTTCAAATCAATGGAAAATAAAATCTTATTTTTCATTTTTATAAAATAATTGCTTATTGACACAAAAAATTGACAACAAATTTTCATAATTCAGCCAACCATGATTTTTTAAATTAATTTCTTCGTCAAGTTCCAAAAATATGCACAAAAAATTATCAAAAATGGTAACCACTGCCACCAGCTCCTACACCTACTTGCATCGATTGGTTTATAATAATAAATAACATATTCCATATAATTAAAATGTAAAAGTAAGTGCATAATAATAAGGAGAAGGTATTTAAAAATATTTGTCCCTTTGTTTTGAATCTTATATTTACAATTATCCACCAAAAAGAGTTTTCGTTGACGTCCATTACAAGTGCATTTCAATTTCTATATTTCAATTTCAAATACCTTGGAATTTTAACTATTTATAAACTATATTTTATCATCTAAAAAACACTAATCGCCATCTTGAAAACACAAAACTCCAACTGATAAGGGGAAGGGACCACGTTGGTGGTCAATTGGATTTATCATTTTCCGTAGGTTAACTTATGGGTTCATGTCCGGTGTGAAACCACGATAAAGGGTAAAGGATTTTTCTATTCCTCCTCGAGTAAGACGTATATCTAAGTTTTTATACAGCTTCCCTGAATGAACGTGCGCGATCTACTCAGGTGAATGCAGGCCTTTTTTCCTCCTGTAAGTCTCAAGGTCCCAGCAATGTCGTTTTTACCCTCTCTGCACGTGTATCCTGAACGACGTTCATCTGTGAGAGAAGATGGAGTCGTTAACAGAGCGATTTTCTTTACGAAATACGTCACAGCAGTGATGCTCGTATGTGCACACATCTTATCACGTAAATTACGCATTTTGTTCCTCGAGAGCTCTTGCGAAATGGGATGCACCACTTCACAGTTTCCCTTCCATGGTGTGCACAAAAGCCGACAGTTTAGACGTCGAATTCGGAGCTGAGGGATGGTGGAGGTAAAACTTGCTTTGCATATAGAAGCGGAGATAAGCGATGTAGAACGGTTTCTAGTGTTACAGCGACGAGATAATATCATCGATTCGAATCTGTAAAACGACGATTAAACCACAAAAACCATCGTAAAAAAATCAGTCGCTAAATCCTCTACAATGGTCCGAAGTTTGGCCAAATATTACACCGATTTTGACTTTAGATTTATATTAAATATCACCGGGCCTAGAAGTAATATTTCTTCATTACATTTCAAGATCGAAGACTATTTTTCCTTAATATATAGTTATCGAGTTAGATATTTTATCCCTTAAAAATTGCACATAATCTAAAATTATCGCTAGCAGCAAATGATTCGTAACAGAGTAAAACGTCGACGGATATATAATTTAAAAGCGCTGCCAACTCTGTTTTAGTTTCCAATGAAATAGAATCCATTTTGAGAGGAGTGGATGATGATGGCCGATCTGTGCCGAAACCGGTCGTGTTTCGAATAAACATATGAAAAGAGAATTTGTAAATTCAATCTTTCCATCCTATTAACCAATCTTTATAGATATAATTATTTTTTCACCATAAATATACAAAGCTAAACATTTTTATTGTGGATTTATATATATCAAATTGTAATGGTGCAATTCAATTTAGCAATTACTTGACAATAGGATAAATTAAAAACCACAAACTGTTGTCATGGTTTTAATTCATAGTCTTACAGAAAACCCCTTAAGGCCAAGAAAATGTTACAATTGACTACTCTATCTGCACCTGATCTAGCAAAAATATGTGCTACAGAGCTGTCATTAATACAGAGAAAATGATTTAAGAATTACAAAAATACTTAATTTTTTTACGATGAAGGCACGATTTCAATGAGATTGTGCATTCCTATCACTCCCTTTCACTAATTTCAACTGAACGTCTCCTCTCCTCTATACTTATCAGATAATTACGCTTAAACGCTACCGCTTTCTTACAATTTGATTAAAAAAACTTTCTCAGAGGTATTTACTTTTGCCAGTAGGACGACCCTTATAATACAATGCGGAAAACAGGGATAAGCAGCTTAGTCACTTCATAAAATAGGGATGAGCATTAAAGTTGTATAATATTTATTCCCTTTTTGATTTTCTTTTCACATTAGTTCTTGCTATAAATTGGAAAAAGAGAATCTTTTATCTTAAGGAGGATAATTAAAATCGCTTTTTTTTATTTGAACCGAACACTTTGCAGCTTTGATTTTGTAATCATTAGAAAGATCTTGATAGATTCTTTATTAGTCGGTCAAATTTCATTATTTTTTAACTTTTAATAAATTAAAACTTATTCTGGGCTATGAATTTCGCGCTTCGTTTTACGCACTTGTGCTCTATTACTGATGTAGAGGTCTCTGAAACGCCAGGAAATTTCCCTCACCAAACTTTTTCTTCAAAAAGAAAAATTTGGTTCTTTGTTGAGGGAAATTTTCGGGTGTTTCAGGGTTTAGATGTGGAAATGAAAACCCCGACGGTCTCAGTGATTCTACATCTCTAATCGCATTTCATTCCTGTGTTTAATTTTCCATTAAGGTGAGATGCAGATGGAGTTGACTCCGCTTCATTATAGAATCGTTTACCTGGATATTCAAGGAGCCATAAAAAATATTTCCTAGTAAAATGATGAATCTTAACCACAGAAAAATCAGAATAACGTGGAGTGGAGTGAGCTGGAGTAAGGAAATCGAAGTGTAGAAAACTTGGTAGACGAGAGATGATGGCGTTTTTTGCATAGATCCGATAATTTGCTAATTTTATCACTCTTCCATACCTCTTTTTCAATAAAAATATTGACAAAAGCTATTCCGCGCAACTTAAGTTAAAATATTCCTTATTGCCGGAAATGATATAGTAAACGTAACAAGGTCTGAGTTTTTGCTTCTCCTTTTGAACAGGTTTCACCCAAATCACTTCAAAATTTCTAAAAAACATTCTTATCAATTAAAAAGTTGATAGTTTTTTTTTAAATTTCTTCACACGAACTGCTTCATTTTGTCCTATCCTGCTCTAAAAATTAGTACGACCTAAGAAAGAGACCTTGAATCTTTAACTTTTCTAATTCTATCCTTTAATATTATTCGCAGTCTCAGGCGTCGTTTTGTGGAAATCCATCTCGTAGAAATGTTTATTCTATCCTTTAAATTTCTTGAGACGCAATATAAAGCCCTCTGTACTTTTGCTAATGAATAATCTGTTTTTTACATCTTAAGTTTCTATTCAATTAAACTCCCAAATATATTCAGTGATTGGTAATTTGCTTAATTTCGTAATACATTGAACAGAATCTCTTCGGGAGCAGAGAGTGCGATTACGGTCCTGCCAAGAGCACCTGCTAGGGGCCGTATTAGGTGATTCCTGAGGACCTCAATGAAGATTGTGCTGAGAAGCTATCTAAAACATTGTTTTATTTGAATGAATCCTAAGCGCACGCACGGATTTATTAAATTGGTTTATCTATATTTTTGTAAGAATAGATTATAAAACTTCGTCTTATGAATCATACATCTTCAACTACAAATAGACAAAATCTGATGTGGCCAGCACATGACTTTCTCCATACATAAGATGTAAATATTTATCTACGACAGTAATTTCGAACTCTATATTCCATCTAAACTTGGAAGATGAGTGATTAATTTATATATTATTATCTTTTACGTAACAAACATTATAAATAATGTTTTTCGGGACATGCTCGATGAAAAACGATGAATTTGGCCTTTCGCCCATAGAGCCCAGAGCGCCCGCAAAGTACATAATCAGCAACTTCCATTTTATCAGTATTTCATGAATAACTCCTAAAAAATCAATGATACAAAAATATGTTTCATACAAAATTTATAGTAAATCACATTTTCTAAAACATTTATAGATAATAGTATATACCTAAATATCATATTCATGGAGATATTTTGAAAACCGGAAGAGCTTTGAAGAATAAAGCTCAACTTCCGGTTAACCGATTCACTCCAAAAACTAATCAACTCTAACGACTGTAATAAAAGTACTATATATGAAATTTGGTGTTGATCCGACAAATAGTTTTCATGTTAGAGCGCCCACAAAGTACATAATCAGTATTTCACGAATAACTCCTAATCAACCGGTGATACAAAAATATGTTAAATACAAAAGTTATAGTAAAACAGATTATCTAAAACTTATATAGAGTATACAATATACCTATATATCATATTTATGGAGATATTTTGAAAACCAGAAATGAGCTTTGATGAATAAAGCTCGACTTCCGGTTGATCGATTTACTCCAAAAACTAATCAACTCTGACAGCACACACCACAGTACTATATATGAAGTTTGGTATTGATACGACTAATAGTTTTCACGTTAGAGCGCCCACTATCACACACACACATACACACACACACACACACACACACACACACACACACACGCTCACATACACTCAGACATCATTCCGAAAATGGTCAAAACGTGTTCTAGGGACCCCAAAACATGTATTTCCGTTGAAATCTCGAAATCGATTTTTTTCATGAAAACAATACTTTCTCTATACTTCGTATATGGAGAAAGTAATAAAGCACACATTCAACTTATTCTGAACATTCACTGTGGCAGAGCCTTTAAAATTTGTTGATAATATTAAATGTAAATTCAGTATGTAAATTATTAAGAAAAAATCTAATATAATTGTATATACCTACATTGCATTCTGACAGAGATATTTAAGAAACAATATTTTCTTCCGGTTAAACCGCAACTTTCGGTTAAGCGGTATTCATCCAAAACTAATCAACTTTTGGCATTGTTAGGAAAATACTAAATATGAAGTTTGGAAATGATCGGTTAATTACTTTTTAAGATAGAGCGCACACAAACGTTTTTACCACAGACAGACAGACAGACACACAGACAGACATGTTCGGGAAAATAGCGAGAACAGGCTCTATGGGCCCCAAAACATTTATTTCCGTCGAAATCTGGTGGTCGAATTATTTTACGAATACAATACTTTCTCTATACTACATATAGGGAGAAAATAAAAAATCAGAAATTATATTCAATTAATAACATTGATAAACAAATATAAATTTTTGGTGGATATTTAGATATCCAACATGCTTACTTAGACAGTTGATTCATTATTTGCGAACCATTTGCCTTTATCACCCACCGTTTTCGATATTTGACATTAACCTTTTATCAAAGTTTTACCATTGCATCGAGGCAATAGTATTGTATGTAATTAAATACATTTATAAAATATGTACTTCCTTAAATTATTATTGTCTTGGCTTTCAACTTGCTTTTGTATTTGGAATATCGCGCTGAAGCGGCCAGGAGTAGTCAGCCAACATGGCTGCATTCAATCGACCCTGATAAGAGTGACTCCATCGCTGAAAAGTACTGATGAAATTGTTCACCGTGTTCGTCGCCGACTGCACTTATGTCTTAGGGCAGAAGTTATTGTGCGAGTCTAGGGCGTTTGGTACGTTTTGGCGCTGCAGTTTGGTCGCTGGCTGGAACTCTATCAAATTACCACGTTTAGATAAAATAACTAATACTTTAATTTTTGAAGGTTTCTAAATACTATATTTCGTTTATGTACCACACTTGAGCTCATTCAATTACCTTCGTAATATATTTCGCATATTCGTATTTATAGTACACAATTTAGACAAACACGGTTTAAATAAAGCACAGCATATCTGAAATGGCCCATTTCAAAGGCGATGTTGGTGAATGATGTATCAATGTATTTATTTTTATTATTATTACAAAAATACCACTAGTGGACTAATCGTCCGATGGCAACGCATATTACATATTATTATATATCCCATCTGTACATTTTTTAAATTACAAAAACTTATATTTTTTCACAAATTTATCCTTCTCTTCCTTTATAATACAATTTTTGCATGGTTCTCAGTAGGCCTGCCTACAGCAGGCTACCGTAGTGGTCCTGGGGACATGCTGGTGAAGTTTGGGAATATCTTTAGATTCTTACAATCTTTAAATCTGATCTCCGCACCAATAAAGCAAATTTTTGTGTGTAACTTGTGGAACAAGTTCCTTTGGCTGGAGAGCTATGTTGCTGTAAAGAAAGAAATATTGGAACAGGGCTGTTAATGCATTAGAGGTATAAAATCTCCAAAAGCCGTCTTTATATAAAACAACACAATCACGGGATCACGTTGGAAAATTTAAAACTAAAAAAATCGATATGAAAATCCTCAAAACTAAATGCCTATGAAAGCATTATCATACACCAGAACAAAGAAAGAACTATGAATAGCGACTTGGGCCCCACTCTTCCCTTTATTCCCTTTAGGGACCTCCCCCGAGACGCAGGTAGGATATACCAGAGGACCATCGACGTCACTTTGGGATTTCCGAATTCTTTTCAGACCCTTGCATACGTTGCAGGCAATTTTCCTCCCACTCCACCCCCCACACAATATATACCCCACACCTTGCCGGTGTTGCTTTGTATTTTACGACCCCTGAGGACGGTAGCAGAATATCTTTGGGTACAATCCCACGGACTTGAAAAAGTCTGACAGGGAATCGAACCCGGGATCTTCCTCTATCTGGGAGGCTGCCTTAACCATCTAAGCCAGAACATTTTAAGAAGCTGTTTTGGGGACATTGTGCGCAAGGGCAAGTGTAGTTTCGTCCGACTGAGCGGCATCGTCTACGGCCATATCCTCATCGAGGCACCGGCAACACAAAGTGCTGTAAAAGGGGGAACCGTCCTTAAGGAATAACAAGGAAAGGGTTAAAGATACTTTGCACATAAGGGCGTGCACCCAGGGAAAATCCCACAAAACACATTTGGGTACAATTATAGTGAGATATTCCTTTCTTGCTTCATCCGAATACCGGGAAGTAAGTGGAGGAACGCCGACAAAGACGGCTATTGTAGATTTTAAACCTCTAATTTATTAACATCCGTGTTCCAATATTTCTTTCTTTACATTTTACAATCTGTAAGAATTTCTGGGATATTATTGCAGATAAGCGAGAAAATGAGGATTCAAAAAAATTACTTAAAAATCTCTCAAATCGCTCCGAGATTGATTCCTATAGAATCTTCTTTTATTTCACATTTTTTAAGAATTTCTTGGATATTATGGCTGTTGAGCGAAAAAATGAGGATTTTTCTAAAAATATGATTTTCTTAAAATTGCTGAAAACGCTCCGGGATGGAATCCTACGTATGGAAATTGTTGTTTTATTCTATAAGAATTTCTTAGATATTATGGCGGATAAGCGAGAAGATGAGGGTTTTTCAAACAAACATTTGTTCTTAAAAATTGCTCGAAACCCTCCGGGATTGGATCCTACAGAAGGAAAACACAGTTTTATTCCACATTCTATACGAATTTCTTGGATACTATGGCGGATAATCGAGAAAATGAGGGTTTTTTAAAAGAAAAGGTCGAAAAGACGAAATTTTGTTAAAATTTCCGGATTTTGGAGTTTGTTTTCGTAAACAGCTCAGCAAAAGAAATTTTTAACGATAAATGGAAGGATCTCGTCCAAAGCCTCAAAAGAAGACGAAATTCGACTTGGTCACCTCGAATTTTAAGCAAGCAAGGGCAAAAAAAATGAAAATTTTTATTAAAAACCTTGTGTTTTCGCATATTTTTTCCGTAAACTGATAGAAAATATTAATATTTTTTTCAAAAAATGGGAGGATATTTGGTATATATCTTCAATACGACTTAAAAACTACTAGGTTTCCACTACTGTTAAGCAAGTTATAAAACTGAAAAATTTTACCGAAATGCTCAGTTTTTGCAGATTTGTTTCGTAAATTGCTCGAAAAATTTGAACTTTTTTACGATAATTGGAAGGATCACGTATATAGCCTCAAAAGGTATCCAAATTCGACTAGGATTCCACGAATTATAAGCAATTTAGGGCGAAAAACTGCAAAGTTTCACTAAAATGCCCATTATTTAAAGATTGTTTCGTAAACTGCACCAAAAAAAGTAAAATGTTTCGATAAATGTAAGGATCTCGTGAAAAGCTTCATAAGGAGACGATATTCAACTCCGTTACCTCGAATTTAAGCAAATTAGGGCGAAAAGACTAAATATTTTGGCCAAAATACCCAGTTTTCGCAGATTTTGTCGTAAAAAGGAATATGTTTTTCGATAAATCGAAGGATTGATGATTCGAATGACGCTTTGGTTTGGAGTGGAACCTTTGTGGTAGGCTGACCATATCTTAAAAGGACGAAAATGGGATATTTCACATAAAAGAATGGAACAAAAAGGGACATTTCTTCTTAGTATTAATGGAAGGTATCTTGGGGTTATACCTTTACTTTTTTTCAGGTAGAGATTTGGAGGATCTCCGTCCTAATCCGGACCCTTAGCTCGCCTTCTTAGCTCAGGAGCACCCGATCCTCCCATCAGGGGGTACCATAAAAAAACTGACCGCGTGGAATACGATTTAAAAAGTTATAAACGATTCAGATGAGCAACACTTTATAATATTCGCCGTCTCACTCGTCAAAAGAGATATACAAACGTCTTTTGATCTACGTTCTACGATGAAAATTAAGAATTTTCGTGATTTTGCTAGAAATGACCCGATGACACACGGCAACGTTGCCGTTGGGTTGGGTTGGGGGGGATTTCTAGCAAAACTCTAGAAATCAAGAAATCCTTCCCCCCAACCCAATCCAACCCCCGTTGAGATTCAACAGTCACCTCAGCTAGTTGATAATAGGCCAGCAAACCATGCATGTTGCCGTGTGTCATCGGGTCATTTCTAGCAAAATAACGAAAAATCTTAATTTTCATCGTAGAACGTCGATCAAAAGACGCTTTTAAATCTCGTAGGACGAGCGAGACGACGAAGATAATAAATTGATGCTCATTTGAATTGTCTGTAACTTTTTAAATCGTATTCCTCGCAGTCAGTTTTTTTTATGGTCCCCCCTAATGGGAGGGTCGGGCGCTCAGTAGCCGCGAAGGCGAGCTAAGGGTCCGGATTAGGACGGAGACCCTCCAAATTTCTACCAGAAAAAAGTCATGGTAAAACCCCCAGATATCTTCCATTAATTCTTTTTAAATTTCAGATTTTATGTAATGGCTTACTTTTTCTCTTATAGTTATTTTCGAATAATTCAATTCCTTATATTCTACTTTTTAATAGCATTATGAATGAAAATGTTTGCATAAAATAAACGTAATCTGGAATTTTGACTTGTTTTCCAGTGCGTAGAGAGTTTTTAAGTAACGAGTTACCGTTTTTATGTCATTGAAAAAGTAATGTAGAATAATTTTATTTTACTCAGATATTCAGGAAAACAATGTATTAAGGAAGTAAAATCTGTTAATTCTACGTATCATTTGCACTCTTTATCTATTTATAACAGCAAAACGTTAAATTATATCAGCTTCACTAAAAAAATCCTTTATGATTAGTTTAAGTTGCATTACGCTGACGTGCTAATTTCCTGTACGAACTTTTTCATCTTTTATAGTTTTGTGATAAGATAGAAATCACTATATGCAGGCAGACCATATCTTAACAAGATGAAAACAGGTCATTGACGAAACGACAAACGGGTCAAGGATTTTGCAAGAACCTTGAAAGAAAACGTTTTCGCGACTTCCTCAAAATGGATTTTGAAGAAAGTAATAACTCTAATGAAAATAAAATATAATATAAAATCCTTTGAATTTATTTTACATCTCAATTTTTAAATATTAGTGAACTATTTTTGGTAAACTATTTACCAAATATTTTTATTTCCACTGATTTTGCATGTCAATGTCAATTCCAATCACAATGTGTATATCAAATGATCATAATCTGGAATTTTTGACGTTTATTTTAAATTTGATACGTTTCCTTTAAAAGAGCGGAAACGCAATTAAATGGTTACAATTCCATTACGAGAAAATCGATTTCTAATGAGCTACTTTACTTACAAAGCAGATAGAGTTTTTAAATAAAACATTAGCGCTAGATAATAGCTTTTGTCGTCATTTAGGAATTAATATAGTTAATTTGATTCAATTATGAAGGAAAATTTTGTTAAAAATAGAAACTCATGCTAATTCTCTGGATTATTTCACTTATTGACTCAAATTAGAAACGAATTACAAGATGTGCATGCAAAGTCTTTTTGTAAATATTTAATTCTTATTTTTTTTAACAGCAAGATTTGATATTCCATACATTTCAGTACAAAATTCTGCAATCTTGTTTCACAAACAATACTTTTTTACAACGTTAGTTAGTAGGTTACATTGTTAATCGGATGTTTCACCTGGTAAAGAAGCAAACTCTAAGATTTTAGTTTTTACACCACTATCTGGTAAGAAATAACGAATAGCCGCAGGAAAAAGTTCGTTCTCTTTTTTGTTTGAAGCATCTAAACTAATAGTTACATTGCCGCATGTAATCAAATCTAGGGAAGTTTGTTCCAACGCAATATGTGAAAAAACAACACAAATAACTGCTTCCGATTTAGTAAGGGCAGATGAAAACTTAGGCTGATATATCTTTTTGATTAGACTAGACCACGAACTTAGAAAGTATAGGACTGGAAACTGCTGAAATTTTTTGGCTCCCTTAATGTCCGCATCCGCGAGATGGCAGCACTGAAGCTCGCCCTTTGAAACCATACTCTCATATGGAGTAAATGGAAAAAACAGCACGATTATGATACTTTTTCCCTGTTTTTCTTTGTGGGAGTAGTATATACGAAAGATGGAATTCAGAATTAGTGATTTATCCATTTATAAGTACTTAAAACAATTGACTAAAATGGGCAAATTAGTAAATCCGAAGAAGAGGTGCAGGTTGCCTTCAGGGCACACCACAAGTAACTTCGTCGCTGTGAAAACATTATTCGTAGATCAGCTAAGTGCAATGTATTCTGCTTGGATACACAGAAAATAATTGATCCTTAATAAATTACCAACGTTACATCTACTTTCAACTAGGCTTTTTAAAACTAGTTTCGCAGGATGCACATGGGTGGTCTGAAAAGTTTCTGACATTTCAACATTTCTTGACATGGTTTCTGGACATGGTAGAAATTTCCTGGAGACTATTTCTGGGAACTTCGATTTTTTTTCAGGAAATGTATATGTTACACCCCAAACGTGTAATTGCCCATTTCATGAAATGGGCAGGCGCGTTGCCCAATTCATGAAATGGGCAAAAATTGCCCATTTCACGAATTGGGCAATTACACGTTTGGGATAACAGGAACCCTACCTACCCTACTCAACCCATCGGCGTCGCGCATATTTCACGATTTGTAGCGGAGATTAATTAATTAATTAAATATGCGCGGCGCCGATGGGTTGAGTAGGGTAGGTAGGGTTCCTGTCCCCCCAAACGTGTAATTGACCAATTCACGAAATGGGCAAAAGTTGCCCATTTCATGAATTGGGCAAAAAGGTTGCCCATTTCATGAATTGGGCAATTACACGTTTGGGGTGTAACATATATACGAGGGTGGTCTGAAAAGTTTCCAACCCCAGATTCTTCAGACATCTTCAGAACATTTTCAGAAACCATGTCCAGAAATGTTGAAATGTCAGAAGCTTTTCAGACCACCCATGTGCATCCTGCGACTCTAGTTTTAAAAGGCCTAGTTGAAAGTAGATGTAAAGTTTGTAATTTATTAAGGATCAATTATTTTCTGTGTATCCAAGCAGAATACATTGCACTTCGCTGATCTACGAATAATGTTTTCACAGCGACGAAGTTACTTGTGGTGTGCCCTGAAGGCAACCTGCACTTATTCTTCGGATTTACTAATTTTCCCATTTTATTCAATTGTTTTAAGTACTTATCAATGGATAAATCACTAACTCTGAATTCCATCTTTCGTATATACTACTCCCACAAAGAAAAACAGGGAAAAAGTATCATAATCGTGCTGTTTTTTTCATTTACTCCATATGAGAGTATGGTTTCAAAGGGCGAGCTTCAGTGCTGCCATCTGGTGGCTGCGGACATTAAGGGCGTCAGCCGATTGTACAGCCAGCATAGGGGAGCCTCAGGGGCGGACTAGACATACAGTCATTTGTACGAAAACTCTGACCGTGTCGCATTCTATGAAATTCAAAAACAGCTTCACTAGCTGCAATTTTAGGACATGTGGAATCTGGGGAAAAATATGAGCTGATACTTCCACAGGTCCCTGCTACTTTCTCTGACTCCTTATGTTTTTGGCTTCGTAGGTGCTGATTTATGTTACTCCGGCAACCATGAGCTACAGAAAAATGAACACCGCAGAATAAATAAAGAATATATTGCCGTTTAAATAAGTAAGATAACAGACTTACCTTTTACACAAATTTCTCGTAATGTTATACTAATAGCACGCTGTGTTTCTATACTATAATTTGCTTCACTTCCCCCATCACTGAACTGATACGATTGAGAAAAGTAATAAATGAGATTTCATTTGAATCAAATTCTTCCTTAGGCATTGTTTCTTTAACCCTTTCTTGACGGTGCGAGGTACTTGAGGACCCCAAAATAGCTAAATTCATTAGAAAAGTTTTATTTTTAACCACATATGTTTCTTATTCCATTTTTTCTAGTTTATTTTATATTATGAAATAGAAAGAAATTTGTTTCACAGACTCATTTCCAAAATATCTTTAGTTTTTGAATGAGGTACCAAAGTATCCCGCACAGCCACTTTTGCTTGGATTGCTATACACAATGTCATGTCGTGTGTTTGTGGCAATTCAGTCACCCTTTATTACGTATTTTAAATTGATTCATTATTTATTGCATCAACAGTAATTATATCACATTATCATCCCAAATATCATGTACAGGGATGTTTTTGGGTATGCATGGGTTGTCATCATATAAAAGCCGAAACCCTAATGCTACCTCCAAAAAAATAAAATATAATCTCAACAAAATAATCAATACTGTATTTCTAAACATAATTATAGGTTAAGTTGAAGAAAAACCAAAAAAGAACGTAATATTCGCGAAAAAAGCGTTGGAATACCAATATAGCAAATAGAATGCACCTTTAATCTGCAACAATGTTTATGCCTTGGTGTGTTTCAATACAGTAACGAAGGAGCAACTAAAGAGAGACAGCCTAAACACCGAAAGATACTTCATCATCATTTGTGTTTCGATTTTAGTGAATTGTATAAGCGTCTTATTATAACTTTGTTAGACTGAAAAAAATACTCAAATAAAATACTATCCTACTTTTTCTAAAATTGAAAGATCTAAATCTTATCCGCGAAAGACTTTAAAACGGGACGGAATACATCTTTTGACCAAATTTTAAATCAGCATAAAAAACAACGTTAGAAAATGTAAATGCCATTTCAGATATGCTTTTTTATCAGTGTAATTCATACAAGATAATGAAAACCGTCCAACTTCTTTAATCTTCGTTCTTTTCGCTATCCTTGTTTTTACACACACTTTGAATTCACTCACACCTCATGAAATCCTTATATGTGGCATTAACAAAATGTAGATATCTTTGTATCTTGCAAAATAAAACAATAACTTATTGGGATAGATATGGGTCATTCCACACTAATTCGACAAGGAAATCGGCAAAATTGATCCTTGAGGTAACCGATTTTGACCAAATTTGGCAGATCACTTTGATTTGATGACAAAATGAAAACCCCCAAGATTAATATTGAATGAACAGTTAAAATTGGTGAAAATCAGATGGAAGAATAAGCGTGCTGAGATATGAGAGGCCACACTTCCGAACGTTCAGCGCGCGAGCCGAACGGCGCGGAGCCGCGGCGAGCGTCACGCCTATACTCAAAAATATTTTTCTTTATTAAATGAAATATTACCCTCGCCAATTTTTTGTAAATTGTAGAGGAGGGTTGTATGTATAGCATATAAAAAAATGAGAAAAATCGAAGGCACAGCTACATCGTCAAAAATCGATTTGAAAACTTTAAATTGTTATAAACATTATTAAATTGTTTAAATTTTATAAAACCTTCCTATGATTATCTTTCCTAATACAATATCTTTAAATTAAGCTTTGTTGTGTATTTTTAGCTTCTATATTTCCGGAGATATGGCCTCGAATGCGAAGGCACTTTTGTAAAATTTCAATTTTTAAACATTGCAATATTTCGTAAAAAATTGCGTTAATTACAAAACGGCTTCGGGGTTTTCATTTTATTATCAAATCAAAGCGATCTGCAAAATTTGGTCAAAATCGGTCACCTCAAGGGACATCACCTTGTCGAATTGGCGTGGAATGACCCATATACATTATTTTTTAAATTCCATATATATCAACATTTTGTTTTTATCCTTTTCTCTCTGAAGCCATTAAGTATTACGGTATGCGATTCTACGTATTTTATTGCGAAATGAGTGTTTATTTATTTAACTGCGATAGTTCCAAATGGGTGGATGGCTCGTTTGGCCTCTGATATTCCATATCCGTCCCCAATTAATATCCCAATACCCGGTTGTTGGAAAGTTAATGATATCGGCAGCTCATGGAAAGGAGAAATCGATGTGTTTAGCGAAGTAGGCTTTTCGACTCCCAAAAGAACCTTCGTAAGAAATCTTGTAAGCACTACTTACCCTTGCTTAGTTATAGCTGATCAAAGAAGGAAACAAAAACAATTACTTCTCATTTGATAAGCTGGATATTAGCGGGCCCATCTGTTCTCTGATTGTTAGTAAATTGAGTACCTTAAATTATATATCTCGTACTTGATAGTTAGGCCGCTATAATTCTATGTATCTCTGTTATTCTTAACTAGCGGAGTGTCCGTTGATTCTCCACGGAAAAATGAATGGAATGTAAATCGAAAGCAGTAATGTAATTTAGATGTTAAAAGTCTTAAATTTATAAAAAAAACAATACTTCTCTTCGTTGTTGACAGGCAGAGGACTGACAGACATTTCATTACACATATTGACTAATAGAGCGACCATTTTATACTAAGAGAGGAAACGATACAAAAATGCTATAGCAGAAGAGGGACGAATTTCAAAAAGAAGATCAAAAATATGTATTTACATTCAGTTAAGTAACAAAGTTCAAAGTGCATCTTGGTACACAGAATTGGATGTCATTATCATATCTGAAAAGATTTACAGAGTTTAAGATCGGACTAAAGGTAAACCATAGACCACCAGTACTTCTTTGGATAGACATTCTATAGTATATTTAACTGAAAATGTGAAGTAAATGAACGAAAAAGACATCAAAAGTTAAATATCTTCTCAGATGACAATTTTCGAAAATGATGCTATTTCGACTAAATTCTTATTTGGTTCATCCAATTTTTCCTCGCCTAGACATACAATCTATAATTTACGGCAATAAAAAGAATACACATATGTCTTATTTCTTTCGATACTCGTACCGTATAATGAAAAACTACTTTGATTTTTTTTTTCAAAATAAATAAACCCTGAAACATACGAAAGTTATATTGAAGCGTATTTCTACTGAAAATATTTGATCAGCCTGCATAGAACCGAATCTTAAAAATATACGACAGTAGCCCATAATCTGTGAGGGGAATTCCATATTTTATAGTCTAACCAACTTGATAACATAGCGGACATTTTAACATGAACATTTAAACAAAATATTTATGATATAACAAAATATCTATGAGTATGATGATAACCATCAAGAAAAAACAAAGGTGGATAGTACCTATACTTAAACACACCAATAGATGATCTACTGAAACATTTCTTTAATTTCCGATTCTATATCTAAAAGTACAAAATTTGTTTACCTTTCCTGTCAGGTATAAGATTCCTTACTGCTTTAAATTCCCATTTTTAAACACTCAAAGGAAGCAATCACTGAATTCAGGGATATTTCAACGAACTTAACTGAGTCATTCTTTATTGTTAACGGCTAAATGCACGGCGGGATGAAAAATAAATGATTAATTATTTAGGTCGGAAAATAAGAATGAAAAAGTTATCAACATACCAAGCTAAGTGGATATAATCACTTGATATAAGAAAAGAAAATTCGGTTAATGGTAGTTATCTAGGGGTTTCACCATAAATTTTTTTCAGGTAGAAATTTGGAGGGTCTCCGTCCTAATCCGAACCCTTAGCTCACCTTTGCAGCTCAAGAGCGCCCGGCCGCCACAGCAGGGGGGACCATAAAAAACTGACCGCGTGGAATAGGATTTAAAAATTTATAAACAATTAAAATGAGCAAAAATGTATTATCTTCGTCGTCTCACTAGTCCTAAGAGATATTCAAGCGTCTTTTGATCGACGTTCTACGATGAAAATTAAAATTTTTCGTGATTTTGCAAGAAATTACCCGTTGACGCACGGCAACATTGCCCCGGCGATGGGTTGGGTGGGGGGGAAGGATTTCTAGATTTTTGCTTTAAATCCCTATAAATATAGTTGTGAATGGTGTGTTTTCTCGGCGAATCTACGTTCGCTAGAATATATACCTTTGTTTACATTCCCATTCATATATTCCCATCCATATCTGACTGAACTACAGCGAAGCCTGACTGGGTTAATCTAGTATAGATATATCGTACATTATAGATCCTTTAAAGCTATAAAAGCTGTATTGGTTTGAGTACTCTCTTTGTAATTCGTTCATTAAAGGAAGCAATTATTCGTTACATTCAATTTTAGACAACCCCAAGTCAGACATTTTTATATCATCTGTATCTTTATAAGTTGTACCACCCTAATAAAAATTCCTCTTTTTGTCAATACGAGCTAGAATTTAAGCATACAATGGACCGTGGTATATTTAGCACCTGGAAAATACATCTTTACTGATAAAATTCTGTGGAACGGACTAGCTTGGAAGTTAAACATCCTAACATAGTTAGGCGAAAACCCGTAAAATGTAAAACTACGGTCTCAAGAGGCCTCATTATAGATACTGTTTATAGATGTGCCAGCAGCGCTTCCAAGGTTCGCAGATTTATCCTTCCTCGGTATCAGGTATCTCTTGGCTGAGCCTCGTTAAACTCGTCGTCGTTAATTACGGCTCGCCTCTTTCCTGCCACCGTCGCTTTGAACCTCAGTCGCAGAATCGCTTCTTTGATCCCTCCTCTTCCTTTAACATTTGCCTCCAATTGGTCTTCGCCTGAAGCGATTTAATATATTCTTTGAGCTTAATATTTTTTATGCTCTCTCTTGGGATACCGCTTTCCGCTATCCATTGCTCAATTAGATTTCGCAAACTATCCAGAGATAGAAAGAACCAAGTACCAATAGATTTTAAATACACGTATAATTGAAAAATAATCTTATGCCTAAAAAGACAGTCACCGTTATCAAAATTAAACTGCGATTGAAAGATAAAAAAACAGATTATACGGAGAAATTCATTGGTTGCGTTGTAAATTGCGTTGGAATAAGAATGTCTGTAAAGTATTCAAGTCGAAGGCCGGTTTGTGCTTCATCCCCTCTGACATCAGATACTTAGAGCTTGAAGAGAGGGATGAGGTTTACTAGACAGAATGAGTAGCGAAGAAAAAATAAAATGATGAAAACACAAAGTATTTTTAAACTGTTCTAAGGTGTTCCGCCATGTTAATCTAAATCATGTTGATTATATGCTATATTTCCTAAGCGTGTTTGAGTATGATTCACGGAAGTTCTCATGATTTTATAGAAAACCTATAATTTTCAAATGAAATCTTCAACAATTGAATTTTATAAATGCTCTTTCCTTATTTTAACCTAATAATTTTTACTTATGCCTTTACTATGTAGAACTTTAGCTGCAAATATTCAGCTTACGAGTTCCTTCAAAAATTATTTATCAATTTCAACATAATAGTATTTGTAACTCTCACCTATCTGATTCATTTAACAATTTTTGAAGATATGCGATAAAAAGCAACTTAAAAATAATTTATTTTTTTAATTCTGTCCTAGTAATAAAAAATGTCATCCACTCAGGTTTTGTGTAAGCCTTTATGTAAGCCGGGCCGCCATCTCCAGCCCAACTTCAATGGATTTTTTGTTATTTAAAAACTACTGTTAATAAATGAATTTCCCGTCCTTGATGGATTTCAATGATCAGAAAACCTACCTCGGACTGTAGTTCCACATTCCACGATCATACATACACATTCTTAGTTTCCGCTACTCCTTAAAATTTAATGTTAAAAAAAATTATCATTTATTTAATATTAAAAAAATAATTCCTACAATAAAATCGTCATTGTAAACTAAAACTGCGAGAAGTATCAATTCATAATAAATGCAGAATTCGTTACACAGAAATTTTGCCTCAAAATTGCCAACAAAGATTTTTATTTCTAAAATTAGATTTTCGTATCCCGATCTCTAGAAGCTTCTTCGTTTCCTGGAAAGGACTAGTCCTTTCCAGGAAACCAGAAAAGTTTTCTATGAACCATATAAATTCCACTACTGAAAACTAGTCAATATTTACTTTTAAACATTTTCAACATTCAATGCTGCCAAACTGCGTTACAGTGTTAAAAGCCTGTATTAAAATAATTTGACAATGAAGAAAAAACAGTAAAGCGGAAGGAGTTGTTCTACCTTCAGAAAAGGTTATGAAAAATTCTGTTAATGCTTGGAAGTCTTACGGAAGCAACAATTTTTGACGTGGTAGCTCTTATGGAAAATTTTGAAACCAACCTTTCGACATTACTGCTTCAAACAAACCATTCCTAAGGAGCTGTAACGAAGATATTTTGTTTTCTATCAGCAATTTGAAAGATGAAACATATCTGACTGGTAATGGCAAATTCAATACAGATTCTGAATAAGACAAAGATGATATCAATGCTTCCGAATTACATGGTGTTCTCCTAACTGATAATCATGATTTATTAGATTTGCTATCTTCAGTTACCAGCAGCATTCGGAGAATTGGAAATATATTCAGATATTCCCCAATAAAGGTTTTGTATTGGAGCAACATATGATCAGGAATGAAAAAGTCATGCGCTGGTGGACGAAATATTTGCCTTTCAATGGAAGGAAAGTTGTTTATATAAAGCAGTGCTTTTTTTAACCCAAACCTCAATTTATAGTTAGACACAATCCAAACAATACTCCCAATATTAGTGGAAAATCAAAAAAATCTATCTACATCGTAAATATTTAATAAGAGCGTATAATCATTACGAACGATTATCTGAACAAATTATAAGATGATTAGCACTTAAATACAGGAAGGATTTTTAAAAATGAAAAGCCTATTAAATTAATAGGCTTTAATTAGCCTATTAATAATCAATAAATAATCGATTTAAAATCGATCGAAAATTAAATCGATAAAAATGGTTCCCATGCTTCGCATTTCTCTATGCATTTACTCGAAAACCAGCACTCCTCAGAATTTCAACCCCACTCAATCCACCATTTACCAAAGGGTCCTAAATTAGATATTTTTGAACAGGTAGAAATTCTTCACCATAAAAGAAGCAACTTTGTTCTCACTAATGTCCACCAATTCTTTGCCACCTCCCCCCTGCTGTCACTTGTCAACCTGCTTCCTCCTATCCCTCAACCCTGCCATACGCCTCTGGCGGCTCGCGGGGTATATATCTAAATCTAAAATCTAAAACCCTCCACTACCCCTTCATCCTCACCCCTCCCCTTCCCTTAACTCTGTTTTGTATAAATACTTGAACAATTTCTGTGTATCCTGAAGATGACTAGACCATAGTCGAAACCGGTCGTTTATAATAAATGTTCTGTGGAACTGAGTCTAAGTGATTTCTTCTCCTTCCTATTATAATTGAATTCGGGCCCAATAATAAAAAATTATTATCTTCACGATTTGCGTAAACGTTTCAAATACTGGAATGACAGCACCGGGTTACGAAGTCCTTTACTCAAATTCAACGGCTTGTTTATTTAATATTTACTGTTGGACCAATTCATTACAGATAATCGTAGCATATTGATTAAAAAGGTTGGTTAAGGATGGAATTCAGCGCATATATTTTTTATTGCTGTAATCCATAAAACACCAAATAATATACACAAGTAATATATTCCAATATTTAGTAGAGACTGATAAGATAAAATAAAGTACGTTTTAAAATAGCGTCTTTTGAATACTAAGATTTTGCAGTCACATCGATAGCACATGAGCTGTGACGTCAGTGTTTGTATCCGCTGCTGGCCGTAACTATCGGCAAGACACATCTCGTAGGTTACGCTCTGGCACGATGGACTCAACGAGTGGGGAAGTAAGCATGGAAGCGAGCATACAAAAGAAGAGAAAACGTTGTTTCGTGCAGAAATGCACTAACACACAATTTAGAACACCTAGGAAACTATTTTAATGTACCAAGAGACGCGCGCATGAGGAAGAATTGGTGCTCGGCAGCTAGAAGAGGCCTTCAGAATACCAATCAGAAAAACGTTTTGTAGTTTGGATAATTGAACACATTAATATCACCAATTTGAGTTGCAATGAGGTGATGACTCGTCCGTTAAACTGAGGATCTTCGGCTTACTTTGTTTCAAGTCTAATTTTAAGTATGTTGCCCTAAAGATAGCTCAATTCAATTTTCGTCTTCATGATGAAATTTTACTTAGCACGAGGAAGCGTGCGCCTTAAACCCAAGGTTGAACAAGGAGTGAAAAATTGTGGCATGACTGGGACACGAACCCAGGTCTCCCACTTTCCGGGCAGTTGTTCTAACCACTAAACTACCATGCCACCACAATTCCACTCATGTCATGTCCCAGTCATGTCACAATTTTTCACTCCTTGTTCAACCTTAAATTTTTTTCGTAAATAGTTAATGACTTACGCAAGTTTTTGAAGTAGTCATCGAAAATTTTTTTTGTCAAGTTTTTTTAAAATTGGTCTCAAAGATTTTGATCAAATTCATGACGTCACAGTTTTTTAAATTTGAAGTTTTACTCTGACTGATGGAAGTAGCTGTGAGAAAAAATATTTTTGCGTCAGTTGAAGCAACATTTCAGTTATTCTATTGAAACAAATTAGCTCTGTATCTTAATTATTTACGTTGCCATGGGAAAAATATCTTGAAAGTCACGGTTTTTTCAAAAAATACGAAAGAAATTCGTATGTTGCAAACGAATAAAAAGTGGACACCCAAAGGGGGTGATTCAGGTAGCCCAAGAGGAGCTCTATCCCTGGTTTTCCGCTCATCACGACTTTTTGGGACACCCTGTATATCGTTCGTGGGCTTTTTCAGGTAGTCCTCATAGAAGCTCGCTTTAAGAGTAAAAAAATGTCTTACGCTGATTTTTCAGCGTAATCATTGTCGGATTCGAAATTAACGGCTATTTTTCCTTGTTATTGTCATATTTCCATCCAAAAAGAAATTTCATGCACAGAGCCCATTCTCGAGAAACAGGATCTTCCGTCCCCGAGACTGACGGATTAAAACTATGGGGAATTTGGCAATCTTTCAGATTGTGGTTCTATTTGCCATGTTGGTAAATTTAAGCCTCTTTACCTTCTTTCTATGATTAATTCTAAACTTTCAATCGGTGCAGAAATATTGCGTCATAACCTAACTTAATCCCGAAAATCATACCGCCTAGTTGATTTTATTTCATTTAATGCTAAAAAAAAACTTAATAAATCCTTGCGTAACTAAGCTTTAGGTATTCCTTTTGGTTTAGATGTCCTTCGTTATCGATGAAGGTAAAGATAAATCTTTTGTAACTTCCACACGAGTTAATTTAAAAATGCAGGAAACGAACGGTTTCAGGTAAATCGCCATCTTCCGGCAAAGAAATGTGTGTGTGCGTTCCAATAGTTAATTACAAACTTGCAACATGTTCAGAAATTTTGCGTCTCCAAATTTCTTAAAAAGAAAGTCTTTCTCTCTAATTCGTATTCGTAAATCGCGTCCGTTCTAATAAATGACGTTTCCAAAAAAGAGGAATAGCCTTCCCAACAGCAAAACCCGTAAACTCATTCTAGCCTAATTGAATCTCTTCGCAGTCTCAACTTTAAAGCTACCTATTCGTATTTACGACATTACCCGACTACGCGAAGACAAAGAAATAGGGGCTGGAAGGAACGAAGAAGGCGGGGGCACCCAGGATGCACCTTTTACAGGGTTGCCACATTGGTTGCGGGGCCTGAAAGATAATATCCTAGTGATCTTTTTTTCAACCAACATTTCTTCCATTAAAAATGTACGCAAAGTTCTTTGTTATCCCCTACAAGCTTTCCTTCTTTCAGAATTCGAGAGAAGCACCAATATAAGGATAATTTGATAAAGAGTGGTATTAATTGGTTGTATAATATTGCTTTTTAATCAAAATAGTGAGATTATTGAAAAATTATTCGAAAATATTGTAAAATCTTGTGGTAGTTAACCACTCGTCCCCTTGCAAACCAAGGTTGTTGTTAAATCAGATCACATGCATTATACCATAAGAAAACATAAGGAATGTAAGCGTATAAAGAATGAATGGTAAGAAGATACAAGTATTTGTGGGAAGGAGGTCTTGTGATTCCATCATTAGCAATTATGATTAATAAATCAAGAAATTTATTGCTATGTGGGAGCCATAAAAAGTCAAAATATGCTTTAGTGTAAGAAAAAATGTAAAAATTTAAAGTAGATTTTGGAAAATATTTATAAATATGAGCCATGAAGAAGTGTGTACAAAGAAGATTTTGTTGAGCAAGTTCTGTTGATTCCCAAGTATTACATAAAGTTATATAACATTTTATAATGTAATGCTTCAGTACCTTATATATTTCCAGATTAAAATACTATCATGAGTATCTATAGATATCTATAAAATACAAATTTAACTCAAAAGCATAGGAAGTTGTTAGGAAATACTAGTGCTAGCCACTCATACATCTGGGTCAGTTTCACAAATCAGCAGATGCTGTGAGAAGTTATATTAAATTTTTATTAATAACATGGATCTTAACATTAGAGTTAATGTTACTGATTGCTTATAAATAAATTAAAAATTGGTGGATGGCACTAACCTTCAGATAATTTTAGCAAACAATGTGAAAGATTCTATTCATTGTGGACATGAACCTAATGCCTGCAGATAACTGTGAATCCTTTAAAATGAGTTGATCATATGGACAGAAATTTTAAAACCCTAACATAACAACCATATGGTATGTTAGGGTTTTAGATGGATGCCAAAGGGTAGATAAATGTAAAATTGAGATAATAATTAAAATAAGGAAAAATATCTTTTAAAAAAGCACGTAACCATCTCATTTCAATTTGAATGAATAATTCCATTAACCATATAACGTCAACAACCAATTAAAATCATTAAATTTCCATAAGACTTAAGGTAAATTCTACAAGGTGAAATGATTGCATAGGTTGAATCACTTCTACCTGGAAGCATCACAGAGGAATGGGTTTTGATTGAAGAAACAAAATTATTGCAAAAGAAGTGTCTTTCATTGAATGAAGTAGTTTACTGCGCCCGAAGTTACAGTAAAACAGAAGAAAATCTAAAATCTTCTATGTTTGTGATTATGGTTGGATATGAGAATTTTTTAGTTTAATTTTCTTCCAGTATAATGATTATTCAGTCAGCATACCTGCAAATTCTTTGAGGAATGGCCAAAGTAAGATTAAACTTGATGAGAATTAAGAATTACATATTCCAGAATTAGTTTCTTATTTTACAAAAAATCAATAAAATATTCCATTCTCGGAATTGTCTAAAGTACGAAATTCTGATCTTTTTTAATCTCTAGCTTATAAAAACTGACAAATATTACTCAAGTAGAAGCTACCATTTTAGAACAGGGCAATTCAATAGCATATTCTATATAAAAATGGAAATTTCTGTATTTGTGCTTTTTGTATTATATATATCAGAAAAGGAAGAAAGCTTGACAAGTTTAAACCTTTATTTTTAGTTTCCTAGCTTTCCTTAATCATAAGATTGATGCTATATTTTGATATATTAGATGTGTGGCTGAAGTAAACTTCCCAAGTGATTTTTCATACTTTTACAGTAAATATTTTTCAAATAATAAAACAATGAAATTTCACACTCATACTTAAATGTATTTTAATTTTTCTTCATTATAGGTAAGTGATCAAAACAACCCCCTTGACGATGTTGGAGAGTTCCCAGTAAATACTTACCAAGGGAGTAGATATGCGGACCCAGTGGCCAACTATCACCACAGCTATTTACAGAAGGGTTGGTTCATTCATAGTAAAAGCAGGAGTATCTGTTGAACAAATTTAGGGTATTTTCACAGAAAAGTTTACTAACAATAAGCAAAAATTGTGAATTTATTACCTGGTACCAGTTCCAATTCTTTTAATTTTCTTAATCCAATACCAATATCAAAAGTTAACAAAAGGAATAAGATAATTGAAAGTATGCATAAAAAATGGTATATTTACAAATAAAGAGAAAACTCTTATATACTTCAAACATAATTACTATGATTGTGATATAGTTGGTAGGTTCCAGTAGGAAACTCAAATCTTACGCATTAACTGTACCTATATTAGAAGAGATATCTCATTAGATGTCTTTAAATGTACGTACCACTAATACTGAATTTTTTAGAATTTAACCAAAAGTCTTAAAGATCTATCTGGTTTAGAGAAGCCAATATTACAGCGTAAAAGTCAATGCTTGAACCAAGTGTCACCTACTGTAAATGTCTGATGCTATTCTACGGACTTTAATTTTATTACAGATAAATAGACTAGCCTAATACTGTATTTATATATCATTCATTCTATAAAACTGCTGATATTGACCAAAGATGATAATTATATTGCATTCAATACCCATTTAATATAGCATTGCAATCTAAAAATTCTCACACACTAAATAACAATCTATTTATTTACTTCCTAACATAACTGAAGATTAAAGATGGGAAAGGTTTAAAATTTGCTATTCTATTTCATATTATGAGCCTCATAGTAGCAAAGTAATTAACCAGTCAGTAAATCCGGTGAAAATGTTTCTGATTGATTACACAGGCCAACTAATTCTAACTTTTTTTGTTAACATGGATGGCAATAGCTTATCTTGGCTAACTTTGGGTCACTGATTACTCGAACTCGAAAAAGGCCAAACATGTACATATATTTTTTTAAGGAGATTTTCACATTTTTCTTATCTGTTTTATCTCCTTCCTCCTATCCACTTCTTTGCCACCGTGATTAAATATATTAAGTTAGAAGGGTGTCCTGGATTTCAGAATAAGTAATACACATATCCCATCCGGTTCATCATTTCTTATTAGGAATCACGCTTTTTCCCATTAATATAAGAGAATACTAAGAGATTGTTTACGGCTGAAAATGGGAACGCATTGATGGATACGACTGATACGAGGACCATCTGGCTGATGTTGGAGCACAGAGCTGTATTTTGCATATAAGTAGATAGAGACTAATTGAATAAAGTAATATACTAGAATAAAGCTTTTTTTAAGAGCTTTATGATGAGTGTATGTGATGCCCTGTTAGTTTAACGCTCTTTGAGAAACAAGATTTAATGAGCTTGCAGACATAGAAAACCACACCTTTTTGGGGACCTTATCAACTCACCATTTTGTTGCTCTCTGAATTCAGTCTAGGAATATAAATTAAATGTAAATACTGTGCATTAATGAACTGACAAACAATTTAGATACACATTTCGAGTGTTTCCAACCTAATAATATAAACAAAAAGTTAACAAAGAAGTTGCTTTGTTTATTTAATGTTTATGTAAAATTCTCAAAAACTGTACTATTGGTGGACTATTTTTATAAACATGGCTGAATTCATCACAAAAATACAACAGGAAACAATTAACCACATCAATGTTACCAAAACTTTGTCAGCATGTCTACTGTCTTGTTTGTCTTGTCTCCACTGCCACCAGGTCCAGCACCTACTTGTGGCGATATGTAGAATAATAATGTGTTATTATTAAAATAATTTTCATTTTAAACTTTCTTTTGATTTAAATGCGTTATGGCAAAGGGAAAATTAACATATTTAGTATCCGTTACTCTCCTACCAAATATTTATTCAGTAACTCAACCCTTTTTGGGTTTTAAAATTTTCCTTCTTGATTTGATATGCAGAAATATTTTTTAAAGTAAAAATTGATTTAAACTATGAAAAATTCCAAGAAATTTGCATCAATCTACCATTCCTAAAGATAGATTAAAAGGACAGTAAGTTTAGTACAAGAGTTATATCTCAAGCATGCAATAATGAAGAGGTTAAATTCCAGTTATGAATATATTGAACCAATAAGCCTTATCATAATTGAAATTTTACTTTTATATTTGAGGCTCCTGAAATGGTTACACATTTATCTTTATTCATAGCTGCCCTGGGAATAATCCTTCAACACTGGGATCCGTACCATGTAAAGACCCTTGACATGACTATCTTAATTTGTCATATTTTATAGATTGAAATTTTTGTTTGACCTTAATAAATGAATTTTAATTTGAGTTTAATAAATGGAATACATTCTGTGAAGTTTTCAATTGATTTATATCATTTTTTTATTGAAGTTGTGTTTTTTAAAGAAAGAATGTCAAATCAAATAATCAAAGTCTGAAATTCTGTTTCAACACCACCTGGCCATATGATTCCTTGGGTTAAATTGCTGCCTACACTCAATGGTTAATCTAAGTAAAGAAAATTTTTTTTTCCAGAATTGAGTTTCATGAGTAAAGAGGTGATTCAGGATTATTTTCTTATCACCACATCTTTAACTTCATTACCTATCTATAATAATAATAAAGGATATTCTCTTGGGTTATATACGCTGGGAAAGAACCAAGTCATAACAGAATAATCATGAAAATGAACAGCAGACTATGTATTTATATGACATATGGCTTTATATGGCGTTCCACCAAGTAAAGTCAGTTAATATCGATTTTATATAATAATCATCTTTATTAGTCCATAGTGATTTGAGGATTACAAATATATCACAAGTCATAAAACAAAATAATATATTCAACTGAAAAAATCATTTTGTAGCGAGAATACACTTGGATATTTGAGGAAAAGATAGGAATGATTAGCAACTTAGGAAAATCCTTTATTTAAATGCGCAACAAAGGTAGAGGAGATGATCGACACCAATGCTTTCTCACTGTCTTTGCGGTGGCTTCCACTGCTCGACTGCCCTTCGCGATTGTCCCTCTTGCAGCTCGCACACAAAACACGAAAAGGACTACCATTCAGCTACAATTTATACAATAAAAGTATTTGTTTATTAACAAATAACAAACCAGATTTCTTAAAATTCATAAAACTAAAAATAGACTTAACACAGTATGGTAATCAGTAATAGCATTTCATAACCATATGATAGGGGCCTTGAGTTTATTTTTAATCTATAATGGTACATGTGCAGTTCAAGATTGTTCTTCATTTTTTATTTGTTTATATTAATACTGCTAATGAACATTTCCCAACCTGTTTTTACAAAAAGGTCTAAATATAAAGGCAAGGTAGGTTAGGATATTGTACTTTCAAAGAGAGGCTTACAGAGCTCCTTGGTTTTAGCATTGTTGACGTAACAAACAACCTTCTTTTGCATGAGGAGCGCATTGTGGGAAAATGTGCAAACGATAATACTATAAAATATTTTAGACTGAAACAAGGCATGGTGAAAAGTCAGAACTGTCTCAGTATCTGCTTCTTACCATAAATGGTACTCAATTAGTTACAGAACTGGTAATTATGGTTACACCAATTCAATTAAACATCAGCACAAAGCTCAAGGAATTTGGCATCTTCCAATTGTTGAATAGAAAGAGACTCATTTTTTCAGTAGAAGGCTCTCACCTCTGCTACTGTATAGGTACCATTTGATTTATATCAAGTTTTAAATTATTTCCATAACAGCATTTGATCATTGAAATTAAATTAGATTTTGCATTCATATCTATTATATATAGATGCTTCTCCGGATTCATTCATGGATATACCTATATAGATAGATAGATAGATAGATAGATAGATAGATAGATAGGATACTAATTCACAGCCTAAACCATAAGCGGCATTGAATTGAAATTTTTACGACGTATTGGCCATAACGTGTAACCGCCAGAAAAATTGCGATTTTGAACCTCGGTGTCATGGGTTCAATTCCGGAAGGCCCCAAAGTCGCGATTTTCTCCATAAGGATACATGGCGGGGATTTTCGAAAATTTTTTTGAGGTACTTCCCGGAGAGAGAAAGAGTTGAAACTCGAGGGATCGCTAGAAGCCGTGCGTATCCAACGAAAATCAGAAAAACATCTTAGAATATAGTCCATGGTTCGATGCTAGGTCGGGGCAAAATTTGGCCGTTTAAAATGCATTGCGGCGATTTTGAAGATTTTTTTTGGATCCTTTCCCGATAACATGGATATTCGAAACTCGGCACGTGGATAGATATCATGAATATACTTCATAATCAAATTTTACATGTTCTCTGATTGTCCTTGGTTCGATCCCAGAGGGCCATTTGCAGTTCTCAATGCATTTCTTACGGAGATAACGGAAACAAAATTAAGGTACTTCCCGGCATGCTATCAACTTCAAACTTTGCATGATACAAGAGCAACCTTTTACAAATCAAACTGTGCATTTACAGCTTGCAATACGTCCTGGGTTCGACACCAGGTGTCTCTGAAATCAGAAGTTGATCCGATTTTTAGGAATTATTTTGAAACCTTTCCCAAAAAAATAGAAACTTGAAATTCGGCATATAGATAGATATCATAAAAAACTTCCAAAAACATGTTGTAGATTTCCACGATCGTCCTTGGTTCGAGTCCCGAGAGGCATTAACATTCGTGAAAATTAGAACGTTTTTTGAGGCACTTATAGCCAATATTTCTGCTTGAATTTTCACACATAGTTAGAGATGGTGATCTTCTATTGTGTTTTATAATAGGTTTACCAGTAAGACCCTATTACCCGGGTTCGATGCCAGACGATGAAATTTCAGCGAGTTTTAAGAAAAAATTAAATCCTTTTTTTTCTTTTGAGGACCGTCCCCATATGATGCCGATATGAAATTAGTATTGCCGATCTGCTTGCAGTATGCAAGCTACATTTTACTCGTATATATATACGAGTAAAATGTAGCTTGCATTCTGCAAACAGATCGAAAACACTAATTTCATGTCGGTATCATATCGGGGCGGGCCTCAAAAGAAAAAAAAGGGATTGAAAATATTCTTAAAATTTGCTGCAATTTAATCGTCTGGCATCGAACCTAGTCCTTCCTGGTGAACCTACTATGCAGCACAACAGAAAATCACCATCTCTAACTATGTGTGAAAATTCAAGCAGAAATATTGGCTACAACTGCCTCAAAAGACGTTTTAATTTTCACAAATGTAAATGGCTCTCTGGATTTGGTCCAAGGACGATCTTGGAAATCTAAAACATGATTTTGAAATGTACCTATGATCTCTATCTACATGCCAAATTTCAAGTTTCTATATTGTTGGGAAAGGGTTCAAAATAATTATTGAAAATCGGATGAGTTACTGATTGTAGAGACGCCTGGTGTCGAACCCAGGACACATTGATAGCTGTGAATATGCAGTTTGATTTGCATGGACTTGATCTTTCTTTGTACAAAGTTTGAAGTCGATATCGTGCAGGGAAGTACCTAAATAAGAAATGCATTGAGGAATTTAAATGTCCCTCTGGGATCGAACCAAGGACCATCAGTGAATATTTAAAATTAGATTATGAAATATATTTATGATCTCCAACTTCATGCCGAATTTCAAGTTTCCATGTCATCGGGAAGGGGTCCAAAAAAAATCTTAAAAATGGCCACAATGTATTTTAAACGGCCAATTTTTGCCTCGACCTAGCATCGAACCCAGGATATTTTTATTAAAACTCATTTATGTTTCCGATAGATCATGACCATATATATAGGCTCCTTGAGTTTTGATTCTCTACCTATCCGGAAAGTATTTTTTTTTTATTCCCGAAAATCAAAGCAATGCATTTAAACGGGAAAAATCGGGACTTTGGGGCCCTCTGGAATTGAACCTATGACACTGAGGTTCAAAATCATAATTTTTCTGGCGGTTGTACGTTATGGCCAAAAAGTCATAAAAATTTCAAGTCAATGACTCTTGTGGTTAAGGCTGTGAATTTGTATCCTATCTATCTATATACCTATCTATATATATGAATGAATCCAGAGAAGCATCTATATATAATAGAAGATATATATATATTCATAGGTTATAACCTCATTGTTGGACTTGGAGACCAAGAAGTTGGTGTCATCTGCAAATAGCATATGACGGACACCTGTAGAGCATACTCTAGGTAGATCATTGATGAAAATAATAAACAGCAGAGGCCTGAGGATAGATTCTTGAGATAAACCAGTAAATATGGGTAGCAGCATTTCTAAGGAATCCCATGTATCCCAAATAATTCTATCTTCTTCAAGAGGATTTCAAGGCTTACCATATCTAATGTTCTAGTTAGGTCAAAGCACTCCATTAGTTTTATTTTTAGATTCAAGCTGATCCCCTATATCAGGGGTCCCCAACCAGTGGTACGCTGGAACGTTTCGGGAAGTACCCATGGGTGATATGATCAATTGCAAGCGATAGGCTAGTAAGGGCCTCTGTACGTATTTAGACCTATGAGTAACAAATAAAATTGTAATTTGCTATAATCATTTTATTTTTCCTTATCACAAAAATGTTATTAATATACATACATATATCTCTATGTAAATTTAAATAAGAATTAGCAAGAAGAAATTGAAAAAAATCTATATATATATATCTTTTGTTGTCTTGAAAAAAGGTTGACAAAAACAAAATACAAGTGCATTAATAATTAAATATTGTTTTCTCAGTAATTTAATTAAAATGCAACAAGCTACTGGGCATTTTCTGACAGTAAATTTATGTTTCTAAAAAATATAGGACTGTTGGTATGCCAAAATTTCTAGATACTTCAAGTGGTATGCATGTATGGTATGGTATGCAGTTGCTATAAGGTTGGGAACCCCTGCTCTATATTATTAATTAATTTCTACACAGCAAGTTCAACAGATTTAACTTTACTGAAACCAAATTAATAATAGGAAATGAGTGTTTATCAATAAAGGAACTAACATAAGTTGATCAAAGACAATTAGCTGTGCTAACTTGGACAATGAGTTTTATATATTGGTCTATAATTTGATAATTCAAGTTTATATTCTTTTTCGTGAAGAGTTATATATAACAGGACTATACGTTTAAATGACACTTTAAGGGAAGAGAGAAAGCACCAGTACTTAGGGATGTATTACAGAGAAAGATGTTTCAGGATGATACTACTTCTGAGGATTACAAAACCAGGTAAATCATCAAAACCGGAGGACCTTTTCTTTATAGCTGTAAGGCCTTCTGCTCATCAGTTGGTCACCAGAAAAGAGAATTAGGAGAGCAAGAGTTCATGCAGTATTTATGAGGCAATGTGGTGATAAAGTGTTCATTGAATATTGATGTAATTTTATCTACATCTAAATTGTTGACAGATACATTTCTTCAATTTAAATTAAAGAGTCAAAGCATAACCTTGGGATATTAATTTATTCCACAAAACTGCTGAAGTTAGTTCCACCTGTTCTATGCACAGGTGGCAATGTTAACTTGAACCATGTCCTACTAATATTTCTAACAATATAACAATGTATCATACAATATATACAATACAAAAATACAATATATCATACATCTATGTAAACAAATTCAACATACCACATCACAAACTACAATAATTACCAATTAAGCTTAACCTTGAAACAGTATCCACATGACTTATCAAACAAGATTTTTCAGGGTCCCTGATAGGCTACTGTTGAATCCATGGGGCCCATGAGGTCCCCATCATACATCACTTTACCAGGAGATACCCTGATTGCTCTCACATTTCATTACCAGCAGGATCACTCAATGTACTGGTTCTACAAAATGATCAATTGTGAATCTCCATTGAATCCACCTTTACCTTAACCAGAGTCAATCAAAGCTTTTTGCTACAATTAAATATAACTCTAAAATATATATCCCTCAACTCATTTAGGAGAAAAAGGAGACTTAACAGCCTGAAGTTCACCCAAACATATGCTTTTAATTTTCTAGTGAATGTATTAAGTTACTCTTCAATTTCAAGAAATTAGCAATAAATCCTTCGTCAAAAGTCAGGTCAATCTTTATATACAAAATATTTGTGAAAAAAATGAAAAGGTCAGCTATACTCAAGAGAGGTATTTATATTAGGTTCAATAAAAGATATTGAGGAATAAGCAAATTTCTAAAAATTGTCGAATATAACAGTTTTTATACAATAATAATAATTTAATATATTACTTTTATAATAGATAATTAACTAACAAATAATAATTGAAATGTTTGACAAAAAGGAAGCATCTGTCAAGGAAATGGTATATCAATCAATTACCTGCATAATAATTTTCATACCTATGGGTGTAACATAAGTTTGAGTTCTTAGAGTATAAAATTGATAAATAAATAATAGAGAATAAAATGATTTATCATAAAAAATTTAACTACTAAAATGCATGTGAATGCTTCATAAGGACAGATGAAAAGGACTAAAATATATTAAGGCTTCAGACTTGCATTCAGATTTGAAGGGACCTAGATACTAACATTATTTTTAATGAAAATATTTAAGCCAGTCCAGATGAGAAAGGTATCGTAGAGTTTTTCTTTATCACAATTCAAATCACTTAAGTGTTCACTAAGATATTTTATATGGTGGATTCAAAAATGCATTTATAATGATTCCAAAATACCAGAAATGAAGTTAATGCCTCAAGAGATACCATTAACGCCAGAGAAACTGGGCCATTCTATCAAATACATTTAAAAAAACTTTTTTATATTAAACCCCTTCTCTGGGGACTATATTTGTTAACTACCTTGGCCCTCACTTCATGGAACCTCAGTATATATTGTTCATTGTTAACATAGATTTTAATCAGGAGTTTTTAGGATGAATACCATTACTAAGCATCATAGGTAACTTTCATATTTTCAAGGTAATGAACATAATCAAGAAAAGGTAAATTAAGAGAATCATTTTCCTCTTTACTGAAAAACAGACAAATAAAAAGTTCCCTTTTCATTATGATACAGTCACAGGAACTTCAAATGTTGAAAAATTACCCATTACCTCTTCTTTGATAAGGAATCCTACTCATTCACTTCTACTAAAGGTTATATAATACTAGCTCCCTTATGAATGCTTTGACAGATGAAGCCATTTTATACCTTTATGGGTCCTCACAGGAAATCAAATCCTGCACCTCTGTTAATTAAGCTGAACTCATTACCCACCTGGCTACCCTGAGACCCATACGAGTTACAAATATATTGATAGTATAATAATAAAAAGTTGACAGATTGGTGGATTATATAAGCAGATTTTAGTAGTAATAGAAGAAAGTGCCATAATTTGTAAAACTGGAGACAATATTTTCAGCTCTAAGATTGGTAAGAAAGGTTTGTTGCCAGAATAAGCAAAAATAGGCTCAAACATCTAACATAAGTAGAGACTCATTGTTGAAAACTTTTTTCTTAACCAAGTTTTCAACAATGAGTTTCGTTGTATCTCACTACCACAAAGTTAAGCCTGAACTCATCACTTAGAACATAAGTATTTAATAACCTGAATTGACCTTATATACAAGCACAACTATATGTAACGTGTCTAAACTATGCAGTTATAGAACCAGTGAAGATAGAATTCTTGGAAAAGACAAACTTTACAATACTAATAACGGAGTGCTGCAAGTTCCGCCGTTATGAAGTTTGTCTCTCTGCTGATAACTTTGCTGACTGCCCTGCCAGCATCTTCAGGTATAAGAATTCAAAACTGTCTTCTAGTCGTGAGATTCATCACGATGAAACCCGGAACATGCAGCACTCAAGCTACAGACAACACAAAAACCTTCGCATTAATCCTAATAACTATTAAACCCCATTAATCATACTTTCAGTTGAAGCAATGGTATCAACATATTTCTTCCAGCTTATATGCTTGAAAATGTTGATATGTTATTTGAAGGAATCAATCTTAGTTATTAAATTTTCACTTTTCTGAGAAATTATTTAAACTAAAGAATTGTTCATCATGCTTTTAGAAAAATATCAAATTTCTAAGAATGGGTTACTTAGTTCATTCTTAGGTTCATTTGCTTCATAATCTGAAGTCAGGAGACATCATTAGAATGTTGAAACTAAATGGGATTCAAATAGGAGAAATATTTCTCTTTCTTATTTTGAAATTCCTTTATTAAGTGAAAAAGCTTTCCTACTTCAAATATAATAACAAGATAATGCAACAAAAGATACTCAGTGCCCAATATGAATATTTTAAAAATTAACATGAATTAGATGAATTTTGTGCTACGCTTTATTTTAAAAATATATATTTCTAATGAAAAGATCCTCCACATCATCGGTACTTCAATCAGAGGATTTAATCAATTATACAAGGTATACAAATAAAGTAATGAGACTACCAGTTTTGAGAGAAGGCGGGTCAACAATTGAAGCTCCACCAGCGCAAGTTTGAACTCAGTAGAGTCAAATTGAGGGATTTTTCCATGCTGTTTTTCTATCACACTCTGAAAATGAGTGATATTGATTTTGAGTGATGCTGCACTATAAGGTTTTGCTTCAGACTTGGTCACACTGTTAACAGAACCTTTTTCGCCTCCACAGGGCTATGGAGACAATTATTTGTCAAGGGCTCACATTTTTAGGTGGTTTAAAGCATTCCCAGAAGGAAAAGAAGATTTAAGATGAACCTCACAGCAGAAGGCCTGCAACTACAAGAACTGACAAAAATCCAGAAGTGAAAATATTACCAGAATCAGGGATCTGGTGCAGTATGATCGTTGCTTGACAGAATGATGAGGATGGAGTTGAATTTCACTCACCCCACCGTTGATGTGTCTTTGACAAAGTAACTGAGGATGAGGAAAATGTGCAAAAATTATTCTAAAAACCTTCAGCAGGAACAAAAGAAAAACAGGACATGCATTGAATCTTTGGAATGTATTGAAGAAACACCAATAAGGATGTCTTAAGGGACACTAGAAGACATTGAGTTGCAGTGACTGACCAGATGAAGGCAATATCATTATCTGAGTTCCAGCACTGCTATGTAAAGCGGAAATTTCACTTCATTTGCTGTATGGTTTCCCAAGGTGATTACTTTGAAGGAGATAATACGGAATTGAATGAAAAATATCAAAAATCAGTACAAAAAATGTATTGTAGTTGTGACCAGGTTACAGATTTTAGGTGAGATAAGTAATAGAAAATAAAAAATATTCAAAGTAAATTCTAGTTTATATACATGTTTACTTTGATGCAGTTTTGAATTAGGAACCTTGCAATCAAGGTAACTTATATATTCTTGGAGATCATCATTGTTCTCGGAAACCTTATATTAGACTAAAACAGAATCATTTGAGGAAGGGTTGGTAGAGCAGTCACCACAGGCCCTGTGCCTCTATTGGTTTTTGAGAATCTGACACTGAAATTGATCATTATAAATTGTCCACAAAGTTGAAATAACTATATCCAAGCATAGAAATGCTTAATAAAATGATTCTAACTATGCCAGCAATAGTGGCATCACAAGAAAATATTTTCGTTTTTTTTGTAGTGTCCCATGTAAATACTCCAGCCCAGAATCTTACAGATGGCACTTGTCTAAGGCAACGGAACTGAATATTACTCAAAGAATCTTATGAATACTTCCTTACGTTTGTGGCAAATGGCAGAGTTTTAAAATTATAAAAAATAAAGAAATTATCTTTATCTTGGTTCCTCGTACTTTTGAAAACAGAAGTTTTAATTTTACTATCTAACCTCTAACTACTAATTTTTAGTAAATATTTTTATAATTAGAGACATCAACCTTTATCAAACATAAATTCAAATCCATGACTTGATCTCTACACATGATAAATCTTGTTTTATAAAACAATCTCCCAAACCATTTGCACAAATCATCCTTATTCTGCCTATTTTATACATAAATGAATTGTAAAATTAATAGAGCTAAAAATTGTAATTTTTGAAGGTTTTCCTTATAGAATTTCAAGAAGTGTTAATTATAGAGACATTGTGTTTCCCTTCTGTGGACATATTCAACTTGGCTCAGTGGGGAAAGCAAGGGCAAACTACTTCACTCTTCATCCTTCCTAGAAAGTCATTCCTCTCTACAAGTTCTTAGTAGGTTACGTCAGAGGGCATGTGATACCAACTGGCCAGATCAAGAAGGTTAGAAATTAGAAAGATTCACTCAGCACTCATCATTGAACTTATTGGTAAACTTGAGCATCTAATTGTAACAGAACCCATTAGAGTAAAGAAAATGAATTTTTGTGATTACGATAATACATTTATGATAGTTATATTTTCAGGTATAACATTCCAGGCTGAAAAATATTAATTTATTGAGTATGATACAACAAATTATTCAAAACATTATCTTTCAATGTCATCTCACAATAAAATTCAGTGCAATAATTTTCTCAATAAACAAGAACATAATTATCATAGAACTGGCTTTAAAGGAGAGTTCCAACTTGGCATTAAATGTTTTGAGTTTTTCTTATTCTAAAAATACTGAAGATGGTATACTATATAATCTGTTTCCAATTTAATGAGAAATGTTTTAGTAATGAAGACCTTAATGAATTAGATTTAAGCATTTCTTGGGCTTAGAAGATTTCTCATTGTAATGGGGTTTAGTTATGATATTTTTAAGATTAACTTTCACTGAGTGACTAAACGCATTCATTTATGGGAGGAGTTCTCAATAATATAAAGAAAGTATATTAGTAAGCTCTCTATTTAAAGGAAAACCCTTGAATGCTGACAATAATGTATAAACTGTAATACATTGAAATTTGATCATAACCTATGATTACATAAATAACAATCATGTTTATTGTAAGATAATTCGAGATTAGCCTCTCGCTTAAATAAAAGATAGATAACCCAAAAAGAATATTCTACATATAATATGATATTTTACGAAATTATTATTCGGGTATATCACGTAAATATGTTCCATTTATACTCTCGAGTTGTTCCTTTCCTAAATAAGACCATGATTCAAATGAAGGTATTTCCCGCTATAAAGGACAATCCACAAAGAATTATTACAACCGAGAAACAATACCTACGAGACTACCAAATGAATAATCTTCCATAGACTTACAAAAAAATTGACGGTAAATGATTATGAACTTGCTCAATTTCATTTAGTAGCAACTTTTAAATTTTCTTTGAAAAACTGAATTTTAAAGAGATCGGACATTCACCGCCAAAAACACGCCAAAGCTATCGAAGTCATCGCGAAATTGACAAAATATTAGATATATAAAAAGAAATTATCGAAGCATAATTGCAAGGAACTGTACTTATTTACGTTATTTACTATCAACAGAGTAAGATAAGTGTAGACGCTATTTTGTCAATATCGTCGGTGACATGGTCCTATTCCCATCAACACGTGACATTGACCCTGACACATCAAGGACATAGAAAAAAATGTGCAGTTTCTTGAACTTGTTTAAAACCTTGCGAACAGCACTGAAAAAATAAACGAACTCAAAGAAATAGAGGAGAATTAAATGTAGCAGCTGAGGTTCGGAAAGAAGCCTAACTCCCACACAAGATTCGTATCGCTTGGCTGATTATCATCCAATACTGCTAAAACTGACATGTTTTAACATGAAAGTTCAGTCTCTGGAAAAATGAAACACGTCGCAACTACGCTCAAGTTTCCCCATTTAAATTCTAATAAATATGCAATAATAAATAACAATAGTAATCAGTCCTGAATTTCCTCTCGAACCAATAATTTTATAAAATTAATTTATTGTGGCACGGCAATACCTTTTAAATTGTAAATAAGTACAATTTAGATGAAAGCAACGGCTTGCTTCCGCATCTAGTGGTGGCCGCGGGAACTACGTCTTTCTTCACACGTTTATGAGTAACGATTCAAAAATATTTTTAAATTCAAATCGTACATTAAAGTCTATTCTTTCGGGCAAAAGTTGAATATGGGTTGCCTATTACTGACCCAAGAACCCTTCATAATCTTAAGAGATCAGAATCTTTCTTACGGAGTTCTATCGGCGTAGAACAACTCCTCGCGAACAGTAGCGGAGATGAAGCGGGTGAGGGCAAATAAGTTATTAAAGATTTATCGAAATAAATATATGAATTTATAAATCAATTAAAAGGTAGACCTTATTCAGTGGTTATAATTACAAGATTTTTCCTTAAGTCAAGTACTAGTTACAATTTTAGGCGCTGGCGCTGAGATCTAAAAGCTTTACTACATGATTAAAATAAATTGTTCAAATAGAAATATTTTCCAACAAATAAAAATTTTGGGATTTTCTATGAAATATTAAGAAATGACAAGTTTGGCTGATATTTAAAATTCTAAATATGCCATAACGAAAGAATAGGAGGAGTTCGCATAGTGCATTTTTCTCTCTCCAGATGGCTTTACATTACCTCCTCCTGATCACGTGACCTATTTCGGCAGCAAGTGTTTCGCGCCACGTTGTGTTAGTCACGCCGTTTTTGCCGATAAATGACTGTTTAGCTGATCTAAAAGGACGTTTTGGCAATATTATTTCAAGTTTCTTCACATCCAATAAGAATCAAAATGGCAGAAATCGAAGATACTCATTTTGAAACGGGTGATTCCGGTGCTTCGGTGACCTACCCTATGCAATGCTCAGCACTTCGTAAAAATGGCTTTGTAATGCTCAAAGCTCGTCCTTGTAAGATAGTAGAGATGTCTACTTCTAAAACTGGAAAACACGGCCACGCTAAAGTGCATCTAGTTGGATTAGATATCTTCAGTGGCAAGAAATATGAAGATATTTGTCCATCCACTCACAATATGGACGTTCCTTTTGTGAAACGTGAAGATTACCAGCTAACCGATATTTCCGATGATGGGTATCTCTGCTTGATGGCGGACAATGGGGATCTTCGCGAAGATTTAAAGGTCCCTGAAGGAGATTTGGGGTCACAGCTCAGGTCGGAGTATGAAGCTGGTAAGGAATTGCTCTGCACCGTCTTGAGGTCATGTGGAGAAGAGTGCGTTATTGCCATTAAGACCAACACTGCTCTGGACAAATAACTGATTACTTCGCTGCCATTATGCGGGGCTAACGAGAAAAAGCATTGGCAATGCTTCAGCAGATGTCTGGGTGAGGTCCTCATCTTTGTGAATGGCCGGTATATCCCTGAATATGTATTGGAATGGGAATCATGTAAAAGTTGTTTTTTTTTACAGTTGTGGGTTTTGTGTTTTAAATGAACATTTTCTCGCGTAAACTTTTCAAATAATTAACAATAGCCTGTCCAGTTTTTGTAGTGTTTTGCTAATTTGGTGTAAAATAAGCACAAAGGCACCGATTCACCTACGACAATGGTTTGTCATTTTGTTTATAAACTTTTGCTTCGCCACAGTGCATTGTGCCTTTTTATGATTGTGTATTTTCACTGTGGTTTTCAAATTTATGCTTATGCTATTATTATTTGTCAGTTTGTATAATGTAGATCCAGAATTGTCATCAATTGAGTTTGAGAATAGACGATTGGTCATCTCCACATTGCAAGATGGCTTTGATGTTAAAAAGTAAAATGGTGTTGTTCTCTATAAGCACTTATCATTATGCTTCATTTAATGTTTCCCTTAATGGTTTGATTTCTAATGATGAAGTGGTGTAGGGAAACCTATTCGCAGGTGTTAAAGAATACAATAAATAATGACACCTTGTATTTTGCCTTTTATAATGTACTTTCTAAAAAGCTTAATTTTGTGTGACTTGTGTTGAATTAAAATTGATGTGGATTATATGCCCTGCTGAACATTGTGAGAAGTCAGCCTTCAGAATAACTTGCTCTTATCTCATTACTCCCATGTTTTTAAAAGATTATATAGCATCAAAAGTTTTCATGCAAGGAATTTGCATGCAATAAACAAATTGAACCGAAAGTATGTTTCACTAATTTGTTTTTCCTTTATTCCTTTACCTTTTGAAATTTATTTTCAGTGCCATGAGCTACGTTATTGAAGTGGATTTAATTTTTCCTGTGTATTACAAAGCTCATTTTCAAGATAAGTATATCGGTTTTTACTGGTTAATGTGCTACTAGATAATTCTCTCTCGTTTGTTATTGCCGATAAGTTTCATGAGCTAATCCTATTGCGCTGTCATATTTTTGTAGTATTTGACTGATTAGGTTCTCAGAAATAGCTTCGGTGGTGTAGTTTTAAGAAGTCTGTGGTATACTAAACGCTCTCAAATGTTCGCAAGTCGTCATGATGCTGTCAGTGAAGTTACTCAAAAATTCTTTTTCAATTATTCATATTAGATGGTACAACTTAATTGAGAATATAGCAAACCTCAATCAGCAAATCTACGAGTTTCAATGTGGTGTCATTGCCTCGTGTTTCTGAATTAATGCTGGTTAAAGATGAAATTTGAAGGTCATGTTTTAATTGTAGCCCGGAATGTGGCAAGAATAGATGTGATGGTTTCAACAGATAAGTATTTTTCCGGACTTAGTTGTGCTCAATTGGAAAGTAAATTTTTCAAAATTGTCGTTGAAATACAATTTCCTTAAAAATATGAGTATTTCAGCTGTTGATATGGTTTAACTCGCTAAAACAATGTCTCAGTTATGATTTTCTTTGTACCGAGGATGTTATTCACAATATATTAATAATGGCAACATAACTTCTGTTTAGTAAAGTAATACTTGTCATAAATAAAAGCAAGCTTGGCTGCCATGTGCTCATACATTTTAAGTGTATAGTATGATTGTTAAGGAATGTGATCCTGGAGTAACCATATACGAATTAACTTCCCATAAAGTTCATGGAGGAGTTATCTTGATCATGTTAGAAGTATTTAAAGTGCCTAAATGTATGGTTGAAGCCGATTTGTGTATTTTAGAGAATTGATTGTCTGCAAACTAATCGATCTTCAAGAGGATTTCTCTTCATTGTTGGAGAAAAAGCATGGAGTTCCCAGCTGAGATTGTTTACTGTTTCTTATGAACCCTATTAAGCATATTTGTATGGTTCTAATATCTATAATTATTTAGCATGAGGAGAAATGTGCCATTGGCTCACATTTTCAATTGTTTTCTTTATTAAAATGGTGGGATTTCAATAATTGCCTCTATTTGGGATGCTTTTGTCAAAGCTTCCGTAAAAATTGAAAAAATTAGATTGTTTTGATTTCCTCATTATACAAAGTTCATAAGTCTTGAATTAGTGATTCAAATCCAAAATGCTACATAAGTATTGATTCACTTGATGTTGGAGTAATTATCTTCTTTTTATTATATGTATTTGGAAGTAGAGATGAAATAGTGTAAACCTGGATGGGAAATGACAAGTATTTTAGCACATTTAGGAGAAATTATTTCTTCTTAGTGTTCCATGAAACTTAAATGTTGGAGATGAGGTGTGCAATGAATTTGGAGATGAAATAATTTTAGGAAGGGAGCAATAGTTATCATGAGAACCAAAATGAGAGATTTCAATTAAGGTAGTAAGGTAATAATATTTTCCAGTTGTTGTTAAAAGTATTTCACTCTTTCAAAGAAGTACAGGATTTTAATTTTTTGTTTGTTATAAAAGATGAGGTTGATGACATTTTCTTAGAACACCTAGACTTTTACTCCATATTTAGAGAAATTTTCTTGATTGAAGGAGCTGAAATCAGACAGAAGTGTTTCATGATTGAACCTTATGTTACTTAGCCTCAAGAATGTAAATAGTAAATGAAAATCTTTAAAATAAATTAGTGCTACTGTCTTCTTTAATATCTGTATAAAAACTAATAGATGAAAATAAGGTGGTTGGAAAGACGAACAGTTATATGATAATGTGTTTCCTATTTAGTTACTCTAATCTTATCTTACAATTAGAGAGACAATACCACTGCTATGATGGTGTCCTTATTTGTATAAGCATTAAAATATACTTAGAAATTTTAAATTCCATAAATGTCAAGTGATATTCAGTTGAATTTGGATAAATGATAATTCAAAGGAACCTGCAATTTTATCTTGCTTTTAGAGATAAGCATGATCATCTTTATAATCAAGATCTAATCAATGTGAATGCTTTTGTTTAGGGTCTTCAATCCATTCTACAGGGCAGTTTTTGAGGTTAGGAAATTCAGAGCTTAGTTCCTCTTACTGTTTTGGGCCCCTTGAAGCACTGTGACTTAACGGAATCTTAGTCTTTATGTAGATCATATCATAGATGGACTCCAACAAGCCAAACACACTCAATATCTCTCTTTGTAACTTCTCACCCATAAATGCACTCACAATTGTATTACCCAATGAAAAAACCTTGATTTGTCACTTAAACATCCTGAGGACGTTAACCTGATTGATTCTTGAATATCAACTTACTTATGTTTGTACACTCATGCCAATCTGCACCCTATCGTATAAAGAATCGTGAAATTTCCGAACATGCACAATGTGTTGCATTTTCTAGAATACTCACGTATACAGGTGTAAGATATGGTAGTCTCACTCAGTAGGTCTAGATGTTACAAATGACTCTTAAGTCTTTTGTAAGTTTCTACTGTCTCACAGAAGGTTTTGGGGATGAATAAGATGAGTCCTGGCAATTGGTTTCACAGTTTTTTTTCTTCTTACTCAGCTTTGTCTGTAATTCATGATAGCCTATCCTCTTGTAAAGTAATAGAACCTAAAGTAAGAACATCGCTGAATATAATAGTAGCAATAACAATTGGAATTTATGGATTCTGAACCCTTGATTTAATGGATGACTAATATTAATTAATCTTAAACTGCTACTACCTAGACTTACTCTAGAAAATCTGCAGTGCCAAGGCAATCTTATGATACCTGCACAACAAAAACCCTAAGTTAATCTGTATAATATGGCCTTATCATCTAACTATAATAGTATACATAGTTACAGTATCATAAGTTGATAATAATTATTGGTTGAAGCATTTGTGAAATTATTATTTCTGACCTCAAATGATACATATTGTCTGCTTATTAAATACTCTCCTGCTGAGCTATTGACTTCTTATGTATGTATTATTGAGCAAACCACTTCAAATATTAGATCCAAGATCATATGAAATTTAGTTTACTTTGAGTATAAGAAGTTCTTACAAAATCAATTATATAAATATCACTTAAAAATTTGTGATACTCTGATTTACGTGACCTTTGCATCACTGAAGTTTTCCTGCTTTTGGATTAGGATGGAATTACTAGTGCCACAATCTCTACTTTCAAACTTTAATGCATAGTTCTAACTTTTAGTAAAAAATATGGAGGAGGCTATTTCTGGTTGTTATAAAGGTATTTGGACTTTTAAATTAAAATTGTTTTATGCTGTAATTTTTTTGGTTCTTAGTAATATTTTACAATTATGTTGAAACAGGTTTTTGCATGCAGAATTTTGGAGGCACAAATGTGGTACCAACCTACAACACAGATGAAAGAAACAAATTTTCACTTTCTTCCACAGCAGATTAATGAACTATATTTAAATCTTTGATTAAGTTCCGATTATTAATTTCTGCTGCATCATATATTTTTTGTAACCAATTTACTATTACTATTTACTTGTTTGCATCCCAAATATCTGAAGTCTTATCCATATCTTCACAGGTCCAGTGCCTTTGTAAGACTATTAATACCTCATCATTGTTGACAAGCGATGATTGAAAAATGTATAATGACATCATAAGTTTTCAAGTATGCAACTACTTACATTTACATTCAGTGATATTATATATATATATAACTTATCTTAGCTCACTGAATTGAATTGAAAAGAATTACTTCATTTGGGAATTATTTATAGATTGTCTATAATAATTTATTTTTATTAGTACAATGAAGTACCTATAAAGTAGAAATTGTGAGGAATAAGGTTAACAAGGCTGTCAAGAGCTAAGATAGTATCAATTTGGTGTTATGGTAAAACCCAACTCAAGCACTCAGTGGATGTTGTAAAATACTCATTGATAGTATTAACAAACGGAATAGAGATGGGAGAAATCTTATATTTTCTCAATTCAGATTTTCCCCTTTCCTGGTGGATATTCCTCACCAACCTGTAGCTTTTTCAGTAATACATTGCTGACTTTCAATCAATTTCTAAGAAAATAGCACATTTTTACACCTTAGTTACGCAGTCTTGTTACCACTTTATGTTACATTAAAATTTGCTACCTAGTCATTCTTTAAGTATCAAAATCTTTTTCTTTTGTTCAGTTATGACATTATATCATTTGAATGTGAGCAATATATCCCTGAAGTTCTGCTTGACAGCTTCTTATTTGAAATTAAGCTACATGCATCCATCTTATAGAAATAGCCTCCCAATTGATCTTTAATAGAACTTAGTCTCTTTGGATTCTATTAATTTACAATAACTCATTACAAGAAAATGTTAGTTTGGCAGAGAGAAAATTTTGGTTAGTTGGTAACACTTAGTTAATCGTTGATTCTTAACAATTTGATGGAGAGGAAGAAAATTAGTTTTAAGACCTATTTCTCGCTGTAGAAATTTTATTCTATAATAAAAGTGCATGTGCATTGAATGGAAAAAGAGGAATTGAAAAGCAAAGCAATTTTAATTTAATAACAACAATAATCTACAGAAACCATTAGAATCGTCATCTTGGAATGTATCCCAAGGGTTTCATCTACATTTAAGCTTAGTATGTTAACCATAGCATAGAGTTATTGGATTTTCTGATTTCGATTTAAGTAGGTTTACAGATTGTTTTATTTCATTTAAGACTGATTTTCTTGCTTCTTTACATGTAATAAAGTGATTTTTAGACAAGATAATCACATCCAACATAGGCTATGTTTAAGTATCATGATAAGGTGGTTTAGGAACTGAACTCAATAGGTATGAGAGATAACTTGCTTTTCTTTATACAGTCAGTGGACAAAGTCTGAATTATGTTAACCCAATTCAAAGCAAAAAATGTCTTCTATATATAAGATAGCTGGTGATATCTCAGGATAATTTAAGAAAATTATTTTGTTGTTTGCTTTATCACAGAAAATAACTCATCTTCTCAAGTTTTTATTTGTCCTTCTGTAAGGTATTCAGCCCAAAGGCCGGTTGGTACCTCACTCCCTCCGGCATAAGCCAAAAAGAGCTTACAGAGAGGAATGAGGTTCTCTTAGCAGGATGAGGAATCAGGTAGTTTGCCATTGCTTTCCTCACTGAGCCAGGTTGCTATAAGCAGAACATATCCACGCAAATGAAGCACAATGATTCTATGAGTAACACTTTTCTTAGAATTCCATGAGGAGAGACCAAAATCAGTGCAATTATCCATTCATACCTCAGTAGCTTTCATTTCATCACAGCCATGATCAAGACTGAGACAAAAGAAAATGAAAGATACATTTTTCTCTATCCTGTACCACATGACAAATGAAAATATTCCATTTATCAGAGTATGGTAGCAGTAACATTTGTTCTTCAAGAAAAGCTAATTTGTTGGAAGCCATGTATTTCTTGACCGGCTGGTCAATAAGACATTTTCATGTTCAATGTGATCATTTTACTGAACTACCATAAGGAGCAAATTCATGGCTATTGAAAGTGATGTGTTTTCTATGCTAGCCAAGCAGAAAGATCTGCTGGCTTTAGAAATATTGGTAAATGCTTTTATAATAGTGCCTTTTAATAAAGAGCCTTTTGTGGTACCAGTGGGCAGGGCATTGACAACCTACCCCACCTCTGAATGCCTCCACTTTTGGTATCGCTTCCCCCGATCTCCTGCAGTGAAACTCTTCTATGCATAGCCATGTTGACGAATTCTCTCATTTTGCAAATTCCTTAGGTGTATACACGGCATATTTGAATAAAAACAAGAGAGTGATTAGAGATAGGTGGCAACCACGAGGAAGAGAAGGTCATTTCATGCAGTTATCAGGGTAATGAATTTGTGTGAGTTGGGGTATACCACTTTGAGGAGGGTTGTGAGCAAAAATTTCCATTCCATTTCCAATAATGTTGTGGTAATATTATAACAGCATTGAATATCAAGAAATGTGGTGAACAGCATTTCTCAATATTTCAAGCAATTGCTGCATTGCAAAGTAAGTCCGAATTTTCCAGCGATTTATCGACTTGACCCTATCTCAAGAGTTCTGGAGAAAAGGTAGATAAAATAATCTTACTAATCATTGTTAATGTCCAAAATATTTCACAATTTATCCATCATAAATTAGAATGATAATTTCCGGTTTTCATCTATTACTCAAATTTTATCGCTGAGGACAGCTGTTTTCTGAATTCTTTCAAATTTTATGGAAATTTTTATTTAAAATTGATCTCTAAACAAATAAATTCTGATATCTTATTGGAAAATGTGATCTTGGATATCCACTATCATCTTTTCTTAAAACAGAGGTCATGATCTGAATACAGGGTGTGTGAAATGTGAAAAACTTGGAAGGCTATCAAAATTAATCAGTAGTAGTTTCCTGAAAATTAATTGATTTGACCATTACTGGAGATGATCATAATGTTGATAACAATTTCTCCTTTTAATTTGAAATTTACCAGATTTGTTTAGATTGGAACACCAGTGTAGAAATATATAGTGTACTCTTCATGAAGAATTGGAACTACAGTATCAGTGGATGATTTGATCAATCCTTATTTCTTTATCATCAAGGCACAGCAGTGAGACCCCGCTGCCTCAATTAATGCATTCCAGCGTTTGAGGAAGAATATATTCTTAGCAATAGAAAACTACTTGAGGGAATTACAAAGAGTACTTTCATGGTTAACTGATTATTAGATATACACCAGATAGCTTTTCAAATCAAATACAAAAATCATTGGAAGACTCTCATGCTAAGTGACTAAATTCCATGTGGAAATACCATTACTGTCCTTGACAAGGTAACTTTTCACTTCTAACCAGACCGTTGACGCAATTAATAGCACATAAATATCTAAATCTTTAGGGGAGTTAAGGTGCGTGGAATGATGAAATATCCCACTTCGTGAAATTTGAGTTTTTAATATACTAACCGTGAAGTGCTGTTTAATATCACTAGGGTAAGAAAGTCAGGGTGAGAATTTTATTGATTTATTTTTATAGCTTCTTCCTGTTAAAACGTACGAAGTTCCATATCATCACCGCATATCAACCAGGTGTAATTCAGCGTATCGTTCTTGCAGCATGTTCACAGATATTCCTTACAGTAAGAAGTAGTTCTGGAAGTTACTCAATCTTACAATTCTTCAACACGTTTATTTCTATTAAAGAATGAAATACCTCTAGGTTACAGTATGCTACTTCTAATAAGGCTCAACATTTGCCGAGGGCATGGTACTTGAGTTATATTTTCTCGTATACTTCTACGAAGAATATAGTGAAAGCTAACGTGGATAAAATTTAACTGTAACATCTATAAATATTGCACTCTCAACATTCGAATATTGCAATCGAGTGTAATGATTGTTATGACCAACAGGTAGCTCATTAAAATATTTCTCGATCTCATGTGTGATATACGATTGTATCTTAAAAGAGTCAAACATTAAAATAAACAGACTGAAATTCTTCATCTCTTATTTGAAGGTCCAGAGTTCATTCACAGTTCGAGCTCATAAATTATGGTGAGAGGGTTAGAATCGTCGGAACGTTCGTAACATCTGCCACTGCGCATTGCAATGCCGGCCATGCTTGCCATCCCTGCCATGCTGCCATGTGAGCACATTGGTACATGTGAACGAACGTCAAGCAAGCCAACCACGCCAACTTTGCTCTTCGCTCAGTAGATGACCTTAGCTTGACAGCAATGTCAGCGAACATGTGCTTAGGCCTCCTTGTTTCAAGCGTGGAGGAAAAATATTTTACCTCAGCAACTTTATCCAGTTTTACTTCTCTATATGTCTAATCAGCGTAATATTATCTATTTTGAGTCTTAGTACGAATGAACAAACTTATTTTCCGATCGTTCTCCGCAACTATTATTTCTTTACAAAAGTCTCTATGCAGCTTTACTTCTGTTTAAGTGAATGGATGTTTAACTATTATACTATGAAGTAGCCCTTCTGCTCTTTTCGCCGTTTACTTTCTTCTGTAAGTGAATTTTACCATTTGGTTACGCTTCTCTTGTACTTATTCGACTTTTTAAGTCACCTTTATTTTCATTGATCATTATGAGCATTTCTAGAGCTTAAATTCATTTATCTAAGAATATAATTTATGCAACGTATTATTTACAGGTCGTACACATACGTCTGTTTCAATTTCATGTCATATATCCTTTGTAGCTTCGTTGAAATGACTTGTCATTGTTTTTGTTCTATGCTGTATCAGAGGAGGAAGCAAAATCTTCTTTAAAACTTAGAGAAAGAATTAAGTCTCTCATTTTTTCTTTCGTCTCTGGTATCGCTCGCCTTTATTTTCCATCGTAGATACATTAATATTCGAAAGTTTCTTTGTGTAGACTCTGTTGACATTGTTTTAGATGAAATCCCAAGATAGTGATTGATCCTAGTATGTATTTTTTGGTTAATGTAATGGAGGACAATTTATAGATTAGACAGTGTACAGATGCCAAAGCCACTCATCTATTTTTTTCAGTGGTAGAAGTCGTACGATGGCCAGGCTTTGTTATATTAACCATTTATCCAGTGATTTAAAATGTATTGTGATATATTATTTGGTAGGATGTTGGAGAGCTATGAAATGCTTTTTACAATGGTGTGTGGAAGCACTTGCCATTTTTACACTCCCTTTACTGTTTTCATACCTATTTTATTTGTCCGTAGTTGAAATGCTTTTCCATTGGGCTCAATATCTGTATAAAATAAAAGAAACTGAATCAATAACGTTAATTAAATAAAAAGTAAGATCTTGAATAGATGTAATGAAAACAACTGCAAGTACAATTTTGGCACACCCTGTGTATGCTACAAATATATTTGAGAAGAAAGTGTATGGTGTATTTAGTGGGCATTATAGAATCTTAGTCAGTCTGTATGGAGATGAAAGTGATTTATTTAAAACAAGACGGAGAGAAAATCAAAACATGGAGATAATGGAACTATACTGTTTAATGAAAACCCAAACTTGTTAATTAGTCCTTAGTCGATTAAAAGTTGAATTATTTTTGTCCATGCTGGATTTCATGAAGGACAGAAAAAGATTATTCAGTTTAAAATACTTAAATTCATGATTTATGGTATCAATAGCCTTATTAAGGTCAAAAAGATGATTGACAAATTCATTATGTCGAAATTGGCAATAATCTGATGGATAACTGGATTGGCAGCAGTAGCAGAAGAACAATATCTTTAAATCTCGTTGAGTATGGCCATTTAGTTTATAATTATTTGATGAGGTGAGAATATTCAGGATTTTAAAGAAAAGAGAGGATTGATATGGGAAAATGGTTTCTAGAATTTGTTAATAAACTTGTTTATGGACTGGAGTGACATAAGCAAGTTTTAACAAAGAGGGGAAATGTGACATTCTCATATGAAAGAGTTATTATGTTGGAAATTTGAGAAGTAATCCAAGATGCGACCTGTATGATGGTGGTCATTGATATTTGTCAAAGCCAAAGGATTGACTTTATTATTTAATTTTCATCTCATTAGGATCTGAAGAGAATGTAAAACTTACTCGATGGCCGGATCTGGATTGGAAGGAATTATAGTTGGTTCTAGAAGAAGCAAGACTGAATTTTCATTGAAAATCGTTTGCAATTTCCTGGGGATTTGTTAAAACGGAATTACTAAAGCTCGTTATTTTCAGAAATGGTACGGCAGTATTGGCTTTGTGAATTTTCTGATGAAATTCTAGGTGGTTTTGACTCGGTTATAAGAGGACAGAATAAAATGGTATATTTTGTGTGCAGAGAGAAACTTGGTTTTATTTTCCTTAACGTTTTATTTCAGTTTGATGTGTGTCATCAAGGTATCTATCAGCATGTAAGCAAATGTAATGCAGATTTTGTATAGATTGACCTAATATAATCAGTTCATTAAAAGATTGCTTTCTTTGTTTATGATGGGAGAGAAAAACTTTGAATATAAATTCATGATCACAGTGAGTGAGAATTGTATTATAGAAACTTAAATTTAATTTCAAGGTTGGGTTCAGAAAAAATATTACACCAATCACTCATGAGATAAAGTACTATGGAAGATTAAGGAAGATGTTGAGGATCATTCAGGTGTTTGAAAATGAAAAGTTTGTTTATAAAACAAACAATTCAAAAGGTGTCAATTAGCCTTTATTGCTTGCTGATCTGAAAGTTCATGCAGAACATTGGCACACTAATCCATGCTAGATAGGTTTGTGATGTATAAATCAATAATTGTTAATGACAAAGAGGAGATAGCAGAGGGAAATAATAATAACCCTCAAACCAAAGAATTTGATTTTCTTGTTAATTCTACTTAGACTACAGTAACCTATGATGTTGATATTGAAATCTTCAAAGAATATATTGCAAATAATTTGATTGTATATGACACAAAAATATTGTTAAAAGATTCTAGAAAAGCATTTATCTATGTCCCAAGGAAAAATGGACTCAAATTCTTTATCATTCCTCCATTTGCTTAGGTATTTAGAGAGCTGTACCCTCAAAATTTAGCAAATTTCTTTTTGCTGGACTTAAAAATTGAAAATGCACTAGTTTTAGAGGTTTTTAAATCTCTAATAGCCGTTTTTGTCATCATTTGACTTAGCCAACCAAGATGCTGAGACAGCATGTTCTTTCCATCAATTTCTGATGATATAAACTGAGAGACAGTGGTACTGAAGGATCCATTTAAGATGGCACCCCTCCTGCTCGTACATGGGACATTTAAAATCCCATCTCACCATCATAGACCAGAACAGCAAAGTAAACAAGCTAAAAGATAAGCATGGTTCACATGCATTGGATTTTGTGTTCACATGGATTTAGAGAAAAAAATGTATTTAAATCTTAAAGAAATCTCTATGTTCAAGCAGCAACTATAGCATCAACTGCCTTCTCATGCATTGAGAATACATTTTGTGTTCAGCAGGAGATAATTTTTTAATTGAATTTTGAATATTAAGTGACCAATTTTGATGTTCTTTATGCTCTCAGATAGTCATGTGGACAGCGAGTTTGCCTTTGGTGAAAGCGGTCCCGGGTTCGATTCCCGGTGGGAGCCAATGTGCGAAATGACCTAAGCTGTCGAAGCACTTTTAACAATACTACTACTACGATGTACTTTAATGTCATGGAATTCAATCTTAATTTATGTAGTATTATAGAATTAATTGCTTAAAGAAAGGCACCTGTTGAAGGGGAGGTAATTTTGAAACTCTTAGAAACAAATCTTACTACAATGTAGATTTAAAATATTTTGATGTATAATTTAGAAATTTTGCTTACAATACCAAGGGTAGAAGAAATTAGTGTGTGCATATTTTCACCTGCATATCTTATAACACCACAAACTTGTGAAAAAGGTTCACAACAGATTGTGGAGATATTTTCCTCTAAAGGCTTTATTCACTTTCCTAGCAATGTTTTCCTTATGTTTTCTGTTGGAGTTGGTTCTCTGACAGGAACCAGCCTCAGACATATAGTCCTTAAATATTTGTTTATTACGAAATCAAGGACTTGCAGTTGTGGAGTCATGCTAACAGCGACACAAAGGCCATTTTATTTCACCACTAAGCAAAACTAGCATTATTGTTATCACTAATACTTAATTTTCTGTTGTTTTTACCATAACTGATTATCTTCCCTCATAAATGATTGTATTCCCAGGAATATCAGAATATACCAGTGTTTCATTGGTATTTTCAACCAAAAATCCAACTCAGTTCATGTTGAAGTTGTATTTATATGCCTTTGATACTCTTTTGCCTCAGCTTTTCCTCAGAATTACATTGTTTCTTAGTAAGAGTTATAAGAATTTATTAATTTTCTATGGCAAGCTACCTAGGAGCAGATGGGTTTCCACATTTGATGTATAAAAATGTCAGAAAGAGAGAAAAACAAAACATAGACGTCACAATGAGGCAATTACAGTATTTTTACATCAGTCATTAACTAAAAAGATCTTAAGCAAGACCTGTGAAATGTCTTGTTCATATTATCTTAAGTTAAACTCGAAATCTACTGCTTCAATCAGAGGGCAAGTTAATCAAATTTTATGCCCTGAACTAAACAGGACTTCAATCTCTACTTATAGCTGAGAAAAAGTTTAAAACATTAGCATAAAAGAGCATTCTTTTGAATCCTTCACAGTATGTATGTAATGTATGTATATGTATGAAGGTCTTTTATTTTGAAACAAATTATCAGATAGAATAGAATAAATTTATTTATGTTCTAGGATAAAGTCCTATGGAACATGTTTACAAACATAAACACAAATTTACACAGCTTGTTTACAAAGAAAAAAAACAAGTTACAAAGCTCTGTGGTGGAAAAAGAACAGAAAAAATGAACACAAGAAATTTCAAATAATACAATTACAATTTAAATTCATAAAACACAAGAAATTAATAGTACTTTACGAACAATAAATTGAAACAATTTAACCTTAAATTGACATAAACTTGTAACCTCAGTTAAATAACAATGAAAACAAATAAACTATTCCATATTTTTATAGGATAGTAATAGTAATAAGTTTATTTGTGTTCTAGAACAAAGTCCTATGGAACATGTTTACAAAAATGAAAACATAAATATATACCGCTTATTACAAAGGAAAAAGAAGAAACACAAATTCCAAAGCTCTGTACAGGAAAAAGAACAGAAAAAAATGAACACATAAGAAATTTCAAATAATAAAATTACAATTTAAATTCATAAAACACAAGAAATTAATAATACTTCTCAAACAAATATTGAAACAACTTAACCTTAAATTGACATAAACTAGTAATGTCGGTTAAATAACAAGGAAGGCTATTCCATATTTTTATGCCGAAATTAATTGTGGATGATTGAAATATATTAGTCCTGCATTTAGGATTCTTAAATTTTCTTCTAGACCTGACTAGTCTTGCTGAATCATTGAGATTTACAAGGATTAAATGGCACAAATAGTCAGGTGATTTTGCAGACAAGATTTTAAAAATAAAAACAGATAATTTGAAAATTTTTCGATGTTCCAGTTTCATCCACCTTAAGTTAACATAAAATGGAGTTATGTGATCAAATAAACTAACGTTAAATTTATATCTTACCCCTGAATTTAAAAGAATTTGTAACTTTCTTTGTTGTTCTTTAGTATATAGTTTAGTAGATAGGCTCCTGAGAAGAATTATCTTCTGCTTGAAACAGACGGCCATTAAAAAGATATTATTAGATGTGTTCTCTTTTAAAATAAAGTAAATGCTGGTGTTTACCATTAACCACTGAAGCTTTAAAGGAGGCACCTCATTAATGCCATAATATATTAAATAGCAATACTCCAAAATGAGGAGAAATCATTGGGCATACCGGTTTCTTTTTTCACTTCTTTTCATAATGAATGAGTAAAATTCCAGATGACCTGAAATTGAGTAAAATTTGTTACTTTACAGGCTTTTTAGCCTATGTTTAAAGGATAAGGAAATGAACTTCCACTCAGTCAAGCCTGATAGTATTGTGTTTTTTTGTAGAGTACATTTTTACTATCTCTGCATGGGTTATCATGGAGATGAATTATTTAGGTGTTGATAGTTCTGCTGGAATTGCAGTTGTTGTCTTCAAGTGATGTGTGAGTGATAGGAGTCTGCTTTTGATTGTCATCATAGAGTCCACGGTGTCCGTTAATTTTTTTGGATTTGTCTTTGGGTTCTTCTTGGTGTGCTGCGGATAGGGTAGCTGACATCTTCATTTCTGGTGTTCTGCTTAAACATCTTGCCTATCACTCAGTACAGCTTCTGTTTTCTTGGCACTTACTTCTACGTTCATAAATGAAGTCTCATGTTTGTGTTGATTATGCTCACATTTATGGTAGCATTTGAATTTGTGTTTCATTTAAATTACTTAACATGTTAAAACAAAATTGAAAGGGTCTGACAATGGGATATGTCTGAATAGTTTTTTGATAATTTTGAAGGGATGAACCAATCTGTGGTTTTGCATTTTGTTGGAAGGACAGACATAAATAAAGATAAATTGTGGACCTCAAGGATTTTAATCCAGAGAATTGTTGGAATTACTATCTTACTAAGGAGAAATATTTTTATATGCAGCTGTTTTTGAATTAGAATGAAGTAGAAATTTTGGTATATCATCTGGTATTATATGTTGAAATTGAAACAAATGGAATTACCTCTGGGTCAGTGCTATTGTTTATGATAATTATAATGAAGGAAAGAGGATTACTAGAGAAAAGTAGACATCTTCTTTCATCCAATTTCTCAACCACCATGGATTTTTAGTTAATGAATTAATTGGTTCATTAATTATACAGTATAATGATTTAGGACAGGTCAATATAAATGCATCATGTGAATGTATACTTTGAAACATACATGATTGCATTAAGTCAGTACCAAAGATTGAGGTTTGTAGAATTTCTATAATTTAATCAACACCTTGTATTTGAAGAATTCACTTAAGCCCTCATTTTGCAAATATTTAGTAACAGAAGAACACCTTTTTATTTGAAAAACTTTGGCGAATGGATTTTTCTAACTTATTCAGTTTCTCAATTCTGGAGATTCAGGAGGGTGCTCTCTCACTTATAGAGGTTTCCGTTAATCCAGAGGTCTAGCAACTATGTACTTCTTTCACTTTGAGAGCTATTAAAAAAAATCTGATGTGGCCAGCACATGACTTTCTCCATATATAAGATGTAAATATTTATCTACGACAGTATTTTCGAACTCTTTATTCTATCTAAACTTGGAAGATGAGTGATTAATTTATATATTATTATCTTTTACGTCACGAACATTATAAGTAATGTTTTTTGGGACATGTTCAAAGAAAAACCATGAATTTGGCCTTTCGCCCATAGAACCCAGAGCGCCCACAGAGTGCATAATCAGAAACTTCCGGTTTATCAGTATTTCAGGAATAACTCCTAAAAAATCAGTTATACAAAAATATGTTTTAAACAAAAGTTATAGTAAATTTTATTTTCTAAAACGTTTGTAAATAATAGTATATACCTAAATACCATATTTATGGAGATATTTTGAAAACCGGAAATGAGCTTTAATGAATGAAGCTCGACTTCCGGTTTACCGATTTACTCCAAACACTAATCAACTCTGACAGCACACACCACAGTACTATATATGAAGTTTGGTATTGATACGACCAATAGTTTTCACGTTAGAGCGCCCACTATCATACACACACACATACATACACACACACTCACATATACACACAGACATCATTCCGAAAATGGTCAAAACGTGTTCTAGGGACCCCAAAACATGTATTTCCGTTGAAATCTCGAAGTCCAATTTTTTCATGAAATCAATACTTTCTCTATACTTTGTATATGGAGAAAGTAAAAAAGAGAAACAGGATAGTAAAATAGAATAAATTATAGTTATATAGTATACTTAATAGTTACTATTTAAATAACATATCAGAAATTGACTGATCAGTCACCACTTCCCTCAGCTATCAGCACTTGTCAACTAATTTATGACCCAAAAGTCTCCAGCAGACTGAGCTTAAAAACATAGTCACCAGAGGGAAGCATAATTGGAGGGCATGAGGTCCCAAATCACACAGCCAATTGCTCTCTATATTGTTTTGGCTCTCAAAGTTACAAGATCTCTCGGTTTCAGCATTCCTTGCACTATGTGATTGAGGAGTACCACTTTTAACTAAATAAATACTTAAGAAAAAGCATGCGTTGGAGATTCACTAAGGCCACTCCTCCCTGCAGTTTTTATATAGTTATAGGCCCTTGGGATTTGTTCAAAATGATGCTGATTTCTTTCTGTTGTAATCAATACGGAGGTCATATTTACTGTTAGTAGGATTCTTGTACTGAAATGAGTTAATGGGTTTAACAGGTTGCCTGTCTAAAAAAAGTGACCAAAATTTCATTGAATTGGAAGAAGATGTAAAACCTTTGAATATAAGTAATGAATTATTAATGCTTTAAAGGACATAATGTAGATTTTACTCTTTTGTGTTTGGAATATTTTATTAGTCACCTGTAGAATTAGATTACCAGAAAATGATACATTAAATTATATGGAAATAAAATTCGGCATAATATATGCAAAAAATGCCTTTGATTAATGACGTGAGATTTATGTGATTATTAAGAGTAATTTTGGACGATGATTATGATATGAAGGAATTATTTACTGGATCTGAAGTTGTGTTAGATATGTAATGATTATCAGTACTTTGAGCAAGATGATAAGTGTCGCAGTTTTTGCTGATTGTAATTTGGATTTGAGAATATGGTAAGTTCTTGCACTGTAATTGCCTTACCAGAATGTTAACGTAATTTCTTATAAGATCCCAGATTTCAACATTCATCATTATAACTTATAAACGTGGTGGTTTCTGTTTCTTCCCCCTCATTATTTGAGTACCTTTTCCAAAAAAGGTGAAGTAGCACAGCTCGACCACACAAGAAATGTTGTATGGCTAGGTAAAGAGTGGAGGATATTCTATTCAATGGTTTATCATTTCCATCAGTACAGATTAAAGATTAAATCCTTTAAAATTAAAAATACAAGAATAGGTGAATCATAATGAATTTGAAGAATGATATTTTAGCAAGTTGTAATGCAAGAAAATATATAAAGTTGCATGAAAAACCACCAGCATTTCTAAAATGATTACAGGGGTTTGACATTTACATAAAAATCCCAATTTTTGTAGTAACAATAAGAAATCATTATAATGAAAGAACTATAATAGAACTAAGACAAGTAATGGCCGGATTACTGACAAAAAGTAATTGGCCTTGAACACAGTAATTGATAACAAGTATCAATTACTTTCCAAAAGTAATTGATAACGGTTACAAGTAGATTATTGTGGCAAATCGCCACGAGCTTTGGATCGAAATAATCAGCACCCCAATTTATAAGTTTCTTGTGACATCAATAGCTTAGTTTTAATAACTGTTCTTTAAATCTTAATTTCAACTTAACCTTCGAATTTGTTGATCAAATTTTTAGCAACAAGTTTTTCCTACCATTTGATAGCAAATTTATCAATCTACGATGTGACCTTCATTGTATATTATGCCTAAAATTTTTAAGGCACTTCCTTTATCACTAGATATCGTTATGAAATCTAAAGTATTGTTTTTGAAATAATCTTGAGCTTGATTTTTTCTTAATAAAATAATATTTAATTATTAAACCATTACATAAACCACTAATAGATCACTGGAACTCATTGTTCACCAAGCCTTGCCTCATTGATTTCAATGGTAATGTCTAGTAATGAAAGTCTACTATTCATTGCCTTTAAAATCATCAGATAAGACAATCTGTGTTTAGAAGATATTAAATCTGAATCAATTACAAGGACAAATTTAAGAGAATTTAAGTATTGAAATAAGAGTAAGTTGTTATGCATATTGAGGAATTATTATACATGGTTCCTATTACATTAATCTTTCTATGATTTAAAGTAGAATTTTATGAAAATAATCTCTGCTGCAAATATGGTGAACTAAGGAAGGATTGGAGTTTGTTAAATGAAAAAATAAGACCAAGAGTTATCGAATCAACGTCATTTCCACTTGATTCAAATGAATCTCGAATCGACAAAGAAGTTGATAGTCCAAAAAAATTTAGCTATTAAAACCATTTATAAAGGTTTTTGAAAAGTAATGATTACTTAAATGTAACGATTACTCAAGATGAATAAGAAGTACATTACATGTTAAATTCACTTTTTTCTAAAAGTAATGATTATAACTCAAAAATATCCAAAATATAATTGTTACCGGTAATTTGAGTACTTTAACTCAATTAGGTACTTGCCATCAAACTCAAAGTAAGAACTAAGGAAACATTGCATTTAAGAGTTCAGCGTGGAGGAGTTTTAGATACGGGACACTTGTAGTAAAATGGGATGGCTTTTGATGATTCCAGAACCCAGATATACAAAGCCTCCCTAAAACATCAGTTGAATGTCCAATATTAAGGCTACACCTTCCCTGGCTGTTAAGACATCCACTGCAAGATCTGGGTTCGAGTTCCAGTCATGAGGAATTTTTCACTTCCATTGTTTTTAAGGGCTATAGTGGTTTAGGGAACCTCCGAAAGCTGCCTTTGCCATTGTTCCACAGCAACGTCTTCACCAGTTTTAGAAACAACGGAAAGGCTTAGATTACTAAACTCCTAAGAAATTTAATAGGAATAATTATGTAATGCCTTCCATATTTGAATGTTTTCCTATCCTTGCACTTGAAGTATTTCAGAATAAATCATTGATCTTATTCTGAATTATATATCTTAAATACTAAAATTTTAGCCCTATGAGATTTGAAATAAAATGAATTCCTGAAGCTGAATCTAATTTTTTGAAGATCACTATTAACTTAAAGAAATTCATATGATCATGTCCATGTTATTTTTTTCATTGAATTATCACATATAGTGGCAAAATACCAATTTAGAGTGATAATATTATTCCGTTAATCCACAAAGAGTGAATATCTGTGGATCTATAGACACACGGTCTCAGTCCTTCACTTTTTAATGGTTCATAGAGTTGATGCCTAAACCACTAGAATATTTTTACCAAATCTTTAGTACCGTATATTTCCCCACATAAGTTGATAGTTGAAACATAAAATAGGCCCCCAAAATTCGTTGTCGTTTTATAAGACAAATACAAAAATAATCAGTCTATATAATAATCAGTAATCTTTGGATCAATTGCAAGTCAGTGCTTCAAGGTGCAAGAAAATTACGATTCAACTTTGAAGAAAATTCACACCTCGTTTTATTTGCAAAACTATACGATATATCATTCATCAGAGCTGCTGCTACTATTTAGGAGTATAAGATCATAATTAAATGAGAGCGCGGAATCTTGTAATTTGACCCAATCTTGCTTATTTCTCCATATTGGTAGGAATAAATCATAAGGGTAGAGGGATGTCGGAATCAATGTAGACTCTTTTGGATTCTATAATTGCAATATATGAAAATCTATATAGACTGAATATATCAATTACATGCACGATTTATTTTATTTTCCGGTTGAATATTCGCGCGTCTATGTTTCACTTTATTCTTTGGAGGATTCGCTAGATTCTGCAGTTATCTCCACCTTAATATTTTATTTAACTTTCTCTTTTTATTCCTGTCTATTTATTTACTCCATTCTATCCTACTTGTTCTTTGTAGCGCGTATTGCAGTGGTCTCTTTTCTAATAATGTTTCAGTATAGTATAGTAAAATTGCTAACATAATTTTTCTGATGTTACCTATATTTTTCTAGTTGGAGCAGTGTAAACAAATGTGTGTGTATATACAGTTTGATATCATTTATCCGTCTATTTATGCGTAAGATCTGAAAAAAACGCCATACAACTTCGTATTCTTCCCTTTTTCAATTGGCTTAGGAGGGAGAATAATACCCGACGGTCAGCAATGCCGACCTTCCATTCATACTGACTCAGCATGAATGGAAGGGTTCGATTCTCCATATAAAATCCCTCCAGGTCGTCGGTATTCTCTTGTTAATTGTATACATTTTATTACATCCCAAAATTGGGGTTGATATCCACCATATGTTTTTTGGTTTGGTCTTCTTATGTCGGTGAATTAGTCCAAAATGTATAGCAGTTGTAAGTCAGTAACAATAAATAATAATAATAAAGACAGAAAAGAGCCAAGCACGTATTTTCTTCTTAAATAAGAATAAGCTACTTAATTTAATATCGATAAGATGATACAAGATCGTCCTTCCGACGATTGAAAATAAACCCGATGCAGCTATTAAGCAGTAAAATCTTCTCTTGTTCGCAGGTGTGCTCATTATAAACAAGGAAGCACTAGTCGAACACAGGAAGAACAAGAGAACAAACAATTGTTTAACGAGTAGAATGAGGAAGGTTATCAGCATTAGTTGATGTTGGGTTTCATTTACCCTATTTGAAGTATCGGAAGTGTGTGGATTCCAAGAAAGGGTTTTTGTTAATGTGATCCCGAGATTGTGTACTGAGTTACTAAAGAGGACAGTACGGCCATCAAGAATTATTTTTGGAATATCACCGAAAAAATTCATTAAATTATATACGACACCCTCTACGTGTCGAACTGACTCGTTATTTTTAACTCTTCTAAAGAGGGAGACAGAATTGTCCTATGACGACCACTTTCAGATGCCTGCTATGATTTTTTCCCCTATACTCCATTGGCCCTGTCTTCGCTGATGGGGTTTTCCCCATCCACACTCCCATTAGTCTGTTTCCTTTCCTCCATTTAAATCCCAATAAGTTTGTTTCGTTTTATACCTCCAATAGCAAATAATTCTTTATTTTCTTGACTTTTCCTTACTCAGAAATGCTCCTGAGGAATTGAGTATGCCTCGATGATTGTGTGCCGATCCGTCCGTGATCATGATCAGTTTATCGCCTGAATAAGAATTATATTGTTTAATATGAGATGGGGGATTCCTATAAGAACAAGAAATAAGCGCAGGAAAGTGTATGTTCTCAAAAAATTAGTACAGACAGTACAACGGCAATATAAATCAATACAATGCAAATTTAAAAATTCCATATGCAGATTCCGAGAGCTTTTCCTGTTGCGTGTCGCTAATGTTATTCCCCTTGTTGTCGTCACGAGTGTTGATTGGAGAGGTTTGATGCTGATTGAAAAAGATTAATAATAAGCGCCTTATGCATCTATTGAATGATATCGAAGCTGCTAAGAATGATTCAAATTCGATGCAGCATCCAATTTCTTTGCACATTCTAATCCTATTCATTAATTTCTTTCAACTAATTTTTTCATGATTTAAAAACTGATGCTCGTGATACTCTATCAAGGGCGCCTCTTTAATCGTTTGATCACCGTCAGTATTTTATTTCATTGGCTCTGTTTATCAGATTTCTTAAAAGGATTTTATGATGTAAAATCTATCTTCCGGTGCGCTCTTTCGAAATCACCTTTTCCAACGCCAAGGAAGGTCTTCGCGAGCGGCACTTTGCAAGGATTTTGTAATCTGAGTCATGCTTACAGGTCTCCAGTTTCCGATGCCGTTCTGAACGTAAATGCTGTCGATCCCCTGGGCTTCGCCTTTCTCCTCAATTTTTTTGCAGCCTTATCGATATCTTTTAAAGTTGTATCCTCCTTTATCTCCTACGAATACTGTTCACCGATTCGCACATTCTTCGAATGACTTCCCACTGTTTCATCCCATATCAGTTTCTTCAAACATTTAATCCCTAAATATTAAAAAAATGAAGATTAAAATCTACGTAGGCGGCCTTAATGTTGCGGAAATTCATATTCAAATAAAGATGATGTAAATATACTTTTCATTTGTGGAAATCTGTGGAAAATTATACATCATCTTTATATAAAATTGAAGACGTTCGTATTTCTTTTAAAGCTTTACCCACCAACTTTTTGAGCCACCTTGTTGTCTCGTTTTCGAAGCATATATATCCATTTAATCAAGCCATACATTTTTCTGTTAGTTGCAGTTGCCTATAGAATTGTCTTGTAGTTATTAGTTTATTTATTAGCAATTTAATTTCATTCTTCTTCTCTTCCTGAGAGACATTACATGCCGTTGCATACCTTACATTAGGTCTTACGATCTGAAAAGTAGTCGGTTGCAACCTCAAATTGACCGTCGTTAATCTATTATTCTTTATTTGCAGAACATTGTTTCTCATGATTAAATCCCTCGCCTTCTCATTTAACTTAATGACTTCGCCTCAATCTTTATTTCGCTGCTAATCCTTCTCAGACCCTTGAGTTTTTGGTTTGTTTTAGTATTCCCTCATTTCCAGCTTTGAGCCTTAATCTCTTTCCATTCGGCCCTCTTCCGGTAACTTGAGACACAATTTTCAGATCTCTTCTCAAGTCCGCCCGGAGATGCGATTGGAAGACAATTTTACCTCTAGATTGTTTTTCCTCAAGAGGCCCATTATGCAGGATCAATACGACGGAGGGTTTAATGAGGTTGTTTGGCTTTCCTCATCGCTGTTTATGTCCTCTTCACCACGGCCGATTAGTTGAGCACTCTTCCAGCATATTTTTTTCCGGTTCTATTCACCTCTGACACTTTTACCTACAATCCTGAATACGTCAGACTTTTGCGCGGTTAATTATTAAGTCCTTACTTAAAAATTGCATAACTTTATCCAATATTACTCCATTAAGTAATTAACCAAATACTGTTGTTATAAAAATCGAATTCGAAAGACTCAATTCTCAAGTACTCAATTATCAGCTCAGATAAGTTGAAAAATAAAGAAAATGTTTTGTTTTGTAAAATAATTAAGAGCTTTTGTAGCTACTGTTTATTGAGTCGCCAAAAGAAAATACTTTCCAAATTACAGTAGCAATTTCGATGTGATAATAATGAATGATAGGTTTCAAAATACTGCTTACGCCATTTTAAACAACTTTATTAGTAGGGTTTTCTTGTCAGTACATCCAGATTAGGTCATAATTTCTGAACATAAGTCTGGATTTTAGCTCCCGATAGGGTAGAAAAATGAATTGTTATATTTAATAATAGTGTAAGCATTAAAGTTTAATAAAAGTGATAATATTATACATTAAGAAATGTTGCTATTAAAAATTCTTCAACAGAATATGCTAGCGTGAATAGTAAAACACAATATAATGCTTGAGAGATTTAGTACACTTCTCCATTTCTTACATTACTTCATATATTAAGTGACCTCTTGAATAGCTATATTCAAATGTTATTTCATAACTGATTTTGGTGGCAGTATACACAGGTAGAGTTAGAACGGCAAAGATTGGAGAAAGGATATATGCGCGGAAATTACAGTTGTAATCCATTCTTTCGGGGGAGAAAAGCAAATATTTTAATTTATTAAAGAAAATTATGGAGTTGCATCGCTGCACAAGCATATTTAAAAATGTTGAATATTAAAATGTATTTGTGCAAAACTTGATGCTAGTTGATTCATTTTTTCTCGCTCGTTATTTACTTGGATAAATATGAGAAAATTTAGACGATGGAGGCCCATCAACTAGGCCTGTTTAATCTGTTTGGGAGGAGTTGTGTCGCACTGTAGCCGGGAGAGGGTCTATCGATTTTCGGGCTCGAGGAATCGGAGGCGTCTTCTTTAAAAAGCGTTATTCCACTCGTGTCGTAGGCGCGTGTTTGGATTTCTCCGTGTCTTAACTTGTTGCGCTATCCGAAGGTCAATTTTGATCGGCAAGCAGCGAAGAGAAGCGGAGGAAAACTAAGTTGGGACACTCTTTCCTTAAGACAAATTGGAATGAATGAATGGGATCTTTATTTAGGAGATGTTTCACCTGGACCGTGGGGGTCTTCTGCCAAGCTATGTTTGTCTACGTAGAAAATGGATTATTATATAAATAGTAGCTAAGATAATCCAAAAATAAAAAGGTGGAGAAATTGAAGACGTTTGTGAGAAAATAAATCTTCCCAATCACCCGCCCATGCAGAAGAAATCTCGCGTCGCGGGGAACACCCAAAGAAAATTGAGATTTACGAAAAAGGAGGCAATTAAAAACGATTAATTCATTCATATATTCGTTGTATATTCTGTAAATAGTTTATATGTCATTCTGTAAATGTATATAAGTGCTCTTTGTTACTGTCAAAACCGTAGCATCTGAATCAGTCTATCGTCCTTCTCAGTGGCATTTCATTCCTCCGATAAGTAGAAATCATATTCGGGTCAGAAAAAGATTCCCCCCTCAGAAATTATCGATTCCTCAACGAAAGTCAAATAAATTGATACTGAATATAATTCACAAGAATATTATATAGGGTGACCACATTTTTCACAGAAATTAGGACATTCGAGGATTAAACTACGCCATTCGATATTTAAAAAGAGAACGATGTTAATACATTGTAAACTTTTGAATAAAAAATCTGATGTGGCCAACACATGACTTTCTCCATATTTATTGAAAACAGAAGCCTATGCCGGAAATACATAAATAATTCCAAAACAATGAGTGTTACAGGACAATGTTTCATACAAAAGTTGTAGTAAAATACATTATCTATAACTTTGGTACATAATTGTATATACGTACATTGTATTTTGACAGAGATATTTATGAAAAACTTCCATTTCTGGATAAACAACAACTTCCGGTTAACCATTATTGAAGAATAACTCCTAAACAATCAGTGTTACGAAGAAATGTTTTATGCAAAAGCGAAAACGGGGCTCTATGGGCCCCAAAACATCTATTTCCGTCGAAATCTGGAGGTCGAATTTTTTTGCGAATACAATACTTTCTCTATACTACGTTTAGGAAGAAAGTAAAAATATAATTTATATTATTATTAGTAAAATGCATTATTTAAAAAAATCAGAAAAACTGCTTTTCGGGGATGCAAACGTAACACGATACTTGGGCATTTTCGGTTTATTGGTATAATTGCAGCTATAATGCGTATTGCGTTACTTCTCTGTTGTAGACATCGAGGTTGCTACGCTATCTATTAGCAGTTACGTAAAATATTCTCCATTTACGTAGAGATTGCAGCACATATGAGATGTGATATTTAATAAAAAACCGACACGACCCAGTCCAATCTAGCTAATTGTGAGCTCATATTCGTGCAAAAATCCGCTTGGGTATTTTCTGGAACTTTACTCCCATTTCTAATTTGACTTTAATCCTTACACTCGATCGATATTATCAATCCCAGTTCTTGATAAAGTGAAAGTTAAAAACATCTCCCAGAAAAAAATCATATTTCATGAGTCACTGAGAGGTGTACTAAATAAATAATTAAATTAAATAATGTAATAATGAAATGTGCTAAAGGGATTTTAAGAGACAGCTCAATCAACTAAGAGTTGTAAAAAAGTAAACTAGGCGGAAGAAGTCGAAGCCATCAGTTTAATGTAAAAACGAACGTTTTGAGTGATAATGAATTATCAAAGAAATGCAAGTTTTACCGATTTCCTATGGGAAACTTTCAAATAAGATAACAAGGAAATATTCCGTGAGCCAGTTAAGTGCTGTCTATCGATAGCTTCCATTTCATGCAATAATCGAGTACTTAAGTTATAAAAAAAAGAAACACTGCAATCACCTGTTTTCTGGACTTCCAGCAGCATTTTGATAAAATGAAGTTCAACATTTTCATTTATATGCACGGGTTGGGATTTCTGCATATTTCGCCAATATTTTACTTTTATTTTAATTCGAAGAACATTTCAAATCAAAGTCAGCTCGAACAGGAGAGAGCAGGCGTACCACTTTTTATCACCGATGCTTTTCAACTTGTTTACGAGCGGCTCATCGTCATGCCCCCTCCTGCCTCTATGTGGTTGACAGCTCTATTGTTGGTCACTCCCACTCTCGCGAAGATCATCCTCTAAGAGCACTTGGGCAGCATCTTCAATCGGACTGGAAATTTGAACGAATACCCCAAAGTGCTCGAGCATGATGAATGAATTCTTGCCACTTTGAGAGCAGCTCTACCATACGCATTTTAATATCTGAAGGGCTTTGGCATCGACGAGCCTTCAAGTTGATTTAGAATACCGATAAAATGACTCCTCGAATAAATAGCTCTTTCGACTAAATGATTTCTATATCACCCCATTTTAACTCCTCTTTATACATTATGGCTTCGATTATTTTTTCTTTTCATTTTATATATAAATTTCAGTGATTTGTTCGATTTATTTATTAACTTATAAATTTATTTATTTGCTTATCAAAATGTAGCCATAAACTTCCGTAAAATTGAAATGATCCCGAACTTGGTGAATTTCATGGTTGAAGGCTTCACGGGTTTCCAACTGGGTTTTCGACGGAAGTTGATGCTTGGATTCCTATCTCCGGATTCATTCTCTCTATGGATTCCATGATTATTAGATCCCAAAATCTCGGTTTATGGCAGATTGCTTTGGCTTCACTGAAATTAATTCGATAGCCATGAACAAGGACGAGTTCCGGCTCGCCGACTTTTTTTTAAATATTTTAGGAGAATGTGGGATAATTTTGTTGGCTGTAGGGTTTGCGATGGGCAGGCGTTCCTTTGTGACTTTTCTGCCATTACTCCAATGGACCTCTGAACTTTCCGTAGCAGAACTGATAAAGTTCTGTTGTGTGTCTATTCCCGGATTTTTATTTAGTTTGAATCAGGGTTTCTAAAAGCCTACAATTAAGAGAAGGAAGCTAATTGGTCCCTTTTAACCCGATTGTATTCGAGAAAATGGAGTGGTTTATATTTTGATCTTCACTGTCTAACGTTATATCTAACTGTATGTATAATGGAAGCATATCTTATGACGATCGTTTGTTAATGAGAGATGATGCTCTGTATTTTAGTGCCCTATTCGTTAAATAACATTTCAGTAACTGTCACTAGCTTTCCTTAGCTTCGTATTTTCAGTGTTTTCCCAGCTTCTTTAATGTTCTTTCGAAAGCAATGTGTGTTTATACCACTTCTAAAACCTTTCAACTTATACCCTATTATTGAACTTTAGTCCTTCTTTTCTTTCGTCTGCTGATTACTTTTGTTTCCTGAGTGAGATTTTAGGAGGGAAAAGCAGCGTAAAATATTAGCCTTACAAACCTATTTTTTTAATCCGAGAACAGTGGAAACGCCGGGACGATGCCTTTGGAAGTTTCAAACTTCAATTTTAGTGCCCGGAGGTTCGAAAAGGTCGGAAGAATTTGAATTGTTTGAATAACCCATTTACTTGTTTATCGACTCATAGAAATAATTCATCTTTGATTTAAATACTTAGACATGGAAGGCGTATCTCTCATTTGGAATTTATTTATACGTCATCCAGACTGAGCTTCAGTCATACTTCTGAATTATTGCGTGTTGAGGTGCTTCGTTCTTGCCTATTCCTTCTTTCTTCTTGACAAATGTGAGCAATTAACCTTCTAAAAGAATATATGAGCTCCAGCAATGTGTATCGTAGAGTGGTATATCTAATAATGTACTGTTTCATACATCTCTGTTGTAAATGTACTATTTTTTGGCCCGTTTATATTGAACACTAATGTTTTTATCCGAATACTTTAGTCTCGATGGCTATATCCTGTACAGGCTCTAAGTAAACAATTGTACTGTCTTCGTATCTTCCTTGTAGACTTTTATAAAGAGTACTACCGTTAGAGTTGTTGCTGTTTAATCGAATAAAATCTCATAACCTGGAGAGCCATACAGACGAACCAAGTAAGAGTCGATTTCTCGAAGCACAGTGAAAGAAGAGAAAGCAATATATGGCTACCCTGTGTCTTGGATATGGCGTTAAGATGATGATTAAATAAGGCCTTCTGATAACTGCATTTTTCCCCCGTTGGTTTATTCCGAGTGCACCCTTCTGAGGGCGCTGGTCGTGAATGACCTTCGACGAGCACAGTAATCGAAGTGAATTGTGATTGATAACGGAAGCTCTCTCTCGAGTCTTTACTGAAGTGAATCTTATGGAATCCGAACGGATACGAATGATTCCTGGAAAACTGATTGGGAAATTGATGATTATTGATAGGTTATTTGATATAGTTGTGGAAGTGAAATCTTCTGTTTCTGCATTAGTAGAAATTTACGTAGAAATGCATTCAGGATTCGATACTTCGCGTGGAAAAGCTTTAACCATACGTTGAGCACTTATTGAGCAAATATTGCTGGTGCCATGTATATTTTTCCTTTTCGTGCCTATACCAGATAGACAAAGGATCATCCTTTTTACAGCCATCCAGTGGAAATTGTCCTCTGGCTAATTCAAAGCTCCTTCCTCACCATGGGGCTAAGGAAATTAGATGTTATTGCACTGGTTTTGCGAAGAAATTATATATTACATTTACTGTTAATATTACCTTGCATTTAAAAGTCTTAAATTTCCCTCGTGATGTAAAACATTCAAGCAAATCTTTAGTGGTAAATGTTCCCAAATTATCAGAGAGAATCCCATAACATCAATATTAAGGTAGAATGAAAAAACGTAAATTTTGATGGTAGAGTTTCGTTTAAAAGTTGTATTTTATTGGCAAACTGGTTTTCGATTCCAAATTCATGTTGGATAAGTCTTTCATGAACGTCTGACTTTATAAAATCATTAATAATCTGCTAAAATTGACTTCTCAGTTTGTTTGTAAATGTCATAAATGTATCTAATTACTAAATAGATTGTGTTGAGATGATGGAGCAGCTACGTGACGTATCTGATCGGCATATGAAGGGCTCGAGTTCGAATTCCGCTCAAATGAAACGAGTTTTTATCTTCTCTTATTGGGGAAATGAAAGAATGTAAGAAAGGGCTGCCTCATATATTTATATATCTCTGTGGTGAATGTATAAATTTACCAGAGAGATGAAATTCAGTATGAAAAAATAAACATTGGACTATAAGGATTCGAATCCGATTATTCCAATTGTCGGTCAAAAACATGTTTCGCGTGTCATCGGAAATACCAAAGATTCGAGGTCATTCGCTAGAAAACAGTGTCTTTTCACTTATTTTCCCAACTAACAGCTGTTTTATAGGACCTACTGATTTATTGAAGTACGATGAACCTTCCCTTTACAATGTGGCGGGTTTTTGAAAACCAATGCGTCACTTGCAACAACAAACCGGTTGTAAGGCAAGTTGCTTAACTCAGGCTTATTGGTGACTATTTCTTCATTGAGGTCTACACGTCGAGAGACGGACTACCAGCAGGCCACGCGAGCGAAGCTTTTGCATTTTTAGGCTATCAAAAACAGCCTTTAGAACTATTGATGTTCGTATGCTAATTATTATTAATTTTTCTTCTACAACCAGGACAATTCGGTGGATCACACTTGCCAACATTCTCGGCCGTGGTTCCAGTCAAATAATATAGATTTAGATTTTTTATTTAGATATATAGCCCGCGGACCGCCAGATGCATATGGCAGCAGGTGTAATATCATCACTTAATCTACTCTATCAGCAGCCTCTCTAATTGCCTGGGGAAAAAAGACGAAACGCAATTATCTATTCTTGTGAATACTCCCTTGTAACGTTTTTCCGTTGCTTCTCGGAGATTGCGTTCGGTCAGCGCTAGAATATAATTTACTTCATCTTTAATTTATGAATCGATGAAGCTTTCGAAGAGCTTCTAATTAGATCCCCTCACCTAGAATGAATTCCAATCGAGGGACTTTATTACAACCATAACGCTGCTGTCGAACATAAAATCCCAGCTAATGAAACGAGATACTCTAACTTGGACCATTTCTAAATCTGAGACTAAACCTACTTCATGTGGATTTCAAATCGCGCAACAGTATACTCTCATACGACCAGATACGAAAAAAATTATCTATTTCTTTGACACTCGATGAGCAACCCCTCAACGTTCTACCATTTAATCTTTGCATTCTATTCGCTTTTCCTGTCTCGCCTCGAATGTGTTCTTTAAAAGAGAACCAACAACTAAACGTGATTTCTCGGTATTTGTTGTCGGGCACAAACTCTAACTGTTTTAAATTCTCGCCATTGAGCTTATCTAAAGATTTAAATTTTGATTATATGTTAGAAGAAGATATGAAGTGCCCTTGAGTCGATCAAAAATCGTTTCAACCGAAGGGACCGGTAGGAACATCTTAAAGACAACTTCGTGAGGTGCATAATTGCATCCTCCTCCTAAATAAATGTTTTTTTTTTTTAATTTAGAACGAATACCATTGATGCTAACACGTGACACTGATCAGAATTAATCCACAGCGAATTAATTCAATTAAGATGGACGAATCTAAGGAAATCGGAGGCTCTCGTTGATGCGACTACTTACTTAGGGAATCAAACAGATAGATAGACAAAGAACTTTATTCGGATGTCTTCCATTTATTCTATACAAATATTAAAAATAAAAGTAATCAAATACAAATAATTGAATAAAACGACGCTAATCCGTTCCAGGATAATCGTCGTTAACCAAAATCGTCGTTATCCAAGGCGCGATTTTCCACAGGTATAATAATGGTAATCGATTACCGTATTTCCCGGCGTCGAGGACGCACCCCAGTTATTGGAAGCAAAACTTATAATATTTACCGATTTAACTCCGGTGAGACAACATGTGCCTATGTTAATTAGCTACAATTTAGCATAGAACTATTCTTAATATTCTCCGCTAGCTGATATTCAGAATGTTTTTATGATGTAACATCGTACCGTACACCAAATATTAGTTTATAATATAGTGATTATAAATAGACGTGCTGAAACACGTGAAACTCCGGAAAGACCAATCGACGAGGCGTCGTAAGCCAAATCCTACGTCGTTACCCAAGGTATTTTTTGGTTACAGCAACTCGTCGTTAACCAAGTCCGTCGTTAACTAAGGCCGTCGTTAACCAAGGTACCACTGTATATACAAATATTGGAATATAAACCTGTACAAATATTTAAATACACACCTAACCTAGACAAATATTAATATATATACATATATAGAGGTATTAAAGCTTTGAAATATTTGGAGTTATCCCTTATGCGTCCCCCATTAGTGTACTAAAGGCGCGGTGTACCTACTCAGTGAAGTTAAATAAAGCACAGATTTTCCTCGGTTATATTCTGATTACATTACTGCGTAAGGGTGTGATAGACGTGATGGAGGGCTTGAATATATTGTCTTATTAATCTTCTGTTTCCCTCGATCTTTCCCTTTTCGGAGCCTCGGGCAGTTAAAACTTGGTGTGCTTGACTCGTATGGGCAACTTCAGATGCTTAAATTAACACCCATTCTTAGAGGAACGGTTGGCGTCTCAATTTTGGTGCTGATTCTCGTTGGAGATCTTCGATTGTCATTTAAGGGTAACGTTGGCGACGCAAGGGGCTGACAGATGGGTCATCGTGTTAATTAAAGGTTGCGGGTCTCGTCCCCTCGGGAAGGACGACGTGTTCGAGCAATAACCCTTACAAGGAATAGCTTCAGAAGAAAGGACGAGTGGAAATACAGAACGAGTGAGAAAGAGATGAGAGGAATAAAAATGGAACATAACTGCTTTTGAACGGTTTAAATCAAACTAACGAGAATATAAAAGTGATACCCAAGCCTCAGTCCATCAAAAATAGTGGAGGAAAATCCGAAAGTTTCATTCAAAAATATATCATAGGTAGTGCCGGGTTTGATTTCCAATCCTTGGTCAAAGTGAATGGAATTCGTGAACGATTCGCTATGATTGTTGCTATACTTCGATTGCAGAGAAGGAAGACTATGAGAGGAAGATTAGCACTGGAATTCGAAACCATCCTATTCACATGCACATCCACTTCGAAATGACTTCTTAGTCGACTTTTTTATCGTTTCACTCGGATTATAAATTTCTTGTGCTAGCAAAAAATTACGTTATAAGCAAAAAGGTATTGTTTTAGGCATAGGCAATGCAAAAAACCAAATGTCCTGAAGACTTGAAGGATAACTCAATTTCCATATAAATTTACGATTCGCGAAGAAATAAAATTAATTTTAATGATTCCATTTGCCTTAAAGTATTTTTGTAAAGGTAACGGAAAAAGATTTAATTTCCATTACCTTATGAAAGAAACGGGGCTTGTGGTACTGCGTTTTCTTGATACCGCTAACTCAGTATAACGCCCTCAGAATCATATTCATTATTAAAGAAATCAAATCGAGTGTTACTTGGTGGAACTTCATTTTAAACTTACAAAAGTAAAAAACACAGACACACTTGTACGAATTCCACAAATTTTAATAAAGCTGTTGACCGGTTTCGGTGTTAAAGCACCATCCTCAGAGCAGAAGTTATTTCAAACTAGGTTTGCTTTAACACCGAAACCGGTCAACAGCTTTATTAACATTTGTGGAATTCGTACAAGAGTGTCTGTGTTTTTTACTTTTGTAAGTCATATTCATTATATTTACTAACTTTCACTGAACCTCTACCGAGGTAGTTGTGGCCCAATACCTCTTCGATCTTGTATAAGAGCTCCTCGGTCCTTGTACTGTTGGCTGGCCATTTACCCACAGCATTTTAAAATTCTTACTAACAGTCAATGAAACTAAAAGATAAAATTTTGTCCGGAAATCCTCGAAAACGTCTATTTTCTATTATCATTAACAACATTCACTAAATCTCACACGAGTTATTAATGGCCTCTATATTACTGCATTTCTCTGTTATTATTTCTACTCATGTTTTAATTTTGTTTCTGCATTCGTTTTTTTTTAGAAACGACTCGTTGTTTCTCTCAGAGAGTCGCATTGACTTTGGAGGCTCTGGATTCCGACAGTTTGTCCAAAAATTTGTTCAAACAAATGAGGATCGCCTGTAGCTTCCTGTGAGATTAAATAAATGAACGATGTTAAATAAGAGGCGCAGGAAACATTATCAAGGTTATTGAGATGGAAGAACAAATGTGAAAAAAAGAAACGAATTCATTTGCAGAAATTTTAATGAAACTACTTAAAGCTTAGTAATTTTTCTAGTGTCTCCATTACAATACTAATCAACAATAATTGCGCGATACGACATTCAGTAATGGAAAGCTAGAAAAGTTCGATTAATAATAATAATAATAATCTTTATTACGGGCAAAATTGCCCTCTAACTTTTACATAACATATATAAATACATCTATAGCGACTTTATATTGCAAAGTAGTAGAGTATGTAATGGTATATAAACTGATTATAAACTAATATTATTCAAGAACACAAAAATATCATTCTTATTACACAATGAATAGTAAAACACAATATTATAAATGTTTACATGGGTAAAAGAACAATAAAAAAATCTGATGTGGCCAACACATGACTTTCTCCATATTTATTGAAATGCCGGTAATATATAAATAACTCCAAAACAATCAGTGTTACGAAAAAATGTTTCAAACAAACATCGTAATAAAGTAGATTATCTATAACTTTTGTATGTAATTGTATATACCTACATTGAATTCTGACTGAGATATTTAAGAAACAAAAGTTTGTTCCGGATGAACCGCAACTTCCGGTTAAGCGGTATTCATCAAAAACTATATACTCTTGGCATTGTTAGGAAAATACTAAATATGAATTTTGGAAATGATCGGATAATGACTTTTTAAGATAGAGCGCCCACAAACTTTTTTACCACAGACAGACAGACACACACACACATACACACAGACAGACATATTCGAGAAAATAGCGAAAACGAACTCTATGGGCCCCAAAACATCTATTTCCGTTGAAATCTGGAGGTCGATTTTTTTTCTTTATACTACGTATAGGGAGAAATTAAAAACTGTAAATATTACAAAGCGAAAAATAATAAAAGTTAAAATATTGCAGATACCTAATTTAAATTGAAATATATAATATAAGAATACATACTGTTAAGTGACGTTAAGTAATGCAGTATTTATCACAGTAAAAACAAAATAAGAGATTTCAGAAAAATATGCACAATGTAGCCACAATGCATTTAAACGGAGTAAAATGAGGCAAATATTAGATGCGTCACGTGAGGGAGCATTCAAAAACCACACTTACGTTGAAACGAGAAAATGTGGTACCACTCTCAGACGCCAGTTTCCTCTTAAAAATGCATTCACAGTCCACGAGCCTCCGCTCTTAGCCACCCCAGAGATCAGTGTTCCAGAACATGCAGTCTGGGTAGAAATTCTCAAATCGAATACGAGAGCTAAGGACATTTGGAATACGATTCTTATTATCCGAGGGTACAGAGTGCCTTAAAGTAGGTATGCCTTTTCATCTCTCCGTGAATTTCATCCTTTGTAAAAATGATGGAAATGAAATTTAACTTAGGACTTATTTTTCACTTCTTGTACTACCTTCATCTTTGTGTTTTCATGTTTGTTTTCTTCTAATCAGTATAAATAGAAGAATTTTATTTTTAAGAATCCTTGTGAAATAAGTATACATTTGTAAAAAACCCTTCGTTACAATTTTTATCCTCATCACATGTATCGAGTCCAGTTTTGGTAATTTATTAGAAGAACAAATAACTACTGAAGAAGTACTGCTGAAGAAATTCTTAAATAGTAGGCAAAATGTGTTTCTTTTAGGCTTACCGTAGAGGTTCTCTGTTTATTCTAAATTATGATACGTCCTGGTCTCACTAATCCAAATTTCATTTTGAACTTCACTCTCCTTGTCTACGCATGCCTAGCACATCGGCCGTTCCTCGCATATGTTTTCTGATGGAAGTGGAATTCTACCTCTCAAACTCGACCCAAAACTCTATCTAATTTTCTAGATTTTACAGTCTCAGCGGTGATTTACGGTTTTTGCTATTACACTTAACAAATTCCATTCCCAGTGATATTTACTCTTATATCGCATTCAATCCAGCTCTTACGTGGAATGAAGAGTCTCAGATTTAGTATTCTTACCCTGGTACATATATCTTATATCTAATGTTACGCTTCTATTTCTAGTATTCTTGTAATACTTGAGTATTTAATCTAACACATGTTCGTTTTTGTTTGCAGGTAGGCGAATCTGAAAAAGGTTGCTCTAGCAAGCACGAGCTGGTGAGTACACCAGTTTCGAAATCTTTCCGATGCTATCGGCAAACTTCTAAAATTGGTCGTACGAAACAAGAACGAACATTGCCTCAAATTATGCTATAAGCTCTCATTCGTTTTTCAAGAGTAACTTGATATATATCGATTTTCATCCTTTACCCGTCGCTTTTACGCCGAATTTCGCTATTTTTTAATTCACTATCGTACCCTATAGGGTGCGATAGAATCTTTCACATTTCTGTTTATAAGGACCTAATTTTACTCTTAAGGAAACGAATTAAATTACCGCGTACGCCTTTGCATGGGTCGATCTCGTACTTAAGTAGGCCGACCACCGAAATTTGTTCTTGAAAATTTTTTTTCCCAAATCGTATAGAGTACACAGGCATACAGGGCTAGTTTTCCTGGGTTTATTTCTTTATGGTTAAGGATGGCATTTTACGTTCAGAGTAGTACAAGTGTTTCTAAGTCGATCCTAAGCAGAGTACAAATTTTGACAGAGTAACAATTTTCATATAATTCAATAAGTAGGGAAAAAGATTGTGCCATTACTTTGGTATCATTAACATGTCAGTGGCTTTAATAATATCACAGCCATAAACTAGATGTAAAAAAAATTAATCGGAGATAGTTTTTCCTCATCCTCGAACCAAAAACAACAGAAAACGTTTCCATTCATCAAGATGATTGTTTGAGCGCCATACCGAACCGGCTTCAAAATCCTAGAGTACAGGCGTTTAATCGTGACTATAAGCCGTGAAATTTCCGAGAATGAAATGGCCTCAATGCACAGCTCCTCTTAAAGAGCACGAGAGCCGCGATTTAGGCTAATTATATCCTTTCCTACGATTCAAGGAGAATTTAAGCGCTCCGCGGAATGGCGTCTCTTGGCTTCCCGTGTGTTCACTTTTAACGAGTACCGAAAAAATTACGTCAGATGCCGCATTTTTGTGAGACGGATCGATTCCTGGCATCGACTCCACTTTCACCTCATAGACGGCGCTTTCTTATCGCCTTCGGACGAAACATTGTCCGTGCAATGAAAACACAGCTGGAATGCGATTATTTATCATTTTGTTTTTTTTTGAGATTATTTTTCTAAATCGGTATTCCAATATACATCAGTACTATAGTTTTCAAGTTTGAAGTGATTCCCAGAAATTACCGATGAACTATGATTAGAACATCTGCACATGGACGCTGATAGTCGATTTTTGACGTGAGACGTAAAGAAAATTCTGTTGCAACTAAATCTACTGTTTTTTTGTCTTACCGTCGCTTGCCCTGCATGTATATGCTTTCATAGAAAATAATTTTCCCTGGTTCTACGATCTATATCCTTTTTTACCTTGCAGTTTTAACTCGATCAACATCGCAATGCATTTGTTATGGAAATATTAAGGAGTCGTAAAAAGCATGAAATTAGAGAAATTTTCTCTTTCCCATAAAGCTTCATCACTCTTGGGATTGCTAATTCTTGAAATGTTTATATCCGTAGCTCCTGCAGTAGATTTATTGCAGTTCATTGAAAAATAGCTGCCCTGAATAAATAAATACGCACATGCAGTGCTTATCTTAGTACACGATAGTAATAGAGAAGACAGCAACTTTACTAACACCATCCTGATTCTCCCGTCGACTAAATCCTTTTAAGTCGCGTCACATTTTTCAGTAACGTCTTCAGATTTGTCTTTCCCTTTTCTACCTTTTGCTTAGTCTCCTTTTGTCCTTCACTTTCACACCCCCTTTAAACGAGACTTTAATATTTCCGATTGTTAGGAGACTACGTCTTGAAGTAGAAGTCATGAGCAATTCTTTCTTGCAGACAAGAATAAATGAATGGGGAATACGAACATTGCGGCAAAGTTTAGGCAATAATGAATGAAATAGCTCGATTTAGGAACAGTTTACTGAAGACATGTACAAAAATACATATTTCAGCGTTAAAATCGCACTCACGATCGAGAACGTATAGTAATAAAACGAATCATAGCATCCGTAGGTAACACAGCGAATATTTTGATGGAACAAATAGATTTTAACCCTTAAAGGACCAAGGGAGGGCTAAAGAATGTCCACCACTTTTCTTTTTCAATATTTAAGAACTTAATCGTGTTACACAGTCTTATAACTTCATTGCATTGTCAAATATAGGTTGTTAAAAATAACTATATGTTGATGCATTTTTTACGTATTTTTAAGCAATATAATGAGAGCGGAAATAGGCGGTGGACACAAAATGACCCTCCCTTCGTCCAACCTGCGTCATATTTTTGAACCAAATGGAATCATAGATTTTGACAAATAGTTTAAAATTAATTTTAATAATTTAATTTAATTATTTTTGATTATACCTTGATGTTGATTTATAAGCATAACTAACGGTGATTTACAAACTTATTTTCCGAATTGGAGCTTTAAAGCCGGTACCATTGAGAAGAAGCTTTATCATATCCTCGTCTTTGATGAGTTTTTAAAAAATAAAAATTTCATTATTTTTATCGCAGTAGTACAATTTTTAGCAACAATAAATCATTGTAAGAAGTTTTTAAAAATCTAAGAAGGCAATTGCTGAAGAGATATTATGTTTCATTATTATTTTATCGAGAAAAACAAAAGTGGACTATTTTTGACCCTCCCTTGGTCCACGGAGTAACCAAAAAAAGGTTGGACCCTTAAGGGTTAAAAGACCCACCGCTCTACTGCTGTTTTACTTGCTTACTAAAACTACTTTAATGTTTTTTATTTAAATGCGGAATTGTTTTAATGGAGGACTTTAACATTCATTTTGATGACTATAATAGTGAAAAACTATCCCAATTTCTAAATATAATACATTCTGCTGACCTATAGCACATGGTAAGTGCCTGTACCAGACCCACCAGTGGTCATTGCTTAGATAATGTTATTGCAAATGTTAAGCTTACAACAATAATCGTACCAGCTGCACTTTCAGATAATGTTTCGACCAAGAAGAAAACATATATTCAAACAAGATTAATAAGCAAACACTCAATAGATCATTTGTAAAGAAGGAAGTATTGGAACACGGCTGTTAATGAATTAGAGGTTTAAAATCTCCAAAAGCCGTCTTTGTCGGCGTTCCTCCTCTTACTTCCCGGTATTCGGATAAAGCAAGAAAGAAATGCCGAACTATAATTGCACCCAAAGCACTTTTCAATAGCAATATTAAATAATAATGTTGTAATATTTAAAAAGATGAAATGTGTTACTAAGAAAAAAATCTATGCTGTATTATAATTCTACGTAATGTGTTTTTAATGTAAATTTGACTGTGTCGTGTCGGTGTGATTATTGATGACTTATCCTATACATGCATATGTATGTCCTTGGATGAATAAAATTATTTTTATTATTTTAATAGTTTTAATTATTCACTTTATTGTTTAATTATCTTTCTTCAAATAAAATCATCATTTAAGGAAGAGGAATTTGTGCTTGGAGTTGAGATAAACATTTCTGTCGAAATCCTGTTTCATGAACTATAGAAAGAAGTTGTAGTTTAACGAGGCAATGTTTCTTTAATGCTTAAAACAATATTAATGTATCATGGAGAGACAGATATGGAATTTTTGAAAAGCATACTTATAATTGATGGTATGGAAGCTTTACTTAGCACAGGAAGGCGTACAACTTAACCTAAGGTTATACGAGAAGTGAAAATAGTGACTCGGTTGGGAGTACTTAGTTACTTCTCGTATAACCTTGGGTTAAGTTGCAGGCCTTCCTGTACTAAGTAAAAATTTAATTCCATCTATTGTAAAATTTCCTAGAGGGGATTTCTCTTAATATCGCTTTGTGTTTCGGCTGCTTCTGTAAGGACCTCTGGTGGTGGTTGGTAACACTACATAGAGCACCACTACCTTGAACATAAAAGCCCTCATTTACAGAAGTGAGAAGGACGTGTAGCTTAGTTGGCAAGAACACCTGCCCGGAAGGTGGAAGATGTGGGTTCGTGCCCCTGCAAAGTTACCATTTTTCACTACTCATAACTATAAGTATAAGCATACTTTTAGTTTGAATAGTTCTACTTATCTTGAATAGGCCTCAGAATGTAATTAATATGTTTCAGTTAAACCTCGTGAAACACCAAGACCAAGTTTGAAATCAAGGTAATAAATCTCCTGGAAAAACTCTTAGTGAATTGTATAAAACGACGGAAAGCATTGAGTTCAAACATCTCGTAGTGACTACTGTTTTGAGTTGCTATTCAATTAATTTTGAATTACCAACGTTGCTGGTTCATGAAGATAATTTAGAAATTCATATGAAAGAACAGTCGAAATATTTATTCGAGTAGTTTCTAGGTATTCATTATGCGCATTCCACAGTTATCAGAGAGACTCATTTATTGCTCGTAAATAAAAAGAATCCTTTCTGATTTTCAAAATGAATTTATTTGCCGTCGGTTTCCTGAACGCACGTTAATGTTCAGGGAGGCGAATACGGAAATATGAGAAGTGAATATGGGGAGGGTAAGGGGGAGGAACGAAGGGAGGGGCAGGGACGAGGGGGGAGGGAAGTGGGGAAAAGCAGGGGTGGGGATCGAGACAAAAAGAGTGCGATTGAAGGAGATGCAAAACTCGATGAATGCGTGGGTTTCATTTAAAAATACCTGAAAACGTTCCGCAAGTGTGAGGTTTCGAATGTGTTTTCATTCTGCCTAAGGCGGGTTACACACTGGAGTCTCATACATCATGTCTTATGACATGTGTCGTAAGACATGATGTATGAGACATGTCTTAACAAAACCAACCCCTGTTATTAAATAGGGACTTAGACACTGCGCGAGACATCTGTAAGACACGACATCTCTGTTGCATACACGTGTCGCGCGAGACCGGTTGGTCGGTGTTTGGTGAGACGTGTCTTAAGACAAACCCGTCTGGCGCATGCGCACTGGCGCTCATCCCAGAGCAACGAGATGTAGTTAGGGTTGTAAACTCCTTAAAAGTCGATTCCGGGTGTTTCCCGTTCCGAGAGCAGGAAATTTTGGGAGATTCCGGGAGGTTATGTTTAAAAATAATTCAGCTACCGTATAATGTATATTCATCATTGATAAACAGAATAATTATGCTACTTGATCATACTTAAACTAGCTCTACCTAACGGAATCATGGAAATTAGCACACCTAGAAACTTCTAAAATATTTTAAAATATCTTTCTATAAAGATGGGATATGACTTAAATGACTCACAATCAGGAGGATTGTCAACGTAAAGGTATATAAGGAAATAAGTATGCACGATATCCATAATGTTTACTATTCTCAATATTCACAACAAACTAAAGTAAATTCTCAATCAATTATCTACGACCATGACGCATTTCTGTATTTAATATATGGAGATGAATTTTTAAATACTGTTATTTGTATGTAATGAACATTTTTATCACAATAGATAAAATTTTTAAAGTCATTTGAATATTCATAGCTACAAATAATGAAGAGTATTTTTATTACAATAAAAAAAATAATTTGACTGCTTCCAGTATTCTTGGATTAATCTAAAGAAACATATAATATTACTTACATTTTAAACAGATGGTGTAAAATACCTGCAATTCTGCCTTAAGCAGCTTGTTACATAATCTGTGTCTTTCCTTAGTTAAAATCTCTCCCATTTTACTAAATGATCTTTCTCTGGTGGCGTCTGAAATTGGCATCGGCAACATAAACGATACCAGTTTCATATGTTCTACACCGGAATTATTTTCTTTTGCTCTTTTGTAATGTTCTACCTAGCGTTGGTCCACTTTGTCCATGTCTGCCAGATGATCATACAAATCCCTTAAAACGCAAAAATTATCGTAGGTATTTTCAATTTTTAAATTTAATTGAAGTGATTCACATAAGATTCCAGACTTTAACCACACATTTAACAAATGAACAATTGTATTTCTTTCTTTTTGGTGGCAAAGAATCATTTGCTGCACTATCCGACATGTTGGATTGAATTCCCCTTTTAAATTTAATTAAATGTAACATTAATGTAAAATCAATTAAATACTTCCACATTAATATTAATTACAATGGCAATTAACAACAATGCGTCGTCTTCTGAGGACATCTCGCACTCGAGTGACCACAGCACATCAGTTAATATGTTGGATACATGCAAAATACATAAGACACGCAAAAAACATACATGTTGCATTCAATTTCATACGACGCTACACATGTCGTAAGATATGATGTATGAGACACCAGTGTGTAACCCGCCTATATATCGGCTGGAAAACTCTCTTACATTCTGTCATCGTCTTTATTATTCTGGTTTAATTTTAATTTTGAATTGCATACTTCGTATGGATTTATGAGGATCCCGTTGGGAAAAGCAGTATCCCTTCAACCTCGTACAAAATAATATTAATATCCTCAATATTAAAATCCTCGTCATTTGTTCAGCTTTTCTGTCTTTCGGAAGAGATGATTATTTCGCCATCGGCTGTTTGCGTTCGAGCCAATTGACTCTCGGAGGAACGAACATGTTTATCTTTCCTGCATCCCTTATGGGGATCGCATCTTTTTCTATTTATCTCCGCTCCTAGCTCTACCCGTCTTCTTTTGTTCTTCCCCGTATTCGACGTGGTGTTCCAATTCTCTCAAAAGTTTCTCAAGCGGGGAAATCTTATCGTCTCAACTCGTTCGCGTAATGTGCTCGGCACCGCTCATTTGTTTTGGACTGCGATCAATTATTACGCGCAAGACGAGCGTCTTCAACCGTCTACATCCTCAATTAGTGTCGAAACAAGAGGGTTTATCACCGAATAGCAGAGATTAAAGACCGTAGATAATACACTACAGATATAGTTATAATCCCCTGCAATTATAAAAATGTCCATAGGTAAAACGCTATTTAAACCATAGCATTCAATATTATTAGGGGCAACCTTTATTAGGAGTTGCATAATTGGTAATCTACCGGTAACGATCAGTTGCCTTGTGTATTTACTCAAGTTTTCTCTTTCGGATTATTTGTTATTTTCAGTTTATTTAGTTTAAATCCCGCTATCAATAGCTATCACTGTAGACTCTTTGTAACCTCCGGTTCCTAGGACTTAGGTTTCAGGAATTCTTCTTATTCAGGCGTTTAGTTCCTTAGTTAATATCTCATGACGCTTTAGATAGACCTGTTTTACGCTGTCTCAACCTGTTTTTCTCTCAAGCACATATTCCACCAGTGGTGTTTTCGCAGGATCAAACTGGAGTTTAGCATATATAAGATAAGATATCAAAATGTATTACCAGATATTAATTATTACTAATATTTGTAAGTACTCATCAACACATTTATTCAAAATATTATCAATTTGCCATAAATAAAACTACTATGTCGTCTATTCCAGCAACGCAGGTATTCTGCAGAAACGATTGCTTTTATTACTTAATTCGGATCCAAATATGCATTGTTTTTTCTCAATGCTGGTAAACGGATATTAAAATGATTGATCATGTTGTACTTTATAGCGAAAATAGACATTGTTCTTCGTCATATCTTATTATGTGATTAAATTGAATTAATTTTGTTCATAACGACAAATATTGCAACTTATGAGATATTTATATAAATTTCATTATCTTAACCCTCTAGTACTCGCGTCTGGGTCGAATCGACCCATGTGAATTTTGAAATTCCATATCTTTTTATTAGTGCTTCTTCTTTCTCGTAGTAGCTGAGTTTTAGAATGTTCTGAACCAGTCATGCATTTTCACCGGAAATGGAAGTTTAATTATTTAAACAGATTTTTCTTAGTGTAGTGCGGTAGTGCCAGGTAGATGGAAGACCTTTACGTAAAATATTGCATTTTTGACCTTGTTTCAGCCTTAATTTTCAGAGATGTTATATAAATTTCATATAATTAACAATTATTATTAATATATTAAATTCTATTTTATTTTTAAACTGTTTACTTTTTATACGCAATATTCCAAATTCATCAGCCATATACTCGGCGTCAGGGATATCAAATTTTTACAGAATATTTTTGCAATTTTTAAATATTTATTTGATTTTATTTTAATAACCAGGTTAACCATTAATATGACATCATTACTAACGAATCAAAAATGTATTCACTACATTTTGAGACAATTTCCCCCTTTGGAAGATGTCGGGTTGATTCCACCCATCGCGAGTACTGACGTGACAATTTGGGATGCGAGTACTCGAGGGTTAATTTTCAACTACATTTATGCCTGCTAAGATTTTCTAATTAAGTTTTCAGATAGCGAATATTTTCTTAGAAACTGTTTGACTTTTAGTTATTTATCAGCTCACGCGTAAAAATAAGGTATCACAATCTCTCGATAAAGGTAGGTAGATGTGTTTTACATTCGAATACAGCAATATTAATGTGCAAGAATTAGATTTTTAATGAATATTGTGAAAATATAGTTTCTGGATAAAAACATAGATACTACGTAAAAAAAATCACAGCCTATTAAAAGAAGCAAAATTAAATCTTCGCATAAAAAATAGAAATAAATATTTTTCGTTGCTACTTGGTGACATTTCATTGAAGTTTTTCATTACTTCGACATAATTTTTTTGTTTCGTTGCACGTTGCTTTTCCAGCCCAAATTGTTTTCCGAGTTAATTCTGAAATAAAAATCTGATTTTTATGGTCTCTCCTGTTAGATTTATTTCGAGACTGCTATTGTCCAATGAGTAGAATTTTTAAGGAATAGTATAGATGACTTTAATGTCTGAAGTCAGTATAAAATATTTCGTTAGAGGATCTTTTCATTGCAGTATCACGAGGTATAAATTGCCCCGTTTGCTTTTATGAAATTTCTGCGCTATCTTTTGAAGGTCAAAGCTTGGAATGAGTCTGTGAGGTCGCCAATTTTATTGCTGTATCTTTATTCTCGGAAAGGATTCTTATCATTGCTGTGGAATAAAGTATTCAAGTACAGAGTTCTTCACGAACATTAAGTAAACTAGTTCTCGTAGAATTTGAATAATGCGAGCTTTCTTACAGTATTAGACACGATATGTTTTGAGGGATCTTTCAGGCTTTTTCCAGCATTAAAACATAGAGAAACGGGAAATAAAATGAAAAAATAAAACAACGGAATAAACTAATTACTAAGACGAAATTTTCAACGTTACCTCAGCTCAGTGACAAATTTGCGATGGACCAACCGATCTCTACAGGTTTTTCTTGTTTACCTACTGTGTACATTTACGAACATTTTAGAGAATAACCTTTGACTAAATAAAATAAAATTATAAAATAAAGTAAAATTACGATAGAGTTAATATCCACCAAACCAAATTTCTTAAGAGGAATTATCACGCCTAAAATGTAAATAGATCATGACACAAAAGTTATTTGGAATAAGGAAAAAAATGAGAGCCAAAAGCGTGAAACTGAAGGCTGGGACTTATTGGGAAAATTTATTTTTCATAATTGCAGCTCCTTTAATGCTTATGATCCCATGTTTATTTCCAATTGGAGATCGATGTTTAAATATGTGCCCATGAATGACATTCTCGAAGAAGTTTCAATCGTACAAACTTTACAGCGAGTGAAGTGCATTTTTGTTCTTTGCAAGTAATATTTTAGAAATCATCTGTTACCCAGTCAAGAGATGCAACGAGGTAGAATGACATACACAATATGCTTCGATCACTAATTAACTGTAGTAGATTAAGGTAATTATTTGCGCTCCTTTAATGTCACTAATTTATGTTGCCAAAGAGAAACATCGCTGTGGCATCACTGCAAACGACGCGATGCAACTCTGAGTTGGCATTTTCCTATGAAAATGAAACATTCTAAAGCCGAGAGTGAAAATCGCATTTCCCGAAAATTGGCAGGAATTTCAAAGCTAACTTTTTTATCTCATTTTATTAGATATAATGTATAAATGCTTCAAAATGCTATCTATGTTGCTTGAATTATTTCCACCTATTTTCTTTTAATTTTTGTATAATTGTTTGCTAGTGTAAATAAAGTTTAAATTAGCAATGCCATTACACAGATGGAATGAGGTGAGGCCCAGATGCTCACGCGAAAGGTCGTCGCATAATTGAGTCACAAGTTGCTTTGAAGAGACAGACCGTAATTTCATAAGTGCAGCTATAAGTTGGGGCGGAGTCTCTACAGCTTTGACGAGCAGTATCATATCAGCAAGTTTTCCTAAAAGGTCGAATTTCTTTCAAATCAGTTACAATCTTAGATCATGATTGATTTTTTCAGCACCGTTCTGACCGTTCAATATTTGTTGGCGATAGTCAACAAGTATTTTAATAGCTATATTATGAGTAGGTGACATTGCCAAATTACGTAATGTTGCGGAGTTTTTGGTTGTTTTTTGGTATAAAATGGACGGGAATAATACTTTTGTCTTTCAATGAGTCTTGTTTATTACAAACAGATAGACCTGGTGTTAAAGAGCGTTTCCCAGTTTGCCCGCCATTTCTCCTGGAAGTCGAGAAAGCGAAATGATGATAGTCCGACGAGAGGAAAGCAGGAATTTTAACTCCTTATCTTTATGCACGAGAATATCTGGGAAATCACAGTTGCTGTTTAAATTTTGCTTGGTACATATTTAAATGTTTCAAAAATATATATTTTACAATTCGTTATATAAAAACCTGTAATATTTACCTACAATACATTACAATAACACGAGTAATACACAATTTAGGCTACCAGGTAGCCAAGTTGTTAGTGGTTACATGTTTGGTATGAGTAGGGGTTCCCGGGTTCGTTCCTGGAAATAGCCCAAATGTTCCAAAATGACTTCATCTGTCAGAGCTCTTGTAGCAATACTGCTACCACAATGCATTTAGTCAACAACATGCGTCTTTCGTCAAGTTTCTCCCATAAGTGGTGCGGAACCGTCGTTATATTGCAAAACTGATGTAGTAGTAGTTTTATTTATAAATACATTCTAATAAGTACAAATGAGAATTACAAGCGAAAGTACAAGTAAGAAAAAGAATATATATATAAATCAATCTTACAAAGTATTGCGTCTAAATTTCATCGATCTAACACTTTATGTGCATACAATACACATAAGTGCACATTATTATGCAAATAATTATACAGATTTTAAAACTTACAAGAAAAAAAAACTATACATATCTTTAAATTAAATTGAATGTCAGATTCAACTCATTATTCCCTAGTTCCTTTTACAATCCTGATACATTCTCTTAAAAAAATTCTTCCATTCTCAACTCTGCGGACCCATTCAGGAAGACTATTGAATAAACTAAGTCCATCATTCATTAATGCCTTTCTAGGAACATTTGAAGTATGTCTTTTTATTTTTAAGTCAAATGACATCAAAAAGATGATGACGATTTGGATCAATCGATCGATCGCTCATATTCTTATGATCGTTACTGCGCTTTAACATTATCGTAAAATTTTTAATTGTCGAATTAATCGCGGCAAAGGAATCCGTGCTGCAGTTTCAGAGGAAAACGTACAAACAAGTATTTCCCAATTAGAGATGTTCCGTGAATAAGTTCTGGGAGGACTACGTAATATATATTATATCATATTTTTATAGCCAATAAAAGTTTGTTGTTTGTATGTATACGCTGCATTTGTCGCATGCCACGAATTTTTAAACGAAATTCCATAGTATTTTACTCTATATTTTCTGTTAAACATGAATTTAGACTGAAACCAGCGGACATGTCATTTAGCGTGCCGTGGGGTTCGATACGTGAAAGTGTCGCGGCGGTGCTGATAAAGCGTGGGAATCGAAGATGCATTAAATTGGGAACGTCGCCTCGTTTTGGTCGCCTGCCTAATTGAATGCGAAATCGATGCCCTCGCTTCGTGGGACCGCGGAAGGAAAGGCGCCTTCTTTCTTGGCGTGCTCTTGCAAATACGTGGGAATATTTTGGTCGGTTGTCAACCAATGGTTTTAAAGCTGACTGAAAATGATTGCCCTTAAGCTTGGAAAATTGTCTTTAATGTAAGTTCTATTTCCCCCTATCTTAAATCTATTTTCATCACACCACTTCATTTTCTCTACTATTAGTTGTTCTGGTTTATGTATTAAGTTTTTCTCATATATATTTATATTGATTTCTTATTCTAAAAGACAGTGAGTTCACTTTTGGAAAATAGGTCTCAGGATTGATTCGGGATGAATATCATTAACAATGGAATGCTATGAAATGTTACGCTTAAACTAAATTTATTTACACCACTAATGGACATAATCACATAATAAGTAACCTTAATTTCATCCCTTAAGTAATGTGAAAAAATAAGGCTAAGAAAGAGTATTTGCAGATGTTAATTAACTCGTTGGAATGAATACGTTCATTAACATCATAATTAAGTAGTTGCCATAATGCAATGGAACCCAATCTTCTATTTCGGAATCTCATCGTTTAGAAGGGAAGGAGATTAAAGCTCTGTTGTGAAAATGTTATATTTGAGAGACTTTGGTGTTAATATGGTTCCGAAAAATAGAATAAGATGGTGATGTCATTCATTTTGTGATCTATGTTAACACCACACGACTGTCTGAAAATGTTGCATTGACTTTAATAATTTACGAAGTACACATTTTTCGTGATTTAACTGCTAATGAGCCGTTTTCTGTTATAAAAAATTTAGCCGATGCGTTCACAAGGCCCACGATGTGTACCAGAGTCATCGAAACTGTCGTCATATTTTGTTTCTTCTTTGAGATAATTATCAAGTGACTCCGCCCGTACCACATGATCTGTTCATATTCCAGACTGAGCAAGGTCATCACATGTTATCTTCGAAATTTACCAAATTAATTATTTCAATTCATATCAATGAAATACATCAAAAGTATCGCATAGAATTGCCAGTAAATAAACATCTTAAAACGTACGACCGATTTAAAGAATCCTAAAGCTTGTAAACCGATGCGTTAGCACTCAAATAACGAAACTAATGAATAAGTGTGTATTAATCACATTAGGCGCAGGATTCCAATATGAGATATGATCTATTTATTCCGGTGTAAGCCTTTTGCAATGTAAGGGTAATAAAACCTCTGTATCTCTTCACCATTCAGGCTGATGGAAGTAGAAAAGTGACGAATATAAATAAGCTTCGATAGAATACGCATAAACAGTTAATGGATTTACGGCTACAGAATATGGTTATCTCAGGCATTTGATGCTTTACGGAGCAGAGATCCCAAAAGGATATGGCCTCAAACAATACAGCTTGTGGATCCTTAGATTGCATTGCCTAGTTGACGATTTTCAGCAATCGATCGCGATTCCATCTGTGGATATTTCTAGAGGATTCTGTTATATGGGATATATTACTCTTCTCCTGAATTCCTTCTGGAAGAAAAAATTGAAAGGCGATGCGGTTCGGGTGGAATGTATTGCATCTCGAGGGAGTGAGACTGCATACCAGAAGCCACTAACGGGAAAGAACCGTAAATGCCCCTCAGCAGGGATAAAGCCCTATCTATGATAACCAACGTATGGGACAAAACACAATACCGTATCTGGAATAGCTATTTGGCTTAAAAATATGCACAGAGCTATGCCGTAACGATGGACTTCAATTTAAAAATAAAATATCATCAATTTGGAGTGTCTATTACACAGTATAATATTATATATACTATATATATATATAATCTATCTAAGGGTGGGTTATTACTGTAAACCCCTTTCTCTTATAGGATTCTATTACGATTTTGTATAAATTAAACGGAAGAGCAGTTTAATTCTTGGCTCGAATGAATTATTCAGAATGAATTCTTCACTCACCCATTCTATGTCAATTTCTAGGCCGTAGCTACAGTTTGTATCTGATTGAAGAAAAGTAACAAAATGCAATTCCTTTCAGTAATTCATTTATTAAGCATCTCATTCCAGTAATTCATGAGCCTAATCAAATCACTACTTTATTTCTCACAGAAAAACAAATAATTTTTCTCGTTTAAATCTGGATATAAAGATATATCTTTATTAATTGGATTTATTTGATTAATTTTTAACCAAATATGTAGTAAAGTAAAAAAATTAATCTGCGGAATCGATTCACAACATTTTAATATTAGGCGTTAATTTTGTTGGATATGGTGCTAGTACGCAAAATTGGCATATCATTTATGTTCCGGTTGAGCAAATTCAATAAAATGTGGACTGTGACAGAATGAACCCCATCGCCTTTGATAGGTTTTTACCATTACTTACAATCGAATTCTTGATGATAATGCAGTGAAACCGAATGTATATATGATTCCTCATATTTGCTGGATAATTTGGTGGAAAAAAATGAAGAATATAAATTCTATTTGTGAGAAAGTGTCTCAACCAGATCACAAAGGAAAATATTTATGAGATATACTCCTCAGTTAAGAAGAACTCGACAGGTTTTTCTGCTAAGGAAAACGATTTTGTACTTTTTTATTCTTTCATGTTCTTTGTATTAGAGTTTAGATTAAGCTACCTGATTACGATAAAAGGCTGGGACAATAAGTATTATTTTAAATTATAGATGAAAAATAAGGATTACATAAACGTTATAAGGAGAAGAAATTTTAATCCCGTTGTAGCTATGTGTAATAGGAACGCAACGTAGGAATTCAAGATTGAATATATTTAATTATACACGAGTATCCTTGTGGTTTTCCTTCCCTCCATTTGGTTCTTAGTGCAGTGCTAGATCCATAGCAGAATTCGATCACTTTTATCAAATGAAGTCCTTCTCTTGCTTTGAAGTGTAGGTATTTTTATGCCCTAAATTATTCTCATCTGATTTTTCTGGAATAAACAGACATTCAAATCGTGCTTATCAACGTCGAGAATGTACATTCAAGTTATCGAATCCGTAGAGATTAAGCGGACGAAATATCAGTGTTTCAAAGCGGAATAAATTGCTGCAGGTTTATTTACCCTGTGAAATTGTAGTAAGTGGATCAGCGGATCTATAACATCTTCTTCACCTTTCGCGTGTTCAATGACCTTTACCACTCATTGATTGTCCCTCTTCCCCGTAAGAAATCGCCCTCCGTTCCAAGTGCCCATTTCAGAATATTGCGCTATAATTTTGCCTTCGCCGGCAATCGTCTGAACGAAATTACAACTTTCGCTGTCTTTTCTCTGTGAATTGTTTGCACTCTTATTTTCATCCAATCAGACTTCAGCTGTAATACTTTCTCTTTTTCATTTTCTCGCCTTTTGCATTCTGTCGGATCTTATGTAATGCTTCTCTTCTGCTATCTTTTCACTCCCAAGAGACAATTGCTTTATGTACATTCTATTTATTGCACCTTTTTTATCAGTCCGATATTTTTTGTAACCTTGAATTTTTCTTTACAGTATTATCTCGTGCCTTCTGCCCCTGCTGTGGATAATTTCTTTCTGTTAAAAATATTTGCTACGAAACTTATTCTTTGATTTTAATCTCTCTTACTCGATCTAAAATGGCCAGTTTTGTATATTTAATTTTACTTTGTGAAAATTGCGTTGTATGTTCTACTGTGTTTGGATATTTGACTATTTCTCTCTCATTAATATTCATGTTCTATTGGATTACTCATATCCCCAGTAATGGCTAAAATGCGGGGAAAAACTGTTAAGACTTAATTTTGTCCTTAATATACACGCGTATAAGTACGAATGAATAAATTAGGTATTCTTCATTATCATATAAGCATTATTTACGGAACGTAGCTGCAAAAATTTGGATTTGGTAAATCTTATGTCATGATATTTTTTAATTTTCTCGCCGTGGCTGCTCAATGCCATCGAATGATATTGTTCAAGCCATTTTATTAGTCAACAAACCATGAGAAGCTGTTTTGAAAATTTCGTGGGCGTTTTTGAATATGATTAGTTGATCGCGGTGTAATTTATTTTCAAATTATCATATTTATTTACGTGTTAGCAGAAATACCAAAAATCGCCGGGAGGCGTGATAATTCCATTTTTTGTGGAAAATATGCTTTTAAACTAAGATAAACGTATCTATAATTCAAAATATTTAAATTAACAATAAAGGTATGGGTTTCAGAAAATTACAAGCGAAGAAAGTAAATAAAACATATAAAACGCGTATCTATCAACATTGACTACTTTCGGGCATATTTAGTCAGCTATTAACAGTTAGCAGAAATGATAAAGCAGTTAAAAGAAAGCATAGCAACTGTAATCGTCGTGGACCGATGTATTGCTGTTGTTGAGACGTCGATGTCATGTTTTATTGAGAGTATGGTGGATTAGGTGAAGGAATTGTTTTCTGTTATTTTCGGCTATCTTTGCGTTTTATATTTGCCATTGTATACATTTGCTATTCGCTAAAAATAATGATTATGCATTATTTTTCGCTGTCTACGATATTTTGTCATAATGTTTTCTCTGGAGAATATTATAGCATTCTACTTTCGTTGCAATCCATCCATTTGCTCTGGTAGAAGTATTTTTGAACGTGCTTCGACAGCGTGAGTCATTTCGAATCGAACCCGGGACCGCGCCATCCGAAACCGAGAACGCTGCCCACTTTGCTATCCGGGAGTCCCCAATTTCCTCTAATCATTCCTCGAATGCATTTCTTTTTACGTAGCTGCTTGATTTGGATAATTTTTCTTATGATTGATATATTTGCTATTATGGCTAACTTAACCCCCCTTTTCTCTATACATTTTTATCGTCTTGAGTTCTTCATATTTACTAATCGTTTATTTTATTTGATTTGCAGGGAATGTTCGATCGATATAGCAACTGATTAAACCCAACCAGACCCTTAAGTGTGCTTAATTTACTTTTATCAATTTTCCATATCCAAGGGAAAACATCATACCAATATTTGGAAATGGAAATATAACGTAATGTAGCGAATGATCATTTGTTACGAATATATCTTCATGGTGAATCTGAAGAATATTTCGGTTCTCTCTTCTTCGAGGTGAGCTTGATTTTTAGCGGTAAACAGTCTTCGACGGTTTGCGTTACAATCCACGGAGTTTCCTTTACATGGTACTTCTCTTGACCTTGTTAGTTGGCATTTAAATCTGTATAATAATATGTTGTTAAATCCTTAAGCATATCCTGCATATCTGCAGTCACCAGTCTAGCAACAAGGTTAACAGTTTACCATGCATATTACCATTCTGCTTTAAAATATGGCATCATTCTGTGAGGAAACGCCACAGGTTGGGAGACAGTATTCAAAGTACAAAAGAAGGTTGTGCGCACTATAAATAATTTGGGACATAGTGAGTCTTGCAAACAAGCTTTCAAAAGCAATGACATACTAACGTTTCCATGCACTTATTTGTATGAACTCATGTGCTATGTCAGTGTTAATATGGATAAGCTGAAAACTGATGAATCATACCACAGGTATGAAACAAGGGGAAAAATATGTTGCAATATCCGAAACATTAATTGAAATTATTTGAAAGTAGTCCACAGTATATGAGTAGATATATGTATATACAACAAATTAACAATTTTTATGAGACAAAAACTGTCTACCGATCAATTAAAATTCCTAAAAAGTTCTTGATAAATAAATGTTATTATTCTGTAAGAGAGTGTTTGAAGATGTTATTATAAATATGTAATGTGATGTGAATGATTAACTAAATAATAATTGTTCTGTTAATGTATAAGGTAATGGATTATGCATATCATGCACTATGAAATGTAAAATGTTTATATTTGTAAAACAAATTGTAAAATTGTACTGTACTGACGAGATACCAACCTGCAAACAGTTCCTTTCTGTGTTCTGTTAATGATGCAAGTGTTTTGTATTAATAAAACATTCTAATTGTAATCTTTTAAGCCAAACTTTGCGAGGAACTGTTAGACCTATTATAAATTATCAAACATCGAAATAAGAGAGGGATAAAGTTAAGAAGTAGTCTGTCATCTGCAGAATGTAGACAATTACTAGGGTAAGTAATAAAGATTCGCGATCAGAAGTTGTGGATTGTAAGGAGAAAAAAATTCATAAACGCGCTTATATTAAATAACGTACATCGAGATTATTAAATCGTTGTTCGACCCGATTAAAATTAATAAACGGAATAAGGACGCCCTCTCAGGTATTCGACGTTGGATTATTTGATTCCATTATCTGCACTCGGACTTCCCCTCCAGCGCCCCCTTCACTCGTCCGCATCGCCGCTTCCCGCTCAGTTCGCTCCCAGAGGTCGCAGAGTGCAGACCCCGCTGTGAACTCGCGGAGTACACCCTCGTGTTATCGGGATTCGAACGGCGGACGCTAGTGCACGCGTAGTTCTCTAGGCACGGTGAGTCACGACGTGATTTGGACTAACAAGTGTTTATTTCCTATTCGCACGGCACTTGTCTAACGTGTCACCGAGATACATCGAGCGATTCCACAACTGTGTTTAACCGTCGCTGATTCCGTGTCTAATATTTTCTTCGCATTATCATTTATGTTAATCAAAAGACCCAGTGTGGGTTTGGAACCACCTGGAACGTGATTGCTATTCAGATCGTTCTTCGATTAATTTGCAAACGATTGCCTCGTCGCGTACTCTTATTCGTTCCTCTGTTTCGATTCACTCTTTGGTATAATTTGCACCGTTCTGTAAATGCGGTTCCTTGCTCGTTTAATCGATTTGCTGAAATATGGAGATTTATTTTCTTCTCGCTGTTTGCTGTATTGTTTTCAGTCGTTTGTCTATCGTTACATTGATTTTAAATTTGTTTTATTCTGTCCAAAGGCGTTGTGTTACCGTTTCTCAAGATTATTTATTCATCGCCCACTCAGAGAGCTATTTGGCTGTTTTCGGAGGTGTCATGAAAAACTCAATAAATAAGTAAAGCTGTAAACTTTGCCGATGGGAATGTGAGCTGGGTTGGGTCGGGTTGATTGAATTCCATTTTTTGTTGCTCAGCTGCCGTTCATTCTAACGCATGCGCCTCCCCTTTATCATTTAGTTAAAGTAGCGGTCATATGTTCGACAGGTGAAAAGATTCGGGGCTTAAAGTTCGGGCTCGGGACGTTGTGATATTATCCTTCTGTTTTGGGTGGATACGTAACTCTATATTATAAGGAGCATTTGATTATGTGTTGTCACTATTGTGGAATGAAATTTGTCTTTTATTTGAACTTCAAATATCATGTGACCCTTTGGAAAGCAAAGGGTAGGACGGTTGTACTGACGTCATTCCTTTAAAATTTTCCAAATAATGGAGATATTGCAGTTTAAAGAACAAAGCTGGTTGTTACTAAGAAGCAAATAAAACTAATGTTTTTTTATATTCTGTGTAAATCAAGCATTACTAATTGAAATAACATAGGCCTACCACTTTTTATTTTCGAGTGTCGTTACCAAGTATCGATTCCATCAGTAGATTTCCTTTAAATTAATTATCGTTGTGTACTATGGCATGTTTTAATGCCTCTTAACTATAATTCTAATTGAGTCTCTCGTGGAAGTGCGAATAAGGATATTAATATAGCTTTAATTATAATCCCATTATGACTAGTTTAGTCTCTCTTCATTGTGTCTTTTATCTCGAGTAATTTTCAATTAATTTAGGAATCATTTTATGGAATATGAGTCTGGAAAAAAAAGTCATTTAAAATTGTCAGGGGTCAGTAGTTGAAGTGCCATACATCTTAAAATGATATATTATAGCCTCACCAAGAAATGAATAATATCAATAACCTGGCAAAATATTTCACCAGAGCAACATCTGTTACAATAATAATACAAATTAAGTCTGTCTTTATTTAATGAACAATGAGGTATTACGAGAAAAATACATTAGAAAATTACATTCTTTCTAACTTAAGTAAATGGAACTTGACACCATAGAGCTCTTGTGCACCGTGTTACAGCTTATCAAATTTATTGGACTAGAAAAAGGTTGTGTGCGTTTCTGGAAACATCGGACGACTTTAAGCTATCTGTCGAGAAAACTAAGTTCAGCATGATTTTAGAGTGGGATTGTCTCGCAAAGAAAATATCCCGAGATTGAATTCGTGATCGGGAATAAAAAAGAAAAATAGCATTTGGGGCATTCAGGAAGTGATACAAACCGTTGGAAGCACCTGACGCTGGAGAGGGGAAATGGATATCGAGTTGGGGGACGGAAAACGTATCATAATGCCAACCTTTCTCATTCATATTCCTCTAAATACTTAATGTCGTGTGTTTTAAATTGTGAGCAGTCTCCATATAATCGATTAACTAATGTATATAATTAAATATATTGTAATCGATTAAATAATAAAATATAATATAAAATTGTTGATGTTATAAATTCGCAAAATTATTTTTTATTACTGAGAATGTGATGGCTTCTTAAAATGAACTTCTTTTTCTTCTCTATGCCCCAAGAGAAGTTATTGTCATATATATTTATATAACTGCCGTAACGGAAGGAATATAGATTGCAAATTTTTAATAAGATATGGAATGGTGTGTTCGTTTTGCACTCCAATACGTGCTAGAATGAATCAAAGTCCTCTATTCCATTTTAGCATTCAATCAGTTTCATTCCATTGAATTTAAATTTAAAAAAATGAATTTAAATTTAAAAAAATGAATATTAAATTAAAAAACAATGAATTTGTATTTCTGCTGTGTTCGCGTCATAAAATTTTGCGCCAACCTATCGTCCGAATAACCCCTCGTTTCTTTCGTCGATAAATTATTACAGAAGGAAATCCAAATTCTGTGTACGCTTCAATACCGTTTTATTTCCAAAGTAGATACGCGGATATTCTGTTTATTGCGGCAGAGAGATTTTTAGCGTTCCGTTCCTAGATTAATTTGATCATAAAGTGAGTTATTCAATACGCATAGAACAATTTTTTTGTTGCTATTGAATAAATTTTGTGAATAAAAAAACCCTGTTTTACACAATTCATCCATCATCCAATTATTACGATCAATCGCCGAAACCGGTCGTTCGAATAAAGTTTCCTGTGAAAAAGGGCTTCATCATTTGTATTTTTCACGAGTATTTTTATATGTCAAATAGTCGAGTTAGGAATATGGAATTTTAGCATAGAAGATTCCAAAGGAGAACGCAAAGTAATTCATTAAAGACGGATGAAAATATTGCGAATCATGATTTTCCGTTTGCACATCCAGCACAGTTTTTACAACTTTTATGTTTCCTCTCCATCGATGAGCAGTGGTAATTTCCCTAATGCATCTCCGTGAGTAATGCATCTATAATATGAAATAAATCATGATACTAATACCTATAATCCTTGATCACGGTCAAATAAGGGACACCTTAATGCGATATTGCAAGGTGATTATTTTGCCACGCTGTAAAGCGATTTCTGTGATGGACTTAACAAAAATATAATCCTGCCTTTTCGAGGATATCAAGTCTATGTTTTTTCTCTCCTAATCTTAATCTGGCGAACCTTTCTAAATTTCTTTTCTCTAAAATTTCTTTAATTGTGCAAGTTTAGAAATTCATTCAGACTTCACTGTTTTCATTGCATCCATGACTTCAATTTATGATTCACTTAATTTTAGTTATTTCCTTCGTGAAATCCGATAAATAGGCGTGTCAGCGGATGTGTGCGGGATTCAAACGTAAATAATTATCATATTAACTCTTTTACATATATGTAATTTTATATGTATTTATATATATATTTTTATATATAATTTATATATAATTTTATATATATATATATATTTTTTTTTATAATATATTTATAAAATTATACGTAAAGGTTTTATCTCCGTTTGGAAGTCACAAAACGGCGTCTTTCGTTAAATACCGTTAAAAATATTTTATGTAATTTATCATTATCAGAAATCATTATACCATCAGCATGCATACAATTAAATCATTACGACCCTTGTTTATGAAAAAGATGAACGTAGTTCTTAAATTGCCAGCCTTTGAATTTCAGGCCCAGATATTTGATTTTCCGACAAAATACGGCTTCCGTACCAATTAGCCGGAAACGAATAATTTCGTCAAATCATCAAAATTGAAATTGAATCCGTTTATCCGCTAGCATATACAATTCAATTTTAAAAGCTAAAGGAATGACGTCATAGATTTAATGAATCGCCAAGGTCATGAAATAATTTTCTGCCGTTTGATGCAATTATTGTTCTAGATTTATTTCACAATTAATTTCCTTGTCGAGATGTTTGTAACTTTTTTAATGTTATTGTGGTAAAAATAATTTATTTTAAGAATTGAACAATGGTAACTGGTATGCTGGTTTAATATAATTTTAATTACTTATTCGATTAAAGCCTAGGATATGTTCAATGGAAACTAACTGTAGTAAAATCAAAATAATTGTTCTTGTTGAAATTAAATTTAAGTATTAAAATGTAAGTAAATTATTCTAATGGATAAAACAATATTTTTATTGATCTACTGATAAAATTATGACTTAATTCGTTGTGATACTCTTAAAAATACATTCTTGTGTGTAAATTACTGTTTCTAGCGTTTAGACTAGTGTGATCGGTTTCTATTGCACCATTGCCTGATTGCTAATGTTTGAAATCTTTACCGTATTCTTATAAATAGTATAAGAATATAAAAGTTTATCCTCGACATCTATCGTTCGGGATTCTTCATCCTACAGCTCCTTAATACGTTCAAAATAATCTGTTTTCTAACGAATCTAAAAGCTACACCATGAATTTTCTATGGAACTAACACCACTCGGCTTCTTTTGAAAGTGTAACGGTACTTAATGTTCCTGACAAGAACGTATGTACGTATCAGATATTGTCATATTTACCCATATCAAGCCATATTATCTTTTGGAAGTTAGAAAAAAATTCTCTATTTAATTTTTGGAATGTATGCTATTTTATTATTATTTATTCATTGAATTAACATTAATGGTAATCGACTGTTTCATATTTTGGGAAGGAATAGAATAAGTCGCCATTACATGGTCTGTGTAGAACGTATTTCTTTAAATTAAATCGAGGTCTGGGAATAAATATGTATTCGAATGTCGTGAAAGTTCATGAAGTGATAGATTTCTCTGAGATTTGCTAGTGAGAGAGACTGTTCTCCATTGAATATTCTACACTCTCATAATGTTGGACATTCAAAGGTGGATGGTATTTAGGATACAAATTAATTTGATAAAATATATTTGAAGCCATTGCATATTAACCATTGTGAACCCATATCTAACAATTCTGAATGGAAATTCGTAAGTTTTGAAGCCATTTTCAAATATTTTCGCAATGAGAAAGAGAACAGGCATTTTTGAAGTCTCGATTTCTTTTTTGTACGTCATTGTATACAAATAGACGTCGAAGAAACGTAGTTGGAGCCACAAGACATATTGTTTAGTCTTATTCGAGGAATTGGCGGTACAGTCTCGCTGACACTCATTGGGAAAAATTTACTTGATGTAAAATCTCAATTTTTTTTCTAAGAATACGAAAAATGCAAAAGCTCTTATCGATAAGGTCATCAAATCCCAATTTGTATAATATGGAACCAACAAAACTATATAACATACGGGATATGGATATAGGTAAAAGAGAAAGCTGGAGCCCGTGGTAATCTAAAATTCTGCACATTAACGCGTATCCACGCGTGCAAAACCTCAGTCCGTCATCCCTTATTTTGAATGAAAATTAGTTTTATGTACCTTTAACTCTTTCGTAGAATTTGTATCTGAAAGATAATAATAATAATAATGCCGTCTTTCTTTTTGGGCGAATTACAGCCAAGGAAGGCTATTCCTCCAATTAACCCCTTTTATTATTTTTTTGCATTTTATTTTATTAATATCACACACACACAACCATTCCCTAACCGGCAAAATCCGATTAGCCGAGATTCGAACCCGGGACCGTGAAGTTGGAGCGTTAACGCGCTAGCACGGTAACCACTCCGTCACCACGGCCGGTAAACCGGTAAAAGATGTGATTCGAAGCGTTTAAACTAAACCTTCAATAAAGGAAACTTATGCTAAAATTAAAATTAGAGTAAGTTTTGATAAACAAACCAGCTCAATAAACGCAACTGATTTATTTACGGGCTGTCCTTAGATGTTTACGAACACTCCTATCTCGATGGGAACAGTCGATGAATATCCCGCTTAAGAATTTCGACATTCCGCTTTCATCTTCTGAAGATTATTTTATATTTGATTAGTAATGAATGACCATATTTACATTTATAGTAACTGAATTGAATGTTTCCCATTTAGTTGCATGGAATATGACGAAATTCCGGATCATTGCTATATTGAATGTCACGCATTTATGTTACGATTTTACGTCGAAAAGAATACCTGTTGGTGGCCGCGTCCCTCGGAAAACGAAACAGAAACCCCGTGGTCTAAGAGGCTTCTTAAATTGCAGCCTATTTTCAAAATTACGGCAACTCAACGTCATTATTGACTACAAAGCATAGGCAGTTGTTCACGTATCTGTGCCAAATCGACGTTGTCGCCCACTCAAATGATGAGGTCTTCTTTAATCACTTTGCCCTCACAATCCCGTTGATTGATTTCAGTAGGATTAGGGGGAAGGAGGGAACCCAGATGCAGAGAGAGAGAGAGTTTTAGCATATTTTAACTTTAGAGAAGGTTGGTTGGAAGCGGTTGAAAATTTGCGGTGAGGCCCACTAAGTCTTCAGCCATTTGTTCCGACTAAAGGTTGAATTTTCAGCCACTCTTGAGTGCTATATTGATCAACGGATAGTAGAGACAAATATTCTATTCAAAATAATTAAAGAAAAGACCGCAATTCTAACTGCCTAGGTTTTATTATATATGTAGTAAATGGGTTTCGCTGTACTCACTCAGTTGGCAGGCAGAAATAGAAAATGTGGAGCAATCGGGAGGATTGTATAAATAGAAAGGTACCGTAATCGTGGTAATGTTGGAAATATGTAAATTAATGGATATGGAAAGTGGTTAATGGGTGGATTCAGTGCGGGTTATAGGGAGAGGGTTTGCCTGGAAAAAGGTATTCATTAATTGAGGGAAGGTAGTTAAGAAGGGTGAAAGCATTCCAGAGTCGAGATTTGGGACTTTGAGGCAGATTGAGGGATGTAGATTTGTAATTGATAATGAAATAATTAGCAAACTGGTATCCAGGGACTACGGTATATTTCATATTTATCTCTTAATCCTTATATCTGTTTGTGATGATCCAATCATTTTGTTTCACTCAGTGGCTGTAAAGATTTGCTGCACTAATTTTACTTTATTGTAGAATTAAAAGTAAGTATAAAAAACCTAATTATCGCCAAGAATTTCTCGACCAACCATTACGGTTTCAGTAGGTATCTTGAAAAATTGATGTCTATGGCACAATATAAATTTTGTGATAAAAATAATTTAGATCGTCAAAACATACATTTGACGAGCAGCTTCTACAACACTGATTGCTCTTTGTCATTCTACTCGACAGCAGCATTACTTTCTAAACGAATACAAAATTGGTCGATTTTATTTAATTTGAAATTGCCGTAAATTGCGTTATTAGATTTACTTCTGAAACAGGAGTGACGTGAGTTGGAACAGAGCTAATGTAAGCTCTGCTATAACGTCGCATGCTAATATTGATTCGTTGCCAAACCCTATCTTGCTTCAATCAATGAAATCTTGCAGCTGAGCTGTCTTAACATTTTACATAACATACTTGTAAATAGACATGCTAAATGCAGTTTTAAGTCCTGTAAATATTGATAGTGTAAGTTCATGATTTTCCAGACATTATATAGATGTATAATTTGAAGTTTGCGCTACAAAGGCCGAATCAGAATCGAATAGTATCCGAAAAAGGCCGTTTTGGACGAATATTAAACAGCTGTCGTTAAAATAAAAAATATGGAAGAATGGCTCTCGTTATTCGTCACAACATGTGTAAGTATTTCAAGGAAGAAGTTCTTAATAACGAATCAACCTGAAGAATAGAATACACTGCATTCGAGAAGTGCTTTGCAGGACAAAGTGTCTATTTATTAATTCGTAAAGTCCTGCGGTTAGGCTCTATGTCTGGTGGTAGCACGTTTTGTATGGAACTTTAAGGTTCGGAGAAAGCGAATTATCTCACTTCAGTGTCCGCCTTAAGGCGAGAAGAAAATTACGAAAGCCTCTCACAGAAAGCACAAAATAGAACGAAGTACAAACGTTGCCTTACTTCGCTCATAGGGATAATCCGAAACATCAAAACTATATTACAATTAAATATGTAATTTTATCAATATCCAGTTTAAAATTCAAAATTAATATGGCATATGTATCTGTTTTTGTGGTTTTTGAGCCATAATTTGAGTTTTCTACTTCACGTTAGGTAGCAGTGGTAGTAGGTTCTTCAACAGTTTAGGTCATTTCACACATTGGCTCCCACCGGGAATCAAACCCGGGACCGCTTACACCAAAGGCAAACGCGCTGTCCGCATGACTATCCGGGAGCCTTGACAGTAGGTTCATCATCTTTTCGATTCAGGGTTTAACGCCGTTTTCTTTGCTTCTCGATATCTAAACCTTCCCTTATCAGTCATCTTTTTTACTGTTTCCTTTTTTATCTTTCCCTTACCTTCAGTTAATTTTTAAATAATTCGTCCACAATCTCAATGTATGACCAACTCGTTTAGCTTGCCCCTGTTGTTTGTAGTGAGAGAGTACGGATGGAGAGCAAAAGAAACAAAGAAATGGTCTCATATCAACAGAACTAGAAATATCGAATATCAATTGGGAGCCGAAAAAATGACGTGGAAAGTTCTAAAGAGGTCTGAGAGAAAAGAAACACAGACTCCACGTTTATGTACCTTGAAATAACGGCTTCTGAAAGAGAGAAGCATAGATTCAGGGTAAAGAAAAATATAAACAGTAAAACTAGAAAGATAGAGAAAGGACTTTATTGCACGAAATGGAGACTTTTAAGTCCCATCTTCTATTTAACCTTTGAAATTAAATTTAACACTAAAATAGGAGTTTGTTTATATTTTTGAGGTTCTTTCGAAAGTAGCGGCAATTTTCCATGTCTTCAGAGAGCAGTCTCTTTCATTAATAACATATCTGGGATGATGTCGAATTAGCAAAAGAGGATATAGTAACGTTTAGAGATATAAATTACTTTTGAGGGGCGTGGCAGATATGTCGAGATCCACATGAACTTATCATCCTAAAAACACTCCGATAAACCTCGAATTAGCACTGCAGAGCCTGAAACAACTTGAAAAGACTCCGATAAGGAATGAATATAATTTTTCTCGGAGATTTTGATGAAGATGAAGAATTACATAGGTTCCAGAAAACGCGCTCTTCTTTACTTATAACTAATATTTCCTATTTCAAATAAATTGCGGCGATTTTAAAGAATATTTCAATCCATTTTTTTTCTTTTGAGGACCTTCTCGGTATGATATCAACTTGAAATTTGTATCATTAATATGCTTTAACTTTTAGTCGTGTGTATATATATGTTATATATATATATAATATTTTCTATAATTTTTATGATATTTCTTTTGTATGTGTATGAAATTGTCTTTCTCTTTTACTATCATTACAATTATTTATTTTTTGTATATATATATATTGTAGATGACCTTTTGTTTCTCTTTCATATAGTGTTTCGAATTTGTTTTTCTCTTTTGTATATATTTAATTTTATACTTCATTTTATGTAGTGTGATTTCGGTAAGTGGGCATTGCCCATAATAAAATATTAATAATAATATAATAACAAATAAGGAACTGAAAGAGCTGAAAGGTCTAAAAAAGAAAGAAATAACTTCAGAGTGACATTTGGTATACTTATTATTCTGTGCCTTGAATTGATAATTGAAAAAAATCGTGATCATTAATAATAATAATAAGTCGTCTTTATTTGGGCGATGTAGTCAGTTTGTTCTTAACCGATTTTGATTAATGCTTTGCGAATTTAAACAATTATTTGAGTATTTTCCGGTATTCATGACATTGTGGGACATCGCGATCGGGGGCAGTTTCGCTAAAGGGAGATTTAACAATATTTATGTTTAAAAATGTGACATTCTAAGTTCTCAATCCTATTAGAATATAGAAGCAAATATTAGGGTATAAAAAAGAAATACTGTCCTCACGTTCATCAGTGGGAAACAAGGATAATACAAAAAATGTATGAAAGACAAAAAAACCCCAAAGGGGTGATCTCCCTTCCCACTCGTCTGGAACTGCGATCTGTTGCGAAAGCTCCAATTACCGATTTTCAATAAATTATTGCGGCGAAAATACTCCCATTTACGCAAACCCTTTTACCTATTCTCGTCGCTCCACTTTCTGCACCACTGCAAACCCGGACAAAGTTGAGAGCTAATCCTTGTAAGAAGATTGACTTAATGTTTTATGAGATATGGAAACATATTTTAACTGACTAAAGGTGAATAACTAGAATATTCGTGTCGAGGAGTCACAAAAAAGTGGGGGAGTACGGAATTACTTTGGCATAGTATCAATTAGGGGAGAGCGGGGCTATTTGATTCAGGGGCAAGTTGATACAGGGGCAAGTTGATATAGGGGCAAGTTGATACACTGTCATTTTTTAAATACTCTCTGGTCGCAGCACCACTGAATATTTACAGACGCCTTCCTAGACCCTATGGAATGCACTCGTGTAGTTTGAGTACCGTGCTGCTTCAAGGAACGTCACTTTGTTCACTTCAGTGTTTATGAATATGAAAAGTAATATTTTTCATCGCCGTTTTAATATCTCTTGTAACAACTGTTTTGGGATTAAAGGCAAGACGAGTTGTTTGTTATGTTGAAACACTTTGCACTTTAAAATTAAGTATTAATTTGCGCTATTGGACCTTCTGTTAAACCTAAAAATCGATTTATTTGCAATGGGCAAGTTGATACATTGTATCTTATATGTAGTATTTGTAACACTTTGCGTTTTATTACTTTATAGCCCAGTCGCGGCCCGTACATACAAAAAAAAGCATTTGGCTTTGAATTGTGGCTTTAAAAGGAAAAATATTTTATGCAAAAGTAAGGAAATTTAACTATTTTTCAAGTAAAATGTTTTTTTATATTGAATTTATCTTAATTTTCAACATTTTAATTTGTATTAAATTTTAACTAGTTAATATAACCTTTTTTATTGTTAAATTTCGTATTTTAGTTTGTTTTCACCAATTAATTTAATGATGTATCAACTTGCCCCAGGCGGGGGTAGGTTGATACGCTGTGGATATCATTGAAAAAAGACGATTGTGTAGTAGGCAGTTAAATGATAGCCCAGAAAATAATCATCTATGAATTAAGGATGCTTTAACCTTATATTTAGTCATAAGATTGGTGAAGTAGATTGTTTCTAAAAATTTACAAAAATGAAAAACATATAACTGTATCAACTAACCCCGCTCTCCCCTACATGGTGAAATCCGTTTACAAGATTGTATTACTGATGTTCTGAAGTGATGATTAATTGTATAACGGTGAGTTGATATTTCGAGCCTTTGCTTTTAAGAGGTGAATTGCTTAATCATAGCCTTTTCAAAAAAGTTAATAATAGTTTCAGTGAGACACAGGTGCTTTCATTTTATATAAATGATAATTCATTCATTAGTGTACTCTCTCCTTCGAAAGACTAGTAACAAACCTTATTAAATTTTGGTAATGTCTTTCAGTTAATTAGAAAGCTAGTCCTTAAATATCTCAATAAACTATGAATAAATGGACTACCCATTTTTAAAACAACGCCAACGGCTGCTTATATTTCTTTCTTGTAAAAAAAATCAATACTTGGTAAATTTATTAATTTTATCTTCTAAAGTTCCTTGCTTTGGCAAAATTCGGGCAATATTAAGTTTTGACATATGTCGCTTGTATATATGATGATCTAGGGATTATTTTTAGAGAGAGAAGAAGGAATCTGGAGTATTTAATGTAAAACTGGAAAATATGTGTGTAGCAGTGCAAAATGAAGGTTAAGATGAAATATAAACATAATAGTATGTAATTTTAGTGACAGTGACACGGCAGTCAGCTATCGTAATTGCATGCTTTTTCTTTATCATCATAAACTTGCATTATCTACGTTTATGTCCACCCTCTTCTTGTTTCTTTCAAACCCAAATAAGACACACGAATCACTCATTAGATCGCAACTGTGCAATTTTTTAATCTTTATGTCGGATTCCAGTTATTTGCTCGGAATTTTCTACGAGCTTTTTCATTTTGCGGACTGATGTCGCATGTATGTTCATCCGATAAGCAAATCCGCAGGGCGCGCCACAATTGAGCTAATAAATTCGACCTCCATAAATCTGTCACCCTCTGTTATTGGGTCATTCATGCATCATATTGTTTCTCATAACAATTGCAACTCTCCGTTCCAATTTCATCTCCCTTGTGTAAATAAAAGCGTACTTATTCGATTCAAGATGTCGCCTCTCTTAATTAACTCAATTACATCTATGGCACCAAAATTTTCCTTAATATACGCTAACTGTATTTTTAAGCTTATGGTATAGATTTTTGCGGTAATTATTAACTAACCTTTTCACGATGAGGTTCTCTCTTAATAAGTACCAACTGCCAACAATGCACGCCTGGATGAGCAATGTAAATATCAAGCTATCCGAGACCGACTAATGACAATGTTAGTGAACCGCTCCTGTAATCGTAGGAACCGGCAATTATCTCTCCCTGAATTGCCCAATTTACTTACGGCCCTGCAAGTCCAGCGATGTTTTCTCGACAATTAGATGAATGTTTTGCTTTCATTGAAATGCGTCTTATATCCATAAGCTCCTTTAGTTGTGCAAAAATAAAGCCATACATAGAATTTTAGGCTCTTTTCTCAAGTTCTCTAGTACTAAAGGTAAATGACTTTTTATGGTTAAAGCAGAAATAGCAAGACGTGTGTATTACCAAAGTAAATAATTTCTAGGGCTGCTCATTATTCAGTTTCCATTTTCATTGGGAAATTAATCTTTATTAATTTAAGTTTATTATTTTGTATTAATTCACTCTTTAGATTTCAATTATGTATGTTTCTTAGCATTCCGTAAGCATTTAGTGTAACTTAAGACCATTCTTTTGCTTTAAAACCAGCTTAGGCTTTTTATACCCAGCGTAGAGCTTTGAGTCGCGTTTATGATATGATGCAGATTATGAAATTCTACAAAGTAATTCTGGAGAAAATTATGTATATTCGTAAACGATAGATTGTTTTCATAGAAGTATAATAACGAGATTAAAATGAAGTGAACACATTTCGTTAATATTTGAGGCCTCCTCTTTACTAAAACTAAAGAATTTTCCTCCTGTCAAATCCGTTTCCGTGAGAGATGTCGGACACCCACTGTGTGCTTTGTTTTAGGGCCAGAGTTTTACTCTGAGATGGATGGACGCATAGGCTGGAAACAGCTTGAGATAAGAGCGTTGTAAAAAAGTCGTTGTTAGATAAATATATAAAACAGTCCGCCAAGGGTCTCTTAGTACGCATTGCTCTTCGCTGTTTCTGTTTTCATCGATTGGTGTTGCCATAGCGACCAACATTGATTGGCGCCGAATTCTTCCCTCGCTTTTTCCTCGAGATCGTGCAAAATATATACCAGCATAAGTAAATAAATGGATCAGATTGCCTTCCCATAGCATGGGGATCTTTATGCTTCGGTAATCACGAGAAATGGTTCCCCTTCACACCATTTTTACGAGTAAGATTCTTCTCTGGTGGTGACTCTGTATTCGGAGAGACTTCATACGGTCCCTTAATCCTGTTCGCTTCTATACCTCCTCTATTCCAGCTCTTCTCATGTCTTTAATAATCAGTTATTATTAGATTATGTCCTCTTCCTTTCTTTTCAGCAATACTCCTTTCTTTTTTCCTTTTAATTGAACATCTACTAGAAAAAAATCAGTATGATTGCCTTTTTCTTTTAAGCCTCTTAGAATCTAGGGGAAGGTTGTTGACATTGGACCGTTCCCTAAATTGGACCCCATTTACATTACCCACCCTACGAGTTTATCAAGCATTTTAGTTGGCAGTACTAGATGGTGATACCATCTAGGGTACGTGACTAGATGGTCGGAGAGTCATTTTTCCGGTGTGAATGGTCGTTAGCATGATTTGACTGTTTGTGCTGTAATTATTTACCCTCAGTATGTAAGCTACTATCTCAAGTAAAAGTAAGTAATCACTCTTTTTATGGAACACTTTTAAGGAAAAACGGAATTGAAAAATGAGCCTTTTTACCTACCTTTTTTTAAGTCCGTTGCTCCTTGGTAATTTTCCTCGGTGCACGCCCTTATGTGCAAAGTTGCCTCAACCCTTTTCCTCGAACACTTTTAACCCGAATTATGTTAACTACTAACGACATACTGCACATGTGTGTGAAATCTCGTGTGATCGTCTGGCACCAATACTATTTTGAGTGAAACATGTTGCCTAAGTTGGACCACCGTGTGTCCATTTTAGGAGACTATTGAATGATGTAATTCGGAAATTAATTACTTTTTAATAATAATAATTTTACTTCCACAGTAAATATCTAATATATTTGGGTGAATATTTGTATAGGTTTTCATGTTGGAAAAAGGATTACGTAAGGGAAGCGAGACTGAAAACATTTTCAGATGGCTGTGGCAGCAATATTAAATATTATATTATATTAAATATTATATCATATCAAATATTATATTATATTAAATATTATATTATATTAAATATTATATAATATTAAATATGATATAATATTAAATATTTTACATAATGAAAGAATAAATTAACTTCATCATAGTCCACAGAATTTTTAAGGGTACGACTAGTTTTCAGGCAAAGGCGTCATTATCAGGTACAAAATTTGGAATTAATTTTCAGCGTTATTAATACTAAAATAAGGAGGACAGTGGAGGCTGGATGTAGGAAAGGTGATGGTAAAGGATCAGGAAAGGGTAGTGGTACGGTAAGGGAGGAGTTAGGTGCATTCTGGGAAGAGGGTGATGGATCAGTGGAAAGGCACACAGCGGGAATTAAAACATCTTCTCCTTTCTGGATAGGGAAGAGAATGCAGTGTTACAGTCAGTCAGTTACATTCTTCTTAGGAAGTTTGGACTCACGCAATGTAACTCACCTCAATGCAAACGCTTCCCTGATAATTAGGGGCTGGATGGTTTAGGGGCAACCCAGTCCAACCTAGGAAACTGTGTTTAAATTAGGCAACCAGTTTCCCAATGTCATTCTTAAGCATTAGTTCATCTTAATTTATCTCAAGAGTATTATATTGAAAATATAAAATAAACAGATGAAAGGAGAAACTATGAAGTATATTATATAGTATTAAAGTTTGAGATTGCATAATTAGTATAGGGAATATACAAGAAAATAAAAAAATGGTCCAAATTAGGCAACCTTCCCGTATGTACTCGATCAGAATTATTAGGCGAATTCGTACCCTCATTCTCTGTTTTCTCCTCCGTCATGCTCTAAGGATGCAACTCAGAAAAAAATGTGGAATCTTTCATTTTTTTAATAAATGCCTAAGTGCATTTGCGTTATTTTCATATCTTATTCACCGTTCTTCTACTTATATAGAATCCATAATTAAATCTCATGTCCCTCGAAATATTTATCCTCTTTTAACAGTAAATCGGTCACATTCCTGCTCTAAATTAGAAATTTAATCTCTAAATCTTTATTGTTAGTCATTATTAACTTTGTTAGCTTCAAGGAAAGGGTTAAAGTTTCTTTGCACATAAGGGCGTGCACCCAGGAATTCTTTGGTTTTCTGTTAGCTTCTTTAATCTGTTTTACTTCGTGCATATTCACTATTATTGCCCTCATTTCTTCCCTATTACTTTAATATCATCCATAATATTCGTGAAATGATTATATAGCGGCGCATGATCTTTTGCCTTCTTCAAACTACAATTACCATTTTTCTATTTCTTACGTCGTGTTTTTCACATTTGTCTATGCAGTTTTAAAACTCCTATCAAATTCTTCATTTTAATCTATGCATTACCCAAGATGGTTCATCGTACTCTCCTCTCAAAGTCTAATCATCTGTGCATTTTGCTTAAATTACAGTTCAACGATGTCTATTTACATCCATCCGTCTTGCATCCATTCTCTACTTATGCAATTCGGCCATTCCGCCCCTCACTGCCCACACATTCTATCCATCTTCGATCGAGTACCTGCGAGGCCCCTGGAGCACCACCGCTAGTGATTCACTGTCCTTTATAACTCACTGCTTGTCCTCGTTTTCTTAATTAATATGCCTCAGTCACTCCATCCCCCGCTTAACCACACACATAAAATTTACGATCGCTTCCTCCATAACTCTTTTAAGAGTAGTTCGTTTCATTCGTTTAAGTATCGATCGAGAAATGATTACTGTATGCTTTCTTTAACAGACGAAATTTTCCATACACTTTCCTCACACCCCTACGTAGCCATTTATCCAAATGCTCTGTCCGTCATTATACCAGAACAATGTTAAGGATTCCTTTTAATACCACCTAGAAAATTACATGATACAGTACTATGAAAGCATTAAGAAATTACGGCTTTCAAATATTTCAGAGACTAACCATCGATTCAATGTAGGTCGCGCTGAGAACAGTTAAAATACTTAGCGGAAATATTGTAGTCCTAAAACGTTCTTTTATTTTTCCCGACCGTCTTCTTTTTATAGGAAATTATAGAAATTGATACTGTGATACTATCGAATGGTAAATTTCAATTATAGAAAAACCTCTTTTTGTGTTTCTCGTGATTTTCTACTCTGCTGGTTTGTTTTCCCTGTCGCTTTTATTCTACAGAAGCGCATCAAAAGTTGTTAATAATTATTCATGAATAATTATTAACAACTCAAAATCGGCGTAACAGTACTATGATAATAGTGACTGACACTATTGCCGTTATGTGCGTATCAAGAATTGTCTCAACTCTTTGATATCCAAATATTGTGTTTTATCCGAGCGAATTCTTAATTTTTACTTCAACATTAGTAATTACAATTATGTTACTCTCTTAGCTATCATTTAAATAATAATTCCATCATAAACATCAAAAATTCTGAGTGATGCGTACCACCTCCTCAGCAAATATTTCACGATTTGTTCTTTGGAATAAATTTACTTTTATTTCGTTAAACTTTCATGTTAAAGGTTCGTAATGGATTGAGGAAGGTTGAGGAAGAAATCTACGCTTTAATTATTTCATTTATAAGAATTAGACCGTAGGAGCCAGAATGTCTTTCTCTTGCAATGCATAGTTAAAATAATAACATTGTTAATTGTATTTGAATTGATTGCTTACATCAATTGCGGATTGTTAAGTAGAATAAGAGTTTACAAGAAAAAGGAGAAGTGGAGAAATCGAAATCTAAGACTCAATTACATTTCGTCACACAATATAATTACTACCCCGCTGTCTGAGAATCGCTAGTTTTTCGCAGTTTAGAAATGCTTTTCCTTAAGAGCCGTTTTAATTAGCTAATCACTGGATGCTGCGATTGCGTACTTATTTTCAATAGTCTTTATGCTCAGTAAAATCCTGTTGTTTCTCTCTGGATTACTATCACTCGGAAAGGAAGAAATAATTAATTCCTAGGGAATAAGTTTGAATAGAAACCGAGGCGACGTTTGAGATCCGATCAATTTAGAATGGCCCGGTCCCAATTATCGAAGGGTGATAGTTCGCTATATGGGAGGATTATTAAAGAGACGTTAAATATTCAATTAAAGATTATGAATGAAACATTTTGAGATGCCACAAATTATCATTTAGTAAATGTATGATTTACAGTGAAATTGATTTTTATTCTCAATGCTTAAATTACTTTCTCTTAAAAAATTACAGGAGCGATAAATTGTTATCATCATTTCAATTATGGTATAATTTTCTCTTCGGCAACTTAAACCATAATTATTTTTTTCACAAAAACTTAAGTATATTAATCTATAAGTTGTGGTTTTTACTACTGATCTTATTTAATTCAAATTGCTTTAATTTACGTGGTACCTTCTTCTTCAGTTAGCAATCCGAGGATTGCTTTGCAGCAGTTGTTTTACTTCCGATCTTGCACCAGTCTCTTTAAACTACAAATGAAAGCCCATATCCTCTATAATCCGATTGATGTATTCCTTTCTCGGTCACCCTCTCGCGTTGGTGCCCCTGATCACCCTTGGTTGGCACCCCTCTCCCCTGATCATCCCTGATTGAACCCTCTCCAATAGTGTTGATAGCAGTCCCGTGGCCTATCCAGGAGTCTCGTCTCTTAATGATTGTGCTCCACAGGCATTTATTCAACTCACCGTTATACCTTTTTATTGGTCATCTCATCTTCCCACGATATCTTGAGGATTCTCCGGTAGCACCACATCTCAAATGCCTCCGTCCGTTTCCTTCCATCCGGACCAATAGTCCATGCCACGCTTCCATAAAGTAAAACGCTCCATGCAAAGGTCTTGAGGAGGCGTTTTCTTAGACTCGTATTGTTATTAATTGAGTTGAAGATCCTTTTTATATTAAAAGCCGCCTTTGCCTGATTGATCCTGCCAATTAGATCTTTACTACTTTGACCAACTGACGCTATTTTGCTTCCAAGGTACTTGAACTCCTGTACTGCTTCAAGTCTTTGGCCATCTCGCGTAAGTTCAACTCCTTCTCTGCTCATTACAAAGATCTTTGTCTTTTCCCTATTGATGTTCATATTGAATCCAATGCTGAGTATGGCCCCCAATCCTTTCAGCTTGTATGGAAGGCGTTCTTCACTTTCAGCCAAAACCGCTACATCGTCTGCATAACGTAGCATATCAATCTTTTTACCTTGCACCTATATTCCGTCATTTTCTCACCGTCTTTCTCGTGCTTCATCCATAGCTCCTTATCCACATATCCTTAACCCTTTCAGACCTGAATTTTTTCTATGGAGAAAAAATTATTTTTGAATTTGGTTAATGTTTCCATTATTTAATAAGCAATAAAATCTTATTACGAGACTCTTTTAGAATAGGATTGACGTAATATTAAAATAAAATAAGCAAAACCACAAAAATAAATATTTAATTAATATGAACAAGGTATAATAAGCACTGAAAATGGTGTCCAATATATGTATTGCACGCAGGGTCTGAAAGGGTTAAGTACATACAAATTTGATTACCGCACCCATCATACCCATGTGCCAGTTGATATAATCGCAGAAAAAATATCTTACACCCTCGACTCGTTGTTCTTGTTTTCGTGGGTGCTTCATTTCTCTTCTAATAAATTTGATTAGATACGTCGGATGCGCTTCGTGAATTTTAGATAGGCAAAGAGTGCTGCCTTGACAGTTAAAAAAAAAACAAATTAATTAAACATATAGCGTATTTCGAACGCATGAAACGAGCAAAGCAGCATCATTTCTCAACACCGGCGCCGCTTTCCTTTTCGTTACCTGAAATTAGCATACAGACTTCTCAAGAAGTTTTGGAACAAACCAACCTTTAGTAATTTCCTTAAACATACGAGCCACATCCTTGTTGTTTCTCTAGCATTAATTTAGAAATAATATTTAGTTCGCCTTTTTGACGTCAATCCTTGCAGAGGACTCTGCTGTAGAATTTGGACATCAAGAAGATGCAGTTATCTTGAAATTAATTTGCACGGACTAAAATCGGGTTCTGTAAGTAAGAAATCGTAAGATGAGTATTGGAATGCGTATGGATTATTTTGAAATTATAAAAATCGATTTTGGTTCCTCCAATCCAATTGTGCTTTGCCGTTAATTGCTCCAATAAACGTCAAGAGGGTAATGGGCCAGCCAGCGTCCCATAGTTGACGCCCAATAAAATATGTCTTAAAATATATTGGGAGGGTAAAAATATAAATTTTAGGATAAAATAATAAAGAATAGTTGAGTGGTAAATGCCAAAAGTGGGAAGGCTTTCCTCATCGCATACATCATTTTGCCGCGTAAGACATCAATTGAGTGTATATAAAAATATTTAGCCGCAAATGTGTGACGGATCATCTGCATTCAAATTTGAAGAATCGCGGAGTATAGACACGGTAGAGAAGGGATCACACGGCTTTTTAATTTTTAAATAATAAGTGGACAATAATATCTTCTGTTTAGAAAGTTTTCAGTTTCTTTAAAGTATTTATTTATTTCCATTTTGCTATTTCAGTAGTAGAGTAAACAAGCTCGTTAGCAACCAAACTTGTTGTGGGTCATCACAAAATGGGTAAACATGTAAATTGCATGAAGAAAGACGAATTCCAATTATTACGCAACTATAACTAGAATGTGTTATATAGTATCTTCAAATCATTCAAAAATGTACATTACACATTAAGAAATAAAAACCGATGATTTCCAAGTCTCAAATGGATTGGTCGGATGGATGCTTAAAGGACGGGAGTGGCGGAGAAAATAAATTAACTACCATGAAAAATGTTTTAACAGAAAAGTTTTAATCATATGAAAATTAGAGGTTTATAATTTCCTTTGAAATTAATCCGTCGTAATTATCTAAAGAATATTGAAAATTGCCTTCAAGAGATAAATTCTGTGATAGTCTCAAAATTTCTTAGCGATGAACTTCAGTCATTCGTTTGCTTGCTGAAGTTTTCAATCAACGCATCTATGTGTTTTTATTATTACTTAAACCTCCTTAATTCTCCAACTGCTATATTATTAGTCTTGTGGGATGGGGCTGGTGTGGTCTGTTTCGGACATTTCTCTCGGCTATTATTTGTCATCTGTCCTGGAACGGTGGAGACGTGGAATGTCCACGAATGAGAACGCTCACTTCAAAGTGATACTGCCCCAAGTAAACAGTGCCCTCATACGGATCGATCGTTAGGAGCTATCCCTGATGTGATGGAATTCGTGGCTTTGGAAGGAGCTAATTTTTCTGTGCCCCTGTATTTAGGCCACGTTTGCTGTGTCGGTGGATGCCTAAACTCCAGGATGATTGGAAAACCTTATAAAGGAGGCTTTCTGTTAAGGGTGTCATGTAGAAATTGTGTTTCTTGGCTCCGGAGTTCTGTAATGTGTATTTTTTTATAAATTATGATAAATATTGTCATTAATGAATTCCCTGCCAGTCAAGAAGCATACCAAACGAGGTGTTTTAAAACCATCTTCGATCTCATCCGTACAAACAATTAATTTTTTATCCGTATGAATTTATAAATTTATTTATAACGACACGATATATTTTCTCCCTCTATCTTTCCGGAAGTTAAGTGTCTCCTGATAGGGGGAGCATTTTCTTTTTTTTTAATTATTCATGTATCATTATTAAATTCGATGAGATTTAGAAAAGCCGGGGGTTATTCGCGTTCCTTAATGATTTTTCCCTATCTGGCATTCCGGTAATCTTCATATTAAATTTCTGTCGAATCAATGCGGTTGGGGAATGGTGGTGGGCGAGGGGTTGACTCTTTTGCGACGTATTTGGAATCAGTATTGCGTGAAAGCCCCTCTTCACAAATGCTTCTTTCAGCCATTGGGCTTCTTTGTGCCATTCATCCGTTGGAATTAGAGGGTGAACTAAAACAGCATCCGGCTCCAGCATCAATGGCTCATTCCACTTCTCACAACCGATCGTCCTCGAATATGTCAACACCTAGCAATCATGCTATTATGTACACTAGTAAACAAATAACAAAAAATATAATACTTTGTTAATGCATTGTGGCAATTGAATAGTCGCTAATGGGAAAATTAATTTCCTAGATTTACTCAGTAGTCTGAATTTAATGAAATAACGATGCTTTTATAGGACATACAATGTAATTGGGTTAATATTTTGCAAATCTTGAATTTGAGTAGCTTCTGATACTTATTTGAAAGAGGAAACACCTTTGCATCAATGCATAAATAGTCATAAATGTATACAGTATGAAGAAATATCAAATTATCTTCCTTTATACTTTTCGAAGGAATCATATGTAAACATAGGAAAAATAAGTCAGTGGTGTAATTATTTAATCTTACTTATATAAAATACGATAATTCTTTTATATACTCATCATAGTGTATAACAGAAAAGATATCAGAATTATTTTGTACATTTTCTTTCATTCTCTTATCCTGAGATATTCGTTTATCTCTTTCCTTGTTCCCATGCGTGTGTTGTTTATTTTAGATCGGAAAGGGACACTACGGCCTTATAGGATCCAGTGAGGTCTTTCCCTCCTATCTCAATACAAGTTAGCATAATTTAATAATTCTTTTTACAGCCTTTTTATTAGCAAAAGTCATAATTGAAAAGAAATTATTATTTTTAGTTTTATTAAGCTATTATCTTATACCTTTTAAATGAAACATTTTTTTTTAACATCTGGTGAACTGGTACATGCGATATTGTGATGAAATAAGGTTCCTTCTCTCTGTTCTTATCATACTAGACTAAGTACAGCAATAGTTTGACGCTAACTTCAAGATTGTCTCTACTGACGATAAACTCAATGAAACTTCCTTTAACTCTGGAGTTGTTTGATTTTGGTCGCTCTATTGTTATACTTCTCGAGGAGGAAAAGAGGCGAAAGCAGTCTGAGTGGTCCGAGACTTGAACCAGGATCCCTTTATTGCTGGCTGGTTGCTCTATCTATTGAGTTATCTCTTCGAAACATTCAAACCCACCAATCGAGAGAATTGATAAGCAAAGGCGCGTGATTTCGTCCGTCCGAGTTACTTCGTCCATAGTCGTCAGAGGCCTTTACAACTCCCGTAAACGGCAATTAAATATAATCATTAGAATAAGCGATAAATGATATATTGATGGATAGAGCAAGCGACCGGCAATTGGGAGATCCGGGTCATAACCCCGGACGTTTCTCACGTTCATCTTCATGATGCATCTGCGCGATGTTATTTTTAATCCTTTTCCCACCTAATAGTTTATTGAACATAATCCCGCTATTTTATCATTTAACCGTCGAAACGCAATGCTGATACCAAAGAATTTTCCTATGGATCATTTATCGTCTGAATGTTATATCTTATGTTTTGTCTTATTAATTGTTTCCTCATGGTTTACTATTGTAGTTTTTCCTGTTTCTGATTTTATTTTATTATTAATCTGTAATTTATAATTTTGTTAAAGTACTATTGCTTTTGTAATCTCCATGCTATACACAGCTTTCTTTAACATCTTTTAGCTTACTATCAGTAGGTTTACGAAGGTTTTTCACATGCCCCTTCTCTGTGGGTGTTTTCCCGCTGTGGATATATTTTCCTAAGATATCACCTTAGGTTTTTTTTACTTCCACTCCTTCTAAAGTTTTCCTCTCTATTTCTATTCACATATACACAAGCTTTTATGTATATAATACCATTAACGTAAGGTTAGATGGAAAAAGAGACTTTTCAGTCTCAATCTCGTCTTTAATAAAGACCTTGATAACAATAATAATAATTTATTTACAAAGTGTTGAGATTTCGACCTTTCCCCGTGCGCACTTCCCTCCGGAGATTTGAAATGAGCATTGAGTGCGAAATGCCCTCGGAGCATGTCCGAGTCAGTCCCAACTATATCTAATGTTGATTTTCGCTTCGCCGGGACGAGAAATCAAGCCTCTCGGACGTGGACCTCATTTACTTCAATCTAGCGAAGCCTTTCTCGTGAATCGATAAACAGACTGTAGCAAACGAAATATCTGCGCCACCGTTTTGCTTCCACTGTTGGGAGCGAAGTACATGTGTAAGGCGACCTTTAATGCGTCCCACTTGAATACAGAAGTGTTAAGAGTCGACCCTCTTCTCCTTAAATACGACTCGCGCTGAATCGAGACAATATTCGTAGAAATGCGTTGGCAACTGCTTTTAATGCGTCAACGCTCTCCGTTTTTAAATTTTAATTATGGCCTCACTCGACGTCTCCGAAAGGTAAGAACATCCACCTGACAAATATTTCGACATATAGGTACGGTTTTTTCGGTCGATCCTAAATGGTTGTGGAGATGCCTAGAAACAACAGAATGATTTTGTTTTACTTTAAATACTTACGCTTCAATGAAATATATCAAAGGGTTCGTTAGTTCAGCATATGAAATTAAATAATTTTTGTTCTGGTTAGCCGTTGATCGTACCAATCAAAGTCGAGTACTTTGTATCATAGTATGTCGCTAAGCTGAAAACATTGACAATTCTTTAACTGAAGTTTCCTTTTGCGGTCAGGATTCAAAAGGAGAAGTTGATGCAAGGCATGTCATGAATACTCACAAGGACGCGAAATAATTGTTTATAGCCTTAATCTTAAGCAGAAAGGAAACCATCAGAATCCAGTGTTATATATTATTATGAAACATGTGATGAAAGATTGAGTCTAAACATTGAGTGTGTGAGCTTCTCGGGCCAGCCTGTGTGCGGTTAACGATTAAAACTGCGCAAGCTCCAAAGCTCTCAAGAACTTCATTAAAGGAAGTTGTTAAAATTAATCTTCCAGACGATATTTGTGTTGATCTTTCTGGTTAGGAAATGACACATTCTCCTGTTATCTTCCGTGTATGCAATATCATGGGCACACCAAATATTAAAAACATCCGAAGATCTTATTACCGCTGCACCAAATTCACAACTAGAATCCAGATCAGGTATCAAATCTCAACGAAGAGTGACGTTCTCATAGCCACGTCACATACTTGTGTATTGGGAATCTCAAAAACCTGTTTTTAACTCCTTTTATTTGTGACTCCCATTTCGTGGTGCGTCCAAATTTAAGATTGAATCGCTCTTAGGTTCTGTCTTTCCAAATATTTATAATTTGAGATTTAAGATTTGTGATGTATGTACTTTTAAGATAACATTACGCGAATTAAAAAGTATTCGCTCTTACAGATCGAATTGAAACACTGAAATTTGATTATCGACTGATGGATAGTTGAAGATGATGGTTCTTCGCCCGGATATCTCCCCGACATGCTTGACATAGATTCGGTTAGAACTCCAACATGTTGCTTCTCTCTTTGAATACTTATTCTTCGAACGCCTTACCAACCTGTTGACGAGCCTTATCGTGACACGTAAATAAATCGTGAAGCGGATGGTCTACCGATTGCGTCATCGTGCTTATCATTCGATGCCACGCGTGACGAATGGGGCGCATCGACTTCCGATCGGCAATTCACGTTGACACGCCGTTTTAAACTCTGTTTGGGTTCCTCTGCTATATAGAATTTCTAATTTATAAATTCATCACTCTTATAAAGATTAGAAGATATCTCTGATATGGAAAGAGAGGAAAGTTGGGACACGGCTGTTAAGGAATCAGAGGTATAAAATCTCCAATAGCCGTTTTTGTCGGCGTTCCTCATCTCATTTCCCCGTATTCCAAGAAAACAAGACAGGACAACGCACTTTTTGAGAGAGTGCGGTGTCCTGTCCTGTTCGTTGTTTAGTGCTCTGTACATTCTGCGCCCATGGTCGGTATTGACTCTTTTCCATTTCCTTCTTTCCTCCATTTTATTTAACATTCTACAGTTACTCATGGTTTTCTAATTTTAGTTTGTTTAACCCTCCCAACAGGGTTTTGAGCACAATCCTTGACAAAATTTTTAAACCTTTCCCATTCCTCTTTAGTGGTTAGTTCCCTCCCCTTACTATCAAGATCCTTGCTGACCGACTCTTGAAATTCTTTAGACTTCCCACCCCTTAGAGCTTCTAAATTCCATTTATGTGTACGTTTTGGTAGAATGATCTTTTTAAACTTAAGCTCGGTTTTCATCATGACTAGGGCCGATAAGCCGTGTTTACTGGTTCAGACTTTACTTCTACCGACAGAACCCGATCGCTTATTAGCTCGGTGGCTATCACGGATTCTCCCGCTTTCTTATACTACAGCTACTCCCCTCTTGCTAGTACTTCCCCCACTGAATATGACTCTAACAACGTTGCTCCAGAAGTCTCCATCGTCTTTCCACCGCATTTCGCATAACCCTAGTACATTAATGTTGGACCTTTTCATTTCTAACTTTACATTGTCCAACTTCCCTTTTCTGAGCATTGTCTTAACATTCCATGTCTCCACCATCGTTTCTATCTTCTCTTTTCTTTTGTTTCTTGTTAAGTTCCTTGCGTAAGGGTTTCGTGGAATGACGACCGAGATGGCCTTACTCCCATCACTGCCGGGCATGACACTCATCCTAGGAGGCGAAGTCCCTTTGCCAGTACCAACATTAATATGGTTGTGCATCATGACATGGGATAAGTAGTCGAGGTGCTCTCCCGTTGCCTTTCTCATCGGTGTTTTTAACCGTGACACCAACACTCATTATGGCCGCCCCACTGGGGAACAGACGCCTTTGCAGCCGCCTCACTGGGGAACAGACGCTACATGGACTACTTTCTTGCATGGGTGACTCTACCAGGAACTATATTCCAGCCAGTCTAGCTCTTTAGGTCATAGGAACATGCAAGCCCTTCCACCACGACAAGGTTGTAGTCCAGGGGAGGGGAGCTAGTGAAAAGCTATGAAAATTCAGTAGGCATAACTCAACTGACATCGATTATTCTTTTATTTTTTAGTCAAACTCATAATAAACTGCTTTCTGTGTGTAAGCATATTTTACTTTTATATACTCACATTTACACATGCACGTACCAATTAATATATGAACTCACACACAAAAAAAATTTGAACTTTAACACTAAGACACGTCTCCTAAACTTAGCCTTACTGGTGGACTTCTGCAGATACAGAATTATTTTTTCATATATTTTAGGTTTGTTTTCCCTAAATTTCCCCTTCTTTGTCTTATCACTTTAGTTTGGAAGGTTTTTTCTTTTGCGCCTCATTCTCTTTCTGCTGCGCGTTCCATCTCGCAAAATACGCTTTTTCACACTTTTGGTGTCAATTTCTCTCTTTCTGATTCTCTGCCTTCTCCAACCTCTGCCGCCGTTGTTCCGGCGTCTTTTATTCACATTTTCTACTCCTCATTTCTCTCTCTCTTCCTCTCCCTTCGATATACCAGAGAATAGTTAAATTTCTGATTCTATCAGAAATGGGTGTTTGAACTGCATGATTTTTTTGCCCTTCCATGTGCTAGAGATCTCTTTCGGGGTCCTTGAACGAGATATAGTATCCTCTATTATGGGACATAATTATGGGATGTTTTTAAGAATGTGTGTAGTTTGAATCACAGTAATTACGTTCGGAGAACCATCTGGATAACCCCGACAATTACAGCGGCGGTTCTTTTAAGGGTCTCCAATTATGGACCATATTCTAAAGTACGGTGTACTCTGACAATAGAAGAATTGGAGAAATAAAAATCTTATGGTGTTTGTTTTACATATTCCAATTCATCAATCAGTATCATCTCTGCTCTTATGTGCAAAGCAGTATGAAAGCAACCTTTATTAGTGTGAGTGTGCACATATATAATTTGGATCTCGATGACGTTACTTTCAGATTACTAACCCTTGAGTTTAATCAATCAAATGAACATTTTCTCTTTAGTTTCCGTAGTCAAACTTGAAAAGCAAAGCGAGGCAGCGCTTGTTGCCTCTGGAAATAATTTCTCAAGAGGATTAAGGTTAACTTAAGGTAACTCCTAATGGATTCTCTCTATCATAAGTTTATGAAAGGGTTTTCGGATCATCTAAGAAAACTCATAGCACGTTATATTGATTTAACTCTCAAAACACAACCTTGAAGTAGATGTGTTGCCGTGATTTATCAGCTGTTATATTAACAGTTACAGTAGGAAAGTAGTATTTTTTGCATATAAAAGGTTTCCTCGGAAATTGTTGACAAATATGAAAAAATGGTGTGATAAAATGTAGTAAAAGATAAAAAGTTTCTTCAAGATGAAATTTCACTTAGCACGAGCAAGCGTGCGCTTTAAACCCAAAGTTAAACAAGGAGTAAAAAATTGTCCTCTAAATATCGCTTTGTAGTTGCATCAGTGAGGACCCTGGTGGTGGTCGGTGACACTATGTGGAGCGCCACTATCTGCTCATAAAGCATCCCTTTAACAGGAGTGGAATTGTGGTGGCATGGTAGTTTAGTGGTTAGAACAACTGCCCGGAAAGTGGGTGACCTGGGTTTGAGTCCCAGTCATGTCACTATTGTTCACTCCTTGTTTAACCTTGGGATAAAAAGTTTCATTATAATTCTCATTCAAAAGTGAAAGTGGAGGTTTTCCCAGATGAGGTGCTTTTAAATTCCATATTTAATCAGGATTTTGAATTTTGTTCACTTTTAGCGTGCCCAGAAAACTGAGGATAATTAAAACTGAGAGGAAATTAGAAATGAAACTTGCGGTGATACTCTGAGTTTTTAATTTAAAATTCAGTTTTATTTTTGTTTTCCGTCTGAGATAAACAGGATAATTAGGAATGCTTAGAATTTATTCAACATTTAATTTTGAGTTCAAGACGAAAGGAACTTCCGTTCGGATTTTGTGCTGGGAGTCCATGTTGTCGTTCCAGTGCTTCTGATGTTTATCTTTATTTCGCGGTTTATCATTTAATCTACCAGATTTCAACTGTGAAGAGAAAACGTACGATCTTCCTGTTATATTCTCCTGAAAATGGGTAATTACTTTAAAACGTACGTCTTTGAACTCGGTTGTTTCTTAGCAACACAAAGTTGTCTCCGGTCTCATCAAGAGTAAAATGAGTTACTTCGTCTGAAATCTAAGTGACAGTTTGCGAAATCAATTTCCACAAGGAAAGAAATTAACAAAAACTTCCTCCGGTTTCGTCACGTTCTTCTTGCAAAAACTTAGCTAATTAGAAATTTAAGTTTACCAAAAAATTTTCTCGGTATCCTCTTCACTTCCCTTTTTAAACTTCTTCATTGCTTTTGGACGGAGGAGGTGGACTTTTTTTGCAACTTTCTGCGCTCACTCCCTCATTTAAGAAACTGAGAAGACGAAGATAAATCGATAGACGTTAATACGTCCCCTCTTATTTTTGCTGCTTCATTGGTATCCCTTCAAAGTGGATCCCCACTTTAATCTTGTTCAAGTCTCTGATCCAACAACCTGTTGGCGGGTGAAGATGCGTCAGATTGACCCCAACCCTATCCAAGGAGGGATTCTTTTTCTTCTCTTAGATTTTTCGCCTGGCTTTCCGGTCAATAAAATCCCACTTTTTATCACGAGGTCGTACTTTAAAGGCGTTAAAGTTCGACTCTAGCTTTTGTAGAGTTTGTTAATTCTAACTCTCATCCGCAGGTTCTCAATCATATTATAACTTTCTAAGGATTACTCTATTATACATTGATAAATAAAAACCAAATTATGGAAATAAGAGCTGAAGAGCCTCAAGATATTCTATTTCAATTCGTTTTGAACCAGAAATGAACCTTTCGCCGTTATTTCAGCACAGGTTTTATGTGAAGAGTAACAACTTTAGTGTAAAAATACTTATTTAGAACTTAATAAGTAAATCTATCAACACATTAATGAACCAATCAAAAACTTCCAGTACTTCATGTGATTTTATTTATTTTAAGATATAAAATTTTCTTTAGTTTTTTAACGCTATCACTCATAACCAATTTAGAATACGAATTTTTACTGATATGGAGATCAAACTCATCACGAAACGCATTCAGCTAGGAAACCAACTTGAAATGATGAGAAAAGTGTGTATTTTGACACTAAGGAATGAGAAGTTACGTTTGACTTTCAAGGGAAACAGGAAGAATAATTAGCCTAACTGAGCAATCAAAGGTGAAAACCTTGAAGGTTTTGAGTTACTTAAAATGTAATACAGGCCTCTGGCACGGATAAAGCCAACTTACCTGTCAATTTAAAAAAGATAGAGCTATGAAATACTCGGGCTTACGAAATGTGTTACAGTAAGCAGGATTAAAATAATAATAGACTCTCCCCTGCCTTTGTCGTCAATAGGATGTGCAGAGACGTCGAAAAAGGCGATGCCCTTATTATGTAGAGGATAAAGAGTCACGGAAGTGCTCTCATTCCTCGGAAGATCACAAGTTAGCGAGTCGTATCAAGTAAAAAAGTATGCTTCCGTAATAAAGTGTGTATATCATATGTCCTAATCTCCTTTAGCCCCTTAAACTCAAAAAATATTTATGAATGCGAATATAAATTGTTTTAAACTTGTTTAAGATACGTGAAAAAGAAACGGAGAAAAATGGTTGATCAGTTAGTTTACTAATACTAGCCGACAGATGGAATCATAAATGAATGTCGATGTTGCTGCAAATCATACAATATTATATATTCATATATAAATCCTGTGAAATTTTCTGTGTTTTATTTTTTGTACGCTGTGTTTTTGTTACGAAAATTGTTAAACGTATTGACACAAAACATAACGTAATCTTACTAAACCATGTACGCTGAATCGTTACTTAATATACATCATCTAGCAAAGTAAGAACTTCCTAACATTTCGATAAGTGCATCAAAAAAAATAAAGAAATACTACCGAAATGTATTTTAAAGGGGAGATTTTTGCATCGTCCTAGCATCGAACCCAGGATTTTTACGTGAAAGTCATTTAAGTTTTCGATAGACCATGACCATATTTATAGGCTTTTTGAGTTTTGATTGTCTACCTTTCTGGGAAGTATTTTTTTTAATTCCCGGAAATCAAAGCAATGCTTTTAAATGGGAAAAAATCGGGATTTTGGGGCCCTCTGGAATCGAACCCATGACACTGAGGTTCAAAATCGCAACTTTTCTGGTGGTTTCTCGTTATGGCCAATATGTCGTAAAAATTTCAAATCAATGACGCTTGTGGTTTAGCCTGTGAATTAGTATTCTATCTATATACCTATATATATACGAGTAAAATGTAGCTTGCATACTGCAAGCAGATCGACAACACTAATTTCATATCGGCATTATATCGGGACGGTCCTCAAAAGAAAAAAAGAAAGGATTAAATTTTTTCTTAAAATTCGCTGAAATTTCATCGTCTGGCATCGAACCCGGGACTTAATGGTAAACCTACTATGAAACACAATAGAAGATCATCATCTCTAACCATGTGTGAAAATTCAAGCAGAAATATTGGCTACAACTGCCTCAAAAGACGTTCTAATTTTCATGAATGTAAATGGCTCTCGGGACTCGAACCAAGGACGATCTTGGAAATCTAAAAAATGTTTCTGAAAGTTATTAATGATCTCTATCTATATGCCGAATTTCCAGTTTTTATATTATTGGGAAAGGTTTCAAAATAATTCCAAAAAATCGGATCAACTTCTGATTGCAGAGACACCTGGTGTCGAACCCAGGACATATTGTAAGCTGTGAATGCACAGTTTGATTTCTAAATACTTGCTCTTGTATCATGCAAAGTTTTAAGTCGATAGCATGCCGGGAAGTACCTAAATTTTGTTTCCGTTATCTCCGTAAGAAATGCATTGAGAGGTGCAAATGGTCCTCTGGGATCGAACCAAGGACCATCAGCGAATATGTAAAATTTGATTATTGAATATATTTATGATATCTATCCACTTGCCGAGTTTCAAGTATCCATGATATCGGAAAAGAATCAAAAAAAAATCTTCAAAATCGCCGCAATGCATTTTAAACGGCCGATTTTTGCCCCGACCTAGCATCGAACCATGGACCATATTCGGCAATGTCTTTTTGATTTTCGTTGGATATGCATGGCTTCTAGCGATCCTTCAAATTTCAACTCTCTCCTTTTCCGGGAAGTGCCTCAAAAAAATTTTCGAAAATCTTCACCATGAAGATCTTCCTTCCTTCATCTTCCTTATGGAGAAAATCGGGACTTTGGGGCCTTCTGGAATCGAACCCATGACACCGAGGTTCAATGTCGGCTTTTTCCTGGAGGTTACACGTTATGGCCAATAGGTCGTCAAAATTTCAAGTCGTTGGCTCTTGTGGAACATGGTTAGAATTTTGATCCCCTATATATATATAGGTATATCCGGAGAAGCGTCTATATATAATAGATAGATATGGATACATGAATGAATCCGGAGAAGCATCTATATATAATAGATATATATGAATGAATCCGGAGAAACGTCTATATACAATAGATTGTTTAATTTTCCTGCTCTTAATACGTACGTAACATTTTGTCAATATCTTTCAGCCAAATATTGTTCTAGAGTCTACCACTTTTTTCCCCAAGAATGTTACATTTTTGAGTTATAGTGACTACAATATACCTTACTAGCATAGTTTCATCATCGTATGTTTTCTCCATCTATTTATGTTCATAAGCTCCCCGTACTCTGCAAATCGGGGCTTTGTGTATGATTATCATCAAAGCGTACCGGATATTAATTAATTTGAGATCACATCGACTAATCCCAATGCAGCAGTACAAAGAATCTCCACGGCGACGCTGTTTTGGAAAGGTTTCTCGGGTTTCCAGTGAAGTGATACGCGACGATTCCATCGCTGAAACCGCACTTTGAAAGGAAATCAACGATTCAAACAGAAATCAGGTTGAAGTATCGAATGAAAATGAAGAAGATGTATATCCCAGTGCGTTCCAAAAATCCTCATTTTACATCGCATCTGACAGCATATTCTCATATTTACCGAAACACGTGCATTATTTATGAAAAGATTACTGTGTATTTGCTGTTGGAAAGTTCGTGTTAATCCTAAAAAAAACGCAATTCGTGACTAAGTATTGAGTAATGACGCTCTTGATTCCTTCACCACCGCTAACCGTATTTGTAACCTCTTCTCTCCATTGGGTTGATGATTCTTCTCTGATGTGCTTCCTGGAATTCCTAATTATTCTTGCTTGATCTCTCTCAGTTGGTGAAGCTTAGCCCTGCCCTCTCTTCATATTTAGACAGCAAACAACTCGCATTAAGACTCCAATTTCATCTGATTATGCAGCTTATACGACAAAAGTTAAGAGTGAAGTTATATTTTTAGTAGCGTTTATTACTTAAGCTAAGCTATTTGCTAGTTAAGTTGGGTTAATCTTGATCTGATTTTTTTATTCCTCAGTATCTGTTGACATTTAATCGTTGTCACCAGGCTCACCTAATGCTCATAAATGTAAAATAATAAGTACTAGCGTTATGATGATTCGATTTAGACAATAAATGGAAAATCAATCACTGCAAGTATTTAGGGACGTGAAATCTAACCAGCAATCCAATTTCCCAAATGATATATTTCGAGAAATAAATTCTGTTGAAAGGATTTTAATCTCCATGCGCTAATTTAATATAGATTGTAGATGAATGCCTCGAAATTCTTGGTATGTGAAATTATTAAGTTATGAGGAACTTAATGTAGGTATGAACAATATGAGGATCCTATAGTTAAAAATTCTTCCATTCAGTGGAGGGAATTCAGTATCTTACACGTTTTAACTTATAATTTTGAATTTACTTATTGTTGCTATTTAAACAATATCTTGCTATCGTGAGCTATACTGAGCTTATCCATATTGAAGCTTTTGGTGATAAATTTTCTAAAACTAAATTCCAATAGGTTTTCATATACATCGTCTGTTTTTTACTCATTGATAACAAAAAGATCCAGTTTGATTACATTTTAGTCGGGTAGGATTGGTCTGTAAATGTTTTCCTTAATCCTAGGATTTCAGATTACAGATTCTGGCGAGAGATGTGGATTTTCTAGGAGAGAGGCGTCTGTCTTCTTACCCGGGAAAGCCTCGATTCTGTCTAATGATGATGACGTTAGATGAATGAGCTGCAAAGACATAGAGGTGAATGAGGAGTATGCATCATATTTAAATTATACCGTAGACATCGATAAAAAGGGCTATGATCTAAAAGCATTGTTTCAATTCTAACTGCAGATATTTGAAATTATTCGTGGATACAAAAATAAAAGAATTTTTGGAAGGGATTCCTCAATTTGAATTAATAAACAACCATTCGGAACCATCTTGAGTTATTTTACAGGGATTAAATTTAAAAATAATATACATAGTGGTAATATTTTTTACACTCATCAGGAATGAGTACTTTTAAGGATACAAGTAATACATAAAACGCGTATAGTCATCGACATATCACAAGCATAAAATCCTTGAAAGATTACATTCATGGAAAGAAGAGAGAAACCCGTAAAGATTTGCTTAATTACTTTTTAATGGGAATTTCAAATCAGTTTTTCCGCTCGCTTCTGGTAACGCGCATTTCTCTCATCTTTTAATTTCATTTTACGAAAACACAGAGCACCCTCAGGTTCTTTACGGGAAGGTAACTAGCGCAGTAAAACTAGAATTAGAGGCAGAGCGGGAATGAAGGCATTCGAGGCGGATCGTGAATAAATAATCGCTTAGCGGTGATTGGAGATGTCTTCTCGAGTCCAAAGGGTGCGAATTAAAGCGAAAAAAGGAGGAGCTCTGGTTGCCCTGGTGACGGAAAAAGGAGGGCTATCTGGTGTTTGGAGGATGTAAGGGCATGTGAAGGTCGAAGTGGACGAAATGCAAATCTATGGGATCCGCCTTCGATTCACCGCTTAAAGGGTGGAATTGAACTCGGATAGGGTACTCATGAAGCCAAAAATTAAATGTGAGTGAACTTGTTGGATTTAATGAGGGAATTGGGCTTTAAATTTATTCTTAAGCCAATTTATTAATTTAGAAGTAGCAGGAATCAATACTCTATCAATATATCCTGGCAGCTGAAAATATCAGTTTTTAGATATCGATCTTCCCTTTTATTTATTTTAAGTTACTCGGCATCCATCTTTGTATTGTTAATTTCTTCAGATTTTTCGTCCATCTTATTTGCGTTATTCATATCAAATCGATTATTGCAGACTTTACTAACTGGAAATCCATATCAATAGGATTGCAAGAATAAAATTCCAAATACTCTTTCCCATACAAGTTTTTAAAAACGACTGGTTTCGGCTCAGATCGGCCATCTCATGCGTTAGTGAATATTTCTTTTATTTCTATTTGGCCATGACCGTCCAATTTCCATTTAAATTTGGCAACCTTTCTTTCATCCTTTTTGACGGCATTCTCTCATTCTTCCCTTGTCTGCAATTCTGATTTTCTGAGCTCTCCATTGATCTCTCGTCTTTGCTGTAGAGCCATTCGTAAAGATCGGAAATCTTTTCTATTCTATTCGTCCGATAGTCATGAAAGGGCAAAATCTTTGGCAACATACAAAAAAGTAAAAAGATAGATTTAACTAAATTAACACACTCATTTACAAGCTTCAGGGTTAATTTTATAACTGAATACTTTTCATTTACTCTACCAATAATCTAATGTCATAATTACGTTAAATAATTTGTGATTAAAAGTTATTTAGTTATAATTATAACTATTCATGGTTTTATCTACATTTATGTTTGTTATGGGGGTACTCTCTCTAAATTGTGAATGGAGGTGGAAGTTATAAAAATTCCTTCAGAATTTGGATTATTTTTGTATCGAAAAGCGCATCCTAATGACTTTCTTTGACGCAAGAGTAGAATTAGAGCATTTATCAGATCTACGAGCAGAAATTATCATTTACTCGAGGTAAATTGATATATTCACGTTATTAAACAGAATGCTAAAATAGTAGGTGTGCTATGGAATTTAATGTGCGTAAGTATTGGTTTGAAGGTTAAGTTAGAAGTCGAATGATTTCAGTGGGGAATTCAGCCGCTCCCTTGGAAGATATTCAATTACATTTTAACGAAGTTACCGAACCGCGGCGCTTCGTTAAAATCAGACGTTTTACCACGTTGACTCAATCATAAACAAATGAGAGACGCCTTCTCTAATGAATTTCCACCTTTTGTGATCCCTTCAATCAACGCACCTCTCATTTCACTCGTTTCTTCGAATCCGCAAAGTTCGCAATATGATTTTTGAGTTGAATATACGTGAGGAATCCAACTTCTGTAACATCTTGTTTCATTTGACTGAATTGCTGCTATTTTTTAGACCCACAGATGCGTTGATGTTGGTAAAAAGGAATACTTTGTTGTTTATTAGCGAATGTTTGGCAAGGAAATTTTGAAGTATTTCCTCCGCTACCTTGAATGAGTGATTCCAGTCCCGTTATAAATTTTAAGGCCAGGATTTTTAGTATCTTCATTTTAATATTTAATCAAGTCTACAGTTCAGTAATCCTGATTTTGAAAAATAGGATAGAATGTCCTTATGACATTTTTCCGAAAAATTAAATTATCCGAAATTATGAAGTACCTATATATACATTTTAACCTCTTGTAGTATGTTTCTTATTTTATGTATTTACAAATTTAGTATGCATCTATATCTATACTCTGTAAGCTATATATAAGAGGATGCAAACACCCAGCTTTTTACTGGTAGGTATATATTACCGCGTTCGATTTTGCAGAGAGGAAGACTTTTAGAAGCGACTTTTCCTCGTGTATCAATTATTTTATGCTCGTTTTCAGATCGGAAATTGTTACTGAGAGATACCATAACCTACTTCGTTATTTATATGCCTAAAGTTTTCCTTGAATCGGCTAAATAGTTAAACCTTAATGTAACTTAATTTAATTTTTTCCGTGAATTGTAAATTTAATTGGAAAAAATGCAACCAGTTTTTATGTTACATAATGCGATTGAAAGAGGGACAACATGTTTTGTAAATGGAGCGAGGAGTATACTAACATACATTTTCCGTACGTAAATCACATTTAAAATACGGAGGCGTGTGGAGCGTAAGAAGTATTAAGCAGAAAGCTACGCCTAGCGGCAGTTCAAAGTGTAAGTTATCCCGTGAATTTGGAATTCTCAGGCGTGTGATGTCGACTCGTGAGGCGGTTTATCGAGTAGTATTGATCATATGAGGACAATAAACGATGCATGAATTGCGGTTGGTATAAGATGAAACCAAAGCCGTTGACGCAGGGTATGTGGAGAGAGAGTTTCAAAGGTGGAAATGCTAGACTAAAGCCGCGCTGCTTCCTGGTGCTTGGTTTCACCAACGCTCCAAATTTGCTCCTGAAGCCCTTTCACACCCCAGTGAAGAAAGCTTTGCAGAAGTTTCCTTCTTTTCCAAAGTGGGTACTTTGAGATCCTCTCGCCTCAAATTCACACATAAGATCATCCCTTCTCTCATGTGACTGCTTGCCTAACTGAAGGAAGTTACGGCTAAATACTAACTGGCATCTCACCCCTTAGATGAGGTGAAGAAAACTGAAATAAACCTCCATCCACGAAACTTGTTCAATAAGACATGTCGTCCAAAGTCTTGAAAGTTTAAGCGAGACTTCATCACCGCTTTGAGCATGACCGTTCATTCGCTCCTTTTTTAGGATTTTTTTGCCAGAGGCTTGTGTCAGTGCAATAAGAGAGGGTATTCCTATTCCTGATTATTTTTAAGACATAGTATATTTGAAATTTCATTCAATCCATTTCATTAAATCAGTCACTTTTACTCGATGAAATTTAATATTTTTAGATCAGCGTTACACATGGAATTACAAATGCGTAATATATTTCGGCATCTAATGAAACAACATCGGGATCAACGTTCTCAATTAATGGTAATTTTGAGGCAAAGATTTAATTATGAGAGTTGGAAAAAGAAGATTTCAGCGTTTTATGGAATGAACTTGGAATTTGCACTTTATGTAGTTTGATGTGGATTCAGCAGCGAAACTCATTTCCGGTTAGGAAATGAGATTTGAGAGAACCTACAAATATGGTATTATTGAATCTATTTAGACAAGAGCCGTTGCTTTTAGTATTTACTTTGAACGTTACTTCATCGCTATTCTATATTTCCACTTCATACGTAAGGATTTTCTTATGAATTCCATAGTTGGAGATCATTAAATTTAAAGTTTGATTGCCTACCCTAGAGTTCTAAGTATTTCTACAAGAATTTACTCAAGCAATGTGCCTTCATCTCTTATGATGAACATCTATTGTGTGGACACTTTGGGGAATCAAACTGGTTTACTGCCAAATCGCACCTCGCGATGACATCCTGAGTTTGAGATTTTCGTTCAAATAGTGAAACATGTCACCGGTGGATATCGTGATTTGTCTTTACATTTTGCACATATGGGATAAATTGAGCGCATCTTCACTGTTTTAATTCAATGTTCATTCACTTGTTTTATGAAGGTAAAAAGGGGTTAATTCAAAGCCATTGGAATGGGTCTGTTTGACTATCCAGACTAAAATTTTCTAGTTTTTGCTAAAACGTATTGAAAAATTAGATATAATAGACGTAGATGATTTTTATGTTATATTTGATTAAGTTGGAAGTCTCTTTGTGCACTCATTTTTGTACTGAAATAACTTTTAGGCAACTACCTTGTAAAAAGTTTTCTTGTGAAAAGAAGCTCGTTTTAGGAAACCTAAGTTCGCAGCGTTAAAAAAAAACTTGAAATATTTATACGAAAGTCTGCGATCAGACATGAATATAATTCAAGAAATATGGAATGATATGTTATATTGGTGAATATTTCGAGAATAAACTGTATTTCAATGAAACAGCAAAAAATTGCAGATACGCATATATTCGTGGTACAATTTCCTCCTTTTCTACTCATGCAGTTACTATGATTATTCGCACTGCTTATCGTTTTCATAAGAAATATTTTATTGCTACGAATTTATCGTTAAAAATATGTATTTATTGCTACTCTCTTCATGAATACTCAATTTTCTCTTATGTGCAAAGTTTATTTGTCCATATTGTTTTTCTAAGGCTTTTAATTGTAATTATTTCTATGAATTCGGTTTGTTTTATTTATTGTGCATAATTTTCTCCTTATATGCCGTAATGCATTATTATAACATTTTCGTCGAGGTTTTAAATATTCAAACGTGGCTACGTAATCGGCTGTTGTAGAGGCTTTCAGTGAAAAATGAATATGACAGCGGCACATTTTCTCTTTAATCTTCGCTTATCTTTAAAAGGGAGCTTATCACTCCCAGAAGATCCGAGGAATTATAAGAACGTCATTTTAATGAGCGACTTCTCTAAGATAAGGAAATTGCTTTCAGCCATTTTGAATTCGTCAGAGCGACAGGTCCTTTGAGAGCAATAGAAATGAGAGAAAAATCATTAAAATCGGAGAGGGAAGTTTTGGGAGAGGAATTAATAAGAGCAACTCTTTCTGCTACTTTTCATTTAGAGTATCCATGATAACAAGACTGTATTCATCCTCTTTAATCCAGAAACTGTTATTTTAATGATCTGCTTCAAATTTCCGACTTTCTCTCGACCGCAATTCACCACCTTCGGCTGCGAGTGGCAGAGAATGCGCTTCTGGACTAATTAACGAGGATTCGAAAATAAATAATCACATCAATCAAATAAAGCAAACAGTTGCCGAGAGTACTAAATCTTACAGCTAACGCAACCCTTATCACTTCTTTAGAACCGAGGGCATATAATGTAACAAGTAAAACAAAATACAGTTACGCATTTAGTTATTGACTAAAATATGAAAATTAATGTAATGTAATGAAATGTACCTTACATACTTGTTTGATTTAGTACCAAGCCCCTCGATTGTAGCACTTTATCTCATCTGTTTTAGCACTTACATAATAAAATAAAAGAAATATACGTATTTTATTTCAATCGAAGAAATGACATTTAAGTAAATCTATGCTCGAGTTTATACATACTGTTTCATAGATACATTAAACGTGGAACCAATAGACTCATAATTTTCCAATCTCTAAAATTTTATACGAATGTACACGAAAAATATTCTTAAATACTCATAGATGCAATATGGTTTTATTCATTATCTATTCAACATGGAAAATACTGATTAATAGTTACATAAGAATCAAGAAATAGATGTACTCTGTAAGCCTAAAAGTCAGAATAGTCAAACTTGAAATATCAAATATTGTTTTTACGTATTTCAGTTTATTCTACCAATATAAATAACGAGTTTAAAAGAAAAGTAAGTAGGAAAAATATCCTCCTAAAATTATTAACAATTGAGTATTTACCTGATTTTGCTACACTGATGGTAAGAAAATAAATTACATTCATAAAGTGTTAATAGATTTATTCGAAGTGGGTTGAGTCCGCTATTCCAAAGAGATTTAGAAACGATTGAGTCGCTTCAAACCATTAGACTTTTCTAACAAGTAACTTCATATGGACTTAATTATAAGTTGGTAAGTAAATTTTGATTCTCGGAAAAGAATCAAAGGAAATTACTTTTCGATGCTTAATGATTATATTAGCCTTTGGATAGGATGAAACAAGGCGGAAAGAAAGTTATATACGAATAGTTATTTTATTGAGAATAGGTTTTATGATCACAGAATTTGCTGAAGGATAAGGGAAGCAATGAGAAGGAGAAGATTCAAGCTAGTTGACGGAATTTGAAAGGAAAAATGTTTATCAGAATTATTTGATAAGAGTCGAAAATTGATAGCAAAGGAATACTTCCTAAAACTTGACCTCAGTTCTATGTTGATGTGTCAATTACGACAGTAGCAGTTGATACAATGATGGACTTACTTGATCTAAGGTATTTAAACCATCCTGTTTTAAGATAGGTCGCCCTCTTCCGATTACCTTCAACTCTTAGCCTTTACAAGGGATATTTCAGGGCAGCCTTCACGCTCTTCCGATAAACTTCAGCTACTAAAAGTGAACAGCGCAAGCTTATTGTGAAGCTATAAATCGTTATGGCAGAATGTATATTCCAGTGGTCAAACAGTAACTGAGTTTAACGAGTGGATCTTGCAACAAGACAACGTATTTTCGGGCGAAATCATTCAAGCGAATTTTGCAGCAATAAAGCCTCTCTTGAACATTCTACACGTGCTTCTTGTTTAGCTCCGTGCGATCTTTTCCTTAAATAATGTCTGCGCTAATAGGGACCCGTTCCCTTAGCGATAAAAGAGGCAGGAACCACGCAGCTTCTGTGCATTCTGACGGAAAATGACTCACAGACATTTTTTTTAGCTTCAGAGAGAAGGTTTTCATGTTTGTGTAGATTCAAATGGGTCACATTAGGAAGGGTTTCACCAAATATTCCATTGATTTTCAAATAAACCATGTTATAGCATTGGTCTCATTGGTTATTTTGTGTTAGTCCTTAATAAATGGTGTCAGGCGTAAAGACGGGAAAATAACTTGTGATGTTTTTGTTCCTGAAGACTAAAAAAAATGTTTCTCCGAAGCACATCCTCTGGAGACACCATCAAATGTAATTAAATTTAATTAATACGAGATGTTTTGAAGTAACGCATTTCTTCCAACCGCTGACCTTTCTCAGGCGATTCCTTCAATTACATCTTTTCTCTTTTTCGGTCTTTTTCTTCAGCTTCTCAATTATAAAGAAGAGCCTTTTTCTTACTCACTTCGAAGAAAACGGGCGCTCCATCTCATGCTCATTAAAACGTCTTCCCTCAACTTGTCGTCTTTGAAATGCCCTTATCGGCCTTTCCCTCTTCCATCCACGCGAATGTTTTCGTCTCCCTCTTACGTCCTCGTCTACAAATGTATTTCACTTCAAAGCATTCACTTTTTAGTATCGAAAATAGAATCTTGCCATTGAATATTAAACCCCAACAAATTGTAAACGGATGTTAGCCCTTTCACTGAAATTAAAAATAACGGGATTGCAAATAAATCTTGGAATTATTATTTACTTTAATATTTCCCTTGTATCCCATCTGAATCTGTAAATGCTTTTTCAGTTGCGAAGTCAGAAGGCATTAATTTCGGAAGATGTAGGATCGTTTCATGGGAGGAAATATTCCATTAAAGATGGAGGATGTATTTACTAAACAAAAACAAGAGTTTTCTAAGGAATTTCGGAAGAACCTACTAGTCTGTAATATAAATATTATATATGGTCCTTTATGCATTTAATTCGAGATTATTTGCTAGCGGGCCACATTATGCATATTTATTGCATAAAAATCGAATGTGCAAGTAAAACATAACGAGCAAACATTTCTTTCCCAAAGAAGAAATTTTATCGACGGTTGTTCCGTAGCATGAAAACCAAATTTCCGTAAACTCACTTGAGATTGCGAAAGATGCTTAATTAGTGCAATACGAAATGGCTAAAACACGCATTATGAAATCACCTGGATAGGGCTGAACTGTGGACGGTGGTAATGGGAAAAGAAGAATTCTTTACAAATATTTTTGGGACAATTCCTTGAGTCAACACTGGATGATTTATATAACAATATGAATGTAGGTAGTGTCTGTTTTATCTTCATAGTATTAATGCCTTCCTTTTAAATAATAGCATGGAATAAAAATTTGGTTAATAAGTTTGAAGCATGCGATGATAGTACCTTCTCGTAATTAATAAAAAGAAAATTTGCGAGTGAGACGGGACCATCAGCGCCAGACCTTGAGGCCCTTCGGAGCGTAAAGATGGAGAAGAGTGAATCGTAAAAGCATGACTCTTACATGTCGTTGACCTTTTCCATTTTATCGTCCGTACTTCTGTTTAATCTGCTTGGCGCCACGTTCCGCCATCTGAATGAAAAGCACAATGGAACATTGCTCCGGCGGATTTGGTATCCGAGTGCAGAGAATGGCAATTTTGCTGATGAAAGCCTGTTAGCGCTTCAATTCAATCGTCTGTTTAAGCTGCTGTACATACATTCACTCAGTTTCCTTTCAGGATAAACACACTAATAACCTCAAATTGATGATAACCCTTCCTATTTTTGTACCTTGTATATTTTGTCTGCATTCATACATCTTTGTATCAAAACCTATCAAGTTACTTGGATGAGAATCTCTTTTGAGTATTCAGAAAACAATTTAAAGATATAGTTTCCCTCCGCTGCATCTTTGTAAATGAAAGTAGGGATTCATGATGTGAATGTGGATAATTGATCAAAAAGATCACATGCTCCACCTCAGTTCTTTCTCATACACAGGGGAGAGTAGGACAAAACGGGGTACTTAACAACTAGTTACCATATCTCATAAACTAGATAACATTTCTCTGCATATTTTTAATGAACAATTGCTTCATCTTTCTGCTTGACGTTGACGAAAAAAAAGAAATTTTAATGAACAGAAACAAAGAAAATCAATATTTACTTGATTTATGCCAAGTACCCCGTTTTATCAGACCGGTTTGATAAAACGGGGTACTCGGTTTTAAGGTAGATCTATAGGCCTAAATATTCCTTTTTCAAACTATCAATATTTACTTTAGTCGCAAAAATCACATTTATATGGTTCGTTCGTCATATACATCGTCAAAATTAGTGCACTCTTCATGAGCCCATTCACTACACTTAAAGGACTTTATCCACCCTTCTTCGGATTTGGAATTCGGAAAAGTTAATTGCAGTAAATGTCAGCGGTTTTTCTGTCTTCTTCGGACGATGACTATGAAGATGTTCTCTGCTACAGCATATTTCTTTGACTTATTCTTCCCGCCCTTTCTACGAGCCGTTGCAGATTCACTGGCAAGAGTAGTCTCAGACATGGAATTCATCTCAAGTTCCCTATTGGTAGAAATAGTCCTCCCTTGTTTCGAAGATGTAATCAGTTCTCTTTTTTCTACTTTCGGAACTGCTTTTATATCTTGTGGAGATATGGAAAGCGGAAGTTTAAGGTGCAGGTTGTTTGGACGGATGGACATGATGTAGATTGATAAGAAGACATTATCATCGGTAGCTGTGAAGCAGATTCCAGGGAATAGAGAGCATAACTCTCTAGTGGTGTGTGTGTGTGTGGTTTCAACTGGCGTGTCAGTGGTTTCAGTAGGTGTGTCGGTTGCATAAAACGGGGTGCCCAGTTCTGACCAACTTACAATAAGTAGTACCCCGTTTTATCCAACCACGCCATTTTATGAAACAAATGACCTCAACAGAAAAGTGGTGGAATATTCATTTTGAAACATACGTAATTACGTGCAGATCCGAGGTTTATTTATTTATTTATTTATTATTTATGTATTACAATTTTCGCCGCAGTTAGACAGCAGTCTGGTGGCAGCTAATCTGAATATATAAAATATACAATTAATAATTAACACTTTATTTTACCTCTACTTACTTATTTATTACTACTACTACTTACTTATTTATTTTACTTACGTTTAACTTGCACCTAAATTACTTTTAAAGCTTCAAATGAATGTTTTCCAAATATAATCACGCCTTTTAGAGCCTAAAATTACATCACAGCACACCAAAAACTGTTTTTTAACACAGAGACCGCAGACGCGCACAGAGCGGATTGCTTGTGCTGTCAGAATGGTTGGGAGGGGTTTACGAAGAAGTTACATTGCTGACTAGAACATGACAGCACATAATATTAGAGAAAAATTCGGTGCCCCGTTTTATCCAACTCTCCCCTAACCGTCTCGCAGTGTTTGTTTTGTTTTCGAAGAAAAACTTTCCATTGCGATTTATCCACCGTGAAGAAGAGTTTCCGATCAACATTCGAACTTCAGAAGTTTAACTTCGTGCAGAAATTGCCAGCTTCCTCTTTTAAAGAATGAACACGTATTCCTTAGCAGTAAAAAGGTAGTACTTCTAACTTTTGACGCCGTATGATAACTTCTTAGGATGATTTTGTGAGTGAAAATGGGAACGGGAGTATTCATACCTCAACTAAATAGCAATCAGACATGGTGCCGTCGATATTTCTTCTATTTTAAAGTTTAAAATTATATTTATTCTTAAGATACGTACAATAACGCATGATTCACAAAACCAGTATACCTATCGAACTGACTTTTCTTTGCATTAACGATGGGAATTTCCCATTTTTCTTCCAAACCTTGGGCAGATGGGCAGTTGAACCTGCAGCGAATTTGACGTCGGGAATGACATCGGATATCGAGAGAGAGCAACGATCTCAAAGACTGCAAGTCTTATGGAGGAAAATGGCGGACTCTGTACGAGAAAACAGTGAAAAATGTGTGGGATGCAATCCGTTTTTATGAGATGGAAAGGATAGGATAGCTTATTCAATACAGACAACGCCGTTGTTCACTACTTGCTCTTCAAGTCTTTTCACTTCTTCCACTGTTTGGTGTCCTGTACTCCAAAATACTGTAATTTACAGCACGATACAATACTGATATTTTCAGTTGAAACGTATGTCCTCCTGAGACTCAATCGAAATACTTGACATTTCTTAAGCTTTCCAATTTGGCGTACATTAAAATTTTTGAAAGATTTTTATGGATTAGATTTTTATTTGCTTTATATTATAATTTGATCCGAAATAATTTATTGTATTTACTTATGTATCAGCTTTGATGGGATTTTTATAACTGTATGAAATGCCCGTCCTTAATTGTTTAACCTCTCTGTGTTTCAATTGTTTATTTAAGATTGCGTTCGAGAACTGATTGATTTAATCTGTCCAGTTACAAATACGTAATTAAGTATCCATCGAAGATATTAGCTGTACACAGCCAATGTAAATATTTAAATATACCCCATCGACCGTCCAATCGTTCCATCGTTTGCAAACGTGTTTGAATGACGCTGCCGTTTGAGAAGTATCACTTCGGGTCCATCCAAAGAATATATATTAAACTAGGAAAAGGTTTTTCGAAACGGTTTACCACAGCTCACTCGCGTTTAAAGCGTTATTCAAACCTCCGTAGCTTTGTAAAGTATAATTAAATTGATTAGAGTTAATACGACATATCATCCAAGCGTTACTTCATGAATTAAATTTTTTCCGTCCTTCATGTTTTGCATGGAAAAGACACGAACAGAGCAAATGCTATAGCGAGGACAAAAGAAATTCCAACGACATTTTGGAGATCTTTGCGAGAGACCCGGACGAATACAAATTTTTATTTTCCTTTTGTGATCGGTTTAGTACATGATATTTAAACCATTGAAGGTTTTCATTCATATTTTGAGGAAATATATATATCGCGGAGGGTAAAAGAAAAATAGATATTTGTCAATCGGAATTTAATCGATTTAGAGATAAAAGAATTACGAGGAGTTAATTTGGAGCTCTCATAAGCGAAGGCGTTAAGACTGATTCAGTAAATAGCTCACATCTAATTGAATCGCGCGTGGGTAATCCCGAAGCCGAAAGATTAAGAATTGGGGATTTTTCCATTTTATTAATGTTTAAACCGAGAATTTAGTATAGTAAGATATTTTATAATTGTGACATTGATTACAGCTAGAGAAACTGACAGAGTTCGCACTGTTTGGGTATTTCAAAAAAATTTAGATGCACCGAGCGTTTCTCTCTCTGGTGGCTAAAATTGCTCTCAAATGACGAACGCGTAGTTTGTGATGAGTACGAAGGCAGTGCATACTTTCTCCGCTAGTCCTGAATACGTCCAATGTTTCGATTTAACATTTATTTGTGAATAATTTTAGGTTTTTAGGATGTGTAAAGCGAATGATGTGCATTTTGCTTCCGAAAAATCAGCGCCAGGAAAATAGACAACAGAAATTTTGAATTCTGGCGCAGACATTGAGTAAATCCGAATCCTTCCGTTATATTTTTGACGGATTTTGATGAGAAGTTTCTTGATTTTTTACATGAACAATACTTCTAAAGAAATATAGTATGTTCTATTGAGAAGGACAATACTTAATCTCGGACCAATATTGAGTCGTTCTCTATATTCCACAGTGGGTATAGACATTCTCGCCGTGGTTCCCTTCTACGGATCAAAATAATCAAAACGGTTTTTTTGAGGAAGCAAATACAAATATAAGTGCCATAGTAAAAATACGCTCATCGATTCAATAATTATGACCAGAAACGCTTAAACATTTCACCAATCTTCGATATATTCACCAGCACAAAGCCATTACTCCAACAAACGTATAATGTGGAGGAATGTCGCGGAATGCCTCAGAATCAAAGAACTTTAATCGAGTAATAAGTATGTTCGATGCATCTTCGCCGATTATTTTACTCGTTGTTAAAGGATGAGGCTATCCTCTGGAATTTGTAAAACTCACTCACAAGTCTTTAAACTCCTTTCCATCTTGTAAAGTGATCGGGAGCAAAGTATCCAGTGTAATAGTAAAAACATAGAATCTCTTCATAGCTCAGGGTAATCGTGTTCTCACGTTTTCAAAGCGCGAATTTGTGACTCAAAGAGCGAAGAACAAGGCACCCTCCGGTGATCGGAGATCGATAAACAGCTCCCTCTGATGAGAAAAACAGCGGTCCACAATTTTTTTTGAATTTGCGAGTACATACTTCTTCCGCGAGCACCTTTCGAGGAAATAATCGGAAGTGATGGAGGCGATGAACGGCAAAAGGAGCATGTATGTGATCGGGAAATCCGGATCTTCGCTGGACCTGCGCTCGGCGGGGCAGGAGGGTGGGGCGACGTCCTCGGAAGGGGGCAGTGGGGGCGGGTCCGGGGGCGACGGCAGCGCCGGGGGGCGTCTGCGTCGCGTGTTCACGGCGCACGCGAGGAGGCGGTCGAGGAAGAGCGGAGGAGGGGCAGCGCACGGTGGAGTAGCGGGCTTCGACTTGAGGCGAATGATGAAGGAGCCGCTCAGAGTGGTGCACTCCGTGCCGCTGTCTTTTCCCAACGACGGGTGAGTCCAGAAGGCGCTCTAATGAAAATGGATGGAATTCATCCGATTCGATCTACTTTTGAGAATTTCCACTTCCCCAGCAATGTCCCACCTCTCCGAGCTAAATCCAAAATTCGAGTTACAAATTTTTATTTAAATGGCAGAATATCTAAACTTCCATGATGGTATTTGTTAATAATACCAACATTACTTCAGAAATTCATTGCTTCTCGTAATACTTGTACCTTATCTATTGTCTTCTCAAAGTCTACGAAGATCGCATAATTTGCAATACACTGAAGGCATGTACTGCTGATGTTGCCATTTTCTTTAAAATTTAAATGTCCAGAGTTAAAAAAGTGTGTAATATATATTATCCATTATTAATAAAATATTATCCAAAATTTAAAAAACAATACGTTTAATTTTATAAACTTATCAATTGTAATATTTTCAGCACTGTTGAAATTACTTTGGTATGGTCCGACCATAAATAAAAAGTTCCAACAAGTCTTTAAAACATTATATGCAAGGATATAAATGTATGTAATTGACATATTTTATCAAAGTTATACGCTATGTGTCATCAAAATGAAGATTGCTTTTAGACACATACTGCCCTATTTGTTCTCCTCTATCTACAATTTTAAATCTTTAATTTTCAAGTTCAAATGTCACATTCTTACCTACCAAAGACTACATTGCGTCAATATTAAACATAACTCTATAATTAATCTTTATTTTTGGGTTTTCATTTGAGACCACAAAATATGATCTTAAATGATGTTATTTTTAGTGCTATGCTTAAATATTTTCTTAGGAAAAATATATGTTCTGTTTAACCCATATGGTAAATGGACTTATGAAACATGTATTTAAGCAAAAAACAGTAGCAGCCTATCTCCAGAGCTATGGCAATTGGTAGTTACTTTCACTTATTTGTATTTGTATTATGCCTCCTCTATTACACCCAAATTTCGCTACCATAATACATCTTCGAGTACAAAACACATTGCATGATGGAGCCATTTCCGTTATTTTCCACGCTGTCCGCCAAACCATTTTCGCAGGCAGGTTGTGTCTCTTTGAAAGCTTTCTTATATGATTTGTAAAGCGAAATTCAAGCGAGAGAACGGTGACGTAAGAAAAAAGACAGCTTCATATACCTTTCATGGATAGATTCATCCTTTTTCGATTATCTCCGTAATAGAACTTCGCCATCTCATATGCGATGCTTCTTCCTTTCGCAAAGCTTTTACGATCCGATTCGCAGTCGAAGGTTCGGTGGCCACATTTATTGTGAAGCGTGGCGAGGAATATTCGATTGCTTCGGATGATCCCTTTCCAATCATAAGAAGAATCGCCGACGTCGGAAGAAACCCATTCGAGAAATATATCCCAGCTCCCAATTCGTCGCTGCCATTCTTTGAATTTAATGGGATGAATTCCATCTAATTACACAATACAGATTCAGGGTTAATTATGTGGAACTCATTAACTTGTACTTAATCCATGGTAAACAAACTTTTACCAGACCACCATTTATTATCAGAATAACACAACCCAGGTTTCACAGGGTCACCTGAAGATGTAGCGACGCTATGAAACCTGGGTCGTGTTATTCTGATAATAAATAGTGGTCTAGTAAAAGTTTGTTTACCATGGATGTTTTTCCCCATCTAATTATTTCGTCTCCGAGAAGAATTATGATTCATCTAGGACGATGACTTTAACGGGAACAATGCATAATAGAATACAAAATTCTTAGTTCATAGTTAATTTTAAAAAGTATAAATTCTAAGATCGTATTTACGTTTTGATGCAAAGAAAAGAAGTGGCTATCAATAGGTCTGAGCAGATTTCCTTTACTTTATATCAATAATCATACAAGGAAATTAATTTCTGATAATAATAACCGATGATTAAGATTGCCGCAATTATTTTGCTATGGAGAGATATCTAAAGCAAATCTCTACATAGTATCTAATTTGCTTACTTCAAAGACTTCCTAACCTTCCTTCAGTGAAAATTTTCATAACTCTTTCTGCGCAAGAAGACCCTCATCTTTGAGTTCAAGTACTTGATGAGCGGCTTAATCTCTATGCTGTACTTATGATGACGTCCCTGCTCGATTCAGGGAATATTACATTTTCCGTTTCGATTAACTTTTAATATAAGCGTTTCCTGAAATACAATTTAGTGATACATCTTCTCTGCTAGCCAAAATTTCAAGAGTTACCCTCTTCATTTTCAATTCTCTTTCCTGAGTTTTCTTCTAATCTTACCTTCCAGTTCTTTAATCAATAAATTTGCCTGAACTTAATTTTGTTTAGTATTTTCTTTTACTTTACTTAGTTTATTTTAATTTAATTTTTCGACTCTTTCTTTTGATAACTACCGGAAAAAACCTCTTCTATTTTCATTCAAATATCATTTCCTTGTTCCTACTTTATCTTGATGAAACGAAGATTTTCATTGGCCTTTGGGTACAGAAGATATGAGAACGTATCTTGAGGTAACTTTTGTCAAATTCCTGTCTCGCCATTCATAATATAAAATAAATGAAGAAATCAACTCGAGGGTTACTTGGTGGAACTTCATTTTTAAACACCAAAAATAAAAAACACGAATTTTGTGGAATTCGTACAAGTGTGTTTGTGTTTTTATTTTTGGTATTTAAAATGAACGAAGTGATAGATAATGCTGAACATTGACATTGATCCCCCCTATGAATGCTATTATAAGTGCTATTTACTGTGTAAATGCTCTGCGCTTAACGTGCACTGTTCACGTGGTATCGTTTTGTCTGAGGACGGGCTCACAACTACCTCACCTCGTGTAGTCGCCTACTCCTCACTCCAAAGATTTTCGGAGAATCAACCCTCGAGTACTCGAGTCTGGGTCGAATCGACCCATGTGAATTTTAAAATTCCATAACTTTTTATTAGTGCTTTTTTACATCATCTTTCTCATAGTAGCTGAGTTTTAGAATGTTCTGAACCAGCCATGCATTTTCGCCAGGTCGGAAATGGAAGTTTAATTATTTAAACAGATGTTTCTTAGCGGTAGTGTAAATGTAGATGAAAGACCTTTACGTAATATATTGCATTTTTGACCTTGTTTCCGCCTTAATTATATAAATTTCATATAATTAATAATTATCATTAGTACCTATATTAAATGTCATTTTATATTTAAACAGTTTACTTTTTATACGCAATATTCCAAATTCATCAGCCATATTCTCTGCTTCAGGGATGTCGAATTTTTACTGAATATTAAAATTATTTGAAAATATTTATTTGATTTTATTTTAATAACCAGGTTAACCATTAATTAATATGACATCATCACTAATAAATTAAGCATTTATTCACAACATTTTGAGACAATTTACCCCTTTGGAAGATGTCGGGTCGATTCTACCCAATGCGAGTACTAACGTGACGATTTGGGACGCAAGTACTCGAGGGTTAATTGTGAAGAGGATGAGGGTCCAGACAGCCTTTGAGCTGACGATTCTATGAAATACTTACTGCTTGTTCCATGGTTTCAGGTGTTCCTTACTCACCCTCTCTTGCTTTCTAGGATAATCATCCGCGTTGTCGAATATTCTTCATCCACTTATAAAAGTATATCATCTAATGTTCCCTCTTTCTGCAGCGCCTCGACTTTTCCATACCCTTCCGTACGAAATCCTTTATCAGCTCAAGTGACTCACTTTCTTGACTCTCCCTCAATTCTCCACCCAATAAACCCTTCCTCCAGTATCTCTGACTTTGACGTCTCTTGTGCTGTCGGCGGCCGCATACATCTTCGAGCGCCGTACCAACAAACGCCAAATACCTTCCATTACCCATTCCCCGTCGTCCCTAACATCCTCTCCTGTGTTTTTTGGACGCCGAATTGAAGCGTTAGCTTCGCCGCGGAATCCTTTTTTCGTTTTCCCGCTCGAAATAACCTCACGTAACGCAAATGATTTATGCGTTCGTTTTTGTAGACTTTGAGAGATTTGTTAACCCAATTTCGTCTTCGTTGCAAGTTTGTGCACTCGTTTTCTATGGCGGATCAATTACCAAATGAAAAGGTAGCCGCTCTAGGAATGGCTATTTGAAAGGGGATATTTCTCATCGCTGAAGTGCTTTTTGGGCTGCACGTATAGATTCCGCAAAAGGCATTGGGTTCCTAATATATCTGCCGTTAATGAAAGCAGTTTTATTTCGATTTGTATGTCATCTGAATTTATCGGCTAAAGAGAATGGAGAAGTTACAGAATCGACATTTTCTATACGGCCCTTAATCTCTTAATGTAAAGGTATGTATTTAAATCTGAATTTTATGATAATACAACTATGATTATTAAGAAAGGTTTATTAATAATTGAAAATCGATATCGTTCAGCATAATCCACTCATAGTTAAAGGAGATAGTACGAGAAAAGCAGTGCGTTGTGGTGTTCAAAGAACCTCCGAAATCAGAACTATAGCTGTCGATCACTCCCAGGTAGAGAAAAACTCTAGGAAGAGTAAAAAAGAAAGATCGAGGGAAGTTTTGACTGAACGTTGATAAAAACGTACAAGCAAATAATATTCATAAGCAGAAGACGTTTACCCTCTTACAAGGGATTATTTTTAATCGTATTTAGTGATGCGTGTAATTAATTGGTCTCAAAATCTTCGTAGATGTAATTAATCTTCTTAATTACTATTCCTCTCATGTCAATCAATATCTCGCTTAACCATCTCTTATCTTTGCATCTCTCATTTTATCTGTTTCCTCGATCACTATTTCCCTCATCCCATCTGCCTTCGATTAAATCGATCCATCGAACGACACATCTGCCTCCCTCTTCGATTATATCGATCCATCGCACGACAGTATTTGCTCGAACGTAGCTGCGATAAAACGCACATCCGCTGTGAGAACGGCATCTGAGCTCATCTCGGAGGCGATTACAAAGACCCTTCATCACAGTGCATGCCTTCATTTAGCCTAACAAAGTTACTTCCGAAGCATGCGTCCGCTTTTACATCGTCCCATCATCATACAGCATTCATAGAATCCGAAACAGGTTGGCGATGATTGGGAACTCGCTGCTCGTTCTAATATTTTGCACAGAAATGCGGGGAGAAATTGTTAATTAATGTCTGAGTATGTGTGTTTATATACCTACACATAATTAGATCAGTATTTTTATATCTGTTTACATAAAAAGTTATACATATAATAAAAATATTTTTTTATTATGGCGTGAAACAGGGGTTATGTCAGTAATTAAGCTGACTTGGAAAAATTACTATCTGATCTATAATTTATCGCTTAATTAGTTTCAGTTTAAAATAGAGATTCTGCAACTGAATAAATTAGTACGACGCCAAATATTTAAAGATCATCACATTATGTTTATTCTGTATTCAGTCTTATTGCAATAATAATAATAATAAAACGGCTTTATTCGGGCGAGATTGAGGCTAAAAGTCTCCTCTTCCATCTAACCCATCGTCATACAATACATAAATAATTAATTTAAAGAGATAGTATGAAAATGATATGAGAAGAAATTGTGGATGTAAAAAACCTAAGAGATTCTTAGGAAAAAAATTTATCCACTGCAGGAAAACACCCACTAAGAAGGGGGGTGTGAAAAACCTGCGCAAACCTACCGATAGTCATAACTAAAAAGATGGTAAGAAGCATGATTACATTTTATAAATACACTATCAATAGGTACATATATAGGATACATCAATAAATATAGTCTTGTTGACATTTAAATAAATGCCAACCATTTACATAAGAACATAAAATAATAAGGGTATACATATTTTAAAGCACAAATACATAGTCAATATTACATAAAACTTAGATATCAACATAAAATAGGGATAGGATAGAGGTGAGAAAAGACTTTTATTACTAGAACAAAGAAGAGATAATTTTGTTTACAACAACAATAAATATATGAAAATTGAAGACAAAATATCACAATTGTACAGTTCAATGGTACTTACACAATTTTATATATAATATTAAGATGTTCAATGCATACATATAGCATAAAGTCGAAAATATTTAAAAACGTAAATAATATGGTGTCAGTAAAACAGTACAGAAAGTATATAAGTACAAATTGAAAGAAAGTAAAAAAATGTAAATTTAAGGAAAAAACAAGGACCAGAAAGACCAGAGTCATGATTTTCATGTTGTCTGTACATAAAATTTTTGGATTTATCATGTCTCGGTCTTTGAATGCCTCAGAGAGTGAGGCATGTATTTAATTATATTTTCCTTCCAATGAATGAAAATCGATTTTGGAAGATTTTATGTTATTTAAAAATAACATTTCACTATATTTGTATGTTGAAATTGAATTTTAAATCCCTTAACTTGTTCGACGGCAATTTTTATAAGATTATTTACTTTTTCTCGTATTTTTTTGTCAATATTCATTAAAAGGTATAATGCGCAGTCCATTTAAATATATTTAAAAATGATAAAACCTTATACACGACGATTTAAATCGATTCAGACTGGCGGTAGCCTTTGGGGCCAAAATTTAATAAAACATCAAATTCAGTTATTTAAAAACATTCTGACTTCGCAAATAGATATCCTTCCTAAATAGACAGGAATAGGGAGGTATTTGCTCTAACGTGTTCTCTTTCCTCAAGATGAAAATATAAATTATTCATATATCTCAGGGACATCTTTTATTACATTTCATTCAATAAATAGAAAAGGACAATAATCAAACGGAAAAACAAAGGAAAGGAACCGTCCTTTAGCTTTAATGAGCTAAATTATTTCTTTCGGATTGAAATCTGATTGGAACATCGATCGAAGAAGTCATCGCTTTGCCTTTGTCCTCTTCGTGTGATGAAACACAGTTCAGCATCAAGCGCCATATTGCCAATAGCAGTATTGCTTTGTTCGTCCTCTGATTAGTTTTTATTCCTCGGATTTCGGTGGGGTCCTGGAAATTGGTGGATAGTCTCTTCTATACAATGATGTCGGTGATCAATAACACAGATTATTGGAGGGGTGGACACAGATTGAGGGCTGGACACAGAGGCGGAAATAACTGGGATTATTGGAATAGTGCACACTCATGCGTGAGTGTAATGTGTTCCCCTTTTTTGGAGGAAATTTCGAAAGCGAAAAGAATACGTTATTCTTTGTCAAAGAGAATTAACTTATCAAGAGCCATTAGAATATTCAGTTTTGACTGAAGGGAAAAGATACACTTACAAAGAGATTCTTGCCAACTACATTACATCAATTTTTATTTAATAATATTTATGATACGCATTTTATATAATCTGTCATACATTTACCGTTTCAGTAGAAAAGATGAGCAGATTTCATACCGATTTTGGGCAAACTTTGAAATTAAGAAGTTTAAATGTTAACTAATTTGGTGTCCTTGAGATTTGGTTTTACTACTCTATTGTTTCTTAGATTATGAAATCAATAGTTGAATATTTAGTAGTACGAAAATGATATTTGGCTTGGACTACTGGAAATATCATATTAACATTAGTAAATTTACGACGATGTTTTCTTTGAAAAGCTCCACGCGGGTTTTGCAGTTAATTTCACTCTTTTATCATCTGGTAATATTTGAAAAAGGGTATTGATAGAATTAAGCTTTCTTGCCAACTTGCCTAAAACAAACAATTCAAATGCTTATTCTCACCGCATTTATTTTCTGGTGAGAATCGTTAACCACGGAAACGTACGTTGAATGAATTCGTAAATGGAAAAGGATTTTCATCGCAGCATATTTTTCCCACTCGCTGTTTGAACCCTTTGATCTTTCGGAGAAAAAAATGAAAATTTCGTGGAACGGCTTCGCTTTTGTTTCCGTTGGCTTCTCTTTCCGCGAACTGAAACTAAGCGCAGCCTGAATCGAATCCCTCCACGAATCAATGGCCGTAATTCCGAGAAATTCCAACCGAAATTCGTCACGCGCAAATTTCGGTGTCTCGAATTCACTCTGCTGTCGCAATAACCAAACTTTCACCCGACATATCGATGGCGCTGTTTGAAGAGCGAAGGAAGTGGCCGAAAAGCACGTACTTCGTGATAGATAAATGCGTCCGTGGAATAGGCCGACTTTCAATTTTTCATCGGAATATCGACACACGCGACGCATTCTGCTATTATTTTCACTGGCCCGTGTTTGACGAGATAAAGGCCGGAGGGATCTCTCCTCCTCTCCTGTATTCTTGTGATGTTTAGTAATATTTACAGAGCTATTCAATAAATGGTTTGTATAAATAATCCTATCAAATTGGACGAAGAAAACTCTATTATTTGGGGAAATTCCCTCTCCGGAATTGGAGACAACGTAGAAATAGAAAATGCTCTTTGTTATATAAATACGGATTGGTAAATGTTGCCAATATGAGAATTTAGAAACTATTGCATGCTGACGACGTCGTAATTCATTTGAAGTCACCTTTTGAGCTGTTTATATTATTAGTTAAATATGAGTATCGTTGCATTAGCAATTTAAATGACATTTTGGTTGCTGAAACAAATTAGGTTGTGTTTGATGAAATAAATGAGCCATATGATACTTAAAGGGCCTAATAAGTGGATGTTACATCGTCCTTTGTTTACATGGTTAATCTTCCATAGTATTTTGTAAGAATGAAGTAGATTAGTGAGGATTCTGATTAATATTTAAAAGGATGTTGCTCAGCTTAAATAGAGCGAGAAAAGAATGCGAAATGTGACTTCTTATTGAATTAATTGGACTATTTATACGCTTTTACTTGTGCCCAAGTGAGACAAAATCCTCAAAAATAGTCATTTAAATTATATTTCTCGATAAATGTTGCGTTTAGCTTCATATATTTTAGCTTAGTATTATTTATTTTTCGGTACTTTTAAAGGTAAATATAATATGTTGGGGGGTTAATTCAGGCAGTAAAAACATTGTTTTCTAAGTGATTAAAATCATCTTTAAAGAAAAAGGAGTTTTAAAGGAAGGAGAATAGAAAAGGGAAGGAGAAGATATACTAGCAGATACCAACTTTGGTTCAGATATTTGAAGGCCTTAAGAAGATGTACTACGGGTAGATCCTGAGTTAAGGTCCGGTGTGTTTGAAGTGCGATGCATGTTCGTCCAGCGGCTGCTTTACCCTTTCTTCCAACTCAACTCTAATGTTTAAGGGATTAGATGTTTGCTCTAACGCAAGCAGAAGTTACATCTCGGTAAATAAAAGAAAATTTGTGGGGAGCAAGTGCCTCTCAAAGGAAAATAGTCAGCAGTCCACGAGTGGTGAAGATATGGAAAGATACGCGTGGATTAACCGTCTTGTCATGGTTTAACATCTGTCCTGGCATATTTTAAGGGCAGACTCTTCTGGAAGAATATTTGGAGAATCCTTTATAGCTATACATAACTGTCAGATATCTCGGGATGCGTTATACCTTCGAAATACCTTTAATAATTATAACCGTAATTTCTGTTACGTGCAAAAGAGTTAGGGCAATTAATAGTTTGTAGAAAACTGCTGAAAATGATAACTGATCAATATTCCAAATCTCCCGCTCCCCTTTCTTATAATCTCTACCAACTCAGTTCATCTATACATGGTGAATTTATTATTTTAATAGGCGTGCGTATGTTAATATATGCATCTAAGTAAATATAAGTGAAGCTTTTTCGTTGGAGTAGTAAATTTGCCATGTGATGAAAGCTTTTATATATACTGAAGCTTTTTTAAATCTAAAATAACTTGTAATAACTTCGATTCTTGCAGAGATCTTCCAATAGGTTCCATACATTCTCTTCGTCTCTTTCCATTGGTAACTTCCGCTCCGTTCTTCTGTTTCATTTTTGTTCACTGTGGAATCCATACTCCGAAAATGGGAACGCGGGAGGAAGGGATTCTCAGGAGACAAACGAATTTGAAACAAAATTAGATTCGAATGAGGGCAGTGGGCTCTTCGAGTAGATTCCTTTTGCAAAAATGGAACAAACAAATTTAAGGCCTCTGAGGGAAAATGTTTTGCAAAGTGAAGGAAACACCACTTCAGGGAATCTTATTATTCTCATCTTCCCACTTTGCTTTCACTGAAGGCGCCATCTTAAGGTAATTGTGACGATAATAAAGGCACAAAATTTTCGTAAATCGAAAGTGTAAGAGGGTTAACCTTTGAGGATCGGTGCCGAAGGGCTTTAGCTTGAAAGCTGACGGTGGTGAGGAAGCATATGCAAACAATTATATTAATAATTATTCAAGCCAGCTTGTCGTTATGTATCGATAAAAAATTGTAGGCAAAAATGGCCTGGGATCGTTGAAAACTGGCGGCCTTCAGTTAATACCCAACATTTACTGCCACATGTATGGATTATTAAAGAAAAGGCCTCAATCCACTCATGATTTGATATTTTTATTTATGATTTACAGTTTTTAATTAACAGCCAAAAATGAAATTAATCAGAGTGAGTGAAGCGGAAATGCAATGTTCTCCTTTAAAATACAATATTAAATATATGTTAATTGTGAATATTGTTAATTAATTAATGGAAATTAAATAACTAATATCGAAGGTTAGCAATGCGAGAGATGTATCGAAACCACTGCTTTAATCCTAATTGTTTTCCAAAATTTCGAAATTATCAGATTAAAAGAGATAATTTTAAAAACGTTCAATTTAAGTACAGTCCATTCTGCAGGGGTACAGTTCTGGTTATCCTTTCGGACATTTCGTAGAAAATACGAAAGGCATTGAGAAGAAAAATCTCAATTTCGTTGCCTTACTTGCCTTGAAGTTCAATTTCCTTTTATTGCTATCCTTTTAAAAAATTGTTGTAGAAATTACTACTTTCTGTTCAACGCAATTCATTCTGAAAATCTTTTATTTTGTTCCTCAATAAGCAAGCTTTCTATTGGACAAACCCTTGCAACCGGTCTCACAAAACATTTGGTACTTTTAACGGTTTACGAGACGCCTTTGTTGCGTTTTCCATTTTCCACAAAGTCACTTTATTGTACACAAATAATAGATATTCACAGAGGTTTACGATCCTTACTTTTGTTCCCAACGATATGCTACATTGTACACATTCGGAACGTAAACCCGCAGTGCCACCGAACAGAACCTCTCAATGGCTAAATGGTCGGATGACAAAATCGGGTGAATAATTAGTGCGGATGCATAATTTATTAGTAAAAGTAGTTTCGGTTGCATTAAAAGGATTGCTTATAGATCGATAACTATGGGGAATAGGCAAGACTATCATGACTTTGCCTCTATGAAGGTCGAAAATTGGGATAAAAGGTCAACTTTATAATAACTCTACTCCTCCACAAGTACGTAAATAGATCACTATAACAAGAGGAGAATTTTTCTTAGATGTTTTCACACGAAGAAAAGCAATGAATGTAGTAATTTATAGGCAAAAATAACGATTTGCATGACAATTTTACAAAGATAAAATCGACAATATACTCATTAAATATTTTATTAGACAATTATAAATAGAAAATTATATTTGAATGAAAGTCTCAATTTTAAATTTTTTCTAGCTTTGAATATTTTTTCAAATTTGGGTAAATGATCGCCTGATTGCTATTAGATGATATTTAGATTCACGAGCTCCTGATCGCTGCTGGGAATTAACATAATTTGTCATTTCTTCTAGGTCATTCAAATGTAAACTCAAAATTTACATCGATACTTTCGTATGTTTCCACAAATGGATTTTTCGTATTCAATGAATGAATGAACAAGTGAAGACAGACGCATTATCCCTATGCTTTGAGAAGAAATGATGCAGAAAAGTTAAATAAAAATAGAAGCTTGGACTCTAACCAATCTATACCTCTTTACAGGAAGAAGATCTTACAGACTAAGTCACCATGCAATACATCTCTCCGTTTATTAGAAATCTCTATGGGATCGTTGGACTTTCCTGGTACACGACTGTTTTTGAAAACTTAATACTAAATATCTTCCCTTAATGTGCAAATATGTAAGGCATGCCTTTTTTACTTTCTCCATATGTAGTATAGAGAAAGTATTGTTTTCATGAAAAAAATCGACTTCGAGATTTCAACGGAAATACATGTTTTGGAGTCCCTAGAAAACGTTTTGACCATTTTCGGAATGATGTCTGTGTGTTTGTGTGTGTGTGTGCTTGTGGGCGCTCTAATGTAAAAGCTATTAGTCACATCAATACCAAGCTTCATACATAGAACTGTGGTGGGTGCTGTCAGAGTTGATTAGTTTTTGGAATAATCGGTTTACCGGAAGTCGAACTTCATTCTCCGAAGCAAATTTCCGTTTTTGCAAACTATCTCCATAAATATAATGGCTAGGTATATTCTATTATTTATAAAAAATTTAGAAAATATAATTGACTATAACTTATGTATGAAACATATTTTTGTATCACTGATTGTTTAGGAGCTATTCGCGAAATACTGATAAACCGGAAGTTACTGATTATGCACTTTGTGGGCGCTCTGGGCGAAATGCCAATTTCAGCGTTTTACTTCGATTATGTCCGGAAAAACATTATTTATAATGTTTGCGACGTAAAAGATAATATGATACAAATTAATCATTTATCTTCCAAATTTAGATTAAATATAGAGTTCGAAAATGCTATCGCAGATAAATATTTACATCTTATATATGGAGAAAGTCATATGCTGGACACATCAGATTTTTACATTTTCTAATTGCAACAGTGTTTCATTTGAGTGGAATGAGCGACGTTATATTTACCTTTGCAGAGTCGAGATGGATGGAATCGGAATTCCTACTCACTAGAGAACGAGCGAGAAAAGATATCGTGGTATTAAAAACATGATCTTTTCTTATATTTAAGAGGGTGACTTTGAGGTTGAGATGACGTTGGTCGATTCCGAGGAAGTGAAGAGGGAACCGAGAAATGCGATCGGATGGCGAGTGGACGTCCGAAAGGAGAGAGACAGCTTGTATCGGCGCTATTTGATAACAATGAGCAAGAAACGGATCCGGAATAGAAATAGATCGCCTTTCCAAGAGGAAATTCTGCCGAATTCCTGCGAAAAGGCTTTCCGCTGAGAAGAAAAGAGGAGTTTTGGAAGATTCCGGAAAGGATCGTGTTTCCGATAAGCAAACGTCGAGGAATGAGTAAAGGAAATCCGAACATGCGATTGAGCCAAGCTCCATTTCTACTTGCGGATTTAAAATTTTTGTTTGTGAAATGAATGTCGTTATAGCAATGATTGTTTAACTTAGGCGTAGAATCATTGAACGCAGTAAACTGCTACGGAGAACAACAAGAGATAGCAAGAATAACAGAAAGAAGTTGATCAATGCTTCTTCCTATTACGTAGGCCAAACTTATTCTTTCTTATTTCGTTGATAAATATTTATCGAGAACGTTAAAATACCTCGGTTTCACTTGGAGTGATGTTTCTATCTCGGAATCTTGCCTTTAATGTGTCACTGTGCATAAAATGTAGTCTGAATACCAATTACTTTTTGTTCGGTATTTACGAGGAATGAAATTAATTTTATAATACAGAATTGGCACCCCAGTATCATTCCAATGATCTCACCGTTTTTATGAAACAAAAACGCCAAAATTCTTACTTAAACTGTTTATCATTTCCTAATTTCTTCTTTCTATCGTTTGCATGTACATACATCTACATGAATATTAGATGTTTATTTATTTATTCCACAATTTCTTAGTTATATCTATATCTATGTAAAAACCCTGCAAGCCGCCTTAGGGCGTGTGGCAGGGGGTGAGTTAGATATGATAGAGACTTTTGGGCTGAATCGCTTAATTTCGTACTTATGCCTCTCCTTGCCTTTATCTCACGCAAATCCGGCCGAATTTTTGAACAAATCCGCAGCAACGACAAAAAGAAAATACGTCGACCCTCATGGAAAGCATACGAATGCACATTAATTACAGAGGATGAAATCAGCAAGTGGATATATCTCTATTACTCTCTTCTCCATTTATATGTTTTGTGGTAGTAATCTAACGTTCGTCATGGATATATATTAAACTTTTCTTTTTTATGATTCATTCATTATCATTAAAAGTATACGAGTAAAATTCTGCTTGCATTCTGCAAGCATGTTGATAACATAAATTTTAAGTCGACATCATATCGAGAGGGTACTCAAAAGTAGAAAAAGTATTGAAAATATTCTTAAAATTCGCTGCAATTTAATCATCTGGCATCGAACCCAAGCCTTCCTGGTTAACTTACTATGCATCATAATAGAAGATCACCATCTCTATGTGTGAAAATTCAAGCAGAAATATTGGCTGCGATTGCCTCCATCGACGTCCTACTTTTCACATATATTCCTTGTGTGAGAAATTGTAATGCGCTCTGGCATCGAACCCAGGAACAGCATGCTTTATTTAATTTTTTTTCTTAAATCGAGTCTTTATATTTATCTTCTATCTAAGCATGAACTCTCTACCTAAGTGCATCAAAAAAATAATGAAAAACAACTCCCATGTATTTTAAAGGGCAGATATTTGCATCGTCCTAGCATCGAACCCAGGATATCTTCAGTGAAAGTCATTTGTGTTTTCGGTAGATCATGAGCATATATATAGGCTCATAGAGTTTTGATTCTCTAGCTATCCGGAAAGTATTTTTAAAAAATTCCCGAAAATCGAATCAATGCTTTTAAATGGCAAAATTTGGGACTTTGGGGCCCTCTGGAATCGAACCTATGACACTGAGGATCAAAATCGCATTTTTTTTCTGGAGGTTTCACGTTATGGCCAATACATCATAAAAATTTCAAGTCAATGACGCTTTTGGTTTTGGCTGTGAATTAGTATCCTATCTATCTATCTATATGAATGAATCCGGAGAAGCATCTATATATAATAGATATCCATGAATAAATCCGAAAAAGGAATTATATATAATAGATATTTATGTGTTTTAGAGGATCAGAGTGTAAGTTTATTGTTAGATCTTTCGTAATCTTACGTAGATCCTGTTGGTTTATATCAAAGGGTATGTAAATGCCATGCAAATCTACGTTCCATGTGTACCATATGAGAGATCTGGGTGACGTATAAATTCGGCATTTACTATTTGGTCTCCTTTACTCGATTTGAGCGATTTGAATTCCTGTTCCGTAGTAAGTTTAAAGGCCTCCCTTTCTCACTCCTTTATGCATTTTATGGATGAGGTTGCATTTCCGCAGATTTCCCAGTCATTGTGTCGGAAGTATTGCTGACGCCTTGATTCATCAAGTACAAGGATGGCATCAATTCAAACCGAGTCGAAGGCTTTCTCATAATAGATGATATTCAGACAGCATCTCATTGCTCATTTCCTCGGCTTGTTCTCACTGGCTGGATATGCTCCATTGATCAAAAATGAGAAAATGTGTCTCAGAAAATTTTCCTTCTGTCATGCTTTGCATTTCACATTCTAGCAGCATTCATTTATACAGGTAGCTTGTTCAGAATCAGTATCTGTTAGAAGACATTTGGTAAATTTTCATTACAGCCAAATAACAGGATATAACTGATTTAAAATTTGTTTAAAAAGTGTGAATCTCTTATAGTTTGGATAGAAAGTCGATAAAGGAAATAGAATTGCTGGAAAATTTAATGCTGAACTTAATACAAGAAACATTCGTTGGATTGACAGTTCTAAATTTGCGTTTTCAGTTCTGAGCCGGCTTTTCCCCAATTGCAGCGATCATTATATCGATAGAGAATGATTCTCTCTTCGAATTTATTACCTCTCTGAATATTGATTATATCACACGCATTGCAAGAGGAGAATAGTGTCATTCCTAGATCAAATGGAGGTGGTTTTGACCATTTAATTCGCTTTTTGTGAATTCGCTAATGCGATTCGCTTAAGGCGCTAGACCATTCTCGCCCGAATAAAGGCCATTTATTATTATTATTATTTAAGACCATTTCCTTCCTTATTGGTTAATAGTATATTCAGAAATGAAGAAGTTTATAGACAATTGAGTTGATTGTTACCTTATTCTGGAATAAATATGGTGATATTGTTATCCTTGCAAAATGTAAGTCAAGAAAGAAATTTTATGTGCCAAAATTTGTTTTAAATTACTAATAGCGTTGTTAGATTGAATTATAGATTTTTGTTCTTCCACAGTAACTGAAAATGGAAATTTGGCATAAAATTTAGTTTGTAAATCAACTAACCGCAGGATCTTCGAACACCCATTGACAGATTCTGAGGCAAAAAGGTGCTTTTGATTGCTTCGAGGATTTCATTTTGTCATTTTCTCGGAGATTTTAATATCCTTTATCTACTCATTAATCTCAGTTGGACTTGGTTTCCGTCATATAAACAATTTATACACAATTTTTGGAGAAAATTCTTATTCGCCATTCTTTGCGCCGTAGTTCTGTTTCCCAACTTTCACTAATTTCGGCGCCACTGCTCTTCCCTTGGAAACCCTTCCAATTTCCTCCACCGGAAGTCGTCTTTTCCGATCGCACACACCCATCTCTGCTCGCTGTTCCTTCTTTCACATCTTCCTGCTTATTTCCTCTGCATCATCGAGGAGCTTGAGCGACTATGCCTAAAAACTCTTCTCATCACACCATTTTCTTTCCTGTCAACTCAATACAGAAATTATTTCGCCATAAATTGGATAGTGATTAAGAAAAATACAAACTTATTTATATCCAAGTGATTACTAGTATTGAGCTATTTTATAGCTTCCTGTCACTATATTTTGATTAGCTTTAAGTAGCCAAAAATAATTGAGGGCAAGGCATAAGTATCGTAATTTTTATTTTCTTAATAATGTAGCTGATTACTGCGTATTTAAATACCTATTTAGTTTTATACTATCTTTTCCTTTTTTTTTGATCCATCCAAAAGGTTCTAGATAATAATTTATGATTTCATGCCGTGATAATGTTTAGCGATTCATCAGGTACTTAATATTATGTTAATAGCAAATGAAATAGAGTGAGTATATCTATGTATCATATGCAGTTGTGCCTTGAACTAGAACTCAATTCTTTCACATCAAATGTGGAACTGTCGGCATTTGAATTAGAAAGCTATTCAATTTTACTCATCCGAATTCAAAGTCAATTTAACCTATTCAAAACCATAAACAATCGCGATATCTACGAAATAAAACGGGAAATAGGTAATTTTAAGGAATAAAAATGCAGCATTCCAAAATTATCAATAAAATTGAAACAAATGAATGAATTTAGGATATATTTGAGACGTTTTAAAGCTGAAATTTCGGGACGTTTGCGTTAGGTTTGACATCTTTTTGAATTTTTTCTTCTTTCAAGGCACATCTTGCCGTATACCTTATTTGTGTAGCTCTCCATGGCTTCCTGTTTTCGAGAGTTGTCGGAAAAGTGCTTGATGTTTTCAAAGGAAAGGGAGCAATTAGTTTAGATATCATTTCTGAGGATTCGGATTGATTCCACTTCAGAGAAGCTCCTCTCAAAGTGTCTCTCCTTGGGCTATGGATATGATCTAAGAAATGCTTCCGACTTTAGTAGATAACATATTTTGTTGGAACACGTACCATATATTCTCGAATTCAGACGCATCCAAGTTTTGACAGTCATATAAAGTGATTGCGCGAATGTAAGAGGCATGCTTTTCGCCGTAGTGCAGACAGGATCTCTACGGTTATTAGTTACTGTAGGCCTGTCTTTGATAATCATTTCCCATAGCAAGGTATCATAAAAAGTGTGTTCTCTATTTATTGTAACCTGTTACAGGTTACAATAAATATACTAAGGTATAGGGGCTGGAGGAAACTGAATCGTAGCATTGAAATTTAAAAGGTAACTTTTCTATACGATACCCGATTTAAAATGATGAATTTTGGATTACGAATCGATGGCGCATTCGAATCCGAATAAAAGCAACCAATCTTCGGATCTCTTAAAACGCTAAGAAAAGAGCGCCTTAGTTACTAGAATATCTGGCACATATACCTATATACTCTGTATTTTTACATCCATACATTGCAATTATTTGCATACGTACATACATGTAATAACGTATGGCGTATAACATCACTGTAGAATGTGATGCCTCTATGAAACCCTAAAAAATAGACTTCGTGCCTTTCCATCTTCATATTTCACTCTGAGACGAATTTTTCCATGTGTCAATTTCCTGCGAATGTGGAGTCGTCATTTTCCAAAAACCGATTAATTAGTTTTTCTTCACCGCATTAGATTCGACATCTATTTGGAGACCTTAAAGAGCACCGTTTCTCTTCGTTACAAACTCTTACGCCCACAGTCGAGGCCAATCTTCCGGTCTGTGGTCCAACTCTGGCTCTCCACATCTCCTATAACTGATCCAACAACTGCAATGTCGGTTGCTGTTCTGTGTTTCATTGATTTTGCTGTCGTACATGATTTTACTTTATTCTGTGATTGTAGACATACATTGGCGGACATACAAGTGTGCTTACCATTAACATAAGTATACCTTGATGTTTTTTTCCTATACTATTTTTACTTTCTCCATATACGTAATATAGAGAAAGTATTGTTTTCATGAAAAAATCGATTTCGTGATTTCTACGGAAATACATGTTTTGGGGTCCCTAGAACACGTTTTGATCATTTTCGGAATGATGTTTGTGTGTACAGGGCGCTCTAACGTAAAAACTATCAGCTGTATCAATACCAAACTTCATATATAGCAATGCGGTAGGTTTATTAGTTTTTGGAGTAAATCGCTTAACCGAATGTCAAGCTTTATTCTTCGAAGCAAATTTCCGTTTTCGCAAACTATCTCCATAAATATGATATTTAGGTATATTCTATTATTTATAAAACTTTTAGAAAATAAAATTGACTATAACTTTTGTATGAAACATATTTTTGTATCACTGATTGTTTAGGAGCTATTCGCGAAATACTGATAAACAGGAAGTTACTGATTATGTACATTCCTGGCCAAAATTAACGCAGCACCTCCCTAGCGATCCTTACGGCCGGTGCTGCGTTAATTTTGGCCAGGAGTGTACGTTGTGGGCGCTCTGGGCGAAAGGCCAATTTCAACGTTTTACTTCGAATATGTCCGGAAAAACATTATTTATAATGTTTTTGACGTAAAAGATAATATGATATAAATTAATCACTTATCTTCCAAGTTTAGATTAAATATAGGATTCGTAAATACTATCGTAGATAAATATTTACATCTTATATAAGGAGAAAGTCATGTGCTGGACACATCAGCACGTAAAAACTATCAGCTGTATCAATACCAAACTTCATATATAGCACTGTGGTGTGTGCTGTCAGAGTTGACTAGTTTTTGGAATAAATCGGTTTGCCGGAATTCGAGCTTTATTTTTCGAAGAATATTTCCGTTTTTGCAAACTATCTCCATAAATATGATATTTAGGTATATTCTATTATTCATAAAAGTTTTAGAAAATGTAATTTACTATAACTTTTGTATTAAACATATTTTTGTATCACTGATTGTTTAGGAGTTATTAATGAAATACTGATAAACCGGAAGTTGCTGATTATGTACTTTGTGGGCGCTGTAACATGAAAACTATTTGGCATATCAACACTAAATTTCATACATAGTATTTTGGTTGGTGTCGTTAGAGTTGATTGGTTTTTAGAGTAAATCGATTGACCGAAAGTTGAGCTTTATTCTTCGAAGCAAATTTCCGTTTTCGCAAATTATCTCCATAAATATGACATTAAGGTATATATTATTGTTTATAAAAGTTTTAGAAAATAAAATTTATTATAACTTTTGCATGAAACATATTTTTGTATAACTAGTTGTTTAGGAGTTATTCATGAAATACTGATAAACCGGAAGTTGCTAATTATGTACTTTGTAGGCGCTCCATGCGCTGTGGGCGAAAGGCCAATTTCATAGTTTTTCATCAAACATGTCCCGAAAAATATTATTTATAATGTTCGTGACGTAAAAGATAATATGATATAAATTAATAACTTATCTTCCAAGTTTAGATTGAATATAGAGTTCGAAATTACTGTCGTAAATAAATATTTACAACTTATATAAGGAGAAAGTCTTACATCTTATTTATAGAGCTTTTTACATAATGTATTACTTCAGCCCCCTATTCGTGGAACTCTCTATCACTATTCGTGGCGAATAAATGGAATTAAATATTTCGGTTTTCACAAAAAATTTACTAAAAACTAGGGAACGAATTGAATAATCGACTTGAGAATGATGCAAATGCGTTGAAACTAGTCATGAGTTTTTAATAAATATTTATTATGGAAACCAGAATATTTAGTTCTATTTATTCTCCATAAATTTTACAATAATTTTCTTCGGTCGTGTCACGCGATATTTCATGTGATTAATACAAAGCTATAAATTATTTAATTATTAATGGTTTTTTCTGACGAAAATTTCTTTCATGTACACTGTACATATATTAGTTGCTTGCTTTCAGATCGCTGTATGATCTTTCTTAAGTTATAAGTTGGAAATCAGAGTCAAGAAAAATTTACTAATTTACATGTTTGAGTGTCCATGCACTCTAAGGTTTCCCACTTTACAGTTTTTCCTTTATTTACACTGGGACGTAGGCTATACATTAAGCTGCCAACTGTGGATTATCCAACATCTTTCGTATTTCCTTTTGTCTCTTCCGTACCATTCTCTCTTCATTATGAGGCATTCTATCTCCTTCCGATATTCGTCCTTTCTTCTGCATCAATTTATGTATGAGTTCAAAACAATTCTCTCTTCAACTGTCTGCTACACTTATTCGTTTCATTTCATCTCGACACAATGCTTTTCACGTTTACTCGACACCATATCTCAAAGTCTTTCTACCTTTTAAAGTCTTCCTTTCTTAGGAGCCCTGTTTCATATCTGTTTACATCGATACATTCCAAACTTAGGATTTTCATGATTTAAATTCTTTTATGTGATGCTTTTGCAGACCTTTTTGTCATCAGTTTCATTTACTTCGTAAAAAAGATATATTTCTTGTTATTCTCATTTCTAGAATCTTCCTATTCAGAAAATAACGCCAGCCAGACATGCTCAAACTCCTCTTATTTTTTTCATTTACTTTAACTATTACTTAGCTTACATACCCTAAATTAAAAATTGAACGATTAACAACTGCGAGGGTCAAAGGATAAAATTATGCTCACTGTAGTCTTAGGATTTGATAGACTTGTGAAACTGAGTTCCAATCCGCTCACTATCGCGTGACCATATAGTTCCAGTCTTGTAAATGAAAAACATTCGATTCAGTTACCATCATTACATTTTCACATTGCTGCCAACATATTACACGAGGTCTATAAATTTTCTTTTTGGAACATAATCCTCGAGATAAAATTATAAATAAAGTGATTAATGCTATCTAATGTATTACGATGTACGATATCTACGATTTAATAAAAAACTTCTAAGTAGATCTTACGGAAATAATTTCTTAAACGAAATAATGGAAAAATTTATGCCGAAATATACATTCTAAAATTCTTTTCCATGGATAATACCGTAAAAAATATATTGCGTGAATATTTTTCTTTTTATGTTATCTCTAGAATATTTTTGGGACCCTTCAGAATGTATTCGGTCATTCTGAAGCTCAAGTTACCCTTCACTGCTCACCAAACACCTTTCGTCCCCCATTGCTGTTATTTCTCGATTGGGAGATAAAATAAATCAAAGACACTTCACTTAATACTTCGCCTAATAATTTTGACTTATAACATAAACGCAAGTCTCGGAAAAAGTAATTACAAAGTGAGTTAATGAATGGACCCTAAATGAAGAGGAGGGTGGACCTCTCTTCTGATCAACTTTGAGATCTACTGAAGTTTTTCAACTTCTCGAAAACTGTTCAATACTTTGGGGTAGTTTTCCCTTAGTTTCTGATCGGACACAGGCTGGTTGGAAAAATTAGATCTCCTCCGTACAAACTGTAATTGGATTTATTTTATTTATATGTATCGTAAATTAATTTAATGTTCAATTTCTTCACACCGCTCTATTTTCTTCCCTGGATTTTCGAAAGCGTATCACCAAATCCGGTCAGCTTCACTTTGCTCTCAAATCCACTGCAAAACAGTCCAAGATTGCAGTAAAACAGAGCAATAAGTTCAAACGAAAAGATATTCTATTGAATACCTTCTAATTTTTTTATCTCTCAAGGCAGGAGTATCCAACCTTTGAATAGTGGAATTAAAAGTGTTTTCCCTCGCGTGGGCCACTGAAGGCCCTTTGATGTCACAAACTCTTGCTCCCACACAAGTGGGATAAACCTTTGTACTTCCTCGACAGTTTAAGAGAGCGTACGATATTTTGAATTCCGTTTATACGTTATACAGAATATGATATTTATCAATGTGAATCGGAGAAAGCATTTTATGTGAATTGGGGTTTCGGAGCTACTTTTACGTTTATTATGGAGCAATATACAAACAAGTGGAACAATGTCGAGTTCCTTCCGATCGAAGGAACGGTTTCAAAGATACAAATTCATAAGTTTTATTTCTTGCGATATAGTCGGTTACACCGTAAAGAATTGGATTCGATACGAACGTCTCATAGAGAAGGGTGAATGAAGTCGAGGAATGAAAGTTTTCTAAGAATCATTCTTATCAGCGCTCAAGATATTTGCCATGCAAATATCAAAACAATGAAATCACTCTAGGGAATTCAACACGATACTTTGCCTGAGGGTTACCCGTTCTCTGATTTGCCGATTACTGTACAACTCGAGTAGCCCTAGAGGTCTTAAGGGACTTCAAGTGTTATATTCACGCAGAATTCCTTCCATGCGTTATCTGCGCCCCGAGCCCTCGTGTCGTAAATGTATTTATATATGGAGAACAGATCGAACAAAAAATCGAAAATTTCGATTCTTTTCGATTATGTTCTCGTTCCGTAAATCAGATGTTCTCTCAAAATGGCGTCCAAAAAATGAAATTTGTCAGTGACAAATACATTCGCTTATGTTTAGCGTACGGTAAGGGATAGCGAGATAAGGATGAACTTTCTTCGTAGGGAGCAGTGGGTATCGATTGCTCGGAGGTAGAATAGGGAGGGGAGATTGGGAGGGGAGAGAGGGAGGGGGAAGGAAGGGAGGGAACGTGGGAAGTACGTATGCGTACCGCCTAAAATAATCCGTCCAGTCAAAAACCTCTCCAGTGCTCCGTTTCTGTACATGTTTCCAACTAATCCTCGACATCGTACTCTTCCAACATTTGTTGTCATTTTTACTCAAGTTAATGCCTCTGGATCGAATTTATTAACATTGGCGTTGAATTAGAGGTAAAATAATACACCTCAATCAAGTCTTAGCCTTATTAAGTCTGTGATGCTTTGTTTTGTGGGGTTTCGATCATATTTACCTCGCATCTAATTTCAATATCCAAGGTAATCCCAGGATAGGTTTTACTAGCGTTGTGATGGCAATTTCTCCCAGAAAACAACCTGGTTTTAAAAATAATTTAAAATAAACAGTTTAAAGTATCTTCCTATTTAATCGAAAATTTAGCACCCAAAAATAAATCACGGTCTTCGTTGACACTCAAGTCATAAAGAAACATAAAATTGGTTTTAAGATAAGTGCTGTTGGCAGCATAATTAATTATGCACTCCTGGAAGGAATTCATATTGAGCACATTTTTGAATTCATATTACTATTATTCCTTACCAAAACACCTTTAGATTAGGAGTAAAATTCATTAATTTCACATGTCACCTGCATTCACTGACAAATGAACATCGTTAATTCTTGTGCGTATCTTTAATTTTCCGACAATTGAATCGGAGAAAGATAACTCGAAGTAAAAAGAATTTGAAAAGATGTGGCAAACCATTGGCTTGACTTTTCGTTAAGATTTAATTTTTGGGACTGAATTTCCCTCTGAATCTGAATTTAAACACCGACTGAATCTAAAATTTGATGTAAGAACTTGCGATTTGCCTTTTTTCACTCGTCTCGTGCTGAAAGGCGGCTTGTAGGATTCATATTTAGCTATAATCCGCATTTAAAACGATGGATTGCTTTCTCAAAGTAAAACAAAAACTAGAGAGAGAATATTTCATCGATAATCAATACGAACCATTTGTATTTTATCTAATGATAGCAATTATTTTCTGAAACCGGTCGTATACAATATCCTTTTTGGAAAAAGTGCTTTTGTTTAATTCGTTTAATTTCATGTTGATCCTATGAAAATCAATACCTTCTTATTAGAATTAGTGTTACGCCATCATCAATAGACAAAATTTACTTCGTGATTTCCTCATGATTGATTTATTCGAACGGTTCGTGTCTAAGGAAAATCATGCGGTTTCCAATTTAGGGATATTTGGGAGAAACCATTAGAGGACTAACGATAGTGCGTTTCGTTATTTTACCGAAGAGCGTCGCTGAAGTAGATGCATATATGATTGGATGGACCTTCCATTTATAAACACAGAAGTAACAAGATAAACTTTTTGATCATTTGGAAACATACCAACACTCAACCTTTTATTATATCATATTAATTATCAACGCCAATTGCTTTAGACTAATGCTCGTGTTCAGCACACACTATAAACCATGAGCTTTGCAAATTTATTTGCGTCTTCAGTGCTTCCTTCAGTTGCTTGAAAAGCAAAATCAATGAATAATCAATTGGTTGTTTATATTTAAGTAATATCAGAAGCAAGTAGCAATGGAAATAGTTTATTTTTCAGAATTCTAGTTTAGAAGGATAAATTAAGATCTCTTCCATTATCATTTCTTTCGATTGGGTGAAATCCCTATAGATGGGAATAGGAATACCTTTTTATGAAAGATCCCATTTTCCTATAATAAGACCCATTTTTTCAAAATTGTATTAAGGAAAACATTTACCCCGATCAAGAGGAAAATTAATTTCCGGTGTATTTACTAAATTTTACTGATAGCGATAATTAGAAGAAAATTGATTTTTAAAGCTTAAGAGCTCCCGGAAGCTGAGAAAATGACGAAATAAAATGTTTGGGGGACTTATTTTTCTTTGAAACGGGTAAAAATGAGCCAATGCCGTGCGATATGGCACATTATTTCGATTTTTTTACCTCCTTTTAGGTACTTTCATATGCTGTAAGGGAATTATCGTGTTATATATTTCTTTTTGCTCAGAAAAGTACATAAGCAAATAACATTACTTAGTCAAATATTTACACAATATAAATTCAGTCTAAATAATTAAATCTGAATGAAGTTGTTTATTAACGTCAATCAGAATATTCTTGTATCTTTTGGCTCTTAGAAAATAGTTCATCCGATCAAATTAGATACTTTTTTCGAACCCGCTATGATTATTCTTCTTTAACCGTGTCTCCCTCGGAAAAACGACTTTCGAGAAAGCAATGTATCTCCCGTCTGGTTTAGAGTTTAGCGTCAGAACGGCCAAGGACGCAGATAGTCGTAAAATGTCTGTCGTCTTCATTAAACAAACATTCCCTAAGTTTATTTATATCCTTAACCTAACTTCTGTTCATCTTTCTGCCAAGGATTTTCAACCGGCATCAAGGAGCATTCCTCTTGCAGATTTATCGTATCATTTTTAATTGAACGTATCACCTTACCGCTCTCGAGATCTCGGATGCTGCCTTCATCCGCATGTACTTGACTCATTTGCTAGACGACTCGAGTATCGCTCTCTAACTTTCTCGCCTTCAGACGGCTCTCCTAACAAAGCCTCATTTTCAAATTGCACCACTGCATGCATCCCAATGTTGCCAATTTGATACTGATATCAACCCCAATACATCTATCTGATTATTGCACGTTATAGCTACACGGATGTTTGAGGAGCGTGAATAATAAAATTCTTTCCTTTAAATCAATCTTAGCCCAGCACAAAGCCCTCATATTCCATTCACTTTCAAGTTGCTAATCCATCCTAACTCCTTCTACTGCATGGCAGCCTACCATTGTTCGACTAAATATTAAAATTATTGATTTCCTTTATTATTATAACGCAGTTGATTGTACGGCGTTGCTCGGGTTTTTTATTTATCCCAATTTTTTATTAAGGAAGAAAAGGAATTAATTGTCTCTACAGAGTTAACTCGAAGTAATTTTATTTACAGATATTTAAAAGTGAAAGTAAAGATGACAAAATATAAATTAAATATTTTATATTATGATATTAGCTTCAATCAAGACTTGATTATAAACAACGTTAGACTACCTTCAGTAGAAAGAATAAATAAAATACGAGAAAGACCCATTCTGTAATAAGCATAAGATTTTACGAATGATAAGATAAGATCTAAATCTCAAATCCGCTACGTAGTATTTAATTATCTGCCGCTGTGACTTATTGACTTGATGTCTCTGGGATAAAGACTGTTTCGATATCTTGTTTCCTGTAAAAATTGCTGCACATTACATTTCCAATGATTGTCTTTATTAATGAAATTGATTGAAAAATTCACTCTACCACTGCCAAATAAATTATAAATCTCTTATACAGTCAGCCAAAAGCGTGAAATGACACTACCGCATTCACCGAAAGATGATAAACTTGAGGAATTGCCGAGTTAGCTTCTCTTAAATGAGACCGTTAAGTTTCAAGCGCGAGCCCCGATTTCCTCGAGCATGTTGTGTCCAACTTTGTAAGGGACGGTCTCCTATCACCTTAGCTTCCACAGAAAAGATGAATTCGACACAGTTCTCAGTCATTCGGACGTTTCGTTTTTTATCCGTTCTCACCCCTCATGCATGTTTTTTTATCCCACATTAATTTTTTTTATATTGTAAGTTATGTGTGCACCAGCTTTAGTTGAAATTATTCCTTGGGCTAATGTAAGGTATCTGGAGGTTTTTACCATTACTTTTTTTCAGGTAGAAATTCGGAGTGTCTCCGTCCTAATCAAAACCCTTCGCTCGCCTTTGGAGCTCATATTCGCCCGGCTCCCACAGCAGGGGGGGGGGGGGGCATAAAAAAACTGACCGCGTGGAATACGATTTAAAAAGTTATAAACAATTCAAATGAGCAACAATTTATCATCTTCGTCATGTCACTAGTCCAAGGAGATCTACAAGCGTCTTTTGATCGACATTCTACGATGAAAATTAAGATTTTTCGTGTTTTGCTAGGTTAGGTTGGGTTGGGGGGGGGGGGGGGTATTTCTAGCAAAAATCTAGAAATCCTACCCCCCAACCCAACCCAACTCCCGTTGAGATTCAAGAGGTACCTCAGCTAGTTGATAATAAGACAGAAAACCAAACCAAGTGGGCCAGTGAGCTATTTGAAACACCCGCCTATCTGACTGAGCAACGTTGCCGTGTGTCAACGGGTCATTTCCAGCAAAATCACGAAAAATCTTACTTTTCATCGTAGAATGTCGATCAAAAGACGCTTGTAGATCTCTTTGGACGAGTGAGATAACGAAGATAATAAATTTTTGCCCATTTGAATTGTTGATAACTTTTTAAATCGAATTCAACGCGGTCAGTTTTAATGCCCACCCCCCTTTTGTGGGAGCAGGGCGAATACGAGCTTCGAAGGTGAGCGAAGGGTCCGGATTGTGACGGAGACCCTCCGAATTTCTACCTGAATAAAAGTAATGGTTAAAGCCCAAGATACCTTCCATTAACCGTTCCTGGCCTTCCAGAGCTGGAACATACATATTCAAACATCCATTTTCATGTAGTCACTACATAAATACACGTTTTGTCACATCCTATGATGGAACCTCCCATTTTGTTACTTTTAAAAGCAGGGTTTTCATTTCCTTTCCCCATGAATACCTCTATGAGCTACGCATTCATTTTATAGTTGCGTCAGTATGTATGGCTCATGAGAGATGAATAACCTTTTAAAGAGGTGGACAAAATGAAGACACTGTGAACGCAGATCGCTTATGTTTTGTCTCCGACGATTTTCCGAATGATTGACGCGGAACCTAATTAGAACCGTGTAGTTCGAAGAATCCCCGTAAACATTTCAATGGAGGCTGGTTTTACTCTTTATGGGACATCGATTGGATACATTAACACGTATTAAATGCTTGAAAATCCAATCAGGAAACACTATTATCGATTTCATTTTCAGTTATGTATTTAAGCGATTATTAAATTAATTATTCTGCGATGAATTATCTGTTCACGGATTTATTATTGTGTACTTTGAATTAAACTTGGCACAGATAAGGAAAGCGCAGATTAAGGACATGTATTTTCGAGAGAGAAACTCGATTATTAGCCTATCCATGAAACGTGCGGTGAGTACCCAATACGCTAGTATTTGCTTGTATAAATATTGCGCGACCATGCGAATTTTTTTATTTATAAATATTCAAAACATAGCGATGAATCTAGATCGTTGATAAAGGAATTTGGAAGGAAATGGGCGTTTGCAATCGACATTAAAATCAGCTGCGAAACTTCCAAATGGAATCTGTAGGGGAACTCGGAGCAGAAAGGGTTACTAAGTTTAAAATACGTTTTAAAAGTACAAAAGGGCTAGCTGCAAATTTTTCTATTAACACATTACAGTTACAATTCACAAAAATAGAATGATATCCTAAGAAAATATAGCAGCGATATTTTTACTATTAAAACAAAAAAAAGAGTCATTTGGCCCGTTCTATCCTGGCTATGGGGAAGATTGTTAAGATATGTAACTAATATAGTTAAACAATTACAACTAGTGGAATCGCAAAAGAAATACGTGTTATCTATATTTATCTAGTTTGAAGTTATTGTAAGGGTTTAACCACAGTTTTCATTGAATCTGCCCTTTTTTAAGCCTATTCAGATAATTTTCTTTCTAGGACAGCCTCATCAGCTACTTTTTAAATTCGTATGGCTCTTTCACCAGACGTATTTATTTATTTATTACAATTTTCGCCGCAGTTAGACAGCAGTCTGGTGGCAGCTAATCTCAATATATAAAATATACAATTAATAAATTAATACACAATCCATAAATAGTACTATGAATTAATAATTCCAATAAAAGAAAAAAATCACATAACTGTAATTACCAATACCTTATAATTTTTATATATAAAATGATTACACAATTCCACAATTATTTGAGCATATACTAGTAAGTTCACACTACAACAATACAGAACATTTCTTCTTAAATGATTTTGGATTTTTAGGAAGGGACTCAAAGAGCTCCCCAGGTAACTTGTTCCACTCTGCTATGCCTCTATTCAAGAAAGAGTATTTAGCTATATTGGTTCTTTGCGGTCTAAGTTTTATTTTGTGATTATGACTTCTTCCTAAAAAGTTTGGTGTTTCTAATAAACTTTTGAAACCTTCCCATCCCTTACTACCTGCAACTATCTGGTAAATACAGCCTAGCCTGTATATTTTCCTGCTCTTCTCCAGCGATTCCCATCCTAGAATCTTTAACATATCTGACACGCTATCTGTTTTCTTAAATCTACCCATAACGTAACGAGCTGCTTTTCTTTGAACTTTTTCTAATTTCTTTATGCGACAATTCTCATGAGGATCCCACACCGTTGTAGCACATTCTAAGATCGGCCTAACTAAGGTTAGGTACCCCAATTCCTTTGCTTTCTTGCTGCTACCTTTTAAGTTTATCATGACTCATCTTCAGGTTTACGAACAGATAAAATTGGATGTCTCTTAAGAAAGATATCTGAATGCGGTAGCACCTTATTACGCTCCACCCGTTCTGCCCCACGGACACGATTTAGGTTAGGGAGATAAAATCCTTCACAAAAGATACGTAGACAAACGTTTAACTACACAATACTAAAGACAATTAAACCTGCTTCAAGCAATTACTAACTATAGCTGTAATGTAAGCAAGTATGTCAACTTTATCTTGGTTACAAAAATCTCAAAAGTTACACTGCAGGAGCAAAAACCACACAACGGAAACCTCACACACCAACGCTCAATAAAACCAGACTAACATGGATGCCGTAGTTGAGTAGTAACATGTTGGTCAAGTTATGCTTATTGCCACTCATAAGCAGCATCTCTTAGGCGCCGAAAAACGATGAACTTTATTCCGCCCCGCAACCCCGTTGTGCCCCGTCTTCCCCTATCGATAACGTAATGAGCGAATAGAAAAAAAATCTAAATCAGAATCGAAAATTAACATGAAAAATATCCTCTCCAAATTTAAAAGGTTTTATGAGAACACTTAGAAGAAAAAGACCTTTCGGTTGCGTGCATATTAGAGGGAAAAGGTGTTAATTGGAAAAAAAGCTATGAAACTGGGTTATAATATAAATTTAATAGACACTTTGATTAAGAGATATACATTTAAAAAATTATCGATAGTAATACTACCCTGATTTATCCTAATACTGAAAAAGAAAGGTACTTAAAATTAGATTATTGTCCATCATTAACAAAAGGTCTCCACAAATTATTTAAGAAATGCAACATTAAATTATGCTTCAAAAATTCTAATAATATTAAAAACATACTGGGTAACACTAAAGATAAAATTAATAATATTCATAAGCCTGGTATATATGAGATTACTTGTTCCGAATGCGGATTAAAATATGTTGGCCAAACAAAAATAAAATTAATAACGAGGTTTAAGGAACATATAGCACATTTTAAATACAGACGCGAACAGTGCTCCAGTGTTGCCAAACATAGAGCCGAAACAGGCCATGGCATCACTGTAGGGGACCTCAAATTGTTACACGAAACAAGTTACGGATTAAATGCTTATGAAAACCTTTATAATCATAAATTTAAAGATACACTGATGAACCAGGACATAGATTTCAGCAAAACTTTGTATAAATTGCTAGATGAGATACCTTGACATTCACCTTTCTTTTGTTTTCCTGCTTTGCTCAATTTCTCAGTAATTCCTTTCCGGTCTCTGAATAGGCTCTCTTTGAGAGTTAAATGCGTATTAGACTACAAGGTAATTTTTGATGGTTTTGGGTGTATTTTTTACCCTTTTAATTTTTTTAAAATTTAATAATAGAGGTTTACAAATGCCAGTCTTGTTTAAAAATGGGCCATAGAAAGTTCCAACGAGCTAGAGATGATTGTATACAAATGTTCTATTATCAATTTATTTGGAAGAAAATATCAAGATGAACAACGAATATTTGTCAAGCCTTTAAAACGGAGAAACTCAGTATTAGAGGAGTCATGGAAATATCATATCCCGGGGAACATTTACCACCTACATCCATAACATGTGTGGGCGGGCACTTAAGGAACTCGGCTTCGCTGAGAGAATATTTGGAGGGATAAAGTCCACGAGTGAGCCAATCTGGAGTATGCACGCAGTGAATGGGGCGCAGCAGATAAGCGTTGCATTCGACAATCAGATAACGTCGGGCGTAAATCGGTGCGTGTGGTTCAGAATTGAAGCAAAAAGTCGATAAGAGTTAGAAGTACCTTACTAGACGATGGGAATCTTTATAGGAAAGAAGCTTAAATTTTAGGTCGGACTTGAATAAATTTAGTTTTATAATATATTATTGAAAGACATATCGCTATGCTGTAATATATGTTAGAAGTAGTTCATAGGCATTTTCCGCAGACAGAACACGCGTTGATTTGAATTAAGTATATCACAACTAAATTTATATGTATTTTTACATTCTCCATATACGCAATAGAGAAAGTATTGTTTTAATTGTGTTTTTCCGTATAAAAGTGATTATAATACTTTTTATATCGGTAGAAATAACTTAATTATTTTTTTATTTTAATTTAGTTATTTCTGTCGTTACTATTCTAATGTAGTTTCATCAAATGATGGCAATTCCAACAAACTCTAATTGTAACACATAATAGTTTAAAATAACAGGCTTTAAAAATTGCTTTTAGTAAATTCTTAGCACTATTCTCCTAAGCTGGTTTTTCTGCCTGTAATATTAGTCCAAATAAAGTTCTTTCCTTAAGTTAGCCATATTTTTGTCACTGTGTTGACACTTTTTCTTTCATATCCTTTTATGCTTTACCTAAACTTTAACATGTTCTCTTAATAACATTGCTCTTTTTGAATAATTGCTGTGTACAATCTTAACACACGTCACAATTATCGAAGTCCTGGTCCAAAAGAAAATAACAAAGTTCACAATGGCCATCTGAGGGATAGTTAATTTTCTAGATTAATTTTACTCCATCATATTGAAGTCCAAACATACACTCGGCTAATTAATCACGCAATGATAAACGTACGAAACACAAAATAAACTAGCATTTGTTTTTTTCCCATATCGTTATTTAAATTTGCTGAATAGTACGAATGGTAGTTTACTATGTCTTCTTTGTATTTCCACAATAACTCCCCAAATGTAGTGATAACTACTTGTTCCAAGATAAAAGTATTAAGCGCAATACTCTCTCAAAAATTTCAAAGTTCTCAATATGTCTTCCTTGTCGAGTGCTCAAATTAATTTTTCACAAGTTTATCGTTTAGTGAAATGTCTTGATTTAACAAAATATTTTGAACTGTCTTCCTGATTTTTAGTAAGGGTTTATGGATTTTTAGTCCTATTGATTTTTAATCTGTGCCCTTGATAAAATAGACTGTTTGCCACATATGAAAAAAACTTTCTTTGTTCAAAATCCAATGTATAATGCTCAAAAATACTGTTTGAAGGGCTTATACAATTATTTATGTTTCATTAATTTTTATCTTAATTTCGTGAAAATTGGAATGCTTATATCTTTTTTAAATTTTGGCCTACATTCGGGACATAGAAGTTCCACTTTAGCAAACGTTTCTTCCTCAATAAGTCCTCCAGTAAAGTTGCCTTTATTTGTAAATTTTATCGATAATATAGCGGCTTTATTGAAACGGTGTCCTTTGATGCTGTAAATGATTTTGCCGAGCTTTAATGTTCTTTGTTATCTATAAACTCGACCAAAATAATGTATACAAAATTTATTTTCTCTCACGTTATATTCATTTATGTTTTTTCATTATAGGCGAGCTGTTCCAATTTTAATTATTTATTTGCGAGCTTGATGAAAAATCAATTGCTCTACAGATATCCCATCTATGCTCCTATAGACAAAAAAATCGGAAATATTAATTCGATAATTATATGGGAATATAATAATACCTACTTTTGAAATTTATATTTAAACAATAATTCCAGCTATTCTTTCATCCTTTTGGGAATTTCCATCCTCATTAATTAAAACCTTATCTGTAATGAAGCAGTAAATTAAAAAATATTCGTTGGTATGTTTAATTTAAATGAGCTCTCCATAGTAATGAATTCTGCATTGCGTTGTATCAGAGGTAGTTATTTAGGTAATCACCCCACAAGTCACCAATGGCGTGCTGCAGAGAGAGACAGTTTCTGCGTGTACGAGGATGAATGTGTTTTGGGCAAATTATCATTAAAATTCTCTGGGGTGGTGATTGTCACTCTTGAAGACATATTTACTGTACTGAGTCAGAATTACAAAATATAAGGTGTACCATAATACTTTTATTTGCTGAACAGTAAATATCATTTCGTATATTTCCTCTGGTTCAACTGCAACTATTGGTCGAAACATTGAGATTATTTAATCCTCAGGGTTTTGCCATCTGCAATAAATGTCCAACTCTTGCCATAGTTCTCGGAGCGTTGAGGGGTTGAAGAATTCGGAGAGGGGGGCCACACCAGCAAAGAATAGAGGTTGACCTTTACGTCTCCTCCTATGGCCCTCATTTCGGCAATGCTAAACTATTCGAGAAATTACAAGGGACTGTAGAGGGGCTCAGCTGTATATTGCTAAATTCCTTCCTCACACATACTAAAGGTCAGGCTAAGGTCATCAATTGAAAGAGGGTCAGAAAGTCATTAACCTACGAATCCAATGCTTTGGAAATTGTGCTCCTGAAAATGACCAAATATAAACTGAGATGAGAATTTTGGGAGATGACTCGAGGATTCCCTTTCATTTATCGCATTTGAATCGTGAAGTTGAATCTCCCCTCCGTTGAACAAGAGTCAAATCCTGATTTGAAGACTCACCAGGAGTCCAATTTATTCAGAAATTCAAAGGAATTCATTTGTCATATATTAGTTTCAAACGTTGCATTCATATGCTTCTGAATATTGTTAAATGTTTCTAATTTTTTTGAGCATAAATGAAATATATTAATTACTTTTAGACATCTGTTCGGAAATAAAGAATTTGTTGCGGAAAATCCAATTTCCGAGTGCAAAACGGGGATCAAAGGGAGCGACGCGGCCACAAATGAAATTTTCGCAGCAGTACGTAAACATTGGGTATGAATATTGTAACGGAACGTAATTTTCATTTTAAATTTAATACACAATGCAATAATAGCCTTTAAATTAATTCAAGATGTTTATAAACTTTTTAAATTTTTCGCAATATAAAAAAGTTAGGACTATTTTAGACCGTGAAATTTTATCGTTTTCCATGAGCCCTTTGTTATGGCGCTTTTCGATATAAATGGAATTTTCGCCTCCACGTCAAAATTAATTTTCACCGCTCTATCTGATTAGACCAGGGGTCTCTAATTTTATTTCTTGGCGTATCTTTATCAGAATATTATCACTGTATAATTTTAAAACGCACTTACCGTTCACATAGTTACACGTCATGTAAATATGTATGTAAATATGTAAATGTAGAAAATAAACCGTAACCCGCAACAATGCTACACAGCAGAAGATTCTTCGCTGTTTGTCACGCGTTTTACAACAGAGATATATACAAAATCAACCAGATTTACAGCAACAGCACATTTCTTCGTGAAATTCAACTTCACGGAAATAAAATAAATGAAAATGCTTAACATTTTCCAAAACTTGAAATTAAATAATCGTTATATAGTGACTAGCTGAAACATCTGTTGAATCCCAACAGGGTTAGAAGTATAGTTAAATATAATAACCCTTTTTGTTTAGAGCAGAATCTTAGCTAAGTCCAAAAGGATATGTTTTCGAGAAAAAACCTACTCTAAAATCTCAATATGTTATGAGGACGAGCATAATTTAGAGATGAAATCAATAATCGGCGATCAATATATGTATTATTACAGAATTTATTTCATATAAATTTTGGCACAAGCTTGAATGATGTTTCATAATAATTAAATTTTGCAAAAAACATATCATATCTATATAGAAACGCCAGAATTGTGATTGATACAGGGAACTAGTTGACTCAAGAAATTGCTATTAACCAAGGTGTTAAGCAGGGTTGCAATATGTCACCAACTTTATTTAACTTGTGTATAGATGACCTTTTAAGGAAACGGAAGGAAAATAACGTTGCGCCAGGCATAGAATTGGGACCGTCTGAGTATTTATACACATTGTTATTTGCTGACGACCAGGTTATTATACAAGATAGTGAAGATGAACTGCAAATGGGGGTTCACAAATTACATCAACCGAGTAAAATATATAACCTAAAAATTTCAACAGATAAAACGAAATCGATGGCATTCTTAGGAAGCTAGTTAGAACAAAAATTGTTATTGAAAACCAGGTACTCGAACAGGTAACCCATTTTCAATATTAAGGATGTGATTTAACTTATGAAGATGATAAAAGCATCGCAAATAAAATAAACATCTTCCAGAGGATAAGCGGGACAATTAGAAGAACCTTAAAAGGCAAAACCAGATAAGAAACCCAAATTAAGTTTTACAAGGTGAATGCAGTCTCTACTATGATGTACGAGTCAGAATGTTGGACAACAAAACAAAAAGAATTAAAAAATATAGAGTCCTCTGTAATGAAATTTCTTCGAGCAGTTAAGGGATGTACAGCGATAGATAGAATAAGGAGTACATCTATAAGACAGGAACTAGGAGTTCAGGCGATGCCAGAGCGATTAATGGAATGCAAAAACAGATGGAAAGAGCATGTATTGCGAATGCCCAGAGAGAGATTTTAAAAGCAAGCTCTAGAATATAAGCCATCAGATAAAAGGAGTGTAGGAAGACCGCGTTTAAGATGGTAAAGTGAAGCCGGAACAGGCTTAAGGCCTAATTCTGGAAGGAAGAAGAAGAATATAAATTGAAACTGCTAAAAATTAAAATGGACCTTGCATGAATTTCTTCCGATAACAATTTAACTCTTTGGGAACTGAACCGGAGATCAAGGTACACGAAGAAAGTCAATTACAGGGCGTCGACTTTTAGCAAAGAGAGTTTCTGCATGTTTTGCCATTTTTGTTTCTCGAGTAATCCACACATACACGCCAAACTCCAAATTATAGAATTGCTGAAATGCCCGTTGATTTTCACCGGGAAATATAAATTGATGCATACAGTACTAATTGTGACTCAGTTGACTTTAAGGAAAAGAATTTATCACCAATGTAAAAATCAAGATATAGAATGAAGTTATTATTTACTCAAAATGCCATAACCATTAGAGAAGTAATAGCACCCTGCCACAAATAGAAAGATGATTCGAAAGGTACATATATAGATGTAGATTAATTCAATCGAAAGCACTTCTCAAAAAAGAACCTCATTGTTTTGAGTTCGTGACAGGGCATCGAACGGGATCCGAACCGGAATTGAAGGAAACCGCAATTTTCGCTGGTTTGAAAACCGAACCAGAGCCGAAACCAACATCAGCTATTTATTCCTCTCTGATCTTCAGCTCATAAATATAATAAATAATTCCGATACCTAAGAAAACCGCTTCCCACTAAATAATTGTTAGCGGTATTCCAATTCCATATCACTGACACCAAATTGTATACCTCTGATGGGCAGTTCAATCAGTTGCTGTCAACTTTCTCGTTGGAATCATGAATTTTGTTTTAAATTTATATTTAACTTATTAAATTATACAAAATTTAAAGCTTTTAATTGTTTTTCTAATTCAATATAATCCTATCTAATTTAAACAGTTATACATATTTTTCTTAATTGAGAAAGTTTACAATATTTAATACTCCGAGTGAAAAAAAAAAAGTTCGGATCGGTTTAAGGGGTTGATTGACGTGGTGTAAGACACTTGATAGTCCTTCGCCGTTTATCTAGTTGTTTTCCTCGCTTTATCTCGAAATTTGGCCAAAAAAGGGGTCCACAATTTTGATGCTTTTAATGAGCAGAGACCCATCATTAAGCGCCGAAACTTCAACAAATCAAGAGATTAAGAGCTATACTAGATTGCTGCATCGTCGATTTTTCCAACAGTTTCTCCCGAAAGTCTCCATAAATCAACGAATTTGAATGTTTCTCCGAAAAATCCGAGACTAATTTTATGTGAAAATTTCTGAAGTTTGACGCCCTGTATCTTTTTGACACCTGGCTATATTAAAAAAACGACAAACGGAAAAATAAAATTCAATCTCTTTGCAGTAATTATGCGAAGCTTAAAGTTCCGCACTCAAAAAAACCATTTTTGACCCTATGTCCGGGTTTTTTCGATTTCAGCCCACTGTGCGACGTGTCAATTTACTCTTGATAAGGTGAATGCTTAAAATCATGCTCTCATGAATTTGTGGACCGGAATAAGATAAAGAAACGGCGAACGCCTGTTTTTTCAGCTGATTATGAGTTGGGATTACTATTATCGGTGCTAAAAATCAACATATCTACCTTCTCTAGTTCTTTTAAAGCAGACCACTTGTGCAGTGAACTAAGTTCTATTCTCTTCTCCTCCAATATTACTATATCAGCACAAATAAGTTCAAATTTCAAGCACCAAAATTCTCTGATTTTTAATCCAGTGATTTCAATTAGAATACCAATGTCAATATTAAAGGGAGAAAAATTTTATTCTGTTTCAGTAGTATTAAGAAGTTTTTTAATAAAGGGTAATGTCGCCTTGCTGTTTCTGAATTACTGAAATTCTTTGACAAAAGCATCCCTCATAATAGGTGTGATAAAAAAATACAGTGAATACATTTTTATAGCAGCACTCACTGACGTTACATTCTTTGAAGCAAGAAGTCTGATAGCTTGATTTCCTAAGCTAGTCAGTGTAAAGATTGAAGTAGTTTTGAATTTAAAATCGGTCTCCAGAGCATAAAGTGTGAGGCCGTGTTTACCGTGTTCGTCGTGCATCATGGATTTAGACCAGCGCATTAACATTAAGTTTTGTTTTAAATTGCAAACAAAGAGCCAAAACATCTCGGACTGGTCCGCGCAAGGCATTGCAATCAATAATTTGCAAATGAGACGATTGACTGTGAAATTTGTTCCTAGACTTTTCGCTGACCAACAGAAGGAAAATTGTGTGCCAGTTTGAACCGAATTAAAGGATCGTCTTGATGCAGTTTCGGACTTCATATTCAAAAGTTTTGTCTGTCTACGTCTGTCTTTCTCTTCGGATTTTGGGACTCCACCATGCGACTTCTGACTCCTCCCAGATATAACGAAAATCATTCTAAAAAAACTCCTTGATACCATTCCCAACACTAAGAGAGCCACGAAAAAGTAGCTGAAGGCCCTTCCATAAGAGGTCTTCCAGAAATTCTTCCAATCATGGAATCAGCGTTGGAATAAGTTTATCGCTAGCCTAGAAATGCACTTTGAAGGAAATTTATTAAAAATTTCTGTAAGCTTATTACTACGATCGTAATAAAATTATTCACCGTATTTATCATCAAATATCATATTTAAAATTATCAGAGGTTGAAAAACTCTAATAGCCGTCTTTGTCGGCATTCCTCGTCTCATTCACCGGTGTTCAGAAAAAAACAAACGAGGACACTTTAATAGCACTCAATTCAAAAAAATTGCTTTCGAAATGCGCATTAAAGTTCAGTGTCTTCTCTTGTTTTCTCCAAACACCGGCGGATGCGACGAGGAACGCCGACAAAGACAGAGTTTTTCAATCTCTAATTCCTTAGCAGCCGTTTTCCAAATTTTCTTTTTTAAAAATTTTCTGTTGAAATAGCAAATATCAATGATAGAATTATTTTTTCGGCTATGTTTTAAGTGGCTTGGGTTGTTTTTCCTCAAAATTTCTCTTTCAAAATCTTGAGCAGAAAGAAATGATTTATTTTCGAATTAAATAACTTCTTACATCGAAAAAATTGTTTTTTCCCCCTGTTGTTTACGATTAAGCTGATTTTGATGAGACGTAACTTCTACCATGAAATAAAGTTTTTGGATCCACTGATCGTTCGTTAGTTTTAGATAATGAATACCATTCTCAAGGAGAAATGCTATTCCTAATGCTAATTTCTATTAATAAGGAAGTTAAAAGTTTCAAAATGTTACCTCAATATAACCTTATCTTGAAAACGTTCCATGTTATGCAGCAGAAAAGCTGCGCACTAATTCTCAATTCGAACTAATATTTTTTAAATGGAGTTGATTACTAGTTCTTCATTTCCATAACTTTGCAAATTTGTTCTGGAAATGTCTGCGCACAAATCGCCTCTTGATGAATAATGCTATGGTAAGTACGTATCTTGTGATTAAGTTTTCCTTTAAAAACAACATCAAACCCGTTTCTCACGCCGGTCATAAATTTGCCCCGTTTGTTGAAATTGATACAGTTTTATCAAGTGGAATATGATGTTTTTCAATGCACTCAATTACAGCATTTGCTATATTCTATCCACGTGTTTGACCTTTGAGTGGAAATGATCCTATAAGTTCTGATTTAGTACTTGTTGATGAAACTAATTGCACAAAAAGAAAATTTGTGTTGTATTCTTTATGCCGTAAGACTCCTCAACTGCTATTGATAAAGCTGACACGTATTTATGACCTTGGACTTGCTGGTTGGATATATTCGAAGATATTTTGACTATTCTATCATTCATTGATTTAGTAGACAGTGGTAATTCTTGAATTGTTTTATAATATCCGCTGTATTCTTAAAATCTCGAAATGGCTCTTTGGATACATTTATTAAACCACTTTATAATATTATTATATTATTTTTTCATTATTAACCATCTGTATTTGGTTTTCCTACTTTTAAATTCAGTGACCAATCATATAACTTGCAATGTTAGCATTATTGGAAGATTGCATCTACTAATTGAATACAGACCATGAATTTTCTTGACTCCTCTGAAGTTCCTCAACTGAAGCAGTTGAAGAACTCCAGTTGAGGAATAGTTGAGAAACGCTTCATCGTATCACCGGCAGGATATGTCTAAATTACACGTATATTTAGTCTCCAAATTTCATTTCTTGTTTTTCGTCATTATTTCCTAGCAAATACGACCGGTCGGTACACCATTTAAGTTTTGCGGAAAACTAATAAACGCGAAATTCACGGTCCATTCGACTCTTTATTCACAGTTTTCGCCTTCCGTTTTACTTTCCATTTTCTTTGAAGCCATATTCATTAAGAAAACCAGTCATCACGTCTCACGACAAATTTCAATCACACCTTACGTGCGCGCATGATATTTTATGGAAGACTCAAAGGGCCAAAGAAGCGCTGTTTGTCGACCTCTGTCGAAGTTGAATCAAGATATATCTTATTAGGTTTATTTGTAGATAAAATTTAATATTCCAAATCTTATTATGTTTGTATTAGTTAGTCCTGATAATCACATCCATTATTCTATAGAGAACTTTAAATACAATTATGTTCCTGAGAGATTAAAATAAATTTTGTGTGCATATCTAGTACCAGGAATAACTAACCTGAGATAGATTCATTAGTCGGCAACCCTCATGAATCCTTCGAAAGAGGAAGGCGTCAAAAATAGTTACTGGTCGTTAGGGAATCCAATGCTCATCCGAAGCTCGAGGAATAATGGCAATCCAAAGTCCGAAGTTTCCGGTTTAAAATTACGACATAAATCAAGCCAACTTGGGCCGCCAATTACCGGGCTCACTGAAATCTCACAGATCTCACCGTTTCGAAATTATACCAACTACCGGATATTGAGATTTTTCGTGTGCTATTTCCTTCTTTACTTTCTTATGTTAATTCTTTCTCATTTCAAATCTGCCTTTATTTTCTGCTGCGACGACTGTAATCATATATCAACCTGTGCCACACAATAATCTTGTTTGTGCTATCACGGTACATTATTATGGGACATTGGTTTGAACCAAGAAATTACCCGTATATGTCATTATAATTGGAAATCCTGGGTTCTAATGTTGGCCACTTTTGTCTCATCTTGTCTCTCGTTGAGGGAGCCCCTTTCCCTGAGGATGTTTCCAAGTGTCCAGAATGATCCTCAGGTGGTACTTTGGAAGGTGCCGCGCTGTGTTTGGTTCACCCTCATCACACGGTCTAGAGCTCTTACGTCCTTTCCACGCCTAAAAAACTCTTTCGCAGCAGTATTTCAGCTTCTATATCTCAATAAGGTAAACGCTGACAATGTTCTAGCAAGACAAAAACGGGGCATTCTCTATGCCATGCTTCATGTGGCAGATTGCAGAACTACGCTTTACTGGCGAGGTTAAACACAAATGAACCTTTTTTTCCTAAGTTACTTTATCATTATATAACTATTTACCCTTGCCAAAATAGTTGGGTACGTTGTCGAAATTTGTCAATGCGTTACTAACATAGAATAGATCGCGATCAAATTGTACTACACTAAGTTTTTGTCTAAACTTTGAATTATTTTATTATTGGGACATTAATTTCGTAATAATGGCGCTGAAAATACCCAAAGATAAAGAGAATTGAGATAGTAACGAGAGGATGTGCATGTTGAGATCTTTGACCTGATTATTAGTTTTCTTGTGTTATTTCTCTTACTTTTTCTTTGTGGAATAATGAAATAATTGCTGGACATGTTAAAAATATCCTATTTCTGTGAATGCTTTTTACTCGTTGAGCAGCAAATATACATTTCTTCTTAAAACAGAGATTCTGCTTTCTTTTTGTATCTCACGACCGACTTGGACTCCTTCTATTACTTGAAAAACCTCCCTTAATTAAAGTATGAGAAGCACTTAAAAGTTTGGAAGTCAAGGCTGGTAGTAGTGCTCGAGTTTCAATTCTCAACTTACAGTTATTTCTCTATGATCTTCTGCTTTCCGAGAAATTGGAACTTGATCAATACGGAAAGCAAGCTCTTCTCGGACACTCCTCGTGGAATTCTGAGAAGATTTTCTACCTACCATTCACCGGGAAAGATCTTTCTACAAGTCGATACTGCTTTTTAAATCGTCGTCTTGCTAGGAGAGAAAAACATCTCAGATAGTGAACTAGGACAAATGTAAAAAACAAATAAAAATAACTAATAAATGTATAAATCGTACAAAAATCATAGAATTCAGTAAAATATTTTTGAAAAATCCTTCTTTAAAAGGAAATCCATGTTAGAAATATATCCATCAGTTGAATATTAAACCGTATGAGGGAGGAACATACGCCTGACATATTTTAATAAGGTAAAATTACTATTTTCTTCCAAACAAATATTCCTGATTAATTTAATAGCAAAATTATTAAATTGGCTTGTGTATCAAAGAAAATGAAGTGTTTAATAGGATTGGAAAATAAATGTGGTTAATTTACATGTATAACTTAGGAATGAAATGTAGATACGTAGTGTCCAATAATTATCTGATATAATGTCTCGCGGAAAACGTAATTCCTGAAAGTCTGCGTTTTCTCAGAGGTTATCTCAAGTCGTTCGGATCTTATGAGAGGGACGAATTTTCAAAAATTGTCTTCTGACCTACATTGGTTTTATTTCATCACTTTTCTTACGATGTCGCACAGTTCCCATTTTATCGTTCGATCCCTTACTAACCCGCCCCTCCGTCCACTTAATCTGCTGGCCTTCCAGTTCATTGTCTGCTTTTCGTTCCGGTTTTAATCCGCGCCATTTCAGATTACCCTCTCTTCCTTTAATTTTGCAGTGGGCGAGGTTTCCGTAACTCTAAAGCGACCCGATGCACAGCCGTGAATTGGACTTTTGCAAATATTCTAGAAGCTGGGTTTTGAGAAACTCACGAAGGACTAAAAAGAAAGTTACCTTGTCTTTTAAGGTCCAAATAGCTTCTTGAAGCTTATATTACTTTAATACTAATATTAAAATTAAATTTATCTATTACTTAAATGATTTTCACTAAAAATTATTCTCGCATGATAGGGTATCCATTAACCACTGTAATAAATGAACAAATTCTAAAAATAAATGCGTTGCCATGAGTTTTACGCGCTCCACTAACATAATTCCCGCCCAGTACCAAATTTCAGGGCATCCATTAGAGTTAGTGCACGACAACAAATACCTAGGAGTCACGTTTAGCAGTAACTTATCTTTTAAATATCATATTCGAGATGCGATTGGAAAAGCGAATAGAATGCAAAGATTAACTGGTAGAACGTTGAGAGGATGCTCATCGAGAGTCAAAGAAATAGCTCATTTTTCTCTCATTCGTCCAAGTCTAGAATACTGCTGTGCGGTTTGGGACCCACACGAGGTAGGTTTAGTCTCAGATTTAGAGATGGTCCAGCGTAGAGCAGCCCGATTCGTCTGCGGGGATTTCAATTTTGATAGTAGCGTTACGGCAATGATAGAGTGAGATAGAGAGGCAATGGAATTCACTCCGGATGAGAAGATCTGAATTTCGACGGAAACTTTTCGAAAAGTTCATTCGTTCAGAATTTATAGACGAAGCAAGTGAAATATTAGTGGCAGTAAGGAGCGAACGCGATCTCCGAGAGGCATCGACGAATCGTTATAGGGATGTAATCGCAAGGACGGATACAATACCAGATTTTTGGTCGTTTTTTCCCCAGGCAATTAGAGATGCTAATAGGGAGGAATGAATAATGTTGGTGCATTACACCCCCTGCCATACGCCTCTGGCGGCTCGCAGGGTATATATCTAAATCTAAACAAACTGCAACAATAATTCATTTTTATGTTAAGTGTAGTTTAAAAAACAAGTGTAATCCTTTGTCTTCTTTTTATCATGGCGTTAATTGAGGAATTGATAAATTAATCTCAGAAAAGGAAATTAAGTTTACAACGATGATAACATACCCGTCGCCAGCCACAAACTTTCACTGAATTATGAACATGATTCAAGCTGATGACAAACAATAGGAGATGTTGTTTGAGATTATGGGAAATGTATAGAGGAAGAAGGGTCGAAAGCAGCGGGGCGTGGCTTCGAAAGAGGCGGCTATTAGTAAGTGGGTAACAGAGTGTGTTGTGTTATTTCCGTCTGTTTCAGGCAGTCGACTTTATGTCCGAGAGGCCTTTTGTCTTTTTTGCTATGAATGAGGGCGGCGCTAAAACTAAATTGTGGTTTCTGTCGAGTGAAGGCCGAAGCGTGCAACTCGTCATGTTTCTTTTCTTCTTTTATTCTGCAAATTTCTGTCCCTTCCACCGATATAAATGGGTCCAAATCCATGACATGTTGTTCAGCGTTTCTCCGTCCTGGGTTTGCAATGACATTTAATTTCTTCGTCGAGACAGTTGAGTTTTCCTATTTTTATTGCATTGAATGCAGATTTGATGGTATACAGGCACTCATATTGTAACGTTAGTGAACATCCCGTAAAACAAGGAATAATTTGTGGTAAAAAATCGTACCAAATCTCTTCAAAACTCCGCAACTATAAAAAAAGATTTTCCAGTTGATGAATACATACAATTAATCATCAGATTCAGTCCAATATATGGAGTTTATTTTCAGTACGATGGATAAGAGGGCGCGGATGTACTCAAATGTCACTTCTAGAAGACCGGATGAATGTTCTTTCTTCAGTTAAATTTTCAAAACCAAATATGTATCTCATTTCAGAAAATGAATTCGCTTTCTTAAATTTTTTGTGCAAATCTTACTAAATGAAGTTTAATATTCTAGTCGAATTAAAATATGTCTGGCAATAGATAGTGGAGGCTCATAACTGATCTACGTTGTTAGAGAATATTTTTATAATTTAATATTAATCAACTAGAAATAATCAACATTTATCCTGAGTTATTTCATTTTTAATAACGTTGTCCTTTTTTTACAGGTAAGTGCGAAGAAATTACCAATGGAGTCAAAATTTTACCTCTGAATGTGGAACGTCTAATCGTGAGTGATTTTATTTACTTAATTTACTTATTTATTATTACTTTATTTATTAACTTTTGTTATTAACTTTTGTTATTAACTTTTGTTTTCTTTTCAAACCTGTGATTTTAATTGTTCTATTTATCACCATGACCCTGATTAACAGTGAGAGTATCTTTTTGAACTACCGAATTGTTTTACGGAAAACTATTTCATATGAATAATTTTAAGCGGACGTGAGTGAATGGAAGATGTATTGGGGAGATTAAAGACCCTGTAATGCGTATCCTTTCTGCACTTATCTATGTTGTTGATCAATTATTTTTACTCCAATCAAATCTACAAATTAATTTCTTTTTTCAAATACATGATAACACGTACATAAGTGGTCAAGCAGTTGCTCAATTATCAATTGATAAGTTTCACAACGAAAGAATTTTCAGCCTTAATTCCAGTTTCGAAATTATATTCGTGGATTATAAGTAAAAAAGAAAAAGGTAATGAGAGAAATTAATAAGAATAGAAAACAGTTTAACTTAAATGTAGCGCCACCCTAAATGAGTGTGCCACCTATGGGAAACACATATTAATAAGAGGGGATTGTGTAATATTATGGAGTTTTTACACGAAGGTTCGCATTTGTAAGTATTATACGTAAACAAATTTAAGGTATGGCAATCTTTTTCGAGGAGAAAAAGAAATACATAGCTCACTTTTAGAAGAACAAGGCAGTTTGGAAGTCACTCAGAACCAATTTGATGCTATCAGAGACGACAGTCTCACAGTTGTACTTTGGAGGATAGTGGTACATCAAACACAGCAGATTGTAACATTAATTGTATTAAAAAATCACGGAAAGATTTTTTAACTCCAATCCAAAGAAGCTGACGAAAAGTTATGCTCCTAAGACATTCTTCTTCTCTTCGCCCGTATACGCTTTCAATATAGGCATAAATGTTCATGGTTTACATTCGATACATTTTTAATTACATGGAGCCAAGCTCCCACTTTCTTTCTGCTGAATATCGCAATATCGCTGATATCAGTTAATCACTAACCGTATGAGCACCGCTCAGATGATTTCTACGCCTTTGATGACTACGGATGATCGAAATTGTGTCCATCATACACCACTCTCTGAGCTAAACTTACGTTTCTATTGTTCCCTTCATCTGTCTTTTCTGATTCCTTAACGTAGGGCATAATTTTTCATATTCGTATCCATCCGATGGTCAGCGTAGAGCAGCCCGATTCGTCTGCGGGGATTTCAGGTTTGATAGCAACGTTACGGCAATGGTAGAGTCCCTCGGTTGGAATTCACTACAGATGAGAAGATCTGAATATCGTCATAAACTTTTCGAAAAGTTCATTCGTTCCGAAATTATAGACGAAGTAAGTGAATAGTGCCAGCAAGGAGCGAACGCGATCTCCGAGAGGCATCGACGAAGCGTTATAGGGAAGTAATCGCAAGGACGGATAATTACTTTTGGTCGTTTTTTCCCCAGGCTATTAGAGGTGCTAATAGGGATGAATGAATAATGGTGGTGTATTACACCCCCTGTCATACGCCTCTAGCGGCTCTCGGGGAATATATCTAAATCTAAATCTAAAAATCTAATCCGTTCTTGGCCGGTGAATTGATCTGGGGGGAATTCATACGCAGGGAATTCGTACGCGGGGAATTGATCCCCCGAGCTTATGTTCTACTACTGTTATTCAGTCTTATATATAAGTGCAATGTAACATTTTTAGTGGTCATTATGATCCTTTTTATATATAAAAATACGATAAACAAGCTCAAAACAATTGTTTAAATTTTATTTCAAGTCTGAGAGAATGAATGAGTGGTTTACTCCACGATTGTGTTGTTGCGTAAGGATAAACAGCACTTTATAATTCATGGCTTGGGTTGGGTTGAATTACCACTAAAATTGTTGCATTCCATTTATATATAACACTAACCAATAATCAGTGCGTGTAGATTAATATAATTCCCCGCGTACCAATCTGTCGGGAGATCAATTCCCCGCGTTCGAATTTCCCGAGTACGAATTCCCCCGGACCAATTCACCGGGAACCCTATCCGTTTTACTTTAATACCTCCAATCAGTCTTGCAAATAAACTTTAAGGCTGACAGCAAGTTTTAGAAAATCTCCTTTGATGAATGCATACAGCTCACCCTTAACGCTTAGACACAACTCACCTCTTAGTTTCCTTACTGGAAATCCTATTTCTGTGAGAATGTGTTTCCCTTTGAAAGGCTAAAAGATAAGAGGGAAGAGTAGTATCTTTGAGATAGAAGATAAGCTAGAGGGAAGAAACCGGAAGGCAGACTGTGCCGCCTTATGGAGAAGTAATGCTTGTGTATGGATTACCGAGACGATGAGATGAATACGTGAAGGGGAAGCCGCTATCAAGCCCTCGAATTGAGGACAGACAACTATAGAGGAAAATAATTGGTATACAAGGTATGAAAATGATTACACTGAGTAGAACTCAGTACGAATAGGATAAAGCGTATAATAAAGACATAACTGAGAGAGGGAAGCTAGTAAATTATACGATAGCAAAGTTTTGCAGTAGCAGAGAGATCAGAAGTAAAGAATCACTATTATTATGTCTTCATCTTCTTGATTAGTTTACGTGTCCTAATATTCCCTTTAAACAACATTTTTTTCGTTCTTGAATGAATAATTTTTCTCTCTATTCAATCCAATATTTGGATTTCTTTCTGTATTTCTCTTTTCGAATAACCTTCAGCTACTTACTTCATCAATCTATCCATAACGATACAAGACTGTTTAAAATGTAGTCACCACTCTGTAGCATTTCATAACTTAGATAAGTGCCCACTGTTTTCTCTTTAGTTTATTTATCGATTTATTCTAAAAATAAATAAAAGACCCCCAAAGTATTTATATTATCCTGTTTTAATGTCCATGTTTCGAGTATTTAGTAAACTTTCTTTCCTACCTTTATCTCTGTTTTCTTACATCTTGTTCAAGAGTTTTCCTAACGAAGTCCATCCATCTCCTTAAACTTCTATCACATATATATCCATTATTATTATTTATGATTTTCCATATGCAAAAAATATTCCTAATACTACGACTTGCGCAAGATCTTTATTAATGCAATATGTATATGTTTACCAGAAAAATTCAAACTTTCATTCTGATATCGATAACGTATGGGAAGCATTCGAGATGAGGATATGGCGTAGAATGGGCATAGTGAATTGGGATGATGGGAAAACAAATATGGACGTGCTGGGGTTAGTTAGGAGTGAGAGGGCTTTTATTGAAGTGATTAAGACAGAGGAAATGAAGGGTCAAATATTGAGAGGAACAGGGTTGCTAAAGGAAGTAATTGAGGGTAGAATAGAAGGGAGAAATAGAGGCTAAGACAGAGGAAGATAGATGACATAAAGGGCAGGATAAGCTACCAAGAAACAAAAGAAATAGCGTTGGGAATTTTAAGGCACATTGACCTACCGATAGGGAGAACATTTATGTATTTTGATTATTGGAATCTGAAGGTCCTCTAAACATTTAAAAAAATAAGTTACTTTGTTTCCGTATTCAATCACAATTTTTATTTAGTATTTCGCGATGAAGGATATACTGTATGAGGAAAATGAATCAGCTGTATTAAATTGCATTAGTTCTTGAATATAGATATGTTGCTCTCATCTCTAAATTGTACGTATATTATCTTTCTTTTAATACATGCTCGCTATGTTATAACGTACATTAATATCACATTTCTCGAAGAATTTCGGTTATAATCATCGAATGTGCAATAAATATTAACTCGCGTCTCGTATTGTTTATCCTTATTTGAGCCAAGACAAAATAAGACTTCACAGTTCACTGAAAACATTGAAGACGTTGTCTCATATCGCGTAAAGATTCGTGTTTACAAAATTCTTGCTCCGTTTTAACGTTAATCTACAAAAAAACATTTCGCAATATCAATGGGATATTAAAATAGATAGCATTACTGAATTTGGAGGTATATGAGTATGAATACGAGAGGAGAAATATGAATCTATTGATATGGATCTTCAAAGCAACTTATGAACTATCAATTTCTATCCCTGGGTGAAAGTGACTCTTTGCGTGTTACGCCATAATCTCTGTTTATGCGGGCGCATTTGCCTGAAATATTTATAAAATGAATTTCCTTGGATAAAATCCCTAAATAAAAGGTGTTTCGCTTTTGGAAAATGAACATTTTTGTATGTATCGTTTTAATTAACGATTTTGATTAACTGACGTTAATCCATTTTTCTTGACTTATTTATAAAAATATTAACTGTGTGTTCTACTTTTACTGTGTTACTTTTATACAGCCAGTTTTCATAACCCTTGCTCCTGAAAAGTTTATTAGAAAATATATAAATTAACAGGGCCTAAAATTAGAATGAACATGGATGACATGAGACGGTTTGAGTAATTAAAAAAAAATTAATATTGATGAAAAGCAGGATTTATGAAAACAGTGATAACAATTGTTGAATTGAAAAATTTTCACTACGTATTCTCTGCAGTTCAAATCTCCCTCTATTTCTTTCGCCTACAAATGGTTCCGAAGAGCGTCGCTGTGGCGTTGTTTGCTACCCCGCAGCTGCTGCTGTTATCTTGCGGCAAAACGCAAAACTTCTTGTCGTCCTTTCGTTATTCACGAAATCCTTTCCAAGCGCTGACAAACATTTATTCGTGAATTGATTAGTTTCATAAATTGCTAGAAAAATAAGGGAATCATTTCTAATTACTTCTTTCTCTTAAATAAGCAGTCAAATGGGCTATCTATCACAAACTGTATTTAATATAAAAAATAACTGAAAAATAATCGTCACTTTAATTACTATTTTAATGCAAAATGAAATTAAGAAAGATGCATTTATGACGGAAAGGTGTGGACCCAGATTAATACATTCCTAAAGAATAATCGCGAGCATGCGCAGTGATAGCTCTATTTTAGCACTACTGTTGCAAATCGATCTGTTTATATTCGACGATGATAATAATTATTATTGACTGAGATAGCCATTCATAAGTTATTGAGTATTGTTATTTGTGTCCGATGTCAGAAACTTTCCCAAAGAAATTCATTGAAGCAATTATTGAAAATTAATTTCATGAACTTTCAGTTGAGCTAGAAATTTGAAATTCACAGATTAATTAGAAAGTCAATGAAATATTACCTACACATGCTTTTTTTGTCAAAAGTAACATGAGTTCGACTCTGGACGACTCGGAAATGCTTCCATATGAAATAACAGTAAAATAATTTAAGTTTTTTTTTGTCATGTGCATTTAATTTACTAAACTAAAGTACAGATACTGGTTCTACAAAATCAAAGCGATTATCGAAAGATGTAAAATTAAGTGAAGATTCGTATTTTGGTCATGTAATGTCGTTTTGGAAAACAAGAGAATTAGGACAGAAATGAAAAGTATCTTTAATTTATTGGTTACAAACAACCAGTTCCCCTGTCGACTAAAGCGATTGCTGAACTCGATTCTCGTAAGAATAGGTGGGCCAATATAAGGCCAATAAGAAATGAATAGGGAAGGAAAGCCGGCATTTCACGATAAGTAATACTACGTTAGTAAACTTTGGAAATCGAAGCTCAGCAATATAGTCATACAAATAATATTGATTACTACGCTGTAGAGGTATATTGTCCTTTGTGAATAAAATTTAAAATAATAAATCTTTAACCCCTTAAAATGAGCACAGGAAATTGCGATGACGGAATGATGTCTGAGGTTACAACATATACAAACGCGATTTATTTTTTAACCAAATTTACAAATAAAAACCATATCAATACTTTTGGTGAAACTAAACCCAGTTTATAAAGAATAAAATAGCAAAATACTCAGAAAACAAACGAAGGGAGACGTACCGCCACATGTATATCTATTTCTTATTCACTCAGAATTTCTAAATGGCAATTATGCTCTTCTTTAACCCTTGTGTAGGCACCCAACTTTACCTACGTTGTTGGGCACCCGGGGTACCCACTTCTTTAGATCTCATTTCTGAACACATTTGTAAAGGAATTCGTTTTCTGAACATTTTATTTAATAATTAGATATTTTATGAAGGTATTAAAGTCATTTTTATATCATTTGACGGGTTAGAACTTCTACAATTAACAAAATCAGAAAGGTATGTTTATTCTTCGGTTCTTGACGCTGGAATTCCTTTTTATTCATTAAAAATTCAAATTTGAAGTCTTGTAAAATTTAAAGTAGAAATTGCACAAAAAAACAAGTGACATCAGCGTTTAGTACGTTCTATTGTTCGCGTGTAACCATATAAGCTAATCATTTCTGTTTTCATAACATTTGGTATTTATCATAGATGGAACGGAAAAGTACCCATTTTTACGAGCTGTTTCACGGAGTGCTCTTTTTGAACGTTTGTTCCTCAAAAACAATTTCATCAATCACAAAGTAATATTGATAGAATATTAATACGCTTATTGGTAATTAAAATACGAAGTTTCAGAATGTTCGTATCAAACAATAAAAAGTTGTTGTCGATTTTGTAAAACAACTTTTTCTCGGAAATGGATAGCCGTAGAAATACAAAATTGGGTTCGTTAGAAAGATTTCGAAATGAGTTTTCACAGTAAATAATTATCGTTCACTACAAGTTAGCGGATTTGTTTAAACGAATTTACATTTAACGTCGGGATTCGCAAATGTGCAGCAGTGTTGCCGAATTATTGGTCTTGCATCTGGAGCTTCTGAACACTCCGTCCCTCAGGCTTTATTTCTATCGCCATGGACTGCGAAGCTACGCCTAATCATATCAATTACGTTTCGTATTTTTCCTTATTATCTTATCTTACTGATCATCTTTCTTACCCTTATGAACTAACTAACTATAGAAACTGAACATATGTGCCTCAGTGCCACTCCCGGCTTTCTTCTGGTCGCTACATTATTGAGAGAGCCGAACGCTTCACAGGTTTATGTAAAATACATAAAATATAGTGTCACTTTCCATGTTCTTAGAATTTTTTCGTGCAAAGGCTATTTGAAGAACAATAATTTATTTTCACTAAAGAGTGATTATTTGCTCTTATGTCCCAAGGAAGGGGAAAGCAGTTATTTTAATTTCAACGATGAATTCTGATATAAATATTCGTGAAAGTGGTAAGAAGAAGCCCCACATAATTTTGTATTACAATAAGTTTAAATCTGGAGGTGATACAATGGACCAGATGCTTATAAGGTATACAACAAAATGCCGCACTTTGAGATGGTTATGGCTATGTTTCTCAAATAAATCAACGTAGCTACTTTTGCATCCTATCGGATATACCTTGAAAACAACGAAATGCCGACGTCAAAAACCAACCAACGACGTAGAATTATGCGAAAATTAACACTAGAAGGACGGTGGTGGTCATTTGACCACTTTTCAGAGTTTGACATCAAATTCTTTTTCGTGAAATACCTCACATTTTTTAAAAAACTTTTTGACTTTGTTTATTACCATCCCAAAAGTTGTTTTAAGTATTAAAATATTTTTCTTCGCTTTTAGGTTAAATTTTATAGCAAAATATACCTAGAAGGATGGGAGGTGGTCATTTGACTACCTAATTTTAAAATTCGTAATTAAATACTTTTATGATTTTCAAATACCTGAATTTTGCATAACTTCTAAGCTTAACCATTACACAAATGCTGATAAGGTGTTTTATCTCGTATTTTGTTTAAATTTTAATTAATTAAACAAAATGTTGACCGATGTCCTAAATCTGCAGAATTTCATATTCTAGAATATTTTATCTATTCATACTGGACCAATGAAATTCATATTATCGGAATAAGTGGAAAAAAGTCCGAATTGTTCATAAAAGTCAGTCACGTTACGCCAAGATTGTTATGCCATCCGACGGAAACCATATAAAACCACTCGTTTGTGCCTCGGAAAAAACCTCCATCAAATACGATCGCGGAAGAATTTTTCGAATTTCGTCGTGAAAATTTCAAATCTATGGTTTTCGTCAATGCCAAATCGTTCTATAGCATTTAAAAATTCATAAATTATTTTTAGCAGGGTTGCCAACATATTAGTTTAATTATTATAATATGTTCTTCCAATGTTTTTCACAGGTAAATCTCTTACTGATATCTCAAGTTTACATTCAATCAGCTTTCTTGAACAATTAGAATTAATGTCAAGGGTACTAACTTTATAAATCAGGGCTACCAACCGTAAGAACGGATCTCTAAACAGAGAGTTATGCGTTCGCAGAATAAATAACTAAAGGGATATTTTGAGCACAGATGTGTTTCATGTGATTTGTCGAAACTCTTGAGGATCCCGAATAAGTTTATAAACCATAAAGAAGCAAGGTTACTAAAATTTTCGGTTGCAAAGTGAATGCAGCGATCAGACCTTCATGGAAAACCTAGCAATTAATCATGAATTTATCGAGAATGGCCTTTTCTTACTCATATCTCATTCTGTGCTTATCCACTCTGGTGCTAGTTTTATTACAATGATTTGTATTTTAAATTACCTTAATACTTACATCATTCTTAAAATTTTATTTCCTTCCATCATTCGCTAGTTTACAATAAATCCAAGTCATTATAGTAACACTTCATCATCCTCACAATGTAAGATTTGAAATCATAATAAAGCTTCGCTATTGTTCTTAAAAATTAATATTTATTCCTTATTAAGTAATGGATTAACATTTTTAAAATATATGATAAGAGAGAATATCACTCTATGTATTCAAGAGTAAATCATTTTTTACCGCAGATTCTGCACATTGCCACTTTTACAGAGCATATTCCATTGTATATTTTCCTACATTTTAGGCACAAATTACTGGATTTGTTATAACATCCAGGTGAGATCTGACACTTTCTTCTTTTCTGAGGTCTTATTGGCGCACTTGCTTCCCCTGATGAAATTCCCGACATTGCAAAGGAACATGAGGGAGGTGGCTCTATTAGTATTATTATTATTAGGGGTCTTTATTAGGTGAGATTGAGGATTGAGACTAAAAAGTCTCCTCTTCCATCTAACCTGTAAAGTAAAGCTCTATCTATAATGAGGTTCCAATAATTTCTAATCCAAGTCTTTGAATATACTCCTTCCGGCTGAGTTTACGCCCAGGGGTTTCTTTGAATAGAACCCAGCTATTTATTGAGGCCAGGTCCAATATGTTAAAAAATACATGCACTTGCCATCTCCTTGCAGCCGAATGAGTTGAATATTTCCGGCACATGCTATCCATTATATCACTTCCTACTTTGTTGTAAGTGTAAAACTAAACTGTATCCGGTTTCTTTTTCTGAGTCAGAAATCATCACGTCCTGATGCATTGTACTGATTAAAAGCAAGTTTTTATATTTTTTGCTTGGTAATTTGTCATGCTATGGCCTAGTCTATTTTTATAAACTCTTGTTGAGTACATTTCATCGCTGTGATGAACCGAAGGAGGTAATTCTCTTCTATTTTTTCTTATCGTTCCAACCAATGAGACTTTGTTTTTTTTTTAGTTTTTCAGCGAGGCTGATTGAAGAGAAGTAATTGTTGCAAGTTATGTTGATACCGGAGTTTTTGAACGGCTCTGCCAACCATAGCACAACATATTCTCCAAGTGACTGCCTTGATCCCCTAGCATCATCTTTTCCACAATTAGGAAATGCATTTAGGCAATATTGAGACTTCACGTCTGCTAATACACAGTACTTGATTCCAAACTTATCTGGCTTATTCGGCATGTATTGGATGAATGGGCATCGGCACTTCGTACGATATAATTGTTCATCGGCCGTAACACTCTCGTCATGGTTGAAGCAGGCTCGGGAGTTAGTTATAAATGTATTCCAAGGCTCAGAACCCAAAGCAAATTTTTCTTCTCTCAGAGCTTGACTCCGAGTTTCTCTGTGATCAAACCGTAAATGTTTCATTATGCTTACGAATCGATCCTTATTCTTAGTGCTGGAGAATATTTTAGATCCCTATGAGTAGATACGAAAAGTCTATCCCAGCGCGTTTCAAGGTCATTCTACTAACAACAATGTTTAAAAGCAATTCCCGCGCTCCCTCGCGCGTCACCGCTTGCCCCGCCGCTTACCCCCGCCCGCTAGTACTTTCCCCGCAGCATTTTTAGAGAGAATTATAAAAATGTTCACACTTCTTTAAAAATTAATTATCAATTGATTAACTTGAATGCTAAAATTTCTTATTTAAGAATTGCACGTTTCCAAAATATTCTTTTTTATTTCCTTGTCGTAATCTTTAATTTTCCTTCTTATAAAATTCCATCAAAAGTTTTCCATTTATTTATTCCTATCAGCTTGAAAATATTATTTACTAGGGCAAGTAATGCTTACATGGGTTTAACGGACATTTTTTATTTAGTTGAAAATATTTTCAATATTAGTTTTTGCATTCTCCAACTCACCACTTTCAGATTCACAAAAAATTGTCAATTTATCTACTCTGTTTAAAATATTTTTCGCTTTTTCACAAGAGTACGCTAACTTATTGGTATGAATTTTAGAATACTTGAAAGTAATTTTGCATTTCAGCAAGGTTATGAAAAACGAGAAAAAATTCTGAATTACTAGAGATAGTACGCTCATTTTATGATGAAGAAGAAGATTATTGTACTTTTTCCACAGTAAAAGTTTATTAAAAACAAATAAAAATAAAAATACACTACTAGTTTCAGTGATTGATCGCCATCATCAAGTGACATAGCAAAAAAAGTAAGCAATTATATATACAAGGAAGAGACAATTATATATACAAGACAATAAGTCCTCTCATTCTCTTTTCGCTAAGCACTTACTGGAATTCAACCATTCTTCGGATTTTGTACCCGAAATTTTACATTATACAGATAAGAATCAAAGGCTGAACTTCCTAGAACACTTCGAGATAATTTCTCATACAAATTCCACAAAGTGTACTGTGGTTAACGAGCACCTCTTTCCTTCCCACTCTCCACTAATTCGATGCATTTTACCTCCTGCTGACAGTATCCCTCTACCTACAGTTCCATGCCCCTGACTCACCCCTTTCTTCTCTCTCTGCCGTTCCCCCAATCCCTTCTTTCCCTAATTCCTTATCTTTCCACCAGACTTCCTTGTATATATAATTGCTTACTGTTTTTGCTATGTCACTTGATGATGGCGATCAATCGCTGAAACTAGTCGTGTATTTTTATTTTTATTTGTTTTTAATAAACTTTTACTGTGGAAAAAGTACAATAATCTTCTTCTTCATCATGACGTATTTCCACAAGACATCGCCAGCGACTGTGAATTTTATACGCTCATTTTATGTTGATAATTTGTGAATAGTTCTTCCGGATTATTTAACTCATTTTAAAAAATTCACGCTAGTGCAAAGATGATGGATCTCGGTCTTTTATAGATAAAATTATTCACCAATAGAAATGATTTAGTGGAATAAGGGATTCTCTTTTGAAATAATCTTGCAACACGCACGCACTCCTAGAATCCGCTGATTATGCAGTACTTGTAACTTCTGCTGACCAAAGACGATATCAAATGCTCTCCTCGAAACAAAAGTGGGGGTAAATAATTTAAATAGAACTAAATGAGGGGAACTTTCTCATTTACTCCAACGATTCGTCATTGAAGACTTGGTGTGACTTTGCTTCATTCATCCGTTTCAAGGTTTTGTAGTTATTCTTCCAGTTTGGAATTATTTCCTCTAAGAAGAAATACAGTAAAATATTAACAGTTTAAACAGAAATCTGAGTGAGTATCAGTTTATATACTTTTGAGTTATTCCTTAGTATTATTTTTCAACAATTTTTTCAAAAATTTAAGGATGGAGTATAGTCAGTTGAACCCTCAAGTAGGTGGTGACCATTTGATCGCTGAGATTGGCAGGGCCATAAAGGGTCGACTGAAAACCTACTGGGTGGTGAGTGAAGCGCATAAAGACCTTATATCATTTCTAAATTATACTTCCGATCTTTTAATTCCGAGGATAAGGGATGAGCTAAGTAATTCTGCCCTTAAAATTAAAATTGTGGTTATGGCAAACTTTGAGAGGGGTGAGGAGACGATAGAACGAGTATTCAAAACGAAAAACGTTAGGGTTTTGCTAGCCGATGACGTTGGGGAAATTTTAGAAAGTTTTTTTTGGAAAATTACTTAAGGAAAAATCCGAGATGCAGGTGAAGGGATCAGGGTGAGCGCTAAGTAAAATCTTGGGTTTAGAATTCCGAATTAATCGTTACACTCCGTTACGCGGATCAACCTTTATTGAGTTACCACCTACGATCACAAGCAGAAAATCCGTTGTAAGTGTTAGGAATGACGATCAGTTTTGTTATAAATACGCGGTTTTGGGAAAGAACATACATAAAGACCCTCAACGACTCTACAAAGATAATAAGGATGAATTCGACAATGGGTACGATTGAGATTGTATTGAATACCCAGTCAAACTCTCCGATATTCCTTAATTCGAGCGAACAAATAAAATTTCTATTAACGTTCTCGGGCTAGACGAAAAAAACAATGTCTATCCAATAAAAATTGTAAATACCGAGCTTGCAGATCATCGTGACCTATTATATATAACAAATGACAGCACGGCTCATAATTGCTGGATTAAAAACTTTGAGAGTCTAATCCATCTTCAGATAACTAAAATGTCGTAGAATTTACATTTGCAAAGGATGCTTCATCATAGTGAAAACAATAGTTCCAATTTTTCTCAAGAGATGGCATTAGTGGTGAAGTTTATAAACGAAAGTTCCAATTTTCCTCAATAGATGGCACTAGCGGCGAAGTTTATAAACAAAAGTTCCAATTTCCCTCAAGAGATGGCATTAGTGGCGAAGTTTATAAACAGAAGTTAGAATTTCCCTCAATAGATGGCATTAGTGGCGAAGTTTATATCCAAAAGTTCCTGTTTCCCTCAAGAGATGGCATTAGTGTCGAAGCTTATAAACAAAAGTTCAAATTTTGCTCAAGAGATGGCATTAGTGTCGAAGTTTATTATATAGTACATTTAATGTATCGAATGTCAATTCAATTATGGCTATCCATATCGGTATGGACAATACACGGAGATCGTGACAATGTGACTTTATTTGAGATTTGACAAGAGAGAAAAGAGATATAAAGATTCCTTCGATAGAAAGAGGAGATATAAAAATTATAATATATTAATAATCGCTTCTTGTCTGGCAATGGGGTATGACTTAGTGGGAGCATCAGAGACGATAACAGGAATGAGGGATGCCGGTGCGTTCTGTTTTACACACCATTTCTGGATTATAAAGCCGATACATTAAATGTAAAAATGATCATCAAAAATATTGCGCATTGCTGGAAAAAATTACTCATGTATAATGGTAGATTATGATACAATTTGATGTAAATATCATTGCCACAAGTTGCAATGTATTGGAGAAATTATATGATTAAATACACTATGACGTCACCATTCTGCTGGTTGCGTACTCAATTTTCGTTTTGCATCGCTGCAAGTGCAATTGAAAATACGTGGAAGAAATAAATAAATAGGAAGTTAGTGCATAAAATTGACTACAAACTGTGTTAAAAACCATGTTTCTACGTAGCAAAGCTACGAAGAAAAAAATTAATATAGTTCTCCATCACTGAAGTATGCCTTTGATAACATCGACATAATTCATACGTTTTCTTTTTTTCTTAATAAAAAAGTAATTTGTATTAAATTATTTACTTTTATCAATGAAATGTTATATTGTGTATTGATATTGTATTAATAATTGATATATTTTAGAAGTGAACGTCTCGAAAAAGATTCGATTCCCATGAATACATCGAAAATGGCAAAGGTCTACTTACTGATCGAACTTTTTAAAGTAAACTTTTCATTAACGCTATATATTAAAACTTACGAGGAAAATTGGAACTTTTGTTTATAAACTTCGACGCTAATGCCATCTCTTGAGGAAAATTGGAACTTTTGTTTATAAACTTCGCCACTAATGCCATCTCTTAAGCGAAATAGGAACTTTTGGTTATAAACTTCGCCACTAATTCCATCTATTGAGGGAAATTTGAACTTCTGTTTATAAACTTTGCCACTAATGCAATCTCTCGAGGTAAATTGGTACTTTCGTTATTAAACATTGACATTAATGCTGCATCTCCAGAAAAATGTGAACTTTTTTAAACTAAAACATAAAAATATTCCTAAGTAAATAGTAACATTACCATAAATTGAGATATAATTCAGTATCATACTTATACTATGTTTAGCAAAATTCTACTTTACGTAGGAAGGCGGGTTAAAATAATAAACGTTAACTTTTTTAACCAAATATCTTTTTCTATTTATAACAATAAAAAAAAATGATTAAACATTTATGTAATAATATTGCATAAACTTTGATATTTTTCCTATTTATAAGTAAACTAACAGTTTTAAACTTTTGGAGTATGTAAAAAGGGATTATTATATTGATTTTTAATAACGAAGTCACTCTATGCTTCAAATGCCGTAGGAAAATAATGAAAATTAATTTCATACCTTTCGAAAGAAAGTCAAAATATATCGCATAAATAATTTTTCGATTTTTTTATGAAACTTCCAGTTTAGAAGTTTTCGACTATGACATACGATTAGTAATAGTACATTTAAATGGTTTTAAATTTGTTACCACTGAAGCTAATGACGTTGGCATGAAGCGACATGTGTCGAGAAATCTAATGGTGAAATTATTTTCGATTGACTTTGCGAATGAAATATACTTTTCCTCGGTGTTCGGAATCACATTAATATTTTATCATCATAGTCTAACAATTACTTCTCTTCAATCAGCCTCGACGAAAAACTAAAAAAAATCTCATTGGTTGGAGCAATAAGAAAAAATAAAAGAGAATTACCTCCTTCGGTTCATCACAGCGATGAAATGTACTCAACTAGAGTTTATAAAAATAGACTAGGCCATAGCTTGACAAATTACCAAGCAAAATATATAAAAACTTGCTTTTAATCAGTACAATGCATCAGGACGTGATGATTTCTGACTCAGAAAAAGAAACCGGATACAGTTTTGTTTTACACTTACAACAAAGTAGGAAGTGATATAATGGATAGCATGTGCCGGAAATATTCAACTCATTCGGCTGCAAGGAGATGGCAAGTGCATGTATTTTTTAACATATTGGACCTGGCCTCAATAAATAGCTGGGTTCTATTCAAAGAAACCCCTGGGCGTAAACTCAGCCGGAAGGAGTAAATTCAAAGACTTGCATTAGAAATTGTTGGAACCTCATTATAGATAGAGCTTTACTTTACAGGTTAGATGGAAGAGGAGACTTTTTAGTCTCAATCCTCAATCTCGACTAATAAAGACCCCTAATAATAATAATAGAGCCACCTCCCTCATGATCCTTTGCAATGCCGGGAATTTCATCAGCAAGTGCCCCAATACGACCGCAGAAAAGAAGAAAGTGTCAGATCTCACCTTGATGTTATAACAAATCCAGTAATTTGTGCCTAAAATGTAGGAAAATATACAATGGAATATGCTCTGTAAAAGTGGCAATGTGCAGAATCTGCGGTTGAAAATTTTTTTTTTAATGTTAATCCATTACTTAATAAGGAATAAATATTAATTTGTAAGAACAATAGCGAAGCCTTATTATGATTTCAAATCTTACATTGTGAAGATGATGAAGTGTTACTAAATTGACTTGGATTTATTGTAAACTAGCGAATGATGGAAGGAGATATCATTTTAAGAAATGTAAGTATTAAGGTAATTTAAAATACAAATCATTGTAATAAAACTAGCACCAGAGAGGATAAGCACAGAATGAGATATGAGTAAGAAAAGGCCATTCTCGATAAATTCATGATTAATTGCTAGGTTTTCCATGAAGGTCTGATCGCTGCCTTCGCTTTACAGCCGAAAATGTTAGTAACCTTGCTTCTTAATAGTTTATAAACTTATTCGGGATCCTCAAGAGTTTCGACAAATCACATGAAACACATCTGTGCTCAAAATATCCCTTTAGTTATTTATTCTGCGAACGCATAACTCTCTGTTTAGAGATCCGTTCTTACGGTTGGTAGCCCTGATTTATAAAGTTAGTACCCTTGACATTAATTCTAATTGTTCAAGAAAGCTGATTGAATGTAAACTTGAGATATCAGTAAGAGATTTACCTGTGAAAAACATTGGAAGAACATATTATAATAATTAAACTAATATGTTGGCAACACTGCTAAAAATAATTTATGAATTTTTAAATGTTATAGAACGATTTGGCATTGACGAAAACCATAGATTTGAAATTTTCACGACGAAATTCGAAAAATTCTTCCGCGATCGTATTTGATGGAGGTTTTTTCCGAGGCACAAACGAGTGGTTTTATATGGTTTCCGTCGGATGGCATAACAATCTTGGCGTGAAGTGACTGACTTTTATCAATAATTCGGACTTTTTACACTTATTCAGAAATATGGGTTTCATTGGTCCAGTATGAATAGATAAAATATTCTAGTATATGAAATTCTGCAGATTTAGGACATCGGTCAACATTTTGTTTAATTAATTAACATTTAAAGAAAATACGAGGTAAAACACCATATCCGCATTTGTGTAATGGTCAAACCTAGAAGTTATGCAAAATTCAAGTCCTTGAAAATCATAAAAGTATTTAATTACGAATTATAAAAGTAGGTTGTCAAATGACCACCTCCCGTCCTTCTAGGTAGGCCGAAACTGCCGTCCTCCTAGTGTTAAGTGAAGAACTTATTGCGGAGGTTTCTACTCTTGGTGCATCTACCTATGCTATAAGCAATTGATAAGAAGGAGAAGAAAAACTAGAAAAGTTTGCGAAAACCTGTCGGTAATTAACATTCAAAAACGTATGTCAAATGTACCGATTGTTGTGTATAAAAATTGTCCGTGAAAATTATCATTGATGCACATATTATGCAGCATATATTGCCCAATAGAAGCTAACGAAAAACTACCACACAGTCAGTACAGCAATATTACTAAAGCTTAACTGAAGGCGCTCGGGTAAATTTTAGGTGTAAGTACTTTAATTTTGATTTTTTCAGATAAAACGATATTATCGCAGCTGAAAAATGAGACAAAGAAAGAGCAGGGCGAGATAGGGAGGTTAGGAACTCCCGAAGACATCAACACGGCAACACTGCTCAACAGTTGCAAATCTCGGCGTTAAATATTAATTCGTATAAAAAAATCCACTAACTTGTAGTGGACGATAATTATTTACCGTGAAAACTCATTTCGAAATCTTTCTAACGAACCCAATTTTGTATTTCTACGGCTATCCATTTCCGAGAAAAAGTTGTTTTACAAAATCGACAACAACTTTTTATCGTTTGATACAAATATTCTGAAACTTCGTATTTTAATTAACAATAAACGTATTGTTATTATATCAATATTACTTTGTGATTGAAGTAATAGCGTTAGAGGAACAAACGTTCAAAAATAGCACTCCGTGAAACAGCTCGTAAAAATGGGCACTTTTCCCTTCCATCTATGATAAATACCAAATGTTACGAAAACAGAAATGATTAGCTTATATGGTTACACGCGCAATAGAACGTAATAAACGTTGATGTCACTTGTTTTTTTTGTGCAATTTCTACTTAAACGTTTATACGACTCCAAAGTTGAGCCTCCTTAAGAAAAAAGCCGATATTTCGCGTGACTGACGCTGGCCGTTTTACGGAAGTAAGAAACATACTTTTCTATTTTTATTCATAGTAAAAGTTCTAACCGTGAAATTGATATAGAAATAGCTTTAATATCTTTAGAAATTGTCTATTTATTGAATAAAGTTTTCAAGGAACGGATTCCAACGCATATGTGTCAGAGAATGAGAAGGAAAGTTCAGGTGGGTACCCGGGTACCCCGCGTGCCCCCAAGACGTATGTGAACTTTTAATGCTTTTATTTAACCTTTAAATATAGTTAACGTATTTATAGTGGTAGTATTTATTAGGGATTCAGGCAGATAAGGACTATCTGAAGTATCAAAGCGATATCTTTCTTTATAATCAACGTACAAGCAAAAATATACTTTAGTGGGTACCCAGGTGCCTACACAAGGGTTAAACAGAACAGACCCAGGTTTAACTTCGTGATATTTAATCACACAAAACGGACTAATGATGTCATATTTACTAAACCACAAATAAATATACAAACGAACAATCTTCACCCGAAGATATAGCCTTGCTACAAAACCTCGGTCGTGTGTATATTTTTTATGGTTCAGTGTATATTACTAACAGATTACATCGCTAGTGAATTTCCCCGTCAAAAATGAGAGGGTTTAAATTAAACATAGTTACCAAAAATATAAATAATCCCCATACTTCGTGGGGTAAGAGGTACGACACGTCCAGTCTCAATTAAACGACGAAGACATTGTTATGTGAGTATAGGGGAAGGGGTAATCCACGTTATTAAGCAATATTGTGGGTATACGATCTTAGCTTTGGGCTCAAATTAAAGCTAAATAAATGTAGTGCTTATTTTTAAAAATACAATTTTCCTTTTGGTATAAGTAATTTTAACGATATTTGCCAAAATACACTATGAACACGAAAATTCTTCACTTTTTGAAAAGATATCCAACTTTTGAGGTGTTTCTCGGAGGGTTCTGGACGTACAGAGCAAATTTTGCCTTTAGATTGTAGGAAATGTTATCATCCTTAAAACATATAAGAACAGCATTTTCTGTAAGACGCAGTTCTTGTACAGTGCAGTTAAAATTCATACACTTATTTAAATTTAGGAAGCTGTGTGTTGCTTCGTACGCGAACTGTAGTATTGGAATAAGCAACTGCAAGTGCTGGTCATTTTCACTCGACTGACTATTCTGATTTTATATTATTTCTGGCAGCACCGAATGCCATGCTAGACATGAAAAAATAACAAAACGTAGTATCAATGGTATTTATTTCACTTTTGAGGATAAAAAAATGAAATCCGAGAAAAGGCTACATTCGCACCATCAGTTGAATCAATACAAAGTTTTATGAAAGTCCAACTTATGAAAAGTTATGAAAGTCCAACTCTCTCTTATGAAAAGCCTACACACAACCTTTTATAAAATTCATAAATGGAGTCAAAATGATCTCATGTCTTGCAGCAGGAAAAGATTACCAAGAAGCAATGTATGTAACGCTGTCAATCTCAGCATTACCGTTTCAGATTTAGGCCTGCCTTTTTAATATCGTTCCTATTCACCCGCTGGTCCGATTTGCCCTCTTCACCCCTGATTTCGAAGATAGTGAACAATAACTAAGAAAATCACACAGATTTCAATGTTTTTTGGGCATTGCTCAGCCCAAAAAATTTTCCGAAGCTACAAAATCGGTCCAATACTGCTGATCCTAACAGCATATAAAAAGGAAGAAGAATCACAGAGAAAGTGAAAAATAAATATCTATCTCTGTGGAGAGTAAATATTATTATAAATATTTCTTTTTGTTTTAAAAAATGAAATTCCAATTTATACTTTTAACATATAAAAAATCAGCCCTACATGATCTTTTGCAAAGTCGGGCCCTTTTATACGTCTAATTTGACTGGACTAAAATGGTTTCATCGCCATTAAATGACGGCTCTTTGTCCCTATACATTTCTTATGAACCTGTCTTTTCCATGAATTCGTAAGAGAACTGAGTCCAACAATCAACCTTGTCGTTTGTTTGTTTGTTTGTTGTTTAGACGCACAAAATTACACAAACTTTTCTTCAGTTCTGTTTGAATTCTCTCAATTTGGACCATAATACGATATTCTACGAACAAAATATGAATCTTTATTCAGTTTTATTTCTTTTGGTACTTATTTCGATTTTGAACAACCATTATTTATAATTTAATTCTGCAAAAGAAATAAATGTCTGTACTGCAATGTAATCGATCAAAATAAACTTCAAATACATTTCTTATTCGTCCAGAGTCGAACCAAGGATACTTTGGACAAATCAAAATCAATTCTTAATAAATACCCCAACGAACTTTTAAAGAGGCTCAAAAATTTATAATCCTACCACGTCGGCAGTGTATGAAATTAAAGAACGGGAAATTCTCCCATGCATTTCTCACATCGGACATAGGATGGATAAATATATAAATACATAAACATCGGTGATTATTATATAAGATTAGGCTGTCTTATATTCTCCTTTATCACGATGAAGGTAGCGACGAAACATCAACACTATAATCAGAAAAGGGAGAGAATAGGGAAATAGGAAAACATTTTGGGTAATTTTCAGCAAAAATGAGCCCCGTAGAAGTACAGAGGTGTGCCTATTACATTAGGTTCGACAAAATTTCATCAAGTTATTTTTTAAGCGATCCCATTACATTTTTAGCTTCAATTTCTATCAGAATTGATATTTAAAAAAAGATTTTATCTTAATATTTGATTTTGTGAGGGACATAATGTTCGCAATAATAGTTGTTCATTTCATATAAATTAAATTTACTTTCGTCACTTTTGATGGAAGAATTCACTTGCATCATTATACTAGTTAAATAGATACACTTAAGTGTATAATAATAAGATTAATCCATACTATATTGAATCGTAATAATTAAATATCTCATTAATTTTGAAGAAATTTTAATTGTATTCGATCATATTTAAAAATCTAAATCCTGAAGATAAATTTTGACAGTTTTACTGAGTTCTGTGAAGAATTTGTTGCTTATTAAGTTATATAATTAGGCAAATGACTTTTGTTGCTTATTAAGTTATATAATTAGGCTAATTACTTTATTGTCTCCTCTACCGCCATACTGCATTCCGAAGAAGAAAGTTGACATTCCTAACTATGGAAATCAGAACTTGTTTGGAGAATTTGCTCAAGCGCTTGCATTACACAGTGGATTCATATTTACGTTCTTTGTTTGTGGTCTTTATTTGGTCAATTCCTGTTTTCTACTCTCGGTTTAAATTCTTCGTTTGTATTTCCCATATATTCAGAAGTATTTGTCAGTCCTTCGATCTCAAAATTATATAACAGCTAAATGTGCGCTTTCATTGAGTGAAGAGTTATTTCAGTTAATCATTTGTTACTCAGACTATCTGTTGCTTTTTTGGGATTACAGTAGTTAATTATTTTATTTTTAAATATTAGAATTTTTGGATTATTCTGTTAGTGTAGGGTAAATAAAATTATAATGCTAATAGAGAGGTTTTTTATTACTGACATGATAGTTATGTAATTACTTGATCACTTTACGACATTTGCTTTTCTAATTGGTTAATAATTATAATCAATATGTACTAGCTGTACTTGTACTACCTGTATGACCACAAAAAGAGCCCACATATCGTATATATGTAGAGGGGGACACAAGTCGAAAACCAATCAGAGAAAGGGTGGGTAAAAGAGGCAGTTTACAATGGAGGAATGAGCGTTAAGGGGAGGAAGCAAGTTAACGAAAGAAAGCAGGGACTAGTAAATAGACGAATGTTCGCGAGGGTGTAATAGTATTTAAGATGTTTTATCATTTCCATTTGTTGCAGGTAGATGTTAAGTTCGAAACCGGGCTCCAGAATAAACATCTAGATGTGGAATTTTCGTATAGTTATTCACATGCTCTCCTAAGAAATATTTAAGTGAATCGATCCGCTGAAATATTATTTCCCAGTCACTGTTGTTTCAGGCTCTCTCATAATTGTTTTCAATACATTCAAATATATGTCGAAGAATGTGGTGTTCGTAATAACCGAGGGAGCTGAAAGCAATCCGGTATGTCCGCCCCTCTGGCGGTCTCTTGGAGAACCTTGTCTTATCCTCGAGCGTAGATTTGGGAAATACATATATGTAATGCTGGTGGCGCGAAGCAAAGGGGCTTTCATTCAATCATGGTATTCCTGTGCTCAGTTGCTTGGTTGTTTACTAATGACTAGAGGTGTTTGAAAATGTTTTTATTTTTTCTGAAATTTGTTGATTTGAAAACCAAATTATTGTGTTTTTATTATGTTTCCTTATTTGGTGCTACTTATTTTCACAGAGTCTCATAGGAATAATATTAGGCAAACTTAAGCTTAAACATTAAAAGCATTGAAAATATTATTAACTGTAAATTATACAAAATATTAAATTAAATTTATTTAAAACTGTGCTGTTTACACCTAAGGAAAATGCTTTCACAGCTGCAGATCAACAAAACATGATATTTTCATGAAAAACACGATGGATTTTAGGAAAAACAAAACATATATCTTCGTGGAATTAGGCGAGATTTTGTGATAATCCATAATGGAAAGAAAGTTTTGTGAATTTATTGCAAAAGATCAAAGCTGAATTCGCATAAGCAAAGTTGTCATGAGTGATCAAAAATATGACAAAAAATACAATTATATATTGAACATTTATTTAAATCACACCAAAATTACATTTTCCTCTCTTTCAAATTATGAATGAAGCGAAAATCACCAAAATCCGTGCTGCTTATTAAAACTGTCGAAATAAGCGTTATTTCGCTAAATCGGCCAAAATTCGCGTTATTTGTTTGATTTATCGCTTATTGCGAAAAACGAACACCTCTACCAATTACGGTATTTAAGTTAAAGAGTATTCTTTATTGTTTTACGGTAATTTATATGTAATTTATTGCGTATAAAAAGAGTTTAATGCTAAAAAGGTAGGTAGTATTGCTAAAAGTGCTTTGACAGCTAAGGTCATTTCGCACATTGGCACCCACCGGGGTTCGAACCCGGGACCGCTTTCACCAAGGGCAAACGCGCTGTCCACATGACTATCCGGGAGCCCTTTTAATGCTAAAAAATATCCTTAAAATGTAAAACTTTTGTATGTAACCTTGTATTTTATTGATAAAAATATCATAATATTAAAATATAATAATACTATGTATTTGAAAGATAAGCTTATAAAATGAATGTATTCGTAAAAGCCTCTGATATTATGATATTTTCACTTTTGCGTGGGATATCTAAGGAGGCAATGAAGTGAATTTAACTAAACAGAAATCCATAACAGTTTTGTACACCCTTTAAACGATAGACAATAGGAATTCATTCACATGATACAGAAGAGATGCCACGTAAGAGGGAATGGGAAAGGAGGTCGAAAGGGTACCGAGAACCTCTAAGGAGCAGAATGGATTAAGAAAAAAGCGAAATTTAATTTAATGTCATTTATAAAATGTATAAATCTATACTTTGGTATGATCATACAAGAAGGATGCAATTGCAACGCAATGAGTAGGAACTTAAAAAAGTACTTCCTTACAGAGTACAAAGGTTAGGAATGTTTGTATCGCCAGAAAATCACCCGAAAATGCAAGAAAGAGTAATTTTAACATATTTAGGAGGCAGAAAATTGGTAGATATCGCAAAAAGATACACAGAAAACGGAGAGGGGAAAGTTTAGTTTTAAAGATGACTGATGTTACGACCACAACAAGGGAATAGAATACTGCGAAAGTAATTATATCGTCTGCAATATACTGAGTAATGAGTGGAGGAGAAGGAGGGCATCATAAAATGCAAAGACATAAAAAATAAGAGGTTAATAATTGTCAGGAACACCAAAGAGGTAATGAAGATGAAAATTGATTGCATTCAACAGCTATGGTATGCCAGAAGATGGACAGGGAAGAAAAATAAATGTTCACAGACGAAGCACATTCCAATAGCAAGCGGAGAAAACTATTGAAGGACCAAATGAAATCGCTAAGAAACGTTAAACTCCAGCATAAAAGCTGAGAATATTTTGAGACGTTTTAAAAAGTTATCTGGATACCAAGACTTATCGAAGATTCATGGCGCGGAGGAGTGGTTTGAACTTTAAAACCGAGTGATAATTAAGGAAAAGCTGCAACAATAACTTGTAAAGTTAAAAAAACCTTAACAAATAACAATTTCAAACTCACTACGACGATGATTATGTGAGTTTTGTTGTATAAGAAAAAAAAACAACGGTCGGGATTAATTACGGAAATAGGATAGGACGGGAGAGACGACTAGAATGTTAACGCAAAAAATTAAGAATGCAATCAGCCGTGCGTGTCTCGTCATATGACGTCATAAACTAGAAGAAAGCAGCAGGATTAGAAAAGGAAGTACTTTTGGAGTGGAAACCAAGGATCAGAGCCGCGCCTACATCCTTGGCGTTGGAGATGATGAGATGTGTCTCAGGAGCGAGAATTTCAAGTTTTTTATTTTGTAGAGAATAAGACGTCCTACTCTAGTCGACTCACACACTCATCGTCATGCGTCTATGGATTGGATACTATTTGAACATTCTTCCCATTCAAGTAATGTAAATGTACATACTATCTATATACAAATATGTTACCCTATAATTGAATTTTGATAGGAATAAATAAAGTATATGTTTATATGTATAAATTAATCTTTCAGTGGGAATGGCAGAAACAAATAAGCAACATGGATAATTTTGCATTTGATAATTTTAATTGAGGTTAAAGGACGGCAATTTCCCATGAGTTTATTGTATCAATATGGTTGTGAGAATGGTCGAATTATTTACAAAAAATGAAAAAATACTAATTATATATTAGTTTCACAAATTTACCCTCAGATGTTTGCATGTGGTTTGGATCGTATGAATTAATGAATGTATCGGCAAACAATGTCTCATTTTCAATGATATTTAAACACGTACCTGCGTCTACCTTCCATGTATGCATGTTGGTCCACTCTTGCAAAAGCTTTAAGCCTTTCTCTAATTCTCTTCAAAATAAGTGTACAACGAAAAATAAGTATTTACGAAGAATGAATGGGGGAATTCAAAATTAAGGGGACTGTGATGAATCGTTTTAATAGTTATCAACTGAGAAAAGAAACTTCAAATTGCTTTAGGAACATCGATGTAATTAACATCCACAAATAAATTTTTTTAAGGTTTCATACGTCAATAAGAAATTTAAAAATATAGGACATTTTTATAATGTGAAGAATGATTTATAGAAATTGATAGGATATGTAGAGGGAGGAACTCCCTTACATGTAATCATTGTGTACTAATTCGATGATTGCATGTAAGATTAAAAAGAGGACATAGAGATTTAAACCATAGAAAAGAAAGCAAAGAAGAAGAGTTTTAATTATAAACTTGAACATTCGAAATAGAGGTTGTGTAGAAGAAGGAAGCAATCAAAGTCGAAAATACATTTACTATTATTTTCTTAGATTATGTGTGGTATTTGTGAACGATTACATCATTCGCTATCAATAAAAATATAGTTGTTTGTTTATCGTTGTATGAATTAAAGGGAAATTATGGATCTGAAAAAGAAGATGAAACCAAGGAGAACTAAGTAATTTTAGAATTGATGGGATAAATTATTTAAAAAGGCATCATTATGTTCCCCCTCACGGATAGAGAGATTTTGGGCCAGTATACACTGCATCACAGTCGGCGCTTTACCTTTGCATGTTTATTCGTGTCAGTTAACCATGTCTCAACTTCCAACTGTTAACCAACTTCTCTTTCGGTTAAAATGTGCGCTGACCGGATGATTGACTTGGGTCCGGGACAGGCCTTCAAAATACTTCCTCAGAGGGAAATCGGATTTGGCGGTGGTTCACGAGGCAGAATGAGTCACTCTTGAGGGATAGAAATTTGGATTTTTGGAAGTGGGAAATGTATTTTTGTAATGAATACGAACGGATTCTTCTTCTACTCTGATTAGATAAGGCTTAATTGGATTCAATTTAGTGTTAATCTATGTATTCTAATTTATCAGATATAATTATATGCGAGCATATTGGTAAGCATGGGTTTAAATTAAAATAAATGGATTTTTTAAATATATTAACAACGAATCATTAATTGATTCAATTAACGAAAAAGTTTTCAATATAAATATTTAACATGTTGCTATTTTATGGAACCGATATTATCAAGTAAATTAGAATAAGAATTTATTCCGTTGCGACAAGGCTCGTAAATACTATTTTATTCATTCAATCTTTAAAACATTTTTGAAAAGTCATCCCAGAGAATAATTAAAGGCATTATTTAAAATTTACTTTTCACATGTGCAGATATTATAAAAATTATAATTCACAATATTTCTTACTTTTTCTTTCCATCAGATAACTTTGCGTGTATTTCCAGACCTTCCTTGCCTTTTGCGTTTTACACATACAAGTCACCTGTTTCTGATGCGATTATTTACTATGCTAAGCTAAATATATGATTCAATTTATGCCATGAAATGACGAGTAGTGTTAGGATGTTTATAAAAAATATCGCGCGGAAGAAATATTTCATGCATTAATAAAATTTTCAACTATTAATTTAGCTAGTTATTTTGTTTATTTCATTTCGGTGGCTCCCTTCCAAGTGACATGTGATTCTATTCATGTTTCGAGTAAATCTAGATTATGAGAATACACTTTTCTTCTTTGATAGTCGTGCGAATGATATCGCCAAAACAAACTGAAAACGAGATTTAAGTTCCAGATTTGCTTAGATTAATGTGATGCAGTTCAAAATTATTAACTTCTTCCGATTAATATTTTAAAGAAGCTCTGAGACTATAAGAATTAAATTGGGAATGAGATTTTATGGACAGCTATCTGAAACATAACACCATCGACTGAACAGCACCAACCAGTTACACACCCGCGAGATATAGTGTTATTACATCGTGAGACAGAATGAAGTATTCGAATCTTTGTGTAAATATTCAATACTCGCACAAGTCCTTTTCTTCGACGATATCCTCGGAATCACGAGTTGATGCGAAACTCGAAATCGCAGGGAAAACCTCGTTCTATCGAAAGCCAAAGACGGCAATTGTGCTGCGACTACGGGTGAAATTGGGCAAATGCCTGACTGGATCTCGATTCCGAGAATAAGTGAATCCATCTAGAAATTGTGCGGGAAATCCTCGCCAAAGATCCGTACGCGTTCGTTCCCACGCGATTCCGCTAAAGGTCAAAAGCAGCTTCAAATCCTCCGGAAAAATTCGAAAATTGGTTTTGGTATTCCTCGTTATCATCAGCGCTGTTACAATTAAACTGAACGGACTGCCATCGGTGGTTAATTCGCCGGGATTTGCTTCGCCGTTACACTTCCTTAAAATAGATTTGAAATTAATTTCGCTCGTATGGGGCTGCGGGGATTAGAGCACCGTGAACTATCTCGCTCTCTCCAATGCGCGGGAGTCGTGTAACTGCCTCGTGCAATTATTCTGTCAACTGATTAAGACTTCCGCATACAAACCAATCAAATAGTAATGCATTATATTATGAGTAAGCAAATCAGGAACTAATTTAAATTGTGCTTTGGCTTAAATGTCGTTCCCCGATGTCAAGCTAGAACACATGGAATTTATACTGCGAATACTTTGAAAATAATTAAATATATTTTAAAAATAGCTATATTGTTCGCGACTTAAGACTTCAGAAAATAAAAAACTCTTTGAAAGAGGATCATAATGTGAAAATATATAAGAGCAACAGAATATTTCGTTTACTCTCATCACAAATTTGACTACATTAAAATTAATTATAAACATAAGATTCACAACCAACTTAATATTTGAGGTCGCTTCCAGAGATTGCCGTTACAATTGTAAAGACCGAAGTACATATATATACATAGGAATACATTTACCAAAATTAATTTAGACATTCTAAACAATTTCCTGAAATATATAAATGATATATGACCATGAAATAACAAATAAGTACCATTGTAAGTACAATATGTTTTGTAACAAGCGCAACAATATATAGATCCATCTATTTCTATTAAGTAGCCATCATTTCTAATTAACATTTCTATCGGCCTCCGGATGGCGACATCGGATGTATCGAGGAACTAGCCGATTCGTTAGAGAATATTCGGAAGAAAGTGAAGGATCCTATCATAGTTGTAGAAGTGGATTTTAACCTTCCCCATATTGATTGGGAGAATGTATCGAGTTCGTACTCCGGTAGAGAGAAGACTATATCGCAGACATTGATAGATACTTTTTCACTTCACGCTTTAGATCAAATTAATAAGAAGGTTAAAAGGACAATTCGCGAAGGTCAAGATAGTGTACTTGATTTACGATCTTAATTTTATTGCCGGAATTTCAGACCACGATATCATAACTGCTGTAATGAAAGCGGAAATAGTAAAATCCCTCAAGCCACCGCGCCAGGTTTATATGTTTCGCAAAGCGAGATTTTCGGAATTCAGGGATTTTATCAATGCGAAGAGGGAAGACCTCTGTTTTTTTTTGAGTGGTAATACTGTTGAGGATAGCTAGATGGAATTTCTACGAACATTAAGGGAAGTCTTAGCTAAGTTTGTCCCTATTAAAACCGTTAGGGAGCGAAAGGATCCGCGTTGGATGAAACCTGAGTTGCGAGCGTTGCATAGGAAGCAAAGGATTTTACACGCACGGATGAAGAAACTAGAGAAAATCGGAGTAGACAATTGTCCGATAAAACTAAAAATAGTAGATTTTGAACGGCAAAAATATGCGGAGGTGCGAATATTCGTGAAAGATGAATAGCAGAGTGATATTTCAGGAATATAGATCTAGAACCCTCCTAGAGTCTTCAGGAAGTGACCAGAAGGAATTTTGGTCATATGTCCGAGAATCTCGAGGAGGTCAGTCTTCAGTACCCAGCCTTGTTAATGACGTGGGATTAACGGTTACTGAATCGTTAGGAAAAGCGAATCTAATTTATTGACACTACCAGGAAAGCTTTACTTTAGACGATGGACGCACGAACGATTTTTGTATGCGTGTTGATTCAAAGATGGAACCAATCGAGTTGTCGGTGGACGGAATAGGGACGTTTTTGCGACAAGTAGACAAGAAGAAAGCGCCAGGACCAGAAGGTATACCATCACTCGTCATTCAAACGCTGGCGAATGAGCTTGCTCCCCTTCTTTTCGTATTCTATAGGAAAACCTTGGACGAAGGCGTTGTACCAAAGTCGTGGAGGAAAGCGCATTTCACTCCGATTCTTAAGATAGGACGTTTTTCAAAGCCGGAAGACTACCGTCCAATATCTTTAATGTCAATTTTTTGTATGACTATCGAGCACATTATAGCGAGTTCAATAATGCGTTTGCTAAGTGATAAGGGGGCAATTAGTCGATGTCAACACGGTTTCCGTAAAGTTAGCTCATGTGATACCCAGTTAGCCCTCTTTCTCCAAGATGTAGTTAGAGCAGCTGATTAGGGTATAAGAAAAGACGCTATATTTATAAATTTCAGAAAAGCTTTCGATCGAGTATCGAATGTAAAATTAAGTCATAAGTTGATGCTTTACGAGATTTACGGAAAAGTAGTTGAATGGATAAACTCATTTCTCCGAGACAGATCGCAGCGAGTTGCGTTGGACGGAATTTTATCTATTGAGGTTTGCGTCACATCCGGTGTTCCGTAGGGAAGTGTATTAGGACCAATTTTGTTCCTGATATATATTAGCGATGTTGTGGATAATTTTAAATACAAGGTTAGGTTATTCGCTGATGATACTGTTGTGTATAGAGAGATCCTAACTCAAGATGACACTGGTTGTTTGCAGAACGATCTGAATATTATTTCAGGTTGGTGTAGTGATTGGCAGCTCGAGCTGAATGTAAAGAAGTTCGTTGCCATGACTTTCATGCGGTCCACTAACGTTACCTGCATACCTTATAGAATATTAGGAAATCCTTTGGAGCTCGTGATGCATCATAAATACCTCGGAATTACGCTCAGCAGTATTTTTTCCTTCAAAGAGCATATTCGAAGCGTAATAGGAAAGGCAAATGGGATGCAAAGGTTAGCCAGTAGAATTCTGAGGGTATGTTCATCGAAAGTTATAGAAATAGCGTACTTTTCCCTAACTCGACCTTTACTTGAGATTATACTTGTTCATATTCTGACGACATACGAGGTTAGGTGAAAGATAGACCCACTTGGGCCTAGTCTCGCCAATAAAGGGTCAAGCTAACTAACCAACACGAGTATTGCTGTGAGATATGGAATCCTCACTTAGTAGGATTGATTTGCGATCTTGAGATGGTTCAACGTAGAGCAGCAATGTTTGTCAAGAGAGATTTCAGATTTGACAGCAGTGTTTCGCATATGATTGAATCCCTCGGATGAAACTCTATTAGTGCTAGAAGACTTGAATATCGACGGAAGCTTTTTGATAAATTTATCACTACTGATTTCGGGGAGGAGATAACCGATAATGTTATCCCAGTTATAAACTTACGCGATCTTCGGGAAAAAACAAAAAAGCGATACAGGAAATTAGTTTCCAGGACAGATAGTTACTTTTGGTCGTTTTTCCCGCGAAGTATTATAGAAACTAATAGCTATTCAGGTTAGTTAGGGATGTCGGTGTTTTACACCCCTGACACGCGCCACTGGTAGGTTGCAGGGTTTAAATGTAAATGTAAATGTAAATGTAAAACTCTCCGAGTAATTGTTATAATGATCATTAGATTTAATATTAACACCATTTCTTTAATATAACTAATGTAAATTATCTAATCGAATAGAACTGTGTAATCACCGTAAGTAGAGGGAATTTCTGTATTATATAAATCACTGATATTTTTAAAGTAATTAAATCGATGACAACACAGTATTATTCTTAATTAGAAAACTTTGTATGAACGATGTTTTATAAAATCCAAGCGTTCTGACCTAACTCTATGGAACGCAATTTAAAACAAATAAGGAAAAAACTTTTTCCACAAATTTTAAATATAGGGCAACTATCTAGAAAATCCTAGGAAAATGATAATTCTTTTATTTTTATATGTTTCTTTTTTTCGTAGATGAGAGGTTTTTCAGCTGGATAGAACCAAAACTACTAATCTGTGAAGCCGAAAAACGAGAAAAAATACAAATTTGTGGCTCAATCATCCACAGACTGAGAATTCATTCCTTAATTAACGATTCATACCATGTTTTCGGTCATACCACTCAATTCTTATTGATCGTTAGATTTACATTTTTATTACTTACTACATTTCTTTCTTTTAATTTAAATCTAATTTCGGAAGTATTTAATACGTAGGTGCGGAACTTGCGGTATTTTCTTTATTTTCTTAAATGTACGAATTCAATTAATTTTGCTTAACTTCGGTACGTTAAATAAAATAGAAAATTTTCCACATAAATTGATTTTGTCATTAAGTTTGTCTCTCTTTATATAATCAAGTAAATGATACTAAAATGACAGAAACGACTTCAATTCCCTTGTGTCCTCTCCACTTTTGGAGGATAAGTGTACCCCACTAATGTTTTACAGAGCTATTGCTTTTAAGATGTCATGCAAAAGAAGAGAAGTTAATTTGCTTCAAGTCTAGAAGTTCAAGTACTTTTGCTCTGTCTCCAGCTTAGCAGCTTCTCCGCCTTTTATCTACTAAAATGTAGCTTATTTTTGTTGGGTAGCGCTTTAGGAGCGTCTTTTCAATGTGAAATACGTTTCCCAGACTTCGGCTTCTTATTATGTACTTTTTACAGCGTTGTTACATTCCTTTCATCATAAAAATTGAATAATAACTGACAGGGTTTGTAACCAGTTCAAAATCCAGAAGAATTATCCAATATGGAGACTCATATTTTTATATATTTTTCTTTTTTAGTGAATCTCAGGATTTGAGTATTCGTGTATCTTCTGTTTTATGCTCCATATTTTTGCTAAGCTCGCAATAAAGAATTTATCAATTTATTTACTACTTTATGCCCATGATTCATAATGAATAAAAATTTACTAAGGATAATTATGTCTAATCCAGTTTTGAGACGTAATTTTCATTCATTTAGCGATAAGTGGAACGTGCGTTCGTCACTGATGAAACTTGGTCAATCGAATTCGTCATGAAACGAAAACGAAAGTTCAAAGGTTCCCGTATTCCACAATGGCGCGTAGACAAACAATACACAATTTACGCATGTTTGTTTTCTGAATGACGCATGGGGAGCGAAAGTGCCGCCTCTGCGGAAATGTGGCAAACCGAATTCCTAGAATTCCATTCTCACGATGAACTTGTGTACTAAACGTTGACGGTGTACTTGTGAATGAGAACACAGGTCGATATTCAATTATTCGGGACAACATTTTGAAAAGAATAGGAATATATAATATGTGAGTTGCCCGAGGTGGATCTTAGCTTCGTATTTCAAAATTAACTACTTGTACGAAAAAACGAATATTCATATGAAGAAAAGATTTCACGAGACGCTAAATGTTTTTTAAGATGCCATGTAGAATATTTAAGGATAACCTGTAATCTAGATATGAGATACTCAACCTGGTGCCCGAAGCGACCTTGCACAGTGCCCACCAGGCTTCGGTGAAAAGATTTGTTTTATTTGCTACAACAGTATTTATTGGGATTGCACTAGCGGGGATGGAATGGAGGTTCGGTGGGGAAGGGTTGGGGTCAGAAACTCGGTTTCCCTGGTCTTGGGTTTCGTAAACATGAAGGGTGATGGCATGTCTAAAGTTTATCCCTCTTATCACCTCTGTCCAGATTAACAAGACGCGTATCTATGCACATTTTATTCAGAATTCGAATGCGAAGATTCAGCTCGACTCAGCTTATCAGGGTATCAAATTCCTCGTAATCAATGACTGCTGCTTTTCGGAACGTATCGGTGCACATGCAGCGTAAACCTTTATACCAGATTCATTCACCGTAATCAAATCTTCTTCGGAGATAAAGACTTAGTAAGTTGTGTGGTTATGATGAAATTATATACGTAATATTTTCGATGTTATTTACCAAGGATAGTTTTTTCAACCGGCCTACGGTTAACTGGTAAAGTAATAATATTGCTGAGGACAGAAACCTACTTCCCACACGAAGTAGGTTTAGTCTCAGATTTAGAGATGGTCCAGCGTAGAGCAGCCCGATTCGTTTGCGGGGATTTCAGGTTTGATAGCAGCGTTACGGCAATGATAGAGTCCCTCAGTTGGATTTCACTACAGATGAGAAGATCTGAATATCGCCGGAAACTTTTCGAAAAGTTCAATCGTTCAGAATTTATAGACGAAGTAAGTGAAATGTTAGTGCCAGTAAGGAGCGAACGCGATCTCCGAGAGGCATCGACGAAGCGTTATAGGGAAGTAATTGCAAGGACGGATAATTACTTTTGGTCGTTTTTTCCCCAAGCTATTAGAGATGCTAATAGGTAGGAATGCATACTGGTGGTGTATTACACCCCCTGCCATACGCCTCTGGCGGCTCGCGGGGTATATATCTAAATCTAAATCTAAATCTAAATGTAATGTAGTGCCCGCTTCGCTTTCTGAAGCGCCCTCGGGTGGCACCAAAAAAGGTTGAGAGCACCAGATCCAGATGTTGCTGAATCAGAAAAATTTTCCACATTGTTTTTAGGTGTGTACCCTTGAAATCTTATTACATAGCTATACATGTAATGGATTCTTATCTAAAAGTATATTGTTTGCTCCGAAAATATGTTGTTAATTGTTATTATAATCAAGGCTTTTTTGTGAGGGAGTTTTCTTGCCTGTCATCTGCTTTGTTTAATAAAATTAGAAAATTCTACGCAGCAAATCCGTGTCAAGCAAGCTAAGTCTGCTCTGGAAATTTGATCTTTCTTTCAATCTCAGGAAGATCGCACCCTGCTTCTTCTTAAACTTGTGACCTCATTTCGATTTTTTTCCTTTGTTTCCTATCCAATTGAGCTAAGTCTTGGCCAGGTTCTTACGGAAACCAAGTCATAAATTACGGCCTATTCAGCTTCACAAAAAGTGTTGGTAACCATGAACTATTGAGTTAACATCAAAGTTCGCAGTTACGTAAATACCGTGCTAACCATCACGTGGCAAAGTAAGCCAAGTATTCCAGTTTGTCTAATTATTTACATAGTTCTTTCTTATAAGTATCATTAACTTGGTCGACTTTGTACAATTTGGAGACAGATCTCTTTTGAGCTCTTATACATGAAAAAACTTGTAAGACGTGGAGGAAGTCTCCTCGACATGATATGAATGCGACCAGAAAAATTGGTATCGTCTGAGAGGAGACGCAGATTCTCGAAGAGCGATCGGTGAAAGAGAAAAGGTAAGAAAAATGTTTATTGTGTGAGTCATGTAACAGCATACAGTGAGGAATCGAAGAACGTAAAAATCCAATTTAAGAACTATTATTGTAATGGTAGGGCTATAAAATCCGCAAAGAATTTAAACAAACTCTGAAGAACTAATATTAATAATTGCTCTCGCGTTCAAAGAGGATTATCAAAGGAGAATGAGCAATCAGAACGTCCTTCAAGTTTTTACTAGAAAACTAACTAACTTTTACTACTTTTTTGAAACATTATAGATAACCAGATGTTATTAGCAGATTAGTTGTTTTTATTTTGAATGGTATTGGCCGTTACTTAGTGGAATTTCATAATGAATGAAAATAAAAGAACACTTTGTAGTAATTCCACAGAATGTATTTCAATACACGACCAGTTTCAACTTTTAAAAGTCATCTTCTGGACATCACCAGAAGATGACTTTTAAAAGTCGAAACCGGTCGTGCATTGAAATACATTCTGTGGAATTACTACAAAGTGTTCTTTTATTTTCATCCATCTAGTTGTTTTTAGTTGGAGAAATAGTATGAAGAATTCTCAAAGCGTTGTATCGGATCGTATCGAAGTTTTTGTAGAATATTTACATATACTTTAAAACTGTTCAATGAAACTGTGTGTATTAGTTTGGTATTTACTTTTCGCGTTTATGAAAATTATCTATCTCGTTATTCTAATTCGTTGTCCCCTCGGGATGTTTCGCAAACTCCAGTCTACAGATTAACGCAGGGCAGAGTTGGAATTAAATATAAATAGTACTCCCGTAATATTTTTAACATCAATGCGGTCTGGTGGCAGCATACGCCGCCACCAGACCAAGAGCAGAGTTAATAGGAATTCATAAAAATGAGAGTTACTACATGCGCGGAATTGCTATTGAAATTTCGCGTCAATAGGAAACATAATACGGCGCTTTTCGTTGAATGCGCCCGTCATATAGCGCGAAAGAGCATCGAGACGAATAAATTGGACAACGTGGGCTACCTTCGTCACCAGGAATTAACTACTTCTGAACGCGCGTTGATTTTCCATACAGAGAGAGAGAAGTCGCATTTGTCGTTGCGATGGGCCGCTCGTTTAATTCGGCTGAGCCGTGATTTCCCCTCAATTTCCCAATCGCGGCTTTAAATTCGTCACCTGAGTGGGCGGCCGTTTCGCGCCTCGACGGTGGCGCCATCCGAGGCGAAGGCGTTCAGTCGAGCAGCGGGGATCGCAGAGGACGGATCGGCCGGCGGACGCCTTCCATTCATGACGGATTTTAACAAGGTATCGGACGAGTAGTGATAGTGTACAAATAAGTGTCGCACTGAATTTTTTCGGCGCTTTGGATAAAGAGAAAATATTCCATACCTATTTCCGAATTGGGAATCCTTTTTCGATTGTCGAATGGAAACATGTTTCCCGCGCGAATCGTGCCTCTCGAATGGGCGTGACGCTAAAGGGCTCGGAAGAACCGTTTCGCGATCACGTTTGGGAAAATATTTTTCGTGAGGCGGTAATTAGGTGACCGATCACGAACTACATCAACTGCTATCCTTTTTTTTTCTCCCGTTGTTATGTGTATTGCGTTCGCTGCATTTCCATCTTTTATAACTTCACGGCGGTCAAAATGAATTGTCGTCTCAAAAGTGGATTAGATTCTTATTTAAAATTAGATGGTTTCGTTTTTGGAACGTATGTTACCAGTTACTCTTTTTAAATCTCCCAGCATGAATAGAATAACGTGAGCTATGAGTTCCACAGTAAGGGTCGTCTGAGAATACAGGTCAAAGATTTCAATTAGCAGTTCCTATTATGACTATCTTTGTTCACAATCAGTGAAGCAGAGCTTTGTGCGACCATCCACGCTATTTTCCAATTAATGCGAAATGAGATTGAAGGTACAGAATGATTAGGTGATCAGGGATCGGATGATAGTTGTGGAAACGAGATAATCATTCAAACAACTGTAAATATTTCCTGGTTATTTTTTCCTTCAAAGCGTTTACAGATTACGGCTGACGGTTTGATGAATTATCTCTCTCTTTGAAGGATATACGGCAGTATCCTTTATGCTTTAATTCTGTGCATTTTACTCCTATGGCAAGTTTCTTTAAAAACGATTCCTCCGTAAGTATAACAATTTTATTGTGATTTTTCATTTTTCTGATTTCATTCTGTACTTTAGCGAATTTGGAACGAATTGTCAGACGATACTTCAACATATTAGACTATAAACATGGTGATATCGCGTACTAATAATTCTAAATTTCATTCTTCGTTCTAAAAATATCATATATTAATTCTTAACTTAAACACGCCAGAAATTAAACTTGATTAGCCGGTGGTAGTATTGAGCAAGTTTTTCAATTAAATCCATGAAAACAACCAAAATGACTATACATTAAAAAAATGCACATTTCTCTTTCTCGGCAAAGTACAAGTGAGTTAGGATGTCGAACGCAGTGTACTGTGTGACACAAATATAAGTCTTCTTTTCGGATAGATTGTTAAATGAGAACGGAACTTTCAATAAATTGAGTTTAGAATATTTTTGGCATAATATGTATGGTACAGTTAATTCATTTAAGAATATTTTACGTTTCAACTACTCCGAATCAGCCATTTTCGTAACATTCCTATTCATCAGCAAAGCACACTTTGAATTCACTTTTGCCTGCATGTGTGAAAAATTTCGCGCAAATTTGACGTAATTTATATTTTATTTCTCATTTGCTTACTGACAGGTTTAATTCGATGACCTCGATACAAGACGGTATTTAGAGAGATTGAAATTCCAACGAAATTCTATTAACCTCGTGTACTCCCGATGTTCATGTTAATCCCCTGTCGTTATACAAGTAAGAAATTGGCTCACATCTACTCCTAACGTATTTGCATTTATCCGCTCTCGTTTATTTGCCCTTACGTAGAGCTGTCACTTTCGCTCATCGTCTTGACCACGTGATTCGATGCATTGCTTAAGGATTTCACCTGCGGGCATGGTCGATATAAGTGATGCTCAGTCCGAGCAGATGAGCAGATTCGTGGAATCGTAAACATCGCGCTCTCCTTCGATTCGACGCTATTCACTTGTTTCCCGCTCTCCGAAAGGCGCACTGCGACCACAAATTCAATTTTCTCTCTTTTAACCGTTAATGTGGAAGTGCGATTCTGCGGTCGCTTTGCAGACGATCGTTAATCGCGCATTTTCTAATACCGATCCTCGTAAACATCGATTGAATGGCTCGTAATGTACTGGTTAATGGAGGCCAGTATTTGATCTACCGCTTCCATTGCAAGATAACGCTTTCTTGGTATCGATACAGTTGCTATTGGGTTGCGGAACGCGAAGGTCTTCCGGAGTTAGGCGACAAAAGTTGAATCTATGTCATGTGGTGTGTTTTGATGATGAATGCATTCATAAATGGGATGACAATCAGCTGTTACCTCCAGCGGGGAACACGCTAATATCCTCCTTGATATTCCCTGCCCTTGCTTCATTTTGTGCGCATCTGTACGTCTGTTCAGAAATTCTCTTTTTATTCCAATTACGTTCGTCCTTTTCCTTCAGGATCTCAAACGCAACATTACATTATCTTTGTCTCGCTATCTTCTCCTATTAGGTCTTTTATCATCACACTCCTTGTTTTTTATTCTGCTTTCTCCCATTCTTTACATATATAAACGTTTATACAGCCCACACTTTACTCTGTATTGTCACACTTCATTCGGAAATTGGAAATTACGTCTTCATTATTGACCGTCTTTTCAAACGCAAACGTAGCCCATATCCCCTCTTTCTGACCAAGTCCTTTTCTTTCACTTGCACCGAAATTGATCGACTGCTTAGACTGATTTGCTATTGAGTAGTGCCGAAAATTAAACAGTAACGATATAAAACACTAGTTAGTGTCTATTTACCTTTACTTTCAATCGATTACTTGAATCGAAAGTCTGTTTCTGTATGTTTTTGTCAAGTATTTTTCTAGGGTTGGTTATAAATTTTAATTTTACATTGAATGAGAGGTAAATTCAGAAAATAAAGCTTAAGAAATGTTTCTGAAATAGTATCTTTATTATGTTTGCAACCCTACAAATAGTGTATGGCTATAGATAAAGAAAATATTGGTTGAAATCGATTGATACAAATGTAAAATACTTTGAGCGTAATACTTTTATTTTCTATTTTCCAAAAATTAAAACAAACATCACCGATAAGTGAAATAATGAGACTCATTGTTAAGGATAAGGTAGGAAAATATTTATTATTCGTTTTTAAATTCAGAAACCATCTTTTGTTTTAAAATTTTATCGATAGTATCGAACTTTTGCCAGATTAGAATTCATGTCCACTCGCTGAAGATTTTATTTCTTCTTCCTTGTCTGCAGTTGCAATTTTTTAAGGCTCGCAAAAGAATAGGACACTGAAAAATTGTCCAAATCTTTTCGCTTGTCTATGCCGGAATAGTAGCGACTGAGCGATTGACTATATCACAGGGCTATTTGGGTCACCTTCTTCCGAGCATTGCTGCGCGCATATTTTGATGGAGTATCTTACTTCCAAACTGAAAGCTCGGTATGCAAGTATGTTCTTTTTGGATGGGTAATATATATCGAACGACGGTAACACTCGGTGTGGAAATTATTGCGTTATTTTCCTGCAATTAGTAAGATATAAACAATTTGTTACATAGCTGTTGTAAAGAATTTAATATACAAAATATTATTATACAGGTATATTGAAATTAGTTTATTTTTATCAGTATACATATAAAACAATAGATGATGCTGAGGAAAAACCGCCATGTTAGGATTCCCTAGCCATTTCGAAAGATATTTCTATTTATTATTGTCGGAGATTTTTGCTGATTCGTATCAATAATTAGTATTTCTAATTTTACATGTTATATGTCAAATTTAAATGAATACATTGAAATATTACGGTTGAAGTACCAGTAGAGTGATTATTAAGTTGGAAATTAACTGCGTAAATAAAATGTAAATAAATACATCCTTATGGCATAGTTTTGTTTTTATTTCAAAAAGGATATAGCAAAACTCATCGGTTTTTGCATTTAACTTACGGGAAGAAAAAATTAACGTAGGTGATGGAGTTTTTCAACGTACAAATAACGAGCAATTGTGTAGAGTAGACGTGGGTGAAAAAGACAGAGGAAAGGATGCGAGATTACATTTTGAGAAATAAAAGTGTCAGCAGCTGAAAAGGTTAAGTGCCGCTGCCATGGCTTATCATTTTCAAAAGAACACGTTTCTGAAATAAAATCTCCCGAAGTTCATCATCGGGATTTTCGAGCCAACGAACGACTCGGAATAATGATTTGATGAGCCTCAGTTTTTTTTACAAAGGCATAAGCATCAACCTGTTATAAGAACTTGTAATATTCTACAACCGACGAAAGTCTTACAAAATGGTTTTGCGCATTAATTTGACCGGATACTTCTTACCACAGCATTAATAGATCGCTTAGGATTCATTTATTGGGACTTAAATCGCATTTAATAGTTAATGTCGTAATTAAGCCATTAATGTGCACCAAAGTAGTAATCGTTGCTCTTTATTACGGAAGTATGCTAGGTGAGCTCTATGAACTCAATGTGGATGTTCTTCTGGAACTAATTATCGGATTTTGCCTTTAGCAAACATTTCTCAGAAGAAGATAATGTCCACAGCGCTTCTGGTTTATTTTGAAATTACGACGACTAAAGAAACGCTTTCTCGGAAGACGGAAAGAATCGGATTTGAAGATCAAGCTGTAGACCTCGATTACAAGAACTAAGTTTACTCAATTTAAGAGAACTTAATGTCTCGGTTTCGCTAAGAAGGAATCTACCTGAAAATTCCCACATTATAATTAATTTTCTAATATAATATACGATATACGTTAGTAAGCTGGTTGTAGTTAAAAATATTACGCAAAGAACTCTTCTCCGTGAGATTTAGAAAATATGACACAAACCCAGAGGAGATAAACTTAAAGTTTACCGCCGTACCTCTTCCGCTTTAGACATGTACCACAAATACTCACTTTCCTGGATATTTTTTAAGAGCTTCTAGGATCCTTATTTCTAAATTAACACTCTTTACTTTTCATATAGATATATCCTTATAATTTGCATTCAATTTCATATTTCTGAGTTAATTTCGTATTACTAAATTCGAAATTAACTCAGAAATATATAATTGAATGCAAATTATACGCGATCATTTTTACGCGATCGACGTACAATCGTTGCTTCATTTGAAATTTTTCCAAGGATATGCCATTAGCAGAGCTATATTAGCCATTTCATGGTATCTGACAGAGTAATATCGTGGAAAAAATAAATCGGTTTGCTCATCACACTATAAATTCGACCGTAGTGAATCCATAGTAGTAATTATCGAGTTTTGTGGAAAAATTCTCTCATTTTAATTATGAATTTTATTTATCAGTCCTTATTTTCAAAATCGTTTCCTAATCAACCAGATAATGAAGAAATAATTTCTAAATCAATTGTATAATTTCTCTGTTCTTAACCGTAAAACAGATAATATATTATATTTCAATAAAACGAACGATTTAAAATATTTCATTAACTTTGCTTTCTTAGGTTTGTGAAATATTGTTGAAGGAGCTGTGTTTTTGTTTCAAAGCATTTCTCTAATCAAAAGAATTCATTTATTTTTCTAACTCCTCGGAATTAACAAAAGTTGAGTCAAATTTGATATCAGATTCTGCGCAAGTGAAAATGTCCATTTGTGACGTCGGCGAAAAATCTATCAGTGAAACATTTTTCAGGAAAAGAAGAAGATATATTTTTTCAGACGTGACTCCGTGTAAAACTCTCAAGAACTCCTTTTGAGATCGAGCGGGAGCAACAGATAAGAATAAAATATTTCATATCCTTCTTTGAGAGCTTTACAAACGCAAGAACTGTAATCCCTGACTCGGTTTCGGTATCGTTTCAGTGAAGGGGATTAAGGTAAGTTAAAAGAGCAGTTTAAAGAGAAACGCGTGAGGGAATGGACAGTTTTCGTCCATTTGAAATCACAGAAAAGAAAGAAGTCAGAGAAGTGCTGCTTTAATAACTTCTCATGCATCGAATTCTGAAATAAGAGTTACTGGAACAGATTCGTAGCACGAGCGATATGATCAGTTGTGATGGAAACATTACCGCAAGGTTTGGCTTTCTTACTTCGGGTATTTATATTTTCCGGTTTAATTTACTACACCGAGCATTGTTATTACTTATGTGATGAAACTAGTCGCCTTCTTTCTTTAATGGTAAATGATAGGTTGCCATTATTGTTTTTAGATCTCCGATACCTAACACTTGGAATTACATGAGGATAAACGGTGATATTCGTATGTCACTACCATGTACTCTTAAGTGTAATGCCACCATTTTACAGAAATGGATGCAGCAATACATTCATTTGATGGAAATCGACTTTTATATACATTTCATTTCTTCAGTATTAAGGATACAGAATGCGCGATATATGCACTCGTTGCGGAATACAACGTGAATAAGTTAATAACTGAAATAGGATACCTAAAGATACTTTTAGCGAAACTGATGCTAGAGTCAGTTCCGCACGTAAGTGGCCGACGAACAAAAGGCTACGAAATGAAATTCGGTTAAATGGTGACCGAATTCTCCGCCTTTTTCTCCTTTTCTATCTGAAGCACTTCATTGGCCCTCCGATTCGTTTACCGGTCTTCGCTCTTTTGTGTTGCCAAAGTGTGATAGTTTATTTTCCCAACCCCCATGCATATGAAATTTCTTTTCATTTGCAATTCCCTCATACCTCAAGTTGTGTTATCTCGATGCCCGTATAATGCGAAAGAAAAAATATTCGCCCCGTTCTTGCTTCGATTCTCAATGCGATCGGCGATGTGACGAAGAGAACGGCTGCTTTGCTTAGAAAAGTTCATTGTCATTTGTACTTTTATCTGCGAGCAGAGAAAAGTTGGAAATCAAGTCATTAACTGTTCATCAATTAATCTCATTGACTGTTTGCCCGCGACTGGTATGTTTAAATATTTTGCATAGAAATTAGCCAATCAAATTTTATCATTTCCATGGTGGTTTGTTAAAAATTAATTACTTATATGTTATTGGTATTTATAAAATTTATGGAGAATTCTCTTATCAGAAAAATCAGAAATAATAAATGTATTCAAAAAGTTCAAGAAATACTAATTAAAGTAGGCAGACAAATAATCTATCACAACTTATTTTACAGATATGTTTTAAAAAATCTATTCCAAAGTAAATTCTACTGACAAATTTACGCCATTTAATAATGAAATTATACTTCCGGTTCTATATTAGTTCTCTATCAGTTATGTTACCTAAACAACAAAAATATGTTCCCTCTTATAGTAATATAATTCAAACCAGCAGTACACATGCATGTATTACCTTATTTGGCTGCGTTCGAGAGCTTAGCGTGGTTCAAAAATTGATCAACCAAAGTCCGGAATTCTAGTTTTAAACCTGCTGTTCGAATTCTGGATCTTCACGCTACGCTGAGAATCGTAATTGTTTAAACTTTAAACGGTCTGCTACATTCGGGGACTGCAAAGGTTAAGTTACACTAAATATCCATACTAACTATTCATCCTGTGGGCGTTCCTCGAATTCATGTTGTATTAATGAAGACGTACCTAGACTTTGTTATGCCTGTTTTAAGCAGGCGGAGCACTCAGTTTTCAAGAATTGGGAAGAAAAGAGATTTCTGATAAAATACGAGTACAGTGGTGCTAATTTATCAATTAATTGTAAACAAGAAAAGCTTCTGTTCTTGTTTTTAACTTACTCTTCGAATCTTTGTGAGTAGAAAGTGATTCGATCATTTAATGTTTTCAATCGAACTGCGACATTCCCTTATTCATTCAAAAGACTTTACAGCGACATCTGATGACATTTTCGTGTGTAAGACGAGACAGTATTTAGACCGCCTCGTGCTGAATTCGTGAGCGTGTCGCTTCTGTATTTATGATATTCTCTCAGTGGTTCCTATTCAGCTAATTTTCATACGTCACGATTCTCGCGCAGATCGTCCTCGATGCTTCCTCTGTTCTACAATGGCTCTTTGTTTCCGAGAATACTGACGCGCCATGTTTATATCGCAAGGGCTTTATACGTCTATTCTTATTCTAAGAAACTTCACAGAATATCTCCCAACATTTGCATTTATAACTTATGGGATCATCCTTTTTCAAAGTCTGACTAATTTATTACCGATCTCATCAAACGATAATTGAATCTCGTATTAGCTGCTTAAAATTTCTCTCTGCTCTCTGTTTTAAGCGGACTTCTAAGATTGAATTAGTCATCTTGTTACGTCGCAAGCAATCTTTTACACAATCAAATTGAAATGATAGAACCTTTTGAATTATCTTCTTTCTGTTGCGTTTCCTTTAAGAGGAATCATTGTTACGTGGCAAAAATCATGGAAAAATACACCGAAGCGATGCATTTCTTTCATTTCATATTTTCACCACTAAATTCATTAAAGATCAAATCAATTAAAAAATCATCCTTCTTTTCTCTATCAATTTGTAAATTTCCTGCACTGGAAGTGGGACTTAAGACGACTTGAACTTTGGGAAAAAAATAAGATTTTCAATATGATAAAATGTCCCAAATATATTTTATATTCATCTAAGCTCCATAATTAATGTGGAAACTGATCATCCATCGAATGAGAATTCTATAAGTAGAATATTCCTTTCATCATCACGGTCTAATTGTATATCTTCAAACACGAGTGAAATTTGAACTACAGAGCCTTGAATAATTTCAATAGTTTTGTACTTCAATGCATCATTTTGATCGCATCGCTTTGAGAGAGAGTTTTCAGAAATTGTGGTTAAAAAGGACATTATCGTGTCTAGGAATTCTTTTAAAGATTTAAGGCTTAATTAATTATTTAAATTTCAAATATTTACAACTTTTATTTGATATCCATAACTCTGGGTTTATCTTTTGGCTTGATGCATAGTAGGATTTTTAGCCTTCGGTTTTCATATGGTAAACATCGGTATGTCCCGAATTATAATTCTGAGAAATTTTTCACCTTTTGTAAGTTTTATAGTTAATAATCATAATTTAAACCAGCTATTTAGTGCTTAAAAAGAAGAGGTGATTCATGATATTTGTATGAAAGCAATTGATGTATTCCACCTATTTCACATTTCCGATCCATTCCAATGCTATGAGACAGTCGGTCATTCACAGCGAAACCAAAGATCGTCAAGAGATAGGATCTAACAAAGGAAAGATTTGTAACAAAAAGCATTTCCCGACTATTATTCTTTTCTTCGCGAATCCATAGCGTTGATATATAGTGTGAATGCACCTTTCCTAGGGTATCTCTCTGTGATAAAGGGAATCTTGTGGTGACGTAGATGGACCTCAAGGAAACGATTGCAAGTAGTGGTGGTCTATTTGGATCTGAGGTGTTACTCTGAGGTTACTTATGAATGCCTCAGATACGACTAGTTCACTTATTTTTCCAAATGTAACTATAAAATTTATCTGGTAGCATTCCTCATATGTTTTTCAAATATCTACCTTTTTTACAGGCTTTAATTGTGTTAATTTCATTAATGACAACAACATGATTTGGACTCGTTACAGTTGTTGAAAGGTTTTGATGGGACTGTAATTTTGCGAAACCGTATCTACTAATGATAACTTAGATTTCCACAAATCTAGCTTAACATTTCTTTTGTTTTGCATACCCCGAATTGCATAAGTTATTTGAAATTTGCGTGATTTTTAATATTGTAAAGCTAATTATTAATTTTAAGAGACTTATGCTGTCAAGAGCGCTAAGAGATAATCAATGTGCCGTTTTAACAGATTTGAGCTGAAGAAGTCAACAATACTGTTCGCACACAGCACTACGACACTATAGGAATATTTTGGAATATTCAGTAGCCGGAAATTTGGCTAAAATCTAGTTCTCTAACATGAATAATAGGTACATACAATCCATGCTGTCTCATAGACGCTGATTCAAATCATGTGCAGTAAATCATGGAAATGGCTATTCGACATTTAACTCTCTTGTGAAAAGGTCGACTGTGGGTGTCCTCATTGAAATTTCATATAAAAGGTCGAATTATACATGAATATATGCGGGATTTAATTTTTCTGCTTGCTTGAAAGGGACAGCTAATCAGTCTTCGTGCTTTTATTTGGATTTCTTTCGGATTAAGATTAGTCTCAAATTTCGAGTTCTGAATAACTAATGCCGTTAATTCTGATTAATTCCGTTAATATAGCAAGTATATTGTTATTTCTCGTTTGTTTTCGTTTGGAATAGATTGCAATTTCGTAAGGCAGTATATCGATCGTTTTCCTTTCTCGATTGCTTCGTAATTAATCACAAATTGACGGTTATGTTTTCCATCTACAGACTCATCTCATAGATTTCTATTACATAGTGTCTTGGAGTTGCCGGAAACGCATTATTCATCGTGAATTTGTTACACAACAACCATGGTAAAATGAAGGAAAGATAAGTCACGAAATAGAAACTAACGATATGATTCGAATATTCCTATTTTAAAAAACGCTTCAGTGCTATTAGATGTAAACCATTCAGGCAGTAGTATTACGTCAGTCTTTTCTAGGAACTAAAATTGTTTCTGTAGTTATTTTGAAGTATTCCAGATAAGTTAGTCAATGAATAGAGAATTTAGAATTAATTCGGGGCCTTATAATGCTATCGCACAGGCATTTTATTTAAAAATGGTGATAATTGGTGTGATATGTACGATGATATGTTTTGCGCTTTGATAAACTTACGTTGACAGGCTCCCGGATAGTCATGTGGACAGCGCGTTTGCCTTTTCGGGTTCGAATCCCGGTGGGAACCAATGTGCGAAATGACCTAAACTGTCGAAGCACTTTTAACAATACTACTACTACTACTTACGTGGATGTAGGGTAAACACCAAAACTATGATTCGGCCGACTTTAGTATATGTGTAACTATTTGTTCAAAATTTTATCAATATTCGAATTAAATGATTTACAAGAAAATAGATAAGTCACAAAAGTGTCATTGCCGCTTCTCGCTCGCAAACTGTCACACGAAAGTTTAAAATTTGGACACGTCGTAGAATATCTCAGTCAACTCTCTGCGTGCGATAGATCGAGAAATATTAGCGACGTATATCTGAAGTATTTTAGATAAAGAGAAATGTGTTTATTATTTTGGTTACTTTTTTCGCAGGATCACTTTGGCTAAAATAGGACTTTAACATTGTTTTGAAGATCATTTCAGCAGGCAAATAATTCATTGCGATGAGAGCTTAAGATATAAATTCTTAAAGAGGATTGCTCTGAGTGAGATTCCATAATTATCGACCAACTGCGTTATTAAAATAAAACTTCAATTCATATTTGTTTCCAAACTGCAATTCATTATTTCCTCTTCCCTAGATATCAGCAAAGACTCAACGACTTTAATGGAAGATCTGTTGTTCAAACTGAAGGCTCAAGCTGTCCAATCGGAGAACATTTTTTCAAACATTTACCATCTTAGAGACCATCAATTTATTAGAAATGATAATCGATGATTTAATGCATACAGTACAGGAATACAGTAAAATTAAGGTAATCGACGCGATAACATTCCTAAAATTCCTAATTAAAAGCTATTGTAGGTGTTACTCATTTGAATGTGATGTCATTTTCGTTTTAATTTCTGAGTATCATTATGCTACACTATGAAACATTCAATGCAATTTCATGAATCCATCTGTGACCTCGTTTCCGTAATCAGTTGGGAAGATTTATTGTGGCAGCACATACGCTTCTCCCGCATTTAGCTCTACGAAAAAATCGCCGCATGAATTCTTAATCTCCTGAAATTTACTCTCCGTTCTCTAATCCCGTTAATCTTTTCACAGCCACTCTTCGGCTTAGTTTCCCTCGCTTTCACGAATCCGGCAAAAATCTTTTTTCTCTTAATTAACATGATAAGATACAGCTCACATATGGTTGTCGTAATATACATAACTAAAACCTATCAAAAATCATATAATTAAATTTTAATAAGAGAATTATACATTTTTGGCAATTTTGAGCGTGGTTTTATGGATATTACTCTTAATTAACGTCCAACATCTTCGTTGCAAGTTTCGTGATGTCTAACCAGTATTCAGTCAATAAATATATACTATTAGGATGGAGAACGTAAAACCAAAGATACAATTCAAGTACTTTTTACATCACGCTTGTCATAATTACACTTTTTGCATCATGCTTGCTTACCCCGGAAGGAGGTTATGCGATTATAAATGAGCAAATGCTATTTATTTAATGGATTAAATCTCAAATAACAGGCATTTGTTTGCTTACAAATTTCTTTCCGCTGTCGGCTTCATCTCTTTAGTTAAAATACTTGCTTTGACTCCAGCTTTCCCTTCAAGTCCATGATTGCAGCGGCACATGTAGCCTCCCTCTGTTTTGAATTAAGAGTGCAGATGCCTTCAATAAAGTCTTCTGTTTTCCCCCTTTTCGCTGTACTCCTCTTTCTCCTTATCTTTCCCTTTCCTTATCGCGCTTGGGCACGTGAGTCACGCACCGTGTTTCCGCATTCACTCGTTTGGCGCCGCCACTTGGCTCAGATAAAGGACTCTAGTACAGCGAGCGAATCGGTTTCACGCAATCGAATAATTGTTTCTCTTCCGCAGTATTCGTGCGTGTGTCGGAGGAGTTTGAAGATTCGGAGGGGTGTTTCGTGTGACGGGGAAAGTCCCCCGTTGACCTCTATGCTCTAAATTTGCATGTTTGCCCAGAAAGAGGAATGCATCCAGACGGCGGTCGTTTCATTGAAATGAAGATACTCAGTAGCGTGACGGAAATATATATTTTAAACCGTTTTTTTCTCAGCCAGACTGCGAAAGTAAAAAAAAGCGGCCATATTGGCACCGTTGGCGGACAAGTAATATTTAGAGGCCTCGGGAGAGATTTTTTGAAGGGAGTTTCCGAAATTCTGTAATGTTTTGCCTTCTCAGCGGCTGCTAAAATGAAAATAATTTATTTTTAGTAATTTTTTCTCATCAAATTTTATAAATTCGTCAATACTTTTATGCTAGGGGAAATCTGTCCTCATGAAATGTATATCACAAAACATTTTCCCCACAATTGAAAGTTGATGAACGTATAATTAATAAATTCAGTGAATTAACAATGAGGTATTGTCAGCATTAGGCGCCTTCGATTGGAGATTGACGTTTCCCTTTCCTGGATTGTGAAGCGGCCGACATTTATCGATTACTATTCGCATTATAGATTAAAAGTTAAAGTGTGTTTTCAAAGAGAAAAATACTGCGGAGAAATTGTCAGTTGAAATGCGCAAATGGGAGCCTTGAAATGGGATGAGACGGACCAAACTGAATTGACGCCATATTAGTTTAGTAGATATTGATATACGCATCGTAAAGAAAGCGATTTTAATTTTCAATCTTCCTCAAAATATTTTATTTATTTATTTATTAACAAACATTAACATACAGCAGCAGCAGACAATTACTGCCAATGATTAACAATAATAATAAAGAACAAAATAGCAATAAAATCGTGAAAAGTCAACAATTAAACATATAATAAAATAACAAGTGAATATGAGCATACAAATAAAACAAATCGTAGAAAATTGTATTTTTCCTTGTCAAACTCGCGGAATCATATTATGGATGGATTTCGGAGAAGAAAGGATCAAAATGAGTATTGGAGGAAAGAGAGTTGAAAATTGAAGGAATGCGAGAGAAGAGTGATCGTTTTACTATTGATAGATGAGGAGTAATCAAAGAAAAGGTATCGGATAGGCGTGTTGTTCTTGAGGGAACTCGGAATGAGAGAATAAGAATTGGGAATCAAATTTGCTATTTATTATATTATATAAGAAGGAAATGTCGGAGAAAGTATGAGAGGCTTTGATTTGTGTGAGATTAAGGTGATCGAGATGATCTTTTGGTATATTTTTATAAGACGGGACTCGAAAATGGACTATTTTTAGAAAGAAATTTGATGTTATCAATGTTAAATTACACTATACCTTGATTTTGGGTAACTTAAGGCTGTAGTTATCATTACTAGCGTTGGCATTGATTTCGATTTTGCTTCAAAAATCGTCATTCCGAGTTCTTCTATATCTCCAGTTATTTCCTTCTCTCAACTTTTTGATCATTCTTGCCCAATTCTATATTAGTATTATCTTCCTCTCTCATTTCTTCCAAGTTTCCCCCAATCGCCAGCTCTTCATCCCTTAGGTTCTCGTTTATTTTGCTTCAACTGAAATCCTCTTCCTGTTTACCGCAGCATTGGCTGTTTTAAACCATAATTCCATAATGAGCTAACCGTCATTCCAGAGTATTAGTACTGTACCTAAAATCCGTAATCCTCTCTACTAAAAGTTCTACCAGTTCATTTGGTTTACCTGTTAGTCCTTATGGTGATATTTTCATGCGAATCAGAAGCAGTTAGAGAACCTAATGAAAATTTTTAATTAAAAAAAAAAAGGTTCTGTCTTTGAATTTTACTTTCAAATTTATTGTTTGAACTACTTTTTTATTTGGACTTATACTGAAAACAAGTATTAGTGAATACAAATTTTTCAAGAGATAAATAAATACGCACCTAATAATATATATAATCTAAACCTTCGAATGAAACATTCATTTCCTCTAACAATTGAGTCATCGTTAATCATTTTTACGACGTAAAAACGAGCGAATGATTGTCATTTTCGACAGAATATAACCGTTTGCATTGAAAGCATTTCAGCTTCATCGTGCTCTGAAGCCATAGAGACATTTTCTCAGCCGTCTTTGTCTAGATATTTGACGTTTATTCTGTACAGTTTGTCGACATTAGGTAACCAACAATAGAATAGTGAATTTCGACTCGCGAATTATTATTGCTATTTTAAAATTATGAGTGCTGCATAGGACAGTATTCTGAATGTGTGCAAATTTACCATTGTAGAGAAGAGTAACGAATTACCTGAAAAAGAGAGGCAAAGGAGAGAATAAATAAACAAATGTGTTTTATTATGCCCTGTGGCAAGCCACCAAAGGGCAACAGTAAATAACAATACAAAAATCAGTCGAAAATCTGTGAAATACTACATTAAAAATTTAGATTAGACAAATAAATAAAAAAGTACAAAATCATAGTAGTCAAAAACAAATAAATAACAAAATATTCAACAATTAAGATTAAACAAATAATAGAATTTTAAACCTATTTATATTTATTGCATTACGGATTACGATTGGCAGGGAATTCCAGAAATTTATGGCAGATACTGTAAAAGATTGATGGAAGGTGGTAGATCTATGTGACGGAACGTAAAAAGTACGGGAATTTTGCCTCAAATCAGGACGAGATAGGTGAGAAGGAGGGAAAGTGAAATCATTAACCAAATACAGAAAGAATATACAACAGTAAAGAATATAAAGGAATTTATTTCCGTTTCCCCTTCCTTTCAACTTGGACCAGAGTACCTTTTTATTATTTGAAGGTTCCTCGAAACGATCTTAGGCTATCTTCGCCAAGTGGGAAGGAATGGCTCTCTCACGGATTGCTTGAAGGCTCACTCCATTAGTTCGATGAAGTCGAAAACGTGGATGGCTATTATGAGTCTACAGGTGCCCTTTTTGTCTCATTTGACGCTTTGTATGCATTACATGCATCGCTTTGGGCTCATTTCAAAGATGAGTTCATTATTTTTCAAATTCTGTGGAACTTCGCCGCAAAAAAAACTCAGTATTCTTAAACGTCACATAATATTATCATATACACCACTATCATTATTGAAACATTATGAAAAATCTAACATAAGGTGGCCATATTCTATGGGAAAGCTGCAAGATTAAATGAATCATTCTTAGTAATTGGAAAAAATTCTTCTTAAAATTAAAATTCGAAATATGAAGCCTTTTTTTATTAAATGACAAATACTAACAACAAAAAGTGTATGCGTTAAATTATTCATCTTTCGGGAATAAAGAGAATAATTTTGAGGTTTATTGTATTCAATCCATCATTTAAGTTGATATTAAGCCATCTTTGGTCCCATAATCTTCTTGTAATAGCATAAGGAGTCCTGCACGTGATGTGAGAATTATTCGTCAAAAAGGGGCCACTAGGATTATAATTTTGTATCAGATGTCATAAATTATTCCGAATATATTTACGCCGACTTTAGCCAACTACAGATTATATTGGTCTTACATATTCACTATACTTTTGTGAAAGGTCAGAAGTATTTTCACTAGGATTCTAAGTCTGCGGAAATTGTCTTTTTTATTATCAACTTTATTCGCTTCCTTGTGATTGATCTAAGCATAGAAGATTAGGACATTAGTTTCTCGAAGTATCCAAAAAAGATTTCGTATCTCCTCGGCAAACGTGACCTATCAGATAACCTGCGTGGGGAAACAGACATCAGAAGCATTCGTATTTTTTATCTTTTCATCCGAGACACAAAGATGAGATAGACCAGGAGTCAGTAGGAGTGCATCCTTTGGTAGGCGGCGAGCCTTCGATGGGAATTCCCGTAGATGTTGGTTTTAGTGCTTTTACACGAAAGACGGAATGCAAGGTGAGTGTCCGAACTGATTGAGGACAGGCAAAGGGAGGACTTCAAAGAAGAGAACACAAAACGGGAGACCGCCCAGGGAGGCGGACGCGGACGGAATTCGTCAATGCAGGAGTGTGTACCCGAATTTCAATAAGTTGGAGGGAAGCATACATTTCAGAGGGGACTAAACAGAGAAACTGATGTTGAAACAGGCGACTGATGAGAAGGACGAAAGACAACCAAAATTCAGAAATTGCGAACGGAGATGGTGATAACCTAAGTCTATTCTGCTGAGGTAAAATCATGGCCATGGATATCAATTTTACATTTAACCTCCATAGCTACGCTAGTTCTAGCGAAAAATCTTGGTGATCAATTTTACGAAATATCCAGACTTAGACGACCAATACGAATATTCTTTAAATATTTCAAAGGCCCAGTAAAATCATTCCTAAACCGAATTCTCATTGATCTAGATGTTTTATAATATTTCATTTTTCTTTCGATCGATAAAAAAGAAACAGTAAAAATTGTGAGTGATATTTTCGGATATTTTAACCTTGAGTCATTTTGGAAATAATTATTGCCTTAGATGTCATTTTTTCTTCGAAAACTACTGTCAAAATGATTTCGAATGATTTTAAATGAAGATGATCTTTAAAAATGATTACATAATAAACTGTATACGCTCCTCCCTTTTTTCATTTTGCTGCGGCTAAAATAAATTTTCTCATCTTTTCAATTTCCATCAGCTTTTATTAAGAATAATTTAAAGATAATTCGGAATTACCAGGTGAAAAAGTATGAAACCGGAATTGTTTTTGTAAAGATTACACTTCTGTTATTTCAAAATTATCGTAAGTATCGCAAATAATCATGAAGTATCGTAAGTCATCGTAAAGTATCGTCTTCGTCCAATAAGGCTCGCAAGTCCTTGTCTTCAAACATTTTCGGTGCTTTCCCACGGTCCGCGTTTCTCACATCAAAATCACCACTTTTAAGTTTTTTAAACCACTCATAGCACTTAGTTTTGCCAAGAGCATGTTCACCGTATGCTTCGACAAGCATTCTATGCGATTCTGCTGCAGTTTTCTTCAAATGATAGCAGAAAACCAATGCAAATCATAGTTCGTAAGCACAAAACTCGACATGTTTGAAGTTATAGAAAAATATACCGGTTTATGAAACTTTGATTATTGCGTGTTGACAAACTTCGTCAGCTGTTAGAGGGAGAAGATGGCGCTGCGGAAGCGGTCTTACGGTCTTTAAACAGATAGTGAGCACTATCTATAGGGAAATTCCGGCTTCATACTTGTACATCTGGTATACGCTAATAAAAATTATTGGAAAATATTATCACAATGTGATTAGTACGACTCGCTCGAATAAATAATATTCTAGCTTCTACTGTAAGAATACAGTCAGTGCGCAACTGGCGAAACCGCAAGAAAGATTACTACATCTACATCTACATCTACATTAATACCCTACAAGCCGCCTTTCGGCGTGTGGCAGGGGGTGTAAACACCAGTTGAATCTAAATTAATTTCCTTATTCGATTATTGTCACGTATTGTTCGCGGAAAGAATGAATCTCTGAAACGATTCGTCCTAGCATCTATTTCTCTTAACTTACGGTCATTATCGGATCGACCGACGTAGCAGGGGGGTTGCATGATACCGATTGTATCTTTGGAAAATGTAATTTCCCTGAATGTATTAAGCAATCGCAGCCTAGCTTCCAATCTCCTTTCTTTCAAGGATTCCCAACCTACGTCTGAGAGCATTTTTGTAACGCTTGCTTTTTTATCGTAGCATTTCTTAACAAAACGAACCGCTTTACGCTGCACTTTCTCGAGTTCGCGAGTACACGTTTCATCCGCCGGATCCCATATACTTGCCGCATATTCCAGAAGGGGTCTGACCAAGGTAAAATAACATCGCTCTCTCACCTTTTCGTCGCATTTACCGACAATACGCTTTACAAAGCCAAGCCTTTTACTTGCTTTGCCGCAGATTTTTCGAATATGCGTGCTCCAATTTAAGTTATTAGTAATGTTGATCCCGAGATATTTAACTGAATCTACTACTTTGATACTAATTCCATTAATTTTGTATGGGTGATTTGGACGCATTTTTTTCTTTTCGAAGAAATTAACTACGGATACTATCGTTTAATTATTTGTTTAATTCCAAAGGAACCCAAAACCTTCTCTGTTCACGGATGCATACATTGCGTAAACCCATGACGGGGTCTGAGGATTCTACGTCATATTCTTTCGGCCGTTACAAATGCAAGGCAGAAAATATACGAAAGAAGGGGACAAAAGTGAGTTGGGGGAGGAATGGAAGGGCACGAGTAATGGAATGGAAAGAATACGAGCATTTTTCACATGAAAATTAATTTAGCAGGAAATAATTTGTGGAAGGGGTAAGAGGAGTAGTACGGGTTTCAACAAATGGGTTTATTTCGGCGAAAATATATTCATTGATCGAGTTCGTGAAGATCGTGGTAGTTGATTGAATAGGTCGGTTGTTTCCTCTATGGCCAACTTTGAGGGAAGATTGACTATTAAGATGACACTCATACAGATAGTTTGCGGAATGGGAATTTCCCAATCTACTTAAAAAGGAGGCCCGTGTTTTTGAAAATTTTGCCTATATAATAAGCAGTTAAAGGAGATTAAATTTTCTATGAAAGGCAAAAAGAATCTGTAGTAAAGTGTTGCAAAATTCTGTAATTGGGATTGCAATGCAAAGAAGCAGGAGCAGGCTGGAAAACGGAACAGTGGACTTGTTGCAAGCGATCTATATTTTTTGTTATAATAAATCGTTTATTAGATTGTTCTTTTCAGTAATAAAATGAATAGATTTTAAGTTCTTGATTAAAATTCTGGGACGAAAACGGAAAATGGAGAACACTATGAATTAAGGAATGGAAAAATTACTGTTTATCGGAAATGGGATGGTTGGAAAGAAGGTGAGGCCAGGATAAATGTGTTTCCAAAAGATTGCGAATGACACTTCTCAATCTTCTTAAATTATTTTACAATCATTCTGGAATATTATGTTGGGGATAAATATAGTTGCTTCTTATAATATGTTTGGTGATTGGAAAGTAATGCTGACATTTGACTCCGGAACTATCTGCAAATATTCATTTTACAGTGTCGGGGGTTGAATAAATAATAGGAGGAAGTGATTAGGATTGTATTTATATTCATTAAATAGTTTAAATATTTTTACTTCATGTAACTCAGTTAATGTATATACATAATTTGTAATGTTTGGCAAGTGAAGGCGACAATTACTTGACCGAATGCAGTGGCGTGATTGGTGAAGGCAAAATTAGGACTAACTGCTGCCCGACTTCAGTTATATTCCAGAAAGCCTTAAAGAAATGAAAGCAGTAAGCGGGTGTTTGCTTTTCCTCACTAAAATAAATGATTGAGTCAGAATTCCAATTTGTTTCGCAATTCTACGTTAAATTCATGGCCCCCAAATGATTTCACAACAGACGAACTTGCTGATCTGCTGATTCGAGTCCCTTTGGGTTCATAAATTTAAGGTTTCGTGGCTTTTAAATGCTCAGTGATGCATTTTCCCTAGGTTCGGATGTGACGTTGATTGATTTGTCATTGATTGACGATGGCACGTGATGCAATGGCGATCCTTCTTAAATCATCCCTCAATAACAGGCAGATTGTGTTCGGTAGGAGATGGCGCTTTTATAATACTGTCATCTGCATCTGGCATTCGATTCGCGACGCGACTGAAATTCCAATTAATTTAATAGTTTGTGGGCAGTCAGTCTTAATGAAGAAGAGGAGAAGGATGTCAGATAACTTTTACTTCGTCTTTAAGTGAGGTATATTAAGTCTTTCACGTATGTGAGGGCATTTATCCTGGCTGATTTCCCAATTGATCCTGTAAAAGATCCATTTCACGACCAGTTGCTGAATCCTTTCAATGAGATGCACTTTCTTCTTATAATGTAAGAAGGCGTAGGGAGCATATTATTACCTCTGCTTCTCCTTTTATTTGAATATTTAAGGTATGAATATTTACAACTCTTTTTTCATTCGTAAATTTAAACATGATACTCTTTACGTCATTCGGTCCAAAGTCAATCTCTTTATAGCTTCATGATTTCTTACCTTGACGCTAAAATCTATTTGGCTTTTCAGACAACGGTCTTCGTTTATAAGATTTTCCGTTACTCCAGTCCTTTCAAGATTGTATTCCACTGAAAATCGTGGCATAGTGTGTATCCGATTTTCATTTTCATATATTTTAATCGATCATTTACAGACTTACCTCTCTTTGTTTGTTTTCTAAATAATTTTCATTTGTGACGCTATCCATCCATTTTATTTTCATCCCTCTATATCCGTCCATTCTTCTCAATCATCTCTTTTCTGCTTCCGACGTATTTCTTTTACGCATACATGAAAGAAAACACCACGTGCACCTAGTTTTTATGACCATTTACCTTCTATCTATACGTGTACATACATACAAACATACAAAGGTCTTTATTAGGCGAAATTGGGACTTTTTAGTTCCATCTTCCATTTAACCATAAAAATTTACAATACATATGACATAGTATATTACAAAATTCAAATCATATAACAAAATAAAATACAAGTCTATAAAATATATAAAAAATACAACTATATGAATCTATATAACAAAATGAAAAAGAATACTAATATAATACATCCTTATACAAAGTACAACTCTATTAAATATGATACCAAAAAAAATAAGAATGAATATGTACGGCTTGCAGTTAGCAATTGTTTTTTACTGGTGGAATGTCGTCTTCGCTCTTCCAGTCATATTCCTCCCACACTACTTCCGTCGCAAATACCACTGAAACAGCAGAATTCATCGACCCGTTCAATCGTACCCATATGCAGTTTTACGTAAAAGTTTTCTTCCCATTTTCTTATATAGACTATCACTTTAAATTTATTTATTTTAAGCTATTATTCACTTCCTTGTGGTAATCATCTCTACATATGAAATAAAATTGCTGCTTTGTTGCAAGCGGTTTTTTAAATATAGTTTTTCCAGATGTCCCTGAGGTATAAAAATGACATTATATTATTTGGATGTATATTTGCCTACAAATTCCATTAAAATTCTCTTTACAATTTTACGGTACCTCAGCGAGTTAATAAAGCAATATAATTTCTCCTTTAGAATTAATTCGATTATTTTTATGCCTCTTAAAGTTTAAGTCTCAAAGGGATTATTTGAATACTTCTACAAGCATTCTTCTGACGTTCCTCCCAAGTATTTAATAAAAAGCAGTCTCTTTGACTTGCAAGGACTGCGGAGTCCTCTTTTTTCTAATATAAAACTATATTTTGGTCGTTCAGATACATCTGATGTAAAACTAGGTCTCGAAATCTCGGATCGTCTTTTATTTTTGATGTAATATAGCCGTTTTTATTGAATTCCTTTGTTTTTTAACATTGTTATAGATAGCATTTACAACTAAACCTGTACATGCACTATTTTTAGGCTTATCGCTCTAGAGCTTCCTAGTTTTACTTCTTGACTTCTCACTCTTCCGGTTGGATCATCTGGAAACCATGTTTCAAATGCCTCTTTATAATTTTCTTTATATTCAACAAAATAATCCTTTAGAGCTACTGTATCTCTTACAATTGCTTGGCTTCAGTTCATATTTTAATGTTGCATTGCAATCATGGCGCTTTGTGTAAATAAATCACATAGCTAGTATCGGTGCTTATACATGTTTATAATACGTAATTTTACTGACAAGGTTGGAACTATTGCATCCCTTGCTTTTCGTTCATGATGCTCGTGCTATAAATTCTTTCATATTTATATTTATTTTTGCTTGAATTATTCTGCACCTCGTTAAAATTTTCTTTAATATAACCTATATACGTCATCAAAAACTATCTACGCAGCTAAAGCAGGTTTGACATTCATTTTAGGGACATTAACATTGAAATTTATCAAAAAATGAGCCCCTACGAGTCATTATCACGCACGAAACGCAGTAGTAAACATCGCCGAAGGTAATTTTGATGAAGCGATATCATCGTCAGGCATGGTCCTAAGAGAAAGATTAAGGACTTTTGTGTCTTTCGTGTGACAAGATTAATGGAACCTCGTGATTTTTTTTCGATTTCTTCTGCCTCTTTTCCGCATTGTATTCGGAAGTTTTTATTGGGTAAAGAAATGACGCCTAATTGTAGAGAAACGCAAATATAGTTAGCCAAGCGTGTAGAAATAGTGAAATGCCGGAACGGTGCAAACGTGTTCTCTCGCATCCCACGTCCAGATTCTCTTTTCTCCGCAAATATCCTTTCGGATTCGATCGGACGCCGGGAATTAAATCTGTGACGAAGGCAATCGCTTGTCATCTTGGCCCGTCTTCCCAATTGACCCCTCGACCTCTCCTCAACTTTTCCGCAGTCGTCTAATATCGCGCGGGGTATTCGCTACCAATTCTTTATTTGCGATGACTCAATCAGTTACGTCACCGATGCGAAGGTCGCCATCGATTCGAGAAGAAACGGTGGCCTTCGGTTTCCGTCGAGGACCCTCCATCTGCGCTCGATTCTGTACCATTGACGTATGTTTTGAAGATGCTAATAATTGAATCGAAAGCGAGTCCAATTGTACCGCAAAATTCGAGTCCGTGTTTCGGTTTCGCCAGCGGTCGTCCCCTCGACAGCCAATGCGTGCGACACCAATAACTGTGAAAGCGGTCCCGGGTTCGATGCCCCGTGGGAGCCAATGTGCGAAATGACCTAAGCTGTCGAAGCACTTTTAATAATAATACTGCTACTACCAATAACTGCAGCTAATAATCGCAGAGAGACCTACTTATCTCTCAGAAAGATGGATCTATGGTTGTATTTAGCGAAAAAAATTAATTTGGTATTGGAATGGAATATTTTCTCGTCGAAACCACGCTATTTTGAAGCATAGAGATAGTATAGTGTGTGTAAGTATGTTTTCGTTTATAAATGCATACGGTAAAATGTACATATGTATACAAATATTTAATGATGAATTAGTGGAGTCGTACTTGAAAAACGATTTTATTCTCCATTTTAGGATAATTAATTGCCTACTACTGATTTTAATAAATATTGCCATTAAATAAGCTTTCATTCACATATTTTGATATTTTGGTTAAACGATGGGAGAGAACAGTGTCCACCTTCCGCCCGCCCCGCAATTTCGGAGATTGAAGTTAGCAAAATCAAAGCCTATTCGTTAACACTGAGCAGTAGCTTTTCAGTATTTTCTAGGGGAAATAGTCTTGTAATATTGTAACAGATACACTAATTCTGGCGGTAAAGATACTATAGTGATATTATACTTTGTAGTAATTACGTAAAATGCTTAACTATCATTGAGAAATCATTATCTTGGCTTCGTATTTTAGAGGATACTCTACACGTAAACAAAGATATTAATTAGTGCGAAGACTTAAGCGGAAAAATGGTTCTAATGGAAAAACAACTTCCAACTTTGTGTGAGTTAATTAAATTTATTTTACCACAATATTTTTGTCAACAAATCTACTACGCTCATTTAAAACTCTTAGCAATAAAGGGAAAACGCTTTTTATTACATTGTTATCAAAGAATCATAAATGATGAATCCGAGAAAAAATCCACCTTAAACTGATAATTAAGGTCACTTCTACTTGTAAAATCTGAGTTTCAAAGCAGTACAGCTTTAAATTACACATATAGTATTGAATTATCCGATATAAAGATCAACCGGCACAGGAAAAATTATCCACATTGTTCGGTGTTATTAACTTCCGGAGAATAACGGCAAGGTGAGATCTAAGAAGTCCTTTCCAGAATACAGAGTATATATTTAAAGCAGTAGCTCATAAACCTGTCGGTGTTGTCTGAATATATAGTAATATTTATCACTCTGTATTTAAATATTCATTTTTAAAATTTTGAAGCAGCGTAATCACGAATTTCAGTTTCCAGTCTAAATTTTAAATGTTCCTTGTATTTGTTATTGTATTTTCAAAGATCAAAGATTCAAAGGAGCCGTACTCCTAAAGTTTCTCTAGAAATGTGTTACGTTTGAATGGCACAAAATATCAATGAAATTGGATAATCTTAAATGATAGAGCACCTTTGGCGCATTGCGATACATTAGAGAGAATATTCTCAGTTTTGGGCATCATAACGTGAACGTAGTAACAAGGAGAAGTGATGTGGATGATTTCTGAGGTTATTCTCTGAGACAGGATATGAGTAGCATTGAGGGAAATGAGCCGTTTCGTGAGAAGGCCGCTGGGGGTGGATCACTGTCGCTCGTCCGTTGAGTCAGGAGACTTTAACCGAAGCCCTATCTTTCCGATTCAGTCACCGAAGGCCCCTCATTAGCATACATAAGAGGATCGCCAAATCGCAGTGGCTCATCGCGTCAAAATGCTGTGCCTGGATGTGAAATTCGCCAACCGAAAGGCTAAGAAAAAGCTCTTCGGGAACTCATCAGCACCTCCGGTCAGTTCGTCTGCAATCCGCCAGAGGGACAGGTCTCGGAGCGTGTGCGTCGACCGCTTGGCAGCGCTGCTTCAGCCGGAGCCCATCGTCAGAGACCTGAGCAGGAGGAGGGCGTCCTCTGCTATGTAAGACCGTCCGTTTGGTGGCAATGCTGCTTGACTCTTTAGCTTTAAGTTGATTCCTTACACCGTTCTCCAATTTTACATTGAATGTCCGCTTGGGTTGGCAAACATTTCGGAATCTGCTAGAGATCAACCGACCCAGCTTCCTTTACCTGCATTAATCACTGTAGCAAAATTAGTGCATTCCTTAACGTTCTGACTTTGATGAAAGCTCTGTGTAATGATATCTTTCCTGAACGTTAGACAATTTTGGAGTGGGTGTCGCATAGAACTAAATTATTCTGCTCACATTCTGACGAAATATATCGCTTTAGATTTGGAGCGAATGGAGGAATCAATCGTGTGTTTAAATTTACGGTTTACTCCCTTTGAAGAATAATAAATTCGCGTTGATGCAGTTCAAGGTGTTTTCAATTATATATTTGAGAGGCGCTAATTTTCATTCATAATTTTTCTATTTTCCCCACTAGGCTTCCTTTGGAAGCAACTGAGTTCTACACATATTTGAGGGATATCCGTTTGAAGGAATATTTAACTAGATTTTACATACGTGTAGAGCATTCATTTAAACGGAGTCCTCATTCTAACTCTCTCTCCAAATATATAATATCACTAATTGTAATTTCGTATACTTTTACCGCGGACGGTTATCCGCTGATCTTCCAAACTCTCGTAATGTTTACTGTTCTCCAAGGACCTACCGCTATTCCTTCTTTTTAAATTGGTCTGTTAAAGTTCGTGGTCTGTGAGTGGGTGTACTTATGAAAGTGGACTTTCGATTTGGAATATTTTATAACAGGTTCCATTACATAAGCTTCGATTTTTTTATTTTTGCTCTCTCGTCAAGTTGGAGTGACATTAAAATGCTCTTTCGTTTGGCTCTAGGAGATCTGTGTGGCCGACGTCCTTTACTTAGGGAAAAGCAGCTTGTTAATGGGGATCGTTCGCCTGGAATCCACTCGATTGCCATGCAAATGACAAAGGGCGTGATTTGTTCTCGGAAGTCAAACGTGGAGCTTAATCGATTTATGCTAACGAAAGCAGAGGCGTATGCGTCCTCGTAAACAAGAGGATGTTTTCTTTAGGGACGATTGGCTGTCAAAAATGCGATGCTTTACTTAGCCATTCGAATATGACGGTGAATTTTCGAAAGTTTTCTCCGTTCTCAAAATATCGTCCCCCATGGATGACTTCGCACACTTTCTTTAGTAGAGCATCTGCTCTCTCAGACCCCGCATAGTTTCGCCGCATACTCATTACGTATTCCTTCCTCCATTCCATAAAACATACTTCCGCTAGAGATTCAAAACGCGCGTAATCTTCGTTCGAATATCCTGAAATCTCTCTCTCGATCGCTGGACTAACATAAAATGAAATGACTGATCACAACTCGACGCTGCCCGAAGCCATGATCATCACTTTTCAAGTACTTTCTTTTAAAAAATATGCTAATGGTAGTTATGTGGGGGTTATATCCCCGCATAACTACCCCGGGGGGTACGGCAACTTTGCCGTTGGGTTGGGGTAGGGGGGAGGGATATCTATCAAAAATCTAGAAATCCTCCCCCCAAGCCAACCCAACCCCCATTGAGATATTTAAAACACCCGCCTATCTGACCCCCCGTGTAAACCCGTGAGTAATTTCTTGCAAAATCACGGAAAATCTTGATTCTTGAAAAATCACGATTCCCCCTGATGGGAAGGCCGGGCGCTCCCGAGCTGGGAAGGGTCCGGATTAGGATGGTGATCCTCGAAATTTCTACCTGAAAAAAATAACGGTAAAACCCCCGTATAACTACCATTACCCAAAAATTTTAATTCTGGAATGTTAGTTTAAATAAAGGAATCATTTTTTTATTCAAAGCTTAACCATGACTTCACTTTGATTGTAGCCCACCGTTCGTCTCCCTTTCTCTTGGAATGTAAAAGCTACTACTCTCTCTCTTTTATTCTTAGGATAAAATTCGGATTGCCTTAGGAATAATTTTTCCTACGGTAAATTAGAACGGAGTAGATTACCAATAAATCCTCGAATATTGGAATACCGTGTGCAGCCAGATCCACGCTCAAAGCGCTTATTTGCTAATAAAGATAAGGTTAGAAACGTCGGATAATAGACGAGGGTGTTTCGTTGCTCACCGATGTTACTTCTGTACGACACCCTCATCAACCCTTTCGCTCCACAATTTACGTTCGTGATCACGGAAAGCACATGTGCATTTCGAAGCACTCGATGACTTTCTTCTCGGTCTAACTGCGCACGATTTATCCCCAACACGTTCAGACCCACATGAACTCCGGAGTTCATAAATTCCCTTATCGGATTCCCTTCCTTTTCCAATCTTTCGTTTTCGCTCGTGCGATTGAGAAATCCGAAGGCAGTGTTAGCGTTTGTAATGAACGTGTCCGCTTGACAGAAAAAAACTGAATAACTTCCACAATTTCGCGCACTTGTTGATTTACTTTTGATTGCTTACTGCTTTTCTATCCCATAGCTTCTCCTTGTCTTATTAGAAAATGTTTCATTTTTGGTGCTAACTCGGTAAATCTTACTGAATGCTTTGAAATTAATATAACTTATAATGAACAATAAATACTCATATAATATTTTAAGTTCGATAATTTAGGTTCTTGTCTGATAATGATTTGGCCAACTTCTTTTCGTGATTCAGAATAATATATTCAAACAAAAATATATATGGGTCATTCCATGCCAATTCGACAAGGTGATGTCCCTTGAGGTAACCGATTTTGACCAAATTTGGCAGATCGCTTTGATTTGATAATAAAATGAAAACCGTTTTGTAATTAACGCAATTGTTTACGTAATATCGCAATGTTTAAAAATTTAAATTTTACAAAAGTGCCTTCGCATTCGAGGCCATATCTCCGGTAATATAGAAGCTAAAATTACACAACATGGCTTAATTTAATGGTCTTGTGTTAGGAAAGATAAAAATGGGAAGTTTTTATAAAATTTAAACAATTTAATAAGGTTTATAACAATTTAAAATTTTCAAATCGATTTTTGACAATGTAACTACGCCTTCGATTTTTCTCATATTTTTATATGTTGTACATACAACCCTCCTCTACAATTTAAAAAAAATTGGCGAGGGTATTATTTCATTTAAGAAAGAAAACAATTTTTGAGTATAGGCGTGACGCTCACCGCGGCTCCGCGCCGTCCGGCTCGCTTTAAACATTGCGATATTTCGTAAACAATTGCGTTAATTACAAAACAGCTTGGGGGTTTTCATTTTGTTATCAAATTAAAGCGATTCGCCAAATTTGGTCAAAATCGGTTACTTCAAGGGTCAATTTGGCCGAATTCCTTGTCGAATTGGCGTGGAATGACCCATATGACAAAAATCAACTAGTCAAATTAATTAAGCGCAATGCAAGGCTATTTATATAAGAGACGATCAAATATTGGGTAAAGAAAAACTGAGTTAAGCAGATTATTGATCTTAGGTTGCTTCATTTGTAAATTTAAAATATAAAGAATAAATAGAACGCAAGAAGCACTTTTTCATACGAAAGATATTAAGTTGACTAATAAATTGTAACTATTATTAAAAAAAATAGAATGAAATTTAATTTAATCGGCACTTATGAATGATCTCCTCATTTGTTAGTAATTTAATATATGTTTATACATGAAAGGAAAAGATAACACAAAACAATGTCAAGTCCCACCAAGATGTTTTCTGGTGGGACAGGTTTTGACAGCTCGAAAGCAGTTCTTAAAGGATCTTTCAAATCACTCTTTCATAAATATTTTTATTTTTGACTTTCTGATTTTACGAGTACATTTACATTTGTATTATTGCCCCGCGAGTAGCCATAAGGCCGGGGTTTGAAACCTCAAACTACCTTAATAATTTTCCTATTATAGCGCCTTATACTATCCAGAAAAAGAGATCAATAAAAGCCATCTCTTCTCGATGTAACCTCTCAAAATCTTTTCATCGTCTGCCTGCGAAAATTGCGTTCGCTGGGAGTTCGAATCATGACGTCACGTATTTCGTCGTGCAAATCACTGGTTAAAATATTCTCGAATAATTTTTGCCTGTACTTATTCATTTCTTAAGAGATTCCCAGCCGAGGGTTTCATCATTTCGGGCACATTGGTCGAATTGAACACTGATTAAGCAGATGATATCATTTGACGAATTCGACGAAACAAATTTCAAGAAAAATATTTGTCGTAATGTCTTCTCTATCACCAATCAAAATTCTTTCTTATCTAACTAATAGTTAGGACCCTTAAATTTCAAAGCAACACTCGCGCATTTGACCAGTTGAAAAATAAGCTATCAGACCTTGTCAGCTTCCATCCATCATAATAAAATAAAATGGAAACCATGTGATTAATATCCACGAAATTGACTATTTTCTCCATGTGCTTAGGATTGATTCGTTTTTCGCTTTTCTTTCTTCGAAGTTTCTCCAGCGTCTATAAGCGAGTCTTCCAGTCAAAATTCGTAGATACATGCGTCTCAGTACAACATTTTAGAACTCCTTGGAAGGGCACTCTGATGACTCAGATGCAGGGTTGGAAATGCTTAAAAGTTCTGAAACGCTTTTCTGACGCACCCTGTGTATATCTAGTCTGATGTGCTAGTTACTGGACTCCCGCAAAGGCTCCACTTTCGTAAATTTTCATTATTCATAAGCTTATTATTTCATATTAATAGAAACTCATTTCAGTTATGAGCATATGTGAACTTAAGGTTACTTTCACCAGCGACGACAAGACCTCAGCGGATAAATTTGTATCCGACTACAATATCGGTCGAAAATTCCCTTTTAGAGGACGCTCTAAGGCAGAATTAAGCAATGAATGAGCTATATCGTCATTTATTTGAATGTTTCTTCGCTAATTTATCTAATATGGTTGTTTCCGTTGATTTAGCATTGCTCAGAGAATGTAGTATTAGAGCACTGTTAAAAGTGCTTCGACAGCTTAGGTCATTTCGCTCGTAGGTTCCCATCAATAGAGAATAATTGAAGTATATGTTTAGCGATTCTATGTTTCTCCGAATTAAAGTAAATATGTATTTCTCAACGGTTATTTCTTATTTCTCGAAAAGGTTATTTATAATTTCTTTCATGTAATTTTGCACCATCCGCCCCACTCTCTTTCCAACGTATTATCCACTCGCCATCACTCTCCAAAATTCAATTAAGTTTTCAAATTTGTTTTATGTCGATTTGTTGCCTTTTAATTATATACGGTTAATTGATTAATCACTTGACCAAAATCTGTTATCCTCAGTTACACTCAGAAATCATCGTCAGCAGTTTTCCTTTCTTTTTCTTGTCTCGCATGAATGATTTGTCAAATTAATTTGCCTTACATTCAAATATTGGCCTATAGTTAGTTTTTCCCTCGCTTCTCTTTAGTTCCACAAACTATTACCTTTATGCTTACACTTTTGCCTTTTCATAAAGTATTTCATCTCAGCCATATATATTGCGTATTCTACCTTTGCTAGCAGTCGTCCCATCTCAAATCTCTCCCGACAGGTCAGCTTCTCCAGCAGATGATATTTTAGGCAAGCGGTGAATCGAAGGTAACTTTTCTCGGGCTCCTTGCGATAAAGAAGACATCGACGGGACATTGAATAATTCATGAACACGCTCGGATACTGAAGTTAAAGTCATGTTTATGCTTAGTGAACCTCTACTCTTTAAGGCGATAAACGAGTGTTATGAAGCGCACTATCTTTATGGACTAAGTCTATTACAATTGCAAAGACTTTTGATCGAATCAAGTTAGCCGTATATTTGGAAGGAGAGACGGCGTTTCTTAGCGTTGGACACGAGGACTACTTTCTCACCTCTCCTAAATCGCCAACAGCGCACTCTCACCTCTCCATCTTTTCCTCAGAACACATTTCCACTCCCTCGCATTCCCTCTGCCGAAATCAATATCACATCAAAATCCCCAATCGCATATTCTTATCCACTCTTTCGTTTCCTTTCTACTTTTTAGTCATTTTTTCTTTGATTTTTCCTGCAATACGCTACAGGAGAAGTAATATTCAGGGATACGTTCTCGTACGTGCGAACTGTTTCGAATCACGAAAATAAGACTCTTACGTGGATATCGTTTCTGTAATGACTATTTCCTCAGAAGAAAACGTTTCTTAATTTAACTCTTATGTCCCTGACTCTGTTTCCCGATGACGTTTTCGTCAATGTGCTGAGGAAAAAGGTTAACACGAAGAATAGGTTAGTTGAAGGTGCAGAAAGTTGTTTTTTATCGATTGCAAGCTTTTATTATATAAAACTAAGGCGCCCGGTGAATTGGTTTTGAGGGAATTTGCACGCGGGGAATTCATACGCGGGGAATTGATCTCACGACAGATTGGTACGCGGGGAATTGATCTCCCGCGCTGATGTTGTACTACCAACCCAACCCAACCCCACCCAACCAAACCCCCCGGTTAATTTATTTATAACATTAACTAATAATAAGGGCGTGTAGATTAACATACGTGTGAATAACAGTAGTACAACATAAGCGCAGGGGATCAATCCCTCGCGTACCAATCTGTCGGGAGATCAATTCCCCGCGTACGAATTCCCCTCGGCATAATTTATCAGCCACGTAAAACTAAATCAGAAGGAATATTCAAACGTAATTAAGACAAGAGCCAAGAAAAAAAAATTGTATGAAGATTATAATCTTTGTCGTATTATATGTTTTCGATCAAAATTTGCAAAATTTGCTTGCAGAGTTAAAAATTTAGTAGCAGAAACTTGATAAAATAAACGAAAATATTGCAAAATTTTGAGTCTGTAAATAACCTGCCCTCAATTTTATTGCTGTTTCCGTGGTCTTATGTTTTCCCGTTAGAACAGCTGAATATTTTAGCCCTTGAAGAATTATTGGTTAGAATGAATGACAAATTACATGCAGAAGAGTTAATGTTCTGAGATTTCTGTATTTGCATTTATGAAGGCAAATCCTTGGATCAAACTTATGATCGTGTTGGGGAATATTTTTAATCAGTTCTATATTTGCATATTATGGTCATTGGGGGATAGCTTTAGCAAATACGAGGTGCATAAAAAAACATTTTGTTTTGCATTCAGTACTTGGGCACCCGTATGGACTTATATTTATAGTCTTTTTAGAGGTGCTTATTTGCTTAGTATCTCTATACCAAGTCAATATCTTTTCTAACTTCTCCTTGAATCCTTAGTTTTAATTTTTCATTTATACTTTCGGAAGTGAATCGCGTAATTGGTACAATACATTTAATGCACTTTTCGCTGAGTTGAAAGTTATTTATAGTTACTTCAATGTTACATTTGTTACATAAACTAACTATTCTTTTCTTAGAGTAATTCACAGTCCTTATTCGCAGTCAGTGTGATTTTAATCAAGTTGTTATTATTTGTATTGTTTTATTTATTTATATATCATTAACCTTTACCTCTTGGTCCGTTAATTCGGCGGTACTTGGATAAAAGTATAAAAAATAGTCCCATAACTGCGCAGTTAGGGTTTCGAGACCTTTAGCTTTTTTGTATTTATATTAATATTGAGAAACAAGAAGGAGCAAGAAAATGTTATACTTCCCGATATATTCTGTAATATATGGCGTACTTGGTAACTGTTCTTCAGATGTATTAAAGGTCATTTCCCAAGTAAGCCGCTTCTGAAAATTCCTCTCCCTGTATTGCTGTGTCGAATTCTCGTTAAAGAGGCTGAGCCGAGCATATTTATCTCTAAAGACGGTGGTGGTGCCCACTGGGTGCGGCGAGATAAGGCCCCCGAGGCGCTTCATCACGGCGCCTTTCTTGGGTCGAATCAGTGACTCTGAGAGGAGTCACTTTTCACAGACCTCTCTCCGTAATAGACAAGTTGCTCCCTCAGCCCATCTGACGATAAAATAAAATAGATTTCAGAGGGTTTGAAAAATGGTTCTTTCGCGGCCGTCATACAATTGTGATAAGATATCAAGAGAAATAATTAGATTGGTTGCTTCGTGTTGACTTCTTGATTGATTAGTCAGTCCCTTGACTATAATCTTGGAGATTAGGGCAAGGAAAGAAACAATAAATTGGTGCCAAAACCGAAACTCGTCGTGATCGTATCAGTAATCGCTCCTGTCACGCGCAACAGACTCGTCATATGCATTGCTCAATAGTAAACCACTCGCTGTTAGTATCCCCCACCATACGCCACGAAATCCAATATTTTTCTTGCCCTCAAATTCGAGTTATCGAACATACAGCGTAAGAGAGAACAAGGATATCTATTGAACGGCGTTTCATTCGAAGTTTCCTGTAATATCGGTGATGCGCGAGATTAATAGCCGTATAGAGTAAATAAACGTCGGAGGAATATAATGTATTTTTTAATTCATTATATTTTTTGAAAGAGCTATTCTAAAATGTGACGCAGCACGATTTGTTTTTTGAAGCCTTCACAAGCAATATTTATCATTCTTTTTAGATAAACGTTGGTGGAATTGGAAGAGATCATGCATTAGAAACATATTCTTTGAACGCCTTGATTTGGTAGAATATTAAGGAACCTTAATTCTGCAAGCTTTTGTAATCCAAGTTCAAGTTATGAACGTAGAAAATGCACTTTGTCTCGATTAATTTCAATTGTTTGGTTTTGTTCTTTTTTTTGGTTCTTTTTCTTGTAAATCGCACATTTTCAACTTTTCACTTATTTGAAGCGGAACTATGCCACGCCTCAAATGGAATCGGTTATAAATAATTAATACTTCAGAGAAATTTGAGAAATAATATGCTGTTAATCAGTTCTTCGGCGTTATTCTCCTTTTTCCATTGCCGAGGATGCCACATAAAATACCTGTACAACGGAGAGGGTGTTCTCGATCAGCCGTAAACAAACAACTGAGAACTGAACCACAAGAACCACTTCAAAATTCTTTTAAAAAATTGAAAATCTTTCCTTCTCCCAAAGAAAAACATTTTAATTAGAGTACGGAGTGCCTACATGAATAGCATTTACCCACGAAATTAGATGTTTGCCTGGCGTAATACTCAACTTTAAAATTTAGAAAACATACATGTGATTTGTTGTTCGGCTATTTGACCTTGGCATCGAATCTACTGTGACCTAATTATCATCGGGGTGAAGGTGAATTCCAGTGACTAATTACTCGAATTGCAAGCAACTCGCACATGCTATAAAAAAGCGGTACTGATTGCTGCCCATCATCACCGTATTTATTTTCAAGGTCGAAAAATTCGACCCATCGATCCAGAAATGCGACACGAAAAATATCCGAGCGCGAACCTGTCCTATCTCTGCCTTTCTCTCCCTTATCCTCTTCTCTGATCATTCATCCCTCTCCTCTGCTTGTTTGCTCTCTTCTTAATTCCCTGAAGCAGAGACCATCCTAATGATGTCCCTTGCATTCGCTATTCTTCCTTCTTTTGTTTGGCTCGGCAGCTCGAGAATGTTAGCTAATCCTTAAAGCGCTCCCTTCTCAATGTCTGCAAATGTTTCAGAAAATTTTAATCTTTACCACGACGAAATTCGTAGCGACGAAATAGCGGCGATGTTTACCTCGGGAGACTCGAACATCCGCGAACCGATCGATTGCTGCTCGGGGTTACCGGAGGGACGATCCGCGAATGGTCCGAAAGAACGGAAGATTGCTAAAACTACGGTTAGACTGGATGAATGAAGTTAGAGGAAATACGCGACAGGAAGAATGTGCTAAAGACTATTAGCTATCGCCCCGGAGACATGCTCTCGATAGGGACGTACGTCGGAAGGCGAATAATGTAGACCAGGGTTTCCAATTTTTTTCTTTAAGAACACTTCGCGAACTTGGGAAGTTTAACGGAACACTTAGCTTATTTTTAGGTTAGGCAATTCTATTTGTAAAATCATTTAATTACAACTAATATTTTATGCAGTAATTATTTTAAAATATAAAACTATAATATTATAACATAAAAATATGAATAAATAAAGCATTTAATGACTTTTATTCTCCAATTCTCCATAAAGACTACAAATAGCCGTGGAACACCTATTCAGGTCCAGCGGAACATAGTTTGGGAAACTCTGTTCTAGACACTTCCATTAAAACAACTCTTTCGGACATTCTATTCCATAACTCATTCTTAGCCGATGTGCAAAAGACCGAATTACACTATAGTTTTTCAGAAAACGTACGAGCAATTATGACTCTATCTTCTGAGTTGTATTTTATCTATTTTACTATTTGATTGTGTTCTTTATAAATAGATTATATGGATATCATTCTGATATATTTTCACATTTGAAAAAGAATTACAATAAAGGAACCATCTTGAAATAATATTTAACTCGTCTTTAAGAATTTTCTCCAGGATTTTATTTGCAACAACATTCTCTGTCCAGTTTTATTATCTGATGAAATCTTCACAATAATTAAGTAATTTTCCGTCAATCTCAAAATAAAAATAACAATCTATATTTAATCATGAATCAAGGTTATTTTCAGTTTATGGGTTCACCGTTTTAGTATTCGTCAAGTGTAAAATCCTTAAGGATTCCGAGGAAGGATAAAGAAATTAGCTTAACTCTAAGACTCCATTGGTTAATTTTAACAAGTACAGGTCCTATTTGAATTCGTTGCCGCAAAAAAAATATGACCTAGCGACCTAAGCAGATTAATCTCTCATAATGAGGAATCGTCAACTATTGGATTTGATCCTTTAACCCAAACCTGCTCCGCATAACTCGATTATCTCTCTCCCAAAGATCCCACAAAATTCCCTTTTATCAATTAACCCCTCTCTCGAACACTTTACACCTCACTTATATCTTCCATGCATTCACTTTCCATTTTCTCTACGTCATTCACTTCTTTGTTTTAGGATTTGGGTTGTTTATGCGCGTCTGTTGTTTTTTGCTTCTTCGTGATTTGTTGCATGATTCATTGTGTAGGGTAAATTAAGAATGTTTTGAATCGTTATTAACAAAAAAATTCTTCGTTTCCTTTAAGCGAAAACTGTTTTCAGAGACGCTTTTATCAAGGAAGGAATTCAACTATTAGAATTTTCATGAAGAGGTTTTCATTAAGATGATAGCTACTGATACTTGTATCTTACGCTAAGTTTATATTTCAAAATGGCTACGTACCCTCACTATACTTGCTAAGTAACTTTGAATACCCACACATTACTGAGACCAGGATCGTAACAACGCAAGAATCCTAAATCCTATTCGTCCTTTTAATAGAAATGGCTCACTAACCGCATTTTCTGCGTCATTACTTCATCGGAGAATGAGAACAGTTTAAGGATTTCCTTCGTTCGGAAGCTATCGCCCACACTCCAATTCCTCCACTTCCTTTCGCTCCACCAGACCCCACATTACACTTTCTTAAGAGATATAAGCAGGTTAAATGCCGTCGCTCAGCCCTTTTTTCTCCCAAGAGAGATTCCCTCCAATATTGAAAGGTTCGTCACACATTTCCAGCCGACTCTTCTTTTCTCGCCCTTCTTTAATCGCTCTCTTTCCTCTCTGTAAGGAGAAGAGTCACCAATCTTTCACTTTTCGATCGGGACTCTTCGTCGGAAATTCAGATCGCGAGGTATATGCTCAATAGTTCACTAATTTATTTTTGGCACCTTTCGTCCATAATTTATGAATTTATGGAATTTCCGATCCAAGTTCAGTTTCTTTCTCTCCCGACTTTAATGTTGATTGCTTTTTTCAATATCCCATCAAATACATTGAAGCAGCTTCTGCCATCGTTCTCATATAATAATTGGAATGTTTTTGTCTTTCATCATCTTCGGTCAGTCAATCCGTGGGTTGGTTGACTGCAGTCTTCCTTTAAGTTCTAATCCTTCCTCCATCCTTCTTTCCTATATCCCTCTCTATATTGTTTATACACTTGTCACATGGTCTTCCTCTTGGTGCTTTTCCTTCCATTTTGCCTAAAAGTACGTTCCTAACAAATCCATTGTGTCTCAAGATATGTCCACGTAGTTCTTCTTTTCTGGATGATGATCCATATCCAGAAGGAAGATCTAGATGGATGTCTTTTAGTCCAATATAAATGTATGAGAAAAATACATCTTTCATTTACTTCTATTAAGTCTTGTTCATGTCATTGATTACGTGGAGGTTACTGACTGTGAGATACGTATAGTGCTTGGTAACGACTTTGTTTGATTTCTCCTCATTGAATGCTAGGAATCTGACTTTCCTAAACGCAATTCGCTCGTATCATCCTGCCTCATTCTGGAAAGCAAGGGCAAACCTTTAAATATCTTCTAACCAAAGGGTCGTCATCATCAGCTTGATGCTCAGAGGTTGATCCATGGTCGTTTAATAAAACTCGGTGTTAAAGGTAGAAGTATCTTTCTATTTGTCTTCATAATCGATTTTTTTGCGTTAATGAGTGTTTTCTTTTAGTTCTTCGCGTAACTTCACTCCAATCAATAAAAAATAGGAATGATATGGACTATAATGGAATATTAAGCATATTCTATATCCTTAATGTTAGACGAAATGAATGATAGACTTATTAATTTAACAATTCTGTTTCTAAAGAACTTACAATTATAATACAATGATACCTCAGCTAATTATAGAAAAAAGGCCAAGAAAAACAACAAATACCCCTGGAATATCTGAGACGCTTTTCTTCTGGTGCAATTTTATTAGTAAAAAGTTATCGAGCATTTATTTAAAGAGAATTTTTCGCTAGGTTCTTAGGGTACATAAAAGGGCATATCAACTTTCGAATTTACTAAATCCTCCTCAACTTTCATCTCTTTTGCAATATATTTATAAAGTGCAAACATAGACAGGCATTATCTTAAAAATATATATGTAAATTTTTATAAGTATTTTTTACCACATTATTTATACAAATTTTGCTAGAAAATCACTTCGTGAATCCACTTAACGAAAAATGTTATCAACTTCATTTGACGGAATTAAAAATCCGATTTACATTCCAATGGTTCTCTAATCTTCCCTCACATTTATCTTTTCTACTCACTCTTCGACAAAAAGTTTTTGAAATCCTTTTATTACTTTCGCGTAAGGCTTTTTGCCAAAATTCACATTTTCATGAAGTATTACTCGAATGGGCATTTCATTTCGTTGAAAAGGAAATAGTAAGAATGAATAGAGAAAGAAAGGAATGAAGAAATCGCTCTTATTTACCACGATATTTGACGGATATTTTGAGATATATTTAGCAGAATTGTTTATCTAAAATTAAGATTTGGAGGGAATGTTGAATAAATTAAATTCCGTCCCTTCCCACACGTGATTATCACATTTGAGTTCCAATTCCGTTTGTCTTAAAGTTCTTATTCCTTTGCTGATTCTCCATTCGAGAGTATTTTTCAAAAGATCAAAGCGACCATATTTTTTAATCGAGCTGAAGGACGTTTTTCATCGTTCGCTTGTCTTTTAAATCCGCTTCGAACGCTCCCTATCCAATTTATTAAAGCAGAAATAAAGATAAAAAATTGAGAAATACAACGCCATATATAGGTTTCTCAGAAGCTTTCTCTACGAATCTTTTCTAATAATTGTCAGAAAGATAAGGATGAATGTGAAGAATTGATAGAAGAAACGAGGGTTTACAATGACTATAGATTAAGAAGGGTAATTATAAAAGAGGAAAAGCTGTACCTACTCCGATTGATTAGAGTTAGGTAAGCAGTTGTAGTATGTAATGCGATTCATTTGTTTATCGTGAATTATCTCACTCAGACCAAATATGTAGAATAGAGCGCTTAGGAAACCATTAAATCAGGTTTCTCGGAAAATCGGAAATGAATATCCCTCATTAGGTTAGCGCCAGCACGGACCAAATTTAAGTCAGCAATCCTAATGAGGAAATTGAAGGGTATCAATTCTGGAAATAGCGCGTGAAATGAACGCACACTAGTGTATAGTTAAAAGGCTAAATTTAGGAGAAATATATTACTCCAGAACTGTTTACAGTGGAAAGTCGAGTTGATCGACGCATATGTTTATTCAACAAACAGGAGTCCCCCAATCAGCCCACTTGTTTGTGATTTATGTCGAAGGTGCACCGTTCCTCACGAATCCATCTACGGTGGCGACGCTGCAATAGCCGCTCAGAGTAAATATCCTTAGACCTTCATCCGTACGTACCTTCAACAACCACTTTGGTGTCATTGATAGATGGACCGGAGTCTGGAAGCTGATGATCAATACCTCTAAGAGTATGCTCTCAAATTTATATAGGCGAAAGCCCAACCACTTCACATTGTATTAAAAGTCCTATTGCCATGGCTCAGATATATACCTTACTAAGTACCAAATTCAACCCCTTCTTAAAAAAGAATTTTCATTTAATTTTTAATCTTGCTATGAGCAACTACAACTGGAAATTAGCAACTTTCCTCACTACCAATCGTTTCTTATTCAATATTCTCTCATCATGTCACCGATACTGTTATATTCCTCTCCTTTCGACTTAGATATTTACATTTCAAGAATAAAAAATAATTCAAAATAATTTCTTGAGTTTCATACACGAAATATACTTGTTTAGATCAATAATACGTACAAGTTATTCCTCCTTGAAGAAATTGCCGAACTATGTTTCATAGATAAGAGTTTGGTTAGCAAAATACAGTTTATTTTCACGTTAAAAGTTTATTAATTCTATTGTTGTTATTTTTGATACGAGCCGAATTTATTAGCGTAATATCTCCTCTGAATTAAAAATCTAATTGTTGATTAAATCGCGCTAAATCCATCTCCGTTAAGTAAAAGGGAAAGTGAAACACCATCATTGTATCATTTTTCTTCCAATGAAATAGATTAACCGAAAAATTCATGATATGAGTTTTTACTATTATAACGCATTTGAAAATGAGATGTCTGAGTTCTTCCTTTCTTTCCTGATGAGCTCTATCGTTTAAGAGATCATTTGCAAGTTGAATCATAGCTTTTTTTCGTTTTTAATCACCGAATAGGAATCGAAAGAGGGAATCGGAAAACAGAAGTTCAAAGCTCACGATCACCGCAAATTCGATGCCGATTTATCGGGAAATGAAAGAATATTCGATACAACGGGTTCCTCTGCCCGAAGAACCAAGGCTCTCCTCATTTGCGATTAACGAATTCACTTTTAATGCAAGAGAAATTTCTTCCGAGGCCATTGTGGAATCTGAGATGAGGAAAACGTTAAATTATTGACGTGCGTCGAAAATGAAGAAGTACGCCTTTGAAGCGATTCGAGTGCTCTCTCCAAAGACAAGTCGCAGTGCAGATACGAAGTAATACCCCAAATAATACTTCATTCTTAAATTACTCTCCGTCCGAAAAGCACCACCCTATGGAAGAAATCACTCACTCAGGATCGAAACAAAACCTAAATATCACTACTGCTGAAATACCGTTAAACCACTGCTGAAATCAATGAAGAAAATTAGATGAATAGTAGTGAAAAGATCACCTGTAAACTTAAGTATTTATCTGTGGATTATATATGCTCCGTTAAATTGAAATCAAACAGATATCCTCACACTCTAATGGTGAATACTTGAATTGAAATCACGCCCCTGAAGCTCCCCTATGCTGACTGTACTATCGGCTGATACCATAAATGTCCGCAGCCACGAGATGGCAGCACTGAAGCTCACCCTTAGAAACCATAATCTCATATGGAGTAATTGGAAAAAACAGCACGATTATGATACTTTTTCCCTCTTTTTCTTTGCGGGAGTAGTATGTACCAAAGATGGAATTCAGACTTAGTGATTTATCCATTGATAAGTACTTAAAACAATTGAATAAAATGGGCAAATTAGTAAATCCGAAGAATAAGTGCAGGTTGCCTTCAGGGCACACCACAAGTAACTTCGTCGCTGTGAAAACATTATTCGTAGATCAGCGAAGTGTTCTGCTTGGATACACAGAAAATAATTGATCCTTAATAAATAACCAACGTTACATTTACTTTCAACTAGGCCTTTTAAAACTAGAATCACAGGATGCATATGGGTGGTCTGAAAAGTTTCCGACATTTCAACATTTCTTGACATATTTTATGAAAATTTCTGAAAATATTCTGAAGATGTCTGAAAATCTGGGGTCGGAAACTTTTCAGACCACCCTCGTATTTATATTTCCTGAAAATAATCGAAGTTCCCAGAAATAGTCTCCAAGAAATGAGTAAACGGTCAAATATTGTTGAAACATACATAAATCCAAAAGTATCAAATTTTAATGACTGGCGTGGACTGCATTTCATCTTGGGGAGGCTGAAATGTGAAGTTAGGTTATACAATATACAAACATAAAGGATAGAGTGGTATAAAAAATTAATTGACCAAACATTAAGTTTTAGACAGTTTCGCAATTTTCCTTTTCGATGCACTTTCTTTAACAGCCTCCAAATTTATAAACTTTGCATGCTGTCTAATCCTCATAGTTTTGTAATATTTTATTATATATAATATGATTTCACTTCTGTGCTCAAAGCATGGGAAAGTTATCTCTTCATCACCTTCAAGTAACTCTGTAATTCTGCACTCAAGCACATCATTTGACTCACAGTGCTTTACAAATTGTTCATCCTCTTTGAGGATGAAAGTATGAAGGTTTACATTAGGATGAACTTAACCCCCCATACTTTTCATATTTGTTAACTTTTCTACTGGATGGCAAGAGAATGCCCCCGGATGAATTAATGCTGCCTGGCAAACATCACACTTGCTGTGTTTCTTTATCTGGTGCAATACAACGATGACCAGGCATTTTTAAGATTAAGGATACCTTAAGGATATCTTAAAATATATCAAAAGTCTTCAAGCGCAGTTAGTGGAGGCATTTTAGGCAAGAAAAGGCTCAACTTATCCTTTTTGGTTTATCAAGCTGAAAATTGGTGGAGATGTTCTTTGAACAGCCAAAAGCAAAATCCCAAAAATCCCAAAAAATCCCAATTGGGCAACATGCCTAAATATTTAAACAAAAGTCGCCATCTTGGATTTTCGACCTTGCATCATATTGAACGGTATATCTCCGTATCTAATGGTGATAATGACACACGGTTTGATTTAAACTACTTACTAAAGTGTAAACTAGACCCATAGCATTTTATATTGAAAGAAAAATGAGTAAATATAAAGCTACACACGAAAAACAACTCGTCTTAGGGTAGCTATAACGGGAAAATCAGCGTTAAATGTCGATTTTCGACCTTTTATTATCATTAAATCAAAAAATATATAGAAATAAAAGTTGTAGAACACATCAAAAGGCTTCAGAATGTTTTATTTTAATCTCCGTAGTCCAAAAATTGTAGCTTCTACGAAGCGCCAAACACGTTCGCACACTCAGTAGACGACCGCTAACGCGGAGCGCCTATGTGCGAGTATCCATCAAAACACCGATTATAATGCCGGAAAGTATATTCTGTTTCCTATATTCCTTATATCCTTATGTTATATTATATGCTATTGAATTGCTATGACTATAATATAACTATTCAAAGAATTAACCAAATATTTTCCCAAATGGAAAACTAACGAAAATGATTTATAAAAATAAGGCAATAATATAAAAGGATAAAAAATTACAAGCTAACGACTATAAAGTGGAAATATAACCGGAAGAATTAATACTATCGAAGGAAAATAATATAAAACCTTTCTAAACACTAACAACAATAAACCAACATAAGAATAGAAATAAAAAACACTATGTCGAAAATTCTACTTGAGTTTTAATACACGATCGGTTTCAGAAAATTCTGTCCATCATCAGGTAAAGAGACCACAACTCCAGTGAATATATACAAAACAATGGCCAATGAGCAAGCAAGGTCTGAGAGGGGAGGAAGGGTTAAGGATATTAGGTGAGGGAAGCAGCGGGAGGAGGCAAACAGTTGATAAAAGTAGGGAGTGGTTAGGAAAGAGGTGAATGTTAGTTAGCGTATAATTATGATGTAAAATTTCTAATTCCTCCAGGTAGTTTAGCTTATTTCCTTGAGAATGGCTATGGAGGAGGGTGTTGGTAAAGTCTGAATGGTGTTTATTGTCGAGTAAATGTTTAGCGAAATGTGAGGCACTGGAACCATTGAGGAAAGACTGTTTATGTTCTTTTGTTCGAATGTGTAAATTTCTACTGCTTTGGCCTATGTATATTGCATTACAGTCTTTACAATTTAATATATATATACCAGATTTGCGTGTTTTATGGAATTTATCTTTATTGTTTAAAATAGTTTTTCATATGTTCTGCGTTGTATAGAAAGCGGGTCTGATGTTAGAGCATTTAAGAAATTGGCAAGATGATAACTGATGTGGCCGAGGAAAGGGAGTTTCCCCCAACGTTGTACTTCCGTGAAAATGGAGCAATCGGGATATATCCTGAAAATGTTTTGTTTTCTTTGTCCATGTGAAAGTATGGTATCTATAAGTTTTTCGGAATAACCATTGGAGAGAGCCATGTATTTTATGGTTTTTAGTTACCGAGAAACGTTTGATGGAGAGAGAGGGATATTTAAGAGGCGATGAATAAATCTATGAAAAGCAGCGTGTTTATGTGTGACTGGATGATTAGAGGTTGCATGAATTGTGTGGTTCGTATATGTCGGTTTTCGATAGATAGAAAATTCAATTGAATCTGCATTCTTTGAGAGAGTTAAGTCTAGGAAGTTCAAATTGTTGTTATTCTCTATTTCTAAAGAAAATCTGATTTTACTGTGTTGTTGGTTTAGGTTTGACAGCTATTCAACTGTCTGTGGGATCCATTCCAAATACAAAGGACATCGTCAACATATCTCAATAATCTCAACCATAAGAAAACGGGTTTTCGTCATTCTGGGAATTTGTAAATAAATTATTCTCAAAATTATCTAAAAATATTTCGGCTAAAATTGGCGAGAGGGGAGATCCCATCGCTAGACCATCGGGTTGATTAAAAAAAGATTTTTCAAACAAAACTAATTCTGCGAAATACATAAATCTGTCAACAGCAAAATATCGTGAACAACATTTCTATCCAAGTTTTTGTCGTACAATATTTTTTCCAAGAGCAAAAACACCTCTTTCCTAGCGATTTTTGTAAATATGTTATTAACATCAAAAAAACAATTTTTTAGTTTGTATATAATATCAAATTTTTTAGTCTATTAGCAAGGTCGATGGAGTTTCGGATACCATATCTAGGTGAAAACAGGGTTTAGTTTTAAATAAGTTCATTCGCTATAGAGGCCAGTTTGTGGGTTGGGGAGGAAACACATGAAATAACTGGGCGGATGGGGATATCAAGTTTATGTAACTTTAAGAGAGCGTATAATCGTGGAGGAAGAGGATTTGGATTAATTATTTTATAATAATCCTTGGGTTTTAGCACAGTTGTACACTTTTTCACTATTTCTTTCACTTTTTTATTTAGTTCGTTGGTAGGGTCGTTGATTTTCAATATATGGTTGTCTTCTATGAAGGTTTGTACTTTTTGAGTGTAATTACTTTTGTCTATTATGAGAATGCACTTTCCTTTGTCGGCTTTGGAAATAACGAGATTTTCACGTTCCACAGTATTCATGATGCTAAGTAAGGTTTTCTGGGAAGTAAGTTTACGGGGAAGTAAGAAGGCAACACTAGATTTTTCAGATTTTAAGTGATGGTATGGGTGAAGTTATGTTTTAAGGAACGATAATTCCCTTGATGGTTGAAAATATATTCACAATCAGCTATCAGATTCTTAAAATCGTTACCGTTATAATGGCTAGAATTAAAATACAGGCCTTTTGATAGGAAGTTGACTTCGTTATCAGAAAAGTTAACGTAGGATAGGTTTTTCACTCACTGGTAAAATACATGCTCTGTGGGAGGGAGTTTTGAGGAAAATTGGCGGCAGGTGGAATCATCTTACGTAATGTCTTCTGGGATAATCTGGTGAGTTTATCGCGGAGGGTATTTAACTTCTTAAAACAGATCTCACTGGCAAATGTTCTCACCTTATCATCAAAGCAAGCCCATTCAATGGGATAAAGGGATTCCAAAGGAATTCTACGCAGGATGATTCCATTTTTGGAATCTAGAACTCGTTCCGACCGGAAAATGACTGCTGCGCAGCTTTTAGTTTCATTATTTGGCATTTATTCGTTTTTTTAAGTTCCTAGAGTGAGTTTGTGCGTAGTTCTTAGCGTTCCTTTAAGTTTTGAATGCCTTGTGTAGGCTTGGGTTTGTGACTTGTAAGTGCTGTGTTACTGTATGTTTCTTTGTGGTGTGGGTTCCATTCACGTATAAGCATGGCTACTTCAGTGGAGGTTGTGTGTTCTATTTGCAAAAGCGTGGTTTTGGACAATGAAGAAACGGCTGTGGTAACGATCCGGTCTTTGATTTTGGTATGGTTCGGATCCGAACGAATTAGATGAAATGAATGAGGAAGAAGAAGACGACATTACTCCGCATTTCGATATCTTACCTCCTTCTCGCCAAATTGAAAACTAGTCCGAGGATGCAAACATCAAGAAAAACATTCGTCCAAATTAATGGGGTATCTTTCCTTTTATAAAAAATGTTATCTTACAAAGTTATAATTATTAAACGCTTAAATATTTTATTAGTAAAATTATTTACTTGTAGGAATAAGAATATACTTTCCGGCATTATAATCGGTGTTTTGATGGATACTCGCACATAGGCGCTCCGCGTTAGAGGTCATCTACTGAGTGTGCGAACGTGTTTGGCGCTTCGTAGAAGCTACAATTTTTGGACTACGGAGATTAAAATAAAACATTCTGAAGCCTTTTGATGTGTTCTACAACTTTTATTTCTATATATTTTTTGATTTAATGATAATAAAAGGTCGAAAATCGACATTTAACGCTGATTTTCCCGTTATAGCTACCCTAAGACGAGTTGTTTTTCGTGTGTAGCTTTATATTTACTCATTTTTCTTTCAATATAAAATGCTATGGGTCTAGTTTACACTTTAGTAAGTAGTTTAAATCAAACCGTGTGTCATTATCACCATTAGATACGGAGATATACCGTTCAATATGATGCAAGGTCGAAAATCCAAGATGGCGACTTTTGTTTAAATATTTAGGCATGTTGCCCAATTGGGATTTTTTGGGATTTTTGGGATTTTGCTTTTGGCTGTTCAAAGAACATCTCCACCAATTTTCAGCTTGATAAACCAAAAAGGATAAGTTGAACCTATTCTGCCTCCACTAAGTAACGACAATGAAGATCTCCAACTCACACGACGTGGTCGCACTTTCCAACTTACATCAACGTTACCGTAGAAAGGTTGTCTTGACATATCGTCAGCAAATCCGTCTTGCTCCTTGCAACATTGACAGTACAATTGTCATTGGGAACTAAATTGAAAATCGTGCATTCTCGAGACAATAAGTCTACGAAACCTCAGTCTGGTAACTTCTCTCAGTAACACTCAGCAAGATGGGAAGCATTTGAAGACAATCGGAGGCCAAACAGTGCTTCTTCGTGAAAAAGAGATTAATTTAGTGGAAGTGCTGTTAAATTTTTTATGAGTATTCGTGATATCCAAATTTTAGTACAAACGTATTTGAACAGTAAAAAGTAAATGTTCAGTGCTTTGACAAAAATTCCAGAAATTGTTTGGGTTCGGAGATTCATTAATAGAAACAAAACACTGACTCTAAGGCTTGAAAACAATTTTAAAAGGGTTCGAGTGACAGTGAGTAGAAGTTTTCTACAATATTTTTTCATTCTTTTTGTTTTTGGAGGAAAAAATTTAAAAATGTAAAAAAAGTATTTTTCTTTTGAAAATTTATAAATAAAGTGGAAAAACGTTATTATGAGTCAATAACTTCTTATCTCAGTACCAATTAAACAAAGATTAAATATAATAATAATTTAAAGATTTTGAAATATACTAATGGTCGTAATATAAGTCATATAGTTAATTTTATAAGCGATATTTAGGAAATATGTTTAGTGGCCGAAATCACCCCATCGGTTGGGGTGCCTAAGGCCGCTATTCTTTATTTTTGAACAAATTCCGTTGCTTAAGAAAATTTTTTAGATACTATTTGCATGAATAAGAATTACCTTCATGTAATTTAAATTTTCTGAGCATAGAGAATGTAATTAAATACAGAAATATTAAAAAACAATCTAAAAACGGCCAAAGTCACCCCATTCTCTGTACGGTTCATCGCATTTCAGTGATTTACGAAGAACGTTTTTACGGCGACAAAGTAACCTGTGTTTTGCACATAAGGCAAGCACCTATTCTTCGGATTTGCTAATTAGTCCGTCTTATTCAAACGTTATGTATTCAATTCATAAGTACCTATTGATGGATAAAACAATTACTCTTAATTCCATCTTTGGTGAATATTACTCTTTATTACATATGTATCATAATCGTGCTTTTTCACCGTTTACTCCATATAATATTATGGTTTCGAAGGGCGAATTTCAGTGCTGCCATCTCGCGGTTGCGGACATTAAGGGAGCCGAAAAATTTCAGCAGTTTCCAGTCCTATACTTTCTAAGTTCGTGATTGGAATCGAATGCCAATATTACTTGGTGGTGGGGACCTCTTTCTGTATCTCACTCCTAAAAGACTACAATTAACATTAATAAGCTTAGATATAAATAATAATAATAACTTCTCTAATCGAAACAGGAAGAATCCCACTTACATCCATTTCAATTATTATTACTATTTACAAAGACACACAACCACTCCCTAACCAAAAAAATCCGGTTAGCCGGGATTCGAACCCGGGACCTTGGTGTTAGAGCGTTATCACGTAGGCATGCTAACCACTTCGCCGATGTAAAATACTCCTTTTGCCTTTATGCAGATGGCCGATTACGCTGTGACCAATTCAGGGAATACTGCAAGGCCTCAGCAAAGCCCGGTGAGTGCTTCTCAGAAAGACCTTGATCTGGTCACAGCATCTCTACCACTTGTATAATGGCTTAAGGACTGTTTCAAATCTCTATGTGAATCACAGCCGTATCCATTCATACACAATATAAGGGATATTATTACAGAGAATACCAATATCCGCCATAGTCATCTCTAAAGTTGTAGGTGTGGGGCTTTTGGTTCAAACTTCCCACAGAATATTTTACAGACAACGCTACCACTCAAGATATTTTATTGTAGTTCATGCATATATATCATTTTCTCCTTCAATACAGCAAATGGTATCGCGAAAAAATAAAGACGGGCAAATATGAATGGAATAGAAAAAGAAAGGAAATGCCTTTCTGATACTTTAACTCTCAGCTATTCGTGGAATGATCTGTTGTTAACTCAATCTTTGTTTGTCAAAATAAGTCCCATTGCGGTCGGAAAACATTCGTATTTCTCTCTTAGTGTACTTATTGCATGCGAGATTCACAGTGAGTTAACTTCCATTAAGTGTCACTTTACAAAAGCTGGGATGTCTCTCATTCTGAATGGATTACCTTGTTTTATTGCTCTGCCGCTGTTTGAAATTGATGGCCTAATCGATTCGCATCCTCCAGCAATTGCAAGAATCATTGGATTCAGTGAAGAGTACGTGTAAATTGCTCCTTATTCTCTTGGGCGAAGCTGCAAATGGAACTTGTTCTAACTCATGATATATTTGAGACGTCAAGAATGCTCTTTTGTCTATTCGAGTCCCCTTGTTATAGTTAATCAATGTTTTTATGCATGAGTTGAATCAACGGAAGCGAAATTACTGAATTAATCAATTGGATGAATATAAATCCGAAATAAATTACTATTATTATTAAAATCGACGTTACTTTGTGGAATAAAATTATATATAAAGTAAGAGACTTGATCAATTCCCCCAACAATTTCCCCCAGTCACAGACACAACTGAAAATTTTCCAACTCTTTTCCTCTGAGTATTTGTCTGTTAATATCAAACGCAATAAGACCCTTTCAAACATGAACTTGATGGATGCAATTTTTCTATTGATAAAAATGACCCTCTGATTATATAAATGGATAGCAGACTTACTTGAAAATCCTTTAATATGTAGGAATTTTTTTCGATAACTTCAAACTAAGGCCTGATACCAATTTAACTGAGTAATTAATATTAATAGTGTATATCAATGGAATTATTTTTATCTCTCTGTCATTTTTATACCCTAAACGGTGAGTTTATAGAATCTAGTAAGAGTCTTCTAACCACATTTGCTGACTGCCAAATTATATCAGAAAAATAAATAAAAGATTTGTTTCCCGAGAAAAAAATGTAAAACCAAGGTGGATTGGGAAGAAAATTCGTGGTGCTAGACGCCACCCTTACAAGAAGGATGGCGAAAAATATCCCGAAATATCTCACACTGAATACTTGCGATACATTTTTATCGAGCCTTTAGCTCTTCTGGGGATACGCTGAAGGCATTGCAACATTCGGTGACGTAAGTAGGGCTCTTCATTCCATCGAGACATTTTCAGCTTGTCATTGGCAAGGAGTATGTGTCGTGTTATACTGAAAACCCAATTCATCCCTTAAAGACAAACTCGGATGATGGGTTGGCCTCAAATTGTTCTTTGGGGTCAGTTTAAACACGCGTCTTGACACATAACTTGCGAGAAAGGTTTAAGTTGTGCCGGAACTCTGCAAAGCACACTTTAAAGTAGTTAGAAGCCCCCTGGAGGAAGATCCCTGGGAGAGGTAATGTGTGGGAGCGAGTAAACTTGGCAATTACTTCATTCGTCTAAAAGTTGGCTAATTATTTTTGGTAGTTCCGTCTTTGAAATTTTCTGAAGCTTGTTCCTGTAATTCTCAAAACGCATCGATGGAGAGCACTGCGGATGACATCCGTCAAAACTGTCGATCTCTCATTTTTGAGAGTACCAGTCTCTTACATTTAGTTGTACAAGTATATCTTCTGTTTTAAATGGTTAGTAATAGCTGTAATGACCTCCATTTCGCAAATAATTCCCTAATTTAATGGCTTTAATCTCTTGAAATTGTTAATTTCTATATTCCCTTTGTTTTTCATTGTATTTTTACCATTGAGAAACATCAATACAAACAACGACGAAAATCAAGAAATTTATCATTAATTAATTTAATATAACATTCCTTGAATCATTTATATTACATCAAAAGTTATTGTCTCTATCTATCATTAAATGTTAAGCACTACAATTTATTTATTTTTGCAAAATAAGCTGAAGTGTTTCCTATCTCAGATTTCCTCTTTAATTTATTTTGACGTTACATTTCTCAGTCGTAGTTAAATTCCATTAAAGTATGTATTAGATTTTTAAAAGTTTCAAGATTTTTGCTCCCACTCATTCGTTATCAGAAATTTCTGAATTTTTACATATTAATAAGCCCGATTCTAATGATTCGCAGAAGCTTCATTGGGTTAAGAGGCCCCATTTAAATATTTTTTATTTCGAAACAGCTTGAGAAGGCTTACAGCGGATCTTATTGAAAAACTTTGGGAGACTTTTATTGCATATTTAGCGAGAACTCTTAGGAGATCGGTCGGGAATTTCTGGAGGTGAAGCTTTTGGGAACGGTAAAGCTGTAAAGTGCTTATAAACTCCAAGAATAATATCGATACAGCAGCTATGGAATTAGAATGTGTTGAATTATAAGTAGTAGTGTGAAATGTCTGTACTTCCGGAGTATTTTTGCGATGGATTCGAGTGAATGCTACAGGAAAATACGACGATCGTAGATAACTTTACTATTAAGGCATGGAGAATCATGCGAAATACCGCACAAATTACGAATGAGAAGGTCATATAGAGACTTCTAATACACAGACAACTGTTAATAATGACACAAAAGGGGAAAGGGAAATAGAATATGCACCCAAAAAATGTGCACGATGAAAAGCATAAGAAGAAATGAGAGAAGAGGGAAAAGTTTGAAGCGATAGATAAGACTATTTAAGTTAACCACGATTAGCAAAGAGAAGAAACTAGTGAACCACGGATACCTCAGTATAACACGTGATCAAGCATCAAACGAAAGAGGCTGATGATGATGATGATTGTAATATTGGCGTTTGTTAATGAGCTATCAATCCTCATCTTATCGATATCTTTCAAAATAATAATTATAGAAATATATTGTAAATATTCATATGGACATTTTAAGAAATTTGGTGAATTTGTTGGTGATATTTTCGGAAATATGATTTTTATAACTGTTCGAATGCCGTTTAAGTTTTGGAAAGTATTTCTCGTATTTCATTTTGGAGCATAGTTGTAGATATTTTTACAGCAATTTATGAGATATATTATTTGATGTTTAGGGGAAGATTTAAAAACTTAGAGCTATTATTATAAATACTATTCTAACGTAGAAAGAGAGTATGATACCTTTCTTTTTAATATTACCTACTCATTAAATTACTTCAACTCCAAGGCCCCGGATTCGAATCCCGGCTGATCGGGATTTTTCTGATCAGGGAATTAATTGTTGTGTGTTTGTCTGTCTTTCCCGCGCAGGGATGGCGTCAGGAAGGGCATGCGGCCGTAAAAGTCGCAAATTCATCGCCAAAACCAACATCATCCTCACTATCACCCAAAACCATCAATCATCAGCCAACCCCATAAAATATGGGAAAAAGGCGTAGAGAAATAGTAATTAAATTTCTGAAACATTTTACTAGGTAATTTTTCTAAAAAATATCCTCCAATTTCTTCATAAATTTAGGGTTACTTATTTTGGTTAGTTGGTTAAAAGCTTATTTTATTTTATATTCTACATAATTATTATCGTTTTACAAAACTTTTATATTGATAAGAAGCGAACTAAGACGAATGTATGTCTCATGAATCTACCCTAAAGTAATAATGATTCTCTTCTCAAACTTATTTATCAATGTTTACATTTTCTGAGAATGCTTTAGATAAATTTCGAAAGAGGTTTGAAAAATAACCGCGGATTTGAGATCCGTTTTTTTCCGTAGCGCAGCCAAGAAGACGAAATATCCAAACTGAGAAAAAATGTTTTTCGCAATATCAGCAACTTTGGATATGTTTTTGCAGCTTTCCTTACGGCTTGAAGATGAAGAGATCTTCACTTGTGCAGATCCATCCCGAAGTGGAACTTTTTCAATCGATGCCAAAATAAGCATTCAACCGTACTCTTCTCTGTATGATATTCCGGCCCTCCTCAATGTAGAGTAATACTCCTCAAGTAATTGTACAGTTTTCATCGAAATTGCGTTAGTTTTCTCATGAACATTTCTGTTTAGGATACCGAATTGCAATTCTAATAATGACCGTGAAAAACACTTTCTCAGTGAAATTCCGGAGTTTCCATTTTAATAAGTAACTTTCTTTCAAATTTCAACGCCTTTGAAGCGTTTGTAGATGAAATTTCATCAAATAATTAATGAACGAGTTTTTTTGTATAAATTTCCAAGCTTCCTCTGCTATTAGAAGGCACGGATCTATTGAAAAACACATTTCAAATTTACCGCAGAAAAAGGCAAATTCCTCGCAGATGACATGAAATTCATTGTATTGCGAAGAAGTGGATCAAAAACACTTCTCCTTGACTTTTGGGATTCTAAGCCCTCGAGTAATCGGAGAGGCTGAAAAGGAGAGGATTGTAAGAGGAAAGATGTGGTGAGTGAGGAAACGAGAGGAATTTCATCTCGACTTAAAGTAAAAGCGTCGCCAAGAGAGCGGATTGCATCGAATTCTGAGAATCACAGCAGAAGAGATTTAGGAAAGAAGAGAATGTGAGAGGTCGTTCTGAAGGGAGACAAAAATCATAGTTAAGACATGCATTCTAGTATTCATAAAAGCGATTTTTATTAGATAGATAATAATCGTGCCGTGGGAAAATCCTTTGATAGCTTCTTCTATTCATAATATACCTTCCTATCCCTGCATGCCTACTTCACACATGTGTTCTCATTCATTTACTTTCATTTCGCCAAATGCATCACTTCTCCCCAGAATCACATGCACTTAATCCACTCAGCTTTTTCTTGGTCTCATTTTACTGCTGTCCTTCAACGTTCATCTCACAAACGTGTTCACTGTCACAAGGAATGCCCTAGTGCTGGTCATTATTTCGGTTTAAAATAATTCATTACCCAGTCAATACTGGTTTCATTCTTTATCTGTACATAAAAAACGCATTTTTTATAATAAATATGCACTGAATTTCATTTACTCAAACAATTCTGCTGGAATAATCTAATTTTACTATCGCAAAACACGGATTTTGCAATCGCAACTTTCATACGTACTTACTGACCTATTTCGAAGATGAACCACTGACCACTTAACCACTATGGTAAAATCAGTGTTCGCCTTGATTTCTCTATCTCCGGCTGTATTCCTATTTTTAGCAACATTCTAACCTAGCACACAAATCCATGCATCAGTCCTAGATTATTATTTAAACCAAAATAAAAATTCTTCGATTCTCACACTCTAACGTATTCAAGAGTAGTGCTTTAGTAACTATATAGGTATTCTTACACGCTAAATCCCGAGCTATGAGGCAACTTGAGTTAGACGAGCAATCACCGAAATCTTTCAAATCAGATACATTAATGGGATGTGAGGGATAGAAGAGAGCCGAAGACAGATGGAGTATGACTTATACAAGGTCACGAACAAATAAACGGATGCTAAAAACCAGGGTGTTAACAGATCAATAAAAAAAGATAGTAATGCGGTGGCTTTGTTCGAGGAAAACTACAGATTTGGATGTGGCTCTCCATCTTTCTGGTAGGTTGGTGGAAGAGTAAGCAGAACAGTTGTAATGTAACTTTGTATTTTTACAACGCATTGCAGGGGAAATCACAAGAGCAACACCAGTTTATCCAAGTGTAACGAAGAACATCTTGAAATTTTGAGTTTTCCTTTTCTCCCTCCGTTATTTCGGTATCATGTGTTTACTGCTTCCAAGTTAATTTCTTAATCCTTGAAACGAAAGTAGCAAATGATAATACGATGTGAATTCTGCAGGGAGTAAAAACTAAAATATCGTCTTGCTGAAAATGCGATAGCGTCTCGTGAAATCAGGTATTAAACAATGAACCACGTCTTCACCGATTTGCGTTTCGTGAAGTTGCATTATCCAGATTGTACTGATTAAATCTTTTTATGGCGAAATTAACATGTGTATTGGGATGCTCGTGATAACGGTAGGGCTGAAAAGTTGGTATTGGTGAGTAAAATTATACTATTGATCGAAATTTGTCATTTTTGTGAAAAGTGCAATGTGCACAATTAGAATCTTAGGGCACAATTTTTTGTTAATATATGTAGTAGAAAAAGGCAAGTAATTGAAAAATCAAAACTTTTAACTAAATAAGGTAATGTGATTACTTTTGTATGTGAGACAAATGACCCATATGAGACATTGACTCGGTGAATATGGTTGTATTTTTTGTTACACTTATTTACGTATAGATTGACGCTTGTGCCCCATTCTTGATGATTATTACTTACGAAAACTATGAAATTGATCTCTTAGAATACAAAACATAACCATATTGAAAAATTCAAATTCATGATTTTAGAGACGAGCAAAATGATAGATTTCTTATGAATTATCAGGAATAGGTACTTATTAAAATTATCATTCTTGCATATCGTTTTCAATGAATACCGAGAAACATCAAAGTCATAGGTTTCTAAACTTCTTTTCTGGTGGACCTCTTTAATTTTTCCATGAACCCTCTAATCCGCCTAACATTGAATTCTCTCGTTAAAAATTTTTGGCTTCCAAAAATACTATGACAATCTCAAAAGTTGAAACAAATCTTGGAATCCAATTTCTTTGACTCCCTGATCTGGACTCCCAGAGGTCCATTGGACCACTTAGGAAACCGATAATCTAAGTATACAATAATCAAATTAAACTTCAGTCGTATTTTTCTACTTTAAATTAGCATTCCAGTCTGAAATAGGTGTTGAATAAAAACTAATGTGTAAATTTACCCTCACATTCACTTCTTCTCTTCTGTTTGGTAATCCTTTGCATATTTCTTTTTATCCTTACTAATTGACTCTATACTTTGAGTCATCTCCCCATTTCCTCTTTTATGGCATAAAACTCAGTCTTAAATATATAATGAAAATCCAAAGAACAGTTCTAAAAAATCGTGGCTCACTTTCCTTGTAGCAAGTAGAACTTGATCCTTTCCAGATGTTTCTTTTCCTTAAAATCCTGGTCCTCAACTCTTTTGTAAACTTTTCTTGTCTCTATTCCAAGTGATAATACTTCCTTGTGAAGATGTTACTTGCTCCAGTTTCCTTCCTTATATATTGAGATATCCACTTCAGTTTCTTGCTCATTTCCATAGCTCTAACTTTTCCCTCAACTTCTTATTCTAAAAATTGTCATCTTTTTCCTGAGCTGTTTTGTTGATTTAGTGATGACGATGTCGAAACGTTATCGCAATTCTCACGTTTAAGCAACGCTGCAAAGGAAAGAGGGCACCCGATACATCTTCGGAATTTTTATTGCGCGCGGTGTTCGTAAAATGAGCCGAAGATCGACCGGTGGCAAAGTAACGGCGAATACCTTATCGATTGTATCTATTCTTTGAGAAGTGTCCCGAAATTGGTACTTGTGGCTCACCTTGGAGATACGTATCCCCAGAATCATTTTATGATGACACGGAAGTATCTGTGACAGAGTGCCGGTTACGGAGGATGCGTGCCGAAAGGGCTATTTCCGTGGTTGTTTGGATGGTTGTGACCACCTTTTCGAGAGGTGCCCTCCGACACAATGGCTCTCGTTGCATAATTCCGCGCCCAGGAGATGGATTCTTTCGCTTCTCCAGAATTATTCGCCTCGAGGAAATGAAGGATGAATCGATCGAAAATATTTCGAGGTCGACGCAAAGTTCTGTCGGAGCAAAGCATAGGTCGGAAGAACGAAACTCTTTCTGCACGAACCAAAGCAAACTCAGCTGATGGTCCTTTCTCCTACGCTGGTTCCTCGCGCGAAATATTTTCCAAGTTAAAATTAAATACGTGAATGTTGATATTTATCTATATACGGTGTTTATTTGTTGATCTGAAAAGTAACAAGTGCCCTTATATATTTTACTTTTTTACAAATATATATAAATTCCTCAAAGTTCATTAACTCCTTAAAGATACAATCTGACTGTGAATTAAGAATTACATGAAATATAAATAAAAATGTCCACTGAATTAAAAAAGTGTAAGATTGTTATCCTGGAAAACATAAGTTTATTTTCCTTTGAGAAGTTTAGTTTCGAAGTAAAAACATTAAAGTAAATAATATTGTATCAGCAGCATAAAGTTTTGATCTTTGTAATTTATACGATATTAACTGCCTGGTTTTCACATTTTTCAAGCATATGGAAGAGCAGTAGAGTGTATAAAACAAATTTACCTAAAATAAAACTGATTTATTAATTCTGACCATTAATATATTGATTATATGTTCCTTTCGCGATTATATTCCATGCGCCATAGTTCGGCCAAACCATCCAATCTTCCAAAATCGTTAACCAAGGAATGTTTTCCCTTAGAGCTATTGCTTCGCCGCGTTTCTTACACGCATATCTCTGTTCAAAGACTTACGCATAAGTTTTCCTATTAATTCGTTGTAATGAAAACATTCTTTCATTCACATCAGGGTAGTTGTTCCAAATCCACACAAAGACGTGCTTAACCGCAGATTTTGTAAAATGGAGTCTCTGGGTAATAGAATATCCAGTTGGATTGATTAATTCCTTTCTTTTCCCACAGCTCCTCCGCCAACGACCTCATCTCCAGAAGGGGAGTCTTCAGTCGTCGGCACTACGGCTCAGTGGAGTTGGTGAGTACAAAATCAGTGTTTTCGTATTTGAATTTTAAATCTCTCCGTTTGAAAATAATATTGGTATTTTGAAAAGTTATATTGCTGAGATCGTTTCAAATGTATGAGACCGCATCGAGAATTGAATCCGGGACAGCTTTTACCTAATAAATAACGAAAATATACTGCCTTTATTGGTAAAGCTAATACGGAAATTAATATTTATAGCAATATTTAAGTATCCTAGGTTTTTGTACGGCCATTTTTGGGAAAATATTACCATTCAAACTAATTGATCTTAAATACATTGTACATACATATTTTCAATAAAACATTGAAGTATTTGTACGATTATAATGCAACTTGTTTTGTTAACAAATCTGGTGTGTACAAGAAATTTAGCAGTACTCATATTCATGAACTGAAGGGTTATTGTAAACATTAATAAGTAAATCTGTCGATGAGTTTGTTACCATATTTACCATTCGAAATTTGGAATAATTACTCTTTTATTTTCGTCAAAATTAAGATATAAAAATAATAAAATATATAATATAACCGGTGAATAAATGTTAAATTAAAAACACTATAAATAAAAGACTGTGAAAGAATACAGAAAAAGTACCACGGATATGAAAAAAGAGAAATGTGTAGGTAAACAACATAAGATTGCTATTTATGATATATATTATTCATACTAATTTAGATCAATTAAGAATTTTTCATCTTACAGCATTACCGAAAATGGTTACTAAAAAAATAATTTGAGATCTTGGATTCCATTGACGATATTCTACCATTTGTAGAGAAGACAATCGCTTCGGCAGAATCGTCTTTATTAAAATAGTTAATTCTGTATTACTTACAAAAGTAATATAACCGTAGAAGAGAAAGCAGAGGTCATAATTGGGAGCAAGATTAGTTATAGAATAGGTTACCCGAAGACAAAATAAATATTTCACATATACGAGCGTTGTGCTATTGTTGCATGATGGGTGCTAGAAGTTGCAGCGCTGCAGAAGCACGCATAAATTAAGGAAAATCAGCCATAGTAAGGTTTTTGAACAGTTTTCATGAAACTATTTCTTGCTTCATATGTTCCCTCACATATGTTAATTCTTCTTTAGTATCCTAGTTTCATCATAAACGGTAGTTTTGTGAGAGCTCTTTATATTCAAATAGCTAAGGAAGGATTTGAGAGTACTGATTGAATCTGTATCTTATGTTAGATTCAGCAAATTATTAACTAACAGGTTTATGCAAAAGAACCCATTATACCTTTACACAGGAACACTGAAAAATCTCGGATGACCTGCAATGAAATGTTTTATTTGTTATATATATATATATATATATATATATATATATATATATATATATATATATATATATATATACGAGTAAAATGTTGCTTGCATACTGCAAGCAGATCGACAACACTATTTTCATGTCGGCATCATATAGGGACGGCCATCAAAAGAAAAAAATGGATTGAAATTTTTCTTAAAATTCGCTGAAATTCCATCGTCTGGCATCGAACCCGGGTCTTTACTGTGAACTTACTATGCAGCACAATAGAACATCACCATCTCTAACTATGTGTGAAAATTCAAGCCGAAATATGGGCTACAACTGCCTCAAAAGATGTTCTAATTTTCACGAATTTAAATGGCTCTCTGTATTCGTACCAAGGACGATCTTGGAAATCTAAAAAATTTTTCTGAAAGTTATTTATGATCTCTATCTATATGCCGAATTTGAAGTTTCTATATTATTGGCCAAGGTTTCAAAATAATTCCTAAAAATCGGATCAACTTCTGATTGCAGAGACACCTGGTGTCAAACCCAGGACACATTGATAGCTGTTAATGCACAGTTTGATTTGTATGGACTTGATCTTTCTATATGCAAAGTTTGAAGTCGATATCGTGCCGGGAAGTACCTAAAATTTGTTTCCCAATTCTCCGTAAGAAATGCATTGAGGAATTTAAATGTCCCTCTGGGATCGAACCAAGGACCATAAGGGAATATATAAAATTTGATTATAAAATATAATTATAATATCTTACGCCATGCCGAATTTCAAGTTTCTATGCCATCGGAAAAGGGTTCAAAAAAAATCTTAAATATCGCCGCAATGCATTTTAAACGGCCGATATTTGCCCCGACCTAGCATCGAACCAATGATAATATTCGTAGATGTCTTTATGGTTTCCTTTTGATATGCGTGGCATCTAGCGATACCTCGAGTTTCAACTCTCTCCTTTTCCGGGAAGTGCCTCAAAAAATTTTTCGAAAATAAGGTATTGGTATGATTATCTACAGTAATGTGATTATTTTCTTTTATTGGCATTATTAATTGATTGTGTTATTGATGGAATGTGTATTAATTACTAATTGTATGTTTTAATATATTGAAATTAGTTTCCACCAGACTGCTGTCTAACTGCGGCGAAAATTGTTAATAAATAAATAAACAAATAAATAAAAAAAGGAATGACCCTTCAAACTTAAGAGGTGAAACTTGCAACCCTTCAGGTTCCCTTTAATATTCCTCTTATACGTTTCTTGTCAAAAGCTTTCTCGATCCTCCATTTTAGTTGGATACGAAGAGCGGTAGTCATAATCTATGTACTCGTCAGATAAGTTTTTTTTTACCTTCCATATTAGCCAAATGTTTAAATAATTGTGGCTGCGACTTTGACAATTTCGACAAATAGCGACAACCGGATTTTGAATAAAACTTGCACATAAGACACAATGTCTTAGATTCCCTGGAGATCAAATGATGGGAAAATTGTGCGAATAGTGGCTTAAGATGGCGGATGACCGGAATTCATCTCCATAAATTCGCATTCATCTTAAATTTGAGGTCGAGGAGCGTAATCGGTTGCTTATTCATACTCTTCAAAAGAGTGTCGTATCGTATTATTTTTATCTACCGTTTGTTTAATGTTAACTACTGTCACGTTTTTTATGCTTAAATAATTGAAATTATACATAATTTTGATGCTTAATGACTTCCGGAAGGTGTTGATATACGTTTTAAAATCACCCTTACCTCTAGGCGAGGAGCATTTTAGCAGAATATGTCCCTTTCAAATGTCTCCTAGAACTCCACTTTCAAATAAAAAATTCAAAACAATGCAGATTATAATGAGTCCAAATTTCCTCTGTGTTGTGCAACTATTTAACCTATACTTGGACTACGAAGGATAGTACATTCAAAATTCACTACGATTAATTTTCAGACTCCACCTTACAAACTCTTCTCCAGCGTAAATGTTGGCTTATAAACTAGAGGTGATTAAATTTAAAGTAATAGTTGCGGAATTCAACATTTTCTTTTGCAGAATACTTTTGAAACAGTAATTTTTGAAATTGAGTGAATTAATGAAGGGGTGAAGAGATATAAAACTTATTTTCTTGCATTATTTATCTCAAGAGAAGACGTATAAATGGATCGTATGCAGTATTAAATGAAAATAACAACTTTTACGAAGCATAAGATACTAATGCGATTTTGGCAAACACAAAGTACATTATACCCTGTAATGTTTTTATATGACTCATTTTTCATTAATTTACTTATTCTGTTTGTTTTTCATAATCATTCTTCCTTCGATATTTATTATGCAAATTACTTAGCAAATACTTAAGCTTTTAAATCACTCGTATTTCACTGCAAACAAAGTCTATGCTTGAACCAAATGATTTATCACTCAGTATTTAATAAACACGTTAATATAGCTTATAAAACAGTAACAGAACACATCTTCGACAGATGCAGTTTTGGGAAAGTTTGACACTTTAAATATTCACCAGTGACTATTCAAATTATGTAGACGAAGTAGCTGTCCTTAGATTAAATCAAAACAATAAATTGGCCGACATCTTTCCGGTAAATCTATATAAAGTCATTTCCACAACAACTTGATTTGGAGGCGCCTTAATCTAATACTACTACTACCAACTTGATTTTTTGTTTTTTCTCGGTAGCGTTAGGAAAGTAGTTTAATCTGGAATAGGAATATTTTAAATAATCAAAACTCAAATCAATTAGCCCAGTTTTACTTCGTTTTTGAGAATAAACTTCATCCTTTCCTTTTTCATTCTTTCTTTCTTGCCTTTGATAAATTCATAGCTGAAATTAATGAAGGCAATTTAAGTATTAGAAGCAATGAAAATTTAAGCCTCTAACCTGGCCATGGCTGAAATGATTAGAGAATTAAATCAATTAAAATATCATAGACTACGCTTGTCTCGATTATTCTTTTCTAAAGATATGTAATATGTTGTGCTAAAGCTTCAGAAAATTCCTCTGTCATTCTTCAATCCAATAACTGCCTATTGTGATACCCTTTTATCCATTTTAACTCCTGCAGTTTCATTTAAAGATAAATTCCGATTCAAAACCTATATATTGCTTAATAGAGTAATCTTTAATATCCTCGGAAGCTTTTGTCGATGCCTTCTTTCAAAAGCCTTTTCAAAACAGATCCACGTGTTCGCTCGAAATTCAAATTTTCGCTCAATAACTCTTCCCGTAATTCATGCCTTTCCCTTTCTGAAAACAGTCTGATCATCACCGATATCTCCCTTTATTTAATCACTCCCTTCATCAAAAAAGGATTTGACAGTTGCGTGAATCCATGTGTATCGTTTCTAATGAATTTAATCGCAAAACGTTCACATCGAAGATTTTTGAATAATCAGCTGAATTGAACTGCTCTGCATTCCATCTAGTAATTGTTCTTTTACTAAGTCATCTAAATCCTGATTAAACGGATCTAAAATATTACATTATCTTACCCGCTTTGAAGTAAAAACCTCTCCGAATAAACAATATTTTCTCTCATTGAGATCGCTTTATAGAAAGAATATAAAACGTTCCTCTTAGTAGTATTGCTAAAACTGCCTCGGCAGCTTAGGTCATTTCGCACTTTGGCTCCCACCGGGAATCGAACCCGGGACCGCCTTCACCAAAGGCAAACGCGCTGTCCACAAGCCCCATCAGTCCCTCAATGACATTCAATGGCCAGAGAATCGAATGAAAATCTTAATGATCGGATAGTTTAAAACTGCAAAAAATGCATTTTACGAACGTTTTCTCCTTGGCTCTAAACTGGGAAATGTTTCATGCGCTCATATTTTGCGTTGAGATGTCTCTTTAAAATCCGCCATCTTGAAAAGGAAAGCATTTTTTCCATGCCAACGAATCGAAGGCTGGATTTCTAGAAAATTCGATTCAAATCACCGCTTTGTAATCAGCGTCTCATTTTTCTTTCGCTCTCCGCGTAGTAAACGTCTCTTGGAATCCTAAGCTTCGGTGCCCAATTACTGCGGACTCAAATGAGCTCATTCCATCTGCACCTCTAAGTCCTATCCCACTCACACCCACCTCTCCCCATCCTTAATATCATTATCTCTTTCAATTTGAAAAATATATCTCAAAAGCTTTAAACGGACAAACTATTTACGTTTCCTTGGTTTCCAAGGGACATGCTCAAAAGACAGGCGTCGCATTCCATTCTGGGCCTACGGAATGACGAAAACAATAAATGTCAAAGTATAAGAAAATGTAAATATTTAAAAACGTAAAAATATTAACATCGAGGACTCAGTGACAGGCTCGACTTCCTCCGATCAGTGACCTAAGTTGCATGCTTCGTATTTTACTGCATCTTCAGTCTTTAGGTGATATGAAGCCGTTGTGGTTGCTTGCTCGGATATTATAGAGCACAATTTAAGTTTAATATATCCTAATGTTACAAAAAGTGATGGAAAGAAAGTAGAAGAATATGTTACCTTTTCCACAAAAAGGTTTTTTTTAAACAACACACGACCAGTTTCTGCGATTGATCGTCATCCTGGTAACACTATTACAACAAACTTTAAATAACAATCAGCAGCGAAGTAAAATGGAGGAAAGAAGGTGATTAAATGCGAGGGAGGAGTCAGGGGCTGGTGAAAATAGGGGAAAAAATTTCGAGAGAGTCTAAGAGACGAAGGGGCAGTAACATTTTAGACCTCTATTCTTTGAATTGCAAATGATATACTAAAGTAATACCAAAAATATACTTGTGCTCTAATAAGAATATTATACCTCTTTTAGGAGCTGATGCTTGTTTTAACGTCTTTTGTTCATGTAATATATATGGATGTTTATACTATTCAGGAAACCTAAAACACATTAGCTGAATAAAGTAAACACGTTGCACTTTGTGTTCAAATTTATTAAACATGTGAGAAACGTATAAAGTAAAAACTAGTTCAAATCGAGAAAACTTAATTAATAGAAATTTAGAATAAAATCTATGGTATTAGGCCGGACTTAGGAGAAATTTAGAAGTTAAATTATGTTGTGTATTCACTGTCGGATTCGAAAATATCACGGTCTCCGACCTGCTACACAATACAATTCAAGCAAATAGCAACTTTTACTTACGAGTACGTGATTCCACGATAATCATAATTAACCATTCCTTGTGTTTAATAGACCAAAGAAAACTTATCTCAGGCGCAAGTTGCGTTTTAGCGGAAATTCCGTTACTTTAGCACCCGTCGGCACCATTTTGTCGTCGATCCGATCTCGGCATCCGTCGTCTGATTTTCTCCATGAGCCAATATAGGGCGAATAATAGAAATTATTAGACAAGAAGACTTGCTTTCAATGCCAATGAAATAGCAAGAGAAGGCGAATTCCGTTCCTCCGGCAGAGGAGTCGGTGCGACGGATTTAAGTTGCTCAGTTACTTAAGTGGCTCGAGAAGAGGAGAGCTCCTTTAGCAGAGCAGGTGTGTGTGGATTGCAGTGTCTCATTTTTATATTCTTGAGGAATTCCTCTGAATTTCCACAGCGAGAGAGTGGGCGGGGTCACGTGGTGGAGAAGATTAAAGGTCGACTAATGTAGTTTCGTAAATTTTGGCCTCGGCGCGGCCTATCTCATTTTCCCTCCTCTTCTTCTTCTAATTAAGCGCCTTCGAAATGTCTGCTGTTGCTCCCACTTGTTGGAAAATGAAGGACTCCAATTCATAAGAAGTAAAGGAGATATGGTGGTGTCATTTGCACTTACCACTAGACCCTAAATTTAAGTCAGCAGAATTGCTGTGAATGTAGAAAATGTATTACTCCGCAAAATGACACTTAAAGAAACGGTACGCCCAAGTTGTTTTCCTTTTAATAATGCTGGAAGTAGTCAGTTGGAGAGTTAAAGGTAAAAACTTTGCCTCTTCCTGTTAGTACTCTTTCAGCGTCATCTCGCTCTTGGCGAAATTATTCCGTCTAATCAAAATGGACATTTTTTATTAAATCCCCTACCAATTGAGGCATATGTCCTTCAGTATACTTAGATGCAGTATACGTATCTTTATTTCGAAGCTACAAAAGACACTCATCAGTCCTGATCGCATACTTTAATTCTTGTTTGTATCCTCACGACCAACTCATTTCTCCGATCCCAAACTGGTTTCAAATCGATATTTTCTTTCCTTTAATTTTCAACATTCTCAATGGAAACTCTGGTTAAACCATAAGGAATTGAAATATATAATCCGTGGCCGGTGAATTGATCCGGGAGAAATTCGTACGCGGAGAATTCTTACGCGGGGAATTCGTACGCGGGGAATTGATCTCCCGACAGATTGGTACGCGGGGAATTGATCCCCCGCGGTGATATTGTACTACTGTTATTCGGTCTTATATTAATCTACACGCCCTGATTATTGGTTAATGCTATAAATAAATTAACCGGGGGGTGGGGGGGCGGTTGTGTTGGGTTGGTAGTACAGCATCTGCGCGGGAGATCAATTCCCCGCGTACGAATTCCCCCCGGACCAATTCACCGGGTGTCAGTTAATCATCCATTAATCGGTGCTGTATCTTTTTTCAGGATTTAAAGTGAATTTAGAGAATTTATTGTTTCCTTTTTCATCTCTGTTTCTATGTATTCAATTAAAATAGTGCTCATTAGGGTGAGTTATGACGGTTGAGGACGCATCTGAGAAAACATCACTACTTTTTGTGAGTGTTTTCACTCAGCAGTTATTTAAAGACCATTTTATCATTTAGAAAACTTTAAAATTCGACCATTATTTGACTAAAGCCCAAACTCCGGATTTTAACTTCTACTATCCTTCAAATCAACTGCCATATTCCAAAGGTCATCCACTGTTTTCGATATCAATCTTATCAATTTCCTGACTTAGTAACCTCAAAATGCGCAATTTAAATAAATTTCAATGTAGATAAGTTTTTATGTAGCCATAGCCATTTTAGTTTGTTATAAATTGAATCATAAAATTCTTTGTGACTTATGAGGGGTTACCATAGATAATTCCTCATTGAGGAAAGTAATATCTGGTGGTCGCGGAATGCAGTTAAAGAGCCGCATGTAGCTCGCTGGTCACTCGTTGGACATCCTTGATCTTCCACTTCTCCATTTATGTGAAATGAACTTCTGGTCTCGTTCGTTTGTGTCTCTCTGCTCCATCCTCTCCCTCAGAATCAACGGAACTCAGGGTATCCATTAGCGCAGAAGTGGCACTTTTGATGTCGCACCGTCTGCGTAGGAAGGATTCCGCGAATCTGTTGCGCTGTTCACGGTGGTGATCTTATTACCCGTACACTTGAGTTGACGCTCCACGTCGTCCGAAGATTTAACCCAAAAGTAAATTTGTTCAGCTTCTCCCATTCGGTTGTTGACCCCAAGAAGTCAGCGCTGGAATCCTCGACCCTTCGCTGGCGTTGTTAAGAATGCCATCCGTCGGAATTTTATCATTTATCGGTTTCGCTTCCTTTCTCTGTTCGTACATAAATTCTGACCCCATAAATAAGATATCCAAAAAATGTTTTTTTTTTAACGATTTACTTTCGCAAAATGCAGGAATACATCAAGCATATTGAGCAGGTCTATCGTGATCGATTTCACGGATACTGAAATATATTAAGATAATCTAAACCTGTTATTGGGATGATTTTAAATTAATCTACAGTTTTAGTCCCTTCAAATATTATAAATTAATCCTGAAATGTAGTATTTAATCGATCACTGTTTTCCTGAAACTTACGAGAAATTTAAATTCAAAAAATAGAACATAATTTTCATGATCAATTTTTAATCGATCGAGATTGTTCATTGCGGAATGTTTAATTTTTCTTTGCGAGAAAGCAACCTTTCTTCTTTTTCGTGAGCTTTTCTCTGCAGAAAGTGTCTATTGAGTCACGGTAGTCACCTGAGAGAGGAAGAGAAATACTTAGGAAAGGTTGGCAGAGTTCATAAGGGATGAGATCTTACGGAAGGAAACCGGTGTAGAGGAATAAGTGTGAAGATGTATGGATTCTTTCAAAAACCTTATATGTGGAAGGGAAAAAAGTATTTATCAAATGAATATTGATTTCGAGAGATGTCATTAGCGTCATCAACCTAAAAGTTAACTTCGTAATCGCGGTATTACTATCGAGCAATTTAATATTGCATTGCCAAAAATGTGCTATTTTGCATTCAGTAATATTTTCTTTCTTTTACGTCTTACTTGGTTGCTCTTAAATTAACAGCTTTATTATTTCCCATGTAATCACTTTCTGTAATTTCTTTTTAAACGCATCTTTTACCTTTGCATGTTTTTTTAATTTCCCAATATTACACCACCCAAGTTTTTAACTTGCTTCAGAAATGCCTCATACAAATAACATTTAGCATTCTAGTCCTCCATTTCTTATTTTTACGAGGTTCAATAAATGTTACTGCATCTCGATATGCCCTAAATATCGCCACCTAATTTAAACGCGCCCACGGCCGTCGTTTAAATTCGTGCGGGGGCTGTTTCCGCATTCATTACGTGATTACCTCTTCGCTGTCAACTCACTCTTTTATCCCTACTATGTATTTTGCGCTGCTCCGGATTGATTATATTAACGTTGAATTTGTATCACGGCGTAGCAAACGACCTAAGATGTGCCTGACATGCATCAAGGCAGGAACCATTTTCACTAATCAGCTCGTTACTGTGCCGAAACAAATTATCCTCAACATGTCACAAAGCGTAATCGTTGTCGGTGAAAAGTTTAATGCGCTGGTGATTCGTACCCATTTGAGTGTATAATTCTACGGAGTAACAGCGAAAGGGCTCCATCCCGTGATCACAGATTACAAAAAGGGCGGCAATATCGAATTGCCCACGAGTCGATATATCGAAAGTTGAATAATAAAATCGATCGATCGCATACGTTCATGGAGATGCTTCCAAACGAATAGCTAATTCAAATTACGTATGACCTCAAATGCGCATTTAATTTACCATTCAAAATTACAGTTGTTCCACGAGAGAGAGTAATGAGTATGCATTTTTGCATAAATATGTGGATATTGAGGTCGATCATAGAGTCTGCTGCCGGAGATATGTTGGTCATTCGACGAGAGCGCCCTTTCTCTCGAATCTCCGATATTTGGCCGCCATTTTTTCCCTCGGCGGAATTTCCTGAGGAAAGAGCGAAGACCTTAATTGTGGCAGCGGAAGCCACATCGGCGATGAGCAATTTCTACTCTTTCTTTGAGCCTTCGAGAGGATATAATGGAGCCGAAAAATGCCGAATTCACATGCCGATCAACGGCCATGGAAATGCTTTGTAACTCAAGAGTCAGGATAGCTAGAATTGGCCTTGTGTATGCCGCAGCGAAAGGAAAAACTTAACACGAGCACTACCATTTCACTATAAAGCGAGAAGTAAATAACCTAGCCTGATGATCAAAATGTTGACAAGAAGGGGAAGAAATGGTAAAAAGATCGTAAATTTCAGTAAGTTCTGCAGAAAAAATTCAAGAGATTAATGATATGGAATAAGAATAGTTATAATTTGCGGAGCATGAAAAGAAGAAATGTATCTATTTGGTTGCAGTCACACTTTTATTTTTATTTTCTTGCATTATCTACATTTTTCCAAATGATTCGACTTTTCCAAAAAGAAATCATTAAGATTTTGAAATTCACTGAATTTCGATTGTAACTGTGGTGAAGTGCGAAAAGAGAATATTACGTTTATTAATTAAACCACAAATATGAAATTAACGTACACTTTTAACTGATGTAAATTAAAATGGCAATAGCCTTCGACTAGTCATAGTCATTTCATTGCAACCATATTCTGCCACCCGCATTACCCGCTGATAAACATGTTTCCTATTAATGTTGTAAAACTAAGTAAGTACATCGAAAAGTAGAAAATAAAAGAATTAGGGTTTTGATTTTGATTTTGCAAACAAAATATTTTATGTGATCAGAGAAGTTATATCTACACTGTAGAAAATCGCCCACTAACAAGTGTGAGTGGAAAATCCGCGGGAGGCAGGCGAAAGAAAATGAACAGTGACCACGACGAGCGGAATAGTGAAAACCTCGAAAGCAATTAATAAATACTAAGAATACTAAACTATGGGTGTTGACAAAATAAAACAACAGTTATATAAGAGGAAATGAGAAAAATATATAAAAAATATTATTATTAATAAGAAAATGAGTAATACTCTAAACATTCATGAAATAAAATAAATTAAAACAAAGTGCTTTTAATTTGTTCAATCAAAATTTAACATAATCTAAAATGAATTTGGGGTTCATTTGTGATTTAAAAAGAACAGAAATAAATTAATTGTAAATTTTGTAAGGTAATAATTTATGTTAGAATAAGTGTTCCTGCATCCAGGAACGGATCTAGAAAAACGTTTTGGGGGGGTCCGATCGAAAAATTTTAAAATAAAAGATATTTCGGCTTTCACAAAACGTGACGCTAGAATTGTGTTAGAAAAACTCGATTTTTTTCGCTAGTGATTGCTTATTAAATTGTGTTTTTATTTGCGTTATTTGAGTTTCATTTTCGAAAAATAGGCACAAGTGATATTTCGGGGGGGGGGTCCGGACCCCCAGGACCACCCGCCTGGATCCGTCCCTGCCTGCATCTATACGAGGTGTGATAACAAAAATAAAGTGAATAATTCTATTACGATCAAAGTAAAAAGCTTACAGCATTTTCGGATTAATAGCCTTCAAACTCCATTCCTTGGCTATCGATTAACTAATTCCATGAATGGAATAATTTCTGGGAGGCTTCTTATGGAAGGGCCCTCAGTTACTTTGACATGGCCCTCTCACTGCTGGGAATGGTATCAAAAATTTTTCGTTTTAGCATAAATTTTATTTGATTTTATTTGTGGGAAAAGCAAGAGGTTGCGTGGTGCTGAATTCGGAGAGTAAAGCGGATGTAGACGGACAAAAATATTATTTTCGGCCAACAACTTGCGTATCAGAAGCAAGGTATGGCAGGGCGAGTTGTCGTGATGAAGGAGGGAGCCTTTGACCATTTTTCTGGTCTCTTTCTCCATGCATCGTTTCGCAGATGTTGCATTACGCCCACGTAATATTCACAGAATACAGTTATTCTCCTTGGAATGGACTCTGATCGCATTCTACCCTCAGTATCCAAAAAGCAATGAGCATAACCTTGATGTTCGATTTTGACTGACTTCTTGGGCAAGAAGAGCAAATCGTATTCCATTGGAAAATCTGAATTTTCCTCTTACATAATAGTCATACATGCAAACTTCATCTACAGGTATAATTTTAGATATGAAGTCCGGATCTGTCTTCAGACGATCATTCAACTCCGTGCAAACTGGCACACGATTTTCCTTCTGTTGGTCAGCCAAAAGTTTGGGAACAAATTTCGTGCTCGCTCGTCTCATTTATAAATTATCGGATAAAATGCTTTCGATGGAGGTTCGATTGGTTAAAATGCTTTCCATAGCGTACGAGATGATCAGATCATCGGTATTCTCCTAAACTGTCAATCGCCTGTTTTAACGAACCATCTTGGTCCACTTTTTGCAAGATTTTGTCTGTTTCTGTGGTCGAAGGACGTACAGGCAGTTATTCGTCTCAACCGTTTCCTTTCCATTTTTTAACTTTTCATGAGCTTCTTTTGCTCTCTTTTGCGACTTAAGACGTAATATTGATGCGCTTCTTGAAATCCATGATGTGTGACACACACTGTAAACACGACCTCACTCTTTCTGCTCTGGAAACCGATTTAAAAGTCAAAACTCCTCCAAACTTGATACTGACAATCTTAGGAAATCAGACCATCAGACTTATTGATTCAAATAGATGTAACGTCCGCGACCGCTGCAATGAAAATTTATTATTTGATTATTACTGTATATTTATAACACCTTGGATAGCATTGTGGCTTGATAAGGGAAGAAAGGGAAAATTACCTCACTCCTCATCCTATCTAGCAAGCCTCATTCCCTTATTAGCTCCTGGTAGCTAATTTCAGAGGGGATGAGGTACCAACCGGTCTTCGGGCTACATGTAGGAAAAAGTATAGAATACCGTTGTAATGTGATGATGCTTTAAACATGATCCCACAACTGCAAATAGTCACCTATAATAAAGACTCTCGAAATGAAAAAATGTATTAAGTAACTCTTCAAAAACTTTTCGCGAAGTCATGCCAAATCACGTTGACTTCACTCTGTCAGCGTGTTATTCTTAATAAAGAGTTGTGGAATTATTTCGTACTTAGTTGAGAATGTATGTTTACGCGCCTTCTTCTAATTCTCTATTTTCAATATTCTAATTGGCAATGTACTTTAAAGTAACCTGGTTAGGTTAGTTTAAAGTACATTTATAAATGTAAGATAACCGGTAATGGTTTTCGTTTGACAAGATTCTATCTCAGAACATAGGAAGCGAAGATCTGTCTTCGATAGTCTCTGTCGTCTTCAGAAGAGACGCTTCATTGGAATAGGAAATGAAAGTTCTGGCCACGAAAACTAGGATACTTTTAATTCCAGAGTGTTTTCATTTACCAGCTGAATACAGCCCCAAGCGGTCCATCTCGATGTATCGAAATCATGAGAGGAAAGAGAGTGGCGCTTCCCGCCAAGAAACAGCGGGAGGGCGGACTTCCAGCCGAGATAGTCCATTGTGGAGCGATGATTGGCGCTCGTGTCGTTTTAGGACGCGAATATTGACGCGGGGCTTTCGGAAGGAAGTGAATTATGCAACAGCTCTAATATAGCGGCGGTTAAACCATCGGAATATAAAATAACGTTCGGTGGGGCAAAAATGCGCGCCGAAGGCAATGAGATCGACGAACGAATGGTCGGTGGGGGAGTCCCGATGACGTAGATCGAGGAGGAAGAGTAGTAGAATAACTTAGTGAAGTTCCCCCAGAAGTTCTTTAATGCGAAAGATTTTGACATAAAAGTTTATCATCAGACAATGAGAATATATAAGCAAACACTTTATACATTCGCATTGCCTGATGAGGAGCAAGTAGTTCGAAACCGCTCGCATTAAAGAATTTCTAGGGGAACTTTGCTAAGTTATTTTACAATGCATTCTGTAACGGAGTTCCACGATCGCTTCTACGATTGAATTTAGATCGAAAAGAATATGTTTTCGCTAATTTCTTTGCCTTTTGACCATATATACGTACTTTGAGTGTAATATGTATCATTACTATGAGTCTTTCCTCCGAAATGTTTATTTTCTTCCACGTGCATCTTTTAAAGTCAGTATATATACACATTTGTATATTTAATTACATCTAATTCTAGGATTGAAGCGCGGGAAGAGGGATATTGACTAAGTGCACCGCAGTAGGTCTTGATAGTATTACCAACCTCCAGATTTACTGCCCCTAGACTGCGCTGCAATTCTTGAATCGACGGCAAGAATCCTTTACTTCCTCTAGTCGAATCATACCACTACTTTTTATACGCAAACTTAACATTCACTAATACATGCATGAACCAATATTTGCAGTGAAACATTGTATGCAAACCATCACAAAGTTATTCCCTCTCTTCCTTCTCTGCGATGTATCGCCAACCAGTAGATTGTTATATTGATTATGGAGATGAGGCTGAGGGAGGCAAATCAGTCAATTTGATAAGCGGAAATCATTCTTTAGAAAACAATCTTCCGTAACATTAGGTAACTGTCCATCAAGTTAAGTAACGAGACATGTGACCCACATAGTCATGGAGTGTTGCGCTCCTTTAGTAGAAAGAATATCGCAAAGGATTTTATCCGTCTACTCGTCTCTTTTTCCCATAGAATGACTTGGATGCTGAGAAGGGAGTGGAAACCCATTTCCGGAACGGAAAAGGACTGCCTCTTGCGGTGCATTTGTTCTCAACCCTAGCGGCTTTTCCTTTCGGTTCATTTTTAAACAGTAGACCGTAAAACGCTTTCATAATAGTCGTACGTTTACATAGAACCGGCGCGATATAATACAAAAGAGCATTATTCCGATTTGCAGCATTTCTGGTACTTAAATAGACGGTTCAGATAGTGAGTGGAATTAAATTTCACAGAGATAATCATAAAACCATTGTATTATGGACGGAAGGATCGTCTATAAAACCTCCGCAGTTATTGGGGTTTATATTTTAAGTGAAGAGTTCGACAGAATGCCTCTGCTACGGGTAATTCGATTCTTTTCCCTTTGGCGCGTGTCTCTTTAAAGTGAAATAGGCAATCTGTGAATATTGGCGCGAGATATCTTTGAGATACACCATTCCTCCGTAGACATTTGCCCTCCTCATGCTATTTTGGTGTAAAGATGTGATTTTAATTAGCACGAATGTCTTGTTGGAATTATTATTTCCATTAGTGACAATGGTTATTGTTATCAACATGAACTATTACTTGATGAATATTTCATATTGCTTACGAAGCTTTGAATGCAAATTAATGAATGTGATGTAATTGCTCTTTGGATGTAATGTCCTAATTTTCTATTGCTGGTAATAAATAGCAAAGGTCTTTTCATCTTTCCTTCAATTCTATTTGTACTATTTTGATTCGTCTCTGAGCTACGTTGTGAATACTTCTGTGCAAATGTGATTTTCCTATGTACCACCAGATTGCTTTTGCTGCAGTTTGTTGCATTCGATTACAGTAATTACTATTATTTCCTCGAAGTTATTCTTTCCGAGATCTTCCGTGGTAAAGAATGGAAAATTTGGACATGGCTGTTAAAGAATTAAGAGGTTTAAAAACTCCAATTGCTAATGAGATCTTCCGTGTCAATTAAACCTAAGGCAAAGTGAGGTTTTTACTTATATCTGGCAAACGTGATACGCACAGAATGGTTCCAAACGGCAGTAAATAAACAGAAAAGCCCAATAAAATGAAAAAAAAATAGAATCAATTGCAAACTTATTGCATTAACTACTTCTATTTACAAGATAATGATCATATTTTTATTATTCTACGTATAATGATCGTATTAACAGTGAAATCTATTTCATTTATAAAAGAAAAAGAAATAAGGTATATTTGAACATAAAGGCGTGCACCCAATGTATGTTTGGGTGTAAATTTACACTCACATATCTTTTACTAGTTAGAAAATGATAAAGGAAGTAAAGATTGAGAAAACGAACTGAAAAGGAAACGAACATATTGAAAGTCATACGAAGTTCTCATATGCGTTTAGGGTACTTAAGGAATGTCTTTGTCTATGTAAAAACCCAGCAAGCCGCCTTTCAGCGTGTTGCAGGGAGTGCAAGCACCTTGACTATATTTTCCTAAACGGTTGCATTCGCGTATTCTTCGCGGAAAATATGAATTTTTGAAACGATTCGTTCTAGCATCTATTTCCCTAATCTTTCTGGCAGTATCAGAATGGCCCATATAACAGGGGGGTCGCATTATATCGGTTACATCATCCGAGAACGTAATTTCTCTGAACTTTTTTAATATATTTGTCCTTTGAATTTTTCTTCGATCTTCTAATGATTCCCATCCCGCTTCCTGTAGCATCTGAGTGACACTCGCTGTTTTATCGTAGCAATTCTTTACAAATCGTATCGCCTTTCGTTGTACTTTTTCTAAATCCCGAATTTCCCCAACATTTCTCGGCGGGGACCCATACACTACATGCATACTCAAGGTGAGGCCTAAATAACGCTAAGTAACATCGCTCGCGAACTTTTTCTTCACTCCTACCGACTATTCGTTTAACGAAGCCGAGTTTCTTAAGTGCCTTTCCCCATATATTTCGGATGTGGGCACTCCATGATAGATTATTCGTGAGAGTTACTCCAAGATACTTTACCGATTCTACTGTCATTAGGTTTACCCCTCGGAGGCTATAAGAATAATCATTTATTATAGATTTTCTTTCGAAGAAGTTAACTACCGAACACTTTTCTACATTAAGCTCTATTTGCCAATCATCGCACCAGTTCATAATTCTATCTAAGTCGTTCGAAAGGGTTAATCTATCCTCTGAACTAACTATTCCCCTGTAAATGACTGTGTCGTCTGCGAATATCCTAAAATTGCTTTTAATGTGATTGCTGAGGTCGTTGATGTATACTAAAAATAACAACGGTTCAACTACACTGCCCTGAGGGACGCCCGAGGTCACCTTAATCAAGTTGGAACTAATACCATCGAGTACTGCTCGTTGCTCTCTATCGGTGAGAAAGTCTTTTATCCAGTCAATAACTTCTGCATTGATACCCGCAACTTCTAATCTGAACAGCAATTTATGATGAGGTACCTTATTGAAAGCCTTCCGAAAATCTAAAAATATCGCATCGACTTGCTTACGTTTTTCAGAAGAGTTTAGAACATCGTGTACTAATAAAGCCAGCTGAGACTCGCAAGAACGAGTCTTACGAAAACCGTGTTGATTCCTAATTATGAAATTGGACGTTTCAAGAAAACCCATTAAAGTGCTAGCTGTTATATGTTCCATAAATTTACCGCTCAGTGATGTTAAAGAGGCCTGTAATTAGCTGGATCGTCCTTAGAGCCGATTTTAAATATTGGCGTGACATTCGCAATTTTCCAATCTTTCGGGAACTTTCATTCGCTCATATTCTTGACAAATATAACTTTAAGAAAAGGTGCTACGCTCTCCGCAACTTCCTTGAACGCTCGAGCCGGTATGTCTTCAGGACTCGGAGCTTTATTCGGTTTAATCTGTTGCAATAGTTTAATGATGCCGTCTTCTCTGAAGGTGATTTTCGACATCGATTCAGGTTTATCAACATTCGGGAGAGTATCGTCAGACGTGAAAACGCTTCGAAAAAATCATTCAAGATATTGGCTTTGACTTTAGCATAGTTTACTACATTACCGCTAGTATCCTTTAACGAACTAATACTTGAGGCTCCCGGATGGTCATGTGGACATCGCGTTTGCCTTTGGTGAAAGCGTTCCCGGGTTCGATTCCCAGTGGGAGCCAATGTGCGAGATGACCTTAAGCTGTCGAAGCACTTTTAACAATACTACTACTACTACGAACCAACAGTTTGCTCTTTACCTTGGACCTCACGAACGTACGACCAAAACGCTTTTGGGTCCTCTTCCAAGTATTCGCATAAAATCTTCTTTTTATATTGACGGAGGGCATCTCACATAATTCGTTTAGTTTCCAACTGTGCCTCCTTATGTTCGCTCTTTACTTGATCTGTGTTGATATTGTTCGGTTGCCTCGCAGTGGCTTTTAATTTGGAATGCAAACGCCTCTGTTTCTTTAGTGCTCTCCTAGTCTCCTTATTATACCATCTAGGTTCATTAATTTGATTTGAAAGTTTGGAGGGCACAAATTTATCCATTAGGACACGCATTGTTCTTACAAAAAGATACCACGCGTCCTCGGTATTTAAACATATCGCGCGCGTTTCATATTCTGGAAATACGCAAATGAGTTTACTACGATATCCTTCGAAATCGGCTCGCGGGTAAAGATATACTCTGCGCTTAGGTTTTCTGTGCCTTACCAAGTTAAGGTTGAAATCTATAATTATGGCTTTGTGATCGGATATTCCGTCGCAAACAGATGTGTTAGATACTCGCTCGGGGGTATTCGTAAGAAAAAGATCTAAAATGCTTATTTCTCTGGTAGGCTCTTTGACTAGCTGCTGAAATGAATTTTTTTGCATTAAAGTTAACAAGGTCCTGCAAGAGTCATTGTCCCTAGCTCTTTTCTTGACTACGTGCTTTTGCCAATCGATGTCTGGAAGATTAAAATCTCCTCCAATTATCATTATGCTATTGTTGTTATTATGCAATTAAAAATTTATTTCATCGTTTAGGTTACGCAAAACATGACGCAAAGAGTTGTTCGGCCGGTAAAAAGCACATACATGTAAATTTGTTTTAGGAAAATTTATTTCATTAAGTGATTCGTGTGAGAAATGTTTTTTTATCATTAAACTATGGTATTATGATGAGAACTGTGAACTGAGATAGATTCGAGAGTGATTTTCATCGTAAAGCCATATCAACTCACTTAATTTACTTCATTTCCAAAGAAAATGGCAGATTTAAAATAGAATGAAGTATTTTACACTGACGTAGGTACTGCCAACGATTTTATCTACTGGAATCCCAATTTCTTGCCCTTTGTCATTTGTTCGTATTCTGGATTCACACTGATCTATAGATAGACGTTGGTAAAATAAGTTCTTAACTCTTATCCTAAACCTATTCTGTTTTAAAAAATTTCAATCCTTCAAAGCCAAAGGAATGTATTGAGGCCAATGCATTTATAATACACACCAGAGTTCGCAAAAATATGCTGAGGACAACAACGATACTAATTCTTTGTCTACGAACGAATTTGAGTGATGTAATATGGATTCTACCGACGCAAGAATTAGCTATAAAATAGATAGACGGAAAGTTGAATTTTCCGTTAACTCACGTTTAATTCCTGTCCTTACATTACTCAGCGAAAGGATTGAGATTCGGAGAAGCGAGAGAAATCTGGATGAGCCAGAGTAGATTTTACGTTGAATTCACGAAGTCCGATAAATTTTCTTTTAACTATCGTTGACTATACCTATAATCAAAATTAATGACAAAGGTAATTTAAACGATCACTCAGAATTTTGGAAATCGTGTTTTTAGAAACATCCTTGTCAGATCCGACATTTCTGAAGTTCAGTCATAAATATTCAGAGAGAAGCAATCCAAGAAGTTGAAATTCTTTATCGATCTATATGTGTTTGAATATTCAATCGATATTCCTTGGAAACAGGATAGGATAGCGATCAAATCTGTTGGACGCGCACACATTATTCAACAGTCTTGCAGTAAGAATGAATTTAAAATTAAATTAGAACACTGATTCTAAATTTGAATGTTCTTTTCCATCAATTTTCTAATTAAATCTACGGCTCGAAATGCCCTTCCGATTCTGATGCTCTGGAGAATTTTCAATGCCTACGGCGTCGTTCGGTGGGTGAGAATGAACATATTCTCTCTTAAATTTACAAAATATCGAGAATTCTAACCAAGGCATTCATTATAGGGGGAATACATAGAAAATTAGGAAGGATTTTTTTTTGCATAGGAAATTAAGATTGATTCAATAATCTAAATAATCTACTTCAGGAAACTGCCCACTGATCGACATAAGTTATTTAGAAAATCAGCGAAATGAGTGAAACAGAAGAAAGACATCACTAATTAGATGACCCGATAGCAAAATTGATACGTACTATTTACGGAAACAGTTGAGCAGAAATTAATATAGAATTTGCTATAGAATAAATGTACAGTCCTGGCCAAAATTAACGCAGCACCGGCCGTAAGGATCGCTAGGGAGGTGCTGCCTTAATTCTGGCCAGGAGTGTACATAGATGAGCTGTGTAAGGTAATAAGAAAAGAGGAATATGTGGAGGAAAAACGAAAAATAAACGAAAACATTTGAGTATTAGATTTGATTTTAAGTAGAAGGTCAAAGAGAATTTTCTACGATTTTACTATCGTATAAATTCAGCATAAGAAGAGAGAATTGAAATACTCGTAATCTGGTTAAGATGGGAAACAGAAATTCCGGATGGAACTTTCACAAAATCTGCAAAAGGCATCACCGCATGAATAGTGATTCATTTATCATGACAGTAGGATAACGCTATTTTCTATGTGACTAATTTCATAAAGGTTTAAAATCAAACATATTGTAAGGAAGTAACAATGTTAGATTATACAGCATAGTGAAGAGTCTTCGTTTGCATGCATGGAGCAGGACTTACCACGAGATAAAGGAGAGAGGCTGCGGAATTCAATTTTATCCAATGAATCGAATGATTTGAACTGACACGATAGACATGGGGTGAGCAGGATTCCTAGATACGATTGACTCCTGAATTAGAATTCTGCTTAAAACACAATTCATTGATATTCTGTACGAGATCAATACGGCTTTCCCTTACAATGATCTGTGCTGATGAATAATCGACCATTTTATGCATCGCTTAAAGCAGCAATTTTTAATTTCTCCATATACGAAGTATAGAGAAAGTATTGTTTTCATGAAAAAATTCGACTTCGAGATTTCAACGGAAATACATGTTTTGGGGTCCCTAGAACACGTTTTAACCATTTTCGGAATGATGTCTGTGTGAATGTATGTGTGTGTGTGTGTGTGTTTGTGGGCGCTCTAACATAAAAACTATAAGTCGTATCAATACTAAACTTCATATATATTACTGTGGTGAGAGCTGTCAGAGTTGATTAGTTTTTGGAGAAAATCGGTTAACCGGAAGTCGAGCTTTATTCTTCGAAGTAAATTTCCGTTTTTGCAAAATATCTCCAAGAATATGATATTTACGTACATACTATTAATTATAAACGTTTTAGAAAATGTAATTTACTATAACTTTTGTATGAAACATATTTTTTTTTTCACTTATTGTTTAGGAGTTATTCGTGAAATACTGATAACCCGGAAGTTACTGATTATGTACGAGTACTTTTTGGGCGCTCTAACATGAAAATTATTTGTCGTATGAACACCAAATTTCATATATAGCACTTTGGTTGGTGTCGTTAGAGTTGATTAGTTTTTGGAGTAGATCGGTTAACCGGAAGTCGAGCTTTATTTTTCGAAGCTTGTTTCCGTTTTTGCATAATTCCTCCATTAATCGGATATTTAGGTATATACAGTTATCTGGAAAAAATACAAAAGATGTATTTGTATATATCTTCCAAGTTTAGATTGAATCTAGAGTTCGAAAATACTATCGTAGATAAATAATTACATCTTATATATGGAGAAAGCCATCTGCTGGCCACATCACATTTTTTAATATAAGCGAGAGCGATTTATTCTAAATGCATTGGGAGGGGAAATACGAGGAAGTCTATCAAAATTAATCAAGAGCTCTAACAGAGAATGAGGGCGAAGAAGATATAACTTAACTCTAGCTAGGTCTCCCCTATGCATGCATCAGTGCATTACACCCTAGAGTTGCATTCGTGAACAAGAAAATAAAGTGCCAAAAGAAAACCGTTTTGTACAGATTTGCTAATCAATTACCCAGATGCTTCATGATCCCGGATGCGGGAATATTTAGAAGATGTAAACAAATTCTTATTTTTCTTGATAAATTCAGAGAAAGTACGTTCTAAGAAATGATTGCAGGTGTTATGTGTCCTCCGTCTTACATTAGCCATTCATTTGCAGAAAAATAGTGGCTAGAACTAGTTACTTCCAGAGTTCCTTTTTCCGTACACGACGCGCGAAAGGAATCGATCAGGGAAGTACAATCATGGTGTATGCATCCCTCACACCGAAAGGCAGTTTGCAGGGTACATATGTAGATATGACGACTTAAGTTCCTGGGTTTACGCACGTACTAATTACGATATCATGTTAAGATTAAGTTTGAGGTGGCCGTCACTCACAATTTCGAGGGGCCAATTGCCGAAAATTTGAAGTCTCCAGATGTGTCTCTTAGATGCACAATTTGAATCATATAATACGGAAATACGTAACTCAGAATAAACTAATTCTTCTTCCTGACTTAAATTATATTTGCTAGCGTCAAGTTTTGATCGCACATGCGTAATCACTTTGGAATTTTAAAAAATGGGTAGAAAGTCTTAAAGCATACTTTTGGGATTATTCCCTTTAAGGGATTCGAGATTTAAATGAATTGTAAAATTTTGCTCAAGTCAGAAAAATGAGCAGCACTCCAACGCACCGCCGAGGAAAGAGGGCCCTCCAAACTTCATTTTCCATTCATTATGTTCGGAATGGCCGTGTTATTCTAAATGTAACAACCTGCGCGAAAGTGCCTGAATGTGGAAGAGGAGCAGAAAGTTGGTCGAACGGCCGTAGTTAAGGTGGAATCCGCGCGATGCACTTCACTTCTGGCAAGAGGCCATCGACGGACCATTTCCGTCGAAATTTGCTCAAAAGTTGGGAGAGTCATTTGTCGCCGGCCGTTACGACGTCTTTGCGATGCAATACGCTCATAAATCTGTTTCGCCAAATGACCGCCATTTGCTTCCGTTCATCAGCTGCACTTTCATGTGACGAATACAGCAAGACTCGATCGAAGCACAGTCGCTCCACCATGACAGCCCATTGAGGTATTCTCTATGAATGCACTATTGTAATCGATTCTTCTAATATATTCGCTGATGTGATTGAAAATCAAACCATTAAGATATGTTGTCGTGTAAGGGTCGAGAAATATACAAAACCTTATTTTCTTTCAGATATTTAGATATGTGATGGATCTATTTTAACATTAAGAATTTTTAAATTAACATTTTCGAGTAGTAGGGGATAATGTTATATATATTAAGAATTTTCATAATTTGATTAAGTTCATATGAATTGGCAAATGTCTGATAACGCAAGAAACACTTTAATGTGTATATATATTTGCTGAACCAAGAAACTAAATGGTTGCCTGGAATTAATTATACTACATTTATTAATTATCCCATTGAGTTAACTAATTTCAAGAATAAGTTGAATACTGTATCAAATATTATAGCGTCTTATAATATTATCAATCTTAATTTTCAAACAGGCCATTCCATGATATCACTCGAAGTGTTGATCGACATCTAATTTTTTTATCTAAATACAATTAAATTCCCTTCCTAAACCTAAGCATTTATCGTACCTTATAATTGTAAGTATCGCACTTAAAAATTTATTTTAAGGTAGGCAAAGAAGCTATGTCTCTCTTAAAAGTCAGAAAATAGGGGAAGTCTCTAAAAGCTAAAAAAGAAATGGACTGTATATTCTGAATTCTCTTAATAATTAAATCATTATCTAAGACTTGATTCTTGATGTAATTGATCGTGAATTCGGAGTGAAAAGCTTAAGATAATTTGTCCATCGACTTGATAACCGTGGTTACAGTTGGATGAGACAATCCATTTCCGCGAAGCTCAGAGAATTCTCATTCTCATATAACGAGAGTTTTATTTTTAGTTCAGTGCGATGGTAATTTTCCATTCTCCAATCAAGAGGGAAATTAAACGACTGAAGATTAGGGAAGAGTTAAAGTTTTTTCAAGTAAAAGTAAAACTAGTGATATCATATTTGAGAAAGTATGATTTGAATCATAGTTTTCGTTAAGTGGGAAGGTGAAAATGTGACGTATTATGACAACGCTGCCCTCTAAAAGGGCGTGAGAAACGGCGCTTATGCAAAATTATCGTAGGATTTCTTGATAATGCGATTCTTCGGCGTGTGTTTAGAATATGATATCAAGTGAATCCGATCTTCAAAAGAGGCGATCTTACTTCGAAATTTGTAAATGAGTGAACTCACGAAGTTATCGAATGTCTTTCCCGAGAAAACTCGCAAAAGCTGCTATTTGGATTTATTATAATTTCATTTTTTATCATTTTCCAGGCGAATGAATCGTATTAATTGTTATGTTTTAGGTGATAGTATACATATATATTTTTAAAACAAATCTTAAGTTTAAGGAGCTTCGCATTCTTTCTTATTACTTTTTATGTCGTATTTCTTCTTGTACATATTGTCCTCGTTGTCTTAGGGATGGGGTCAAAGTTCCTCCTAAAAAGTCTTGAGCTTACTCTTAGATATAAATTAATGTTTTCCACATTATTTCCTATATTTTCATAGTGTACTTCATGGAAACGGTATTTCTCCCAAGAAATCGTGGTTGGCACACTCTTCTTCTTATGGTGCGATTTACTGGATATATTTTGGCTTCAACCTCCAATAATACCGCTTTCGAGTTCACTAAACTTTTTCATTCCCTCTTTTTACATCGTTGCAAGTCGCTGTGATGAATATCGTGTAAGTGGTGTGAATTCGTCTTGTCCAGAGTGCTGCAGCCAATCGCATGCTGAGGAGGTTCCGAAGAGACGATCGTGGGCTGAATGGATCCGCAGTGTCCGATTGCGAAATCCACTATCTCGTGCACGCGTATTTCCCCAGGCGTGCGCCCGTATCAATAAAACTGCGCAGAGCTGATTCTCGGGCGTGCACTACTCAGGCTGATAATGAAACGCCAGAGCTACACGGCGCCGCTCCTTGCCAACGATACGAAAGAGATTGTAAACATTCTACATTTCGCTCGATTAGCATAATGAGAACCTTATCCTCATTCGAATAGATAACAATTGAAGTTTTCGCGTATTACGTATCAAGTAGTCCCTTGATTTTGGATACTGCTGCGCTCAGTGTTAAAGACACAGCGGTGCTTAGGCCTTGATTATGCTCGAAGAGGGCGTTCGAACTCTGAATTGTTGGAATTCCTTATTAATATTCCTCAATAACAAAATGTGTAGATGCACTCCCTGATCCTTGACTCAGTCCATAAACTTAAACAACGAATACGGAGAGTTAATGATGTAAATAAAACGATTGAATATCAGTGTTATCAGTAAAACTTGAAAACTAGCTCGAAGATAATTGGTTATTAAATTACAAAGTTTGAAACCGAAGATCGTAATTATGTTACGCCTACGTTCTCAATGATTACCTCTCAACTATTTTTCAATTCAGAAGACATCTCTTATAGTCAATCGCAGATCCTTTTAACCATGACATATTGTTCTCTAGTTTTGAGAACTTAAATTTCCAGATATTTGGGTGGAAAAAGTGCAATTATTTTTGTGTGATTTTGAAGGATTCTGACGGAAACACTTAGGATCACTTTATTTGGAAATAATTTACTTTTCTCAGAATAAAGTTAATTTCTTCCCCTTCCATTTAACTGTTTTTATCTTATCAGTAAACTAATGAGTAAGCGCCAAGTTATTGCGAATAACGTATTACAAAGAAGCTTTTAAAAGTAGAGGGACGGCTTGAGCGCACAACAGATGGCAGTGACCACAGTCCGAATGCAGGGGCGCCGTTGGAACTGCGATTCCTCTCGTTCGAACTCTGAAACGTCCAAAGTTTGAGCCGTTACAAGTCTGAGGTACCACTGTGCGAATAACGCCATTCTTCAATAAAACGTGACACAAATCATCGTCATCAATCCGTTCTTCATTAGTTGCTGACCCTTCAAATTCCATGCCGCAGAAACTTTTTTCAATGTGTTTGATCTTCGGCATCTCTAGGCTTCAGTTGTTTGTTTAGTTGCCCTTTGCTATGAACTAGCCAAATCATAAGTTATTTTACTAGAGTTCTTTTTCTACTAAATTTCTGCTGCAGCACATATTTTCCCGGTAATAATGTGCCCGAGAAATGAAATAATAATAATAAAACGACTTTATTCGGGCGAGATTGAGACTAAAAGTCTCCTCTCCAGTCTAACCCATCGTCATACAATACATAAATAGTTAATTTAAAGAGATAGTATGAAAAAGATATGAGAAGAATAGTGGATGTAAAAAACCAAAGTAATTCTTAGGAAAAAAATGTATCCACTGCAGGAAAACACCCTCTAAGAAGGGGGGTGTGAAAAACCTGCGCAAACCTACCGATAGTCATAACTAAAAAGATGATAAGAAACATGATTACATTTTATAAATACACTATCAATAGGTAAATATATGGGATACATCAATAAACATAGTCATGTTGACATTTAAATAAATGCCAACCATTTACCAAATAATACGTTCTTTATGGAGAACATGAATTCGTCTCCTCTTCCAACGGAAAATATATATCTCCTTACTCAGGTACAGTTAAATTATAACTCCCATCTAAAAGAGCCTTGTAATACTTCACTCTTCTTTCCATGGCTAAAATAACTATGAAAAGGAGCCAACTGTTTAAAAACAAACGGGGAAAAACCGCGTAGCGTGTTAATTAAATGTCATTAACTTTTCCCGCTATTGAACGTAGATTGTTTAGAACTGAGCAAGATAGAACATTACTTACACGTAATTAGTAAGTTAATTAATTGAAGTTATATTTCATTTTCCATTCGAACGAATTGAATGAACTTTATAGGGCTTGTTAAGCATCGATCATTAATAGTTAAACAGCGACCACGGCATTTCAGAGCAACTACGTTTATTGCTGCAGAAAAACATGTACCTCTCATTGCTCATCTAATGTAGACACGGGATGGAGCAGTAATAAAGTTTACGATGCAAAGTTCCGATACGTGGTTGCGCAAACTGCTCTCGATATTCGGTAAACATCGTGCTTAAACACACTATTACCATGAGCTAAACCATCGATTATTTTCTGCGAGTTATCCCATTCCCTGACAGTGCTAATGTCTTCCTTTCAGTTGGAACTCAAATAAAGCATTTTCTTTTGATGCAAAAGAGTGGAACATAACTTGTCTCAAACTTGTTTAATGAATATCGATATGTATGTACACTCCTGGCCAAAATTAACGCAGCACCTCCCTAGCGATCCTTACGGCCGGTGCTGCGTTAATTTTGGCCAGGAGTGTACATTATGCGTACCCTGCTATATTGGGTGAAAAAGTACTGGTTGGAAGTGAAATGTATACGCCTAAAGTTTTTGCCGTTAATTGAGGTATTAATTGTTTGTGTTTCTCCAATTGCTAAGACCTAGGTGCAACTTACCTGGAGATCTCTCTCGAAGAAAATTCTAGAAATTCAACCAAATGAAATGCATCAACATGTTTTTGATACTCCATTGTTAAGTCACGCAGTCACTATCTTTCTCCACTATTGAGATGCGCATTTTTATAAAGACACTATGTTGCCATTTTTTTTAATTTTAAAATGCTTTATTATCTCGGCGAAGAGTTCTAAAAACGGATTAAATTAAATTTGTAATTTGTATGTGGTACATAGACTATTCAATGAGCAAAAGTCCATGATCCCCTCACTGTAAGCAGCTACATCAGAAGAATTATACCATCAGGTTAATATGCTGTTGGGATGGTTTCATGTGGTCCTTGCTCTCACGAGGCTTCGAAACATCTTTGCTGTGAATACGCTTTGACACCAGCCTCCGTATTGTGGTTCTAGAACCGAATATTTTGCATAGAAACTAAAATGAAGTTTAAAATGGTTTTAAAAAGTGTGTTATAATTATATTTATGGGAGACCGTACCGATTGAAGGTGCAAAATGAGCTATATATAAGAATAGAGATCATTACGTATATCAACAGTATTCATATCACATATTTCATCTCGGATAATTATCTTTCTAAGAAATTGTATTTGTTTAATCGAAATCATGGATAAATAAATGATTTCAAACTCGAAAATGACCAGTGGAATTAGGTGGGAAATCATTATTTATGACTGGTTAATTTCGTCTTATGGAATTAATATAATTAACATAGCGGGAATAAATGTAACATGCAATATAATCTGCTTATTACTGGGCAATATGACTGTCTGTGTAAGTATATCAGAATAAATAATATAAATAATAGTAAAAATTAATTTATATTTTCCTTGCTATTCTAATGCATTCTTTTTATTGTGATCCAGAATTTAAAGCCTGTTCTGACTTCACAATCAACATATCCTTAATATTCTCCCATTTATTTTAGCCATTGCCTGATAATCGAATGCATTTGTATTCGTATAACTACCAAAGCAAGTGACAGAAAGAAAATGCTTGATAAACCGTATAATAAGATTGTGATCCTAATATTTGATATTATAATGTAGCGTGTAATTCATAATAAGGGGTAACGATTATATTTTGAGTGTGTGGAGTTAAATATGCTTATAAATTTTCAACTATTTCAAATGCCTTTAAAGCCAAAAAAAGAGAATTATGAATTCATTAAGAATAAGGCATTTTTTTAAATATAGAGATTGTTTTATCTTAGCTCGCATAAAAATGCAAAAAAATACCTAAAGTATATTATCGCTTACATCTGATGATATGTGAAATGATATATTTAGAAGCTATATTAATGTTTAGTCTTTAATAATTTTCGAAAAAATTTAATAGCGCTCTAAAACGAAAATACATCCAATTGTAATTAGTTTAATACTTTTAAAAGGATTCATTATTGGGTCTGTAATGTTTCTCGAAAAAAATCCCTCGTTTAAGGGGGGAGGGTCAAGTAAAATCAAAATTTTTGACAAAAATTTTTTTTTGCTTAGAAAATTAGTTTAACATCTGGAAAATATCCTGTCAAAGTTTTAAGGTGGAATTCGATGTCTAAGTGTATCTAGAAGTCGTTATGCTGACGCACTCCAACCAGCGCCGAGCACAGGTTTACGACCGCGCGCATGGAACCCCTCTCCTTACGGTACTATTGGTCCTTTGGGACAATGGTAAGGGTTGCATTCATACAAACGTGCAGAAGATCTAACTGAGCGTTTTATCAATCTGTTTGTCTCTCAAACGTAGTCATAATCTCTGTTTTCAGGGTGTAAGTTTCGAATTTTTTTTCGAATGTTCCTTTGTGTTTTGCGATGAGTAAACGAATCAGCACTTTCGAATTTTTCTTATGGGAATCTTATCTTATGGTGCGAGTCATCTATCTTAAGGATGGGCTTAAGAAGTGCAGGCGTTGCACATTGTGTGCAAAACACTCGTATCGTAGCGTCCCATTGATACCGATGTCGGCTCTAGGCCTGCTCTGCTACCGAAAATATCGCGCGGCACGTGAGCAAATCTACCAAAAAAATATTCGATTTTTCGTGTAAAAAGGCGATTGAAGAAGAAATGAAGTTAAACGAAGAACATGAAAGGCCACTGTTGCATTTCACAGTTTCGGGCGATGGATCGTGGAAAAAAACGAGGCTTCTCTTCTTTATATGATGTTACAAAATTTATCGGTTATCACACCGGTAAAGTGAAGGACCTTGTAATAAAAAGCAGCTATTGTCAAGCCTGCGTCTATTTCAAGAATGCAAACAAAAATGATCCACGATATCTGGAGCATAACGAGGAATGCCCAATAAATCACTCCGGATCCGCTTGGCAAGATGGAAGTGGATGCTGTGCTTGAGATGTTCCAGAGGTCGGAGGAACTTTTTTGGTGTAAAGTATTGGAATCATGTTGGCGACGGGGATGCAGAAACTTTGAAGGCTATTTTAGATAAGAGACCTTACGGTGATAAACTGAATGTAATTAAAAGTGAATGCGTCGGCCATGTAGAAAAGAGAATGGGCAGTCAGCTCCGTAACATAAAGAAAACTGCCAAGCTAGGAGGCAAGGGAAAACTAACCAATGCGCTAATAAAAATATTAACCAAGTACTATGGACTAGCTATTAGGCGACACGCCGATTCTATCGACGATATGAAAAATGCAATTTTGGCTACGTATTACCATCTGTCATCTTTGGACAATGAACCGCAGCACCAACATTGTCCTCCGGGCGCCGACTCTTGGTGTCCTTTCCGTGATGCAGAAACAGAAAAGAAATTAAAGGACTATCATCACCCTCCTCTGCTACATCCAGATGTGAAGAAAGCCGTATTGCAAATTTATGAAGATATGTCTAGACGTGGTTTGCTGGAGAAATGCTTAGGTGGCTACACTCAAAATGGAAATGAGAGTTTCAACTGTACTGTTTGGCGCCTGGGCCCAAAGCATCTTATAATTGCGGATCAAAAGTTACAGAAATCGCTGCATCTTTGGCTGCCGGCGTTTTTAACGATGGATATGCCTTCATTATACATGTAATGAATGATATGTGGCTTCAAATCGGACTCGGCTGCAAGAAATTCGCAGATGCATGCGACGCCCACCGTGTGCTCAGATAAGAGTGTCACAGCCTTGAAAGCACTCAAGAGGCCAGGAAAGCTCGTAAAATAGATAAAGCGGCTTCACTGGGGGATTATTAGGAAGACAAAGACCTCTTCTACGACCCTGGTATAGCTGACAAACCTCTTCAATCAGCTGAATGTTTACTGACACTTTTATCCTCTCCGAAAACTTTAAACGCGTTTTTCTCAAAACGTAAAATTTCGCACGCCGTGCAACGTAGCTCGGCTAATTTTCAACCGATTTACATGAAATTTTCAACATATATTCTTTAACATATTCTTCATGGCATGAACCTAAAATTTAAACAAAAACATAACAATTATCAATGTTTTTTGGAAATTGTTTATAAAAAAAATTGATGTCTTTTTTTCAAAATGACGCTAAATTTTTAATTTTCAATATTTTTTTAAAATTTCAGGTTCATGCTGTGCTTATTATTATTTATGAACGGAAAATTTTTAAATTTTTGATTTCAGACAATTAGAGCGACCTGTGCGTTGCACGGCGTGTTTCAAAGGAAGCAAATTCAACAAGCCACTACTCAACAAATTTTCAACATTTTCAACAAATAAATTTTTCCTGTTATATTTCAAATAGTATGTTTTAACAAATAGTAACTGGTTGCGCAGTTCAATCTATGATCTCTTTAAAACAAATTCAAGAAAAAACGACTGTTTACTTGACCCTCCCCCCTTAAGTTAGTAAAATCCGACTGTCGTTTTTGCGTGTGACGAGAATGGTATTTGTATTCGTGAAGTAGGTTAACAGTGGGCTCCATAGCCTTTGACCTATAAAGTTGTTGAGGATGGCTATGAGAGGTTTTTAGGTGTTATGTGGCAAAGTTGGAGAAGGCTCCGTTTTTTCCTTTCTGGAAGCGTTTTTCTTCGCTTTCCTACTGAGCACTAAAATGCTCCACTTACAGACGGAGGCAAAAATCTCCCGCAGTCAGAAATGTTTTCGAATTCCAATCGCTCAACTCTCAAGGTTTTTTCGTCTTCTGTCGGCGGAAAATAATTTCTGAACGTAAACTCCATTTTCTAGACGAACCGCTACTCTTTTAAACTTGTTTCCATTGATTTTCAGTCCGACCCGATTCCATATCCGCGGAATCAAAGGGATTTTGTTCTCGTTTTCTTCAATGCGGATTTAACGCCGTAATTCAGCCAGGAAAAGAAACACAGGTTGGGGAAATATAAAATAGTGTGAATGGGCAATTCATATGTTCTCGTGAGATGAAACCTTTATACACTAACTTCACCAAAAAGACATCAAAAGAAGTATGAAGAAAGACTGTAACCACCTCTATGATAGCAACGGTTTATATCAAACGATAGTAAATAATAGATAGTGGATCAAAATTCCAAAGGAGGTGGAGTAGGCCTATTAAAATTTGTGAATATGCCATATGTTATAGAGCAATCAAAATACTCGCATTTAACGAAAAATTAGCCACATTTCTTCTACTTCGTAACTGTAATATTTGGGAGAGGACCATATAAATGTTATAAATTATCCATAAAAATGTTAATCACGAAAAAGTTAACCCGGAGATAATGGGGAACATTTAATCTTTCTCTTTTATTTCTCCGACTGCCTCTGTTTCCTCCATTTATTCAATTATGTTTTAATGTAATTCCCAAAGATTCTCTTAGACCTTGTGTCCCTTTTCTTTTCTCCCTTTCTTTTCCCTGGGAAGGCTTTCTCTTTATCTGATAATGCTGCATATATACCATACCAAGACGTTTTTGTATTTTTGGGTCATGAGAAGTATTTTAGTGACTGTGAATTCGTATCGCCTATGCTAACTCCTCCAATTTCCCATTATTTACATTTTTCTTTGAAAAAAGTGGCAGGTTGACTCATTATAATTAGATATTCTGATAATTTAATATCAATCGCTCCTTAAATACGCTCTAATGGATTTTTCCATCGCCAATTAGTTTTTCATTTAATGAAACACCCCTAACTGCACCCTCTCCCAACGGACGCCTGTTAAACAAGGCGTGTAGTCTGGCGTGGTCGAGGCTCGAATCCCTGCCCCACATTTATCGAGAAAATACTTTGTCTTTCAACTATTTGATTTTATATATGCGATACAAAACTTTTACTTCTTCATCAGAATTCTTCGTAGGTAGTTTATACGTCATATTCATTCGAAGTTATTTTTCGCAATGAGGGGTATCTGCAGTATGAATTCGCTTCAAAAGTAACCCCAAAATGGAATGAGGCTGTTATGTTTCATCGGCAGCTGTTTGGCAAGGCCTGGGAATTGAATTATCCATGTTCGACAACCGGCTGTGTCAGACATTTTACAATCGTTCTTCTTTGTGTATTGATGTCACTGGAGTGCAAGGTGGACTTGCATAAATGCGTAACGGCGGTCAAACCATTCGTTGGAGAAACCGGTAAAGTTCACGGAAAACTTTCCATAGAAGACAATCCCATATGTCATCACCAGTTGCCGCATTAATAGTCTCTCCGGTTGCTGACCCTGGATCTTAGTGGTCCTATTTCCTGTCGATTAAGTGGCAGGGTATAGGACTGGTGAACATTACAATTTTATGGCCCATATAGATTAAGGTTTTTCTCTGCTCTGAGAAGTTTTGACGGATAGTGGACAAAAGTCCTAATTAAGAAATATATTTAAGTATTAATTCTAACTAATATTCTATTCTATTCTAGGTACATACAATATTTTAAATTCAAAGGGAGTCCAAGTTATAGGTAGTGGAGTTTTCCAAGTATGCTTTAAACATCATCACAACATTGCGCGACGTATTTACAAGATTTACAGTGGCATATTTGTTAAGAAAACTAAAAATAGGTATAATAGGAAGTGTTGAAAGTTAATAGAATTAATAATAACTAAAACTATGCATATTTTTCCAGGTTGCTTGAAGAGGTTGGCATTAAATGCACTCTGTCATTGGGTCCAAGCTCCCCTCTTGCATTAGTAGTGCTAATATTATAGTTAATGAACGTAGCAATCTTCATCTCTCCGGGAGAGAAGAAATACAAGCCCTTAACACAGAATCTCGCTGATACGTGTTTCTGAAGGATTCCATCGCAACTGACAAATTCCATCAAATATGCGAAGATGTTATCAGAGATGACTGAGAAGCTCCAATCGTGAGAGTGAATAATAGGTTCACATCAGAAAGGGCGTAACGCATTCGAGGTTCACGCGGAATCGTGGCAAACACGGGCTGAAAATGAATCCGTTCGTTTGATGTTCTCCAGACGAAGCCTCATTCCACGTACTTCCGCCGGAAGTCCAAATCCCAATTGACATGGAGAACGTGTGTGTTATATCGATCGACGTCTTGCTTCAATTAACTCTCTCCATCTCGTACTCAATTACAGTCTGTAGGAATTCCGCTGTTTGTCGCGGAAGCCATCCGCCGTTGCTAACCAAAAGACGGGAGTCGTTTACAAAATGGTGTTGCTAAGCGACTGTGCCGTATCCTTGGCTTCTGATTGGCTCTTGCCTTGCCCTTTACCATTTGAATAAATTATGTTCGAGATCTTTGAGTGAAAAAATTAAATGTTTGGAATCTTGAAGCAATTCAGTTTTTTCTCTATACTACGCTCTATTTTCAATTATTGGGTTCTAATTTCTATCCGATTTATTCATATTTATATCATGATGTTATAAATAATAAAATATATTTTTCGTTGATTTTCTTTATTTCAAAGTTGACCTATTAATGTAAGGAATGATATGTAAATATTCTATCATAATAACGTTGTTAATTTGATAATATTGAGAGTGTAAGAATGTTAGCAAGATCGATGCAGTTATTCCAATAAACCACACGTGAGAAAAAACTCCGTGTTTGAAAAAATAAGCATTAGAGTACGGAGTATTTACTAAATCACAAAACATGCTGTAAGAATATATTTTGTGGTTTGGTAAAGTACATTCTCAAACATAGAGGTTTTCATATTAACAAGAAGTACATGGTGAAACCTGAATTTGTGTCGTTTAGTATGTGAGAAAATGATTCCTGTCACCTATTATGCTATTTCGAAGAAGCTGACTCTACAGCATTTGCTGTTTACGTGAAAACGTGCAATTAGGAAATAACTTGTGCTCTAAAGCCGACATGATAACTTATTTTTATACTGGGATTGTGTTTCTAAGCGTAATTAAGTGTCAGACATTAGCGTCCGGATGCGTATTCCACGCTCTGTGAGATAGATATTTGGATTTATTATCTCTACTCCAGAATCTTAAACCGTAGAAAATAGAATAGTTATTAATAATATCTCTTTCTCAGCCATCGTGTTTTATTAAATTAATTAAAAATTAATTTCTGTACTTCCCAAAAAATGCCTTCAATGCGCTTCTCATTTACCGAAAATTTCCACAATAATCAGGCGGACTATTCAAACTTCACGAACCTTCATATCTTTGACGTTTGAAGTAAAGATGTTAAGAAAGCATTTGAGATGGCTGTTGTCATGATCGCCGAAACGGACTTGGAAAATGTTTGACCTGATCGGGATTCGAATTCGGAATCTCGCTCTATCCGGAGATCCAACATCTAAGTTATCCGGAAAGAATATTTCCTTAATCCGTTTAAAAAAGTTCCCATTCTCCTGGGGGTTTTTCCAAAAAGCCTTGTGTGCAAAGTTTCCCAAACCCTTTTCCTTCATATTCACGCCGTTCATTTCATATCCTTAGTTTATCTTGCAACGCTAGTTAAATTGATAGAAATCTATTGTTCTCATCTTACTCTCGCTTTTCTAATTTATAAGCATCATTTCATTAATATTTCAAATACAATTGCGGCTATAATATTAAGAATTTTCAATAGAGAGCATCATCGAAAAAATTAATTGTGTCTTCCCACAAAAGTCTAAAATCAACATTATATTCACGAATAAAGCGCCCAATTTATCGTTCAAAAGAACTTAAGAGTTTTTTTGGGAAAAATGCAGGGAAAGTGGAGTGAAACTGTACGGATTATGCAAATGTTAAACTGTAAAAATACAAAAAGTAGTTTCATACATTATTTAAAAAGGGCCTCATTATTTAGTTAAGAAAATTCACTTTGCTTGCGTAATACAATTATTTAATTCTACATTTAATCCTTCATGAAAATGCTTGATGTTTTTAAAATGTCAGCCATAAATGTGTCATAATTCTCTCCATCACCTGTCTCTCGACAGCCTTGAAGCATTTCTTAAATGCAGATTAAATATCCACGAATGCGAGATCATGTAGTATTCGCTATCTTGTATTTTTTTAAATTTTGTATCTGTTCTATGAAATGTATTTTCTGATCGCTTGATTCTATATTCAATACCCCATTTTATTTCCTTAACCCCTCAACTCCCTCAGATGTACTAATATTTTGGGGTTATACTTCACTTCATCTTATAGAAGCTTTGTTTTCGTATAACGTTCTATAATACGCATATATTCTCATTAAGGAAAACTTTTCTTGGCATATATGCGTATTTGTATTTTTTATCATGTATATTATATCACAGACAAGTTTAAGAAAGTTTATCCAGAATGTTTCACCCGTGATCATCTTTAAAACCGATTGTACTCTCCACCGATCCAATATAAAAGTTTGTTGCTTTCCCTCAGCTGCTGTTTGTATTATTAGCACGAATAAAAACTCCATGCTTCTGTAGTTTAGAGAAACCAAAACCTATCAAAAATTATTCAAGCGGAGAGTAACCTCTTGCACCGCAATTTATGTGTTGTCTAAAACCTTTTTACTCCTCACGTGACAAAGAACTTGGCCACCAGTGAAATTGAGATAAATGTTGAAATTTTAATAAATATTTTGTTTCAGGCCGATATCTTTAATGGAACTTTATTTGTTGCTTTCAATTCCGAAAGCGGAGTTCGCGATGGCTGTGTATACCTCATCAGGGCTTGAGGGGTTAATTATGCTGTTGGTTTCATACGGATGTTGTGAAAAAATCTCTATATTGCCAGCGATGAATAATTTTCTTTTACGTTACTCATTAAAGCATAAACTTCCCGTGAAATGTGTTCTTCTTTGCTAAATGCTGAAATAGGAAATTAACGGATAACGCTTTAGCCAGAATTTTCATTTTCAAAGAGCTCTCTGAAAGAAAAAAGATTCCAAATATAGCTGTTTAAAAGACGTAAGTGAAGAAGAATGACATGTGCTCTCGTACAATTCCTCTGCAGTGATAACTAGTAATTATCGAAAGCTATAACTGAAAAGCTACGTATTCGAGATTTAAATGAAACAGCAATCCTGGTGAAACAGCTAGATTTCTTTCGGGCGTCAGTTTTTTTTCTTTTTCTGATGCTATCTATGGGCGTTCCGAAATTACTCGGCCACACACTGTTGTTGCGACAGCTAAACTCTCATCCACGAGATAAGCGAGTGCGAGAACATGTGTTTCCTCTTATAACAGCGCCACTTCAGGAACGCGAAAACATCTGACGAGCTATGAACTGAATTTCGAAATGATTTTCCCTTAATGAAATAGTTATTTATCAATGCTATAAAACTAGGAAAATCCACTGGAAAGCAAAAACTAAGAAATCATCTATTTCGTAGAAGTATTCATGTAATTTATTTTTATAGTTTTTGGCAATATTAAAAGTGGCCCAGATGAAGGAATCGAACCTTTTTGGAGAGTTCTTACAATTTTATATTCTGAAAACTCATTCGGCACCTATACGCGTGTGAGTGCATACGAGTGTAAAACGTAACGCAAAGCAGTAGTGCATTCCTAAGTTTGCTTTCCATATTTCAGTGAAGAGCCAATAATCATATGGATCCATTGACAAACAAATGAAATGGGTGATCCGATTCTTCAATATCATTTTGATCAAAAATCGCACAAGATTTTTTTTTGTCGTCGTCTACCAAAGATTACTTAGCTCTCTCCTAAAAATCGGGACGATCTGGGAAGGCTGTACCGTACTCGTATGTACTACGTTCCGAAATATTGGTCTGTGTCGGCCCAGTGATTTCCTTGGGGAAACGCTAAATCTTTGATCTATTTAAACTTTGAGTCGGGTTTTAATTTGAGTTTTCTTCATCCGATCTTAAAGAATCTTCCTTAGGGGCAAATGTTAGCGGCTTAGCTTGTAGGTGCCAGTGACAGTACTAGATTAGTATCAGTATCTAGATTCGCATCTGCCGAATAACTAAACTCAAGATCTTGATGATTATGAGCGAAAAGATATGACGAGTGCTCTTTATTGCCAAAAAAGTATTCATAAATCTATTATCAAAAGGAAATTCTGGGAAGACATATTCTGAGGACTCTTTGCCGGTTGAGTAAACTTGAGTGATTAGCTGTTACCTAAGCTACAGCATTAATATAGAGTGGTATTGATCGCAGAGTTCCGTAAATTCGATTAAGTTGCAGAATGCCACTAATAAATTGATGATGGTTGATTGGAAATCGTTTCCCGGACAAATTCAAAATGCCGTCCTTTTAATCAATGGCATTTGAGCCTTCGCTACCGAGATCGGCCAAAGAGTGAAATGCGAGGAGCTCCGTTGGAGCATATAATTCAATATGCTCGCAAAACAATCCCACGGAATGGAAAAATCGTTAATAGGTATCGATCGAACTTTGTGAGCAATATATAAGAAGTAGAATGTTGGCAATTTGAAATTCACTCAAAATAGAGAGGTCTATGTAAATCAGATAATGCTCCGATTACCAAGCGTGGTAGTGTAATTATTGGAAATCTAAGGATTTCTCTCCAACGCAAATTGATCGGCCTTATCCTAATGGAAATATTAGTTGGTTTCCAATAAAATATTTTGATACATACCAAAATGTATTCCCATCAGAAAATATATTTGTCTCCAGTGAAGTGTTGGCCATTGATCTTATTGGGTTCCTAATGATATTACTGCCGATCTTCCTGTTGGTTTTAAACGAAATCCCATTGGCTTCTTGCGTTCTCTGGTTTACTGTTGTTTCGTACTAATAGTTTACTGCTCTTTCAGAATGGTTTACCATATATATTTGTATTGGTTTTAACCAAAACCCTATTGGTTTTCTAACGGTTTATCCCATAAATTCCTATCCAGGTTTTCAGATATAATTTTTAATAAAGAATGCAAAATACATTTCAATATTTATTTAACTCTAACAGCAACACAAAATCATTTGCAAAGTAGTTCATTCCATTGGCTAAATTCAACTTGTCACCCACATTCCTCATTTCCTCCATTTTGTCTTCTATACATCTTCTTGTATTTTCCAATTTCATGGTATTAATTGGTACAAATTAAATAAATTACACGGTATTAAATCCTTTGAAGACCCAATATTCTGCAAAATTTCTTTTTAATAAATCTGGAAAAGGGTAAAACAATTACAGTATATTAGTATGCCGATTTTACGAAATTCTCAGCATGTATTTCTTAACAGAAACGTGACATCTTGTAACATGGATAGCAGGTTTTTAAACTTGATAATCACTATGAACTCCATACATTACGTGAACTTTAGTGGTTCATGGAATAGAATATACAACGAGTTTTACAATATTACGCATTAACATTTTTAGTGAGTAAATACGTTAGTGAATCTTCGCGAATATTACTGGTAAAATTTGTATTATACCCACGGCTACCTCAATTTTTCTCAATACATTTTTTCGTATATATCGAATGAAAACTTAGTATTACAATGAAAACTGAGCATTACAAGTTCAAACTTTTATGGGCTCACTAATGCGCAAAAGTATTTATAATTTATATAGTACGATTTTATAAAATTTTCAACATTAAGCAAATACGGAGTTAACTATGTTCATACATCCTTCATTAGAGGTGTCTACTGGACACCGAACAGTGTTGTATCCTACAACACTGACCACCTTTCATGGAAGGTAATGTCCATTACGTTATTCTCTTCTGTTTCTTCAATATTGTTAGGTATACACTCCTTAGTTACGGTCCTAGCACTTAATATTCGAACTGCAATATAAACGAAGTGCTTTCTGAAAGCAGGGAAAGGCATAAATTTGACCATAGGAGAGTTGTATCAAATTATAAGGCGGAGCTCAACTTTAATGAGAGACTGTCTTCTCTTCATTAAGCGGCGCTGTATTCGCCATCAACGAAAAATTATGAGCAGCCTTCGGCGAGGTAATGGAAGTTTTTAACGCGTTCTTCGAAAGATTTCACTCCGTTTAGGAAATGGAAGATAGCTCCTCGATTCAAGGAAACTCAGAGCTCTTAAAGTAAGTAGACATGTGCCGTCTGGTGTTCGCTTTTGGTAGTTCAAACTAAATAATCACCTCGGGAAGCAAATGATTGCCAGTAATAGATTTTGATTAGATCCCTCTAATTTAGCGGTGATATGTATGTAGTGTGAAGAAGTGTAGTTTTAATATCGTCTAGAATGCTGCGTTTTCTGGTTACTTTAATTGCTCTTTACCAACAAGTACCGCTCATTTCCCGTTCGGCCTTGTACCTCGTAATCTCGAGTAAATAAATAGAAGTCATGAGTGAACATCCCAGTGCGTGAAGTTTAACAGTCTATAGTTAGATTCTTCAAATGGATTAGAGGTTGGCTGAATTGATGGTCCAACGGGAATAATGTGCATTGCTGCATCGATTAATACAACTATCAGGGGGAAAATCATACTACTACCCAAAAACTTAAGCAACAGTGACTTTGTTTTTACTCGAGCGTAACATTTTTATAGCACTGCAATGATAAATATCATTATCCAATTTTGAAATGAGTGGATCGCTGTCATTAGATTTGTGCCATATTACGTTATTTTAAATTTTATTTTGTATATTTTGGCGTATTTTTTTAACACTCTTCTTCCGTGTGTTTTATTGACATAATATTTTTTATAATCAAAGGCTCAAGGTTCCACTTTGTGGAAGGAAAACATCAAGAATATTAAAACAAACTTTGTAACTTTCACTATTTAGAACTGTTTTTAAGTAGTGGAAGTTTCGAAGTTTGTTTTAGAATTGTTTTATTGAAGATTGTCTCTATAATTTTTCTTTTTTGGACTTCTAGTTTTTAGATATTTGTATCATTCGACTCTAAATTAATGTCATTAATATTCGTATATATTATAATGACAGAGTGTTGGTGGAAATGCCTAACTCTGGTCTGCAGGGGGTCGATCTATGTGTCTAAAAAAGAAGGAAAGGAATTGCGTTCCCAAAGGGAATGTTAGCTATCCTCTAAAGGGAATAGAATGAGTTTTTATCCATGATCGTTTTATCTTATGTAAGACATCCAACAGATATTATTCATCATGGCAGAATTTTACATCACAACAACGTTTTCTGAAATAATTTCGAATCTATAAGACATTTCGAGTTGATCGTCTTTAAGCGTTGGAAGCAGATTCGTGCGTCGAGGGAATATGATGAGACCCTGGATGAGGAGTAATGAGAAAATGAGGGCAGCCCCTTTTAGGAGCCTCAAATGAGGGTGTGCGACCCTTTCCAAGGGTCATAGATGAGGATACCCTTCCTATGTACAACTAACTTAAACGTTTATTAATAACCGGCTCATCCTGTTGGAAAGCACTTGGCCAACAGGCTGAGAAAATCTTGCTCGTGGTAGGACCTCATCTCACTTTCCCTTAAAAAGATTGACTCAGAGCGAAGTGCAAAGAGAATTTGAAAACGAATTTGATAGCCTACAGAAATCCTCATCTCACAAACTGAATTCTTTCTTATTTTAACTGCAAAGAATCTACAAACGCTACGCGATTGAATTCCTTTAGTTGCATTCGCTAACAAAATATAAAATCAACTTAATGCAGTAATTTAATACCATAAAGGTTATGGATGTTAATATAATATATGAACTCCGTGGAAAAAAATCATTGGAAAATATTTTGATCAGAAAACAAACCTTAGAATGGTAAAAGTAAGTATTGACATATCCATCGAATATCTAAAATATTTAGGTACCAAACTGTTTCATAAACTGTTCAGCAGTTTAGTGAGGCATTCGCAAAGTAAAATGGCCGTGACATCTCAAGCCCATATATCTCTCGAGAAAATGGTCGCGCGAGAATTTGAGTATAGTTGAGAATTCTGCCGATTTCGATGCGTCGAAGTAATCGTTTGCCTACAAATAATTGCATTTGAATAAATAATTCAGCGATGGCATTTGAAACTGATTTTTGTGCTCACAAAGGGCGAAAGAAATGATGGGTGGCTTAATTGCCGGAAATAGATAGTTGGGTGATCAATGATTTCAGAAGAGTCGAAAATAAAATGCTGGATTGAAAAGAGCTCAACTTGTTGTGTGGTAACGTGTAATAAATGTTCGGTAATGAATGAATAAGGGCAGAATGAATTCCCATATTGGTAAGGTATGTATTAATTTGGTTTTGATTGCGTTTATTTATCCTATATTTTCTTTTTTAATACCGATTGGAAAAAAATAAAGAGTTTCGCAGTTTGTTATGACATTATGAAATTCCATTCTCGCCACATAATAATTCAGTCTCGCTTCATTTATTACCCAAGCTGAATTTTTTATCAGATGTGCCCTCTGACATTTCTCCCACATCTCTCTCTGAAAAGACGTCCTTTTATAGCTTCCAGAATTACTCGAGGCACGCTCGAAAGAATTGTAATCACACTGTAAAAATTTAATGAGTGGGTCGCCATTCTCGATCCCTCTCCATTTTACCTGTTTAATATCCTGTGACCATAAACTCTTCGCCAAACGCCTCGATCTCCACGCTGCAATTCAGGAGCATTTTAACAGCTACCTGTGAGAACGCTATGATCTGCGTCATAAAACACAAAACGCGCGAGGACGTAATATCGTAATACGAATGTTTAGGATCCATCTCGGATTCGATCCACACGTTTCTTTTATGACCGGAGGGTCTGAATTTACGGAGCAGGGATTTAAAACTGAAGATCGCGTCGTAAAGGACCACGTTTATTCTTTCCTTGAACATCGATGGAAGAGTAATGGAGTCGGCGCTAATGAAATCGGCGTACGTCACCGACAGGTTTCATGGTCGAAGCAAAATTCTGCAGAAACTGAAGGAACGATCTCGGTCACATTGGGCACGTGGTGCCGTCATATGGGAATACATGAGGTACGCATAGGCTGTTGAGGTACGCGTGGGCTGTTGAGGTACGCTTAGATTGTTGAGGTACGCTTAGATTGTTGAGGTACGCGTTGTCCTGCTCTGCAGACGTCACCATTGATGATGACTGTCGAAGAGAATGGCGATACATCGAAGGGATAACAAATTAGTTTTACGGACGGATTACTTTTATGGACGTCCTTAACCACTTCTAAGAAAGATTTGTGAACAAAGGGCAATGAAAGCACATGTCCAGAATCACCGTATATTTCCGAATCTTAGAATAATCTTCTTTGCGTTTTTAGAACTTCCAAAATTTTGGTGCGTTTTACTAGATCTACAATGTGTTATCGTAAATCAGGTGAGGCAGAGAAAAGTTACTTTAGATATAACATTTAGAGCTATGATTCAGTTTAACTTCCTTTTTGTGTGTAATCATTAACGCTCGCAAAGGATAATAGGTAACACGTTTCTTTTGACACCTTGCTTTACTGAAAGATTATCGATCGATATTGTTCTTAATCATCAAGTTATAAACAATCCTTAATCAATGACGGTACAGGTAGGGTATAAGCAAAGATTCCGTAAAGCTAGGTAGCGGATAGCATACGCCTTAGATTCCATAATATACGGTATTACTGTTAAGTCGTCCGCATCAAGACCAGTTGGAGCATCATCTTCTCCAAGATGGGCTACCAGAAGCCTCAGAGGGGGAATGAGTGCTGGGCATATGAGAAATGGAATATATTACTCTTGCTTTTTTCATAGAGTTAAAGGAAAGCATCCAAATTAGTTTAGCTCAATGGCCCTTCCAATAATACTTTTATAGGATTCAATTGTAACATGAATGAAGGTCGTTAATCAGCACCACTTATAATTCGGTTTTTCTCTTACAATATCAGCCATAAAAAGTACAGAGAAATGAAAATAAGTCCATTCCTGAACGTAATGTGGTATGAAATCAAAACATTTACTTGCGGAAACTATCAGCCATAAAATGAAAATATACAGGAAAAATGTAGGTACTGCATGTATAAATCAATGAAAGTGTAGCAGCATTATTCCGTATATTTAACCAAATACTGCTGCTTGCCATGTGTAACTGCTGTAAGCGATATACGCCTGACGTTCAATCACCTCAGTTCTTCCTTTCTGCGTTAGAGACTGTTTAAAGATGGTTTATCAAGTTCTTTGTTCAACATTTGAAAGTTTAACATTAGGGAATCATCTTTCTCTGTTGTTTGCGGGAAGAGTCCGCCGATTTCTAGATAGCTGAGAGATATTCATTTGAAGGCTTTCGCTACGTTTCACAGTGGGACGAAACCCCGAAATCATGGCCATAAATCGAAAAAGTGAAAATTGGATTTGGGAAATTTGACTAGTGGGTCGGATATAGAAATGATTGGGGCATTTAAAACTGGAAGGGTAAGGTTGTTCCTTCTATACCTGGCTCGTTTTCTTAGTTTTAAGTCAGCCTTCGTGAAGAGTGCACGCGTAGCGCGAGAATATTGAGCAAAAACACCAATCTTCAAAATTATATATCCCAATGGTGAATCAACCGATTTGAATTATTAAAAATGGATTCTACCTTTTGAGGTATGTAAAATATACTTTTGTCTAAGTTTAATTGAAAAATCATGTTTATCTGCCTTAAATACGGCCGTGTTCGGAACCCTCGCAAAATAGATATAATTTTCGAGACTTTCACTTTCAAATAGACAAAAAGTATATTATCGTCCATTGTCGGCCTACTATCCAAGTTGGGAGCTTTAGGTGAGTCTATCAGCTATCGGAAACACCCCCAAATGCCTGCGGGATCCTGCTGAAAAATGAAGTTTTGTCTGTTTGAACATAGCTTGAGCGGGTACGTAGCGCGCTACCCCGCGCGGGCAGATTTCATATACAAATAAGTTTTATATTTCTGTGGATTTATCACAGGGTCTAGTACCGACGACGTTTTTCTGTATACACGAAAAGAGATTTTCGTTATGATGAAAGGGCGTCTGAAGAACACACTTTATTGGAACACCTTTCGGTGGAAATTTCCAAAAAGAGTGGTCGTTCGGTCCCTATACCGGACGATATGAAGCAGTTCTTTCCAACCCTGTTCCACGCAATGAGAACAAAGCGGCAATCAGTCAATAAGCATGAGAATAATTTTTACTCTAAATATGAGAAATGGCTCAATGTGCACGTGACCTTTCCCGTACCTGCTCCTTCTAAGGAGACACCTGCACTGGTCGCGACCGCTACATCGCACATTTTCGGAGTTCAAGTCATCAAGTGAAAGATCGAAACGGAGGAAAACCGAAGATGCCCGTGGAACCTTGAATACGAGCGAGTTGGCATATTCCGCTCAAATGAGCCTTCGATCTTCAAGACAGCTGGATGCTGCGGAAGTCGTGAAGAATACAACACTGACGAGTCCAACAAGAGCTTTCAAGTACCGAAAAGCTTTGGAAACAAAGCCCGAAGTTACATCATCTGCAGGTGCTGAACTTTCCTATTATTTTAATACTATGTAACAATAGAAGATGTTTGGAATCGGCTCATCGAAACATCTGATCGGTACATTTCCAGTATCCGTAAGTTGCCACGGAAAAAATTGCGTTGTTTATGTACGGAAGCTGTAGAGTTGTTACTCCCACCTTCAATAACAAGTCAATCTACAGCAAAAACTGATTCTGAATTCGATGACAAGGAATCTGACGAGGAAATTGTTTTCTAATAATGTTTTTACTTTTGTATGTATCAATTTTTCTCGAGTATTTCCGAATAAATTATCTGCCATTTTCTGAACAAATAAAATTCTGGTGAATATGCGTAATCGATATCATCGAGAACCCTTCCATACCTATTACCTAAGGAATCTGACATCATTCTACCACATATCTCCATTGTTTTTGACCCGCCATTTTGTTTTTTGGAGTTTTAGCTTGGGATTCGTAATCAGCGATCCCAAAAACCCCCAAGTGCAGTCTTTCATCCGAATTGAATGCATTGCCGATTTATGGCCGCGATCTCGGGGTTTTGTCAGACTGTGCGTTTGGATGCTGAGTGCGCGAATGTCGCAGCGTCGTTGGTACTGACATTTCGACGAATATGCTGCCGGCCAATTCAGCAGTACACTGAGTTAGTCGTGAGGGGGCATTACAGCGAACGTCGAAACAGCATTACAACCGAAACAGTGACACCGAATACTCAGGATCATTATCTAATGGTCAAGTGGTTCTTAGATTTAGATTTATATATATACCCTGCGAGCCGCCAGAGGCATATGGCAGGGGGTGTAATACACCACCATTATTCATTCATCCCTATTAGCATCTCTAATAGCCTGGGGAAAAAACGACCGAAAATTATTATCCCTCCGTGCTATTACTTCCCTATAACGCTTCGTCGATGCCTCTCGGAGATCGCGTTCGCTCCTTACTGGCACTAACATTTCACTTACTTCGTCTATAAATTCTGAACGAATTGATGTTTCGAAAAGTTTCCGAGGATATTCAGATTTTCTCATCTGTAGTGAATTCCAACCGAGGGACTCTATCATTGTCTATCTGAAACTAAACCTACTTCGTGTGGGTCCCAAACCGCACAGCAGTATGCTAGACTCGGCCGAGTAAGAGAAATTTAAGCTATTTCTTTGACTCTCGATGAGCATCCTCTCAACGTTCTACCAGTAAATCTTTGCATTCTATTCGCTTTTCCTATCGCATCTCGAATAAGTTCTTTAAAAGATAAGTTACTGCTAAACGTGACTCCTGGGTATTTGTTGTCATGCACTAACTCTAATGGATGCCCTGAAATTTGATACTGCGCCGGAATTATGTTGCTTCCAAATACCAGGGTTCATGTATCGATATCAAATACCCATAGTATAAACTCTTAATTAGATCAAGATGGTGTTGATCCGCCAGTGGCGTATGGAAGGAAGTGTGGTAAAATCATCAATCCTACCTAATCTACCTTATAAGCATTCTCTAATAGAATGTCCAAAGAACGGCCAAAAGTAATTATATGTTTTTGCCATGACTTCTTTGTAACGTTTTGTCGATGCTTCTCGGAAATTGCGTCCGTTCTTTTCATAAACCACAATTTCATTTGCTTTGTCATCGAAATCTCTCATGCCCTCTTCACCTCTACAGAACATTTTTTTTCTTAGTTACTGAGAATTTTTCCAGCGTTTAAAACTCTCATTCCGTTAAAAGCAAGAGATTTGATTCAATCATCCGTGTGTGTTTATAATAGAAATTTATATGGCGTTGCATTGTTTGCACCTATACCAAGTCCTCAGTTCTCAGTACAGATTTTATTCTTCAGTTTTTTATTTATATTATAGCAAAGAATTCCGTATTGAATGTATTTTCTTGTTTAAGTGATTCTATTTTGAGTCTCTATTATATTACGCTATCTCAGATGTAGACCTTGGTTTTATGAATCAAAAGTCTCTTCTGTCACTTTGTGGTATATCTATTTTCTCTTTCGAATACATATTTTTAATCAGTTTTCAATTTGTCCCTCCTTTGAACTTTGGCATTTTTCTCTTTGCAGATTCCGCAAATCGAAGGCGAAGGACAAGATGCAACCGGACGACGCTTCAGAGTCGAGAATGGCGAATCCCTTGGAGAGAAAGAGGAGGTGAGGATGCCATTTGATGTTTATTTTCATCGAAAGTACTGCCCAGCTCGATACAGTAATTGTGCCAAAAAGCACCAGAGTATTATTATGATTTGGCAAAACTATTGTTTTATTGTAAGGAAATAAAATTGGAACACGACCGTTAAGGAAGTAAAAGGTTTAACCCTTAAAGGACCAAGGGAGGGCTTAAAAATGTCCTCCACTTTTCTTTTTCAATATTTTAAGAACTTAAGCGTGTTACACAGTCTTATAACTTCATTACATTGTCAAATATAGGTTGTCAAAGATAACATATATTGATACATTTTGTACGTTTTCTTTAAGCAATGTAATGAGAGCTGAAATAGGCGTTGGACACAAAATGACCCTCCCTTGGTCCAACCTGCGACATATTTTTGAACCAAATGGAATCATAGATTTTGATAAATAGTTTTTGATTAGTTTTAATAATTTAATTTAATTTTTTTTAATTATTCCTAGTTGTTGATTTTGAAGCATAACTAACAGTGATTTACAAACTTATTTTCCGAATTAAAGCTTTAAAGCCATTAACCATTAAGAAAAGCTTTATCATATCCTCGTCTTTGATGAGTTTTTTTTAATAAACATTTCATTATTTTTATCGCAGTAGTACAATTTTTAGCAACAAAAATCATTGTAAGAAGTTTTTAAAAACCCAAGAAGGCAATTTCTGAAGAGTTATTGTTTCATTATTATTTTATCGAAAAAAAAACAAAAGTGGACAATTTTTGACCAAAAAAAAGGTTGGACCTTTAAGGATTGAAAAACTCCATTAGCCGTCTTTGTCAGCGGTCCACCCTCGGAACAAAAGGAATGCCCAGATTACTGACCTTTTGAGAAAGAAGGTTCTAGTATTATTTTAATGTGTTTATCTGATGATAAAATAACAGATTTTTTCAATAAGATCGTAATTTATCTCGCTATGAATCGAATTAAAGTAGTCTCTTTGGACTCTCTTGATCTCTTCTTCCCTTCCTTTTGGAGTTATTTCAAACTTTAAGAAGACTGTTCTTTGATGAAAAAAAAAAAATTGATGGAAGCGGTTGACGAATTAATAGGATCAGCACTTTTGCCTGAGTTAGGGCGTAAAAAAATCAACTTAAAACCTTCAAATTATTTTTTTACGATTACTTATAACGCACCACATTTATCGCTATAAAATAGTATCGTTACAGTTTTTGTTGTATATGATTAAAGCAGTAAGTCTATTCTCACTCTTGGAAGAATATATCGAATTATTTAAAATTGCCTCTACCCTTACGGCAAGTTTCTATAGACCCACTCCTGTTGGATATCTCCATAGAAGAGCGCTTGAAAGGAAGGGAAGATGGGACGAAAAGAAAGTTGAATGGGATGAATCGCCTTCGTTATTCAAACATGAACGGTTTTTCGTAGAGCTATCTCATAGGCTGATAAATTTTCATCGCCTTAGAACAGAATTCATTCACTTTGAAGTTTAACCTTAAAAAAGATAAATAAACATATAGATGAATGTGGTCTTAACAGTATTTGAGAATATGCTGTTCAGCGTATGCTAGAGTTACTGAAATTATGCTACTAGGAAATGATAGCTGAAACGTTCAGAGAAGGTATAATTGAGTGGCAGAAAACCAATTCTAATTATCTTTCTTGGTGACATTAAGCAGTATTAGGAAGACTTTAGTGAATTAAAATTTAGTAGAAAAGTTGATAGTCTTTTAGATAAGAAAAATGAAGATGATATTGTTTGGCAAACAAAACAGAATTTGGCCAGTGGATGTTCAGTAGCCATGACGGCATCGTCTCCTTGAAACCAACAGTTTAAGATTTCTCTTCCTTTTTAAATATATTTCTATGATTGCTAAAAATGGTTTAACACCGAGAACCACCGAGCATATCTTCGAATGGCTCTCTTTCATTCGCAGTCTACGATAGTCCACTGATGAATGAAAATTAGAAGAGTTGTGCGCGGGAAGACCGAATTGCAGCAAAATGAAATCTAAAGAAATTTATGAAAAGGAGAAAGTGTCTTTCTCTCTGAGCATGAGATTTACACAAAGCAGAAGATCAATACTGAGAGAGGTTTTAATGAGGTGGAATAACACTGCAGAAAGATGAGGAAGAGTTCTATTAAAGGTTTTATAATATAAACAGAATTTTGCACGAATTCTAACAGTGAAATTAATGAAAATTTTTCGGCTCAGTTAAAAACTGAATGAGGACGTAAAAAATAAATTTAATGCTCACCACAGAGGTGAGAAAGGTTTAAAGTGAAGTAATAAAAGTTATTGTGATTAAATCTTTGGGTATCGAAAAAAAGACTGCAATCATAAAAAAGGAGAAATTTAACGGATATAACAGATATATATGGTTACAGGAATAAACATTCTCATGAAACAGACTCAATCTTTTTATGCAGGTGAATAATGTTTTTACATTTATGCGGTTCTTTATCGCTCCCAAATATCTTTTTTGTGTTTTCATTTAAGGTGAGGATTAACATATATTCTCAATTCCTACAATTTTATTTTTTCGATAAAGTTAATCGGCGAGAAAAGGAATATAATCTTTACTATCCAGTTAAAATATATGCCATTATATGATATTTTACAGGTTTCCGTTGATTTTTCTAACTTGCAGAATGTTAACTTTCGATGACGTTGGATTGATGTATTAACTGGCAGATTAATAATTAAATATTGGAGTGGAATATTGGAAATGAATTTTATGTTTCTCACGAAAAAATTTCACTAAATATATATACACACTAAATATCATATTCAGTTTAAAGAGAGATCAAACCTCGACATCTTGATTACTTGGGAAGCAACTGTAAAACATTAAAAACTGGAAACTTTTAATCTATAATAAATAATGTATAATATATAATTTATACGTTACTGAAATGGTAGTAAAACAATGATTGTGCATGAAATATTTTATCCCGGTAATTTCGTTATATCGTTGTAAACTGGAAGGCATTTACCTCAGTCAGATTACTTTCTGCTGTATTACTACCACTATTGTACCAATTGGAAAATTAAAACTGCTAATGATAGTAAAAGCATCAAATTAGTCTCATAATGAAGAACAAATCTTCGAAAAATTGAAGTAGATTGCAAAATAAAAGATGGGAGGATAAAGAGGAAGTTGTCCATCTCAGACTGAATCTGGAGCAATAATGGCATGGAAGGTAAATGTTAATATGAGAGTAAACATTTACTCTCAGCTTTACGATGTATATCGAACTATGGAGTCTGAGGATCAGCGTACGTGAGGAATGAATACGGCGATTCCAGGAACAGTCTGTATGGGATTTGTCTTAGTTTTCTGAATATTGAATCGATGACTAAATTCAGTGCTGTGCTTCGAGGGAAGGCAATCTAACGCTAAGATAGAGAACTTTTTCCCTAAAACTTTTCCAATTCCGACGTTTTCGGCAGATTCGGCCATATTCATGTTCAGAACATATTGAAACAAGAGTTTTTATTAAGAAAGACGAGGCGTCTTAAAGAGAGAGGAGAGCAAATTGAGGTAAGAGTAGAGGCTGATGCGTTCGTTTTCGACGATTTTTGAAGAATCCTTTTTCTTCCTTGTTATTTGAAATTAGCTGAAAGCATTTTCATAAAGATACAAAATAAGCTCGTTTCACATTTCCCTTCGTTTTCATAGGGAGAATGCGAGATTCCTTTCCAAGGAAATATTTGCTACCACCAGTTGGTGAAATCCCATGAAATCTAAATCTACTTCGGTAGTCTCTTTAAAAATTCTATCCCGTTGAAAAGACGTCGGGCTATTCAGTACACCCTTCGGATATTTAAACATTCCTTATCGAGGTAATGCAGCGGCATCAGCCGATCGGAAATCGGATTCGACATCGGAATCGATTCAACTTCTGTGATACCGAATGGGAAATCGCACCAATACATTCAATTTGTACTGTAGGTTAAAGATTATGTCGATGAGGAAAAAATAAAGGAAAAAGATTTTTTGGATATTCTAGAAGTCTTTGTTGCTTTCTGCTCCTTTATTAACCTTCCTTAATTTTCTCTTGTAATAATAATTATATCGAGATCAAGTATTATGTAATTTAAGCAAGCAGCCTGCGTGTGGTTGGGATGTAAATATTGAGCGTTCGAACTACTTTTGCTTGTTGCTATCACGTATCGTTAGAGGGAATAATGAGTTCTTAAAACTACTTTTCCTTGCGCCGATTTCTCTTATTTCTGACCAATCAACAGAGATCTGTCTGCGTATGCTGAAACTGGCCGGAGTTTGAATTCTTCTGCGGAAAAGATGAATTTTTCTCTCGTTATTTAATCATGCATGCTACAACAATTGTAGGATTCTTCCCGTGTTACTGCAAAATTGTTGACCTCGTTCTTATGGTTGCTATAAATTCCGGCTTTCCTGGTTTTAGTTCCAGATGTCAAACTACCATCCCAAAATTCCAAGATTACTTTAGAATTTCTTGGAGTTTCAAAAACATCAGTTCAATCCTGTATTTTGATAGAATAACTTCCAATATTAATAACCAGCGTTTATGGATAAACTGGGAATGATTATAGTTGTAAACACTTGAGATAAAACAGGAATTATACCCTGGATATGATCATAAGAATAACTTTCATGTATTTTTATTTACAACAGATATTTTTTCACGCGAATATTTTGTGATTGTGTCTACAAAGTGACTGTTTAGCGTATTGTTCCATGAATGATGCGTCCAAGGCATACAAAAGGCCCCCATTTCTCACCATTTATTAAATGTATTAAATGCGGTGGACTCGTTCTTGAATTCAGGCGATTTATTCATAATACCATCCGGTGACAGGCCATCGTAGTAACGTTGAAATTAAATTGAGATAGTTACATTAAAATTTATAGTTAGACTAAAGTGAGCCTTAAAATAGGTACTCAGTCAAGAAAATTAATTTGAAATTAGGCAGTAAGATAAGGAGAGGACCTTGAAATCAGGCTTTATATTAACTTGGTGATTCACACAACATGAACGATCGCCTAGTTGCTATCATCTCCTATTTCGTGAGCTTACCGCATTCATTTCATCGGCTACTCCAATTCCGATGTTAATATAATAGCTCTCTTTTCTTTCCTTCGAATATAACACTTTTCGGTTCGCAGAAAAGTTGCTCCAATAGAGAGAGAACAAAAGTGCACGTGGCATTCTGTACTCTGCTCTACTTTCTCCCGGAAAGCTTTCTCTTTCTTCCGATCATCTCCATTGTCTTGTCCCTCGAGATATGCTCTTTGTGCCAATGAATGCGCCCAAGGGGTTCTTTCTATTTACTCACTCTTGTGGTTTGGCCATCTTCCACTGGAGTGAGCAGCGGCACGGGATTAAAGACTTCCCCTCATCTATATAAATGCGGGAGCATATGCCTCCACTATCACTTTCAATGCATGAAAAACCTGTTTGCTGAAATAAGAACTCTTTCGTCGAATATCCATTCGTTTTATCGCTCGGAGATAGATCTTAATTCCTTTTGTGTGCTGTATCAATCATCGCTACAGCGGAAAGAAGCTCGATGATGTAATCGACTAGTTTACTGAGCAGAGATCCTTGGATCGAATACTATGATATTTTTTTAGTCATAATCGTAGTCTCCGCGCTATAAAGTACATACTAGGTAAAGACGTGATATTTATCATTAATATTTTATTATGGTTTAATATAATAAGTTTGCTGCCCCAAAAGCAGTTTACCAGAGTATTAATGATGGTACTGTCTACCGTAGCATTCAACCATGCGCACTAAATAGATAAGTTAAAGAATAAGTAGCTCTCACGTCTTATCCTATAACACCGTCTTTCGCGGTGGTAACATTCCTGAAACTTCCACTGTAAACGAAATCGCTCGAGAGAAGTCATTCTGGCTTTGGAAAATGTAAGATTTGGTCCAATTCTAGTATAAATGGACCATGATAGTTTATTTCATAAAAGTTAGAACAGAAAATAGGAAAATACAGAAAATTAGTTTGTGAGCGAGAGGTTAATTAATTCATTGTTTAATTTACTGTTTTACTTTTGTATACATAATTAAAATTAAACCTCACAGTAGCTCCGTAATAAAATCAATGAATTGAGATACTGTTGTCTAATTAGCACTTATTTTAGGGCTTAGTTTGTACAGCACAAATCGAATTTGTAGAATTGTTCAAGAGAATACCAATGAATATCGATTAAAAATTCAAATAAACAAGTAAGTGAAAAGGATTAACCTCGTCATGTATGGTTTGAGATGATAATAATACATTTACTGGTCCGAGGATATACAAAATATGTATAGGATAGGTAATTGTCAATAGATGCATTGCAGTTAATTAAAAATGCATATAAGCTTATCGCTAAATATAAAAAAATCACATTTTCTTATTACAATAATCACATGTACATTTTACAATCATTATTCAACAATCTGGATGTGATTCTCACTGGTTGAAGGCGTTGGATGTTATAATTGTGTTATTTGAGGCTGCTTTGCGATCATCCGGCACTTCACATCCTTAACATCAGCATGCGTTGTTTTGATGAAGATGTCTGCCCAATGCGCAGTGTCTTGGCCTCGGATGGATAGAAATAAATTCGCTTCTTTAGCACTCAGCGTTAAATTATAAGATCGTATTTAACCGTAATATTAATCTAATTATGTATATTTGTCACTTCCACAGACATTCTATTATATGTCTATGCTCGTCTGAAGAAAAATTAAAATATTTGTATTCTGTTGTGGCTATAAACAAGGAAGTAGATATTTTGCGATCTTTACACGCAAAGAGCAAAACGTATTTCTGTGAAATGAGGGCGTGGCGGCAAAAACCACGGAAGGGCGAAATGTGAATCTGCGAGAGTCGAGGTCTACATTTAGTCAATAATTATTAGATATGAGTCACGTTTTGCAAAAATGTAAAATTCCTTCTGAACTCAGTCACCTGTCGGCTCGTCAGGAAACTCGCAGCGAGAGAAGGGCGTAAGAAATCTTGAAGGCGGGGAATTTTTAAAATAATAGAAACAGGTAAAAAAAATCGAGGTTGAATCGGCTATTACAAAGTTTCTTGGCAAGAATTTTCAATTTGGTGATTCTTTATTTCGTTTCATCAATTTCCTCATTTAATTATAATTTAATCTTTATTCCTTAAAAAAAGAACTCATGCTTAAATTCTATCGCATGAGTATTCGTGTGATTTAGGTCTAGTAAGGGAAGGTATTGGACCGTTGCCTAAATTGGACCGCATTAGTAATTCCCCCCTACGAATATATCAAGCTTTTAAGTTGGCAGTACTAGGTGGTGATACCATTTAGGGCACGTGACTAGACGATCAGAGAGATATTTTTCCGGTGTGGATGGTCCTTAGTGTGAGTTGGTTGATTGTGCTATAATTATTTACTCTCACTACGTAAGTTGCTACCTCAAGTAAAAGTAAGTAATCACTCTTTCTATGGAACACTTTTAACCCAAATTGTATTAGCAACTAACGAACATACAAACATTCTGTACATGTGTGTGAAACCTTGTTGTTTGTCTGGCACCAATATTATTTTGACGGGAACATGTTGCCTAAGTTAGACCACCGTGTGTCCATTTTAGGAGACTATTGAATGATGTAATTAGGACATTAATTACTTTTAGATGATAATAATTTTACTTCCACAGTAAATATCTAATATATTTGGGTGAATATTTGTATAGGTTTTCATTAAAGAAAAAAGAGGTACATACGGGAAATGGGACGAAAAACATTTGAAGATGGCTGTGCCCGTGTGTATGGAGTGTAAGAATAAATTAACTTTGATTTAGTCTACAGAATTTTTAATGGTTCGACTAGTTTCGAGACATAGGGGTCATCATCTGGTGCAAAATTTGGATTTCATTTTCAGTAGTATTGATACTCGAAATGAGGGGGAACAGGGGAGGCTGGATGTAGGATGGGATGGGAAAGTGTTAGTGATGGGTGGTGGTGTGGTGAGGGAGAAGTTAGGTGTATTCTGGGAAGAGTAGTGTGAGGGGGTAGTGGAAAGGCACACAGTGGGGATTGAAACATCTTCTCCTTAGTGGATAGGGTATGCACTGCGGTAAGTTACATTGCTTTTAGAAAGTTTCTACTCACACAATGTAACTCACCTCACTTCCCTAATAATTAGGAGCTGACGGTGGCCTTAGGACATTTGCGTCCCGGATAATTGCGTCCCAACCCGGTCCAACCTAGGGAACTGTGAGTCCAAATTAGGCAAACGGTTTCCCAATTTGAACCATTAGTTCGGTGTTTTCCTCTTAATTTATCTCAAGAGTAATATATTGCAAATATAAAACCAGCAGATGAAAGGGGAACTATTAAGTTCATTTTTCAGCATTTAAGTTTGAGGTTGAATAATTAGAAATGAAAATATACAAGAAAATAAAAAATGGTCCAAATTAGGCAACCGTCCTCTAATTCTTTGCAGAGCATATCTTACTTTTTCCTAAGTATAGAGTAAACGAATAATATGTTTGAGTACAAGGAGAGTGTTTCCGTTAGATGACATTCGTAATTGATCTAAATGGGTATAAATGTACTTGAAAACCTACAAAATGCATAACATTTAGTAAAAAAAATCGATTGAAGAAGCCTTAACCTTAAAGTGTTTTTATTTCTATTCCTATAACATTTGGTGTTTGAACTTTCCATAAGTTTAATTTAGGCGATAAGTTTCGACCTATTCAGCCATTATCATCTCAATCTTTAAATTACGAGCTTGGAAAAAATTGTGGTGCACGTGCAGAAAAAATTGTGTTTGAGATAATATTAATACAAAGTTAGAAAAATAATACAAAATGCAAGATTCGAATTCATGACGAGCTGCAGAAAGGACTTCTATTTGGTAAAACAACCAAGTGGCAATGAATTTATTATGAAATGAAATTATTAAGATATATATCAATCCCAATACGTTTGAGAGAACAGCCCTGTTAGTAAATGTAATACATATTTTTAATACAATTTTAATTCTTTTTCTCCATTCGAAAATTTTGCAGCCTTCAAATCACCAAAACTTAAGGAGAGAATAAACAACTTTTTCTTTTTTATCAAATGTATAATCTTGTTAGCTCTGTATTATTATTTTAGCAAAAGTTGATTGAAGTTTAATTGAATAATTCTATCCGAAGTTGAGTATGTGGTGCAATAAAGAGGACTTAACCCAGGGGGGGCAAGTTTTTCAGAAGCGTAAGGAACTCGGAGGAACGGAAACTTTTAAATTTGACTTTAGGGCGTGAAAATCTGTTTGTGCAAATATATCCCGTTTTCTGCTTTCTGAGGTAATTAACCATATTTAATCAGTTCCTTAAGCTTTTTTCAGAATGCTGGACGTTGATGATAGAATGGGCAATTTAACCCTTTCAACTTCTTTTGGAGAGTATTTCTAATTAATTATCTTCATTTTTTTAAATTATTCTATTTCGAAATTTTTTGCTTAAGACTCGTTTACACTCCGAAGAATCTTTACTTATTCGGCATCGTTAATAAGATGATGTCAATGACAATAGATATAGTTTTATGCAGCTATCTATTATATATCTACAATTCTCTGGTAATTTCACATTTAAATTTTTACATCTACACTTATTAACAGCCTTAAATTTCTTGAAATAATGTTAAGGAATTTTTCTGTGGAGAAAAATTATTATATAGTTTCGCCCGGTATTCGGTTAGTAGTATAAATTATATTTTTTTAATGTTTGTGTGACAATAGCGATGGATATTTTATCGTTTTAAAGCGGGAGATGCCTCTTTGTGAATTTTCTAGAGGTGGAGTACTTAAGCGCCTATTAAAACGCGCTCCCAAGTAGCTGATTGGTTGATTGGGCCGAGTCAAAAACATAATGAGCAGTATAATGTTCTCTGGAAGTGAGTGGGCTTCCCATAGATAACTGAATTTGGATGGATTTCCTCTTGATTGCTCCAGTTGATCCCTTGGGTCGGCATTAAGTCGGGACATCGATTAGCCGACGATCGATGTTACGCTAATCCCCACTGCGTCTAATGCGTCCACGGAGAGGGAACTCTTACAAATTCATCATCTTTAAACTTATATAAGAATCTCTTTATGTATTAAGATTCCAATGTGATTAATTACTCCATAGCTGGTCCAGGTAATGCAGTTATTTAGTGCAAAATATCGACTGTGGTTTCCTTATTGTATGTACTTCATAAATTATAATCAAAACTTGTTTGGCATAGAAGATACCAAATGATAATTATTGCAATCGGAGATTTTCTATAACGCGATTGCTCTTAATTTATTCGTGTATACAGTCATTAATAAAATTAATGTGTTCTATCCTCACTTCGAGGAATGCAGTATAAACTATCGTAAATAAAACACTAAGTAGCTTCCAAAAATATATTTTCTAACAATATTAGTGGAACTTACTGTTTTATTTATGATGGTTTATACAGTCATTGCTTAATTTAAGATTACGGCAGAACCTGATGTAGTCTTGCGTTATTCTTATATACGTAATTCTAATATTCTGTAACAAAAAGCAGTAGCTAAATATTTTTCTCTCACGATGTTTCTCCTTATATTCTAGATGTTTGGATCTCCAAGCACCCCCGTGCTGGAGAACCCAGAATACCAGACCAGGTGGTACTTCAAGTATTTCCTTGGAAAACGTAAGTTGCTCAGCTATTTAACTTAAAATCAAACCGTGTTAGTTAATTAACATCATGTTGAAGCACTAAAAGCATCACCCTTGTCCAATTTCATTTCACTGTCATATTTAATGTAATTCTTTTATAAGTCTGATGTTCACATCCAATTTTTACTAGTCATGTATTTTCATATTCCTTGAGATAGGCAGCTCTCACAATCAGTTAAGTTATTACTTCAATATTGCTTAACGCAATGGCATCAATAAAGTAAGCTAGGGGAAATTTTTCCATTGAATCTTCTTACGATTCTTCCTTGCCGTCAGCCAGCTACCGTCGACCCTGAGGCTTTTGCATGCGTTTCAACACACACGTTAACTAACTACTAAAACTAACATTGTAAAGTGAAATGTAGTTTTTGTGTTCAATGGATAAACTATTTTGTTGGGGGTACCGGGGAGATGTCTATTTGAATAGTGTGCATATATTATTTTTAGAATATTTGCTCGATTTACGTTGTTCATTGGCAATAGTTTGACCAGAAGAAATTCTAATTCCAGTGTATATAATAATAAATAATAACTGAACATAGATTTATATTTATGTTGTCTTTCCACAACATCTCGGCCGAATAGATAGATTATATAATAAATAATAAATTGGTTATCCACTATTCGAGATTCTTTGAGTCATTTTTTGAAAATATTTCAAGTTGAAATAATATTCTCGTTAAAAACTCAGTAATCTATACTTATTATAATATAAAATAAATTGATTTAGTAGATCGTCGAATGGAATTATGAATCAACCGGTAGCAATATTTTTTTGACAGTTAAGAACAATCAATGAACAAAGTCACTTTTAACACGAAGGAAAAAGGATGGTATTGCTTTGCGTAGTTCAATTACTCTTTTAAACAAAGGCATTGAAGTGTTTTTAAATTAGTATGTATTAATTAACAAGAATAGTGAAATGCGGCTAAACCGCTATTATGAATCACATAGTTGTAATGCGCAATCACTTCCCTTTCTCGATATTCAATTTTTCTCTTAGAAATGGTCCTCACTCCTGAATTTGCACTCATTTCTCTTTGGACCGATTTCTTCTCCTTCGCCGGAGCTCATATATCGTTGCAATTGATCTTCTCTCTTTTAATCGCAGAAAATGTAATTTTGCTCACAAAAAGAGGATTTAATTCGTTCTTTTCATGGGTGTATTAAATATTGAATAATCTTGAGCCTTTCATTTACGTTTTACATAATTTTCTCCAGATGAAAGTAATTCTAACGGTTGATAAAGGATTGCGTATTTATTTTTAATTGAAAAATGTTATCATTCCTGATGAATAACTACTTCATAGAAGCAGTTTATCTGATGAAGTCTGGTCTTGTTCTAGTGCACCAAAACTACGTGGGCTGTTTGGCGGACAAGACCCCGTTCTTCCTCTCCGTTGTCCTCACGGACTCTTCGAGTCAATGCGTTCCGCAGTACAAAGCGATCCTCTGGAAGAAGACGGTGAGTTACTTACGCAAAACTGTGTTTGTATATTTAATCCGCCAAGGGCACACGTTACATTTTAAATGAGTGTAACAAACGAAATTTGTGAGGAAAGCACATCAGAAATTTTTGGGTTCGATGGAAAACTCCTCATCTTCAGTTTTCCGCAGTCGCGGAAGAGAGGGAGCATAGAATACCGCTTGCACCCAAGATGATGCGAAATCTGTTGACTGATTATTTTGAAAGTTTCCTAGGAATTGCTTTTCTTTCCTTTAGCTCCTCGAATAATTCCTTTAGCGATTTAACCACCCACTTCCTCAGATCGAACCCCTCCATTCTCCGTTTGTTTTCCTAAAATCCCAACTTCCTTGCCCTAGTCTCCTCTCAAAGGCCTCCGATCTTTCGATGCCTTTATTCTAAAACACACGTTGGGCTATTAAAAACGTGTATTTGGCCACGTAGACAATGCACTTCAAAATTTAAGGAGCTCCTCGGCAAAGAAGTCTTCATTACAAATACAAAAGGTGCTCCTTTCCAAAGAACCATAAATCTTTCAGGGGCGAATTTCCTTACCATTGAGTAGATCGAGGAAGGTGGCGGAAAAATGACTCGTTCAGTACTTCCCAAACAAGTGCAGCCATTCGTGAATGCCTTGCCCTAGATCTGTAGATAACGACGCTTCGCCCAATCTTGTGCGGAGCCGCCGGAGATTCATACCGCATTCAAACGACCCATTTCATTGCTCTCCGCCGTATTTTTCGCCAAACGACAGTTATGAACGAATGTCCCATTTGCATCATTCCGTTTAACGCTTTCCGGTTCGTTTGGTACAAACCAGCCACATTTACATTTACGTACAGTAACGCCCATGTTTCAAGCTGCAAATGAACCACTTGAAAATGTGCGATAATTCTGAGCCTTCATTCTTCCTTAGTATTGCTACGTCATCTAATTTCTCAAATTATTGGAAATCACATCGATTTTGAAAGCGTTTTTCGAAGCTCCTTCCATCTTCTGCATCTTTGGCGCTTCATTTGTTTACTCTTCCGCTAATCGCTCGAAGGAAACTCCGAATTAATATTCACGAATGTTAAACTGTCGTAAAACGTTAGGAAAAATAATTCGTTTCGATTTTTGAAGAGAATAAGAAGGATCTTTTATCACCGGCCGTGGTGGCGGAGTGGTTAACGTGCTAGCGCGTTAACGCTCCAACGGTTCAGGGTTCGAATCCCGGCTAATCGGATTTTTCCGGTTAGGGAATGGTTGTAAATGTGTGTGTGTGATACTAATAAAGTTAGAAAATGCAAAAAAAGGAATAAAATCAAGAAATGGGGTTAATTGGGGTGAATTTTAGCCTTCTTAGCCTAAAATTCGCCCAAAAAAATAAGACGGCATTATCTTTTAGTATCTTAGGATCACAACTTTGAGTCCGAAAGAAGGCATGAGGTAGCGAAAAGACAGTTTTCAATAAGATACTACTAGTGCACTCTAATACAGATTGCAAAATAAAAACACAGAAAAAATCCAATTCAAGAAAAACAAAAGAGATATATTAAATGTATAAGGATATTATTATTAAACAGATATTTAACATTAAGATATATTAAAAGATGCCTGTATCAATCGATTGAAAGACTTATTTTATTCCGCAAATGATACGCAGTGGTAACAGATTAGTCTTTTTTTAATTTAACACTGCGAGGATCGTATGCTGCATGTTTATGGGCAGCTAGTAATTCTTATTGGCAGCCAAATAGTTAGGATTGAGTGATGATCGTAAATTCGTTGTCTCTTCATGCGTCTGGGAAAGTTTAAACATTTAGAAAGTGTTCTGTTTTTGTCATCAAGTTCTCGAGAGGCGTTTGTTGAGAAGTGCTGGCGCGTAGAAATGTTCTGAAGGAGATTTCGAACATCCGAAAGTCTGAAACGTAAACGTGGAATTCTCTGCTTGCACGCTGATAAGAAGCGGATTTTTGGGCGAATGGAAGCACGCGTTCGCTGCTTTCGCGAGATAAGATGGAAGGAACAGATGCCGACTCGAACCACGTTTGAAGACTTAATTCCTTTATGGCGAAAAAGTGGTACTCCAAAGGGAAAGGCTCTCTCATATTTTTGTTTGATATGGATTTACTGCATATGGTCGAATGCGAAAGTGATTCACGCCACTTTCGCCGAGATCGGTTTTTTCTTTCTAATCCGAGCATTTTCATCGAAAGCTGTTCTGTCAAGTTATAGAAATATGTGAATTTGAGAAAAAGCTATTTTTTCAGTTTTCACCTATAACAGTGGTGTTCATCCGAATCTTTTACATATAAATGTAGCGATAAAATTGATATGTGTATAATGTACAATGCAGCTGTAGTTGTAAGTAATGAGGATATTGGTCTTCAGGCAAATCTTCTCGTCCTGCACTTTCAGCAACTCTCCCGTAGTATTATTATGATTATTATTATTATTAATAAGATATCTTATCATAATCATATGCTGCGATCTTCGTTTACATGCTTTCGGATGATAAATCTCCTGCTTGAAGTCAGCTACGCTTTGGTCAGTAAACTTCGTCTTTGTAATCCAATAATAAATTTTTAAATAAAAAATGCTATCCTTGCCTTGGGTATTAAAGAAGAGCTTCTGTCAGGTGGAGATACGTCATAGGGCGATATGTATGGCCTAGTCCAGAATAAAGCGTATAGGCTGCACTGATATATATGATGATATGACTTTTTTAAATCTATGACTAATTAATTAATAAAATTCACGGCGAGGTAGTGTGGAAATCCGTCATCTACAATCAAGGAAAAGGAAAGGTTAATTTTTCCAAAAAAATTAATGAACACACGACCGGTTACGGAGAATGACCGTCATCATCTGATGATAATTGCGTCATTGATGGAGCGTCATTAATTAATAATAAATGACACATTGATTGGACTAAATTTTAAACTAATGAAATCACTCTTACAATTCGTTCTTTTTCCAAAAAATGGACAGCAATTTCATGTACAGATTTCAAACCCAGGATGTAAAAGTAGCAAGGCCAGCACGTTATTCCCTTCTCTATAGTGAGGGGCTTGCGGATAATTTCGAAATCATCAGTGAAAATTGATCCTCTACCGTGTCGATGTCAGTTGAACTCGAATGGATTAAGATATTGTCTAGAAAAGAATGCATTGGCTAAAATTTAACTCTTTCCGAAAATATAGTAGTTGACGGAATGCTTTCTTTTACTACTGGATGTGATATTTACACCAGTGTTAGACTCCTCATTAAGGGCAGCTGTAGACTAAGAAAAACATGAGTTGTAATCTCATGTGTGTACCGTTATTTTCAATTTCAAGTCATTCAGGTTACTAGGGAAAATCTTAGAGCTAAAGAGACTGGTGCAAGATTGGGAGGAGTGGAGATGGAAAACAACTGCTGCAAACCAATCTTAAGATTACTAACCGAAGAGGACGAGAAGAGGGAATATCAGTTGAGCAGTGGGGAAAAAAGAAATTAAATTAATGGTAAAGAAACAAAGTTTAAATCGTGAATATCGTATGTTTTGAAATGTATATTTCTGCATTCAGCCACATTTTGTTTGGGAAAAAAATATTTTTGGCCTTGAAGAATACTTCACAATTTGATTATTTATATATATTCTGCTTAGAAATATATGTATAATTCTTCAATCATATCGTTTAATTATTTTCCGCTCTCGCGTAAAATAAGTTTTCTTCGACGGAAAAGTTAAAGTAATCGCTCAGTTCAATATGAGATCAATTGCAAATTTTAATCTTCGAAATTTTGCTTTGCGATTCTCCTCAGATAAGATTGGTTTCGGTCAGCCCTCCATTTCATTTGCAGCGGAGGCTCACAGGACGCCGATTTCCAGAGAACGAAACTTAGCGGCGTTCAATTTAGTTCTGCTTTTAACATTCGATCGATGGCTTACTCTCAGATGGAATGAGCTACTCGCCGTGGAGACCGCCATCTCAATGGTCAACATCTTCGACTCTTTTTTCCTCGGCGTCATTATTTTGAATTGCCGGAAGCACTTACTCGAACGGAATTTTTTAATTTTATCAACCCTCGACTTTGAGCAACGACCAACAATAGTGACCACTTTTTTGTTGCTTCGAAACCAAGAGCGCCCATTGTTCGATGGAATATTCCTCTGGTAATCGCCATTGCAACGTCTTTCAACACCTCCAGTCTATTTTTAGATTTCATTCCTGTCAAGGTGATGGAATTGTAAAAGATGAACTTTTACCACAAGTATATGGTTGGATTGAGTGTATCTGATTGTAAATAGATCGTCGTCCATTGAATACCCTCTGGAGGTCAATAGAGTGATCACGCATTTGGTTGGGAAGCTACATTTCAAGGGACGCTCCACGTTCTGAAATGCACACTAGTGAATATTTACTTGATATAAATGGAATATAACTATATATTCGGTTAATGGTGGATATCTGGGGGTTTCAACATTAATTTTTTTCAGGTAGAAATTTGGAGGGTCTCCGTGCTAATCCAAACCCTTAGCTCGCCTTCACAGGTACTGAGCGCCTGACCTTCCCATTTGGGGGGACCATAAAAAAACTGACCGCGTGGAATACGATTTAAAAAGTTACAAAAAATTCAATTGAGCAACAATTTATTATCTTCGTCGTCTCCCTAGCCCAAAGAGATATATACAAGCGTCTTTTGATCGACGTTATACGATGAAAATTAATATTTTTCGTGATTTTGCTAGAAATGACCCGTTGACACACGGCAACGTTGCCCCGGGGGTAGGTTGGGTTGGGTTGGGGGGAGGGATTTCTAGCAAAAATCTAGAAATACTTACCCCCAACCCAACCCAACCCCCGTTGGGATTCAACAGGGGTTGCGCCAACTGAAAATCTTAATTTTCATCGTCCCCTCCAAATTACTACCTGAAAAAAGTAACGGTGAAACCCCCAGATTTCTACCATTAATCATATATTCCAATACCGATTAAAAAGCTTTGTTATTTTCCACAATGTTTATCAGTACAACCGGTTTCACTTCCGAGGAAGCATATTCAAGTGGAGACCTGAAGACCTGAAGATGCTTCCTCGGAAGCGAAACCGGTTGTACTAATAAATATTGTGGAAAATTACAAAGCTTTTTAATCATTATTATGGCTTTCACCCAAATCACGCTTTCGCATATCGAATTTATATATATATTCCAAATTTGAAGTAAATGTATCGCAGTTTAACAAGGATATTGCCGTATTGTATTTGGTTAAGCTCTTCGTTATACTTAATTGGAAATGTAAATAGACGTATACCAATACTAAAGGAGTTGAGAAAATCAGAAATAAAATTCGTAAAAGGATACAAAAGAAAATGAGCTAAATATGGAATCGAGGGAGAAGAGCACCTAGAACTAGGTTTACAAGTAAAGCAGGATGAAGCTTTAGGGAATGTGCTAAAACTTCGTGTAATTACGAAGGATAAAGCTGTTAGAGCATCGGAAAGGCCGACGGTTACTCGGAAAAGAACCACAATTAAAAATCGAAATATTTCAAGCATTCGCATCAAGTGCTATTATAAGTTATGCGCATTTAAATTCCTTCAGTCATGCGCTGTTTGGATCTCACGAAAAAAGAGTAAACAAGCCGTGACTTAAATGCGTGTTTCTACTGCATTAGTGATCCATCACGTAAATGGTGAGCAACTTCCCTTTTTATGAGATAGAACAGTATTGATCCATCATTTTAACAGCATTTGCTGAAAGTTGAACGTGTAGTTGTATTTCAAAGTAAGTAATATATCCAAAATCATTGTAAAATAATTCTTGTTTTGAACATATTTCAAAGAAGGCGTATATGTTGCGTAAAAATTAATAAATCATTAAAATAGTTTATGTAATTATCATTTATTACTTTATCTATTTCAACCGGAAATATATTTCATAAAGTATAATATCGGGGAGGCTACTAGTTGTTTTCCTTTTTCGTAAATATTTGAAAGATCAAAAGAGCTCAAGAAGTCAATTTTTTACAGCTCATTTAAAGTAAAAGACTCTTTTAAATCGACAATAACTGATTTAACAAATTGAATTTATATAAATAACTAAACATCTTCGATATTATCTCAACCAAAATACACATCCTTTAATCGGAAAATGAAAATGAGGGAATGTATATAAAAGACGATTTCTTGTGAGCAAGAATTTAAGCATAGTGTTGCTTTAGCAGACTCATAGAACATTAATTCGTTTTCACGTTCTGGGGATTTAAAGTGACTTTAATGACGCGATATAGCGGACGGACCTGCATATCAAAATACCCAACCGCCGTTTTCACACAATATAGAGATCCTCTTCTGGGTCTTGTGAGCCTCTTAATGGCGTTAATAGTACGAAAAATAATTCTTTCAAAGGTTCAGTGCTATTCGCCATCTTCTATTTGTAGATCTCCATTTCGGCTTTTAAAAGTCTAACGTCAGCAGACGCCAATTCAATACATCGACAAATATGCTGTCTGTCACGTCGTAAGGGCTTTATAGCCATACTTATATAACATAGTGATTTTTTCACGGAAAAGGCGCAAACGTTACTGACGAAGGAGTTTACGCGGGTAACTCTGAAGTGTTTCAGAAATAATTAGAATCTGATTATTCAACTTTTGCACAAAACATGTATGAGATATATGGTCGGATATTCATGAAAAATATGGGTCCTATAAAAAACAGCCAAATTTACAATGACCGCGCAGCAATATTAGAAATATTTATTACCTTAGAAGGAAAGAGTCAAATTATGAGAGGGAAGAGAGACCAGGAAGTGACGTGAGAATATTCTTCGACTCGAAATTTTAACGTGCACTTGAACAAATGAGCTTTGAGAAAATATTTTAAAGCGTTATGCTTTTTGGCCCAATTTTTATGGATTTAATTTTATATTTATTAAAAAAATTTAATCGTACGGTCCTATTTAAGCAATGATACGTACAAAGTTCGGGACAATAGATTAAAAGAATTAGCAGATCATAACACTAAAAAAACTAAAAATAAATCTAAGATAATATGTTATTCTGGTATCAAAGCCGCTTTTGCCATTGATCAAGACGGTAATATTTGAAGAAAGAAGTCTCCCGTGACTCCACGTCTTTTCCTCCTATAAAAATATGGATTTTCTCTATTTATCGTTCAGACAATCTGTTGAGTAGAAAAGAGATTTTTTTGCCATTCTAAAAACCTGCGTGATATCCCCTTCCATGCGCCACTGCTGTTTTGCAGGGTAAATATACCAATAGATGCCTCGTCTTCCGTGGCTTTGTCTTTCGAGTCTTTTGATCCTTATTACCTCTTATTACGTGGAAATGCATTTTTTTCATCGTGAATGAAGACGGTGAAACGTCACTTTCTATTTCTTCAATTACATTAGGAAAAATTAGTTGCGCTAATTTAATTTACAATATTTGAATTATTCTTGAAAGATACGTAGAAAGAAAACAAGATGCCAGCGCAAAAGACGAACATAGCTAACAACTACAATATAAAGAAAACAAAATATGGCCATACACATAATTGAACGGTTAGAAAAAGAGAAAAACAGAGTTGAAAATCCAAGGGAATATTATTCCTCTGTTATCATCGTGACCGCGGAACTGCGTAATCCACATTTTTCTACTTTTATTTGAATTTTGATTAATCTAAATTGGAATTGTGTTTCACTTGACTCTTTTATACGGCTAATTTTTTTATATAAATTAAACTAATCTCTGCATTTTTGACAACTTCGCTGATTCAACTGACTTTGTTACGGAGCTACGACTAAATTACTTTTTCGTAAGTTTACTTCATCAGTTTCTCGCCCAAAATTTTATCTTCCATCTCCTTCGGTATTTGCAGTTCAAGAAATATTCGTCTCCGTCCATTTCCACTTTGTTTGGTGCCGAACCTATCATCTTCTATTTTCACCACAATCACTTCTCTCTTGCAATTTTGTCTTTCGCAGGATTTTCAATGCGGTAATTCCGCAAAAGACGAGGTCAGATCATATTGTGCTCAGCCACTCTTATTGTTTGTGGTTGAGTAATATTGAGCGTAGTTAGCCAATCTAAAGCTGTCCCCTGCTGCATTCCTCACCTTAGGGTCGTTAACTATTAGACGAAGGTACGTCTCTGCCGCATGCAGATACCTCTGTCACACATTATTGGGAAGTTTCGCACTGACGTAAAAGAATCTATCTCTTTTTAATCTCATATGAAAACGTTTTCTGTGATGAATATACCCTATATTAAACAAAGCGATGAGAACGTCCGCCTACATGATCTTTTAGCCCCTGAGAAGTGATTTGAAGAAGTTTTGAGGAAAAGTTGATCAAATTACGACAAAAATTTCTAATAATAAAATTCACAATCTCTGGCGATGTCTTGTGGAAATACTTCATGATGAAAAATAACAATTTGTACTTTTTCCACAGTATTTATTAAAAACATTAAAAGGAAACAAAACATGTGTTTTGTTTCCATTTATTGTTGTTAATAAATACTGTGGAAAAAGTACAAATTGTTATTTTTCATCAAAAATTTCTGATGTCTTAAGAGCATCGGAATATGTTTTCAAAAAATACACAAGATTTGCTTTATCATTAATTTAATTGATAAATGGGTTTTTAATTTAGCTTGAAGAAGCTAATAACATACAATGAATTGAATGTTCCATTCGCATACGGAGGTATCCATTTTTTTAAATTTTAAGTGAATTATCTTCTAAATTAATTTATTCCTGGACGAATTGCAGATTAATCCATTCAGAAACACATTTTCATCTGTAACGATTTGAAGGTCTTAAATAATAGATATTCAGGATGGTCAGTTTTCTGTTTGCCGATGTGTTTAGCCTCATATGCTAATATTGCAATGTGATTGCCTCGCTATTAATTTTTCCAACCATAACTCTCATCGATATGCATAAATGTAGAATATATTTAAGTTCTACCAATTTTCATCATGTTTTCCTGTGTTCGGAATAATTCAATTTGGCGGACTGAAATCCGGTATTTCGTTCAAAATCTTTGTTTTCTTTCCTCACCGGTCGAAAAAATATAGAACCATACCGACGATATTTTATCATAGTGAGCGAAGGCATTTTCTTGAAATGAGGGGTTTAGTTACTTGTAATGGAAAATCGGTCAGAAGCAGAGCTGAGAAATTCTATTAATATCGGATTATGCTTATATATCTTTCCTCTAGGCAAAATTCAATTCTTTTCATAATCAGCGTTTGAAATATAAACATCCAGATAGAAAATCCATTCATGCTGTAACAAGTCAAAAATTATTTGGGTGATTCACATGCATCGATCTGCTGCAAATTTTAACAGTTTTATTCGAAAACTTTTAATGAAAAATCAATCCTTTTAGGTTACTCCAAGATATCCATTACGTTTAAAATATTGAAAACTAATAGAATCCTTCATTCTTACGCTCACTCTGTGCAGTGGAATTCCACCCTTTGATCACTTCCTAATTCCCTCTGTTTCATCGCCATTCTCCCTTAATCAGTGCCTCGTCGTGGTCCTCCCTTAATACCCGAAGAAGCTGATCGTTAATGTTTTAGTAATCTGCCTAATTGGAAACGAATGAATAATAAAATGTCCCTTCTCTTTGTCGAGTTGTCTAACATCCTTTCATCCCGAATTCCCCTTACGTCTTCTCTTTCAGCTTTCAACCTGTCTCTTCGTCAACCGAAGTCTGTCTTTCCATATTAAAGCCTATCTATTTGCTATTTTGTCTCTACATAACTTTAGATTATACAATTTACAGTATAAAACTTTCGCGTTTCAATTACAAAATTCTTTCTTACGTTCTAATTATTCCGTTCATCAGATATTTTTTCCATTGCCATCCCTATTATACATTCATTTCTGCTGACTATATGTTTTGTTTTAGCATTTCAAAGTTTCGTTCTTTCATTTTACTCCGTTGGTTATTTCGTAGCTAGACACTGCTCTACCTAACTTCAATTCCATTGTTAGTTCTATAAGTTTATCATAAATTACTAATGGTTGAGGAGACATGGTAATAACAATTAAACGTCAGTGTAACAACGTCAGTGAAACAAAAGCGTTGTTAAGATCATTGCCGCCCTTTTTTTAATGACAGGTTGTAGTTAATTTAAGCTGAAATTTCTAGCAAATACTACGAAATCATCTCTAATAATTATGGTATTGATATTAGAGACACCAATTCTTATAATCCATTCTTTCCTCGCAACTTTGTTCTCTTTGGAGATGCAGCTCACTGTCCATTGGCTGGCCGGTTGAGTAATGATTGTGTGGAGTCCTTAAGACCAAATTTTCTCGAAAAAAACACTCAATACTCTCCTCCAGTGAACGAGACGAATAATTCTTCGAAGACTTATGATTAAAACGCGTTCCTTTCTCAATTGACGCTCAGTAAGAAAGTTCCTTCCGACACTTTTGTATTAAATAAAAATCGATTCCTTTCTCAGTGAGACCTAAAGAGATATATTGTTTCTCGCAAAAACGTTCTTCTGCTAAATACTCAAAAACTTACGTCTACTAAATACTAATTTTAATTTTGATACGTTTTAACATTGTAATACTTTGAATAAAACGGTAAAACCTGTCTAAGGCGGAACCTGTTTAAAGACCTGCCTAAGCTGTAAACAATTGCTGGATATTGCTGAATATACACATGGTGTTTTGCAGGCTCACTGTAGAAGGAAGGGAGGAGATTTACATTCCTACAACTTCGCGTATGAATAACTACTGTTAAAACTTGTGAAAGGCAGGAACATTTTTTTTGCTTCAATAACGTTTATCATTGGCTTACTTCTCCTCCAAGTTCATTAACTATATCGAATAAATAAAAAATGGTTAATCCTAAAATAAAGAATACTCGGAAGAAAAAAAACTCGAGTTATGCTTAATGTCGATATTTCACGCTTTAAAGGTCTCCAAATGCGCTTAGCTCTCCTCTAGCGTCCCCACTCTAGATCTGGCATTGAATTCTTGCTTTCTTATAAACATCGATTCTGCTGATGCGCGGTCATCAACGTTATCGTATCTGCACTCCTAACGAAGGGTAGGATTGCCTTCCTTGCACCAGTCCTCTCGTCTTTTTTAACTTTACGAAATATTTGCTGAAGTGATATCCAAAGTGTATGAACATAAAGGTCACTGTTTCCCCGCTTGCTGGTGTACGCGGTCTCAATGGAATAAGTTAGAAGAAGAAGCCAGTTGAAATTTGTCGTCTGCGGCTTCTTTCTTTAGATACTTGCTATTAATTCTTGGTGCTTTTATTCAGCGTTTTAAGGAGTTTACTCTATTTTATCTCTACTTTATCGCAATCGACACTTTTAGAGTAAAACTGAGGCATTATCGCAAATCCGCGCTACATATAAATGTACTTTGGGTTAACGTACTCTAGCCGTAAATTTTACTCGGTCCCTTGGGTTTTGGGTCCCTTGGTCCTTAGGGCCTTAGGCAGGTTTTTACTGTAAGGTTAACAAATCCTTATATTTGTGCCGGTTAGAAATATAGGGTTCGACTGGGAAGTTTGATGGATTTCAGAAAACTCGTGCTAAGTTATTTCTCTATGTATTGCAATTTTTGTTTTAAAGGAATGCATAAATACTTCCATGTTGATTAATGTTAACAAACTCTTTCTTTCTTTCCACATTACAAACTGTTTCTTCCTTTACACGTTTCAAATTTTTTCTTCCTTTACACATTACAAATACATATTTCCTATAAGCAATACAAATTTTTTTTACCATATTGCCATATTGCAAAGAAAATATAACAAAAATAGGAAATTTTAACTTTATTTTATGAAAGTAACATTGTTCAAAGGATTGCCAACAAAGTTTTCCACTGTCCAAGCATTTTTGCAGACGATCCCTGACTTAACTCTTGTAGCGAAAACAGATAAATTAAGCAAATCTGTCGTTGTTTTACATAATCATTAGACATCTAAATTTTATTTCATTAATTCTATAGGTATACATAGAATTCTCATGTTGTTAATTATTTAAAGGTAGGCGAAAATCTATGATAATATAATGGCATAGGATTATCGTGGATTAGACAATTCTTATTTCATAAATCCAAAATAAAACAGTCGGAGAGACTAATTTTTCTTCATTACACCTCTGCCGAAGAAACAGAAATCATTTATGGCGATTACACAGACCTGCGAATTTAAACTTTCCGATCATTGCATAATGTTTAAATAGTGATCTATTATATATTTGGTATGCTGATTGCGAAACTGAAATCAGATTTTCTCTATCACATCAGGTTTTTCTACAAAATCAAAATGAAAATATGAGAAATATGAGGCACGCGCACATGTAAGATTACTATTATCACATGTAAGGAATACTTTTTTCTCATTATTTTCACTCATCTGAACAATTCTATATTACACTGTTATACTTATGAACATAATATCGTATAATTATATTGTGCCCTGTCACCTGTAGCTCGTGGCCGGCGTGATGTTCCTTTAATATCCTATTTGAATATACGGTTACCTGCGGCGACTTTCCGCTCGAACACAATACAGTCAATACTACACACTATTCAAATTCAAATATTTAATTATCAACAAAATAACATTGAGCAAAGAGAATTGAATCAAATAAGTAACAGAAAAAACACATTCAAACGCTAATTCTAATCAAATATTCGAGCTTACGTATATTACAATGAAAAAAGTATAGACATAAAAAACAAAATTTACATCTGGGTGAGACAGCACTATACACTAAGGAAAATTCGCTACAATATGTACTGTATTATGTTAACAGATTTTAAGAAGAACAGAGTCAAAAGGACCAAAAATTATCAAACATTAAGGCTTATAACATATTGAGAATGTTGAGTCCAAGGTTTCAATTATTTAAATATTTTGACTTAGTTTAAGAAATTTTTGCCTTGCTTTTCGCGTGTTAGGTGTAGTTGGATCTTCTCTCTTTAGTAACCAGCAGTAATCTGCCAGCATTTCTTATTTTCCTCCATTTCCTTTAGATCTTCGTGGAATCTTTCTCCTTGCTGTTCGCTCAGCTTTTCAAGGTTATCAGGGAAATAGTCCAAATGTGAATGTAACATGAGCACTTTTAAGCTCATTCTGCAGCCTAAATCTTGGTAAAAATCAAGCATTCTATCCACGATTTGTTTTTAGTCTGAATCTTTTGTGTTACCAAGAAATTTTTTGACCACATCCCGGAATTTTTTCCATGCCGATCGTTCTGCAGCGCACATAGTATCTTCAAAATTAGCATCAGAAAGAAGTTTTCTTATATCAGGACCTATGAAGATACCCTCTTTGGTTGTTGCATTACTGATGGATGGTTATCGATGATACAGGTACTGAAAGGATTTACCTTCATTGTTAAGAGCCTTAACGAATTGCTTCATAAGCCCAAGTTTGATATGAAACGGAGGTAAAGTACGTTTGGGTGTCAACGAAAGTTTTTTGTTTTATGTTTTTCGAACCTACAATCCACTGTCTACGTGGCAATTCTTTTTGGGTCCAGTGACGTAACCTTGCTCAACTGTCCCACTCACACAGAAAGCAGGGGTGCTTTGTGCAACCTGTTTAAACCTAACAGAATACCTATCACTTTAAAATCACCAGACACTTGCCACTTGTGTTCCTGGTACTTCAATTTAGACAACATTTTCAAAGCTGATTGTTTATTGGTCTGAAACACAACTATAAAACACCTAATAATTGCTAAAGTTATAAACCATTACCAACGAATACCGAATGATTCGAGGAAGCATTTTTACGAACCATCACTCATTGTAGTTTTAGCGAGAGTCTACGTCATCGAAGTTCATTTGGTTGAAATAAAGTTATTCCATCGGATATCGGGTGAAATAATGGAAATATTGCCTTATGCCTATCAGTGAGTAACAGGGAAAAAATATATCAAAAGAAATAAAATTTAGATTTGAGAATTACTCGAAAACAGCGGGTTCTGATTTGGTGTAACGTGGGTGTGTAATGAGGGGTTGCCTGTACTCAGATTGTCAATTTTAAATTATATATTACAACAAACCTAAGGCCCATTCAGACGAACGGCAATGCAATTTTTCATTATTCTCATTCCTGCATCACCGCAAAAATTTTCATCAAAATCCCCGAACAAAAGTGAGTATCCCCTTGTAAGAAGTGCATTAGTGCGTGTTGAAAAAACCTAATCTGAGATTTAAAATAAAATGTGATGTGATATGGGAAAATCAACCTCGGATACTGATTCAGGACGCAAAAGTCGCCCTAAAAAGCAATGCAGGATGGCGGCAATGAAACCATCGCAGGACAGTGTTATTAAAGGTAAATCAAAAATTCTCGCCTCGGTTATAAAAATAAATCTAAGAACTCGGGAGTTATTTTCATTATCAAATGCAAATACGAGGGGCTTTGTTCAGTTCCAAAATTAAAAAGATGACAATCGATCAATACTCTTTTTCATTACTCACTGACCATGAGATCTGTACGCACACTTTCGAGGTAGTGATCTTGGGGAAATCTTAGGAAGTCATTTGATCCAATATCATCGATACTTCCATTGCTCCCGCATAAATGATTACCAGTGTCATTTCTCTAAGAAGCATGATCCTTTTCCAGCCAATAGATTTAAGCATGATTTATGTAATGAATACTCTGTTCTAAATTACCTTCCTCACACTCCCTCCTTAATTTCCTCTCTCAACTATTGTATTCCTTTTAAATTTCCTCCGGACCTCTCTCTTTCTTAAATACTTTCACTTCTGTTCGTCTCTTTTTCAGCTTCCTACATCATTCCCTTCTACCTAATGGCTGACCCATTCTCATATCCCAAAAAGATATTTATTCGTACTGAATTGTCTCACGATAAATATTCTTTATTTCTTCCTTGTGTTTCAGTATCAGGGTTTACTGCATCTTTTGTTAGTTTGGACGCACAAAAATACGCCAATTTTGTACTTTGGCTCTTGTTTTGGCATACAGCATGGAGGCAAATACAGTCAGCGATGAGGGTAAACGTCGTAGATCCTGTTTTTATTACTTTCTCCATATACGAAGTACCTATAGAGAAAGTATTGTTTTTATGAAAAAATCCGACTTCGAGATTTCAACGGAAATACATGTTTTTGGGTCCCTAGAACACGTTTTAACCATTTTCGGAATGATGTCTGTGTGTATGTGTGTGTGTGTGTCTGTGTGTGTGTGTGTGTGCTTGTGGGCGCTCTAACGTAAAAACTATTGGTCGTATCAATACCAAACTTCATATGTAGTACTGTGGTGTGTCCTGTCAGAGTTGATTAGTTTTTGGAGTAAATCGGTTTACCGGAAGCCGAGCTTCATTCATAAAAGTTCATTTCCGGTTTTCAAAATAGGTTCATAAATATGATATATACGTATATTGTATTACTTATAAAATGTTTAGATAATATAATTTACTATAACTATTGTATTTAACATATTTTTGTATCGCCGGTTGATTAGGAGTTATTCGTGAAATACCGATAAACCGGAAGTAGCTATTATGTACTTTGTGGTCACTCTAACATAAAAACCATTCGTTGTATCAACACCAAATTTCATATATAGTAATTTGGCTGGTGTCCTTAGAGTTGCTTAGTTTTTCGAGTAGATCGGCTAACCGGAAGTTGAGCTTTATTCTTCAAAGCTTATTTCCGGTTTTCAAAATATCTCCATGAATAGGATATTTAGGTACATACTATTATTTACAAACGTTTTAGAAAATGTAATTTACTATAACTTTTGTATGAAAGATATTTTTGTATCACTGATTGTTTAGGAGTTATTCATGAAAAACTGATAAACCGGAAGTTGCTGATTATGTACTTTGTGGGCGCTCTGGGCGAAAGGCCAATTTCATCGTTTTTCTTCGAACATGTCCCAAATTACATTATTCATAATTTTTGTGACGTCAAAGATAATAATATATAAATTAATCATTCATCTTCCAAGTTTAGATGGAATATAGAGTTCAAAATTACTGTCGTAGATAAATATTAACATCTTATATATGGAGAAAGTCATGTGCTGGCCACATCAGATTTTCATTTTTATTTTTACGTTCATCACATTTTCATTCAAAATTGTCCTCTACGCTCTGTAAGTAAATTTGATAAGGCAATAGATAAAGTAACACATCAACACTAACTGCCAGTTTTAGTACAGAGACTGGAATGCTTCGTTTCTCCAACAATTCTCGGATTACGACTATATGTTCAGCAAAAACGATTTATTACACTTCGTGACGTATATACATGTATCCTAAGTTGAATAATAAATTATGCACATGAAATCATGAATGCTGAATACATATAGAATTAGATCTAATGGAGAAACTCACGTGGAATCGGGTCAAAAGTATCTTTAGAAAAGATTTTATTCGAATGAATGAACGTATATAGGAATAAAATGAACGTTGGTGTATTATAGTCGATTGTACTGTGTGATAAGTATTCTAACGAAAGAGGAAATGTGGCAGTATATGTAAATGCGCTTACACCCACGTCATTGTATGTTATGCAGAGAGGATTATACGAGAAGAAAGCGTCAAAAAGAATAGAGTCAGTAATGAGTTATTAATGAGCAAACTTTCCTCAAAAGATAATCAGATTACTAAGAGAGAAAGATGTGGGCCACTGGTACATGAATGTCATAGATGGAAGCAGTGGTCGAACACAATTCTCTTTAAGGGAGCGGTAGGTAGAGAAAGAGCTTTTGGCGGATTACAGAGAAAATGGACGTAAGAAGTCAGAGGAACAGAATATATGAGAATAGATACGTATACGTCTGAAACGAAAAATTGTGCTCCTAACCCTCGATTTGTACGGTAGATAGGTTCCACAAAAGTGTCATACACATTCGTAAATAATGAATAAGTGGCCAATCGAAATAAGGTATAAAACAGATAAATTGACGAAAACAGTTCATTCTGCGACTTCATCGCCTGATTTTTTTAAGTATCACTAACTTTTTTTTCTGATACGGCATTCAACGGTAACTTACATGGCTTACTTATGGCTTAATCGTTTTATACGAGTGGATTTAATTGAGTTGTAAAATTCCAAAATTTATTTTATCAAAAAAAATGTTGCAGAGATGCATTGTCCATACTAAACGGAAAACCTGTACGTTTTATTATTAAGTATAGTAGATATATTATTAAACCCGTCAAATTGAAGGTATAATAAAATCGCATGATTCACTTACATCTGCTTTCCGTAGGCGACATTATTAAAGCGTAAGCGCTATGCATTTACGCCTCTTTCGGAGATTCATCGATCGATATTTTAGTTAAGGTTCTTATCTCTTTGTGAGAAATATCCCTGCTAAGTTCAACAAACTTCAACCCACTTATTATTACGCGACGCTGACTTATCTTTTGTTGTCTTAACTTATCGAAAATTTTTGGGGGAGACCTCTTCCGCTGTCTTCTTTAGTCTCATCGATATTAATCAGGAATATTTCAAATGACGCCCACAGTCACGTTCGTTGGGAAGACATCAGAAGCGGAGGATATTTGTGTGCGCAGTCGAGGAAAGAACTTTTCCCGACTTTGTATTCACGCCTACGACCGACTCAGTTCCCCAGTGACCTCTCGCAGCAAAAATAGCCGGAAGCATTACGAGATCAATACTAACATTATGGGATATATGCCTTCCACAACGCGTGCCCTGGAATCCTTGCGTGAACAGCCTGAATTGAAAAAAGGCAATTAACTACTTTAATTCGGCCGCTAAAACCGTCCGATTCCGGTGTGGCAGGTGGAAGATGCCGCGGTGTCCACGGACTAATTTGGAGATGAGCATCAGTGTGTAGCCATCGAAATTTTATTCTCTCATATTTCGCATTATTGATACATATTACATACACTTTTGTATTCCATGTTACTGATTAAACATTTCTCTTACTCTTTATAACTTATATTAAAGCTATAAGATATAATAAAGCTATGAACAACCCTTGTACAAATTCTTACCGTACACACAATACCTGGGAGTAAAAGAATTATTTCCTGATTATATTTTTCTTTGTGTCGTATGAACCGAGTTAAATTCGTACGTTTTATATGCCTATGGTGTTAATATGTAAGAAAAACGACCTCATGTTGACATTTAATCGAGGAAGTTCGAATGGAAATAATATGAGTTGCCACATTTAAATTTAATTAGCTCCCAAACTGATGGTGTCTGTTATAATTTTTCAGGGGGCGCACAAGATATCACTCACCTACTCTCCAAACAAACCGATGACCGTCAAACAAATCTTAAGGTGAGTATAGAAAGATAAGAATCGTGCCATCGAACTTAGATATCCCAATGAAAGATCATACGAAATATTTTGTACCTGACAGATTAATTACGGCCGAGTCATCACCTATCATTTATCTTCATTCGCTCGAAAAAGCCTTTGGGCGTCTTTAAAGGAATATTCTTGTTTTAAAATTTGGAACGTAAGACGTGTGAGCGGAGAGATCGGTTTCCAGCAAAGTAGCGTTCCACCTTAAGTATAAGGTCTTCGCAGTCATTCTGCTCTGGACCTATATTTCTAGAAAAGGAACGATTTTAAAGCGGTCGTTGAAATATGTCTTTTACCTTTTACGCAATGTGTTTTAACTTTTAATACATAATTGTAATGTCATATGCTATAATGTTAATATAAATAGTTAATGAATTCCACAGTACGGATAATAGTAAACTTTGGTGGAATTGCATGGATATGCAAAAAAATAGTTACATAAGAATTTACAGGAACATACCGCAGATACCAACTTATCAAGTATAAAAATAAACCAAAAATTATTTTGAAGGTAATATTTTACTGTAAAGCCCGATTAAGTAGATTAATCCGTTTTGAAAGGTGAAAAAAGAGAGTTCGATTCGTTGTGATCATAGAATTTCCTACTAGGCTATTTTGAATGCTAGAGGATGATATATAAAATTGATACGAAATCACCATCGTAAACCACAAATGTAGCTCAATTGTAAAATTGCCAAAAATCTCGTTTCTTAGAAAGTGCAGAACTTATCGGTGCACCCCTCAATTCTTGATATCTAACGAAAGTAACCAAATGCATGAATATTGGTTATTTAGGAAGCACTTAAGTGCGTTGCCTTAACTTGTCATGCTGACAGGTGTCTCTCCGTTATTATTAATTTGTTTTGAAGAATTGATATCCTCAGTTGCGATGCATTTGTACGGCGTTCGTTCACCGCTATCATAAGATGAAGAACGCTTTACTTTCAGCTCTACTCTAGGTTCCACATTAAAGTATAGTGACCAACTTATTACGAAGCATAAGGAAATTTTCAAATGTTACGAACAAATGGATAGCTGTAAGGAGACAATTTGTTGGAGCATTTCCGAAATAAAGTAAAACTTAAGCTCAATCATTCTCTCGCAGCTAAATTTATCAATTTTAAAAAATTATTGTTAAATTATTAAAGAAAAAACAGTTTTTATAAAATGAAATTTATTATTTAAAATACAATTTTTCTTTAGAATGTAATTTATTTATTAAAAAGGACTTTTTAACAAATATTCGTACATTTGTGCAGAAATGTATTAAAAAATGATTGCTTCGTTTGCATAGCTCGCACTGTGTCCACTGTCGCACATCTGGGTTTAAAGACGAGTGATGATTTTTATTTTTTCTTTAAATATAAATCTCATTCCATCAATTATATTTTCTTATGCTCATTATTCTGCAGTAATTTCCCTAACATGGAGAAGTTGGAGAAAGGTCCAAAGGAGATTTTCGCTCCAGACATACAAAAGGTGAGTTTTGTATTTTCCTCTTCAGCTTCGATACATTTCGAAAAATACTCTATAATCTCCTCTTTCTAGCCATACTATTTTAAAAATATAAATTAATACTATTTTTAAATTTTAACTGCATCCGAGAAGATGTTTGGTTCCTGAGTTGTATGCTTGTTACTTTGTAAACAGACAAACAGAACAGACAATTATGGCGATGATTTGTGATTTTATACTTATGGATTTACGTAGAGTAATTTAACGATAAAAGCATATAATTATATTAAATAGTAAATAAATAACTATGTTCATTTGATGTGAATCAAACTTCTCGAATTCATTTCTACCTTTTGACAAAGGCATCCACGCTAATCGGCTTCCTTTTACTTTACACCGTTTTAGTTCTCGGCGCTTTCAACTCCTAATCGGCTCATAATTGGCCGAATAATTTTGATTCCCTCTTATTTTGTCTCTCTCCAACACCTGTTTGTTTAATTGTCAATCATTTCTAGCCTTCAATTACCCTATTTATAATTCTGTAAATCGTATTCCTTAAGGAATATTCAGCAAATAGATCTCAAAAAGGATAACGAGATGACATTACTTTAATTCTAAAAACTATACCCTGAACCCTTGGATTGTCTTTGAGAAAATATTTGACTTAATTGATTGATTAATTATTATTTTGATTACGAGGCTTGTCCAGAAAGTAAGTGTACTGAATTTTTGAGGGTTACAAAAATTTTTACTTGAACAAAAAAATTATCTGGTTACATTAGCACATATGTAAGCTATTATTCGACATAGTCACCATTCCTCTCAATGCAGATGGTGAACGGGGTATTAATTTTGTGATGCCTTCCTCGAAGTAGTTTCCCGCCAAACCCTTCGTCTACTTCTCCATCTTCCCCTTCACCTCATCGTTGGTTGAAAATCTTTTTCCACCCATGTGCTGCTTCAGGGAGGTAATGAGATAGTAATCTGAAGGTGCTAGGTCAGGGGAATACGCGGAATGGTTCAGGACATCCCATTTAAACGAGGCGAGCAGTTCCTTCGCCTACACTCGATTCGACTTGTGTTGGTCTGTCAGCTGTTTTGGGACCCACCTCGCAGACAGTTTCCGATATCCGAGGGTTTCTGTGATGATTTTGTGTAGCAGAGATCTGGAGATTTGTGGAAACATCGCAGAAAGTCCATCCACAGTCAATCTGTGATCGTCACGGAGCGCATTTTCAATTTTTTCCACAATTTCGTCAGTCACAATTGAAGTTCCTCCGCTCCTCTGATCATCATGTACAGACGTACGACCGTTTTTAAACTCGCTACACCACTTGAATACACTAGTACGATTCATAGCTTTATCGCCATATGCAGTTTTTACCTCATTATAATCCTCAAACAGAGTTTTTCCCTTCCAAAAAAGGTAACGTATGACTCCGCGTATTTCGCACTTGGCGGGAGATTGACATTTTTCACGAAACTTCTTGTCACGTCGACAGTTCTCAACTTACTGACATTGAACCAGTCTTGTTGTGTAGGGGAGGAATCAGGCTACACGGCAGAATAGCCAACATGTCAAATAAAAAATCCCTCCGGCCGTGAGAGACTCAGTACACTTACTTTCTGGAAATCCCTCGTATAACTACGAATGTTTAAACGTATTTTGTCCTGAAAATGTGGCCAAGAAAACAAATCAGTATAACTCTCTGAAAATAGTGTTTATTGAAAAGTTAAATTATTTACTTTTCTGAATAGAGTTGTTTCCATAATTTGTTATAAAATTATTTATCTCTGTAGTTGAGTGTCTTTCATAGCCGACACTTAATGTTTGGCAATCCGATTTCAACATCTTTTGCTGTATGTGGATCTATTTTGTTTCTATGAATGCATTTACGTAATATTTGTTCGCAACAAAGAGCTAAAAATTAACCTTTTTTTAAGAAGTTTAAGTAATCCTTATTATCATCTAAATGTGTTTACGCATCAGAGAGCAATTGGAATTTCTTAATCGAAATTGTCATTGACAAGATAAACTTAAAAAATAAATATTTCGCTAATATTATAAAACACGAGAAAATATTTTTATCGAATAACAATTAGTGAGTATATAATTTGAATATTGTATTGAATCATCTTCATCTGTCTTTGTTCGGAGTAGGACCTCCTGTTGCTGGAAGAGCAAGAGGGCTCTGTTAACTTCAAGTTCGGAGTGCTGTACACACGCCCTGGTCAAAACAGCGACGATGAGATGTTTAGCAACGGTGAGTATCGTTTTTAACACCTTCTAGCGTGGTAGCCTTCCCGACATATTTTATCATCGGATTTTAGTCTTGGAGAAACCTCCAAATCATTAATTTCATGTAGATACGCGCACTTCTCTATAATTATTTCCAAGGTAGTCATTTGTTTATTTACTTGTATCGCTGCAATTTGGTAATAGTACCATGTGGCAAAGCTCGAGGGGGATATAGGAAGATACAGTACAACCTGCCCGGTATTCGCAAAGGATGAGAGTGTAACGTTTCCTTTTCTCGTTCTTACGCCTGAAGAAACGCTAACACATAAATAAAAAATATCCAGTTTAATCAAAACCAATTTACATGAACTGAAAATAACACTTGAGAAAAGACCAAGGTCCACATGGACGCAATCCAAAGGTATATTCCTCTCCTTGACGGGAGGGCAGCTCAAATTGTAACCGTCTGCCTCAGCTCAGGAATGCCCCCCACCAACGTGGCTTCCGAGTGAGGTTGCTTCCCCTCAAAAGACAAACTTCCCCTCAAAAAAAATGCAAACTGAGGCGCAAGAGCAATTAAAATAGAATATAAAAAAACACATTACAAGAGCGAAACTTCTCCAAAATACTTCAAAATTTAAGTCACGTGCATTGAAAGTGATGGAAAAAGATTGAATGTGATGGATAATTAAATGGTGATTTCCATATCATTGAGTACAGCTTCTTGGAGGTCAGTGTTATCATTTTAGTGTTCCTCTCCAGATCTCGGAATCATTGCTACGGATCTCTGAATCATTTCCATGTTTCTTAATCGCACCGAATTTGGTTTATCTATTGGCCGCAAGAGGGCAAAGTGTGCCTTCAATGCGACCCTTACATCAGGTGATTTTCATTCGTGTTTTGTGTGTGCACATTCGAATTTCATTTTTGTAAGCAGTCAGTGATCGGACGTCAAGGAGGAAACCTTCAAGACACCTTCTATCTCTTGGTCGTATGGTAAGTCACACCTTGTTCGTGGCCAGACTTTATAATACAGTCCACTTATTTCCTAAAATTGGCTTATTTTTTTAGTGCCCTGTTTATAATCCATGGAATAGAACAGAGAGGAACGCACAAAAAATCATATATGTATACCAAGAGTGTTGATTTGAAATTGTTCGTACCCCTGGAGAAATCAACAAAATGCGCTATCGATTTCTTGGGTAAAATATCGTTTACCCCTGAATTTGGAATACTGTCGCAGCTTGGTTCTGTTCGGATCTCTCGTACTTGGTTGATCCTGTGAAAATGACAGTCACCGCCACAGTAGTGCTTCCTGATTTCAGTCACTCAATGCTCGTCCATTAACGCTTTAACTCAAATGTTCCTTTTGACCACTATCTTCTATGTTACACTCTTTACATTAGAAGTTTGTACTTATAACCATCGGTTCAAATGGTCGCGCATTGAATTCCAAAGGATGTAATTCATAAGGGAATTAAAGGGTAAATGGAATTTAAGAGGCAGTTTGCGACAGAGGATGAACTGCTGACCTTTTCACTTATTTTATAAGCGAAGATAAAGGATGGAGCCCTTTCATTGCTTTCGCCGATGTCATAAAAGCTTTCGACGAAGCTTATTGGAATTTACTCGTTGAATTTCTTATGACCTATTGAATAAGATAAAACGATCAAAGAGGTAGTTGTAATGTATACAAAGACCCAAGGGATACTATGTGAGTTGATGGTAACAAAATGAATGTTCATGAATAGGAGAGTGAGACAAGGTCGGTTGACTTAGTGATTTGATTTTTATACGTAGCGTACGACAAAGATTATCGTGAAAAAGTTTGAAAGACGGGTACTTAGTATATACTTTAATATAAATTGATATTGAATTATATTAATTAATAACATGGTAAGAATAATTTTCGAGTCGCTGGGATATTTAAAGCAATGCTGACATACAGTAGGAGTTATGAGGCAGATGATTAATGATAATTCAAGATTACCAAAACCATGGGAAAAGGATTATTGTTTTACGAATAAAAGAACATTTTCTAAGATAGATTATGCAGAGGTAATACATTTTTTCGAGGTTGGAATGTGGAGCATCCTCTATCAGCCGTAAAAATGACGCTTGTGTTCTTTTCTCTCCCACGAGTTCTCTCCAAAAATCCGATTGATCGCTCCTCAGACAAACCTGCAAGGCCTTAGCCCTTTTATTCCCGTGAAATCTCTAATATTTTATGTCACCTGAAAGGGAGAGGTAATATACAGGACACGATTCCGAAGAATTTTCTCTCTTGCTTAATATTTTATCTCCGGAGTATAATTTCTTCGGTAGCTTTTTCCTTTCACAATGGGATTGAAGAAAGGAATTGCAAAGTCGAAGAGTAAATCGAGGGGAAATAGAAGTGGCAGACATCAAGTCAGTGTAACATTTACTTTTTCTACGTCACAACCTCCCAGAGACGACCAATGTATAAACAACTTATTTAAATACCGTAATCGTTGATATGAGTTTTAAAGAAAGCAAATGTAACAAATAAATTTTACATGCATTTAATGGTGCTTAACTTAATGTTACTGTAACGTTTACTGTTTTCCCTAAGAGATACTTTTGGAAACCTCTAGCAAATGCAGAGTTATGCGGATCATATTTAATGTACCTTCAGTCATACATATAATTTTCTTGTCCAAATTTTAAATTGATAATTCTTTCGCATTGTATAATATAATTTCGCACAGATATTGTGTTCAGTATGTGTCAGCTGCTGTAATTGCCCTTTTATTTCCTAAAGAAGAATACATCTATTCGCACTTCTATTGATGTACATTTAGATCAAATTATGCAAAATCCCAGGTAAGCATTTAAGTCTTTAGATAAAATACAGACTTTGGACTAGTGACGATCTCAACGATCAGTACTTTAGGATTTATTATTTTTGGGGTCATCGCTAGTTGTAGTGACCGAAGCTTTATTGATAGCAATCTTATCACGTACTGAATAAAGAAATGATATCATGTAAATAAATTTCAAAAATTATTATAAAAAGTAATTAAAATTATAATGATATATTTTTGTTAATTTTCAAAAATGGGTTAACTTCCGGAATCGGTCAGGCCCGGGATTATAATTTATACCAAGTACACGGTATCACTATTGGAAATGATAATTTCATCCTCCATTTAATTTTTAAAAAAATACTAATAACTACATAATTTATTTAAGTTTCATTCAAAACAAAAAATTGAAACTGAGAATTTCGTAAAAACAAGAAAAAAATAATAATATCAGAAAGAATAAAAACAAAAAAATCAGCTCATGAAAATAACCATATAAAAGAAATTATTTTTCACTACAGAATATCGGATGTGAAAGAACTACCACCTTTTAAAATTGACTCATAATGTTTGCTTTATCTTCTCTACCTTGCCTTAGACTCTCATATTCGCGAATGTAAGAATCAAAATTGTAACGATAACAATTGGAAGAAAGTCGCTCTTTGGTCGAGGATCGCTCTACTGTGTTTCTGTACTCTCTTTGAAATCGATGACTGACCTTAAGTTGGCCTTCCTCCTCAAAACAGCACTCACTCATTAGTGTTGTTCCTCGTCTAATATACTTTTTAATCACTGCCATAACATCTTCTTTGTTCCTTCTCTTACTATTGTCATGAAACATTCATTGCTTTCCATCTCTATTCCTCCCAAAATACACTTCCAATTCACGCGCTTTTGCCATCTAGATTTCCTTTTTCCAAATTTATTCTCGTCCTTTTCTACAGTTCAAAACAACTTCCCCATCTAAAACATCATTACCACGTACGTACGCATCAACGCATTCCTCTCAAATGTCCACATTGTTCGAGAAATCGACGTCAGGCTGCTGTAATTCTTTTCTCGGGATGTGATACCAACTCCTCCATAATTGTTTATCCACGCTATTTGATTGGTGTTACCTTTCTGAGTAGATTATTGATCGTAATCTTTATTCTACAAAATTTGAAACAAATATAGCAGAAATATTCATAACATTGGCTGAGTCGCTCAATCTGTGGAAATGATTCGCTAAAGAAGGATCGAATACTTTTTTAATGTATTAAGTATGTATATGAAGAGGAATGGGATAGAAAAACTTGTCATAAGGCTCCGACATTAACCACTACATTTTATCTCCTCTGATTGTTAGCAAAATTGCTTAATTTTCTGAGGTCGCAAACTCGATATATGTTAAAAGATTGTGATTGATGAAAATCTTACAGCAACGAGTTTGCATGTACCCGGAAAGTAATAGAAGTCTTGTAACTTTCAAGTGCTGCGCGAGAAAGATTATCATGGAAGCCTCTCCAGGGATAATGAGCAATTCTCTTACCCTTCTGCAGCTCACTAAGGTCTGCGGTCCACAGATGTCAAAAATCCTCTTTTTTGACCATTAGAAAGTTCTTTTTTTAATATCCGCTCGTAACCTTTGTGTTACTCTCTCACTATTTCAATTTCTTTTTCGGCCATCAACTTCGCTAACATTTGGTCTCTCGTTGAGTTGCGTGGCCCGCCCACCAAATCCTCGACCGTTCTATTCGCCCCCCGAGGGAACCTTTCGTGTTTGCGTTGGCGTGTGCGCCTTTTCATTCCCAATGTTGCGAAAGTTGCAAAAAGAGTTCCCTTTATTTCCGTATCATAGCACTCGTCATTCAACGCGATTTTTGTTAAAATTCTCGTCGAAACATTTTCTTGCTCGTGATTTTTAAAATTTTGCGTTCTCGACTCGAGCCTCGGGCAGCGTCTTGTGGCATTTCTTCCTCCAGTTTTATTTTCTTATTGTGCTGCAGTCGACGGTCAGCTAAACAAACAGCGAACTTTCTTCACTCTCAGTTTCCTTGAACTTCAAGCCCTTGCCATTGATATATCTCTTTAAGAACCTTTCTCTCCAATGTTGCTGATTACCCTTTATTTACGGATAAGTCAAAAAACTAAAGCCTCGGTGGAAAATACGTTTGTGAAGTCGATGGCTGGTCCTCAGATCTTTCAGATGTCGAAAGCTTTGAAGTTGGAATTAGTCTAACTACGTAGGATGAGAAGTAATAATAATAATAATAATTCTGTCTTTTTATGGGCGAACTTTAGCCTATTCCTCCAATAGACCCTCAGAAGTGAGGTTATTTGTCCTTTTTTCCACACTAATCTAGGATGATTGAAGTCAAAATATATAAAACGTCCACGTAAGTGTAGAATAATGATAGGAATTGATTTTTGCATTACAGGAGACATAAACCAGGAATCGATTTTTTGAGGGAACTAAATCCAGATCCATATTACTTTTAAAATGTGTTTTTGATATATTTGATGGACGCCCGGTGAATTGATCCGGGGGGAATTCGTCCGTGGGGAATTGATCTACCGACAGATTGGTAGGCGGAGAATTGATCCCCCGCGCTTATGTTGTACTACCAACCCAACCCAACCCCGCCGGTTAATTTATTTAGAACATTCACCAATAACCAAGGCGTGTAGATTAACATAAGACTGAATAACAGTAGTTATTAACCTAAGACTGAATAAAACATGCGCGGGGGATCAATTCCCCGCGTACCTATCTGTCGGGAGATCAATTCCCCGCGGACGAATTCCCCGCGTACGAATTCCCCGCGGACCAATGCACCGGCCACGATTTGATAGACCCTTGATGCCATGGAATGCCACAGTGTTATCTCTGGTTCCGTTGAACTCATTCTTTGCATTATATTGAAGATCAATTAATGCCATTGGTTAAAATCACTCATACCTCACAAGTTTTTTATTACCAAATCAATGAGCAAGACTGATGCAAAAGTAAATGAAAGATACGTTTCCACCAATCAGGTAAATATCAAAAGATTAATGAGTAATATTCCACTCCTCAAGATGAGGTTTCAGGAATAATTACATGAAGGTATTCTATAGTGGTGGAAAAGGTATAGTTACAGTCTTTTAAAAGAGAGAACATGAAAAATTTTTATTCGCACCATTTTTTCCGAAGATTCTTCCACTGCATCATTAAAAATTATCAAGAGTTGACATTCATCGTAAACAGCGAAAAGAGTAATATTTTGGTCGTGAGATTGAATCCGCATGTTGATCAGAGGCTCAAGGTTTTAGTTACTCCTGGAAAATAGTTTTCCGAGTGGAAATTTCTTTTGTCACTACTGCAAGGTATGCGTTTGAGGGAAGAGTACGTACGTTAAAGAATTGAACTTTTACATTTGGATCTCTATTGCGAATAATTTTAAAACATTTTCAATTGCAGTTGTTCGCCAACCCAGTTTAATCACAACGTTGAATGTTTTAAATATGAGTTGAATTTTGAATCTTGAGGAGAAATTTTAGTTACATTCTAAAATATAAAAAGTCTCTATGTTTTCTGTTTATTTAGGTAGACAAGGACGAAGTTACAATCGTTGGAATTCCAAGAAATCTTATTTGAGGGAGGACATGTTTTCGGTATTCGTGCTCTCTTTTATGAAAAGTGTCCTCTTGTATTTTTAATAGATTTTCAAAAGTGTCAAAATATGAATATAATTCGTATTATTTAGAATCCGATTAATCGGATTTTTACCTCATTGGCTTAAAAATTCTTTTCATATCCTCTTTCCCCCTTTTCCTCAATGTAAATGCCTCATCAATGTGCTCATCACCTCTGACAGACGCTTCCCTTCCTCACTTCTGCTTTCATTAAAACATTTCCTCATATTAGAATCGATGGCCGCAAGCAATATAATTTGTGGAAAGTTGAAATATTTATATCCTGTATTATTTACTTTTTCTGTAAATTATATGAAAATGTTCTCTTAGATAAAAGAGAAATTATAATTAACAGTTTTTCCTTCAAAACTGTTACTTCGTTTCTCGCCCCCTTTTCACACTACACTAACTATTCATCAAAAAGAATAACTCGCGAAACACTTTCGAAAATATACCTAAATTATTTTTAGTTCAACATAGTTTAAGATATTCACAATCCTTATATCCAAGAGCAGCCGCTCAATAACTTATACTCAATATACTTAATTGCCATCCAAAAATATGCAGCCGAACTCTCGTGCACAGAGCAACCCAAATCACCAAGGTTGGACATTAACACTCCTGAAAATACTGAGGATAAAAAAGTGTTACTTATTTTCTCTGAACATATGACCTGAAAGTGGAAGACTTCGGATCGACTACCTGTCATGTCCATACCTTTCACTTCTGTTTACCCTAGGATAATTAATGCTATTCATGGCTTATACTATTTGAGATATTCTTTGAAAACACGATCATTTTCGAAATGAGAAAAAAAAACGTATCGCATCGCTCATTGTAATTTCAATCCTGGAGAGCTGTTGCTTGCACGAAATACTGTGCCGCGATGTATATCATGACGGAGAAATCTAATCCTAACCATTTTAACGAGAAAGAATGGAAGATTAGAATTCCGGGTATTTTGTTATTCACAGCAGAGAAAAAAACAATGCAAAGCTTTGATAAGCATCTCTGTTTAATAATATTGCCAATGTCAATTCATAAGCTAAAGCTTGAGGTTTGGAAATTTGCCAATACGAGAGAAAGAGATAATCTTCGCTGAATGGGCGTATTTAGCTCTAGGATCGCCATATAATGGTAAATAATCTGAGAGAGAAAGCTTAAAGTTCTCGAACGAAGGCTAAACCACCTGATGAAGAAATACCTTGCGTCGATCCATCAGTCGTACCTTAACGCGAGATCCCGAGCGTTAATTTACATAAAATTGCAAGAGATCTAAAATAAATTGGCAAGTATAAATTAAGTAAGGAAAAAGGTAATGTATAAAAATATGAGATCAGTTATCGGTACAAAATATTTATAACTCTTCTCCTATTTGTATCTTCCGAATCGAACCTAACCAAAAGGCGATGAAAAACAGTTGAATTCTATTTAAATATTGAATGAAACTGGAAGATTTGTTAGATTCCCTGTGTCGTCGTTGCCCTATATTTCATAACTAGGTTTCTTTACAGCACCATATTACTATAAATGTGTGTACATATGTGTGAAAGGTGCCATATCACGCCAATAAAATATAAAAAGCATAAACCTATGAAATACTCGAATGTATATCTTAGTGCTATGTGCACTGTACATAAGGGAAGATTAGTTTACTTATGCATCAATAAGTATATCCTGTTGGGAGATTTTCGACGCTCTTAGCTGGTCTTGCTAGCCTCATTTAGATGATATTGGAAGGTGCCGGAGATAAAAGATCCTAAAGACCTGCAAATATCATTTGACATAAAAACAGTGGTGGCGTCGTCTATTCCATATCTAGTTCACAAACCAACAAATTGCACAATCGTTGGTCATCTGAAGCAGGCCTCAACGTGAAGATGGCAGCACTCGTAAATAAAAGCAAGTGAATTTCGTTGTTTATCTGTTGACAGTTACCCACAAAAGTTTCAGCCATTTTGGACGCGCAGTTGTTATGTAACAGTCGTTTGAGTGAGTTGATGTGAGTGTTTCTGTGAAAATGAACAAAATCGAGTAACGAGCTGTCATTAAATATTTGTTTTTGAAAGGCAATACGCCTACGCAAATCAAAGATGAGTTTGATTCTGTGTATGGGGACTCTGCACCATCATCTACCACAGTGAAGTGTTATCGTATCCCCCATCCTGCCAGCGTCCGTCACTGGAGAGGGTACGATTAAGCCTGATGATTGCGTTTTTAAAGAACAGCTATTTCAAAGAAGAAAAATCAGGCCTGTTGATGCTGAATCAAGTATTGCTTTTTTACACATGATTTCAAAGATAAATTTTATGTTGAGAAGAATGTTCTCAAAGTATCTAAGAGATCCATCATTCTAAATGATTTCATCAAAATACAAAATTCAGACCAAATATTAGCCAATTTCATTACTCTTATATTCTCGTTTACTACCTCAGTCATCCAATATATTGCTTCATTTTTTTATAAGTTTATATTCCCTGGACGTATTAGTTTACTAATGAGCGAGATTTTATTGCTTTCTCGATAGCGCCAGAAATTGTCAGCCAAAAATCTGTGCGGAAATTGTCTGTATCAAAGGCCACACCTCTATTTACTCGCGTAAAGAAGAGCAATTCCATTCTCTCATTGCGGGCCTTATCGGGAGGGAAAACACTATAAGAAATCCAATGATCCCTCGCTATTCTTGGAAGGGAGAGCCATTAATCACGCACTAAGTCCACTTTCAATCACGCTCGAATCCTTTATCTTGGTCGCCATGGCAGCAGCTGATGGACACGTGTTGCATGACACGCAGAAAAAAGGCCCATCAGTTGGCGATTTGTAGAGGGCAGCACTTTCTCTAAACCATCTCTTCTACGCAACAGGTACGCATACGAAAAGAGAGATGTCTCGAGGTTGGCGCATTTCAGAACTCGCTGCTTCACGGAATAGAAAGACCGTTGGCAGTATAACTAATAAATTTATTGTTTATGATGTAAAAATTGATATGGGAACGGAATTATTGGAGAATTTGAGGGAAGTGGAACCTGAAAATACCTTCCCGGAATGCGGAATACATAGGTTAGAGTATTATGTCGTTATTTTCACTCCTACTAATTAAGTTAACTTTTTGAGTATTTTAAAGAAGTAATCGCAGAAACTAGTGCAAAATACTTTCACGTTTTGAATAAGTATATTCTACATTAAATGAGCCGGTTAAGCAATATAAGTGAGCCTAGAATTGCATGGGTAGGAAAAACTGTGAGGCGAACATTTCTATTCCAAAAAGATTATTATTGTTTGGTTCATTTCCAGTTGAAAAAAAACATGAACGATATGATACTTAAGTGGTTAAAGAAGGTAAGATTCAGTAGTGAATCTTTTGAGGATACCGAAAGGGAAATTTATTAATCAGAATTATGTACACTACACTGGGTAGACATTTCCTAGGCTCGGGATCCTTATAGATTTTCAAAGCTAAGTCTTCGAAGTGCAGCTATGCAGAAGAGAGATGCTGTGATATTTACATTTTAATTCCGTAAAATTAATATACAAACATATAAAAGTGCATTTATTTGATAGATGATTTCATATTTTTATGGGACCTATTAAATTATATCTATCTATAAATTATTTACGGAGGAAGATATCAAGCACGTTACCCGCCTTGCACGCCAAAATACATTAGCACCTTCGGCCGTTCCTTCCTATCATTGTATATTTGCATCAAAACTTAGAATAGAATTAAGCGAGTAATAAATCTGCATTCCAAATAATTAGTAGTAATAATTCTGTGGCAATGTTCTCCATACGGGTTCACTGGATCTCAGGGTCAGTACCCGTTCAAGCAAAAGACCAATTTTATCTCAGCAATATTAATGCAAAAAATTTGATTTTATGTGCCATCTTTAAAATCTCTCTTGAAATTGAATATGCTCATTTTTCAACAGGCATTTCTACTTTCGAAAGGTTTAAACGTCATTCTTAAGAGTGGGCTCCTTCCGTCCCTTCGAGTGAGCGGAAATACTTTCAAAATGTCCACTTTTAAGTGAATGGATGCCTTTTAATGCATTTCCAGGGCTATATTATTTATTTACTCTCTCCTTTCTCTATATTCTAGGAAACAATGATAATAAAAGCCTTACGTCAATTATTTTAGACTCCCGACCGTTTTCTAATCGCCATACTTCTTTCTTCTCGTCACTCGCGCAAGTTCTCGTTTAGAAGAGAGAGATAGTGAGATATTGCTGGAGAATTAAAACTTTTAACTTTTTCCACTGTTCATCTGTCACATTGTTTATCTTAACTGTTTTAGCCTGTAAAATTTGATATTTTTCTAAATTTACCATTTATCATTCCCCTTCAGAGGTTGGCAGCCCTGAATTCGACCGATTCGTTGGTCTCCTTGGAGATAAGATCCGCCTCAAAGGCTGGGATAAATACAGAGGAGGACTCGATGTCAAAGGTAAACTTTTTGTTATATTTACAATTTAAATGCCTTTTCATATCGATAATATAAATATTAGCTATCGAGGTTTTTGTTCCATTCATAGATATCAACTCACTTTGGAAATCAATTTCGTCATTTTTATCAGTAAATACTGATTAATAAGCTCAGTTGAATCCGCGAAAAAAATAAATCAAAATAGGGTGTTTTGATAAAAATCCCTGTGTTAGGGATTGCATGTCCACATCACTTTAATCGAGATTGCTAAAATATCACGTATTCGGAAAATGACAGTGACGTAGCTCATTAATCCTTGTTTCAGGTGATATGACGGGGCGGTATTCGGTCTATACTATTTACGAGGGGCACGAAATCATGTTCCATGTATCGACTCTTCTGCCCTACTCAAAGGATAACAGGCAGCAGGTCAGTTTTCATTTTCTTATCTCTAATTTTATCAAATACATCTGTAAGTGCTATTCAATTCGCGAATATTTGTCAATTTACATATCTCTTGGATCTGTGGAAGAAGATATGTGCATCTTCATTTTCACGGAGAGAAAGACTTGAAGCTATGCAGAGGAGTGCCCTAGAGAGAGGTTAAGTTTACCTATCTGATATCAGTAAAAGAGTTATAGTAACCATTCAAATTTTATCATTGTCAACTCATTAACTCATTCTAAATATGTATGTACAGTTTGAGGTAAAAATATATGTTACAAATAATAGTGGCACTGGAATTTAATGATTTATATCGAAGGTGAAGACAAACTACTCTAACAAATACCCGATAAAGTGCAATATACCGAAAATGTTAAGAAAAACTTAGTTGTCGATTGAAGTGCATATAATTCTCTCTTTGGATTTTCTCCAAATTAATAAATATTCTAGTTTTTAAATGGATTGCATTAAAGTAAAATGCGAACTCTGCACTTCTCTTGGTCTTGGAGGCTGAAAGCTAAACATTTTCATCAATACAAATTCTATCTACTTAGCTGCCCTGAATAAATCTGCTTATCAGGTGATATTGACTGTTTATTTACTAAAAAGAATATTCTATAAAGATATACGTTTAGTAATTTCCTTTTTTTTGTTTTCGGCGCCTTCGTCAGATTTAATTCTCTTTGGATGCACTGCAATCTGACTGAATAGACTCCTTGGAAGCATCTGTTAAAGTATTTTTTTCATTATTTAACTTAAATTAATTTAATTCGAGTAAACATATTCAAAGTTCACATTACGTGGAAACTTATCATCACTCCGATGGAATGCGTAAAGATAGATACTTTTTTATAGGAACTCACTATTTGTGGAAAAGTATTAACTGCCATTCATTGATCACTCATGATTGAAGAATTAATTTCCATTCGAATACATTTCTTAGATTCACTCCTTAAAACCTCTTACCGTTTTTTTTTTCGCAAGTCATGAGAATTGCCGAATGAGAGTTTATGTTTTATTACGTTTAAGTTATCTAACCTTTCGTTTTCTGTCACCAGGTGGAGAGGAAAAGGCACATAGGTAACGACATCGTCAACATAGTGTTCGTGGATGGAGGAGGGGAGACCATGAGCCAGTTCAATCCATCATTCATCAAATCACAATTCACTCGTATCCTTTTCCAAAATTTATTTTATATGCGCGAATTGTTTCCTGAACTTCCGAATTTCAACCATTTTTCTCATACTGAACCAAACCTGAAATCTGATTCTACCACTGATTGGATATCGATAACGAACAGATCTAATGTGTGTTTATCTACGTATCAACTAAACCTTTTTCCCGCAGTTTTCTTATTTTCTTATTTATTGTTTTTGTCATCGAATTCCTCTGTTGTTTCCAAATAATTAAAAAAAATGTTCTTCCAATCACTCCACCTTGCTAGTCATTCTATGTGATATTACAATTATTATTATAATCTCTCTGATAAATATTATAATTATTTGTTCTCCAATAATTTATAATTCTATTTAAGGCACACATTAAGGTTCCATTTACTATGTCCTTATAGGGATACCCAAAGCCTCCTTGGCGGCTGTATCCGCTCTTTCGTTCCCGGCAATTCCCACTTGTCCTGGGACTCATAGAAATTTGATGGTGATACCCTTGTTATATAGTGATGTGAGAGCGGAGTGTATGTCCTGAACTATATTATTTGTTGGGAAAAAGCTAGCTATGCTTTGTAATGCACTTAGAGAATCTGTGCAAATTAAGAACGAGCCGGTGTTTCCTTTGATTCCGAGTAAAGCTAATTTGATTGCTGTTAGTTCAGCAGTGAAAACAGAGGATAGATGGCTAAGCCTGGCTTTGATAACCCCATGCTGCGAGGATACCACTGCGCAGGCACATGCTACGTATGATTTTGATCCGTCCGTGTAAACAGGCGTTAAGTGTCGGCATGATTATCTAAAATTTCATGAAAGATCTACTGATACTCCTCGTCTGTGGTTGAGGCGTTTTCGTGATTGTGCATTTTTAAATTGATGGTAGACGTCAAGCAGGGGGGATTTCTAGTAAACCCTGTTGATAGAGAACCACAGAACTCCATCCCTTGCCTTGATCTTCCTCGCATTCACTCGACATTTCCAATCATCAAAAACTTCATGAAAAAACTCATTTACTTTATACGAAAACAGAGGAATTAGCTTTTCAAAGGGAAAATAGAATCCACATTAATTTGAATTGAAATTTCCGATAAATCCAATTAGATTTAAATTCGAGTTCTCGTTTCCTTTTGAAAGTTTGAATCCTGTATATTAATTAGGTCGTGGAATTCCTTATTTTTAGTACCTTTCTAATTAATTTTCATCTACTTTAACTGCATTCTTTACGCCCGTATTCCAGTCTGAGCATATTTTTTGGATGATGGCACAACATTGCCTTAAACATTTTCCTACTCTCGTGGTTTTTGTCATCTGATGCTTCAGTGTTTACGGTTTTAGTAATTTTTTTAGCGCGGAAGAAAGTTACTGCATTGGTTTTTCTATAATTTAACTTAATGTTTGTAATCCTTTTTTATGCTAACTTCCAATCAACCTGAAGATTCGCTTTTATTTCAATGCAAACATGAGTTTTCGATGTAGATAGTTTATTTACCGTTCACCGATAAGATTGCTTTGAGTCTTAACGCTCCTGTCTCCAGACATATTCGCTCTTGTGTCTTACGAAGACGGGAAGGTCAACTCTGAAGAAGGCGAGGGAAGGCATTACAGTGGCTCTGGATACAGGCTGACGGTGTTCTCCGAAGAATCGGTTCCTCTATTCGGTCCATCTCTGCCGTGTCCGTCTTTCTTCAGAGACCCTCACGAGTTCCGAGAGTTCCTCCTCGTCAAACGTGAGTTTAATTCCACATATGCATTCCAATTATTTCATTAAAAATAGACACGCAAGTCCTTTGATCGATGATTCTCGAATATACATACATACATAACGTTTGAATTCCTAGCGATAACTCGAAGCTCAGCAGTCGGGACATTTGAACCCTTTAACGTTTTTACGCTATAAATTTATCACTATACCATGCAGTTATTTCTTACTTTTATCTCTCAAATAATCTTTCTGATCAATTGCTATATTTGAAAATATATTATAATATAATTTTAGTGATAATAATTCCCCTTCCTTTCCACATGTGAATTACGAGGTGATAGTTCATTTTTTTATTTTCTTACCAAGTTTCCGCACTCGTTCAAATCTCCACCGCGATTCCTGAAATTGCGTGATCAGAAAGATTTCTCATGGCATATACTCACAAATAACCTTCTTCGTACATTTTCGCCGAAAATTATTTCGCAATAATTGATATTTTTAAAATTCTATATTTTTTCATTTGTGTGTTTTGTGTATGTGAAAAATTGTGATATATTCCGTTGACATCAAAATATTGTAATTGCTGAGAAAACCCCTGAAGAGAAAGGGAGTCATTCATAAATAATAGAAAATAGTTAAATAAACGTTTAAAGTAAATAAACTTTCAATTACTAATGCAATTATAGGTTCGTAATCCAGTCTAATTGTCAACCAGTCTTTATTAGAACCTTGAAAGAAACAACGTTTTACTCATTTCAATTATGGTATATGATGCATCCTCAAATAATCACCTCAACTTTGCAAAAAAACGGTAGTCGCTCCGAACATGCTCAAATTAGCAAACCGATAGCTGAAAATAACTGCCTACGAAGACGATGTAAAACCAAGAGTAAAAATATCGGTCTAATAATGAATTTAAATTAAAAGATTTAGAGGTTATATCCATTGAATAAAACATGCTCTAATATTGCCCTTCTCTCCATTCATACTTCCTGTACATGGTTGTAACTCCGTCTTATATTCCTTTTCACTCTGAGGTGCAATTTATTTATTCATTCTTGAGGACTATACATAGGCATCAGGTGGTGTTCATTCTTGTGTGGGGAGGGATAAATAAATAGACTGGTAATCACCCTGCTCGGGAGGAAAACTCCGCAAAACCTCCTGAATGCAGTAAGCAATTAAACCGAGACAATCTCTCTTTGAATGACATAATTATAAATACCAAAATGAGTGTGCAAATCTTAAATGCGAAAATATTTTACGGTGTTTACAATTCTCCCAAACAGTGATAAACGGCGAGAAAGCGGCCTTCAACACTCCCACGTTCGCACAAAAGAGAGAGCGGACATTGGATATGCTCATCAAAGACCTTTATGCCGAACACATGTCGGATGGGAAAGGGGTGAGAGATATTTCATTACATTTTTGTCTAAATCTCCCATGGACCGAACTCTTCTTTTTCTATTTTATGTAGCAACTTTCAGATTCGTTTTCGACTGTCTCTTTTTTATCCATCAATTTTTCAAATGTTCTACCCTTTAAAATTGCTAGAATGAAGCTCTGATCTGCAATCTGTTATTGTAATATAAATGATATGCATAACTCCTCCGCATTGTTACAATTGATAATTTATTCTATTAGAAAAGTGATAGGTAATGTGGGTACTACTAGTTACTAGACATTTTTTTGTTAAAAGAAGAGACAACTACTGGACACAAATGTGTCACGCATGGTTCACACCTCAATATATAAGACCGAGACCGGAAGAATTGTGTGTATTAACTGTGTGCAGCTGTTTTAACTTACGCCAGGCAATGTATGTTAAAAATGGTAGGGGTAGAGTCCGTTATGGCTGATGATATTAAAGATTGTCTCCTATGAACTTTGGTGGGAAAAAGTAAAATTGATGAGCACAAGATAACGTTTATTTTATTCCTTTAGCAAGAAATGTTTTCTTAGGTGTAACGATTTCAATTTCTGCGTAAAATTCCTTTGTATAAGTTGGAATTGGAATTTTTTGACTTTATAGAAGTAATTGGGGAATGATTCAAGTATGTAGGGAGCCTGGTATCAAAAGAAGTGAATTGAATAGGCACAACAAAGCAGGATGTTCGACGTCTACTAAACTTAGGTAAGCAACTACATTAAATATGTATAGGTACTGCAAAAACGTATACACCGTCGCATAAAGAAGAGAATGAAAATTGTTGCTTTTGGAATTCTACCATTTTTATTTGAAACCTTTAGTATGAAAATTGGAAAGAGGGTGACTATAGGCGAATTATAAATTAATCACATGAAAACGATAAAGCTATAGTTTACTTGATTGAACATGTTAGGAAGGAATACAATATTGCCGACATATTGAAGCTTTGTAAATAAAATATAAAAATAAGACGTTTGATGTTCGAAAGTGTAAAAAGGTCTTCTACGGCGAAATTACCACAGAGAATAGAAGTGGGCACTTTCCTATCCTAGCATTAATCCTTGAATTTTCCAGGAATAGATGCTTATTATTTTTGTATCAATTGATTTTTTTAATTCATCTTATTTCTATCGATTAAATGAGAGGTTAGAATTTTCTGTCTCAATCTAGCTGAATATAGTTTTGTGGTTTTATAGCTGGAAAGAATAATTTGTGTTGCATATGTGTTTATATAAGATGTACAGTGTACATGTCAAATAAACATTACATGTTATTAAATGTGTACATGGTACACATATTTAAGCAATACGCAACAAGCATTCATTTCGTCAAAAATGATAACTGGAGTGCGATTTGAATTGTAATGTGTGCAGATTTCTGTCAAAGGTCTCGAAGATCGACTATTAGAAACACTCCGCGTTCCTGAAATCCCGGGAATTGGGTTACAAAATGCCCTTCGTCGTAATCTGTAACGTTTAGTAGCTCCTCCAGTGTCAAATGTAGCAGTCAGCTCTCCCTCTGGGATTATTACTTTGAAAATTAATGAAGCCATCCCTCTCCCCACCGCAAATATTTCTTAATTAAAGAGCCTTTGATGAAGCGAGGAGAGCGTAATTAAAGCAGAAGCGAAAGAAGATTAATTTCATTATTTCCTTAAACTTTTCAGCAATGCGTCATTAAGGCGAAGGGTGGTTTAGAGACGTCGAAGAAAATGCGCAGCGAAAGATTTGCCGGGAAATGGACATTTCGATACTCGGAGAAGTGGAAATTTCCGATTTTTTCAGATTCGGATGCTCGGTTCATCACTGAAGAATGAAGGGTCAAATGTGATTATAACCTTGTTTTGTACGTAAGAATTTAACTTTGTTAGCATTTCGGAACGCAAATTTTGAAGATCTCCTTTCAAAGTTACATGGACGTTCTTCCATTATTCTGGAAATGTTCTCTCCGCCGATCTGAGCTCCGTGGTTTGCGCCTAGTTTTATTCGGATTTGCATATCGAATGTCTAATTGCGGTCAACCGAACATTTCCGTCGAGTTTGTCAGATGGTTGTGGCAATTTCCGCTACAGTAGTTGAAATAAATAAAACATAAAAGGGAAAACTTCAGAAAAGTTTATCTCTCAGTAATGGAAAGTAATATACTAAAGTTAATAGGAATGAGTGTGTGAAAGGTCTGAAAGGCAAGTAATATCAAGAAAATTTAGTTGAACGATACAGATTCAGGGTTAATTTTGTGGTTGTTATTAACTATTAAAAATCCATGGTAAAGAAACTTTTATTAGACCACTATTTATTTAATCCATAGTAAAACAAATCCATGGTAAAGAAAGACCTGAAGATGTAGCGACGCTACGAAACCTGGGTCGTATTTTTCTGAAATAAATAGTAGTCTAGTAAAAGTTTCTTTGCCATGGATATTTTTAAAAATTTAGTTGAATGTAGCGGGGAAATCCTGAAGAGAGAAGGCATAGTCACTCTTAAGAATAAAAGTCTGTATGAAAAGATAAAAATCAAAGAAACTTTTAGCATGATTTGATGATTCTTGTGGAATTTTCAACCCCTAACTCAGGCGATCATGATGGGACGGCGTGCCTTCAGCGACGTCCTGTCGGAGGGCGCGAGGAGTTCCAGAAGGAAGGAAGAAGCCCGGCGACAGGTTGAGTTGGTGAGGATCGGACAGGCGCTCAAACTGGAGTCCATCGTCAAGGGAGACGCGCCTACGTCTTTGGCAACAACAGGACTCTTCAAGAGACCTGTGAGTCCTACTGCAAATGGCTCAAAGCAATTTTGTCTACGATTTTCTCCAGAATTGTAGATATATTTAACATCAAATAGCGCAGAAATAATTTTGAATGCAGAGCTATAATGTTCAGTATCTGTGCCAACTAATTTTCTATAATATCCAAGTGTAATAATTAAAAATGAAATATCCGTGGAGACTGGAGATAAATTTTTGTAGTGATAAGGCTACACCTTAAACAGATTTGGAGTTCTTCTTGAAATTTTCACTGAATCATCGACGTAAAAACACTTATATATTTAATTTATTATATTTAAAATGATTTTCAATAGTATTGACACTTTTTCATTCGTAGCAACCTTGGGAACCGCACTGTTTTTATCCTGACTTTCCCAACGAAGTGATCTGCGGAGATTCTTGGGGAGAAAGCAGGCTGGTGGTGGCCACAGAAAACGGAGTCCACCTTGTAGAAGGTTTGATAATTAATAGTTTTATTGGTAGCGAATAAAATGATTTCACTTGTGTTCCGTAAAAGTGCTGTTCGGAGAGAATATGTAAGAAGAGACCTCTGAGAGAATAATGAAATTCCATAATAATGGCCATCCACCCCTACCCTTACTATTAAGTTAATAACAATTCCTTTACTTAAGTTCCATAATCTTTCGCGTGACCATCTCTCATCTTTTTGTTTAAAATAAGCAATCCATAATTTATTCAATCTCATAAAAGATTACACTTGTAAGTGAAGTGCATTTCATTACAGAAGGCCTATCGCAGAAGGTGATATTCGACAAAACAGTAGTGGTCAAACAATTGAGTGTCGTGGAGGCTCACGGAATTCTTCTCCTCAGGGCCGATAAAGGTAAGGTTTACTTTATCTGCAATTTCATTTATTAGCATACTATTTTCTCGAAATATGCTCTCATTTTCTATTCAAAAACATTGTTGTCTATTTTTCCCGAAAGTTTGATTTCAGCGCTGTGCAAAAACATTTTGTGTAACTTAAATATTTCATATCTCTTTGCGGAGCATTTGTACAGTTTCATGTGCTGCAATATTACCTTGCTACTAGATACTGTTTTCTGGAAAATTACAAATTATCTCCTAACGATACAAGAGATAGGATAAACATAAATCATCAGAATCATCATGAAGACAAGCATAAATCATCAGAAGCATCTGTTATTTAAGGGTCCATTATTTTTTCGGCTCAAATAAAAAGAAATGTGTGGTTATATTAGCATGAAAAATTTTACTTAAAACCAAATGGATAAAATTGTAGAAAAGTGTTACACTTTCTTTGATCTATGCATATGAATTGCTGATTTCCTTGCATTCGAAGTGAGTGAGAAAGTCTCATTGCATTCGACTCGACAGGTCGCGATTGCAAAGTGCATGTCTTCCGGCTGTCTGACTTCGAGACGGTGCCTCAATCGGCTGGCGCACCTCTCAAGGGAGATTCGCTCGAGTACACCCCGAAAACGAAGCACGATCTCAAAGAACATCGCCTGGAGCGCACGAGAGGCTGTCATCTGTACGCATTATCTCGACCTGGAGGATCTCATCTCAGAATGGTAAAGTTTCTTCATCGTCCAGAAAATTTGTTAATCATTTGCTACAAGTCATCTTTTTCAAGTACCTTTTCGAAATAACATAACCTAGCTGCCTTATACTTCGTCATAAAACAGATTCTCGGTTATATAATGTTAACACTGTCCGATTAGGATTTGGCAACACTGAATTAATTACGTTTCCTATCGCATTTTCTATGGTCAATTCAGTCTTGTTTGTGAAAATTTATCCCAGCGTACAGTTTTCGAGAAATTTTCAAAAAACACTTAAAAAACGAAGCAATTTCTTCGTTAAATTTTAAAGTTAAGCTCTTAAATAGAGTTATATTTTATTATAGGATTTGATTACATTGCAATTAGACCGACTATTGTTTGGCTAAATCAGTTTTTGAGACGCTAGCCTCAGAGATAAATACTCCTGTTTCGGATTCGCGCCAATTATGTTTTGTCTATTGGCCACAAGAGGGCAAAGTGTCAATGCGACCCCTATATTAGGTTTTCTCATTTGTTTTTTTTTTGTGTTCACGTTCGAATTTCATTTTTGTAAGCAGTCAGTGATCGGACGTCTAGGAAAAATCCTTTAACCTTCAAGGCGTCTTCTATATCCTAGAAGTTTGGCGACCCCTAATCTTGTATATACGGTATGCCACTTATTCTTAAGTCCAAGATAGCCTTCTAAGAGCACCTAATACATTTAATCGTTGGTTACCAGTAATTTGTATAACAACTTTCAGAATATATGAAATTTTTTATAACTTAAAGGATGAATAGGTTGCGCATGATAACTTAACCATTACAATAAATTGCTGTTAAACTTAGCTAAAGGAAATGTTTTCGATTCACCCGCCCTTATGAATAAGCTGTTTTTGTTTATACCCCACCTAATATACTTTTCATCTCCTTGCTTCAATCCACTTCTGCACAACAACGATTGGTAAATAAAACGCAATCTGTGTGAAACTAGAAATTTACCAAATTGCTTGTTCATAATGGGATTTGCTACACCGAGACATAAGTATCAATATTGAAAAGAAAAGTAATGTTTTCTCTGTAATTAGACTTCTTTAGCAAGATTATAATATAAAATGTAATAATTGTAATAAAAAGAGAGGGATAATGTGCATACAAATACTTATGCTGACATCGCAGATCAAATTATATAATACTTATGTTGTCTAACTATTTAATTCTAGGACGCAGCTCAATTAATCACGAATTAAAATATATAGGAGTTCGAAAACAATTTTCTCTGCTTCTAACTATAGATCAAAAAACTTAAATTTTTCATACTGAAAAAATTACAAAATAATATTTACTAGCTAATAATAAGGTAAATTTGTTCATCTAGAAATATACCAATAAGGTACAAATTTACCAATAATACATATGGTTCTTAATTTTATATTGTAATCATTGTTACTCTCTCAAACTAAAGGAATTATAATTTTTTTAAGGAAACAAAGTGCCAAAATGTTAGTATTACAGAATTTCAAAAATGTTGTCAAGAATAAAACTTCAGCCAGTACTGCTAAAAAGTTTTTCGCAAATAATGCCATTTACTTACAATACCATTTGTTCGACAGAGGTAGTCTAGGTTGTCGAAAATTTAATGTTACTTACTTTTTAGTTAAGGTTTATTGTTTCAGTAAATTTTTCATATAAATATTTTCTGTAGTTTCCTGATTCTGAACTCTAAATTTATATTTTGCAGTTCAAATTTATAAATTCGTTGAAATCACTCGGTTTTGGCTATTAGGATTTATTTATTTTGTTAAATTGAATCTTGATGCCAACAGGTTGTTAGCGTTGGTCGTAGACTTTTGGTAATGCAGTGGCGACACTCTGCTGCATGGACTGCATGGTGTCCAGCCAGTGACACCGATACCGTTGAAGGATTCCAGTATTTAAGAGTAAGTTTGAATACGCTGCATATTTTTTGTACCAATTCTCTTAATTGACAATCACTCAATTCTTTTGCAACAAAAGATAGCAAAGAGCCTCTTATATTCTCAAAACCCCCCTCACTTTCCTAAAATACTTGTTTTCCTTTAGGCCTATTAATAATTGTTACTTGCACTAATTCTTTTGGTTATATATTTATTTATTTATTACAATTTTTGCCGCAGTTAGACAGCAGTCTAGTGGCAGCTAATCTCAGTATATAAAATATACAATTAATAAATTAATATACAATCCATAAATAATACTATGAATTAATAATTCCAATAAAAGAAAAAAAATCACATAACTGTAATTACCAATACCTTATAATTTTTTATATATAAATATGATTACACAATTCCACAATTATTTGAGCATATACTAGTAAGTTCACACTACAACAATACAGAACATTTCTTCTTAAATGATTTTGGATTTTTAGGAAGGGACTCAAAGAGCTCCCCAGGTAACTTGTTCCACTCTGCTATGCCTCTATTCAAGAAAGAGTATTTAGCTATATTGGTTCTTTGCGGTCTAAGTTTTATTTTGTGATTATGACTTCTTCCTAAAAAGTTTAGTGTTTCTAATAAAAATATTTATATATAGTTAATTGATCAATCTTCTTTTCTGTTTCAGGAAATTCAAGTGTGTGAAGCACCAGCCCTTGTATCTCTTGTGGACATTCCTCCTTCTGCCCTGGGCCTAAGCAGTGGTAGTGGCGTAGCTTGCGTAGTGGGATACAAGCACCAATTTGACCTTGTGTGCTGTGCTGGAATTGGTACTGGATTAGGATCTTTGGGAGCCCCTGGGAGTTCTACAGGAGGATGCCCTCCTGCTGCAATGCCCATTTATGGAGGAGGAAGTTCTGAGGCTACAAAGAAAACCCTTTATAATATTGAATCATCGCACAAACCTCATCTCTTGGCTGCCATAGAGCTTATTGGGGATCAATCTCAGCCTGAAGTTCTCTTATGCTACAATCGTAAGTTTTTCCATGTTTAATTTTAGAGAAGTGTCATATTACACATTTATTAAAATATTTATTGTCATTTATTATTTATCATTTCATGGTATCATTATAACTCCAGAGATGAGGGAATACCTTTTACATGAGGCCAATGGCATTTCAAACTTAAAATAGAATAGATTAGTAAGATGAGAGAGGATGTTTGAGGATTATTAGCAGTATGACAAATGCTTAGTGAAAATCTTTTATATATTTGAATAGAAACAATGAATTAACAGATTCTATTCCGGTAGCAAAACCAAATAAAAAAGTGTGGAAAATTTTCATGTTTTATTTCTTCATTATTTCAATGGCTTTCCACAAGGTGAACATCTAGGAAATTCAAATGTACAAAGAAATTGTAAAGATTTAAATGAATCGATAATTGAAGGCAAATACTGCTGTAGAATAGGTTAGACAGGGATAATGATATTAATTATTATTTTTTAGGAAATAAAGGCTGTAGATTTCAATCCAGGGTAATCATAAGAGCAATCAGAGGAAATTCAAACAAAGGTCATTTAATCACCTTTAGATTTTGTGGAAGTTGGAAATATAGAAACAATGGATGCACTTGAAAATTTATGCGAGGAAGAAATAATTTCTCCAAAGTTTAATAATACATTCCAATAAACAGATTCAAAATAAAATAAGTGAAAAGGAATTTTAATTTTCTTCAATGTTTACCTCTTTATATTTTAGTAACTCATTCTCCTTCAGTTATCTAAATCAGCGACAACCTATTCAATCTGCACCAACTTAGAATTCTGTTTTTATCACCTACCCTGATGATGTGATCATGTATTTATCACCCATACATAAATGTAAACACACATCCGCTTCTTAACATAATTTAAAACTAGCTAATGATTTAATTTACTGCAATAAGTATAGTCATGGACTTCTCTATAAATATGCAAGCTGCTTTGTTTTTACTATACTATAAAGCAGTATTTATCTTTAAACCATCATCATTAAGGAATATTTTCTCCAAGAGGTTTCATCTGAACTTCTCTATGTACTGTATTTATATGAATTTAACACACATGCAATTCTGAGATGATATTTTTTCCAAAACTCCAAAAGGGTAATAAATTAATTTAGAAAAATGATCAAAAAGTGATAATTACTTACTACTTGAGAAAAGAATTTATTCATGTATTTTGTTCATTTATAAAAAACACCAGGAAACAAAAATGTAAATATATTAACCCTTAACTGGTGTGAATATATTTCGTTTTTAAGTTATTTATACGTTTAATTAAACTTAAAATTTCTTTTTTAATGCAGTTTATTTGTTTTTAGACTTATTAGTAAAATACCATTTAATATTAAACTCTTGTTCATACTTTTCTAAGCTCATGCATGTGATTCAAGGACAACAAAACATAATTAGTTAAGTCTTAAGATGTTGCATAGCTGGTAAGGGTTATTTTTGCAATTCATAACTACATTGAAAAACTGTTGAAAGGTAAACTAATTAAGATATAATTTAAAATGATATTATCTACATTGGATAACTTTACTCATATGCTATAAATAATTTCTATGGATATGACCATATATGTAATTCATGTATTTTATGTGCCTCTTAATATTCATTATCACCTGATGAAATATAAATTAAGAAGTTTTGTTTAAAGGAATCAATTCGAGTGATATTTGGTGAAACTTCATTTTTCAAAAACACCAAAAATAAAACACAAAACACTTGTACTAATTCCACAAATTTTTTGTTTACTTCTGTAAGATGAGCCACCTTTATTTCTGAAGCTCAAATATTGTAAAACATCAACATTTCTTTTGGTAAAAATTTGGTATACTATTGCTTTGTTTAACACTAGGAGGACGACAGTTTCGGCCTACCTAGAGGGACGGGAGGTGGTCATTAGACCACTTACTTTTAAAATTCGTAATTAAATACTTTTATGATTTTCAAGGACCTGAATTTTGCATCACTTCTAAGTTTGACCATAACGCAAATGCTAATAAGGTATTTTACCTCGTATTTTGTTTAAATTTTAATTAATTAAACAAAATGTTGACCAATGTCCTAAATCTGCAGAATTTCATATTCTAGAATATTTTATCTATTCATACTGGACCAATGAAACTCATATTTTCGGAATTAGTGGAAAAAAGTCCGAATTGTTGATAAAAGTCAGTCACTTTACGCCAATATTGTTATGCCATCTGACGGAAACCATATAAAACCACTCGTTCGTGCCTCGGAAAAAACCTCCATCAAATACGATGGTGGAAGAATTTTTCGAATTTCGTCGTGAAAATTTCCAATCTATGGTTTTCGTCAATGCCAAATCGTTCTATAACATTTAAAAATTCATAAAAAAAATTTTTGCAGGGTTGCCAACATATTAGTTTCATCATTATAAAATATTCTTCCAATGCTTTTCTCAGGTAAATCTCAAACTTATATCTCAAGTTTACATTCAATCACCTTTCTTGAACAATTAGAATTAATGTCAAGAGTACTAACTTTATAAATCAGGGCTACCAATCGTAAGAACGGATTTCTAAACAGAGAGTTATGTGTTCGCAGAATAAATAACTAAAGGGATATTTTGAGCACAGATTTGTTTCATGTGATTTGTCGAAACTCTTGGGGATCCCGAATAAGTTTATTAACTATTAAGACTCTCGTCATGGTTGTAACAGGCACGGGAGTTAGTTATAAATGTATTCCAAGGCTCAGAACCCAAAGCAAATTTTTCTTCTCTCAGAGCTTGACTCCGAGTTTCTCTGTGATCAAACCGTCATTGTTTCATTATGCTTACGAATCGATCCTTATTCTTAGTGCTGGAGAATATTTTAGATACCTACGAGTAGATACGAAAAGTCTATCCCAGCGCGTTTCAAGGTCATTCTACTAAAACAATGTTTAAAAGCAATTCCCGCGCTCCCTCGCGCGTCACCGCATGCCCCACCGCTTACCCCCGCCCGCTAGTACTTTCCCCGCAGCATTTTTAGAGAGAATTATAAAAATGTTCACACTTCTTTAAAAATAAATTATCAATTGATTAACTTAAATGCTAAAATTGCTTATTTGAGAATGGCATGTTTCCAAAATATTATTATAACCAAACGTTCCTATTTCCCTCAAGAGATGGCATTCATGACGACGTTTATAAACCAAAGTTCCAATTTTCCTCAAGAGATGACATTAGTGACGAAGTTTATAAGCAAAAGTTCCAATTTCCCTCAAGAGATGGCATTAGTGTCGAAGTTTATATACATAAGTTCCTATTTCCCTCACGAGATGGCATTAGTGACGAAAATATAAACATTAGTTCCTCTTTCCCTCAAGAGATGGCATTAGTGACGAAGTTTATAAGCAAAAGTTCCAATTTTCCTCAAGAGATGGCATTAGTGGCGAAGTTTATAAACCAAAGTTCCAATTTTCCTCAAGAGATGGCATCAGTGACGAAGTTTATAAGTAAATGCCTAAAATGTAGGAAAATATGCAATGGAATATGCTCTGTAAAAGTGGCAATGTGCAGAATCTGCGATAAAAAATGATGTCCTCTTGGATACATAGAGTGATATTCTCTCTTATCATATATCTTAAAAATGTTAATCCATTACTTAATAAGGAAGAAATATTAATTTTTAGGAACAATAGTGAAACTTTATTATGATTTCAAACCTTACATTGTGAAGATGATGATGTGTTACTATAATGACTTGGATTTATTGTAAACTAGCGAATAATGGAAGGAAATAACATTTTAAGAATGATGTAAGTATTAAGGTAAGTCTAAAATAAAAATCGACGCAATAAAACTAGCACCAGGTTGGATAAGCACAGAATGAGATATGAGTAAGAAAAGGCCATTCTTGATAAATGCATGAGTAATTGCTAGGTTTTCCATGAATGTCTGATCGCTGCTTTCGCTTTACAGCCGAAATTGTTAGTAACCCTGCTTCTTTATAGTTTATAAACTTATTCGGAATCCCCAAGAGTTTCGACAAATCACATGAAACAAATCTGTGCTCAAAATATCCCTTTAGTTATTTATTCTGCGAACGCATAACTCTCTGTTTAGAGATCCGTTCTTACGATTGGCAGACCTGATTTATAAAGTTAGTACCCTTGACATTAATTCTAATTGTTCAAGAAAGGTGATTGAATGTAAACTTGAGATATCAGTTTGAGATTTACCTGAGAAAAACATTGGAAGAACATTTTATAATGATTAAACTAATATGTTGGCAACCCTGCTAAAAATTTTCTTATGAATTTTTAAATGTTATAGAACGATTTGGCATTGACGAAAACCACAGATTGGATAATTTCACGATGAAATTCGAAAAATTCTTCCGCCATCGTATTTGATGGAGGTTTTTTCTGAGGCACAAACGAGTGGTTTTATATGGTTTCCGTCAGATGGCATAACAATATTGGCGTAAAGTGACTGACTTTTATCAACAATTCGGACTTTTTTCCACTAATTCCGAAAATATGAGTTTCATTGGTCCAGTATGAATAGATAAAATATTCTAGAATATGAAATTCTGCAGATTTAGGTCATCGGTTAACATTATGTTTAATTAATTAAAATTTAAACAACATACGAGGTAAAACACCTTATCAGCATTTGTGTAATGGTCAAACTTAGAAGTTATGCAAAATTCAGGTATTTGAAAATCATAAAAGTATTTAATTATGAATTTTAAAAGTAGGTGGTCAAATGACCACCTCCCGTCCTTCTAGGTATATTTTGATATAAAATTTAACCTAAAAGTGGAGAAAAATATTTTAATGCTTAAAACAAATTTTGGGATGGTAATAAACAAAGTCAAAAAGTTAAAAAAAAAACTGAGGTATTTTACGAAAAAAAATTTGATGTCAAACTGAAAAGTGGTCAAATGAACCACCTCCGTCCTTCTAGTGTCAATTGAATGTTGATGGTGAAAAATAACTTTTAATCAATTTTATTTTATCATAATCAAAGAAAATTTATTCTTAATTAAAATTGTAGTGAAGAGAGAGAAAATTCCTTCTTACTAAACCTACAGACATTGTGTGAACAAAATTATTTACAATCTTCCCAAATATTTCCAAACTGTTTTGCCATGGCTCGACTTATGACCTTTATTTTGCATCATACCTCTCATTCCATTATGAGTCCGAATGGAGTGAAGAAATTTCATACAAACTCACTTCAAATTCACCTACCAAGTGAAAATACCAAGATCAGTTATCTTATCAAAATTTTACCACTGAGTCACCCTATTCAAAAGTTTGAATGGAGACAATTTCACAAATTATAATATCAATTCCTACTGAAACAGGATTTTCTTAATAGAGGATCATTTTTATTGTTTTTGATCATTCTTCTTATACTGATTTTTTTTTCTAGATACCTGTCATTTCCAAAAAGTACTTGATGATGGACCCCCAAGCACTGAATTTGATTTTCACTGGAATTCTGTTCCAACTGATATTGGTGAGTAATAGTGAATAAGTAAGGTAATAACTATAAAATAATAACCTTTTTTATTGTTTCGGAATAAAGATGTATTCAGTAATAAGGAGAGTGACTTGGAGAGTGCTATAAAATTATAGAAAATTCTTTATCTTAAAGTCTTAACTTTTGTAAAATTGAAAATTTATTGATGATATGCTTCTAGTTAATAATATTGAATCTTCCAGTGGTGGCTTTCCCGTATGTGTTGGCGCTTACCACCGACTGCTTAGAGATTCGGCTCATAGTAAATGGGAATTTAGTTCACACTAATCCAATGCCTAAGCTGAAACTCATCTCTGCAAAGGTAAAATACATATAATAATGATCTTCAAAAAGTAGGTTATAAAAACTTTGTGAACTTATCTTCAAGATTCATTTGAATGTTATTCATTATTCACTGCTTTTGAATGGAAGCAATAAAAATATCAATTCATCTTCGTGAAATATAAAATAAATAAATATTTTATTCGGTAAAATAGTGGTAAAATCGATGTAAAACTTTTTGTTGCTATAATAACAAAGAAAATTTAAGAGATTGTTTCCAGTTATGTGGTATGTTATGATGATGTTAATTTTCTTTTGAAATGCAATTTGATGAATGTATATACGAATAATGATAAATGCATTAAATCCTCTAATACTTTTCTTTTCTTTGATATTTTCCCAGAATGACATATTTTTTGCCACAACTGCACCAGAATTCTTCCCATCAAAACAGGAGCGACTTATGGTGGACAGCAGTAAAGGCGTCCAAGTGAACATTGGAAGCAATCAAGTGCCTCCTTCTGCAATACCACGAGGAGAGAGGGAGCCAAGCCTCTCTCCACCCTCATCACCTCACTGTAAGAGAAGCAAATTGGATAAGCTCTTTCTAGACAGTAATGAGACTCCTGATAGGGACCAATATGGACAGAAGGCCCATTATTTAATGAATTTCTACAGGCTGCAGAAAATGGCATTTAAAAATAATAAAAAGTATTTTGAAAGTGATTTTGTAATAGAGAAACTAAGCATTCTGGAGTCTACAGATCCATAGAGACATGGGCAATGTCTCATTGTTGAGTGGTCACTTACCAAGTAATATAGGTGCCATGTTGACCTTACAAATACAGAAATGCTCTACCAAAATCTAACATACTAAACTGAGATACGTTTGTTTGATTTTTAAATATGAATGGTTTATTCAGCTATAATTCTACTGTTTCTCTCCTTGCTTTTCAACCTGAGAGTACAATGACACTCATTGTATTATTTTACAGTATTAATCAAATAAAGGTATGTACTACATCACCTTACAGAAAATTTTTTTCAGGGAGTTTATCACCCAAAAAAATTCACTTTTTATGAGAGAAATTTGTTTTATTTCTGTTCTGTTTTTATTTAAATTCTATGCAGTTATTTGATCATCTTCTAATCACTTCATTCTATGACAAAAATAGCTTGTTGGTGATAATATAAGTTCTTTGTGGAAGACTGATGATGTTTTATGACTTGATAAGAACTTTTATCTTTAATAGTTGCTTTTCATAATAGAGTCATGAATTATTATGCATCAGGTCATATAAATGTAGTGTGATGAATTTAAAGAGATAAATCTTTTAGAAATTGTTTTATGATTTGAGATAATATACAACAAATATTTAAATATACTTAAATTTACATTTACTATTCAATCTCCCACCATCACAATGTATATAAGCAATTGCTGTGGCAGAATATTTCTCTGCTGTAAATAATGATAATTTCTAAGTGCATCCATCATGTTTTACTGACGAGGAATCGTATTATGGAAGAGTTGTTCATTCATTGAGTAAAAATTCATGGTATTACTTAGGAATTTCTTAGTATAACATTGTTATAAGAATGAATGGAGGCTTTGTTGAGATTTTATATGAAAGGAATGAAGGTGTGAATCATAAGTTCTATTTGAAAAAATATATAGAGAAAGAATTTAGTATCAATTACATATTATTTGCATTCATACAAAAAGAACTATTTGCCCTTGAAAGGATACTTTTTACTTACCATTTGACCTACCTAAAGGTTCACTGGTATAGTCTATTCAAAATCTCGACTCCAATGACATCACACTAGAGGGTAAAAAAGTGGATGAGATGAGGAACTTTAGAGGAATACCTTCCTATCATGCATCCTGTGGAGAAACTGATTTTGGTTTGTGGCAGTAGTCTCTGTGTGCATGGCTCTTGGTAAGAACTACTTCTCCTGTATTCTGAGTTGGTCTAGGTGCATTTGCACAGTTTGCTACAGTGTGTTGGCCTCAAAATCACAAATGGTCTTTAGATTTTATCGGCTAAAGTATTCCACAATGACAAAATCAGACTTAATACATTCATTAAAATTAATTTGTACTGCTAATATATCCTTATTTTCATTGAATGAAATTTAAGCAAATATTGGAAGGAAATTCCCAAATTGAGAGGGATTCAATTTTTTTTAACGTAAAACACTGATTCTCTTGTCCTGCAGCTGCCTCCCCAGAAGCAAGACCATTCCGATTCTATCGCATTCCACTGCACACACTTAGTGGTATTGCAGCACCAGCAACTGATAGCAAGCCATCTGGACCAGTTCCTTCTGGGGGGCCAAGTGGTAAACAGCAGAGAACGGAGAAGAAAAGACCTGCGCAAGAAAGGCGGATGATGAACAGAAGAGGAAAGACTACCGATATTGATGCTAGTGGCATCAGCGAGAATAAGGTTTGCCATTTCTAGTTATCTCCTGTAAAACTGAATTTATGGTGGAAATATAATTTCAACGACTTTCTTTTGATTGTTTCTGTAATTCATAAGTGATTTTGTGGTAAGTTGCTCAACAATTATAAACATTTAAGCATCAACCTCATTAAGAATATGAACACATTAATGAATTCCATGATCACTTTGTTTTAATCAAATAATTAAACTAAGTAATGACATTTTATTTTTCAAATATTCTTAGCAATGCATGTTTTAATATTAATCATATTATTCAGTTCTGAAGCTAAAAGAATTGATTCATATAATTTTATATATTATATCATCAAGGTCTTCACCCTTGTATATTAACAATAAGAATAATTTATCGGAACCTACAAAGCCATCCTTATCTTAGTTACATAGCATGAACTATTCTTTTGCTGAAAGACATAAAAGAGTTATTGTAAATCATTAAATAATTAAGGTTTTTTTACTAAAAATGATTTTAATTTATAAAAATAAAAATATTAAAAATAAATATATATATAATTACATTTCGTATATTTCATTCAAACTATGCATCACACCTACAGCATGAATACTTTCAACAAACAAGAGTTCTAAAAGTTAACTGATAGAGAAACACTATCATATTTTAAAAAAATCATTTTCAATTTTATGAATACTATGGGTACTTTTAAAAATATGCATTGGAATATCAATGAATACTTTTCTGTTAGGAACAGGATCCGGTGATGGGTGATGGAAGGGCTCGTTTAGCATCAGGAGATAAGTCTGATTTGGATAATGATGATGAAGATGAAGAGGTGCCTGAGAGAAGGATAGAGAGCATCTCTGAGGACGTCTCCACTACGGCATTCCTCGGTGTTGCACCTCAAAAGGGACTGAGCCGCAGCTGCTCCTCTTCTCCAACGCCTCCTCAGTTTACAGGGACGCACCAGTCCTCTCTTGATGCAGGAAAGTGAATTCGATCTAAGATTATGCCTTTTCTGGGAAGTTGCCTTGGTGTGCTTGGTGAGAGATATTTTTTATTTCCACGCTCCTTTGAATTCCTCGACGATTTATAAGTAAGGTTTGAGTGAGGTTGCTTGGAGAGTAATGACACCCAAAATTATATTTTTCTTTCTTCCCATGATTACGTGAATGCAGTCCATTAATATTTTTGGCGGAAGAATTGTCAGTTGTTTCATCTATAATGATATTTGCCCTGTCCACCCCCTGTAATGTGAATCAATCTCACTTCCTCGAATGAATTCAAAATGTTGAAAAATTATTACTGAAAGTGAGTTGTCTGTTAATGCAGATGTTATAAGTAGCTTATACTGAAAATAGCCATACATTTTTAAAATGAAAAAACATCAGGTAATTGAAGTTTTCTCGTAAAAATTGTAAAATTATTGTCATAATGATGTTAAATGGTGATTGCTTGTCTGGTTTTAAAAAAATACAAAACAAAAACCTCAAAACAATAACCCTTTCCATAAAATAAATAATGTCATGAAGTAATTGATGGTCAGTTGTAAAAACTATCACCTACTATAAAAAATGAAATATGAACTAATAGAAAAATTCTTGATTATAATTATTTTTAACATGTTATTTTTGGAAAAAAATTTATAACTTGAATTAATTAAGTGATATTTCAAAACAAAAGATATATTATTAATTTTCCTAAAAGCAAGATTTTAACTTATAAGTTTGAATGGACTGTAGATGTAGTTTCTTACCATTTTGTTGCAATTTCAGCAGCAGTTGAACTTATATTTCAGACAGCATAATCAGGTGCAAACCATGCATTCAGATTTTGTACTTCTTAGGTTTAAAAAATCAATAATATTTCCTCCTATCTAATAAATCCTTGTCATTCAGAGTCTGCTATTCATGGTATAGAAATAAGAAAATATAAGTCAACTACTGATCCAATTCTTATTGCAACAAAATGGCTGAAATTGGAAACAATGGAAACAGCACAAACATGATGTAGGAGAAATTAATTCATATATGGAAACAGTCAATATTCCTCCTGTGAGGATAAAGAAATTAAACTTTCCTCATTATTTAAAAGTTATTAGCCAGTCCAGTATTTCATGATTATTAAAATGGGCTTTTAATATAAGAATACTATGTTTTCCCTCTTTTGCTTATTTGTTATTGTTATTTTATTTTCAATATTAATCATGATAATTTTTATAGTCCTCAATGTGAGCCATCCCAATTGAGATACATCTGAAAATTTTCATTTAACTGTCTTTTAGATATATTTTATCATTTTTGATGTTCATAATTTTATATTCAACCAAGATCATATTCCCATAAAATATCACACATTATAATAGCAATATCTGAGATTTAAATCTAGTTAAGCCCAAAACGCAAAGAGATGAATATTTACTTCTCTCTGATCTAGTCATTTTTTCACTTCATTTTTACGTAATTGCTGCATCATTTCTATTAATATGTTAGCACAAAATATTCTTATTTCCATCTACTATAAATTTAAATGTGATATTTTGCAAAAATTAATGAGAGCACATTCTTCAGGGATATTTAATTTTATTGCATAGTAAAGATTAGTAAACAAGCTGTGTTCTCAGTGAATATTAGTTATGAAAAAGTTCAAATGGTTATTTGTTAATGTTTAATTATATTACTGCTTGTATTATTACTCCTCTTTTCATACAATTTCATATGTTACTCATTATATAAAAGAATCATGGGAACTGTAGTACACCATTACAAAAGGTGAAAGAATAAAACCCTAACCATCCACTCCAATTTATGAATGTGTCCTTGTAAAGATAAACCTTGTCACACAAATTTCGTATACAAGATTACATTTAAACAAAGGAGATGTACTCATAAGAAATGCTCATTGTCTTATGTGTTTTTCTTGTCAAGGATAAGTATCTTTCCATAAGGATTGTCTCTCTTCCTCTTTCTGTGATATTAAAAAACTACTGTTACTATCATTGTAAATTATGGTAATTGTTGTGAAAAATATCAAAAATATAAGATATATGTACAAATACATATATACATCTACATATATTTATAAATATTCTGGACTGTATGGACACTAGTTATATTAGATATTCAACCATGCGGCAGGTTCCGCTTGGTTCTTCTTAATACTTCCTGGTTCTTCTTCTTCACCATTCTCTATATTATTGGTGAGCAAGAAGAACTGAAGAGAAAATTCTTTTAATGAAATATGATGTCACCTATCATCTGTTGGTAAAAATCATGGTTCAATTGACTTATACATTGTGTTTCTTATGACTAATAAATACTGATGAATCTCCAATTGAAACGTTTATTATGTAAATTGTAGACTTATTTAATTGTGATTCTTGCTCTTGTGTTTTTTAATCCTTTGGGGTATTTTAATGAATCATTTATTAATATTCTTTCTTGTGATTATCAGAATGAATAACCCTCATTAGGTAAATTTTATTATTAATGACATTAAATTAGGCAATAATATTTAAATTTCCACATAGCTATTAAATTGAAGAACGACCTAACATTATAATCTTACAATTAGTTAAATTGTTTTTGAACATGGTATTGAGCCTATAACAGTCCTAAAACTGAGATGCTGCCTATATGTATCCCATTTTCCCCAAGTGAGATTCAGTACACTAATTAATTTGTTTCGATTAAAACATATGTAAAAATATCATCTAATAAGAATTATAAAATTGAACATGTCATATATTTTTTGCAATGGCCAAAATATTACGTAATTCTATCTTGTTCAGCTATCTAAAATTAAAATTTTGCATTCATAAATTAAAATAAAGAATAAATTAATGTTATTTATGCTAGATTTATGGCAAAGCAAACTTTCCCTCAAGCTTACAAATAACAAGACATAAGGAGAGTATAAAAATGAAATATATGTATTTATATCTATTATATATAGGTATTTCTCCAGACATTCCTATCTATACACTCATTCATAGGAGATCAAAATTCTAACCAACAAGTGCCACAGACTTTAAATTTTTATGACGTACTGGCCATAGCATGTAATCACCAGAAGGAATGCAACTTTGAATCTTGGTTTCATGGGTTTGATGCCAGAAGGCAGAAGGAAGGTCCCAATATTCGTCCTTAAGGATGCATTGCAGAGGTTTTTGGAAATTATTGTAAAAAGCTCCTATGTTCAACACTAGGCAGCTCTACTATTTGAAGCATATGGTGGGAATTTCAAATTTATTATGATTCATATTCTATAATATTTTAAGCTACATCCTGGTGCGATAGGGAATTCAAAATCATAGAGGTCCCAGAAAATGCACTCTTCTAAATTTACATCTATAAAACTGTCATCAAACATGAATGAATTCCATGACAGGTGGATGCAAATTTATCCTATTTAAAATGCTTCGCGGCGGTTTTTAAGATTAAAAAAAAAATCTTTCCAGATAACGTACAAACTTTAAACTTGGCATGTGAATAGATATCATAAATACATTTTATATTTGCTTTTTAATGTTTTCCTGATGGTCCTTGGTTCGATCCTAGAGAGCCATTTACATTCCTCTATGAATTCCAAATGGGGATAACGGAGTCTTATTTTAGGACCTTCCCGGTAAGTAAGGTAAGTTCCCGGTAAAATTTGAATTATATAAGTTTTATTTCTACCAGGTCTATATGTGTCCACATCTTCCAAAAGGTCTTGGGTTCAACACCAGGCGGCTCTACCATTTGTAATGTATGGTGGGAATTTCAAATATTATATTATTTATTTACAGAGAAGTTGGTAGTCTATAACCAGGCATGTGAACAGAAATAATAATTTTTTCATAATCACCGTTTATATTTACCTGATGATCATTTGTTTGTCACCAGGGCACAATTTGCATTCTAGAAATCAATTAAAAGCAAATATGGATTTTCGTTTGAAGATATTCCTGATAATCAACTTGGAATTTTAGAAAGAATCAGATTATCCTTAAGCAATTAGTTTAATACCATCTCACCTTAAAAAAGTCCTGGGTCACATCAGGTCACATGGATACAGAATCAATTTTTACATAGCAAAATTTGGATTCCAATAACCTAAATTTTCAAACCAAATGGAACACTGCAAAGTATAGTACTTTTATCATATGCTTGCAGCATGCTTAATACTTTTACTCATATTTATTTATAAATAAATCATTATTAATAATTAGGAAAAATAAGGAAATTTATATGGTCTACCTACTAAAGATATATAGGTTTACATAGTAGTACCGAAAATAACATAACAGGAAAAACTTTAAGTATTTTTAATGTTTGGATATGTTAAAAAAGTTCTCTTACACATTTTCAATTTATGTTCCATTTCCACATCTTTAGCCAAATAAGAAGCAGACATGAGTACAGCAACAAAATAATTTATGGAGAGTTGGTGATATGGAAAAGTGTTTTTACTTTTTTGAACCCCCAAAATGTCTTCAGTAGTCAATGTAAATTGCAATTCCCGTGCTGAAAAAGGTCAGTGAATTCAAAATTGCATTCACTCTATGGGTAATCTTCTTTTTTCAATATTTTTGATGACTTTATTTTCATCAATATTTTAAGGGTAACTTGCCTTTAAGTCTATTAGCAAATTTTTATATATCTTGCAAGCAAACAGTGGACTGAATAATATTTTTGTCTCAATTAGTTTACCCAGTAGAGTTGCACTAATTCTTTTCAAAGGCACTTTCAGTCTCCTCGGAAAATTTTTTTTCTTCCAATCAACGACTCAGCTACTTTATCTAAGGAGGTATCCAATACCTAGTATGTACTTAAGGATGGACAATGGTTTTTTAAAGGTAATACTTACTTTTTCTTTCTTCATTTTTGTAGCACTATTTTAGCATTCTTGCAGATTACTCATTCTCATCAATATCCTGAAAATATTCGTTAAATTATCATATTTTACTCATCAATACATATCTATAAAAATCTCTTTTACTGGTGTATTCCATTTATAAGTTGATCTAGCATCATTTATATTATTAAATTCAATATCTAATTAGTTGTAAGGTATGAGAGAGATATTCACCTTGACTTTTTCTACTCAAAGAGTTATTTTATATCAGTCTTTAATAATTTCATGTAGCTCAACAAGTGTCACATTGGAAGTGTCAAGGTGTAAATATTAGTGTATATTAGTATAATATTAGAGTAAATTTATTATTAAAATTTTTGCAATTTTCAGATACTATAGCATTTACCAGATTTTGATATCTTGACCTTCTCTTTGACAATGAATCAAATGAGATATTATATATATATATATATATATATATATATATATATATATATATATATATATATATATATAATATCTTATATACCTTTGTTATATATAAACTATAATGTTGATTGAATGTTTCCTGTATATCGGCTAATCTTGGAAATATTGTATTTAAAGACAATCTATCATAAGGTATATTGGATAAGTTAATTTCCAATAAAATTGAGACACAAAAGTAAAGAGAATGCCTTCTGAATGATTATAAAGGGAACATAGGTTGCAAAACTAATTGACTTGAGTAAGTCATTACAGGACAGAAAATTCATAGTGCATGTTAGAGCTGGGTAAACAGCACAAAAGTTTAATATTCATCTGGATGCCTGAAATATGAAATTGAAAACAGATTAACTAAATTGGTTTGTGATTAGATTATGAATGACCTGAAAGGGGCTGGAAGATAGACAGCACCTGGTTGAATATCCCTTGTGAAATGGAATGTGTCTTACATGAACTAATTCAAATGACGTAAATATTTTCAATATAATTGAAAATTGTCAATAGGATCCTTACAAATATAGATGGACTTATTTTATAGATTAACTAGACATTTACAAAAGATGTATTGATTTATATGCACTACATGAATAGAAAAATTTTACGGTTAAGCAAAGTTGCTGCTAGAATGATTTCATTATGAGGAATTAGTATGGTTGATGTTTCTGAATGAAGAAAATAGTATGACATTTAAGAAGAAAGCGATCAATGTGGTTGTTTTGTATGAATGAAAATCAAATAATATTTTGCCTCAATACCTACCTCCATTTTTCTAAAGATATATTGGAAGATTTTTCCAACTAAAGATGGAAAATGTCTCCAGAAAGCAGAATTTGTTACTGGACTCCTTTCAGTTTCATCTTATAGGAAATATAATCTTTACTATTAATTACTATATAATCTGACTACTATGATTACTGTAACCATTACATTATTATCTCATCTAATATTAACAATTCATGTTAATGCAATTATTTTACCATTTGGGGGTTCTTGTAATCCAATTCAACATGTTTCATGGATTCCTTTGTATTGATTCCACTTTGCCCAAGGCGTTATATTCTTTTTGGCTTTGTACATTACTTTTAAAAAACTCATTATATATATATCATATATGATCACTCATCGTAGGACAATATGGACTGGTCTGGAGAAATGAGCGAGGTTACCGCTTAGTAGAGTTTGCAGAATGCACCAATATGTGCATGGGCGTACCCAGCCTTTAGCCTAGGGGGGCAAATCAGAAAAGCAAATAAAAAATTCAACATAAATATAAATTTGCATTTACATGTTCCATTGTTTTTGTGGCATCTAAAAATAGACGTACTTCTCAGAAATTATTTCCAGGTGCACCTTCTAAATGCCCAGGGAAAGTTCGATTACTTCCAGGTAATGCATTTGTTTACGTACTCGATGTAGGTCAGATGGATATGGTCCAGACGTCTGTATGTGAATCGAAACATACTTGCCTATAAATTTGACTTTATATACAATTTCATGAATTTAACAGTACTTCTGCATATGCACATAATTAGCCAGCTAAATGTATGGGAGCTAGATCGAAGGGTCCAGTGGTGGCTGTCCAGGGGGGGCAGCTGCCTCCCCCTCGGTACTCCCATGAATATGTATATAACAAATACATACTTTAAGAAAAATCCTCCAAGGAAATGGACGTGGAGAGGTCCCAATGGAACAAAAAATGAAATAGACTACATATTTGTAAATAGACTACATATTTGTAAACAGACTCTAAAGTGTAACCAACTGTGAAGTTTTGAATAACTTCAACACTGGAAGAGACCACAGAATTGTTAGATGCAGAATTAATACTAACCTCCGAATGGAGTGAAAGAAGTTGGTTTCTTGCAGGAAGGATGCGATAAATATCGGTTAACTATCAGATAATGAGTTTCAGCTGGGACTAAGAAATAGATTCTCAGCACTTGAGGAAGATGAACTCGAAACCAAAGTCATGGAAGTCGCAAAGAAAGCAAACATGCCAAGAAAACCTAAGGAAAAGAAGTTTAGTGATAGAACCCAGCAAATGATGAAACAAAGGAACTGAAGAAATCAGGCACTCCAAGAGATAAAATCGAATATGCTGAGCTTTGCAAAGCCATCAGGATAGCAATCAAGGAAGACCAGAGAACTTTTAATGAAAAGGTTGTGCAAGAGGCCATAGAAAATAACAAGAGGGGCCCAGCAATTGGTAAGAAACCGATTTTAGCCTTACAGAAGGGAGATGGCACAACAACATATAACAAACCAGCAATATTGAGGACTGTAGCAGAATACTTTGGCAACCTGTACAAGAAGATGGGAGATGCTGAAGAGGAAAAGCAAGAGGCAAGCCAAAACTCACAAAATCTCCTCTCAACTCTCCCAGAAGAGGTAATGGCAGCGATTAAGCAGATTAAGAATGGTAAAGCAGGAGTAGCAAATGGGGTGTTATCAGAGCATCTGAAAGCTGGTGGAACAAATATTGCTAATGTTTTAGCACAATTATTCAGTAATTGTCTAAAACATGGTTTGATTCCCAAAGAATGGAACTATGCAAGGATTGCCCTTCTGCACAAGAAGATTTGAAAACTATCACCCCATTAGCATCCTTCCAGTTGTCTTTAAAACATTCACGAGGATAATAGCTGAACGTCTTAAGATGACCCTATCTTCATCCCAGCCTAGAGAGCAAGCAGGATTCCGGAAAGGCTTCAGCACTATGGGCCACATCCACACACTTAAGGAGATTATTAACAGAAAGAATAAGTACGAGATGCCACTCGTCCTCTGCTTTGCGGATTACGAACAGGCCTTCAACTCTGTAAGTACCTCCTCCACTCTAAAAGCTCTGAAGAATCAAGAGATGGATTTTGAGTACATCCGTCTCTTGCGCAGTGTCTATGATAATGCCACAGCTTCTGTAATGCTTCATGAAGAGACCGATGAATTCAAGATTGAGAAGGGAGTTCGACAAGGTGACAGTCTCTCTCCCATCTTGTTCACAGCCGTTTTAGAATAAGTTTTTAAACCCTTGATTGCAGGGACGGATCCAGGGGGGTGGTCCTGGGGGTCCGGACCCCCCCCCCCTCGAAAATGAAACTCAAATAATGCAAATAAACACACAATTTAATAAGCAATCACTAGTGAAAATATTCGAATTTGTCTAACACAATTCTAACGTCACGTTTTGTGAAAGCCGAAATGTCTTTTATTTTTAAATTTTTTGATCGGACCCCCCCCAAAATTTTTTTCTAGATCCGTTCCTGCTTGATTGGAAAGAGCAGGGCTTAAGAGTAAATGGGGAGTACATCATTCACCTCCGTTTTGCAGATGATATATGTAGTTCTTTTTGCAGCCAATGCAGAAGATCTAACTTCAAGACTTGAAGAACTAAACACAGCGGGACAGAAGATGGGACTCAGGCTAAACCTAACAAAAACAAAGGTTATGTATAATTCTTTTGCAGTGCAAGAATCAGTCAAACTAAAATAAAAACCTCTGGATGTTTGCTTGGAATACACGTACATGGGACAACAGGAGAGAAAAACCGGATTAATGAAAAAAAGAAGAATGAAACTTGGATGAGCGCATTTGGTAGGAACTCGCACATTCTGAAGTCAAGAATGCCAATGGTTTTGAAGAGGAAGGTTTACAACCAATGCATTCCACATGTCCTGACCTATGGTAGTGAAACTTGGGTGTTTAATGCCGCAATAACCCAGCGATTTCAGACAACGCAAAGGAGTATGGAGCGTTTTATACTGGGAATCACAAGAAGGGACAGGATACGCAACAATTAGGTGAGAATGATAACTGGAGTGACAGACATAATAGTTAAGGTAAGATCACTAAAATGGAGGTGGGCCAGCCATGTTGCGAGAAGAAAGGACAACCGTTGGACATCTACAGTTCTCGACTGGATGCCAAGAGATGTGAAGAGACCAAGAAGAAGACCTGTAGACAGGTGGAATAGAGATATCATCAAGTACTTGGTGTAACGTGGCGACGAGAAGTTCAGTGCAGAGAAAATTGGAAATTACTTGGGGAGGCCTACATCCGACGTTGGATTCAAAATGGAAAATCGGAATTCTGAGATGCATTCTTCTTCACCCAACTTAACCTCTGCACTAATTGGTGGATAGACATTGAAGATGTTGGTAACCAGTGAGTACCTCTTAAGAAGAAATTTATATCCTAATTATAAAAATGGAGTTTAAACAATGAGTAAATCGGGGTAAGTTCAGATCAGCAAGAAAATTATCAAAAAATTCTATTTTCACAATTTCATATGAGATCGAGATCATCTGGCAATAAAATTTTTGAATTCTATTATAAATTATGCAGGGGAAGGTCGTGTAAGATGACAAATTCGCTATTTCCTCCACCTTGCCACTGATAAAAGAAATTACCCCGGTCGTTAAACTACCCCTGGCGTTGAGTAACATACCTATCTCGATACATTGCAAGTCGGGCTGCCCTGTGAGAATTAGTCTACCAATATTTGATTAGTGAGCTTGGTTGTGTAATTGTTTAACAGACAACACACAAAGGAATTGCACTTGTACGGTAAATTATTTTAACTCCTGCTTAAAATATTCTTTATGTAAAAGTCAAAACCTAAACAATCATGGCATATGTACGTTGTTTACGATGATGCAGGAACTGGTAGATAAGTTTTAAACAAAAATTGGCAAGGTGGAGTAAGATGACGAGGATTTCTCAACTTCACCTTGCCTGACTAGCTTTTTGACTACCTACGAGCAATAGTAGTTTAAAAAACACATTTAATAACGGTTATATTTTCACCTTTCTGGTACTCCTGTAAAAGAAGCCATCGAAAAGAGGAAAGAAAGAATTGCTAGAACGAAAACGATAGGAGAGATTAAGAAGGAAAATTGTAGCTGTGGAAAGAAAAGCCATATCCTCTACAGTAGCAAATAGACCTAAAATAGGAAAAACTACGAAAAAAGCAAAGAAAAATGCAGCGCGTCGACTGAAATTATTATTCTCTGATGAGTCATCACTGGGAGAAGTCCCTTGTGTTGAAACCGCCAGCGACGTTGACATTAATAGTTTAGTGGAAAATGACAGCAGAACAGATTATATGCGAACTGTGATATCAGTGTTTCAAGTGCCAATCTTGGGCACACGCTGAATGCACCGGCTGGGATGATTATCATACCAAGGGCGATTTTTGTTCATGAATTTTTATTTAATTTTATACCATCTCTGCCTTATTTGAATGAAATTTTATCCATTTAATAAAAATGTCATCGCTTCGTTATTTTACCCACCTGCCTTCGTCATCCTACTCCTAAAGGTGGGCAAGATTACGAAAATTACATTTTTAAAACTATTATGATATTTCACCATTCAACAGCGGATGGCCGCACTTCACCAATTTATTAATGGAGATAAAGGTTGTAATAAGCACACATGTAAATTTCAGTTTTTTCAAATATTTACTAAGCCCAGGAAAAATCTTTGAAGCTTAATTTCATCATCTTGCCTTACCTTCCTCTACTTATTAGATTCATTTTAGGAAGAAGTCTAAATAGCGAATTTGCATAACATACTTTAAATCTTGAGAAAAAAGAACGCATACCTTTACCACAGTACTTTTACTCATTTGTGAATGATCTTATTGATATATTGCGATATAAATAAACTGATCGCTGGCGTGAAGTAGGTATTTTCAACGCGTTATGTTCGGGCTTTCATTAATCCGCTTATTTAAAATCATGTTAAACTTGGGTTTTTGTGGTTAGCTCAACCGGTTGGACTAGCGTTTGATTCGTTGCGTCACGAATAGGCTCTGAAACGATAACGCGAGGAAAATGTCGGAATTAATTTCATAACCGCTCCCTCCAAATGCTCACAATCCCTGCCAAGAAGAGATCTTTCGTTGGTATGGGCGAATGGAGAGGATAAGCGAAAGCAGAATGACAAAGAGTACTGCGGGTCGTAAGATTTGAAATCGACCAAGAGGATCTGGTTGTAAGTGGCGGATGAGATGAGCAATAAGAGAGAACATTCGAAGTAGACAGAAGTAATGCGGAATTCATGAATTAAAGTATGATGCGTAGGAATCATGTAATAATCTGTGGATTTGTATGAGAATAGAGAATAAATGAGGAAATAGAGATATGATGGCATATTTATTCTCTTCTAATAGTGATCAACAACGAGGAGAACGTCCACATTCGTGATGAGATAATTTGTATGAGCAGGACCACTGATCATATGAAAGAGACCACCATTTTATTCCATATCACCGATACTTACTTCCACCCGTTTCTGCTACGCAAGGCTATCCATAATTTTGTTTTCCTCTATGAGATTTGCAGCTGGCATTCTCTCTTATTCAATAACTATTATATCTTAACAAAGTAAAAGAATTTTTTCCGATTTCCGAATGATATCAGTACACAATCCTGTCGTTTAAATTCTTTTGTACCTTTTTTCATCCGCCTGCCTTTGTATCCACTTCCTAAACTACCTAGTTATTGAAATACATTGAGTGGCTTTCTCGATGCTTAAGTCATCCTGCTGAATTCCGCTCATAGTCACATTTGCTGAATTTAAAAAGTAACTAAGATGGAAGAAACGAGAATAGATAAAAACATTAGAAATGCTTCATCTTACGTAAAGTTCACTCTTTCACCGATAGAATGTCACCAACGGGTAACTTAGATAAGTGCTCGCTAAGAGATTCCTCTATCCTAATGATCATGGTAATTACAAAAGTTTTCATTCCAGTTTTTAAACCCTCGAGGGTTATCTGATGATTCCAGTGGAAAGAATACGAGAACTCCATCGCCGGAATAAAACTTTTTAACTTCTTTTCGGCCATGATTTTCGAGGAAAATAGTTTTGCTTCCATCGCCTTAGAATTGTTGTGGAAGTTCTCTCTTCGTTTATTTTATTTATGGATGTACCTACAGTGAAGTAAAACTTAAGATTCCACTCAGTGAAATTGGAGTAAACATTTCGTGCCCGCCGAAAACTTCCCAATTTGATCCCTTACCCTTTCCCATCTTTACGAGCATCTCTAGATTTAATTTAAAATGAGGGCCCACTTAACAAATAGTTTATTGATAAATTTATCTAATCCACCAACCAAAGTTCGGAGAGCCCTCCTTCAGAGAAGAGGAAAACATGTCAGTTTCGACTTACAGGATTTGCTGATTAGTGTTTTTTTGGAAGGAGTGATGAAGAGAAAGAAATGAAGATGTCACAATATAGAGAGGTAACCTGCGGTTTGGTAAAACACGATTATTATGTAAACAACTGAAATATGTTCACTGACTTTCGAAATGGGTATTCTGTTTCCCGATCCCTCTCAATCAATATCGCTGTGCAAGTGTTTTGCCTTTCAGGAATCCTTACGCGGCGATCAGAAGAGGAATTAGAAACGATAAAGCTCGACGCTAAGCGTCGTTTTTACCGCAGATAAGAAATTGTCGCTTGAAGAGTAACAGAGTGGGTTATTTCAGTCCATAGGGGCTGTTGATGCGGGCATACGGGTCGATTAGAGGAGAATGACCCCATTTGAGGGGAGGTAAAATCTGAAGTTTCCGTCTTAATAGATAGTAAACGCGATTGCTCTTTGAATACAAATTAACGTCCAATGAAGAAGGGACTTGAGAAATATGCTAATATTAGACCACTCGTAAAACACGTTATTGCCTCTTTCGTAAGAAGTTGCATAATTACGAAGCGTTACTATAACTACCTATATTATTCTCTGATATAAAGTTTTCCATGTTTGCTGTCATTCTTGCTCACAAAAGAATACTCGTTGATTCAGGTAGAAAATTTTTGTGATTATTTATTCAAATTTTTCTCGGAAGCTTCTCATGTTTCTTGCATTATAACATGGGAAGAGGTTGAGTCACTCACATAGGCCTATTCTGAGCCTTTCATGGGAGTAACTATTTGAACGAAGAGTGAAGTGGATTGGAAACCCTTGGTTAGTATGGGACTTTCGGGAAATAGAATCTAGAATACGTTTCTCCGATATCTAGAAATTACTATGAGCATTGCAGTTACTGACCTACATTTCAACAACCTCTAAATTATCTCAACTACTTCATATTAGGGCTGATTCCATGCTATGTCATAAATCACAATTGACAACCGTCTCTCAGGACAGTTAAAAAGATTCCCTCTAAACATTCATTTCAACCCTAACACTGAATCATCATCTAAACTCAGATAAGTCGGTTGAAGTGTTCTTGCTTCACAACCCATTTATTACTATGCATTTAATGTCACATTCATCAGTGTCGTAATTGTGAGAAGGATGCCCTGCTCCCGATCTTCAACTAGGCGTGGACTCCGTTTTGCTTAGGTATTTCTATACAATGCAAAACTAGATAATCAGACATGATGCTGAGGTTTTGCACCCAACAGACATCCTGCGAACAGCTTTGCCTTCCGCCACAGTAAGTGCCGCTGACCCTTAGACGATTTGGGCGAGAATTGACGCAAGAAAAGCGCTCTTTACTGATCTAAATTTGTTAACCATTAATTGACTAGAAAAATAAATCTAGGTAAATTGCAGGAAAACGTTTAAATATCTTTACAACAAACTTTCATAGCACAAAAATAAATTTCGGGAACAATTTCGTAATTGATGCGAAACTTGATATCCAATAGATTATCCTTATTCTATTAATTATGCTAGTCTCGAATACTGTTACTTGATTTGGTATCCATATGAAGTAGGTTTAACGTCAGATTTAGAGATGGTCCAACGTAGAGCAGGTCGTTCCGTTAGAGGAGATGTCAGGTTCGACAGAAGCATCACGGCTAATCCCTCGAGTGGAATCCACTCCCAATCAGAAGATCTGATTACCGTTGGACGCTTTTTGAAAGATTCATCGGCTCAGAACTTTTAGACGAAGTTAACGAAATGTTAGCTCCAGTAAAGTACGACCGCGATCTTCAAGAAACATCGACTAAACTTTGCAACCAAGTAATCTCAAAAACAGGAAATTATTTATTGTGGTTCTGTTCGTAGTCTATTAGAGAAGCTAATAGGGTTGGTTAGGCAGGAGTGTTGGTGTTACTGCACCCTCTTCGATAGGCCACTGGCAGCTCGCGAAGTATATATCAATATCTAAATCCTTGAATAGCTGTGTAGCAAAAGGTCTCTCAATCACCATTGTGTGGTGCGTTATTTATGAATAACTGCTTCGCATAACTATTTAATAAGACTCTCTCCACTTAAAATGACCTTATAGTATAGCAGCTCTTTTCCACTCAAAGTGACATCATTTACAGGCGTAGAGCTCACCGAGAATTTATTTTTCTCAATACAAGTCGCTATATTTCGTAATATACGCAGGTGGCATCCAAATCTTAATTTTACTCTGCGACTTTCGAGGGCAAAGTGAATGATAGGTTCCAAATGGTTCGCCTCAAAAAGCATGGCCATCAAATGAGCTGACTTTCAAATGACGTTGTCTTTGCGGTCGACTAGGCTTAATTCGGCCGAAGAAAGTGCAGCTGGTAAGTTACGAGAATGTACTGAAGGAACCCAATTTTAAATAGTTTCGCAATTGCTGTGTTAAACGTGTGTTTATGTTAACCCTTAAATGAACAGCACGGTGTTTCTCAAGTGAGATTTGCTCTGTTCTGTGCTGAAAATCGCAATTAATGTTGAAATGTATTTGAAGAGCCAATCAACTCATCAAACCGAAAGCTTTCCAAGGAAGTCTCAAGGCCTCCCTCTTGGATTAAGTGACTAGCGATCAATTCGCTAAAATGCAAAATTTAGTAGTTTCTATGAGCAAAAGTGAACCTCTTGGAATGAGCTATTGACAGATTAATCGGTGAAGATTAAACAAGTGCAACATTGTGACCTCTTGTGTTGATCTGCTCTCATAAATACTTACAATTGCCGTTCTGTAGGAGAATTTATCGATGTTTAGACGATAAGAAGCATTTTTCTACAGCCAAGTGAGTATAAAATATAGTAAATATATACAGTTTGAATGAATGAATCGATGGCAATTAACATCAAATTCTCCAAACTCGAATGGAAAATAAATTCTCAAAATTCTTCTTCTTCCACGCAATATCGATTTCCTTCTCTTCGTAGGTAAAAGACAATATGGCTTCCTTTCTAATTAATTTCTGTTAATTTAAAATTGCTTGGGAATTATTACATTATAATACATACATATTAATTATTTTATTATTCACCGGCCGTTGTGGACGAGTGGTTACCGTGCTAGCACATTATCGCTCCAACCCCATGGTCTAGGGTTCGAAACTCGGCTAGTCGGATTTTTCCGATTAGGGGATGGGCTTGTGTGTTTGTTGTTGTTGTTAATACTTACCGCTGTAAAATTCCAGAAAATGGATGTTTTTGGGGTATATGAAGTAAATAAATAATTATGCTATAGTTGAGTAAAGTTAGCAACCTTGAGGATCTCATTGATTGATCTTCGTCATGCTTTTATACTTTATCTTTTGGACAATTTCAGGTAAAACTCAATTTATTTGTAAATTCAAAGCTTTGGTAGGTGAATTATTAATTAATTGTTCCAAACATTTATAATTATCCATTCTTACGAACGAAGTATTAATAAGAAAGCCGGATAGTCGATAGTTCATATTTTTTTGTGCTACCGGATCACTTTAATGTTTCCTTTTGGGAAATGAGTCATAGTTTATTATAATTTCCATTCCTTTTAATAAAATGAAACCATAATGATAATAATCTTGCATATTTTTTAACAGCAATTCAGTATTGTTTCTAGCTCGATAGGAAAGATATGTAATAGTCTTTACCACCATTTCTATAGTATTTCGATGAAAATTAAATAGTTGTTATTTAATTCTTCAAAAACTTTCAGCTCTTATAATTATTCTTGTTATCGATTAATCGTATGTAGAAATGTAAAAATTAAAATGCATATCGATAATATTAAAACTATTTATGCGGCATTTAAGTCTATTATTTGAAAATAAATTAGTATACATTACGATTGTTGATGGTATGAAAATTATTGTAAATGAAGTAACTTATAATTTAATGAATAAAATGCAGAAATAATCCTGAGAATATGGTCTCTCATTACCGATATTCATTTTTCCGCACAATCACGAGATAATTGTAAACACATCTGCTAATGATAAGCAAGTTTCTGAAACCATCATGGAAGAAGTCGACACTGTTTCTGCAGCCATCCTCTCACAGTTCTCTCAACTTTCTCATCAAATGCATACTGGTGTTCCCACAGATCTTCTTTTATTGTCAGGATCAGATGGAAATCAGACGGTGCCAAACCTGGACTGTATGGATCATGCCATGCGGTGGTGAGCTTCAGTCTGACACACTCTCACACTTCAAGTGACAGCATAGCAGAACTTCATACTGTATTTCGAATTCGAATTCAGGATTTTAACCGTCATTGCTTGGAAAGATAGTGCGTTGAAGTATTAAAAAACTAAAATAAACAATAGCTAAATTTGCTAACAAAGAATCTCAAAGGAATGTAATAGTAATTACTCGTTTAAATTACTAGGGTTATTCGTGTGTAATGCACTGTATACACCGAAGGAAGGAGCACAGATCCTGAACTCATTTTAATCTTATTCAAAGGAATATATTTTTCACCGATACGTACAATTCTTGGATCCAGAAAAATCTTGACAGTTGTTTGCCACTTTATAGTTTTAAATTACTAACTTCACGAAATATTCCCTGCCGTATTTTAAATGCGAAAAGATCCTATCAAGACTCGTCCGCCGTCTATAGTCAGGCATCGAAAAGTCGGACGCGAAATACTTTAGGTGGATACCCGATTATAACAACGCAATTAGGAAAATATGAAACCCTTTACGTGAAAAGTGTCTATCTGCACCTATCTACGTATTCTATCCGCTTCTTGTTGCACATTGTTATTAGTATGCACAAGACAAACGGTGTCGTTTCTCGTGTTCTGCACTATTGTGTTCTTGGTAAGGTATTTACACTTGAACCAAATTTCAAAGAATTTATAGATTTTTCCCCCTAACCTTATACCCATACTCATAGGGTCAGTTAAGGATTTGTGGTTATTTGTGATGATCATGACGATGAAGATGAAGTTTGATTTGGTACTGATTTCTATGGCCGGTTGCCCTTCCTGCTCTCTTTTGGGCTCCCAACGGGAATCGAACCCGGGGCTGCTTTCGTCAAAGCTGAACGCGTTGTCCACTCTGATATTTGGGAGCTATTCAAAGTGATAATAGAGCTAAATCTGTAAAATAGCGACAGCATACTTCGTTGGACTGAAGCGAAATGAAAATTGTAAATTTACGATGTATTAATCGAGCTAATCCTTATTTGAAAAGGAAAATAAAGCTAACTTTTGTTACTTTGGATATCTAGAGAATGCATTTTCGTAATTGTAGCCAGGACATCCAAGCCAAATATACCGACTAGGACTTTCGGGGTATACCATAATTTTCTAACGGTTCAAATTTCTTTCGTTAGATCTGTATTTGATCTTCTACGACGTATACACAATAAACAGCCAATCAGCGTGCGTAAGGACGTGTAAATACGTCATTAGTTGCTTTCTTCATAATTCACGGTTTCATCTCGATGAATTTTTTGGTTGACTATAGTTTTATCGAGAATCAAGTCCGTGTCTTCAGGATTTCAAATAAGTAACTCAGTGTCACAACGTCATCTCTTAGCGGAATTATGGTGAAAACTGTCATTTCATTGATTCTAAGAGTATATTTGGCCGACAATACAGCTCAAAACTGAAATTCATTCGTAACCTAGTAACAAAATTGAACCCCATGGAGTTTGAGGCCTGCAGGTCTCGGGGAGTCTACGAAGTAGCACCGATTCATTATTTGTTACAAGGTAAATTTAGCTATTTGGCTCATAATCTTGTTTAATATATAATTGATATTAATCTATAGCTCAATAAACTCAATATGCGAAGGTGAATCCTCCGTTAATCTATAGCCACAGGCATAGAAACCGCAGGATGAAAGAGTATGCGCCCTATACAGGGCATATCTGGCTCCAAAGCAGTAGCAAAGTTTGGGTTATATATCTAAAAGGATTTACTATATGAAGAGAATAAGATACTCAGTGAAGGTAATCGGAGTTACACAAGTTGCATAATTTATCTTCTGTAACGCGTACTCGATGTCATTGAAATAAATTCTGTCGTTCAATATCAATACCATGTAATTATATCGAAGCGTTAATACCATAAGTAAATGGCATTAATAATAAGAAAATCATAAGATAGCATTAACGATAAGAAAAGCAAATGTACTTTGAGGGTTTGATCTTGAGGACTCCAACATCGATGGCGGGATTGTAAGAAATTGGATTTCACAACGTGGTAATAACGAGGTTCTCATGCAAATACGGATTTAATTAGATAGTTTTGCCGATGAAACCCTTTGTCTCACTTCGAAGTTTTCAAGTGGATCTTCTATCGAAGGTGCACGATGTGAAACTCGAGCTCCTTGGATTTTGCTGCTTCCGGCGCAAATTAGAGGATTAAAATCTCCAATAGCCGTCTTATTCGGCATTTCGCACTTCTTCATCGGAATTCGGAGACAAAATGAAGGCTCGAATTACCGATATTTTAAATTCATTAACAGCCGTGTTCCAAACTTTTCTTCCCTTAAATCACGGCGCATAGTTGAATTTATCTTGCACATCCTCTGTCGCAGAGTGTCAAAAGCGATAGTGTCTCTTATAATAGCTTGTAAAAGACACTCGAAAGGAGATTAATAGTTTCGCAGATCGTCAGTGTAAAATGGCATACATTCACGTCACCCTTTCACTTTCGGTGTAGCCACGCGTCTTTCCATGCCTTCCTGTCCTTGTACTTCGATCGCCCTACACACGTACTGCTTCTTGTCTATTATATTCATTTCTCATCAATATCTCCTTAGGACCGTTGGTAATTTCCCAGATTTAACTTTTAACCTCTCTCATTCGCTCTTCCATACAATCGCTCGATCTAACTCGATATTACTCTCCTTACTCTCACTCCCTTGTTGTAAACAATCTATTTCGTCCTATTAGTGTGAAACAGCTCAACATGTTCTAGTCGCTCTTTTCCTTTGCCTACTATTCGTTATACATTCTCTAAATTACCTAATTTCTTTTTGGATTTTTCATTGATCGTCCCTAAAAGCGATTGCCTTATCACCTGTCCAAGCGGTGGATAATACCATTTTTCTTTGCTGCGTATTCCGTGATTACTTAAAGATGGATCCGCTAGTTTCTCATGCTCGCAGGAGCTCAAGTCACTGGGTCAGTTACATAATGAGTTAAATGCTCGATTCCCGCCTGATTCGCCGATCATTCTTATCGGAGGATTCACCGTTACTTTTCGGGAGTAGTTTCACTTTCGACGACCCTCGCACATCCCGTTTCTCAGACGAACACGCGAGCGTCGCTGTGCGCATGCCGATGACGTCACTCCGCGGCGTGAATGAGAGCGAAAGAGTGTTTTGGGACGAGTGCGGCAGGGGGCAGCGTCGTCGGAGGCGCGTGGGAAGTCTCCGCCTTCGGTTCAGTCTAATCGCGAAACTCTCGCAGACGAATCGCAGCGGAGCGTGGCGCCGCCGCGGGACCTTTGTTTATCGTGGTTGCCAGGCAACGCGGACTCGTCTTCGGCTGGATCCATGCGACTACCAGACGTCCGTTGCGTGAATGGGTCCTCGGGAAGCTGGGCGAGTCGAGAGGAGGTGAGTCCGTCTCGATGATCCGCCGAAGTAAACAAGAAACGAATGCGGCGTCGAAAGTCCGTCGAGGATGACTCGATCCAATTCCACGTCCCGTTCTATCGCACGGACGTTTCCTGGACAAGCCACTGATAGTGCGCCTTCGCCGAGGCGATGTTTTAGAGCAGCCTTTTCTTCTCAATCGGACACGAGCATATGGCTTTACAGAGGGTCGAGTTCGTCTGCAGGAAGAATGTTTACCAAGTGAATCGCTCTTTCTTCGATCACCTTTCGTTCTATTATGAAATTCGCTGCACTCACCTCTTAGCTAATCCGCAAGTGCGATTCGAAAGTGATCACGCCCCCCTCTCGCTGTTTTCCTCCGATTCGGCAAATGAATCACAACCGCATAATTCCCATAATCAACGCGCACTGAGAAATTTATTTTTCGTTACTTTGCTCGTTGTTTCCACTCGTTCGCTTTGAGATTTCCCGTGATCACGTCCCAAGTTTTAATCCGTGGAAACCTTTCGACACCCACCCGCACTTAGTGAATATATTTCGGTGCATTTTTGCTGCGCTGAAGGTCGAGGGGTCAACCAACTCCATCCGCTTTTGGTAGTAGTCAAAAGTTTTCATTAGATAACTCCTCATTCATTCCGAATAAGGTAGAAAGAGTGAAAATAAGATATGATTCGATAAAGTTAAATTGATTTGGATTGGTTTTGGGACAAAAATCATTTTAGTTTCGCGAAAGAAAAATGTATTCGCGAGAGTTTCAGCATTCTTAATTAGGGGACAAGAAGCCTCTGATTCTTGATTGGCCTTTTTTCGCGCGTAATGAAATGAATAAGTCGAGGAAGCGAGAAATCTTGCTTCAATTATGACTTAAATCGTCGGGGTGACAGCGCTTTAAGGCTACTAAATTTAACGAAACTTAGGTATAGTTTACATCTGCAACTATTTCAAGCCGTACGCAGTTTGATAGCTTAATATTTCCGGATGAATTTCCTATTTCATTTACCAATCCAAATTTTTTACGATTATTATATATTATTTGAAATTAGAAAATAATTGTACTTTGTAGGGGAGAAAAACTACGCTAACATACGCCAATTGTGTAAGAGTTTGATTTTTCAAGATTCGAAGAATTGATTGAGTTGATCGAGTTAAAATTTTAAAAGCTGTACCACTCCCAATTTAGAAGCCCACTGGCAGATACAAAATGAAATATTTTAATTTTTCTAATTAAGATTAGTGCAATAAGACGGTACTTTTTACTTCAGTAACATCCCTTTGAATCATTCCTGGATTTATTTACCTTATTAAAAGTTGTGAAAAGTTTACTGGAAGTCTTGAAGAGCGAAAAAGTAACAAGTTAGTTTTCAAACTTCTACATTTTGCCCTATACAAATGATGAGTCGGAAACCGACATTTTGCCGTCATTTTTCGAGGACATGTTTTTCGAAACATTCTGTATAGAGCAAACTATGCAAGTAAGCTGTTCGTAGAACTTAGAAGTTTGCTTCATCTCCCTTAGAGTCAAGTATTAGTTCTTTCCCCATCGCTAAGGAGAATATTTCTACTGTATTCGGTCCGGAGAAATTAATGTAGGATAACTAAGGCCCATCCATACACGAAGAATCTGATATTTCGCAATTATTATATATCAATAAACATATTTGACATGAAATCGTTGCAATGGCTACGATAAGTTGCAACATCCAAAAGTATGTCTATAGCTATTCCACAATTAGATGAAGAATAATAATAGGATATTTGTTTTTTTTAATTTACAATTAGTCGCAATTTCCCTGGAGAGGGATCTTCCATCTGAAATCCAACTCAACTAACTATCCACTGAAATACTTGTATTATCGTATAGAAGGCATTTTGACGGGCGTAGTAAGTATTCGCTCTAAAGCTCAATCTGTGGAGATGTATTTGGACACAAAAATGTTTTTTTCTCTGTCCGAAGCTCAGGGTTAAAGGAGATTGACAATTCATATGTTTTTGTTAAAAAATAAATGAATAAATATCAATTTAGAGTGTAAAGAGGTCTCGTTAGAGCATCCTCACTTCGCCTCTGCTAAGACCTTACGTTATGAACACTTCCGAAATCTTCGCTATCATTGTGAACGAGGCTGTACATGTCTATTGATATACCACTGCTCCTTCGTATCCTTAGCTTTTGAATTATTTCTAAACTGCCGTCAGATCTTCCTCAGACACACCAGCAGCGCCATTAGACGATCAACTACTTCTTTCGTCAATAGCGAGAGATTTACGAGGAGTATTTTCGACCCGTTTTATATATTCCAGATGACCGATTCGCAGACGCTAGTTTGCTTCGTTAACGATAGAGAGCGCGCGGTCTTGGATTTGAATCAATCAGTGCACCCTCGAGGAAAGTCTGAGGATCACTTCCGATCGAGTACAAAGGAGAGCGACCGATGGGCCATTCTCAATTTGGGGCCTCTCGATTAAGACATCTTCGCCCACCATTTCGCATGTTCGCCGCGTGTCTGCCGTTTCAGTCATAGCCGCAATTAATGTCATCGCTTTTCACCGCCTACACTCAAAGCGGCGAGACTGTCGTTCCGTTGTGGCTTCCACTCTTAGGAGTATTTTAAGAACTAAGACAAAATTTACAGCTGTTAGTAATTATTAATTAGGGCATTACTCTTTCAGTACAGGGTGAAGTGTTCAAGGCTATTGTAATCAACCGTGTAATGTCCACTGCAATATTGTGTTTGATAAATAATATTAATCTAATTGTGTATAACTCATGCATCTTTTTTCTTCTTCATCCCACGATCTTCTTTTCTTACCAAAAATCATCTTCGATTTTCAAAGTTTTCAGATATTTTAATTTTTCGCACTTCCCTCCTCGTCCCCTCTAGCTCGACTTACGTCAAAGAATTCTTACTTCTAACATGTATAATTCAGTTTCTCTTTCTGCAGATTAACTTAACTCTCCTATAAACTTCACAGTATAACGCGATAATTGTGTAAATCGGTAATGGAAAGACTCTGAGAAAACAATACTTTATCCTTAAGTTTTTCCAAACGTGGGAAAAGTTTTATTTTATAAGTCTTTCCATTAACTCTCCTAATTTCCTCTCATGTCCTCTATATCACCTCATCCTCGGCTCCATTTCCAGCGGAGTTCAACAGCACAGCATTAACTCTCTCCTTCGTTAAATAAAGTCGTTGTTTCGCTCAGCGACAACCCGATCATGATGCGTTAAACCCGGGACTTTTTTTGTTAAGTTTTCCTAATTTAAAATGAAAATTTTTATGTTATTAATTATTTACGTTTATAATATTAAAATGTCAGTTTTTCTTAGTTTAATCAAGGTCGGTTTACCTTAGTTACCCAAATGTTACTACTCATAACAAATTATAACAATATCGCAATTATTCCAGAGAAGAAGTTCGATATTCTTAATTTGTTGTCACGATGTACTTCTACTTCATCAAGGCCGCATTTTTTGAATTTGTAGACTGCTTATGTTTTAGGGTTAATTTTAATGTGTTGATCATAGCCCGAAACACCTTTTGCCTCTTTCGCGTAGAATATAATGCCTGATGTGTAGTGAGAACACTATTTACGTCTCGGAAAATTTAAAACATTCGTCGTTGCCGAGAAATGTGATTTTTTATCCCTTTTAGGGATGTGAGATACACCTAAATTATATTGCAAACGGTTAAAATACTTAGTATCTCTAATGCCAAGGCCAGGTTAAATTTTTTCTTAAATTCTTGATCTTATAAACATTTTGAATAATCTCATACTGAAATAGGTGCTGGGTTTCAAGAAATATTGCAAATTCAATGGAATCAATTCACATTTTGTTAATTCTTTTAAATGTCGGCATCTATTACACATGTAATTTACGTACAACATTTTTCAGCATGGCGATTGCTATTAATTCATTTCACATTCTATCGGAAGGCTAATGATTATCTTCAATCCTACCTCGCGACATTCGTAGTGGTATGAATGAATTACATACGATTTGATCCTTGGAATTCAAATGCTCACAGGTATAACTCTTGTATGAAATCGAACCTCGAGATATTGCAAGGAAATTGGTCTCGGAATCTTGCCTCCGTATAGGAATGCCCGTGGTTGTAGATTTCTCTATGCGATTGTTTTCCGTGAAATTTATGCCTTCCATTTGTTAAAAAAATTATTTTTGCTGAGCGGAAAAACTTGGACGTCATTTTGTAATCTCGAATGTCACGTCCCAAACTGTGCTCCGTTTTTTACTTCTGTGCGCCTCTAATTCTTCCGATTTCCATTTTTTTGCTTCGTACGTCGAGATTCTCGCAAAATAATCGCGGTTCTCTTTGGACATGTTTACTCCGTGTTCACCCATTCATTACACACGAAAAAAGACTTTTATTCATCAATCATCCTTCTTGAGACTTCTCGCTATTTTGCTTGAATGTGTGTATTTTCGCGGTTGATTTTCGCTGGTAAAGGAGAGGATTTGATTAGCTTCGTGCGGAATACCACTTTCGTATTGTTTACCATGGGTGATTGCGTAACTACGTGGATAAAGCTGTAAAATTTCTCCGCTCCGAAATAGCTCCGATTTCACTGACATCCGTGAAGGTGACAGAAATATTTTTGCTTGAAGTAAGATTATACTTTTCCGGTCACCGGTAGATTCAAATACTCATAACATTTTCTTCACAGAAAATAACCCATTTCTTGAAATTTCCGCGAACGTTACTTCCTGAAAACCTTGTGTTTGTTTGGGGATGACTTCTTTTGTTAGGAATCCACGGAGGAAGAGCATGGGCGTACTAAGGAAAGAAAGCGAGAAGACTTGGAAGAAGTTGGGCAGCAGGGAAAGATCTTTTGCCTGCTAAGCGATGAAGTTCGTTTTTTCTGTCCGTTACCGCTTGGAAATGTTATATCTGATATTCTTTTTTCCGTAAGACCAATTCTGCTTTGTTTTAGGACTAAATTTCAACCCTAGTGTATCGTAATAATAACGGAAGTATAATATTTTTACTTCCTGAAGATTCATTACCTGCAGAGTACACAGTGAATTTAATTTAGAGGGGAAAAAGTTTACTTAATAAGAGCAACAAGTTTAGTTCTATCGTGGATTGGTGTTTCCCATTTGGCGGGAGATGTCATTTTATTTTATTTTATTATATTTTACTGTTTTACAAACGAATCCTCCGAGAGATTCTCTGTTAATCCCTGGTAAAATGAGTATTTGTAAAACGGTAAATTACATCAATAAAAAAACATTCTTCGCACTTTGTTGGGACTTACCTGTCTTAATGAGATAAAACCTTGAAATCATAAAGGTTGGGAAATCTTGTCTTTGGGTAACGTGAACGAATATCCTAACTTCGAAAGTAATACTTATTAGTTGGCTCTCTCTGAAGCAAGGAGTACGGTTCTTAATCCCGCAGTAGAACGTACTATTTACTCAAGTTTTCACGAGTAATATTGTTAGTATAGCAGTGGCATTAGTAATTGCATAGTACATACAATTGCATTCTTCCGAAGAAAATAGAGGAATTGATAAGAAATTTTATGATTTTCAAGCGGAAAAAATTACAAAATATTAATTACATTAGTTGCATTTCAAGCAAAAGATAGTTTTGAAAACACCAAGAAGTGAAGCATTGGTGAAATTTTGTTATTTCAGAGCAGTGTGAGTTTCTTTAATTATTGTCAGTTTTTAGCAAATTGTAGAATTCTATCTCTTGAAAGTGGGATATTTTTTAAGGAAATACTATAGGACTTCTTTTACCTTTGGTAACAGCTTTTTGAAATATTTTTTCCTATTTTCGTCACATTATTTCTAATTAACTTTTTCCGTCAATCCGTTGCGTTAAAGGGAATAGAGTAGGGCGATCGCGGTCTCTTTTAATTACTTAATCGGCAAATCCCTCGAATGCGGATTCAGAAGGCGTAACTAACGACGGTCGAATTGCCGATATCCGCAGCGATAACCAACCATGCACTACGTCGCTTTAGAATCTGTGGAACGGCCGTTTTCCAATTTTCCCCGATCATCGATGACATTATCGGTAAGTTTGTGGCGACAATACGACTAATAGAGGATGTAAAGTGTCGTTAGACCGTCGTATTTACGAAAAACAAATGTTTGCATATGCTGGAAAAGGTGAGACAGAACAATGTTGTTGATTTTCATTTCAAAGTTAAATAAACTCGGAGATATTGTTCTTTTTGTGGAATGGAGACAAAGGTATTTTGATGTTAGGAATGAGTTCTCACTTGTAGAAGTGCAACGCTGGAAACTTGTAGTCATAACTTTCATTTTGTATTTTTTTAGGATTGAATTGAACGGTTATTATTCTCTGTTATTTGAAAAGAAGTTTACTCTTTTTTATCATCGCAAAATGCTTGTTTCTATACGTTGTAAGCAATTAAAAATAATGAAACGGAAGAATCCTGAAATATGTAGAGGGATATGAGGAAAAATATTTTACGAACGCGTTTTCCGTCTTTAATGGAAGGGCACGTGTTTAATTGAATTTGACGGAATCATATTATTCCAAACACTGTTTAGATTTTAGAAGGAGTCAACACTTGTGCATTCATTAAATGAGATTTACTTTATTTTGCTCCTTCGATTCACATGTACAGGTTGGAATTCAAAGCTATGTATTGTGAACGCAAATACGTAATGCGAATGGGATAGGATAGATTGTGATGCGTTCTGTACATTTTTCATTTCATAGTAAAGCTGTAACTTGGTCATCTACGCAATGGAACGTAATAAAAACTACTTTAATAAATTCTTTTACTCCTACTTCACCGACACACCATCAGTTACATTCATATTTGGAATAAATTGTCCCTCCATGCCATTGCTTCCCAAACTTTTTCATGCTTTCGCCTCCGAATTCTCATACCACCGCTCCCTACTAACATCCATAAAAGATATTTTCTCTAAGATCAAATACAAAGAATTAATACTAAAAGCTAAAACGTTTGAAAAATCCACCCTAATCATTATATCTGCCTAGAGCCCAATAAAATTGAGTCAAAACGGAAATATTATCAAATGGGAATAAAATACCTTAGCATAAAGTGCCCCCTAGGGGCGCTGTAGTAATACTTTGGGAATCACTTGTCTAGACCAAAACAAGCTAAATTTCATTGGGGTGCACCAAAATTTTGATTTTATATTTGATAGAAAAACATCGGTAGAAATGTTGAAATTATGTTAATCGCTATAATATTTTCAAATTGGGGAAGACACGATCTTATGTTTTAGCGCACTAGTGCACGAAGAATTAGCATCGCTAATGGAAATTTATTGTGAAATGAATGTGGAAATTGTGGATGAGGGAAAGCTTGGTTTGTTTTAGCATTGAAAAACGTCGACCCTGGCGGACGTACGAATCCATCCAAGGAAGAGGAAACCATGTGTAAGGAAATGTGTCCATCCGGTCTTTTCTACATGAAATCCATCATTAACTTGATGTATACTGATTTTCATCCTCTTACCATCTATTTACGAGGAATAATTCATGATATCTACGTATTGATTTTCTTCATTTCCTCTGTCAGATATTTCATAGTCAATCGATAATTGCTTTAGCTCCGCTCCTCATACTGGTGGGCGATTCGCACACTTTTCTTAGCTGGCGTATGTCATGTTGAATGAAAAAACCTTTTTTGTTTTATTCACTTAATGTTGCTGTTATTGAATTTTCCGCTTATAATAAGCAAAGGAACGTCAAAATTTGACTGTTTGAAATAATTTGTCCTCTCTTCAGTTTCTCTGTTATTCCTCGTTTCAAACGGAAGAGGCAGCCGAAGGACTGCTGGTGACAGGTTTCTTTAGCTGTTTCCCATCTGATATTCCATAGCATACAAATGTGGCGCGAAGAATTTTTGGTACCACTTTGTCTCTTACGTTTTTATGTGTTTGTAAATTTGAAAATAAGAGTAAAATTATTTCCCTAAAATACTTTCCCGTTGAATTATTCAGCTTTGTTAGTAACAGTTGTAACTTTAACGTTCTATTGGCAGTAAGAGTATTTTAACTTTTCGTTTTACTCCTTTTATTTGTGGACTTGAGAGAGATTTTTAGGGAAGTCTTTGAGAATGTCGTCGATGTCGCTTCTAAAGTTTCGAGAATTTGATAACATAGCGCTTGCAGGGATGCTGAATGGTTGTTAGGCTACGGTTGCAGTGCATGCGAGTTCTGACGAATTGTCAGAGCAATCAAAGTGCGTAATTAGTATGCTAGTTGTTACTTTGTACGCGTCCGCTTCTTCAGATGCTACTCGAACACGTCAACACCGTTCAAATCGGTTTGATTGTTTCGCACGAGTCCAGTTCCACAGTCTGCTTCCATGCTACTTCTTTTTGCCATTGAAAAAAAAATATGATGTGGCCAAAATATGACTTTCTCCATTTTTATTGAAAACAGAAGCCTATGCCGGTAATATATAAATAACTCCAAAACATTGAGTGTTACAGAAAAATGTTTCAAACAGAAGTTGTAGTAAAATACATTATCTATAACTTTTGTACACAATTACATACATTGCATTCTGACAGAGATATTTAAGAAACAAAATTTTGTTCCGGATAAACCGCAACTTCCGGTTAAGCGGTATTCATAAAAAAATAATCAACTCTTGGCATTGTTAGGAAAATACTAAGTATGAATTTTTAAAATGATTGGATAATTACTTTTTAAGATAGAGCGCCCACAAACCTTTTTACCACAGACAGACATACACACACATTGAAATCTGGAGGTCGAATTTTTTTGCGAATACAATACTTTCTCTATACTACGTATAGGGAGAAAGTAATAATGTTGTGTTCATCTAAAAGTGTTTGGGGAAAATGAAAGAAAAACTAAGAACTTTTTCGTTTAGATTCTTTAAATAGGATTCGGAACTCTCCCTTACCGTCTCTTTCCACGTTTTTTCGTTTACTCTTTCGGTTTTTCTATCGACAATAGTTTCAATAACGGCTATCACAAGAGGAAATAATCGAACGCAAGTAGTATAGTGTAACTACTGATATGAAGAACAATTCGGATGCATTCTGACTATTCCCATTTCGTCAGAACTCGCATGCGCTCTAACCATAGCCTTAGCCATATTCTTCAATTTGTTAATTAAATAATCACCGCGCAAGTTTACATAAAAATCGTTTAATTTTAGTAGTTCCAAGTTGCTTTGAATATCACTTTACTTTTCTTTAAATTTGACGTGATTATTCTATTATTCTACCCATCTATGTAACTGTTCAGCTTTCCCCCCTCAAACTAACATACTAAAAGTAATAATAGAATTTACCTACTCGTGAAAACGTTAGTCCTCTATCATTAAAAATCTCAAAAGATTGCTTAGTCAGTCGAGGAAGGTCTTTTTCATTTCCGCCCCATTCATTCCTCTCAACTCCATGCAAACCATCTGACTCATCCGTTTCTCAATTAATTACACACCACTCACCAACCATTCCACCCTTTATTCAACCTATCCCTGGTTTCTATTTCTCATTTTACTTACCAGAGAATCAGTCTACCGAAACTTCTCTGTTTTTTTATTTCTCAGTTTTCTTCCGTATTTTTCTGACGTTACTATTATTGTTTACTTTCGAGGTAGTTACTCTAAATTATATAAAATCTTTCCAATATAGTGTTACTTTCATTTAATAGTAGAATATGTCAACGATTATTATGTATGATTCGAGTTGTTTTTTTTTCAATAAGCGATAAAACCAACAAATTTTGGCCGATTTAGCGAAATAACGCTAATTAATAAACATTTTTAATAAGCAGCACGGATTTTGATGAATTTCGCTTCATTCATCTTTTTAAGAGAGGAAAATTTAATTTTGTAAGATTTAAATAAATTTAAAATATATATTTGTATTATTTAAGAATCTATTGCCATATTTTTTACCACTCGTGACATCTTTGCTTACGCGAATTCAGCTTGTATCTTTCGCAATAAATTCACAAAACTAAATACTGTCTAAAATTCATGTTCAGCAAGGCGCTGGCTATCGGCAGTTTTTCAACGATTACTCGAACGTTTACAACAATGTATGTAAGTACGAGCGATGCATTGTGGAAAGACGCGCTATCAGCTTACCGGAGTACGGATTGATACTATTTTGTATATTTCCAATGCTTTTAATGTTTATGCTAAAGTATGCCTAATATTTTTCCTTTGCTAACACGAGACTGTGAAAATTAGTAACACCAAATTTAAGAAACATAATAAAAACACAAAACACCACAATCTGGTTTTCAAATCAACAAATTTCAGAAAAAATAAAAACATTTTCAAACACCTCTATGTATGATTCTTTGAAATCTATTCCCCTTTTTCTCAAGAGATCTTCAACTGTGTCTATAAAGTCGCAGCCGCCTCCGTGAGTTTTATTCGCCATTAAATATGGGAAAATTGCCTGAAATGGAGGGAAAACAGTAATACAGCTCAGTTTTTACTACAGCCATATCGATTCCCCATTCGAGCAAGGCACGAAAACTCAGAAAAGAAGTAGAAGTCGTTTTGTTGATACTGTTGGAGAAAAGGAATGCTCAATCGCTTATTTAGGAAAATCGTTGGAAAAACTTTCTGCCTCGAAATCTGTTCTCTCAGCGGTTCTCCGACTTTCGTTTGCCAACAACGAAAAACCAAATGACGGCACACATAGCTTTTGGTCCAACCACACGGTGCAACCGGATATTCGCCAACGAAATCGTGCCCTTAAAAAACGCGTGACCCTTTTGGCGGGGGCCCATTGGTCACTTGCACAGAATTCCAATACTCGAATTGTTTGTCCCCTTGCAATGAGCAGCCTCAAGCAGAAGGTGCTCTCTTATTGCGACCGAAATAACACGACTGAAATGTTTTGCACTCGCTGTCTGTACATTTCAGAACCGGGCTCAAACCAACAGCAAATTTCAATAAAGAGAATGAATAAATTCAATTGAAGAAGCCTTAAATAGGTGAAACTCCGTAATCGAGATCATATTAAATAAAAAATGCAAATTCCACAAAAACAAACGTTTTGTGGAATTTACATTTACCAAAGAGAATGAAGATTGCTGAAATCTTTCACTTATACTCTATTCACCATAATATTTCTTTATTTGCAATTTTTTAGTTTATTTTTATTATAATTTATCCATTAAATTAATTGTGTTGTATAATGAATAAAGTAAAGGTTCTTCTAATTGTGATGCCTCAAAATTTTATCTTTGTGATTGACTTCAACGAATTGACCGTAATTCAGATATTCAATACGACTCTTTTGAATGGATTTATATGCGATTGTTAAATTTTCTCTTAGATTTAGAATATGAGCCAGTGGTGGATTCATGAATTTCAATTCAATAATTTCCCTCTTAGAAAGATTCATTCCCATTGCCTTCAGATGAAACGTTTGATTCTCCAAAAATAATTATTACGAGAATAAAGCCCCAGAAACGTACGCTATTCGAATATTTTGTTATTTAATGTGTATCGATCTTAAAAATCCATCCTTCATCATTTTTTCAACTCTTTTCCGATCCCAAACGTAAGATGGCTTTTCCAACGTTTATAGGAAAATGTCTTATGAATTGTAATTGTAATCTATGCAGAAGGAAATATTTAATTAATGTTTATATTTTTGTCACTATTTTGAAAAATTATAATGTAATTTCAATAATAAAAATCTGATGTGGCCAACATATGACTTTCTCCATATTTATTGGAAACAGAAGCCTATGCCGGTAATATATAAATAACTCCAAAACAATGAGTGTTACAGAAAAATGTTTCAAACATAAGTTGTAGTAATGTACATTATCTATAACTTGTGTATGTAATTGTATATACCTACATTGCATTTTGACAGAGATATGTATGAAAAACTTCCATTTCTGGATAAACAACAACTTCCGGTTAACTATTATTGAAGAATAACTCCTAAAAAATCAGTGTTATGAAAAAATGTTTCAAACAAAAGTTAGTAAAGTACACTATCTAAAACTTGTTTTTTTAATTGTGTATACCTACATTGCATTCTTACATTATTGCATATTTAAGAGACAAAATTTTGTTCTTGTTAAACCGGAAATTCCGGTTAAGCGGTATTCACCAAAAACTAATCAACTCTTGGCATTGTTAGGAAAATACTAAATATGAATTTTGAAAATGATCGGATAATTAATTTTTAAGATAGAACGCCCACAAACTTTTTACCACAGACAGACACACACACAGACAGACATGTTCGGGAAAATAGCGAAAACGAGCTCTATATTTCCGTCGAAATCTTGAGGTCGAATTTTTTGCGAATACAATACTTTCTCTACACTATGTATAGGGAGAATGTAAAAATTTAGTGGTGCCAGACCCGATATTACTTAATCTGTACGGAGTAGCGCAATTTGAGGTTTGGCTTCTTTACGGCTAATGACAAACTAAAGAATATCCAAAAGAAAAACTGTGTTTACTGCAATCCTCTCTGTAATAGTAATAGTAAGAAGCGGAGTGTATGCAGTTGGCGAGCAAATCTGTGGAAAGAGCCTTTTCAACGCAAAGAGCGTTGACTCTGTAAATTTACGAGAATAATTTCCGCCGCTGTTCCGAAATTAGAGGCACGCATTTTGTGGGTTTAAATGTCCTTTCTCTTTCGTAGTCTCTCGCTGTGCAATAGCGGTGAAGTTATTTTCATCGATCTAGGTGCAATAGAAGTGGATCTCACGAAGTCCCATTTCCATACACCCTTCCCGATTCCGCTCCGTGGATTTCCGAGGAATTCTTATTTGACTTTAAGTAAGCACGAGAAAGAAATTTCATCATTCTATTCATGAAGCCGACGTCTCATTTTTTTCCGATATCAAGTACCTTCCCTTGATTTATGAATTATATCCTGAATGGACTACGATAATATTGGTGATATAGCTTATTCAAATAATTTTCAACAAAAATAAAATATGAATCATTCATCAGAGGAGACTCTCTTGGAGGGCAAAGTTGAGTATAGAGGTGTTTCAAACGCTTTTTGGTGAAAGTTATTTGATTAGATAATACCCTGATTCCCTTATCCGTTCCATCGTACATTCCAATATGAATGAAAAAGAATCGAATTCAAAACAATGGAATTGGAATGATTCCTCTTATTCCTCTCACACTAGTTCTCTTGGCGAATCTCGATTTTGAGCATGTTCTTCGTTTGAATTTAGGAGAATTCAATTATTTATACCTTATCTAGCATCTATTTGATACCGATGACTGTAAAACAGTGGAAATATATCTTAAACAACTAATCACTTGAAGATATTCTATACTTATATGATTCCTGATCTTTTAGCTAGAAAATGTGAACAATAACAATTAAATCAGGTAAAAATGTGTTTGTATCTTACCATTTTTATAAACATATGTTATAGATACCGTGTAAAAAAAAAAAAAAAGATTCGTCCGTTACAAGGCTGGATTGATTATAGAAATAGCGTTAACGTGAGAAAATAGTACGAGGCAAATTGTAGTTCATGCGGGCTATTTTAGAGAGCCAGTCTTTTTATTTGTAAATCAGTTTGTTGCAAAAATTTGAAGTTGTTTCAATACAATTCCACAAAACTTTCCGAACGCACGCGTTGTATCGTCGAAAAACGGAACCACTATGGCTCAGCCGTGTTTGGGAAGTTTTGCGGAATTGTCCTTCGAAGTATTTCGAATTTTATTTTATTCGCATCTTTATTGCAGTACATTTCCTCGAAATATCATTGAATCGGTTTATTTTTACTTTCTCCGTATACATAGTACAGAGAAAGTAATGTATTCGCAAAAAAATTCGACCTCCAGATTTCGACGGAAATAGATGTTTTGGAGCCAATAGAGTTCGTTTTCGCTATTTTCCCGAACATGTCGGTCTGTGTGTCTGTGGTAAAACAGTTTGTGGGCGCTCTATCTTAAAAAGTAATTATCCGATCATTTCCAAAGTTCATATTTAGTATTTTTCTAACAATGCCAAGTGTTGATTATTTTTTTATGAATACCGCTTAACCGGAAGTTGGGGTTTATCCGGAACAAAATTTTTTTTCTCAAATATCTCTTTCAGAATGCAATGTAGGTATATATACAATTATTGACAAAAGTTTTAGATACTTATACATAAATTAAATAAATTATTAAATATCTATTATATATAGACGCTTCTCCGTATATATAATAGACTTTAATACAACTCTTGTTTGAAACATTTTTTCGTAAGGAGTTATTCTTGAATAATGCTTAACCGGAAGTTGTTGTTTATCCAGAAATGGAAGTTTTTCATACATACCTCTGTCAGAATGCAATGTATGTATATACAATTACATACACAAGCTATAGATAATGTACATTTCTGCAACTTATGTTTGAAACATTTTTCTCTAACACTCATTGTTTTGGAGTTATTTATATATTACCGGCATAGGCTTCTGTTTTCAATAAATGTGGAGAAAGTCATGTGTTGGCCACATCAGATATTTTTATTTACATTGCATCAGGTTACTGCAACGAGCGTCACACGCAGATATCTTGCAACTCATAAGGAGTTAGTTCGTAGTTCCAATCCGCAGTCAGATTTAAACAGGAATAAAAATGCGGATCCAAGTGCCTACCGGAGGTTAGTGTTTCCCGTGGAGGCGCAAGGTGTACTGCCGCCACTGAGGCTGGCATCGCCGCACATTCTCGCATTCCTCTTTGGAAGATTAGCCACGCTCCGTTGACCCGTTCCCCTCCGTCCCCTCCAGGATAACGGGTCAACCGCCCCTGGAACTGGAATGGAGATGGCACGCCCATAAACGACTCTTTCCATCCTTTACTATTCCATCGATTCGTGAACTCTTATTAGAGTAGATCACGCGGCCGAACGCCGCCTCGTGATTATAAATAGATAATTTATGGCCGAGGATCTCGGGAGATTTTCAAGAGCGGGGAGGAGCCGCGTTTGTTCTCTCCTCTCTTATTTATTTTCTGAATCCCGTAAATACTCGCGAAACCAGCTTTGTTTACGTTCAACGCGGTTTGAAATCTGTCCGCTTGTGGCGCTGCAGAGCTGATCTTAAGAACCGTTGTCGGTCGTTGTTAATTTTTGCTGTCATTTACTGTTAAAAAGTCTTTATAGGCTGTCTATTGTTGGAAGATGAGGATTTCAATATTTATCTTCTTTTTTATATCCAGTCCGATTTCGTCATCTTGATTTTAGACAACCATATTGGAAGTGTAGTTATTTAAAAGAATTCAATGAATCGGTAGTGATATGTTGTTTAACTGGTGGGCGACTTTTGTTGGACAGGAACACTTAAATATTACGTTAGGAAAATATGCGATCACTTCCTTGTTGAATTGAATCCTAGCCATGACAATTTTATTTGGATTCCAAAACTGATTATTCTCTATTTCTATCTTGTAATTACAAAATGCCCTAAAATGGATGTAAATCTCGATAGGTTAGTCGGACTTAGAATGTTTTTCACTAAATGTTATTTGTTGAAAGTTATTCACTGAACCTATGGTGCAGAATCAACCATAGATCTGCAAAGTATAAAAACTGTCATCTCTTAGGCAATAGGTAAGAACAATAATATTGTCCTAAAATGCAATATCTTTCCTTTAAACTTCAAGAAGATAGTCTCTTCGTTTAAATGACGTATGGACCAGAACTCTAGAGATAATGACGACCCTCTAAAGGTAATTTTCAACAGAGTATTATTACTGAATAAATATTTTATAGATGAGGGCCAATAAGTTTTCTATGTTCTACATTTTCGATAATTGCTATTAAAGTAGATAAGTAAATTGAGAACATGAAGGAAAAAATTCATTGGAATCGACCAAGTAATTTTCTTAGATATTCCAATACTTGCGAGTGTATTGCTTATATGAAAATTCGTTTCCGCAATATGCAAATATCATTCTGAGACATAGGAGATCCTCTGGGAGATGCAACAGATTTATGAGCTGTCCGATGATCCTAAATTAATCCCTGTTTACCACCTTTGCCCTCTCATTTGTCCCCTCGCCGTGTTTCCCTACCTTAAAGCCGTCTTTATACCCTACGGGCTTTCTTGAGCCATTCGTCTGCTTCTCATCGCTCTCCATTTTACTGATTTCAAACGCTATAATGAATTTTCAGATTTCGATAGCCGAACCAGCTAAGAATTATCCTTTACTTCACCATGCTAGAAAACTATCCTTGGTGGACATCATGGCAGATTCATAAGATAAGAAACAGGATAAGTATTGTGGATCCCCACTAGTGAGCAAAGTCAAATCTGGTGGACGTCAAATCTGAAGTCTGGTTGATGGGGTGAACCGAACTATTCTTTGATATTAATTCTATCTGATGGACAAAACTGATATGGAGGAGGGGTATTTAATCTCATCGTAAACTGAATCTCATAAAAGAGCGAAATTTCTCAACATGCTACAGGTGTTACCGCTTAATTTAGACAGAAAATACAAACGTATTACGACCATAATTGAAAAAATGTTTACTATGTTATGGAACCAAATGAATCTTATTTGAAAATCAGATTTCTACATACGAATGTATTTGTCTATTCTGTTAACAATCTGCAATACCATCTGTGAAGTAGGATAGTACTATTAATAACCAAAAGGAAGATTGATACGAGCGTTTATTTTGAACGGCTCTAAAAGAGAATGGCGTCACAACCTACCCAAGCTAAAAAATAAAGCGGATATTTTTGATTTAATGATCTCTCAGAACTGGAATCATCTCTGTTAATCTTAGGTGGTGTATAAAATGTGTTACATAACCATCTTGCGTTTATTGCGTTGAAAATATCGAGAGCAAGCAGAAAGCACGTCTGCAAAGAAAATCCGAAGTCCATAGGAATCAAACTTTATTCCCACTTCCGTTTAAAGGGATTTTGGTTGAAGATCGATGGAAGGATGTGACATAACGGTGCAACTTCCCTCTCAATAAAATAAAAAAGCGTCTAAAATCAATTGCGCGATTATTTCCCAAGGGAAGAACTTGCTCAAATTTTATTTTTTAATAGGATTTCCTGTGTTGTCTGTTCTGGTCCATTGACAATGAGATAACTTATCTGCCATCGAAAATAAATGCTTTTCATTTCGGACTTTATTAAGTGATTAAAAGTAAGCTGATTGGAAAGAAATTTGGATTACAAATTAAGAAATTAAGTTAATTTGTTTACGATTTTTTATTTTGAAATTATAAATCCGATAAGATGCATTTTACTGGCGAAAAAGAATTTACCGCGGCAACTTAATAGACATCTCCATGTAAAGCAACATACTTTACAGGGAATCCTTACAAAAGAAATTCCGTTAAGATAGGACCAAATAGTTAACTTTTCCGTTAGCAGAAATGGAACTTAGTGTTTGAAAGTAGTATTGTTAAAACTCACAAGTGAGGAAGAAAGGAAACAATCTATGACAAAGGCAGAAACATCTCTACTTCATCGTAAACATATAAGCAAATACATTAGATGGGGAGAATCTTGTCGGAAGTGAAAATTGAACTTATAAATGCGTTTATATTTGTTCAGATGGAGTAACAATTTCGATCCCCGAAAAGTAAGTTTTGATTCCTTTGGTTTCGAACTCTCTACCACTCTCGCGGTAGATATCGAGTTTTGCTATCTCTTTCTTATCGTATGTAATGTCTCCGTGTAAATATTTGTAAGCAGATCGTTCTATCGATCTTAAATACACTGCAATTTTCGCAGTGACCGTCTCAAAATCCAATAACCATAGCTTAGCTTGTAAAATTTCTCAAAAATTTCTTTGTATGCGTACATTTTTATTTTGGCGTTTAGTACCTATTTTTATTTGTCAAATTCATCTGATAAAGGACCACTGATTTAACTTATCATCCTTGTATACATAACTTATTGGTTTCATTTCACAGAAAGACCTATAGAATAATTCAATATCATTATATGGAATAAAATTAACTAAAGTGTTAGGTTTAATAGATTAATTTCGTACCAAAATTTAACTGAGGCTAAAATAATTCTTTTCACACACAACTTATAGATGGTAAAATCTTACCTTTAAAAAAACAATTATCAACAATTCAGCCGAAACTGAATTATTACACTGGATTAATATAGTTTCAATTAATTAAAAATAAAACGTTTTGCAAAAATATGGAAAATTACACAGCTGAGAAATTATTCTGTTTATAGGCTTTTGTTTTTATTGCTCCAGAAGGAAATATCTATTTAAAGATATTAACCTCAAAGAGAGTATTTCGCAATTTATATGGTATTTATACTACCATACCGTGGTACACAGTATAAAAATATTACTATATTGCTCTTATATAACAATCTGTATTATAAATTGTATATTAGATGATATTGAATCAGTTTCAGTAGAAATTAATTGAAAAGAGATTGGTCTTCAACTACGTCTTTTGAGTAGAATTCCTGAATTGGAGAAGAACACGGAATAAGTAATAAAAGGGTAGTCGCTCACTAAACTATGGGTTTTAGTGCTCTAATGAATATTCCTATAAATTGAGAGTTCCACCGTACCGGAAATGAATTGCGTAACGCTGATGCAAGGGTTTGAACCTTCACTCAGCAAAACAGGAATAAAAGCGGTTGGTTTGGTGCACATCCGTTGAAAACGCTTGCTATCACATTCGCTGGAGCAAAATGGTTTACGGGTCATTAGGCTTCGATCATTCACTCTAGAAAATGTTGCAGCGACTGAACTTTTGCATGTCCGCGGACCCGTAAAACTCGACGAAACCCTCGCGTTCGCAGGAAAACAGGAAAATCTCGGTGCACGGCCTCCGCAATCACCCAACGATCGAGTGTTTTATCACTGTCACGAGTCTTTCGCTAAGATATCGATTCGTCTCTCACTACAGGATCATTTTCAGATTGCCCGAAGTTGCAAGTCGCTCCCTATCATCGACGCATATCGATTTCGCCAAATTTCTCAACTTATCGAAAAACTTTTAACTAGATTTTTTTCTTTTGCGAAGTCCTAATCTGCATCAGAGAGGATTCAATCAGAAGTTAGTATTTAATCCATTTTCAGCGCATGAGTACTTAAAATTTTATGCAATTTACAACTGAGACTCCGAGTTTTATTATTTTGAGAAATTTAATTAGAATTCTGATAAGTCCGTATCAATGCCCTTTGTTCGAAATAATGGAATGTGAATTCATGGAAACTAAAAATTGCAGATAAGTTAAAATTTGAAGGAAATATATATCAAAATTATCAAAAATATATGAAGAATTGAAGAAATTCTAGAGAATCATTAATGACGTTTGAAGGCGAAGGTCGACGTTTATAGATACTTAACATTGATGCATTTTTAATTTATCTTCTTTGGGACCGTATATTGGCGTAACTCTTTTTTAGTTTATCAAGACTTGTTTATTCTCGAGAAATGTTGAAAATGGAATTATTTCATTTTTGGAAGAAAACAGATTGCATACAGGCTAGATATAATCTACAAGGATTCTGGTGAAAAACTCATCGGAACTGTAAAGGAAGTGGTTCAATTCAGAATAAGCGTTTCCTCTCATACCTATTAAGATAGAAAGGTCCCAGAATTAATTCGAATTATTAAAAATAAGATATAAGTAATGATACGTCAACACAAAGCGGATGAGCAACAGGTGGCGTTTTAAGCTGTGTTTATTTAGTTCCGATGCACGAGTGTCCTTTTAAATTCGAATTCCTCTGGAGTTTATCTGAACAGTTCTCTGGATCCTTCGAAGTAAAGAGTCATTAGAATTCCGACTTCGCTCTTATTCCAGTCGAGACCCCATCAAATCCGCCGTCGCTTTACGAGGCTGTTTAATCGCTCTGTCGCAGATTCTTCGGTAATGTGTTCAATTTACTCGAGAGAGGAATGCTTAATGAATGTGGCGAAGACCCTAAATTTCCCGAAATCGCGCTATAATCTCCCGCAACAGCGACATCGCACGGAATCGCACTTAACGATGCCATTTTCACAAGCGGCACATTTAAATCGTTAGCCAGGAGAAGGCACATCGATGGGCGACCCCGCCCTCTCCACATCCTTTGTCAATTCGTGGTTCGAAATTGAAAGCGATTCATCTCGGGTGAATGCCACACCCACTGCCATCTTTGGATGCCTCGAGGTGCAGCGAGCGTTGACCGCACCTCCGTGCGTCATCGGCACCACTTGAATTCGGTTTAGATCCGACGGCCAAAGTTTCTATAAACCTACGCACCGTTATGGTATTTAAAATTACCCGCGGTGGCGTAGTCGTGAATGCCTCGACAGAGCGAAAGACGTTGAGCGAATGACCAGTGAAACGAATCCATCTATATTTCGATTCGCGGGTGATGGAGTGCTTGTAGAGAATTTCTATTTTTCCCCTGTCTCTTTTGCATAATTTTATCTATTCTCTGCTTGTCTTTCATAATTCTTTTTATTCTCCTTCTTCTCAACATATAGTTTTTTATCTGTAGGTTTCGCAGGTTTTCAACACTCCCCTTCCTGTGAGTGTTTTCCTACAGTGGATTTTTTTTCCTGAGCCCTCAGCTTAAGTTTTTTCAATCCACATATTACTTTTCTTCGTGTACTTTTGAAAACTATCTCTTTCTTTCTGTTTCGCATATGACGATGGGTTAGGTGTAAGAAGAGACTTTCTAGTCTCAATCTCGCCCGAATAAAGGCCATTTATTATTATTATTATTATAGAGCAACTAAATCTTCTCAACAGTAACTACAGCTTTTCTATGTTCGGAATAATTTAGTGCCGGAGTACATTTTTACGTTTCCCGTAGCTTATTCAATGGGAATATGACATAAGTTTCAGTTTTTACTCAGTATTATCGAAAACAAAAGGCTGACATTCGTGTTCTGAAAGAGGATAAAGGTGATTATTTGCTTAATTTCGCATGTACGTCTTTACTTTTTCGCACCCTCTGAGTCACCATCACTATTCCTTCACGTCCCTTTTCCTTATTAGGATTCCCTAAGGTATATCTCGCTTTTGTTTTGTTCCTTGACAATGGTATGAATGGTGCAATGGTGTGGATGTGCACTGAAGCTTATATTCATCGCAGCATGGACACATCAGACATATTCATATGTGCTTGTCTTATTGAAGGTCGTGTCGGAAAACACTAGTTGGAGCTCTTGAGAATTTTAAATGTTAGCTGAGAATTCAATAATCACATGGTTGAATTGGTTGAAAAAGTTTGGTTGAATTCCAAAATGATCGAAAATGCCGACTGTAGTTAATAATAATTATAATAACAAATCGTCTTTATTTCTTCCATCTAACTCATCGTCATTAATTATAAAAAAGAAGTAGAAATAATTAGATAAATTGTGGAAGTAAAAAACTAAAAGATGAGAAAAGAGAAAAACATTCAAAAATAAATAAATACACTACCAATAAGTACTTACATGCAATACATAAATAAGAATCAGTTCACATTTAAAAAAGAGATAAAAATATACAAAGTAACATGAAAAACAAAATAGAAAAACAAGGAAAACATACATGGATTTTCATCCATAAAGTACATTATGAAGAATAATAAAAGAATATTATAAAGAAAACAGTATCAAAATAATGCATACAGTATGTACTAGTCAAAATTGTATATAACATAGACGCTTAGGTAAGAAAAAAAGAGAGAAAAAAAGAGAAAAAAAATAGTTCAGGCGTGAGAAGGCAAAAGTCTCAGGTGGCTGACCATAAGACCTGTCTAATAGCTACACAGATTTATTACCTATAAATATTTGTCCTCTGAAACCTGTCTCAGTCAATATAATCGTGGTAATCTTTAGACAGTATAATGATAAGATTTCATTTCATCACATAAGAATACATATACAAGCGTTCATTTGTGTACCTCGCTAACGCGTGTTCACTATAAGTCGCATGCTTTTTAGGAATTTCCAATTAAATCTTGCCCACATTCATTTATAAGCATAAGTTTATTCGAGCTCTGCTCATAATTATCATTACATAATCAAATCATTGAGCTGCCTCATTGCGTATTTACTCCTGTGTATTATATGTATATTGATTAGCCATGAGTATCAGTAAAAACTGAGAACCAGTCGAGTAACTACAGTCGATAAGTAAAACTAGAGAAAAGGTAAAAGTCGCCGTATTCAAAGACTTTGAAATGGTGATGAATATGCTGAAGGAGAGAGAATTCGCAATCGAGCGAAAAATGTTTCGTTTCGAATTGCAAGGAATGAGAAGCGCAGCGTCTCACCGGATGCTAACGGTCACTTCGACCGGCTGATTCCACGAAATAAATCTGCTTTGAGCCGTCATTATGCCAGCGATGGTCTTACCTCGAGGCATTTCTGAGCGGCATTTTGAAATACTAGTTTTATTTCGAATTTGATTCAACTTCCTTCCCAGCCAAGAATGCTGTTGATGTTAATCACATTTCTCTCGACTGCATGTGCGATACACTTAGCTTAAATGAGATTATTAATCCCGGAACATATCACGAAGGACGATAGTGAATCTGACCATTTCGCCTTCCGTGACTGCCTTTATAGGAGAAGACACAATGCGGCTTTATTTTGCTACCCGCTTACTATAAAATAGGGAAATCTGTCACTAAGCCATGCTTAAAAGTTATTACAAATATTCTTGAAGGTAATTTAATCTAATAAAATAAGGATCCGTTAGTTCGTTGAAAATAATGAAATTTGTATAGATTATTAAAATAACCCTCCTAAGGCAGCTAAGAGAAAAGTTGCTAATCCTTGAGATTCTTTGTTCAACTCGAATGTGGAGTGTAGAAGAGACCAACAGATATGACCCAAAAGGACTCTACAACGTGGACTTTCCACTGGTTCAGTGCACAAAAAAGGAACTATGCAAAGAGAGGGAAATGTCTGTTAAGTGCTTATGAGTTGTTCTAAACTCCAATGTGTTCCTCGAGCGTCTGGCGAATAGTTCGTCAAACTTCTCTGTTTTCTTGCTGTTACGTTCAAGTAATTCGTCCTAATACGTTTCCCACATGACCTAACCTTTTCCAGTCGATATAAAACATTCCCCATCTTTCACTCGGGCACTTCACTCCCGACAGTTCTTTCCATAAAATGAATCGTCCAAATTTCGGCAACTTTTCGCTTTCCTTGATTAGCCCCTCCACCTCACTTCTCTATTTGTTTTCCTTACCAACTCATTTTTCAATGCCTTCCACACTCTAACAATCTAAGTTTCCACTAATTTTCGTTCCCTTATCATTTGGAAGCGGTCATCTTTGGGCTTTAAAACTTATCCACGAAAATGATGGAATGTACGCTACCGTAGGAACTTAATGATTCAACTCTTTCTTGGATTAATTTGATTCGTAAAGCGATTAAAAGGATCAACGCACTGATTTCAAGGGGAGGGGCGTTAAATTTTAAATTGCGAGCATTATACAGGCGTCGGAAACTGCGGATTTCTTGCGGCCCGTGATGGCGGTCCTAAGGCGATCATATCTCTTAGTCGACCGCTCTCTGCCCCACATAATTCGCAGTCGGGTGGGCTGAAACTTTATTACCCGCCTCCAGATTACCTCGCCACCTATTTATGACCGCACTCGGAGGGTGCAGATAAGGAGCCTTTCGGCAGAACACGGAATTTACGGCGTCCAAAGCAGCATCTGTCGATTGGGTGTCCCGCTCTTGCATCTAATGACGCCTATGACACGTCATCTCCGCTGATGACGGCGAAGTTGGGCTTCCTTCAATGGCATATCCGTTTAAGGGTTATGCCACCCGAATTCGATCTTTAACTCGAGGAGATAATGACTTAATGTCTGCGTGGATTAACAGAATTTAAAAGCTGGAAAAAGCAATCAACGAAATTTTCGCACTGTCACTTGACATCCCCTTTAACTATCAAACGAAAATGAGAACACCAAGTTTTCATACCATTTTAGACTAAATTTTCTTTATTTCGTCGTTATAAATTGTTATATCTTCGTTGTCTTGTGGACATATTTTCATGCGTTTTCCTTACTCGTCGTTCATTTCATTTTTATACAATTAACCAAATTCTTTTTTCTCCTTGAAAAACCTCCGTACTATTCTACGCTATCGTGGGATTTAGCAAAATATTTAAGGGAAACATTTTTATATTTAATATGTTTTTAAATTATCTATTTTTTCCTAACAACTTCTAAACTTCACATTAACCATTACACGCCACGTACAATCTAAATCTGAGCCTTCCTCTAAAATTATACCGCAGTCGTGTTTCAGTTTGCGCCAATTTAGTTTGCCCTTCTTTTCATAACAGTTTTCAGTTGATACATTTTTTATTTATTTTCGGAAACACCTCTTCTTAGATACTTGGTTGGTTTTATTCACATCGTTCATATAGAACCCCAAATGCTATATCTGTTCCACTGTTGTTATGAATCGCAGCCATTCAAAATTACTTACCATACATTGTCTTTTTTTAGTTCTAACTAAATATAATTGTTTTGGTTTTTATGATAATTACTTCTGTAAATTGAGAATACTCTTTTTTATCTGGGTAGTTTTACATTAATTTTGAGTAATCTCATTTCTTGAGTTTTATAACTATTTTGATTTTTATTATGTTTTGTACCTAAAAATATTTAATCTCTTTTGTTAAAACCTCGCCGAATAAAGGGTCATATAATTATTATTAATGTATTTAGATACCGAAGATCAACTAGTTAGTGCGATATATTTAGGTATCTCTGGCAAATATTAAATTTTTTAATTGCCGTCAATTGTTCGATGAAATATTTTTAAATTTTGAACAATCAGTGTAATTATTACTTTTGTCGAAAAATTTCGCATTGCTAAGATACCGCATTCCGACGCGCTGCCACCAAATATTAACCCTAGTGGAAGAAGTACTCGTAATAACAATTTGAAATATTTAAATACTTTTGAAAAGGAAAATAATCACTATTCAACTGTTTATGATATTAAGTTTGTTTAACTCAAGAATAAGAATTTTAAAAGGCGTTAAAGAAACTGACACACAAATAAGTGACAATGATATGAGCACAGGTGAAATTTTAAAGATATTCTATCAATATATGTATCCCATTCATCGATTTTCACCATTTTGTTATCCCTTCTCTTTGCTTGCATTCGTGCCACTTTCTCAGGTGTCAAATTTCGTTGGAAAAGCTGTCGTTCAGCTGCCGTCGATGTTCCTTTCAGCATGTTTCGATTTAAAGGTTAAGATAAGACTCTGAATGGGTTTTTCACTTGCACCGAAGTTTCACTCATAATTTACCGACGGGCCTCACCTCGCCAAACGGTCATCCCCCCCGTCTTTGGTCACTTCCGGCGTGAAAAGGCCGTCGCAATAAAAATGAATAAACCACATCGCCTCATAAGACTAAATCGATTGTCGTGTCCTCTGAAAGGCGATGCGGGAGACAGGTGTCGACGATAATGAGAGATGAGGCGGTGCTCGTCACTTCTTCGGCAGTCAATTGGGAATCAAAACGGGAGAATGGACAAACCGTGTCTTATCACTGTGCATAATTAATTGCCTCCCGCCTCATCGGAGTTAAATGCTCGGAAGAATGAAGCAATAATTCACGGTGTATTTGTGAAAATATTATCGCGGGTTCGAATCTCCAATTAATATGTACGCTGACTCGCAAAGTTGGGACGTCGAAATTTCCCGCCGTCGAAACTGCGAACATGCCTTCCTCAGGATGTTTATATCCGATTAAGACTTCTCAGTACGCTTGCCAGCTGTTCTAGTTTAGAAAGTAAAACTCAGATTTTCTATCGCCTTGATGTATGTTACTTTCTGCTAGCTTCGAAAGAATTGTCAAACTGTAGTTTTCTTTGCTAAAAGAGAAACATATTTTTAGGTAATTAAAAAACTGATCAAATTTAATTTACAAAAATGAAAAAAATAAATTATAAACTGTGTTAATTTATCGGTTTCTCCATTCAAAGGGTGAAGCTGATTTAACTTCAACGCAATTAAAAGTTTTAATAGCAATTCATTGTCCAGGAATGCCTATTATTAAACTTTTAAATTCCAATCATAGCGGTATATTTATTGACATTTACATTTTTCAATTTGAGTATGAAGTCTTGGACAATGAAATACATGAAAACCTCGATTAATTTATTGCATTGAGACAAATATATCGTATCGAATGCTTCTAAATTTAATCGAATAAATCATTTCTCAAAAAATCCTTTTCGATAAATACGAAATGGTTTGAATACAATTTTAAAAATATACTTTTCTTTGCATAACTGTAATCGAAATTGTTTGACCGAGGTTACTGGAATGAGATCTTGCCGCCACATGAAATGAAATGAATCCTGATTAAATGCTATATTTGTCTTTTGGTATATAATGTAGATTATGTATTTTTCGTTGACATTTAGTGATGATAAGAAATTTACTGAGGCATAAGTCGTGCTAATTAACCATTGATTAAGGTTCCTCCGATCGGAGTGCTACGAAAAGTGTTGCTCGTAGAGTCATTGTGCTTCACCCATTGTAGACTTGCTCCGCGAATGCGGTTCAACGAGGAAAGTGAAACAGAACTGCCTCTACTTTTCTTAGCTTCCTGTTACAATTGGTGGAGTGGATGGGTTTCAAACCTGCTTTCGGGTTGACGACCGTCGAGTCGTGGAATGTATTAATAATCATAATCAAAAGCTTAGTATTTTCCGCAAAACTGTTTTGAGGAAATTGACTTAATTTTAGATATCTTCTTCTGGAATCCTTACCTGTTCTCCGTCATCTCTTTATCATTCATCCCCCTCGCTAATTTCTTCTCGCAATTCACTTCGAGTCATTCAAATCTCCACTGGACCATTGAGAGAACCGTCTTTCCATCAGTTCACCTGCGAGGGCTTCGTAGATAATCTACGAAGTGATACCAACATCTCGCGAATGCTTTTTAAATTCAGGAATAATATATCTAACTTTATAGAATCGATATCCATAAATTTATTTGTGTGGTTTCAATGATGGAACGTTGGAAAATTCTCCGTTGATTTCCTCAGGAAAAGGCGATTATCCAAATTAGTCCGCATAATCCCTATTTTTCACTCTCCAACGGATTGAACGGTGATGTAAGCATTGTAAATCATGAATCTGCGGTGAAAAGATATCCCAATAGTGAACGAACATCTTGAAGTGGAAACGCAAGAAGAAGGTGCGATTTATATATATTCTTAAAATAATGATTTTTATTATGTACGAGGGTGGTCTGAAAATTTTCCTACCCCAGATTTTTCAGAAAACTTTCAGATATCTTCAGAAAACATGTCGAGAAATGACGAAATGTCGGAAACTTTTCGGATCACCCATGTATATACTTGAAGTGGATATACTTATTTTCTTTTCTCAAATAGTAAAACAAAATGTTAGAGATCAAATAACGATTACACATCAGCCATTGTCCAGATTAATTTTGAATTAATAAACATAAATATATGCGTGTAGTATTCTATTACTGTATAAAAAGCCTATATTATTGAGAAAAATTGAAGGTATTTTGCCTTTAAACGTAGACGGAGGATCTCCACCTTTCCCATCCTTTTGCTTCCCTCATCATTCGTGGGCTGACCATATTACTAAAAGTAATCCTCGTTTTTCTTTGCCATTATTAATGACTGCAAACGTCACTAAAACTCGTTACTTCCATTGCACTATTTAAACTCCCATTTCTCAAACAATAAATACAAACACCATCGTTTAATCGTAACCCACCCGAGTTTCTTGCTCAAATAGCGAAGTTGGATTTAGTGCGCTCCTGTCAATTTCTCCTTCGTAATCATTCTCCTAAAATCACTAATATTCTACCTCATGGACCCATTTATCTGACCCATTCTTATGTTCTTGAATTCAATAAGTTTTTCGAAGCATTTATTATCTCTCTTAATTAACTTCAGAAACATTCATTACACATATTATATCTATTCATTTATATTATTTCTGTAATAAAGAAAATGTACGATTTCTCGTCTCTTATTGAATAATAAATATTTACTAATTTGTTCATAAGATCACCTCATCTGTAATAGAGCGGGTAATTTTAACGTAGCTTCGTAAATTATGCCTATATTTTTACAGGACTTTACACAGCAACTTCGGGAAACGTTGATTATTCGATTGTTCACGGATCATGATTTCAAATCAGAAAATAAAAATATCTTCCAGCACCAAAATCTTTATCTCGCCCTAATTGCTGACTTTTGATGATAACCACAATATAGAGATTAAAGAGCAACGATTTGTCCATCTCTTTACTCCACTTTCATGAGCAACTGTCACTGGATTCACTCTTTATGTCGAACGGAACTTCTTTTTTTAGGCAACATTTACCATCATCTTCATTTAAATTGAGCCGAATTGTAACTAAACTCATTGGCGATTGCACTAAATAGCACCGTTTGCGAATATTTGCACCCGCACGTCAACTTTCCTTATTTTTTAAGATTCTCTCTTTCCGATGTTACCCCGGATGACCGCTCTTATCTCGAACCCTCAACTTAGCTCACGGTAAATTCTCACTTTAGGTAGTCTTACGCAGTAACTGTTTGTATAGTTTTAGCGAATAACGCAGTCTGCGGCATCTGCTGGGATATCGTGATCGGCTGTAAAAATGCGACGTCGGACCGCAGACCGCAGCGCCGCCACGCAACGGTTAACTTTCACCCGATGGAGAGATGGCTTCATTTGGCAGTGGACGCGAGCAATCGCTGTCGAGTGAAAGATGTAAAGCGTAGACGAGGTTTGCGGCTCGCGAAAATGGGTTTCACTTAGCGTTGAAAGCAGCGTTACGTATATCGGAAGTGACTTTTAAATTCACCAGGCGGAAACCGTTAACGAGCACTCTACAAGACTATCGCAAAAATCATATCGTATAACCACACACATAATTCCGATAGATGAAGGCGTGCCGACACTACCTTAGAATTGCTTTAAAGTAAGGTTGAAAATAAATTTTATATTAAATAGCTGTAACGCCACCCTTTATAAATATATTACTTAGCGTAAAACTTTTAATTTGACGTGATATATCTGTGATGTCCATAATGAATCCATCATTTATAATATTGAGCTCTTTGTATCAAGAGATATTCTCCTTACTATATGGAAAACAACGATAGCATGATTACAACTTTTAATTCTGCGTTTATATTCTGTTTAAATAATGACGAACGTTTTTCAAAATTAATACGAATTAACTTGCTCAAATTTAATTTCTATTGTCATATTGATGCCGATACGAAGTTCAAAAAATGCGGATTGCTGTTTCGAGAAATATGGGTAAGCGTAAGGGTGTTCAACATCTGCCTGTGGGGATAAATAATTTTGTTAAATCGATCCTAAAAATGACTATGTCAAAAATGTTTGCCGGAATCGATTAAAACAATAATTTTAATAATAATGCCGTATTTTTTTCGTGGGCGAATTTTAGCCTTTGAAGGCTACTCCACCAATTATCCCCCTTTATATGTTATCATTTATTTCTGCATTTTTCCTATATTAATAAACACAAGACACACACAGACAACCACTCTATTTCCGGAAAAATCCGATTAGCCGGGATTCGAACCCGGGATCGTGAGGTTGGAGAGTTGACGCGCTAGCACGCTAACCACTCCGCCATCACGGCCGGTTTTTCCGGCCAATTTTTCCAGCAATTTTAGTGTGATTTCAGACTTAATTGCAATGCCCGCATAGTATGTCAAGGAGCCAATGCGGTCTACTGGAGGGTTAGACCCTCCTTGGACCTTTTGATTCTGGAGATGATGAGGAATTCTCGACTAAAGAGTAAAACCCCGTTTTCTGCAGCCAAGTGCCCAAACTTTAGCCTCATTGCGGGAATGTGAATTGCACATTTCAGCAAACAAAGGAACCTCGTTTGCGCTGCCTAATTGAGAGAAGACGCCGCATAGAGAACACTCGCTCCCCCTCAATCAACAGACAGTCGGAGGAATGCTATATGGGGAATACTCGTTTTTATTTCATTCGGCGCTCCAAATGAGATTTTCTCATCAGCAACTCTTTCCGGCGGTTTCATAAAAAGATGGCGTCATCGGGTTCTCTATTGCCAATATTGGATCGAGCGATGTTATTACTTCCGTCAACATAATGAAAATAGTCTCCTTGCGGCTCGGGACCGAGGAAGATGGAAAATTAACCGATTTTCCCAAATGGATGTTTTCATTTTGTCTTCATTTTTGTTTTACCTCGGAATTCGATGAGAAGGTGATGCTCCGGATGATGAGAAAATCGGTCTCTTGTGCCGGGTCTTCGTATTTTTGGAGAAAACCGCGCAGTGTTTGCCATTTATCACGAGGGGCAATCCCTTGGGGCAATCCTTTGGGGCGACTGCCAAGGTCGCTGCGGTTAGGGGGGCGCCGAATTCATTCTAAAAAGGTTTTTCGTGATTAAAAATGCGCATAATAGATTTTTCACTGCATTAAACATTATTGTTTACAGCGTTAAAGTTTCTTTTTTATAATTTCTCCGATGCATGTATCATGGAAGTAGGAATTAGGGACGTGGTTCCTTAAATATTGTCGATTATGTTTCTCTCGATCAAGAACGTTGTTATTTCCAAATTTTTCTAATATGTTTTTGTCCTTTTGCGATTCCTTCCGGAATTGATCGGTTGCTCATCGCTAAAGGAGGGTAAATGTATTCAAATCTGGAGCTACGACTGCCCCTGAGATTTGGCTTTCGAACAACTGCTTCCATGTATTAGTATGTACATAAGTTAAATCCGAGATTCAATTCTATTTGATTCGTAATTCAATCTATTTGTCCTTTTTGTGATAAGTTTTGGCTAACTAAGCGAACATTGTGAACAATTGGTTGAAATAAATTCCATTACGTGGTAAATAAGCTTGTTTAAACCCCCTTTTATTTTTTAAATATGGATTACGTTTAGAATAACAGTGTGCTAGTCTCACGAGCCATCTTTCACCCGTACACCATCCTCATTTCCTCTGATTCATCCAAACGCTAATGATCCTTCACTCGCCAATAGCCCTCCGGTAAAAGTTTCAACACGATATGCATTATACTTTTAGTCCCTAGAAGGAGTATTGCCCGAAATTTATAACTGACAATTTATGCATTTAAATGAAGAATAATATCGAAAATAAGGTTTCTCTAACATGTTCGTTCCTAAACTTCAGTTTGGCTTGCCAGATCAGTTTTTTCAGTGAATTTTAATATTTGTTACGCAATTTTTAAATTGTCTTATTTAGATCTGAGTCAAATTTGCTTGAAAGCGTGAGTGACCAGATGGAATACGAGGAAATCGCATGTGCAGGAACATGTATATTGCCTCCGCATAAGTTCGCGGTATCTCCGTCTGTCGTCAGCCAAATTCTGACTTATCCATCCCATCGATGACGTCTTCATTATTGCCTTATCAGCGAATTTCACCGTTGAGCGATCCTGAAATGTTATGAAAGCGGGAGGTCCGATGAGAAGCAATCCACCATGGTGAGCCACAGATCAGACAGACTGCATAGTTTACAGATTGGGAGCCTTCATTAATCAGACGGTCATGAGTTTGCATTAGGCCATTTATGAAATCAACAGGCTGTAATTGAGGAGCGATGTTTGCTTAACTTAGCTTAGTCCTATGTTTAACATCGCAACTAAAAGAAGGAAATCGCATTGAAAAGTAAACTGATGTAGAATTATTTAGATTTTAATTTCACTAGGAGTAATAAACAAGATCAGGAAATAAAATGTTTTAAATGAATATATTGGTTTTAAGATGTGATTTAGAGGCAGAATCAAAGTTCGAAAAAGCCAGCAGACTCTTCATCTTTGGCCTAGCCGATGCTCTGACGGTGGCAGACGCCAAAGACTCTTGAGTTAACTATTATATCCACAGTCATGTCTCCTTAGATACTAAATAAGTAAGAGCATTCGTGATCATCTTCTATTCCATAGAGATTTAGTTATCATTTTCAACGCACCACACGCACAGACGCCATCTTGAAGGTTAATATACTCACGATTATGTACTTATATATACGTATCACACGCACATACCTTATACTTGAAAGCTATACTTAGCTTCAACTGAAATGACTATAAATTTTTGAAAGCTCACAAAGTACACTCAGAATAATCTGTTTTTATCGTAATACATTTTCCATCTGGACATAGCTGAGGAATAAATGTCTTTTCTCATCAACTCAACCCTCCAAAAAAGAGTAGTTCATGTGCTAAAGTTGTTAACTCGATTGCAGTTACTGAATTCCAGGTTCATCTTACTAATGAAAACGCAGTCGACCGCGCCAGACGCTCTGTCACCCAAATCGCCATCTATTGTAGCAAATCATGCAAGAGCTTGAAATTTATTGGTGATCTCAGTTGGTGCTCTGAGTATTAGATTTTGTATTTCACATTTCAGGATGTAATTTTCTGTAACAGTTGAGTCGTTTGGAAGACCAATAAATATCAGACTGAAAGAGAAAAAATGGTTTCAAAGGTTCATTAAGTTTAACCTTTTTTATATAAACAGTATTTCATAAAAGTTTTTCGGAAATAAATTTCCTTGTCTCACTTTCTGAAAGAGGCAAGTAATTCTATCTTACAGAAAGGTAAAATAATATATTCTCGCATAACAATGAGAAAAATATTAGTGAACTCGTTAAAATATACACAGCTTATTAAAGAATACACTTTGAAGGGTTCAAATCGGTCGGATATTTTGATTTAATTCGTAGAAATTGTACTATAGATCTTAATTTCTACTCAAACGTTGTACTCTACGTATAAATTGCACAGTGAGTAGCTCTTTTAGCAGAATAAGGACAATTATAGGGGTTTAGATTCTCAATTTTTTACACTGACTGGAAAAAATCAGCATTAACTGAGTTAACTCTTGAACATTACTGCAAACGTAAGGCGCAACGAAGAGTAGGAAATTGTTAGAGGAGCACATCCTATCAGACACGCCGATGATGTCCTTTAGCCCGATTGCAATCTCTCAACACCAGACTCTTATCATAATCAGATTTCTGCGAGTGTTTTTATACATTTAATTAACACTCTTTGAACGTAATACAAAGTTTCAGACCTGTGTGGATGTTTAACCCTCGATGGACTACGGATGCCATATGGCATCATCCGACACCTACTATTATTTCATTTTGTATCACAGAATAGGAGAGCTCGATGACGATGTTGCAATTTTGTATTTGTTTGGCTGGTTTTATAAATATGTTTGGCGTAATATTTTATGGGTATTGTTTACAGACAATCACAAAGCGAAATACGTAAGAAATTTAAAATAATTACAAAAAAAATAATTCCGGCCTTGGAGGGTTAATTGGCTTTAATATGTTCCAAAATAAAGAAAAGTAACACTTTTTGCGTTTATCTCCGTGATTCTCCGGAGCTGTTTTGTGAGATCGACGGAGTCTTCGCTAACATGACATCTACATTCCGATGCGTCCCATGGCTTTCCCTGATACACGCTCAATTACGGCGCTAGACAAAGGCCGTTGTCGCGCTGATTTCCACAAGTGCACAGAGAAAGGAGTTCAGCTGCGATTTAGCATTCGTGAGCGACGTGTGAGCTATCCGAAGTTAATTCACGCTTCGGAAGTTTGAGAATTTATCATCTCAAGAGACTCTTTCCAAATCGACCGTGAAGAGGACTTGTGGTTTTCGTTGGAATATAAATATATATAATTCTGTGGAGGTGGAGGATAAAACATATGTTTACTGTATGACTACCGTCGATTGTTTGATCTTCGGTTCTATAAATTTCTTTAACTTTAAGAATAAGTTCTAGTAAGCATTAAAACGCATAGTGTCTAAACTGTAAATAGCGAAATATAATAAGAAATAAATATAAGAGCCAAATGCGCGGTCCGACATTAACAGTGATTCTATAATCAGTAATACTTCGAATAGATATTGATCCTAAATATACAAAACATTATTTATTAATCTAATCCAATTCCAATAGAATCAAACACCGATAATGCAAGATGTTAAACGCCTGACTACATTCATGAAATAATAAATACTAGTATTATCGCTTGTTAAGCAACATTTATTTGGTATTCCTCCTTTAAGAGATGTCATTTTAATAAGTGATCCATTGCAGTAATTAATTTATCCTCCTTTAATTATATTTATATAAATTTTAATAGTAATAATGTAATAAATTAGTGATTTTCATTGAAAAAGCATTATATTGAGATAAATCTTGGATAAACCTATAATGTTTAATGAAGACAGACGAAGATTCAGTGAAAATATATTCTGCGTTACATTTCCATCTTTGATTAAAATTTTGTCGCCAGAAAATGACAATAAACGTAAAAACCAGGGCTTTGAAATATTATCCGTGAAGTACCATTAATGTTCACATGGTGCTATTGCATTAATCATGTTTTGTACACTTTCTTGTGCCATTTATCGAATAAACAAGATATAGATGTATTCTCTAACGTACTCCTTATTCAATCTCTTCTTTTCGTCATCTTTACAAAAATTCTTATCAATCAACAACACATCGCTATGAATATCTTCATTGTACGGTGCACAGCGATGAGTTTACTAATCGACGAATTGTTAGTATTCAAAATCGCTTGAGAGCGTCAGTGATAAATTTGGCAGTGCGTGAAAGTGTCTTTAAAGCCATGCGAGGTATTTCCATCTGGACTTAAACCCTTGACAGGCGAACATCGATCGAGTGGCTCAAAATCACATTCCTTTCCATTCTCCGGAGGTAGCGAAGACATCGATTGCACGTCGATTCGTCTTTAATTCAAATTCCACCGAAGAAACTGCAGAATATTATCCACACTTGAAGAAGGGAAACCTCCGATAAGAGTGAGATTCCTTTTCAGCTAAAACTGAATGTGGCTGAGGCTTAAACTGAATATCTGTACCGGAATAGATAAGTTATTCTCGTAATCATTAAATAATTTTAACAAATTTTTTCTATAAAGTATGTTCCAGAAATAATTTTCCATCATCAATCACACTTGGAAGGCATAACACAGTAACTAGATTATAAAAGTGGCTGCAAAAGTGACCTTGTCGCGGTTTGCTTTCAAAACAGCTGCATAATACTCTTTTATGATATCATATCGACAGATCTGCGTTTTTTCAAGTCCCACCGAAAATACTAGACTCTATTAGCATAAACAACCTCCTTGATTATCTAAGGACCTTCATTTCTGTATATACCAACCTTTACTGGATCCTTCGATGATAAATGATCAAATTACAACTTTGTTCGCCTTAATTATTACCTTATTCCCTCATTAAGATGAAAGAAATTATGCTCGATGTAGTAGAGCGAGCATATGTATTGCGTGAGTAGGAAACAGCATAAGATAGAAGTAGCTCTACCATTTCTGCGAGATAAAACACATTAGAGTATATTTAATTAAAATTAAATTCAAGGCTATCAGGATATGAGTGCGTTAATATGAAAATCAGGGCGTCGAACCCGAATCAACCGAAAGCCAAAATCGAAAAAATACGTTATTTTATTGGCAGTGTGTCGACAGTGGAAACCGGGCCAAACTGGAATAAATATAATTGCTGGAATAAAATGTGATTCAATGATGTTGTGTAAAAACGATTTAATAATAATAACGTCAATATTATGCATGTCTTTATTTTATTTCTCTTGCTACCTTAACTCTAATGTAAATTACATTTGTACGAGAACTTATAACTTTAAATAAAATAAAAAATAAAATAAAAAAATAAATCCCATTTTAACATATTGCGTTCTTACGCCTTCAAGAGTTGTGGAGATGGAGAAAAGTCTTTGGTGGGGCATTTGAAATTATCAACTCTGAGTAAAATTCACAGTCACTGGCGATGCCTTGTGGAAATACGTCATGATGAAGAATAACAATTTGTACTTTAATTAATATTAATAGTAATATCAATTTGTAATTTTAATTTCTACTTAAATACTGTGGAAAAAGTGCAAATTGTCATTCTTCGTTATCTACTCTGTATTAGTCTTTCGGAAAATCCTTGAAGGCAATTTTGCGTGAATATGCATGGCTCGGATCCAATGGACTCCATTCGGTGTGTTGACGTGTATCGATCACATTCGCTCCTTAGCGTGTCACACCGCAGTAGAAAGTAAATCCCAAACGATCTCAGCTTCTCACGCACCGACTAAAACGAAGGGTAAATAATGCAGAGGAACAAAAGCCGCGAGGATTTGGAGGACGCAAATCTGCGGTGTCTTTTGTTGCGTTTCTGGAAGTCTTTAAGGGAAGTGGCAGCTATGACAACATCTCAATGGGACGGAGACTCTCAGATTTATAAATCTTATAATATCAGAAAGGGAGAGAGAGTGAGATTAGCGTCTCCACCTTGCGTATGATTTTCGCAAGATTTCTTATTTCTGTAAATAATTCTTGGAGAATCGAAGAGAATTTTTCATTAATCGAAATATATTATGAAAAATGTATTTCAACTATGTTTTACCAGTCCCGATAGTAGTTGCACGGTCACCTTTACGAAAATATTTTCATACTTGACGGTGTAAAAAAATTTATTTCAATAACTATGCTTTTAAATAGTTGAGTAATAATTCTTAATTCAATAACAATTCAAAATTCTCTTAATATGAAAATCTGTATCGCTGGAAACTTCTTGGTTCGATAAAGACGATAGGAAAAGCGGATGGAAAATGTGTAACGACTTATCATCCGCCTTCAATAAAATACTGTAACTGATCGAGCAATATGCGTCTTTACCAGCTGAAATAAAACAATAAGAAATGTCTCAAAAATCATCCTCCTTCATATCAAAAGAGAATAATTCCTTTGTAAACCCTTATTTCACAATCGGTGAATAAAAAATGGGGAACAAAAAGAAGTTTTTTACTTCGAGTCTTATGTGTTTCATAATATTCAGTTAAACATATTATTCAAAATTCCGCTAATATTTCTACCTATTTATTTTACCGAGATTTTTATTTACTGACCACCGATCAATACAAATCGTAGTAGTTTTCTCTCGAGTTCTTTTCACTTTTTTGCAGTCAGAATATTTTTCTTTAGAAACAGTGATATTCGTAATAAATCAAAACTATATTTTGTGTTTAATTTCATACATCAATTGAAGAATTTTCTTCATTACAAGTCTTTAGCAACTCAAAATATTCTTCAAATAATTAGATTGCGATTTGATCAGTATACTCTCATAAGCTACTCATCAATTCGATTAACTTTATGTCGCTGGTGTGAAATCTTGATATGGCAACTTTCATTGCGATATCCTCGAAAGTGTCGTACATGCTTATTAATATTAAATTAAATCCTTCTCATACTCAGTTTCTTCAAAGATTCTGCGAACTGTTTGACAAATTTGTGCTACAGGGAAGATTCCCTTTATGTATCTGCCATTCTTAAATATATGCTTCGTGGCCTTCTTTCCGTTCGTCCTACTTTTGTGAAGAATCGCCCGATATTTTGTGAACGCACCACCGCTCTGGAATTTCGATAACCTTCTTATGCAACCTGAGGTGAGCTCCTCCAGGCTTTTTTATTTCCGGAATCTAGTTCTCAGAACAGTTGGTATTACTGTAAAACAGCCAGTGAAATTATTCATCTCGAACTCTTATAAGGTGTTTTTTTTATTCCCCACCGCACTTACTTATTGATTCAAAATTTAAATCTTTTCTAATGACTTTTATTTTTTCCCTTTGTGGCTTTGTTCTCGTTGGAAGACGTGGTCCATCTTGCGGCACGAAACAGATAATTTTCTGAGTGGTTTTTTTACGAAAAGCTGAGTGAATTCGTGCAGGTTTAGTTGGCATGGCACAAATGGAGGTGATCACAGACAGAAAATCAACGCTTACTATCCTCATATTTAGAGAAAAAATTAAATTTCAAAGTTTAGTTATTAATAGATGCTCCAACAACAGTTTCAGTTCATATTTTTTTAAATGTCTCCGGGAAGAGTTCTCTTTTATACTTACAGTTAAAGGTAAGAGTTATCTAGCGGTGTCTTTCAGCCAATATAACAGCTTCAAATTGTGTATCTTAGGAAGTAATTCCGTGCTATTATTCTTATCGAATGTCCTGAATGAGACAAAAAGTAATATATGGAAATTTCGACCCTGTTCCCGGTGGTGTACTGGCTACGGATGTGTATTATCTTGATAATGCATACGGACTGTTATCGAATCAAATCCTCCCCTATAAGTCAAACCTGTATTTCAAACACCGAGCAGAATTTCCTTTATCACGCTTATGTTTTGTTTTCATTGTGAAATTTCACATACAGCTATAAACAAAATTTTCTCGAATTCATTGCAAGCACCTTTATCGACAATAGTATAGAGGCGCATAAAATATTCTCTGTTCGGTGGCTGAGTTGATCATGGAAATAAAAGTGGCGATTCCGTGAAGGATTACACCGATAGCCAATGAATGTTCGTAATGATCCTGGTCAATTTTGGATGAGGTAATCTCAGCTGCATAAAAAGCAATAAAAAGAGCGGCTCCTTTTATCTAAAGAAGATTAGAGTGTTGCGTATCTGTGATAACGAAGTCTCTCCGCGGGTATTAGTCGGGAGACGGAAATATTATCGATGTCTTTTCGATTCGTCCGTTGAAACTGATTTGATCGGAGACAGCAAAGCCTCCGTCGCTGCTCGGCTTACTTTGATCTCGCAGATATTTCTGAAGGTAATCCTCGTTGTGACGGTTGGTTGAAACGGTCACGAGACAAAAAGTATTTTGGTATACTTTTATTTCATATTGTATATACTTTTTCAGATAATTATTTATGCTCGCATATCATTTTTTAACTTGAAATTAATTTTCTTTCAGATATGTCGAAGCCAAGAGGTCTTGCTTAGATTTGGACGCATTTCAAAGGACCAAGTCAGAAAAGGTAAACTATTAAGATATTTTTTCATTCCTAAGTCACCGACGGCATATAAACTTTATTGTTCATGGAAATAAGGCTATTTAAAAAAATAAGGCTTCATAATTTTAATTATTCCAATTATATTGCGCTTGCGCTGTCTTCTAGTATCGCTTAGTAATCGTTATCTTTCAAAATTTCTTGTATTATTTAAGAATTTCATATCATTTTTCTATATTTAATTCGAGTCAACGTTTGTATATACTCATACATACAAATGTTTGTAGTACATTCAAACTCCTGTGTGTTTCTGTATACAGTGATAATTACTGGAATTGATCTAATTGGGATCTTTTCGTTTCAATTAGTGAAGTTACTAATAATTCGATTTATAAATTCCTTTTCCGTAGAAATTATCAAAACTGAACTTGAACGCGTTTTCTCCGTTTTAATTTGCCGCAGCTGTTGTTAGAAATGACCAATTAAGGATTTATATAAAACCTGAGATTTTGTCCTAGCACCTGAGATAATTTAAAACAATAACTTCAAGATTTACTATTTGTCTTCGAAGATATTTTTTACCAATTTGTTGAATTTTTTTAATTCACTTCTTAAAACAGTCTGAAACGCGATGTTGAACTGGAGGAGTAATCAAGTTTCTTAACCGCAATTAGTTTGTTCCACAGATAATGGGATTGCAATTTTGGCATTGAAGTTTCCTGTTTGAGGATGTATATTTCTCAAGTTTAAATCCAAGATGCTGATAATAACATGATCGCAGTGAGTAGCATTCGATTTATTTTAATAACTGTCGGAGTTTAAATTCGTTAATTCAAGGCAGCTGACAGTAGATATAGTTTTGTTCCCATTAGGAATCTATTCGTTCGCTAGTGTTACGAAATTCTGTCAACCTTGAGGAACTGCGATAAAGATTGAAGCCCGGAGTTGACGTGAGGTAACCCGTAGCGGTGGTTAACTTTAACTAGGGGTCGGCGAGCATTCTGAACTGCGGGGGGAGTTGTAATTATTTAGACGGGCCGTACAATACGGGTCCTAAATGCTAAAATAATGACATTTGTGAGAAAAATCAATCTCAAAAGTCTCTGTCTTGTTCTGGCTGGTGAAGACATTTTCTGCAGGGTAATCGAGAGTGGCAGAGGAAGGGGAATAACGAATCAAGGAGACGATTTCGGAAACAAAATTCTTGAGACTTTCTTTTAAATTAAGAGAGTCGGGTAATATCAGATTAATAATAAAGGTAAATACTACCAATTTGTAATTCAATTTGATAGTAAATGAATTAAATATTTATTTAGTGCAATAACACAATAATCGAGGCAATATTTAATACAAATTCAAATTTGAACTCATTTGACCTATTTCATTGCAAGAGAACTGCTTAATAACGCCTTTATCTAATATCAATTTTAAACTAAATTTAACCAAGAAACAAATCAAAGAGAGTGATTTTTTATTTGTTTTTAAAATCCCGGAGGCCGCAATTAACCCATCCCTGCTAAATGGATGTTTGTTGGTCGCCTTGGGCAGATTGTGTTCATTCCCGTAAAAAGAAAAAGATCGAGGAAAATTGATTACTTGTTTACCTCGAACTACAACTCATTAACTCACGAAACTCCTGATATTTCTCGGAACCTAAAAGACCCAGTTTCTTATTTCCGCTTTTCTAGGATTGAGCAACGACTTGGAAGCGTTCACCTTATCGCGGGTCGCACCCTATTTTTAAGAACGGAGACAAATATATCACCCGAAACTAATCGACTTTCATTTCTGGAACTTACGCCGCACAATTTCGTATTATTCGTTCGAATACGGGCGACTGCCCAAAGCCACGCTCCAAGAGGGATTCGAAAAAGAGAATTTTCATGATGATAATCTTCGCATTGCAAAAGGTGAGAGCAAAGTTAGTAGTTCTTTATGTAGCTTAGTTAACAATGATGAAATTAATAGGATTCAAAAAAGTTCAGAGATAACAATTGAAAGGAAAATTTCTTGTTTTTTCGGATGAGGAGAGAGAAATCCGCATTTTTTCGCACCCGTCTCCATAGAGGTTGAAGTCAATTTCTCATATTCTTCATGCTTTAGTTCCATTACTTAATACTTTCGTTTCGAAACTGATTTTGATTTCATTTGATGTTTGTGCACTGCTACTTTTAGTACCGTTGTTTTCAAGTCTTTTCTGGCGATTTTGAGATGCAAATTTTCAGAATATTTCCAGTTTATGAAACAAAGCCTTTTACTTCAAATGAAAGATAAGTAACTGGTGATGCTGTCGGTAATTACTATTAAATTATTTTTCCCTTCGGATAGGGCTTATGAGTTTACGAGTTTTTTTCTAAGACATGTTTTATAATATACTCTATCTATAATAAATGTAATTTAACCATAAACTTTATCCGGTTACTGCTTATGATGTAATATAAAAATTATTAACGTATAACAGAGTAAGTACGAATTCGTTTCCTTTTTCGATTACCTATATATCTTTTATTCCGGACTTTTTTCAAGTCCGTTTTTCCTTGGGAAATTTCCTAGGGGGAACGCCCTTATGTGCAAAGTCACCTCAACCCTTTCCTTATCTATATATCAACGTAAATCAACGTTACTTATGCCTTTATCCACCTTCATTAAGTTTAAAACGCTACACTACTATTGAACAAGTATTTACTCGGTATACGAGTACAATTATACTGCAATTAGATTTTAAAAGGACACCTCAGAAAGAATGCTTTCTCCAAAGTTCGCGGTATGCTCACATACACTCACTCACATTTCTCTAGCATTCAAACTCAATGTAATTAGAAGAACCATTGGTATCCAATATGACAGTTGAAGTGTTATCCAAATTTTTAATGAGAGATTACTTTTCCCTTTCGGTTACCATTGGTTGGCATTTTCGCCATAATTCAGAGACTTTCAAGTACTAAATCTCGTTTATCTAAAATCTACGGCCAGGATGAAATTCCTCCCTTCTCCACGAAGAAGCCAAAAGAGGACGTTATTGCGGGGAACGTTTGCGGATGGAAAGCATTTTCCTTTCTAAGTGTCGCTCGTTTTCGTTCTTTGTGATGCTCATTTGTCTGATGGCTTCCATCGCCACGTGCTGCATCGCGTGCTCTTCCGCCATTCGATGATCTTGGATTCTCCGGTGCGCTGAAAAAATCCCCTCCTATTCCTTCTTATGAGATTTTTATTTTGAAGTTACCGACCGTCCCCATATCTACAGCAGAAACGGTTCGATTAATACTTGTTTCTCTGTTGGGTAAGAACTCTGCTGATGTCCAGACTTTCATTGGCATCATCATCCTCTCTTTTTCAATAAGCTATCGTAGAATCATTGTAAATACTCGTGGCGGTTTATTTACATTTATACATTTATTAAGTATGTATATATTAATCATAATGTATATACATTATGATTAACCTTCTGACAAAAATATAACTTTCACTTTATATTCAACAATTAATATGATAAACAGTTTGCATATAGAATTTTTTAAATTACACAATAGTTAAATAAAATATAAGAAAAAAGTAAATATTGTAGGTCCTGCCAAGCCTAAAATGGCTTGTCGGCAGGTGCCTTTTAAGCAAAGAAGCAATAATTAACAAAGATATTAAAATCATGCATTTCAACACAATTTAATATTTACTTATCTTTAAATTACACATTTATCATCTATATTTATATAATATTAATATTCAGATATTTTACAGCAACAAATAGCATTAAGTACTATAAATGTTGAAATATATACATACAGACAGTCCATACATAGGACTTGTCAGCAGGTGCCTGATTTAAAAGATAGAATAACTTAATTTATATAATAAATCTAGTTTCAGTAACCATTTATTAACTTCTTGTTTGACTGTTGAAATTTTTACTAATGATTGTAATCATATGGTATGTAAAGTTACTTAATAGTTGTCCGATTCCATGGCCTGTTCTATTTTGGCGTTTTATCCACTTTACAAATTTAACTCCATCAAAACTTTCTTACTAGGATTGAGTCGAAAGTTTTCCGTGAGTTGTCAAAGCAGTCTTAATCGTTGATCTTTAATGTTAAGAACTTCGCGCTGAAATCACCTGAAGCTGCATTTACACATTCGTAGGAATATCGAGCCGAATATCGAATGGGAATGGCGAATGTGACGTCCGTTCAATAATGAATCGCGTCTAACGCCGATGGAAGTCAATCAAAGGCTTGTGGAGAACTCACTTTCGCTGTTCAATTTACAACGAGCTCATTTTTTGACCTGTTTTTTTACTTTCTCCATATACGAAGTATAGAGAAAGTATTGTTTTCATGAAAAAATTCGACTTCGAGATTTCAACGGAAATACATGTTTTGAGGTCCCTAGAACACGTTTTAACCATTTTCGGAATGATGTATGTGTGTATGTGTGTGTGTGTGTGTGTGTGATAGTGGGCGCTCTAACGTGAAAACTATGGGTTGTATCAATACCAAACTTCATATATAGTACTAGTATATTCTATGGTGTGTGCTGTCAGAGTTGATAAGTTTTTGGAGTAAATCGGTATACCGGAAGTTGAGCTTCATTCTTCAAAGCTCATTTCTGGTTTTCAAAATATCTCCATAAATATGATATTTAGGTATATACTATTATGAATAAAAGTTTTAGAAAATATAATTTACTATAACTTTTGCTTGAAACATATTTTTTTATCACTGATTGTTTAGGAGTTATTCATGAAATACTGATAAACCGGAAGTTGTTGATTATGTACTTTGTGGGCGCTCTGGGCTCTATGGGCAAAATGCCAATTTCATCGTTTTTCATCGATCATGTCCCGAAAAACATTATGTATTATGTTTGTGACGTCAAAGATAATAATATATATATATATATATATTAATCACTCATCTTACAAGTTTAGATGGAATATAGAGTTCGAAATTACTGTCGTAGATAAATATTTACATCTTATATATGGAGGAAGTCATGTGCTGGCCACATCAGATTTTTATTTTAAATAGAAAGATTGAATTTAATAACTCTCTTGTCTTTCAATATTTATAACTCTACCACAGTGATTCCCAAAGAGGGCAATAGCGCCTCCCTAGGGACGCTTTAATAATCCAAGGGGGCGTTTGATGTTAAGGTATTTTATTCCCATTTTATCATATTTTCATTTCTAGTCAATTTTAATGGGCTCTAGGCAGCTATTAAACTTCAGATATAATGATTTGGTGGAAGTTTTAAACATTGTAGCTTTTATTTAGCATTTTCTTTATTCTTTGAACTTGGTCTTAGGGAAAATATTTTTTATAGAATTCGGTTGGGGGCGGTGGTATGGGAATTAGGGGGCGGTAGCATGAAAAAGTTTAGGAACCGCTGCTCTACCACGTCGAACCATCAATTTGGAACTCAAAACATCTTCAGCATATAAACAAGTAATGACCACGATTCATTGACTCGAGCATCTTCCAATTTGAATGTGACCAGCAATGAGTTGAAGCAAAGTAAATTTCTTTTATCGCAGTAACCGTCCATCACCAGTAGCTCTCGCTGATTGCCATATAACAATGCCTCAGAAGGACCATTCTATTTTATTTCATTTGATGTACAGACAAAATGGATACGTTACGCAAAAAGCCTGCTGTAAATTTATAAATCTCCGGTACACATTAAATACGGCAATTGGTTCCCTGCGTACGCACAAGATCAGCGAGCAGATTTATTCACAACTACTCCTCCTCCACTATCACACAAATGTCATCAAAATCTCCGGAAAAGTCAGTCTCCCTCTTTGTTTGTGAAATCTTAATTCAATTCATTCGTTTTGTGGGGACGAACGAGTGAACGAACTTCGGTGAGTGACGAGGCGAAACAGGAATGTGAAAATCAACCATGGGCCGATTGGTCAACCATTAGGTACTCCTGCTGCATATCATGCAACTGCTGTTTATTCATATGGAATACTAAGGGAAGCTATTAAGTAAATAAAGAAAATTTAAAAAACGTATTAGTATAGACACAGGGCGGTGGGGTTTTTGCCTCCAAGTCTTTTTGCCTTTCTTTATTGTTTTGGATAAATCCAGGGCTTCTATAATTATATTCATAAACTTTCTTTCCTTTAAATTGAATGGTAAAGTCAATTATTGTTATTATTGTCCATTTGCAAGTAGAATTTACCAGTGAAATAAGTTTATTTTGAGTCATCATTGATATCTTGGTCTCTCTTTCTAATTGTTAAATCAAAAAGCAAGATTGAGAACAAAATACGAAAATTATTACATTTTTAATTTTATTACTTTATTTATATCCGGGTTTTGGATCTTTCAATTTTGAATGAGTGATGAAGAAGAACAATTTGTACTTTTTCCACAGAATTTTATTAAAAACAATAAAAGGAAACAAAACACGTCTAGTCGTGTTTTGTTTCCTTTTATTGTTTTTAATAGAATTCTGTGGAAAAAGTACAAATTGTTCTTCTTCATCATGACGTATTTCCACAAGACATCGCCAGAGACTGTGAATTTTTTGAACGGTCTGAAAATGTATTATTTTGCCGCGGACCAGCAAAAATTCAGATACTGCCGATAACGATACTTAAGTACGCCGACGTTATCTTAAAGTTCACTGATCCTTCCATCTTGATCATCTCTGATTGCTTTCTTATATCACTTTCTTTTTTCTCTCGGTTGGCGGCTGATGAATTTGGTTAGAAATTCGCCACCTCCTGAGTTGAATGAGCTATCGACGTGAAGAGCGACAAAACCATTTATCGAATACGTTTCCTTCGAGCGATATTTCCACGTGTTTCTTCCAACCCATATCTATCCTATTCGAGCTTTATCTCCGCCATTTTTCGCTGTCGACGACTCTCATTATCTGAAATCCCTTTTGCACGTGACGCAGTGCGCTCTTCGTTTGTTTACCGGATCTCGTCTCAGACGTCAACAAATCGGCGTCGATCATCCAGTGGAGAGGAATTTATTTATTTATCCATTCATCCTCAAACTTGATTAAGCGATTTCTTTGCTGTCCATCCGTTGGCATTATGATGAAATCAGAGAATGTGAGAATGCAACGTACGGAGATATTTTGATCTCTTTTCTTATATATTATCCGCGTATAGGTGCACACAGGTAGATTATTTAATGTACGTAAGGGTTTCAACTTAATTATTTATTAAATAATTTAAATTATATGCTTCCAATGTTTGAATTTCCCAATTTTATTTAAGGGATTAGTTTGAGTACAGAGTAGCCATGGTCTGCCCAAGTTAATCTCCTTCAACCTAGATTGGTAACTACTTACTCACCATGCAATGTTAAGGGTGGAATATGCTGAAAGTTTCATACCAATTTCATTTAAATAGAGAAAAAAATATTACGTATTGAATCGCTAGGTGATTTTCTTATGATACTTATTTGAAAATAAATCTCTTTCCATTTCAACTGTTTTTTAAAAGCTGATTTTTCTCACAACTACAGATGAAATAAGTCCTCAGTAATTACGCTTCCCCCATTCGTATCCTTTCGACCCGCATCCACACATTATCCACATAATTTGTATCAACTCCACTTGTAGAGGAACTACGTATTGGGCACAAAGCTTTCGGCATAAGATTGAGTAATTGTTACATATACACCAAGTCTTCCATATTTCACATCTTAATGTACTTATGGTTTTTTGAATCAAATGGAAAAAAAACCTGGTGAAAAGCCGTTTGATCGCAACAAATCTGCAACTTCTGAAGAGTATTTTGTTGTGTTTAATTCTTATTAATTGATATTAGTCGAAATATAAATTGAATCGTTTAATCATTAATTAAGCTTTTCAATTTTGAAGTACGTCGAAACCTTACATTTCCTATCGCTGATGTAAGGTAAAAATCTTGTGCCATACGGAAAGTAGGCTGGTGTCCAAATATTGCAATCCTTCGTCGAATTTTAGAATGTTATTTTGGCTGATTTAACTATGGATAAGATTTTGATGAACTTACTGTCGATGATTAACTTGTGTGTAACGACATGACGAGATCTTTTTCATCCTTCGTCTTTTTCCTGGCTATTAACTCCGGTATGTTTCAATATTTTATTTATTTATTCTGAAGAACTACAGTTAGGAACCAGGCCAGGTGGTAGTCATTCTTGTGGGGGGAGGGAAAAATGAAATAATCTGCCTGGTATTCACCCTAGTCGGGAGAAAAACCCCCAAAACCTCCCGAAGGTCTTACCTATCTTTAGTTTTGATTGTGTTTTTCAATTCAAAATTATTGTTAAATATTTTAGTACAATATATTATTAGCAGATGAATAAACGTATTGTAGAGTCTGTTCTTACTTGCGAGTATTGCGATGTACTAGTCTTACAAAGAAGATGGAATGCTCTAATTAAGGGTGGAGGAAAATCCAGTCCGGAATTTCAGTGTATAATAAGATAACTGGAATTAATTGAATATCTTCTTCTCGTTAAGTAGAGCTAGCCCACATAATAATTATAATTAGCTACTATAATCTATGTCATTGTACATAGTTTCAATTTTGCTTGCATGTACTAAAAGACATTCCTAGAAAAGAACAACTATTCACTATAAAAATATATTACCAGGCGCAATGTTTATATGTCATAGTTATATGTCTTATACAGACATGAAAATCATATTGTAAAGATTTGAACCAGTGGAAATTCACTAGAGGTTTTTCTTTTTTAACGTTTTTCGCATCGAAAATTTTGAGGCCATAGATGTCCGAATATTCTGAATCTGCGTTTTCATTTACAATTTTTCCACTTCACACTGAGGCAGAGTTACCAGATCGTGCGTGAATTTAAGGATTTGCTGAATAGCGAAATAAAAATATAACTTCTGTCGTTGATACGGATAAGCTGGTTCGGAATATAGCGTCATCAGCTTGGTAAAAAAATTCTTTCTCCAAATATCCCTGTTTTTACGCAAGAGATCAATGGAAAATAAGTAGTGGGATTTATTTTTTATATTCAGACAAAAATCGGCGATTTTGTGTTCTTCAAAAGAGCCGCAGCTTAAATCATCTTTTAAAAATAATATTTTGTGAAATTTTGTAGAAACTTGAATCCCCAGTCAGGCCGAAAAACAATTTCGGTGTTTAACGTTATGATTTTAAGTGATATATAGAAATGTGTTCGCAGTTAATATATATAATTCTTTATGAAAAGTACGCTTAGCTCAATTAAATTAAAACAAACTAATTTCCATCGTGTTTTCCTTCCAAAAAGAGAAAACTTCAACTTTTTTTAACTTAATGTAAAATTGAGAAAATAGAGAAAGAGACTTCGAATTTATTTGTACTTCAACGAAGTACATCTTACTACATTATTACAGTAAATATTACACATAAGTGCAGTATTACAATTACAGTTATTAAAAATATGGGTGAAAGGCCCAGGGTGAAAAAAGCGTCTTCTTCAGAAGTGTTTTTTTGAGTGTTCTCACTATTCTCAAATTCTGCATACAGTTACGGTTGATGTATGTTCTCAATATAGAACGGAGTTATCCAACATAGAGCCCACAACCCAGAATATGAGGGCGCTAAAGGATTTTAAGCATCCTATCTTACTAAAGTTCGGAAAATTAATTTGGTCTCAGAAATTTGTATCCTTACATATAACCGCGACAACTTCTCGAACTCCGCACGATGTACTCCCCCAAGCCATCCTTGTGTCGGCTAAGAGTTCATTCTAAGTAAGCTATGAATAGTTGGTAAATTTCTTTGCATGCAGAGTTATAGTGATACATAAATGTATCCCTTTACATAAATAAGCTTGCTGGCATAATATTCTGCAAGAAAATAATGATTTGAAAGTGAAGGGTTATCGCAGTGAGGTTGGTTTTCCCAATAGGCGAATGAGGCTGGCCAACCCTGATATGATATAAAGTCTTAAATTTTAGGGTACAGGAATACTTATTTTTGAATATGTTTTTTATTTATACCTGAAGATATTTCCTAGCATTGACTTAATTCATATTGACAGAAATATAAGCGATATCTTTCTGAAATTCCTCGCTCGATCCCATTTCAGAATAAATTTTTATTTCTCCGAGAGCAAATGGTTATCATGTGTTTCTCATAAACGTAAACTTCGTTTTTGTTTCATAATTCTTCTAAATTTAATCATTGAATTCCTTTTCACAGTTTTGGACGGTGCTTCAAAGTGCTCGAAGATATTAGGGGCAGGACAGGGACTCAAACCCTAGTCTCCCGCATTCCGCTTCAATTTTTCTTGAACCGCACTGCTTCTCGTGCAAAGCTATTAAACTATCCTTATTCCTAATGTTCTGAACGAGTCCTTCAAATCTTTTTCGAGATTATAGTCAGCAAAAAATCCACTTCTTCATGAACATAATTTATAGATTAATCTTTAATAACTAATCCTGAATATTTCGAGTGTTTTTCTGTGTTTGAGACTTTTTGTGTATTTCCAAATTGGTGACGATTAAGAGTTGCTTTTTACAAAAACGAGCCGAAGTCCTCCGCCCAGTTCAAGCGAAACACGCTCATCTGTTGCTTAACCAAAAGTAATACATGAGTTCGCAACAGATTTCCGTGCGAAGGCAAACATTTTCCCACAAAATGAAGTGATCGGGGCGAGATTGCCAATCGCGTCTTGTTGTGATCCGACGGCGGAGGATAGCGTTTAGCGCACCGGTGATCATTGGCTGAATATCGGAAGTGGTAAACATTGCGGGGCGGAATTAATAAAATTCGGAATGACGTTGAAACAGTATATAACGATATGTACAAACTAATAGTATATTTTCTAGAAAAGTTATAATATTTAGATTTAATAACATACTAGCAAAGTATAATCAAATCATCCTATTTTTTCTCATTTTTGTTATATCATAATAATTATAACTTTCATTCCGAAAACATAATTTGATGGATTTGAATTCCTCGACATTAACCCGTACACAGGGTTTGAATTTTTTCCAAATTTCTACATGATGTAAATTCGACGATATAAACAGTGCAGTATGGCATAATCCCAATTATTAACACTTGATTTTGGATAACTTTTAGCCATAACTAGAGGTGTTTGAAAATGTTTTTATTTTTTCTGAAATTTGTTGATTTGAAAACCAAATTGTGGGTTTTTTTGTTTTTATTATGTTTCCTAAATTTGGTGCTACTAATTTTCACAGAGTCTCATTTAAGTTAAGGAATTATTAGGCACACTGTAGCATAAACATTAAAAGAATTGAAACTATTATTAACTGAAAATTATACAAAATATTAAATTAAATTTATTTAAAACTGTGCTGTTAAGACCTAAGGAAAATGCTTTCACGGCTGCAGATCAACAAAACATGATATTTTCATTAAAACATATTGACACGATAGATAATAGGAAAAACAAAAGATATTTCTTCGCTGAATTAGGCGAGATTTTGTTATAATCCATAATGGAAGGAAAGTTTTGTGAATTTATTGCAAAAGATCAAAGCAAAATTCGCGTAAGTAAACCTGGAGTGATGAAAAATATGAAAAAAATACAATTATATATTGTACATTTATTTAAATCATACAAAAATTTCCATCTCTTACAAATAATGAGGATTTTTGATTGTGCCGAACATACCGAAAGGTAGAACACTTATGAATGAACAAATAATGAATGAAGCGAAAATCACCAAAATCCGTGCTGCTTATTAAAACTGTCGAAATTACCGTTATTTCGCTAAATCGGCCAAAATTCGCGTTACTTTCGCGTTGCAAAAAAGAAACACCTCTAGCCATAAACTTTCAATGTTCGGTCATTAATCAATATGTATGACTGACATAAAGATTGACAACTGTAACGAAAATTGTTGGAAAACTTTAAATTGGATTGGGAAATTTCTAAAGAAAATTTTATTGTTTATTGATTCCGTGTAAAAATCAAGGTAGAGTAACTAAGGATAGCGTAAGGTAGGTAGTGTACACAAAAAACATAAATTAATTATTTCGTTATCCAGTTTAAAGAAAGATAAAATTGAGATAAACTCAGTGCAAAGGAAAATAAAGAGTGTAGTCGCATCGAAGAAAATGAATAAATACGAAATCTTTTGAACCGTAACGAAAATGGCAAAGCGATCCTCAATTTGTTCTCCCGAAAAGTGAGATATATTTACGAATATCATTCCACCCAAAATGGGTTTTCAGTTCTCCTTCAGTAAGTATGTCTCATTGTCAAGTCAATAAAATAAAGTAAAGCGGAGTATTGTCTCCTCGAAGACGATGATTTGTGATCGAAAGCTGAATGCAGGGGTCAATTGGTCTGAAAAAAGCAGCGAATGGAAACGGACGGTGTCCATTCGCTTAAAGATCGTTCCAAATGGAGTGGCGTCGTAAAAGCAGAATGCTGGGGATTCCCACGGAGATTTCCTTTTAGAGGAATCGGGGGGTGAGTGGGGTCAAAGGGCGCTGCAACTGGTCAGAAGTAGAGCAGCTCATAAACGAGCAAATAGAAGGATGAAAATGTCAACTCGCTTACTGTCGATGCCCTTCCTATCATTGGTATCTATGAAATAAGAACTTTATGCGGAAGGCTGTCTGAAGTGCCCTGGCTGAAATTGCTTGGGAGGAAATAAAGTCGTAGAAAAGCGAAAATTTAATCTTTTGCTGAAATATCCTAAAAGTGAAATATTTGCCAAATTTCAAAGTATCTGTACTTTGTATCTCTACTATAAATATCAGGTATGATTATAAATCACAATTGTATGGAGTATTTTCCAAAGTCGTCACGAGTATTTCATTGTTTTTCTTACCAAAATTCTCCCAATATCTTAATTTTCCATTCCTACATTGAGGCATGAATTCTGCATACGCAATTATTCTCTGTATGAACGGAAAATGTTTTATCTTCTAATATGACGTAATTTAATTCCCAAAGCATATTTATATCGCTCTCATGTAACTTCATACGAGCTTCAGCGATTCACGTAGTCGTCAAGTCGAGTCGAAATATTTCAATCATTTTGCCTCATTTTATATTATCTTACTTCACTTTAATAAAAGATATCTAGTTTTACTCACATGTCCATGAACAATGGTATTAATAATTAATTATTATTTAATCGCTCAAATATATGATTAATGTCCATGTTTGTGGTCGCTTGAGTAAAACTAGATAAACCTGTTATAATTTCTGTTATCCTATTTTATGTTGTTTCCAGAATCGGCGGCAATGTACGAAGCGCTGATAGAGATGGTTTTTAACTAGGTTTTCAACTTCTTAAACTCGATAACTGAAAATTACGAAGCTTTCTCTCAAAACTCTAATTTTTTTCTCGGTTTATATGCATACGATTTAAGTTATCCTTAGAACTGCTTTCGTTGCTCAAATCTAGATCAAATAAACATATCTACGTAGTGCCAATCATTTCCTGATTGGATGGAATTGAATGCCATAGCCTCAATCTCGTCCTTATGCAATCTCATTTAATCTTCTTATATCATCGAATTAGAAATGAGTGATTTATGGTGTGCTATTTCATCGGGATAACTTAGTGTCATTTAGATGAATTCAACTGGAGCTGTCATAAATCTATGAAGTAATTTCTTACAAATCTTATGAAGTTAATTTCTAGGGGCTTCCGGATAGTCATGTGGACAGCGCGTTTGCCTTTTGTGAAAGCGGTCCCGGGTTCGAATCCCGGTGGGAGCCAATGTGCGAAATGACCTGAGCTGTCGAAGCACTTTTAACAATACTACTACTACTACTACAATTTCTTACAATATAGTAGTAATATATATATAGTAATAGAATAGTAATACTTACAGATCTGAACCCAGAAAGCGTGGTTTTTAGGTACTATCCACTCAGGCAGACAGCTGAATCTTCATTTTTCACTTATTAAAAGAAAGTAATTGCTAACATAAAATTAAGTTTGCGTATTAATATCGTTAAAAGATGATTTAACTGCTAAATACTTTTTATTAAGAAAGCTATGGCTGACAGTTCCTACGCTCATATCCTTGCATTTTTTCGATTGCTCTTTGGAGTGCTACAAATGGGATTAAAATTCGTAGTCTTCCACAAAAATTGCATTTAGATTATTTTTTGGGAAACTCTAATCTGTAATTTGAATTAACTCAAAGAGTTATCGCTTAATTACTTACACTCAAATTTTCCACAGTTTGAACTTGGTAACATTAAATTTGAATCGGTGAAGTATACATATTTGTTTTTATCTTTGCAATTTTATTCTATAGTCGCCATGGAAACATCATTGCATAAGAAACAATTTTCTCCCATTTCTCAATAAATATTGATCCAGAGGAAAACCTTGGTGTTCAAGTTGGAAGTTACGTTTAAGTGGCATTTAGGATTAAACGTCGACACGCCCCCACGGTTAACGTATCCTAACTTAATCAGTCTCCGGTAAATTTGAAATTTGGAATGGTAAAAGGAATCCATTCCCCTACTTTATTTCTTTATGATAAGAATATATCTTTATTTCTGAGTCGGAGATTGATTTTACTGTATTGATTATTAGTGAGCTTCATCACGTGACCTACGAACCTCTCGGAAATATATCCTCAATTAATGGAAAGTAATAATTGACTTTGCACATGAAAGTGTGCTGCTTAAACCAATCATTTCCTCAATTGTTTCATTGTAAGTTCATTCATCAATTTATTGAAATAGCGAAGACTTATTTACATTCAATTCCGTAACTATTCATTTATGTTATCAAGTGTGCGAATTAAATAACTTTAGAATGAAAAATCCAATGAATAAATTAGTATACATCCACTTATATAAAATAAATTAGGATATCCGTTGAATCCATACAGCATGTTTTAACGAGCATTCTTGGATGGATCTATCCTTAGAGGTTTGAAGTCAGTATTTAACGTAAAATTTTGATGCCATTAATGATCTAGTATTTTTAAGAAACATAAACCTTTCCTTTGTGATAAAATAAGGATTATCACATATAAAATCCACTGCTGTGATTCTGTTGCGTTGATAATTTTTAAGGAACAGTCTCCTCTCTCAGCGAAATTCAAACAATCAGTTTATGATCATCTATTAAATATTTGATAATCAGCATTGCGTTCTCAGTTGGTAAATGTTTCCTGTGTATTAATAAAATAGCCATTGTGGTGTAACTTTTATACCCACGACCGTTCTTCGTCATAGTCTACTGCTAATTCATGAAACTTTGATTACAGTTCTAATAATAAAAAATACTTGAATTAAATCGTTAATGTATGGATAAAATTGAATAATGTCGCTTGGCGGGATGTCAAATTTTAAAATTAAATTTTATGTTTATTATGTATGCGTCTAAATTGGCCTTCACTTTACCATCGAAATCTATATTATTAGACGTGAATATAGCGACCACTCAAGCGTATGGGAGGAATTTGAAACCTAGGAAGTTTGCAATTATTGAGCATTGAAATATGTTTCGAGATCGGGACATGGAAGCACGAATTCGGGAGCGTGATTAATCGAAAGCAGATAATTTCCGTGCGATTCGCGCGTGACATTTGTCGTCCTTTCGCCCCCTTGCGGCCCACCGCCCCCTTTTGCGGCCCGCCGCAGCAAAAAACAAAGTCGATTCGAAAAGCGGTAAATGGAGCGCGAAGAACTTTTTTCTTTTTTTAGGAAGTCTTCCGCTTTTTCCCTCCGTTCCCATTTTCATTTCCGAAATTCACTGCGCGTTCGAAAACAGGCGAAAAGAGTCTCCTTCATTCTTAGGATTGTTTGGATCATCTCGTTCTTTCATCACCCAGCAGCCGTATGTTGCTCCCATTATATATTTGGGTAAGATTATCATCATATTTCGTTACTGAACCTTAAATTCTTCTTCTTTCTCGATATCTACTCTTACAAGGAACATTAACGGACTGTTACTCACTAAAAATTTTATTAACTACGCGTGGTTCAAAGCTGGATGTATAGAGCAGCACCCCGACTCTCATCTCACTCCGGTGCAGTATTGTTTGAATTAAAATATTTATGAAAGTCGATGCGAAAATGTACGAGACGAAACTGTATGTGGGAATACAACCTTCATAAAGTGTGCTCACTGTGACCTTAATCTGTGTTTCAAGGATTTTTTGAAAAAATTCACTTTTGTGTTTAAAAATGCTAAGTAAATACAAATCAATTTTTAATTCATGAATTCGAAATTTATTTCACTCTTTACAAATTGTAGAATGAAAACCGCCGAAAACGATTCGAATTTCCGACCACGCTTAGTTTTCGCGGCGACCGCATCGGCACTCCCGCGCGGTATTCGCGTCTAGGAGTACGGCGTCTTAGGGAGGGGCCCGGGTGGCTAGTTTGTAATTTTTGACCTAAAAAATCTCAGCTCCTAGGTCACGAGGGAACGTATGATTCCACAAATTTTATTATTTCACCATCAGCTCTGAATCTACCGAGTTTGAATCAAATCAGTGGGTAACAGTCCGTTAATGTTCCTTTTTAGTTGTCCCCTCCCTCAAGTGCACGATTCTTTGTTATTTCAACTTCGTTATTCCTGGTGAATAAAAAGAGATAAATAATTAAAAGAACTATGTTTTGGCTGATGTTGAGGTAGTACCCTCGAAATCGGTCGTGTTATGTTAAATATATTTTCTGTGGACGGAGTCAGATTCTGTTTTTTATTTAACTAATCATGGAGAAGTTCCACATCGCTAGAATTAGCTAACTATAAATAAAATCGCTTGTATACTGCAAGCATGTTGATGAACGATATGCCTGCCCCTACGAACTGTTTAAACTGGACTTTGCATAGGCGTCTGACGGTTTCTACAATTTCAAGTCGATATATCGGGAAAGTCCTGTATTTCCTTTTAAATGCATGTACATTTTCAAATGGTGCCCTGGCTTCGAACCAAGGAACATTAGTAGATCTGTGCATTGCGTCTGTGAAGCATATTTATGATTCCTCTCCATATCCTGGGTTTCGGGAAATGCTTTATAAAAATATTTGAAATATCCAGCATTCATTTCGCAAGGGAGAATTAAGATCACTTCGTGTCGAACCTAGGGCCTTTTTGCAAGATATCATAACGTTTAACAACCTGGTAGGGATATCACCAATTTCATCCAAAGTTTGAAGTCGATATCGTACCGGGAAGGTCTGAAAATAAGATTCCCTTGATGTTTTTAGAAATTTTGGCGTAGGTACCAAAACTATTACCTATATTTTTTAGAAACATGTATTTACAGTCGGAAAATGCCCAATGGCTTGCTTTATTTTAATTAAATTACTGAGAAAACTTCATATTTAACTACTAATGCACTTTTATTTCGGTTTATTCAACCCCTTATCAAGCCCTTACTAGTATATCGTTAGTATCACCCTCGCGTACCACCTGACGCGTTGACTCGTACCACCGGCTGGGAACCCCTGCCCTACAATGTAGTTCCGGATGAGATGCCCCACTGGGAGAGATGCCCCACCCAGTCGTAGTATTTTTAAGCAAAACCACAAGATTGCTCTACTGACGGTGTCCGTAAGTTAGTTGTGTCTATCTGCAATAGTTTCACGGCGATTAATTCTTTTTACGCTGTTTCATAACATCATTTCAAATAGGTACAGTTTTTTTCCGCCCTGTAATGAGATAGAGTTTAATGTTTCTGGTTGGCATCAGTTTAAATATTTGAATATTTTGAATTAAATGGCGAAAACTTGTAGCTATAGGTTCATCTAATATCCACGTGCAGTGACTGCCCATCTTGGACAAAGTGTAGCCCCACTGGCTGCAAGGGTATCTCTCCCGTACTAAAAGGAGAGACCTCTTCTCGGGATAGATGCCCTAGTGCTATCTTTAGGTATATGTGCCTTACTAGTATCTATTTAACTTTAAGGTGATACCGATTAAGGCTTTTTTCAAGAAAAAGTATCTAATCTACATTTCAATTCAAATTTAAATCCACGGTCAAATGCATTTTATGCACGATCAAAAGATGAGGTATTGTTTAGTAAGCACTAGGGTGGTGCGTTTTGCCACTTTTTTTCTGATCGAAATGTGTGACCCGACAAATGTGGCCCACCCACATGGACATTACAAATATTAAATTTCTTTTCGAAATAAAAATTATCTTCTGCGTGAATTTTTTCCTCGAAGTTTCGAAATTTCGACAAAAACATCAAAATTGTCATTTTTTCGGGTAAAAGACAATATTTTGTGTTTATTCTAGCCCCCATTCATTCCAATTGCAAATTTTATTATAAATTTAAATGGATATTGTTCTCTAAATGTACTACAGTTTTTGACTATTTTTTGTAAATGAAACTTCTAAATAGGTTTAAAGTTAACTTAAATATTTAGTTAGATACCAATTTCATGTTAAATTTAACAATTTTGTCATATAACAACTTTTTCCAGATTTAATTCAGTTTAAGCTATCGGGGCATCTCTCTCACGGAGGTGGGGCGTTTCACCCGGACACTCGGGAGAGATGGCCAAATTCAGAAAATAATTAAAATCTTTGGTAAAAATGTTTTTAAACAAAATTTTTGTCACTTAAGTCATAGTTATTAAGTCATTTCCTTAAGTGAGGCATCTCTACCGGAATTAACTTAGGTCTATGTCCTGGGAAGAGTCTATACATATATAATAGATATTTTGATTTTAAAAGAAAGGTTTTATTAAAACTAACAAATAGTTTCAATGCATTTGCGTCATTCCCAAGTCACTCAGTACCTATACTTGAGAATGACTCTAATGCATTGAAAATAGTCATCAATTTTTTATAAAACTCTTCTGAGGAAACCGAAATATTAAGTTATTTTCATTCACCGTGAATACGTTATGTTGAAGGCTTCAAGAAGTAAAAGCTGAAACAATCCATTATATTTCTATTTCTTACCGACGTTCTCCAAGTACAATAAATGGCCATCGGTAAATGAAGAACCGATCTCTCCTTCTATTAGTTTGACTAAAATCGATTATTTAAGGACAAAAAGATGTCCCCACTGAGCTCCCAGCTTTATTTTTGCGTTCATCGTACCATTGAAATCGAGGCAAATGACGCGATTTTATGCTTGAAAGCGTGGAATGAAGACTCCATTTAATCTTATAGAAAATAATCTATAGAAAATCGCACTTTAGGTTTGTAAATGAAAAAAAGAAATCAAATAAAATCGAATATTGTTTCAAGGAGCCACCTTAATAAGAGCCTTGGAAACACAGCATATTTATCTCTATAGCCTGAAATAACTTATAATGGAATATACATTGAAATCTCTATCTAATGTGGAAAAGCACTTAAGAAACTCGGCTTCATTAAAAGAATAGTCGGTAGGAGCGAAGAAAAAGCTCGCGAGCGATGTTACTTAGCGTTAGTTAGGCCTCACCTTGAGTATGCATGTAGTGTATGGGACCCCGCCGAGAAATGTCATATTCGGGACTTAGAAAAAGTACAACGAAAGGCGATACGATTTGTAAAGAATTGCTACAATAAAACAGCGAGTGTCACTCAGATGTTACAGGACGCGGGATGGGAATCATTAGAAGATAGAAGAAAAATTCAAAGGATAAATATATTTAATAAGTTCAGAGAAATTACATTATCAATTGATGTAACCAATATAATGAAACCCCCCTATTATATGGGCCGTTCTGATACTGCCAGAAAGATTAGGGAAGTAGATACTAGAACGAATCGTTTCAAAAATTCAAACTTTCCGCGAAGTTTACGCGAAAGCAACCGTTTAGAAAAATAGATTCAAGGTGCCAGCACCCCCTGCCGCACGCCGAAAGGCTGCTTGCAGGGTTCTTACATAGGTATAGACATAACCTTTATTACCAGACCAACGGCCAACTCTAGATCTCTAGCTAAAAAAAACGCAAGATGCGGAAAACAAAGGGTGTAATTTCTGTGGTTGGGATCTAAGAATTTCAACCTAAGAACCGGAAAATAAAGAATATGCTTGATCGGGATTGCGCTGTATCCCTGTTTTACCCTAATGCCTCTCAGTCGCTGTTAATTATTCGTCTTGGAGATTAAACTGTTATTAATTTTACTCTCTATTCAAAAAGATAGCTAACAAAATGAAAGGTATTCAATAAATTAATGATTTACGTTAAAATTAATTCGATTTGCGTCTATTTTAAAAATATTTTACTTTTAATTTATGAAATTTATGGATAATTCGAGACTTTTTTTGATGTTCTAGAGCTGGCTGAGGCTCTGAAAATCGTACGGCTCGAATTGAAGTCACGGAATCGGCAGAAAGAATAAGAAAGCGATTTATTCTGCTGTGGAGAACTGTACGCTCGGAATTTTCGTTGCGCTCCCACAGATTTTCCTCATTCCCAGCGTCATTAATCAGAATCGAGATTGAAAAATGTATAAAGTTTTACCTACGCTTGCTAGAGGGCGCAGAAAAGCAGTCATAATTTAACAACTTGCTTATGCCTTTCAATTTGAAAACAGAGTTATTTACTTCCTCTGGCACTGTCAAAACTTTTGAGAACTGCAATGAAAGAATTGTCGCTTTGACTTGAAATTGTTTAACTATCCTCTAGTAGAAATTATATCCTGCTCAAGATCTTACAAGTGTTCTTATTTAGACAATTCGAAAATGTGCATCGTTATCCCTTTCTTAGGCTGCAAATTATTATTACAGCAAATAAATTCGATGATAAGGATCTATGGTGGTGAATACGAGAAGGCGTTGCTTTGTAAGCTAAGATAGAAGTGAGAGTTACTCAGTCAAATCATTTTCAGGTCGCTCGTAATTGCAGTCTCTAGGAGGTGAAGTGGTGGGCACATTCTTGTTTTTCGCCACACCGACAAAAAGTAGTATTTCTCTTGGAAGTCACATATCGCCTGTTTAGTCAGTTCATCTTTTTCTTGATTCTTAAGGGAACGAAGACTGAATTACAATTTTTACTACCCTCTAAGTTTCACCATTTAAATTTTTTGGCCGAATAATTTGCATTCACCTGGAAAGATTTTAAAACTAGGTGAATATAAACTACTTCATATATGTCTTCCTTATTCAATACTGCACATAATTTCTCCTGCATGGTCTACCTACATAAAGCTCTAGACTCGAACAAATATTTTTTTGAGAGTAATATTTCTTTGCCAATTTGACAAATTTCCTACTTTATTTAATTGAATTAATCTTTAAGCACAGTTAACGTAATGTAACGTGAATTAAACTTCCTTTTTTAATTTATAATTGTCACGGTCATTTATATTGTCTGCTATTTCATGAACTAACACCTGAATTCTAAAGGTTTAGTGAATCCATTTCTGCAAAAGTACCTTCCATCCCTATCCACCTCCCATCTATCATTCTAGCTTATTTTCTCTCTAAATGCTGTCATATTTCATTCACTATTTATTTCTAGCGTTTGATATGTTTGCGTTGATAGATGGAACAGTGAAAATATGTGATAATTAACATCGGTGTGCTCAAAGGAAACCAAAACATGAGTTTGTCTCTTTGAATACTTCCATTCGAAGGGATTACACCGTGCTTCCGAGTTTAGAATTACAAATTATCTTCCTAATCACTTTCGAGGAATTCATCACATCAGAAAATTGATCGAAATGTGATATAATGATGTTAATTGATAATTAAAATCCACACGCTGCCCAATTACGGTGAGACATCGACCAGTCCAACATTTTTTACTCCCAAATAAGTCTTCCTTGATCTATTTCGAGACAGATCATCAAGAAACCCCTCATCCAAACTTAGTTACGTCACTAGATATTACTTGAACGTTCCCTCTCTTATTTAAAAATACGGCTGTCATATTTAAATCTAAAATGTTCTTTTTATATAAATAAATATATTATACCCTATGGGTTTCAAACATTAGAACGTGTAAACAGGAATGGGTGTCAAATATTAAGATAATACCATTAGAATGCGTAGAAAATTAGCTAAATCTGAGTTTCCCTCGAAAACCTCTTACTTTTCTTCCATACCGTCTCATAAGCATCCCCTCCGCTGACCTTCGATTTATTAATTAATCAGTGTGAGACAAACATTCGTGACAATCTTTATGACATCGTTGTTAATTCTCCCTTAGTATTATTTAAAGTAACTAGCTATTCTTAGTTTGTTTCATGGTAGTTCATTAATGGCTCCATGAATATAACTTTGATTGACGTCCGAGAGCCGGCAGTTGGCTCAGTAATGGTCAGGAAGATTTATTGCCGTCTAATGGCTGATTTGTTCCACGCACACTATTTCAATTTCTCCTCACGAACGTTAGATGTGATTATTAAATCACCTCGGTAGTGAAACCCGTTAAATGAGGCACGCAAGGGTCACCTAGGCATTTTTTACTCGAGCAGGCGAACCGTTAGATATTAGTCATTAACTCCATTCCCTCCAGCGGAGGCTGTTTACTCCACTCGTCTCGATTTCCTCATTCAAAATTGCGCGTCCTTTCTCGGATTTAAGTTGTGATCGACTTCATCTAATTCCCTTTGAAGAATTGTCGACAAATCGCACGCATTTCATTTAATAGATTCTCAGTTACCGTTAGTGACGGACGAGAGTGCAATTTGAATGCATATCACGTTTGAGAAATAGAGTATTTATAATGATAGATATATTATCAATTTTAGGTAAAACTTTTCCGTGTACATACGGAAGAATTTATTTATTTAATTTATATTTTTCATTTCCTTCTACGAAAATAAAATATATGTCATTACGATATCATATGATTTATAGGCGTTTGGTACCAGGTTTCGAATACTGATTTAGACCTCCATTTGATTCTTCTATAGAGGAAACGGTTCAATTTTAATCGCTGGGACGGAAAATGTGAATCCGTGAATGCGTAATTTATAATATATACGAGTAAAATGAAGCTTGCATTCTGCAAGCATATTGTAAATACAAATTTAAAGTCGACATCATATCGAAAAGGTCCTCAAAAGTAGAAAAAGTATTAGAAACATTCTTAAAATTAGCTGCAATTTCTCTGTCCAGCATCAAACCCGGGTCTTTTGGTGATACTTCCTATGCAACACAATAGAAGATCACCATCTCTAACTAAGTGTGAAAATTCAAGTAGAAATATTGGCTGCAAGTTCCTCAAACGACGTCCTACTTTTCTCTTATATTACTCATGAGAGAAATTTTAATGTGCTCTGGCATCGAACCCAGAAACAGCATGGTCTTATCTAATTTTTTTTCTTAAACCGAGTTTTAATATACATCTTCTAACTAAGTAAGAACTTCCTATTATTTCTATAAGTGCATCAAAAAATAATGAAAAACCAACCCAATATATTTTAAATAGGAGACATATATACCGCCTAGCATCGAACCGGGGTCTTTTTGATGATACTTCCTATGCAAAACAATAGAAGATTACCATCTCTAACTATGTGTGAAAATTCCAGCTGAAGTATTGGCTGCAACTGCCTCAAATGACTTCCTACTTTTCCCTTATATTCCTTATGAGAGAAATTTTATTGTGCTCTGGGATTAAACCCAGGAATAGTACAGTCTAATAAAAATTTTTTTCTTAAACCAATTCTTAATATACATCTTATATCCAAACACCAACTTCCTATCATTTCGATAAGTGCATCAAAAAATAATGAAAAACTACCTCAATGTATTTTAAAGGGCGGATTTTTGCATCGTCTTAGCATCGAACCCAGGATTTTTTCTGTAAACGTCATTAATGTTATTGATAGATCCTGACCATATATATTGGCTCCTAGAGTTTTGATTCTCTACCTATCCGGGAAGTATTTTTTTTTAATTCCGGAAAATCAAAGCAATGCATTTAAATGGAAAAATCAGGATTTTGGGGCCCTCTGGAATCGAACCCATGATACTGAGGTTCAAAATCGTAATTTTTCTGGCGGTTAAACCTTATGGCCAATCTGTCATAAAAATTTCAAGTCAATGACGGTTGTGGTTTAGCCTCTGAATTAGTATCCTATCTATCTATCTATATATATAGTTAGATACATGAATGAATCCGGAGAAGCATCTATATATAATAGATAATGTACTTCTCGATGTGTCCTCGAAGCGACTGTGACAATTTACGAAGGACGTCAGTGTGATTAATGAATCTTAATTTTCTTGAACTAGCCGTCTCCATAGGACGTACTCCCATGAGCAAGATTGGCCTCCGTAACGCAAAATACTATTGATTCATCTTCGGTAACTACGATTGACATTTCTACGAATAACGTAAACTAAGTTTTCATTGACACACATTTTCTCAATTTTCCTAAAGGAATGAGTTTCGCATTGTTACCAGTCCCGTAAAATAACAACAATGGAAGTTTATTAAGCGTATCATAATGTAAAGTCAGATTGCAATTAATTAATTGTATTCGATTTTATTTACGCACAAGTTATTGGTTCCAGCGCACGAAAGCTAAGTGAAATATTAATAAGGTCACAAAGTCTATAATGCTTGGTGAATCAGAAACATTAGCAAAATGAACTATTCTCGAATATGCAAGTCCGTGAACCTATCTTATTTGTAGAAGTACGATAAGATTTTAAAATGTAAGGATATCTTGTAGATAACAGAGCATTATTGTTTGGAATTAACTGAACATTAAATTTAAAAAATCGAATGGTATATTTCGCATAAATTATTAATAGAATTCTTTACTATTCATAGATATTTAGGAAATGGACTTTATAATTTTCTTCTCTACATCCTAAGCTACAATAGTACCATGTAGCAAATATGTAAAATATATAAATATACCTATAGCAAAATTTACCAATATACATTTCTTTAATACGTAAAGTGCATTTGATGTTGCTCAATTATAAGTATATCTCGGGTAAACAGATATACCATTGAACCGGTGTCCTTTTAACTCATTACCGCTTTTGTAAGCTATTTTAAACCATAGCTAACTGAGATATATGTTATATTGTGTCGTTAATTTAAAGAGGATTTTCAATATGTAAACGTCAGTGTTTTGGTTTATTTATTCTGACATTATTCAGCCATCTAGTTAGCAGCACTTTTTCCCTTTATTTGTTCTTTGTATATTTGTACCACGACCCTGAAGTTCCCCTATGCTGACTGTACAATCGGCTGACGCCCTTAATGTCCGCAGCCGCGAGATGGCAGCACCGAAGCTCGCCCTTTGAAACCATAATCTTATATGGAGTAAATGGAAAAAACAGCACGATTATGATACTTTTTCCCTCTTTTTCTTTGCGGGAGTAGTATATACCAAAGATGGAATTCAGAGTTAGTGATTTATGCATTGATAAGTACTTAAAACAATTGAATAAAATGGGCAAATTAGTAAATCCGAAGAATAAGTGCAGGTTGCCTTCAGGGCACACCACAAGTAACTTCGTCGCTCTGAAAACATTATTCCTAGATCAGCGAAGTGCAATGTATTCTGCTTAGATACACAGAAAATAATTGATCCTTAATAAATTACCAACGTTACATCTACTTTCAACTAGGCCTTTTAAAACTGGAATCGCAGGATGCACATGGGTGGTCTGAAAATTTTCCGACATTTTAACATTTCTTGACATATTTTCTGAATATTTCTGAAAATTTCTGAAGATATCTGAAAAATCTGGGGTCGGAAACTTTTCAGATCACCCTCGTACATACATTTCCTGAAAACAAATCGAAGTTCCCAGAAGTAGTCTCCAGGAAATGAGTAAACGGTCAAATATTGTTGAAACATACATAAATCCAAAAGTATCAAATTTTAATGACTGGCGTGGACTGCATTTCATCTTGGGGAGGCTGAAATGTGAAGTTAGGTTATACAATATACAAACATAAAGTATAGAGTGGTATAAAATATTTCTTGACCAAACATTAAGTTTTTGACAGTTTCGCAATTTTCCTTTTCGATGCACCTTCTTTAACAGCCTCCAAATTTATAAACTTTGCATGCTGTCTAATCCTCATAGTTACATAATATTTTATTATGTATGCTATGATTTCACTTCCGTGCTCAAAGCATGGGAAAATTATCTCTTCATCACCTTCAAGTAACTCAGTAATTATGCACTCAAGCACATCATTTGACTCACAGTGCTTTACAAATTGTTCCTCCACTTTGAGGATGAAAGAATGAAGGTTTACATTAGGATGAACCAAAACCCCCATACTTTTCATATTTGTTAACTTTGCTACTGGATGGCAAGAGAATGACCCGGATGAATTAATGCTGCCTGGCAAACAGCACACTTGCTGTGTTTCTTTATCTGGTGCAATACAACGATGACCAGGCATTTTTAAGATTAAGGATACCTAAGGATATCTTAAAATATATCAAAAGTCTTCAAGCGCAGTAACGACAATGAAGATCTCCAACTCACATAACTTGGTCGCACTTTCCAACTTACATCAACGTTACCGTAGAAAGGGGTGACTTCGGCCACGCGTGCACTGCTCCACAAATTTTAAATTTGTAGTACAATATCTAAAATTTCACGAAGTAGCTATTTTTTCCTGCCCTTTAGAATTTAGATTGTCTTGACATATCGCCAGCAAATCCGTCTTGCTCCTTGCAACATTGACTGTACAATTGTCATTGGGAACTAAATTGAAAATCATTCATTCTCGAGACAAGTCTACGAAACCTCAGTCTGTTAACTTCTCTCAGTAACACTCAGCAAGATGGGAAACATTTGTAGACAATTGGAGGCCAAACAGTGCTTCTTCGTGAAAAAGAGCTTAAATTAGTGGAAGTGCTGTTAAATTTTTATGAGTATTCGTGATATCCAAATTTTAGTTCAAACGTATTTGAACAGTAAAAAGTAAATGTTCAGTGCTTTGAAAAAAATTCCATAAATTGTTTGGGTTCGGAGATTCATTAGTAGAAACAAAACACTGACAATGAGTCTAAGGCTTGAAAACAATTTTAAAAGGGTTTGAGTGACAGTGAGTAGAAGTTTTCTACAAGAAGTTTTCATTACTTTTGTTTTTGGAGGAAAAAAATTAAAAAATGTAAAAAATATATTTTTCTTTTGAAAATTTATAAAGAAAGTGGAAAAACGTTATAATGAATCAATAACTTCTTATCTCAGTACCTATTAAACAGAGATTAAATAAAATAATAATTGAAAGATTTTAAAATATATTAATGGCCGTAATATAAGTCATATAGTTAATTTTATAGGCGATATTTGGGAAACATATTTAGTGGCCGAAGTCACCCTATCGGTTGGGGTGCCTAAGGCCGCTATACTGTATTTTTTAAACAATTTCCGTTGCTTAAGAACAATATTTAGATTTGCATGAATAAGAATTACCTTCATGTAATTTAAATGTTCTGAGCATAGAGAATGTAATTGTTTACAGAAATATAAAAAAAATCTAAAAAACGGCCAAAGTCACCCCGGTACACCCCGGTAGTCATTCAACGGTACGGTTCATCGCATTTCAGGGATTTACGAAGAATGTTTTTACGGCGACAAAGTTACCTGTTTTTTGCACATAAGGCAAGCACCTATTCCTCGGATTTGCTAATTTGTCCGTCTTATTCAAATGTTTTGTATTCAATTCAAAAGTACCTATTGATGGATAAAACAATTACTCTTAATTCCAAGTTTGGTAAATATTACTCTTCATTACATATGTATCATAATCGTGCTTTTTCACCGTTTACTCCATATAATATTATGGTTTCAAAGGGCGAACTTCAGTGCTGCCATCTTGCGGCTGCCATCTCGCGGATGCGGACATTAAGGGAGCCAAAACATTTCAGCAGTTTCCAGTCCTATACTTTCTAAGTTCGTGATTTGGACGCTATCAAAGTGATATTAAAACATATGATACACACCCATATCGATGCCATTTTTCATCAAATTAAATCCCGTCATTAGATGAAGCGACTCCATTTATCCTTACGGATACTTCTCAAGAAGTAAAGTAGAAGTCGAAAGAGAAGTATCCTTACGGATACTTCTCTTTCGACGAGCTAGGGCAGGACCCCAGTTCAACAGTGACAGTCTCCTTCGAGAGACGGCGAGCGGTAATGGTTGAAATGGAATGTCGTAAAGCAAGACCACAATAGAGCTCTGTATTTGTTTAGGACAAGCGCTACTGTGTCTGAATCATTGGATCAGAGAAAAGAATGAACGACTGCCAGCGATCGAGGCAAACAATCTGAAATGCGGCAAAAATGTAGTATTTTAGTCAGCTAATCGTTTAAATTACGAAATTATAAGTACTCGACGATCGCACTGCCCTCTCGTGTTGTACGATTTCCATCTTCTTCTTTATTGAGATGTGCCACGATGAGAATTCATAGGATCGGTAGATTATGTCAATAGATATATGTCTATCGTCTGTTGACAAGATTAATTGGGGAGACAAGTCTTTGCTCTTTAAACAGCTTCCTATACAATTTCCTACACAATTTTTCATCACAAGCGAAATTGTATAGCAAGATTAATAAGTTTTGTGAGCAATGTTTTTCAGCCTCTACATTTGGAGTATGCGTGTTGTATATTACAATCTACAGACAAGTCCTTCGCGCGAGCTAGAAAAGATCTGGCTTAACGCAGCGCTATTTGTGGTTAATTACTTCCATAAATAATAAAACCCATTCTTCCTCATCTTGACTTTGGATGGGAATCCTTAGATGAAAACATAGCAAATCTTAAATTTACGGAATGAATTTAAGGAAAATACAAATTCGAACAACTTAGGAGATATTATCATAGCTAAGGCTACACAGTACTACCACTCGCTGCGGTAAATACCAGAGTCGTATTAGCAATGAATACACATTTTTCAGATAATATTTCTCCGAGCCATACGCGGTGCCAATAACAGCATATTATTAATCGTTGAGGAGGACTCGCTGAGGAATTGAGCTATAGGAGATAATCAGTAGCTGAGATGAAGATGGAAGAGCTTTCCAAATGGAGGATGGCTCCAAAGCGGGTGATGTAAATGATGCTGTCGATGGGCGGAAGGCGATTCTTTTAGGATGAGTCAGTCGGTTGGGGCCTAACGGCGCATACGCTTGGGGAGGATTAATTTCGCGTCCGGGAATCTTACGGCTGACCCACTGATCCACATACACAAAGTGCACTTCGTTTCGATAGAAGAGATGATTTGCGATTCGAAGTTATTGCATATTGCGCTCTTCGAATTGATCCCATTCTCTCTATGGCATTCCTTTGCCTGATTTATATGAATCAATCTGCTGTTGTTGATGCCTTCGACCTGTGCTCTGCTTGCACACCACCTTCCATCGCTATGCCAACATCTTCGTCGCCGTTTTATTGCGTGGAACTTCAAATGCAATACTTTAGTCACGATAATCTAAATCTGTCCATTTCTGCTATCCCTATTAAAGTGGACGAAGCTTGTTAGCAAACTGTCAAACGTCAGGAGGAGAAGGTAATGAAAAATGTAATAATTAATATATCATTTCTCATGTCATTCTTCACTCCAATCGGATATCAATATTTTCTTCTTACCTTTTCATATTGTGTTTTGTAATTACGGGCCTCCATACTGATTGAATTGATTTATTTGATATTTGATATCTATCCTATCGATATATGTTATTTTCTGTTACCCCATATGGTTTGAAATTGCTATTACTTCCATTACAGCAGCTACACTCTACTCACTTAAAAAGTCCCTTGTCAAAACTCGAGGAGCAAAACGTATGATTAATACATTTTTATCCTTAACAGGAGGGGCGGATTTCAAATCATTTCCCTATTGTTTTTATTCTGGCCAGATCGACGAAAAACTTGACTTTTCCGATTATTTTTCGTATCACCTATATAATGACTTGAAAGGTCCTCGACGTCTTCTATATTTTGAATTAAAATGCTCATCTTAGAAACTTAATGGAATAGATGAAAGCCTTTGTCTGGTTTTCCTATTCTCTACAGCCTTATTTTCATTATATTCTCCAATTTCGATTCTTCATTTCTTTTGTGAATCATCCTCTCCAGAATAGGATATTGTAGAAGGCTTTTATGTTTAATTAATGAAAATCGGTTCCCATTTCGTAGCATCCTTTGCTCAAACGTGACGTTTGCGCAAATGTTTTGAGCTAATTGGTTTTATTTTCAGTGAAAATCGCAAATCAGAATCGAAAATTGAATGCCTAAATCGGCTTTTCTCATCCTAAGGCTTTTGTACTGCTTCATTAATTAATGAGCCAATAAATTAGCCGCCATATTATGGGCGATCCTTTGGATGATTACCTTCGTACTTTTCAAGAGTATCTATTATTTCCTACGGACAGCAATTCTTATTTCTTTGTCAGTAATTGCGGGTCCAAAGTGGAAAATTTTCCATAAAAGGATTATTGTATTGTATTTAATTTGACGTAAAGAAAATAAAAATAAGTTTCACATGAAGATTGTAGTAAATTCTAAAATTCCAGTTCATCATTTTAAATCCGGCAGTAACTCAGAAATCTCTAAAATGGGCTCAAATTTCGCTTCTATTTTCCACGTAATCGAGTGGAAGTACTCACTGAAAAAAGCGTAGGTATTAAGTCTCGCTTCAAAAGACGAAGTTCTTGGATTCAACCCTATAAATATAAATCGCCCCAACATACGTTCACACGGGGACATATATAGAAATGGCTGCTTAATCCTAGTCTTCACATGTGCAGCTAATTCATCTTTCTCCTCTTTCATCCTCTTCATCCCTCACGCATTTCTCATTTCATCATTTATCCTTATTTCCTATTTAATCTTCTCCGTTTTAATCTCCGTCTTTCGTAAATCTCTTCCCCTCTTTCTCTCTCCGCAGAATCCACTGGAACAGATGTGCCGACCCTCAGAATCCTCTCCATTACGACGATCAACACAATTTTTGGTTACTTTCTCGAAAAAAAACTTTAACTTTAATTTTACTATGATGATTGTGAAAGTAAAATTTGATAATCTTATTGCATGTCTATAACTTAACCCTAAGAGCTTCTCGAATCCCCGCACCATCTAACATCAGCCGCAAATAGCCTTGAAAAGGCACGAAGAAACAATTAGGAATGAGATTAATAGTATCTGATCTGGTGGAACTTCATATTGATTAAAAATTTTAAATACAATACTTGTACAAGTATTGTATTTAAAAGTTTTAATGAGGAGTGAGGTAGTTTTTCTCACCAAGCCACATTAATATAAGTACCCGCATATTCTTAAGTACACGCAAGTATGCCAATAGTATGACACACATCAATTTTCACACTGTTCAATATGGAGTAACTCTGATTAATATCAGTTATATGCATCACTCATACCTCGGTAGCTTTCCACGAATAAGACCGAGGCAAATGTAAAATACATTTATACAAAGAGATAATATGAGGTATGATTTATTCGTCACGACACAAGAACTATAGTTATTTTTTTGCATCCACCCAGTCTGTTGTTGAATAAACATATTTTATCTTCAGACGTCCCTTGACCTGTTCCGGAGCTCTCCAGTTCATTATCAGAGCTGGAGGAATTCGGATCCACTATTTCTTTTGGTCATGGATTTGGTTTTGATTCAATGCTTTGTTCTCCGACTTGACCCCAACGAGATTCCACGGCTTCTCTCAAACAACTGGTGTTTTGGCTTCTTCTTCATGAGGGGCTTTCAAATATCGATGAATAATTCAACGAAGAGACTTAGCGATGATTGATTACTGTGAAAAGGAGAGGATTTCTTCTGGAGCAAATGCTTACTTGTTTACTGCAGCGATTGCGTTTCGTTGCTTAAAACTTTCCTCGGCATCTGTTTCCTTTCATATATGGCATCCATTTCATCTCAAAGACACGAAGTAAACTCGTAATTATCAAGGAGTCATTAATCTGATAGCCTAGGCTGACCCTCCGGTGCTAAATGTTATCTCCTCATAACTTTTTATTACATATAAAAGACGTTTGTATCGGAATCCCTCCCTAGGCTTTCCCGTAAAACTTTCGTTATTCCTTCCAGAACGCGTTCTATTCTTCATTTCTCCCCGTCTTAGCCATCAATCTCCTTTCGCAGCAATTAATCCGCTTGATTATCCCTCCATCCCACGCATTCCACTAAATGAACGCTCTTTCCTTCGATTTCACTCATCCGTTTTCCATTTCTTCCTTTCATGTTTATCCGATTTCAAGACATTACGTTTACTTTCTACTGCTAATGACAAAGAGCCTATTATTGTACATTTTTTTCTGAAAATTTCCGTTGAAATTTAAGTTCCAAAACGTTTTAATGAATTTGAACAATTGTTAAATATGCCGAATCATGTATTTACGTATCGCATTTGATTATAAAACTCAATTTATAAGAGTTGATTATAAACAACGCAAGATATTATATGCATACCCTGCACACGCTAAAAGGCGCCTCGAAGGGTACTAAGTAGATACATATTTCCATTTAAAGTTAAAATTGCTTGGAAAATTATTGCTTTAAAAGGTAATCTTTATTTTAAATTTTCTTTTTATTTATTTTTTCATAAATGTAGCTAATAGAGCAGGAAGACTCCTTCGAATATGTTGTGGCCCACTGCAGCCTAATTGAGACGAGAACTACATGTAATGGATTAAGAGCAGAATTGCTATGGGGAAGTTAGCATCTGAAATGGTCTGGGATTTCTGATTACTGCCAAAAAATAATTCCGGGGGTTTTAAGGAAGAGATATGCCAAATTTTGTACGTGGGGTGTGGTCCTATATGGATCTTGGATTATGAGGAAAGAAGAAAACTGACTTGAGAGCTTTAAAATGTGTTTTGGGAAGAAGGAGAGAACGAAATGTAAGGGAAGAGTGAGAAACGATCAAGCACTGGAGCGGAGAGAAAATAGCAGTTATGAATACAATATGAAGGGCAAATTAGATGGGATTGTTGAAGGAAAAGTGCAGATAGGATAGAAAAAGGTTTGACATATTTGAAGGGAAAACGGAGATACGAGCAATTAAAGGAGCAGACGCAGGGTAGAGAGGTTTGGATATGTTCAGCTGCAACCTGTCCCAGGACCGGTTGAATTTGATGATGATGACACTATGAAAAGTGCAACCGAATGCAATCAATGATTCGAAGCATATTTATTGGAATGCAATGATGATTTCTAGCAGAAAACATAATGCTGCAGAATAACTACTGCAAAGAAATACGTTGTGTAAATACTGAAGATCTTGGCTTAAATTCCTCCAAAAATAAACATATGTTTACATACGTTTTTATATGAATCCCTTATTACAATACAATTGCCTGAAATATTAGGAAGAAAATGTGATATAAAATCTATTCCACATTTAGACTATTCAAAATTATTATATTGTAAATTCCATACATAATTTTAACTTGTTTCCTTCCTTTGTTTCAATGCTTGATTCGGTTTAAGTCCCCTCAATTTATCTCTCTTCTCAGCTTTTAGATCGTATTATGTTCGGCACATCCTTCATGATTTGGCTCATGTAGTGTAGTCGAGGTCTTTGTCTACGGTTTTTACCCTCAATTTTTCCTTCCAATATTCTTTTAACTTGACTATCGTGTCGTAGTAAATGTCCAATAAGTTCGACTCCTTTCTTTAATGATTCTTATTATATTTCTTTCTTCTTCTTAAGCTCTTTCAAATATTTCTTTATTCATTATCCTTTCGGTCCAGCTTACTTTCAGCATTCTTGTGTAACACCATGCATCAAGGGATAGCAATCTTTTCTTTTCACTCTCCCCTGTAGTCCACGATTCACTTCCATATAGCGCAACACTCCAAACGTAGGTCTTCATAAAGTTTTTTCTTGTCTCCTAACTAATTTTTTATTATGTTAATAGAGTTTTCTTTTTATTGAATGTAAGTTTTAGTTGGATAATTCTGGATTTTATATCTCTTTTACTTCTTTCTTCCTGCTTAATTTTACTTCCTAGTTAGTTAAATTCTTTCACAAGGGTAACACTTTCCAATTTTACATTTGCTGTTATGTTTTTGTTTTTATTGCAGATTAGAATCTTTGATTAGAAAGTTTATTTTCATTTTGTAATCAATTTTCATTTCCCTGATCATTACATGCCATATTTTCTGTAAATCTTCCTTACTTTCTGCTAACACAGCTTTATCATCCGCGAATCTAAGACTGTTTACTTTCTCCCCGTTTACTTTTATTCCAATTACTTTCTCTTCTCTTATTCTGTCTATAGCATCTTTTACGTACAAATTGAATAGATATGGCGTTCAGAAACACCATTGTCTAACACCCTTACTTATTATAGTTTCCGTTTTTTTTAGCCAAATCTAACTACTTCTATTTCATTTTCATAGAAACTATAAATAAGTCTTCTTTCTCTGATTTTGATTCCAATTTTCTCTAAAATGTTATATAGTGTATTCCAATTGACATTTCAAACGCTCTTTTCTAACTCAATGAAAGAAATAAATGTTGTTTTGCCTTTTTTCGTATGTTTTTCTATTATTTGTCTCAGTGCTAAGACTGCTTCTCTCCTTCCTACTCCTTTCCAAAAGCCGTACAGGTCAATCGCTATTGTATGTTTTTTTCAATGCTATCATGAACTATTTTTTAAATTATTTTGTATGCTTGACGCACATGGCTAAGAGTTCTGTAGTCCTCAATTTTTTGCGAATTTTTCTCTTTAGGTATCGGCACTATTATGCACTTCATAAAATCTTCCGACGAATTTCCGGACTCGTATATTTTGCAAACAAGGTCTTATAGCTCCATTTTCATCTTCTCTTCATAATATTTTACTAACTCACTTGGTATTTCATCTACTCCAGGTGTCGTCTTGTCTTTCAAATTTCCCATTGCTTTTTGGTACTCTTCTATCATTATAGTGTTTCTACTATTCTCTTCTACTTCATCTACCGGTTCAATTGGACTTTGTTGGTCTTCTTCTTCACCGTATAGGATATCAAGGGATTCTTTCCATCTGTTTGCTACTTCTTCTTCTTCAGATGTAAGTGTGACATTTCTATCCATAATACTCATTGCCTTAAGTTTTTTATCCACAAAAATCTCACCATATTTCCATTTATGAGTCAGTCTGTGCACACATCTTTTTTAGGAATACTTTCTTGTCTCTTAGAGCTGAATAGTTTGTGAATTTTATTTCGTAGTATTATGTATTTTATTTTAACGTCTACCTCATTTGAATTCTTCAGCATTCTTCTTCCTTTTATCAATTCCACTACTTATTTGCTTATCCATTCCTACCTTGGTTCCACTATGCCTTTTCCCAATACAAGGTCTGCGCTGTCATGTATATTGTGTTTAATTTGCTCCATTTTTAGCTAGGTTGATCTCATCTGTTTTGTGCTTAGTTAGCATGTTTTTCCACCATAAATTGTTTTATCTTGGGCGTTTCATTCAATTTAAGTACTTTCCAATACTTCCTTTCCTTTGTTTTTAGCTTCTTGAACTGAAGTTCACGGCTCATCAAAACAAGGCTATGATCACTGCTGATGTATGCTCCTGGGTAGCTTTTACTATCTTTCACTTGGTTTCGAAATCTCTCTCTTACTAGTATATAATCTATTTATACTCTCTGAATTTCACCAGGAGCTCTCCACGAGTTCCTTCTTCTTGGATGATGCTGAAACATGGTGTTGGTTGCTATCATTTTATGTACAGAGCATAGCTCTACCATTCTCTCACTTCTTTCGTTTCTTTTACCAAGTGCAAAGCAGCTAACCACATTTCCCCCTTTCTCCTCAACAACAGTCGCATTCCAGTCCCCAATAATTATAATATTGTCTTCACACTTTATTTTGGTAATAATACTATCAAGCTCTTATTAAATATTTTCTATTTTGTCATCTCTCTCTTGTGTGGTCGGCATATATAGTTGTATTATCACAGTATCATTTTTTTCATTATTAGCTAATGTTGCCCTTCATCGGTTAAGTCCCCCTAAGCTCTGATGAACTTGTCAGGAGGTGCTTCACCGGGGCAACAGCAACAAAAAACACACGCAACCATTCCCCGATCGGAAAAATCCTATCTGCCGGGATTCGAACCCGGGACTTTGGGGTAGGAGCGATAGCGTAGATGGAATGGTCCGGTTTTGTATTAGTATGACTAGAATAATTCTCTCATTATATTGTGCATATCCTATGATTTCGTTTCCCCATATTTTGTTCAATATAATGCCCACTCCCGCTTGTCCTGGCCTATCTGCGGCTGTGCATATATTAATAATCAGGTACTCTCCACTCCAGAAGTCTCCTGCTCAATCTCATTTCTGTTATTCCAAGGATATCCATTCGTAGCCTATCCATTTCTAGTTTTAGGTTACCTAGTTTTCCAGTGTGTAATAGTGTTCTTACTTACCACGTTCCTATTTACCGCTGTTGTCTATTCTTATTCAATGTAACCTCTCTAGTTGCCCCCACCCGGAGATCCGACTGGGGGGTGATTTTGCCTCTGGAAAATTTCACTTGAGAAGTGGACATTGAGGCTGCTGATACTAGAGATATTCTTAGAGAATCTTGAATGCAGTGGTTTCTCCTTGCCTTCTGCATCCTAAAGCCGTTGAGTACTTGTAGTTATTCTGTCTTTAGGAGTAATTTCTTACCCCAAGGACAATAGAGTGCCCTGTTCCTTACCCGCCCTCCGCAGAGGCCGTTGGCACTTCGTATGAGGCACACCGGAAGATATTTGGTCGCCAGAGCCTCGTTAGCGAGCGAAGGGAAGTACAGGAGAGGTTTAATTTTGAATGACTCTTAGATTCGCATCCCATTCCTAACTCCCCAACTTGCTTATAATTTAAAATATATCTTAATTAATAACAAAATCTGTTTTGTGATGTAGAGAGGATTCCATGTGGGTTTACATTTTTATTTTCAGTGAATAGATTGAATACCACGTGAATTCGCATTTAATTGTTTGAAAAATTTTTTGAAAGTGCTGAACTTGCAACATATATGTTAAATTTATGCATAAAAAATTTTCCTATTCCTCTTAAAACGCACCTGAAATGAATGTACCTTATTATCTAGCCCTGCATCCATTGCTTCGAGGTAACCCAGTTGACAGTGATTCTCTTATTTTATTTAGTCTCTTCCAAAGATTTCCACTCCAAGATTCCCGCTGCGTCATCAGCAAATTAAACCGAATGAACGCGCGATATCGGAGGGAAAAGAGCACGGGGACTGGTACTGCCATCTGTGCGGTCAGTTTCGCAGCTCAATGCAGTGGGCTCTCCTTAGCATACGAATGGGACCACAGAAAAGCTTGTTTACTTTGACGTCTGGAATTCGCCCGCTCAAACGAAATAGCGTTTTATGAAATACTGTGCTGCTGCCACGTTCGTTCATATCCGTCGAAACTCTAAGAAAAATGATAGAGGAAATATCCATTTTATAAGAATTTATTTCGTTATATTTGAAAGAGATATTGTCTTAAGAGCTTAATAAATCCACAATATGATTACTTTAATTTTGTAGAAGGGTAAAAACAAAAATAAATCAATAAAGTATATCCCCGTAAGGAAAGCACACACGTGTGCTCACTCATTCCGAGAACGTTGACCGTTTTGGAACGCACTCCCTCAGCGAAGGGCTTCCCATAAGGCATTGTTGTTTCCCTTCATCATTTTTCCCTCTTTTTCCCGCCCCTCGTAAAAACTGATGGAGAAATTCAGTCTTATGAAAGGAGTAAGAAAGGAAAAAAAATCAATAAAACGCCGGGGCTATGAGTTGAAAGATTGTTGAAATATTGGAGGATCATGCTATGAGATGATGCCTTTGGGAAAAGCTGTTTAGTATTCCAGAAGCGAATATTCTTAAACTGTTTCTTTGCCTTGAAAAATGATCACTTTTTGGCTGTCGCTTTGCGTCGTTTTCCAATTTCTCGTACAAACACGATTTATGGATGACATGGATGTGATGGATAATGCTTGAGAAGAAGTGTAACAGAATAGCCGAATTAGGATTTATGGTCTTAACTAAGAAAATAATTCTTGGCCATGAGGTCAGCGGATATGATCAGAGTATTGTTTGTCAGCTTAAAAAAATAAATTATCTTTAGTGATTAAGCGGGTGGATCCAAAATCATTTTTGATCTTAGATGTAGAAAATAGGAAAAATCGATGTATTTTTTAGTAATTTTTGTGAAAAATGAATCAAAAAAAGAGAAACAAATAACTTTTTGTGTGACAGGAGCGACAGGAAGAAAACTTTTTCCGCTCGTTTGATAATCCGCATAATTCTATGCATTTATTTTCATTTGGAAGCAATTAAATGCTTGTGTGTATAAAAATGATAAAGTTATTCATATTCGCAGTTATATAATAGTAATGAATGGCTCTTAAGGTGGAATCTCCGATTGTCAAATTGTCCCCCGTATTATGATTGTCACATTGGACTATTATTGCCAAATTTTAGTAAATGTTAGTCTAAGGAGAAATTTACTACATGTTCTGTATGCACATTTAATACGATAGAAATTGAACTTTCTTGGTCGACTACAAGTAGTGACGCACTCTGTGTACATCTTTGGTGCACCGCTCAGTCCCTAATCGCTTGATGTAAGAAGCCCTTTAGTTTAAACTTCGTATTTCCTCCGGATCCATCTAAAAAGTAATAATAATCTATAATTTGATATAATTACTTTCCACGCTCATATTTGTTGAACTCGCCACACATCTCTCTGCCTCGATTATTTTGGAGCCTTGAATGTGTGCATGTATCTCAAATGTTGGGGGAGGTGAACGTACTTTTATAACTTGAAATAGACCGACATTTTTAGCGACTCTCTCAAGCGGATCTTATTTTACTGTTTTATATTGTGTGAATATGCACCTTCTCATATTTCTTCTGTAAGCTTTAATTTTATTTTCTTTACAAATTCAATTTTTTACTCATTTCATTAAGTGTAAACTGTCAGAAGTTGCAATTAACCGCTGGTTTAATGATATATGGCCATAGATGGTTCAAAAAAGGAATAAGTCAAAGTTTTATAATTTAAAGGTATATGTATATAAGAATTATGAGGAATTGTTTACTACTCAGGTTTAAAAATATCCTAACTACGGATACTTAGAATGTCAAATTCACTAATTTCATGCTTTCTTCCCCTATTTCTCCGTTGAATTTCAACGGGCACATCTTCTAAGAATTATAATACGGTAACTGTGAAGGAGGTTTTGCTTTGCTAGATGTTTCATGGAATATTTGTGAAATACATAGTTCATTACTGTGCATCATGAGACGACCAAATGGATGGTCTTCGATTACAAATCTATATTTATTCTGTACGGGGAATTATTCAAAACATTATTCTTTATCTTTCAAAATCTTCTATAATCAATCTTTCTAAAGGATAAATTTATTAAATAAGTTCAGAGAAATTACGTTTTCAGATGATGTAACCGATATAATGCGACCCCCTGTTATATGGGCCGTTCTGATACTGCCCGAAAGATTAGGGAAATAGATGCTAGAACGAATCGTTTCAAAAATTCATTTTTTCCGCGAAGTATACGCGAAAGCAACCGTTTAGGAAAATAGAGTCAAGGTGCTTGCACCCCCTGCCACACGCCGAAAGGGGGCTTGCAGGGTTCTTACATAGACATAGACATCTTACTGTTTCCTATATAAGCAAGAATAGTGCGTCATTTGTTGCTTTATCCTACTGCTTGCTTTTTAAAGGGCAATTCCACTATCTATTTCTGAGTTAAATGTTTAATTATTTTCTATGATCCATCCTTCATTGATTGATTTTGATAAAGTAATCATCTTTTATGCTAAATAAAATTGAAACAATCACGTTTCTATTTATCGATCGTCGCGTGTTCAGGTTTGTGTATGTCATTTACATAATTATCCTATAATTGATTTCCAAGTTCGTTCAGACGCATCCTGCATAAGATATCTAAAATGCTTATCCGTCGGAGACAGCGTTTGGGTTTGGAGGTTATTTACCGAGCTTATATATGCATACTTTTAAAGGCGGCAGTTTGCTCGCAAATATCGTAGAAAATATTTACAGTCGAGCGGTTCAGCAGGCAACGGCTAATGAGTAGAAGAGTCATGGTTTCAATTTAAATAGTAATAGCTTTGAACTGGAATGCCCTATAATTGTAAAATAATTAATTTATGCCCATTGCTTTGTCTAAGAGGAATTCTTTTGCTTCTCTCGCAGTCTCCTCCACGAGGGGTGGGTATGAGGCGTCCTCCACTGCCCCCGCTGCCCTTGATTCTGCTCCTTCCGCTGCTCCTCCTGCTCCGGGAAGGCGCGGCCAGGGTCTTCACCGTCGGATACATCACCGGCTCCCGGAGGCGCCCCGGTGACCTCGAGTACACGAGGCCCGGCCTCACGATTTCGGGTGCCGCGTCTTTGGCAGTTGCAGAAGTCAATGGCGAGCCTATGCCACCCCAAGCAAATCGACAAGGGAACTTGGAAAGGAACGAGGCCCCCAGAGGTGCACCACCGGATTCTACCGGCAGAGGTCAGTATTGTCATGATGCCGACTGTTTGGGTTTTTTTCTCTTACTATTCTTCATCAATTCCCAAGGAAAAACGGATTTGAAAAATATCTGACAGGGCCGGGAATCGAACCCGGGATCTTTCTCTAACCGGGAGGCTGCCTTAACCATCTAAGCTACCCGGCCAGAAAATGCCCGCCCTTTTTTCCTTGGGAATTTTCCTGGGTGCATTGAAAAGTCACCTCAACACTTTCCTTATTCTTCATCAAATTATGTCATTCATTAACCATTGACCTCTTTTGATCGGTAAGGAAAGAGTAATATCGACTGAAGTTGCATTTTAAATCAGTTCCTGAGGTAATTAAATGAAATTCTTCATTCTATATAATAATAATTATTGGTTAGTTATTACTAAATATGATTAGATTAAAAAGTTTACTTAGCTCTCCATAGGTTCCTTTCCTTTGATTAACCCTACTGTGAGGAATTTGAAGTTACTCTTTCAATTAGAAGGTCAATTAGAAAGGATAAAATCGCACTTCCTCACCATGACTATCAGCATATCAATTCTTCTAATAGATTAAATCGACTTTTATTTCATTGTGCGGAGGATAGAATTAGCCTCATGGGGAACAGTTCTTTTTTGTGAGGTTTTCTTCATCGGTATGAATTATAGAACCCTCTTGTTTAGGAAAGGAACTGAAAGGATTTCATCTTATTGATCTTCTGACATCGCATTCAGGTCTTCAACTCATCACTTCACCCGAAAAAAGGATGATCGCATAATTGGATAATTAATTGGTTGGCGGTTAGAGCGCTGAAAATAGGTCCAAGGCTCTTTGTTGAGTGAGAAATACCGATGATAGAATAGGAGTTTCAAGGTACAAGAAGATTCCTAGAATCGTGGTAAATGTAGGTATGTCTATGGATCTGTCCAAGAACCGAAAGCGATGCTCAATATTCAATGTCTAAAATGAGATTGGCTTCTTTCTCTACAGATTCCTCCAATGGCTCCCCCCTGTCTAACCGTTCTCCGCTTTCTTCAGCGAGATCTTCATTACCACCGTCGAAAGAGAACTCGACGCGCTCTCGACGGACGCCTCCGTCTGCACTCACCTCGAACAGCAGTACAGAGAATTCCACAAAACATCACCGATCGTCCGACAATCCTTTTCCTTTGGTTTCCCCGGATTTGTCCGAGACTCCGCAAGTGGACGGTGTGAAAGTGAGCGAAGAAGAGGTGGCTTTCAAAGTGGAGACATGGGTTGCTTCCAGAACTCCCGGAGGAGACGGCAATCGGGAGGGTCACGGTCGGAGGTGGGCGCAGGCCCAAGAGATAGACTACGGTAGTGTTGTGGGTGTGACCGCCGGCGGAGGGATGGAGACGTCGGGCGGAGAGGTGGTATCTGCAGGGAGGGTGTTCGGTGGAGACCCCGGAAGGGTGCTCAGGACCCTGGGGCACCGCCTCGAGCTGCGGGTGGCAGAGACCTATGGCGAAGAGGCGGAGAGCATCAGAGCAGCGGCTAGGCTTTGGAGAGATGGAGTAGACGCGTACATTGGCCCTCAGGAAACGTGTCTACACGAGGGCCGGATGGCGGCAGCATTTAATCTTCCTATGGTATCTTACGTGAGTATTACAGTTTTCATTGTGGTTTCATTTGTCTTAGATCTGGCTGCTGCTAGCTCTAATTTTATTGGTTGCATCATTATCTGGATATTTTTTTATTGAAAATCTCTTACTCGATTTTTTGAAACTTTAGCGGTACGTAGTGGTAGTTGTGTAGTGCGAGATTCGGATACTCTGTGTTTGCAACACTGATCCAGTCGCATAGTTTACTGTTAAAAATCATATTTTTATCACTAATCATTATAACCTGCACAAGCCGATGTCATGAGCAATAAATACGTTAAATAAAGAAACGAGCATAATTTCTTAACTATAATTGGCATTTTAAAGGAAAAGAGATTTTATTTAAAGACCTCAAAAAGAGATAATGCACCCTTCAAAAAACTCAAGTTACTGTAACTCATATCTCAATCTAGAAGGGCTCCCGTGTAGGACTCCCCGGTATATTTTTTTAAGCTATTACTATCTGTAGCTTTGCGCAGGTTTTTCACACCCCCTTCCTTGTGGGTGTTTTCCTGCAGTGGATTTTTTTTCCTAAGAATCTCTTAGGTTTTTTACATCCATAATTCTCCCAATTTTTTCTACTTCTTATTTTATAATTAATGACGATGGATTAGATGGAAGAAGAGACTTTTAAGTCTCAATCTCGCCCAAACAAAGACGATTTATTATTATTATTATATGGACAGCACGTTTCCCTTTAATGAAAACGGTCCCAGGTTCGATTCCCGGTTGGAGTGAATGTGCGAAATAACCTTAGCTGTCGAAGCACTTTTAACAGTACTACCACTACTCAATGAAAATGGATGAAATAAGCATATTTATTTCATATCTACTTCTATATAGGTATGTATATACTTCCTCTGTACCTTCTATAAGTTTTCTCCGTAAATATTTTGTTATTTTTGGGGACCTGCCTTGACCTTATGTTTTATTTTAGTCTAAGATGCCGCTTTATAAAGTTGACTGTGGTACCAGGGTGCAGGAAAATAATATCTTGAAAACATCTGAAACACTTCCCTCAATCTTACCTCTGTCTGTTGATTAGTACGTTAACTGCCTAACAAAAATTAAGGAAAAATTTCTGGGAGGTTAATATAATTTTAATGTATGGTTTTATTATGTAATTACATTAAAATACCAAGTAAGAATAGACTTGAAAAAGTCCGACCGGGAATCGAACCCGGGTCTCTCGATTGCGAGGTGCACTGTCCGTTGAGTTATCTCGCCGGAACATTCTCTCAAACTATTCGGGAGACCGTGAGGGCAAGGACTTTGCGATTTCGTCAGCATGGCGGCATCGTTCGCAGTCATGGCTTAATATAAGCACCAGCCACACATAGAGGTTCTAAGCAAATAAACTTTACCTAATATCCTTGTTTATCCACCTTAAGGAGTATTTCTGACAATAACCTTTATTTCGACCATTTCGTGCAAATAACCTTTACCTAATTTCCTTACATTAAAATAGTTATTTCAACTCTTATCTTACTTTTGATGGAATTATCGCGTTTTATCAGTATTTTTTATTATTTCATTATTTAACCTTCCCAGTGGCAGGTATATTTACAAAATATATATTCTATTAAAATTATGTTGAAATTCACATCTAAGTTAGAAATGCTTTTTGTAACTTATTTAAATTAATCAGTTAAGGTGGTCAGGAATTTCCGATAACTCGAACCATTTCAAACTTACGGTATCGAAAGTACCCACATATTCTTCAGAGAACTGAAGAGGGGGATCAAATATCACCCTCTTGGCAGTTAAGCAGTTTGACGGAGATGTAGTATTTTATCTTACCCTTCGTTAAATTCAACTGATTGAGAAAATAGACTAGCAATACCAAAACAAAAAAATCTGAAGTGTCCAACGCATGACTTTCTCCATATATAAGATGTAAATATTTATCTACGACAGTATTTTCGATCTCTACATTCCATCTAAACTTGGAAGATTAGTGATTAAATTATATATTATTATCTTTTACGTCACAAAAGTTATAAATAATGTTTTTCGGGACATGATCGATGAAAAACGATGAATTTGGCCTTTCGCCCACAGCGCCCACTAAAGTACATAGTTAGCAACTTCCGGTTTATCAGTATTTCATGAATAACTCCTAAAAAATCAGTGATACAAAAATATGTTTCATACAAAAGTTATAGTAAATTGTTTTTTCTAAAACATTTATGAGTAATAGTATATACCTAAATATCATATTTATGGAGATATTTTGAAAACCGGAAATGAGCTTTGAAGAATGTAACTCAACTTCTGGTTAACCGATTTACTCCAAAAACTAATCAACTCTAACGACACCAACCAAAGTAATATATATGAAATTTGGTGTTGATCCGACAAACAGTTTTCATGTTAGAGCGCCCACAAAGTACATAATCATCTTCTTCCGGTTTACCAGTATTTCACGAATAACTCCTAATCAACTGGTGATACTAAAATATGTTAAATACAAAAGTTATAGTAAATTACATTATCTAAAACTTTTATGTGTAAGTCAATATACCTATATATCATATTTATGGAGATATTTTGAAAACCGGAAATGAGCTTTAATGAATAAAGCTCGACTTCCGGTTGACCGATTTACTCCAAAAACTAATAAACTCTGACAGCACACACCACAGTACTATATATGAAGTTTGGTATTGATACGACTAATAGTTTTTACGTTAGAGCGCCCACTATCACACACACACACACACACACACACACACATACACACAGACATCATTCCGAAAATGGTCAAAACGTGTTCTAGGGGCCCCAAAACGTGTATTTCCGTTGAAATCTCAAAGTCGAATTTTTTCATGAAAACAATACTTTCTCTATACTTCGTATATGGAGAAAGTAAAAATCTGAAGTGGCCAACACATGACTTCCTCCATATTTATTGAAAACAGAAGCCTATGCTGGTAATATATAAATAACTCCAAAACAATGAGTTTTACAGAAAAATGTTTAAACAAACGTTGTAGTGAAATACATCATCTATAACTTGTGTACAAATTGTATATAAATACATCACATTCTGTCAGAGATATTTAAGAAAAACTACAATTTTTGGATAAAAAGCAACTTACGGTTAGCGAGTATTCCCTAATAACTCCTAAACAATCAGTTTTACGAAAAAATGTTTGGAACAAAAGTTGTATTAAAGTACATTATCTATAACTTTTGTATATAATTGTATATACCTACATTGCATTCTGACAGAGATATTTAAGAAATAAAAGTTTGTTCCGGATAAACCAGTACTTCCGGTTGAGCGATATTCACCAAAAACTAATCAACTGTTGGCATTGTAAGGAAAATACTAAATGTGAATGTTGGAAATGATCGGATAATCACTTTTTAAGATAGAGCGCCCACAAACTGTTTTACCACAGACAGACGTGTTCGGGAAAATAGCGAAAACAAACTCTATGGGCACCAAAATATCTATTTCCGTTGAAATCTGGAGGTCAAATTTTTTTGCGAATACAATACTTTCTGTATGCTACGTATAGGGAGAAAGTAAAAATCTTCAGATTTAGCTGCATTGCAAGGTGTGAAAGATATTTTCCAACTAGATGAAAAAGATATTTTTGAGCTACACTTAATGGAATCTCATGATTTAGTACTGAGACTAGATGATTAATTGAACTTCGCAACGTCTCGCAAAATCAATTAAGACCAGACGGAAGGATTTCGGTGACACTTATTATAGACATCAGAAACTTTGATGGGGTAAAGAGGCAGACGATCCCTTTAAGCTAGCTGCACTTCGAGAGGCACACATGCGATCAGCAAATGCAGTCTCTTTCCATTACTCCGATAAGACTCGGTTCAACGTCATTTTTCGAGGCACACCCGGAAAGCATTTGTCTTCGAGGACGCCTGAGGAAATTCAACTCCTCTCTTCACTTAGAACTGATTAGGTCATTAAAAGGAGGAGTCCATTTGGGAAATAAATCCACCGTCGAATCGACTTCCACGTTTCATAGGCGATTGGAAAAGTGCAAAAAAGTGTTCGGACGCCTAATGCGGGAGATAAACTCTCTTAGATTCCCAATCGATCGGAAATCTCGTCCATTATTTCCTTTCATTTCTTTTAATTGATTGACTTGTTTTGCTGTGATCATTTTATCAGATGAAGACGATACGTAGTTTATTCTCCACTTTTCATAAAAAGAAATTAAATGATTTCTTGATACCAAAAATAAGATAAGATATTCATTTGTAATTTGGTAAAATAAAAAAAATTCTATTAAACACATGAGCACAGATTTGGTAAAATATTTACTCAATACAATTAACTGCTTGGAAGGATTTCGATTCACGAGAACAATATTTAAATACTTTTGACCCGCAATTAGGATGCTGAAAGTCGTTTCTTTTTCTTTTTGTCAGTTTTGCATAGTTCTATGAGATTGAACCCCATTAGCGTATAGGTATTTCATAATTTCATTCGTTAATTTTACATTTTGATTGCGTAGGGAATCTGTCTACCAAGATTCTTTATCGCCAAAGTTATTCGTAATGCCACCTATTTTCTCTGGTGTTCTAAGTTGTAGACTGGACTTCTTTCCACCTCATGAAACACTCTGGATTCTGATTATCCTTTTCTCGTTGCGTTCCGCATTCCACTGCTATGCTATATCTTACAAGAAACATTCATCCAGCTTCTCTGTGAAGTTTTCATCTGTGTAATCTGTTGTAACCGTCCTTTTTCCTATTAAAGACCTTTTTTCAATTCTGGATTCTTTGCGCAATTTCCACGTCTCTTATGTTACCTCGAGAATTTTTCACTTATTCCAATTAAATTTCCGTTTATTCTGATAGTTTAACTTTTTTCTACACATTTTTCTCATACTTGTATTACAGCTTTACTAATAAACTTAAGAAATAACATCCGAGTAATTCTAAAATTGAAATCAGTTATGCTTTGATCTAAAGCTTAGTCTCGACTTGAGTTCGGTTAATGGCCTTTGCCAACGGCATGACGACGAAGCCCAAATGTTATTCTCTTCACAGTTTGTGATTTTGTTTTCGCCCACGCTTTTCCTTTTTCACTGTCGATACCGAATCAACCAACACAAACGATGTTTTTTCGATAACAGCAATTTAAGATTTGAGATATTCAGAGACTGAGAGGGGTTTCATTTTTACTAATCCTTTTATCATTTGGTTAGTAAGGAAAAGATCACTATGTCTTAGTTCCACAGGATAACTTATTGTGCGACCGGATTCGACTAAGGTCTAGTCATCTTCTGGTAGAGAATACAAAAAGTGACACACATATATATATACATGAGACAACAATAAGCAATAGGGGAGGGGTAAGTGGGGTGTTCCCATATGGAGTTCCACACAGTGACAGCTTCGTCAATTGATTTCATCCTTTTATCAGTTTCGGGATTGGATGATGATTGCGGTGGATCGATGACGTGATGAATGTTTGGATTTAATTTTACAGCCCTCTCTTTTTCGCATTTGGAAATTCGAACGCGAAAATGCCTCCGTCAGAGTTGGAATCCCTTCCGATTGAGCCAACATTTATCTTTCTTTCGCGTATTTTTCACATCATGAGTGAAAATGTCATTTTTAGATTTTTAGACTCGTTGGATCTCAGGCTATTTTATATTTTATCGCCCAGTTTTGGAAACATTTCCAAATCAACAATTTACAATTTTGCGAATGATCTTCTCCAAGTACGTTGTGGTGCCCCTACATACCACCGAGTGTCAACGTCTGACATTCAGTTTACTTCGTTCGTCTAAATCCATCCTCTAGTTGTCAACTGAATGGTATTTTAGAAGAGCAGAATTATACTTTTCAAAATACTTCGGAAGACACTAATGTGCATGAACTGAACTGGCTTAGATTTACGAAACTCGCGGTTGCGATAATTAACTCGTTAGATTTGTAATATCACGCGAGGGCGACGTGATACGTGTTGAGTCGGTGCCAAAGTATTTCCCCCTCTTTTTCGTAGATTAGAAAACATGAGCCAGGTGGACTCTATCGCGCAATGTCCTCTTATTTTGTGCTCGTGGAAATTTCTGCGGCGGCAGAGGGAAACTTTCGATACGTAATTTTCATCCATGGCGATTTTCTTGGTAAGATTTATACTCGTTACTTATTCATACATTTCAGAAAATAGATACTGAGGATCGATCTAAACCATTTCACTTTGTAGTACAGTTAATTTCATCTTTCTTATTCTGCAATGTATAATAAATATTCTTTGATGATAGACGTCCATCATCATGTGAACGGTACGGAACATATTACCGTACTTCGGAATGCTGAAATATAGCGGAGAACGGAGTTGTCCAATGTTTTCAATACAAAAGCCACAAAGGAAATTACATCATCAAGTGGCCCAATAAGGACTCTTAATACTAGGCTACCGTTCTCAGACAACTCGTATTTTCGCGTAACATTTTTGTGCAGACTGTCCATGCAAATGGGCAAATTCACATGAACGGATACCTAACGATATTACTAAGACGATGTATGAAAGCTGAGTAACTATTCATTGCGAAATGAGGTTAAATTTTAGGCTAAACAAGGTTGATGATAAAGAATGAATATGTAAGGATTTTGATACGCTGCACTTTTTATCGATGGATATAAGTTTCTAAGCTCGAAATTCACTTAATAAACTTCGAAAAGATTATTGAGCGTGTTTCAAACCCTGTGGGTCGCATTCTGACCCTCGAGCCGTATTTCGTACGTCAAATCTTGTCCAAGAAGATGGCTTGTATTTTTAAAGTTTTTTTTTAGTAAGTATTTTCCTTTACGTACTCATATTCAAAATCGAACGCGGCAAGCTTGAAGGATTGGAAATCCGTATCAATAGGGTGGTGAGAATATATTCACAAATACTCATTTTCACGCATGATTTTGAAACACGACCGATTTCGGCGTAGATTGAACCATAATCAGATACGAAAGTCGCCGACGAGACGAGACTTATATTTCATTATTGGAGCATCCTGGAACATAGAAACTTTAATTTTTTTTCTGAGGAGATAGTTTATGAAATAATTCCCGTGCCCCACAATCCTCTTCTTCTTTGTACTCTTCCTAAGAGCTCCCGCCCAGACAAGACCTACCTTTACCACTCAGAATGTTCCCACAATCCCTAACTCTTCTCCCATCTCCTTCTCTCTGCCCTTACTTTACTTTGTTTTTTCCAATAGGAGCCTTTTCGTCCGTGACCTCCTTACTTGATGATTGCCGATCTGTACCGAAACCGATCGTGTTTCAAATAATAGTGTGGTAAAAACTATTTGTGATTTTATTCGTACCGTCCTATTGGTATATTATATTTATCAATATTTAATCATATTTTTCATTATTTTAATAAATTTTGTACTTTTTTCAGTGCGCAATGGATTGCTGTTTCTCTAATAATATTCGATTAAGATTGAAATGTGATAATAATAGTTCTCTAACTCTTAAAACGCTCATCGCATTGGAATCTTGCGTGATAGTCATTCACCCTTGACTGTGTCACGAGAGACAGCTTGGAATCACCTTTTAGTTTTTCAACATTTCAAAGCAAATTTGGCGTGCGTTCAACGAACTGGCTTCGGAGTTGAGAGAAAATAAACATTTCACTTCCTCTAAATTTCCACTCTGAAAAACGTGCGCTGTACCTCGCGAAAGAGGAGCGAAGAAGGCGGCTCTTCGTCCTGTTCCTCTCCGCATTTATAAATATTTTGACGTTCGCCGAGGACGATGATTACTGTAAAATTTAAACATGTATAGAACGGGTGTGATTTTTCACAATCTTTCTCCTTCTCCTGGGCCTCTTCGCTGGCAAAACCGATGCCCTGGATTCAAATCTGGGTCTTCTCTTACGAAAAAACGCATTCTTCTTCATTCATTAATTACCCTTATTTTAATTTAATCATAAAACGGTATTCGATGATCCACTGAGCTGAATCTTTCCGCCCAAACGAATCGTCAACTTCACACCCAAATCTACCAAATCATACCAAGTTTTCCTCGAAATATGCCTTTGAATACTTCTTGGATAAAATCGTGGCGAAATAACTTCATGTTCTACTTCGTATGAAACTATTTACTTCCAGTTATCATATCGATAAAAATGCACTCACAATTTCTCTTCAAACTTTATTATTACAGCTAAAATAGAAGGCGTCAGCTTCTTCGTGATTTTTAATCGGATGGCGATTTATCACTTGTCCATCCATCCGTTGTAGTCCATCAATTTTAAGTAAGACTGTGGATAGTCTGAATTCCAGCTCCGACTTCTCCAATTTTCTATATTTTTTCTTCCATTCCTCATAAAAGGTGTCAGAGTGGCTAATCGTAAAAAGGTTAGGCATATTATAATTTTCGAATGATTGAATCGGATAATGCTTATACATAATGACATGTAGGAAATAGATATATCTTTTCTGCCTGAAATCTGCCATATGCCTTGGTAGCTCGCAGGGTAAGTATCTAAATCTAACAAAAATGAAACAAGATTTTTATCCGTACCACATAGATTTAATTAATTCTCAAAACAGTTACTATATTATAAATAGAGCTACTCTCATATCTCACCACTAAGAAATCTACTGAATCAGACAAAGAATAATATCAATATAAACTTCTTTTATTGGTATATCTGTCAATGGAAGTCGGAGTCTGCAAATATTATCCGACCCCGACTCCGTACAAAGTCGATTCCACATCCCTGCATCCTGAAGACCCCGAGAGAAGGCATTTTCTCACCCCTCCTGCAGATTTTATTTCTTGAGAATAACAGTAAAGTTTTAAATATTAATAGTAGCAGTTGGAAGTCTTCCATCCGGCTGTTTAGAAGCTATTAACGGATTTTCAGCTCTTTCTCGTCTCACTCTTGCGCGCTTCTTCTCTTCCATTTGTCAATACATTCGGAAGCACCGCGGCTGTTTAACGGCGAAATGTATTTTTAATTTATTTGTTTTCAAATCCTTTTGAAAGTATTGTAAAGTTTCCGTTACGTTTTTATTTGCATAAACACCGTAAGTTGAAGCGGAGAGAATGGAGGTGATCTCATCATTTTTAACGTTTTACGTGGTAGAGTGGGCTATGGACATATTTTCAGAATAACCGTATAAAACAATCGGAAAGATGAAGCTTCATATCTCTATTTCTAAATTTTACTACGTATTCCAATGATCTAGGTGGTTTGATTGTAACTAGACTTAATTACAATTTTTAGTTTTTCAACTGTGTTATTATGCGAAGCTAAGGATAGTACATTCTCTGCTATCGCGTTCAAATAATATTTTATTGATTTTCTGTGCATGTGAATGACATTCTTAAAATTCTAACAGCGATATCCAATGGAGAAGATTAGTCGAGTTGTGACATACTACTAGATGCCTTAAAACGGTGTATGAAATGTGTCTTTAGTTTTACAGTGTATCTCGATGAGTGTCCTTTTCATATACAGTAGAACACCAATTATCCGAACTCCGACTATCCGAATCGCTGGTTATCCGAATCGCGGACACCATCTCATATAGCAGTTCTAAATTCGCTGACGTGGTAAGCATATAACGGTAGAAACCGAATAGAACTACACGAAAAAAACACGTGCCTGCTGCTGGGCTGAGTATACTGATTAAAAATGTTTTATAAACAAATATATAATAATGTAAATACTACATTAGTTTGATTTAGTTAAAGTATTTTCATTAGTATTTAGAGGTGATGTACGCTTAACATGCCAAAGTGTTGCTATTTTTTAATTAATTCATACATAGCTCTTTTTTATACTATATATTTAGTTTTTTTCTCCCGTTTTCAATGTATATACAGAATTTAATTAATTATCCGAATGGGATCCGGTCCCAATTGATTCGGATAATTGGAGTTCTACTGTAGTTGCAAATGCGTCCGCTTAAAAGAAAAACATTAATATTCTGAAATGTATTTGTTTCCGCAGTTCTGCACTCACCGAGAGACTTCGGACAAGCGGCGATACCCAACGTTCGCACGCACGAGACCTCCGGACACTCAAATCTCGAAGTCAGTCACAACATTGCTGCTGCACTTTAACTGGACGCAGGTCAGTTCACGGATGTCATTTCCTTCAAATACTCGATCTTATATTATCGCGCGATTTTGGATTGATCATGCAATTCCATGTATTCCATCGGTCGTTTCGTCGAGTTGTTCTCTATAGTTTCGTTGTGCATTTCTCCGAAGCGTTTGATATAAAACAAAGGATGAAGGAAAGGAAAAACTCAGTAACTTTCGTCCTGTTTTTTCTGCAGTAATCGGTGTCGGCTGTATATATTTATATTTAACTTCCAGCTCACGCCATCCTCTTACGGCACCAAACAATGACTTGAAAGGGGATTTTTTAAATTTTGTCTAAAAATGTTTTTGCCGAAAGTGTTCAACTACACATATATACTTCAAGAAAATCGTTGTAAATCATAGAGCTAAACCTCTGTTCAAACAGATGAACGCTTAGCCCGACATTTCTAGTATTAAAATTTACATTATTTGAGAATTTCGATGTGTTACACGCTCTTTCTGCAATCGCCAGTCAAGTATCTCTGATTCTGAAATCAGCAAAAAGAACTAAAATTGAGTCATAAAAAACTGATTGTAAGTCGAAAGGTTATTACCTAATAATATTCCATCGAAAAAGTAATTTGTGGAGCTTCCTGCATTTATAAAGGACTCATTTTGGGTACCCTTCCTTTGACGATTATACATGTTGCTCAAAACAAGTTCAAAAGATGTTTAATCATTTCTTAACTTTCATCGTTACTCGACCCTTGAAAGCAAAGGGAACTTAATCTTCTGAATAAGAATAAATTAAAAAATCTTTTCTTAGATATTTAATCCAAAGGAAAATGAAACTGGCCAGACTAATGCCATATTGGAGCGTGCAGTTTACAGAAAATTAAGTTCAATAAACTAAAAACTGTTTTTGAATGAAAAAACTTCTTCCATTTTGACTGAATTCCGTGTTTTACCTTAGTTCCTCTGTGCTTAAAGCAACATAATTGTAGAAGATTCTGACGAAACATATTAGAGCAAATATAAGTTCTAAAATGTCAGAAAAGTATGATGTTTCTAACCTCTTTCTTTTTCTGATGTGTTATAGAATATCTCCTGTTTGTATCATTAACTTTCCGTTGCCGTTTTCCCGTAGTATTTTTTTTTCAATCGGTTTTCTCCAAAATGCGTACCACGCCTTTTCCTATACCGTACCGTAACGGTTTGTTGGATCGCTAGCGAATTCTGGGGTAAATATTGTTTGCACCCAAACCCCAACCTCCTCGTTCATCTCCAAGCATTGGTTATTTACTTTTAGAATTCTAGCTCTAAAACTGTTAATATATGAAAAAATATTAGTGTTGAGGTATTTAAACCTTTTTGCAAACTCCAAAACATGTCTCCTTTTTAGTTTTCTTTTAAAAACACTTCCTATTCACACTATTTTTTCCTTCCTGTCGTAAAGTATCACTCGTTTTGAGAAGTCAAATATTTTCCATAGAAATAAAAAGCAAACGGCGTTCTTGTGGATGAAGTCGCATGAATCAACAAGGAACTGGAAATCGGAATCTGAGCGAGTATTTTGAAGGGTGCGGCACACAAGAGCGTGGGAAGTAGTGCTGAGGCTGACGGAGTATCTATCTTTTGCTTTCTGAATTATATGTACGATGTTTAAATAGCAATAATTAAAGTTTATTTTATCGGCGAGGAATATAAAATTGCACCAAATGTGTCCGTAAGAACTAAATATTCGATAAGTTTTGGTCACAAGAGTATTCTTTGTAGATCGCCACATTTACTTGAGGCTCACATAAATACCTACATTTAACGAGCCGTTGCTGCCCACCTCAGAATCAGATGGCAGTTACTAACGCAGATTTCTTCCTAGTTAGTTTGCCAATCTTCGCTATTTATATCATCAAAGCGGAACATTTAAGTTGGTAGAAGAAAAAAATGGAGAGAAACTTTAATAGAAATATATGCGCAAACGGAATTGAAAAAATCCCCTCCTTAATTATCTATTAATTAAGGATTGAACCACAGTGCCACCCGCAAGTTCCAATGTCAGAAACACTCAAACTAAGACGCTTAACTGATTGTCACTAGTCTTATCGATAAAATATATATATTATGTAAAATATTTTTACATATACATATATGGAAAAATATCGTTTACGAATCGAAATTTCGAGAATTTTGATCAAATGCGTGAATATTTCATCAAAATTTCGCGGTTGTAAACAACCCATCCCCTTGACAATGAAAGCGATTGTTGATTCCAAGTTCATGTATTTATCCATCAAAATGCATTAAGAATATAAGTCAAGTTGAAATTAATCCTGATAATAAATGAAGAAGAAAAAATTGCATGAGATTTTAACATTTGCTGTTACGAATAATATCCTGTGAAGAATCGCACGGAAAAAGTACGAACATTAAAATTTTAGTTTTTTACAACTTTTTAAGCGTCAGTAGCAACCAAGTTTTATTTACAGCAACGTAATTGTTTACTGAATTTTGAGTTAGAGTTTTAGAACGGTTTTACTCTCTCTCTACTCGAGGACTTAGTGTGAGGATTTCAATATTGTAAACTTCTAAAGGTAAGTTCGACATATATAACAAAAATATGAGAAATAAATATAGATACGCTAGATAGTATTAGGTGGTACGAAGTTCACCGCGTCATCTAGTAATCAAATAAAATTCAAGAAGATCGGATAACATATGGTCTGAAACACATTTTATCCCGAAATGTATTTTCGATCAAACAAGTTGTAACTGATTGTGAAACTTGGTCCTCAAACAAACTAAGTTGGATAACTGCGACAGGTGGCCTTCCTGCACCAGATTTCGCTCGAAGGGGAGTTCTCTGCCGTGGCGTCGACCATCTCGGCGGCGATGAGGGCCTCTGGAATCAGCGTGAGGGAGGAGAAAACATGGAAGGGCCCTTTCTATCTCGGATACATGGACAATCCCTTCTACCAGATACTGGAGGAGACTCGAGAGAACGCTAGGGGTGAGTACAGCCAGATTCTTTCTATTCTCGTGATTCTATCGAAGACGAATCTAGGTAGTCGACGGAGACGAATATTTCCTCAAAAACCGCCAAAGCCATTTAGCACAATAACGTATTAGTAATAAAGGTAAAAATTGCGTAAAGGTGTATTCTCTCCTATTCGAAGACCAACGCAAATATGTTTAATTGATTTCGGATATTTTAGTTTTGTCCGAAAGTCCAAAATAGAACAAAAGAGGAGAATATCAGGTACTTCATCAATTTAACTTCCTCCTTCTTTCCTTTCCTACTCTTCTTGTAGATGATGGGAGAAGAAATTTCTTTCATCTCCCACTTAAGTTTTCTATGGTGGTATTGGACACGGATGTATCTGTTCCGAAATTCCTTAAGTTATAACTAGGTAAATCCTTTACTAAATTCTGTATCTCATCTACATCTATGCTCATGAATACCCTGTGAGCCTTTCGTCGTGTGGCAGGGGGTGTAAAAACCAGTTGTTCAAACTATTTTTTTTACTCTGTTACAATCGCGTGTCGGTCGCAGATTGGGCATTATTGGATCAGCCAATGTTACGGAAGGGATGCATGATACCACTTGTGTCTTCTGCAAATGTAGTATTATCCCTTAATCTATCAAGCAATCTGACAATGCTAGTTACTCTGTTTTCCTTATGCTTCACTTAAAAATTGACCTTAAATGTTTTCTATGAAAAGATCCATATGGCACTAAAGAATTTTTCCTTGCCTAACTGTAGAATTATCAGCAACACTTAACGCCTTCGGACCCACTCTCTTCTTTTTCACATTTAGAAGCAATCGTACTAATGTGTTTGAGACTAAAACTCGAAAAAAATGTAGTCGTACGAACAGCGAATGAAAGAATTCAATGAATGAAAACACTATCACTGTTAAATTTGGATTCTGTAAATTACATTCTTAGACGTTAATTTAAAGTTCCCAGGGATTGACACAAATTATGATGAAACAGAAATATCACCAATTAGTAAATCCAAGATTTTAATCCAATAATTATTATTAATATATATATTTATTTATTAATATATATTATTATTATTAATTATTATAATAGCTATAGCTTAAAGACCCCTACACTGTGAGGTGGTGCTATTCACCCCCTTTACCCTATAGGCAAAACTGAGAACTACATCGAATATATCCCAATGCGGATATAAAAGAATGTGAATCGATATGCGGGATAAGTTGGTAAAACCCTCATGATTCCACTGTAAAAACAAGCGTTTTGATGAAGTGGAACGGAAAGGAAGAGCAGGCGTTAAAATTGTCGAATCCAAAATAAGCGGAGGTCTCTGAAGCAACGATAAAAAAACAATTTTAAGATTATTTTTGAAATAACTACCATAATTGTACAATATAATAAAAAATTGTGATCTCTAAATCAATTAGAAATATGGTCGATGAGTTTTAACTTAAAATAATCAGTAAGTTATGACAAGTGGGCTCCCGGATAGCCAAGTTGGCAGCGCATTCGGTTTTGTCCCGGGTTCGATTCCCGGTGGGAGCCCATGTGCGAAATGATCTGAGATGTCGGATCACTTTTAACAATAATACTACTGATTGTTATTACAAGTGGTTTGAGGGATCAGCAACCAAGGTGTGCGCACACAGTCACTGTATGAAGTTTTTGCCTTTCGATAAACTTGAAGTGGCAAATTTGAAATTAAAGGTTCTAGGGATATTAGGATTTCTTACTTTTTCGGGAGGGTACTTAAGCTGCAAATACCTCTACACATACGCCGGGATTCACAGCATTGGATTCTACAGCAGGGGTACTCAACCTTTTTTGGCGCCCGGGCACCAAAGGGCGCTTCCGAAAGCGAAGCGGGCACCGCATAACATTTCCGTCCATGGGGACATTCAGGCCATCCGTTGGCAATATTCCAACGTTCCATGGTAAATAAGATCCAAAATATTACAACGTATATAATTTAATCACAACCTCACATCTCATATGTGAGAACCTCTCATGTGAGAAAGTCTTTATCTCCGAAGAAGATTTGATAACGGGGAATACATCATCTACGGCCTAACCTATGTGCTTATCGTCACTTCCCGATTCCATCTGGTTTGGGAGGTCATGTAGCTCGAAGTGGAAGTTATTCTGTTTAATGATTGCAAATTAAATTACAAATAGATAATTCTAACGATAAATAGGTTTTGTTTGATATAATTCTTTTGAATACTATTGTATCCTTTCCTAATAAAAACGCGAGGTTTATTGAATAGATTATTTTCAATGCCTTAGACTTCGAATTTTATTCTTCCAATGGAAATCATGTTTACTCTTCGCAGAGCCATAGAGTTCGAGAAAAACCGATTTAGAAACTCAGTTTTACTTAATTCTGCGAAGAAATTAATCTTTCTTTCGTGAAAATAAAGCTTAAAATCCACGGAGGTGATCGATTTATTGCGGAAATTCAATTTCACTTTAAAGGAAAGATAGCTGTTTATTTTCCCGCACTATTGTAGTCTTCGTTTATCTTTATTTTGAGTAAATATCTTCCCCTGAAAATAAAGCTTAATGAACTACATGACTGAGTTACTTGTTATTTACGAAATTCCTCGCCATTTCACGTCAGAGGCCATTCGTCTATTCGGATGTGAATGTAAACAAGGGGAGATCGGCCCTCAAATGCGCCGATGGCGATGTATTAGTGGTGTCGTCGTCCGTAACTCTTGCGCCCGCTTTTCTTCTCTCCACGGCTTATTTTTCCGGCTCTCCTTTGGCGTGTGAGTGAAAACGTTTACGATCGATCGAACCGTCGAAGAAAAGTTAAATTCGTTTATGACGGCGGTTCCCAACAGGGATTGCCAAATAATTCGTTCCCTTCTCGTGTACATTTGCATAACGTGAATCCCCATTAAGTTATTATTAATTGGAAAAAAAGTAATCAATCTTATATTGTTCATAGTTTATTTTAATTAATCTATAATTAATGTCAGTTTAGTGAAATTGATTTATTTTATCTGATTGTTTGTAGTGCAGTTATATCTTTTCCCCTTTCTTTTTGTACAATTTCTATATTTTCACTGCCTGTCTAACATAACTCTTTTCTTTCTCCATCATCAAAAATATAGTTTTCTATCTTTAGGTTTCGCAGGTTTTTCACACTCCTCTTCTTGTGAGTGTTTTCCTGCAGTGGAATTTTTTTCCTGAGCCCATAGCTTAGGTATTTTTAAATCCACGTATTACTTTTCTTCGTGTACTTTTGCTAACTATCTCTTTCTTTCTGTTTCGCGTATGACGATAGGTTAGATGCAAGAAGAGACTTCCTAATCTCAATCTCGCCCGAATAAAGGCCATTTATTATTATTATTATAAACCACTAACAATTTTAGAAGTTTCTAATATCTATCAATTAACTTTCCTTCGGTCCTATCTCGATATCAAATGCCATTCTGTTGTAATTGAATCACAATTTATGACGGACTGGATAGGTGAACGGTGAGCTACATTGGTATCTCAACTACCACAAATAAGGGCCTTAAATTCAGGTATTTTCGACCTAAAAAAATAATCTAATGGGTTATTAGAAAAATCATAAATGTTTTTATTCTGTCATCATATTTATTATATCGTCGAGAAGATGATCAACCCAGAAAAATGCTTTGCGATTTCTTTTAAAATTGTTTTCAATTTACTGTAATCCAAATCCGTGCTGTCTGTCCTGTCTGAACTTTCTCTGACCTATAATTGACGTTAAATTGTTGATTCTCGTTAGCGAGGTAAAACAAGCGAAGTGCATCATTTTAAGTTAAGAAATATAATTAAATTAAAACATTTATTGTAGCTGATTTGTGTATTCGCGACATCAGCCAGAGCAAATCCATCATCAATGCTGAGGTGCTGGTGTTTTAAAGGATTCTATAGTTCATACCGATATATTTCACAGGAAAATGAAGCGGTAAAGATGTTACGAATTATTGTGTATTGTAAAAATATTTTTAACTAGAATGCTTGGAGGTCTTATCTGGATCGATAAAAAATGCTCTCTCATAGTGCGTTTATTTCATTAATCCATACGTTTATTTTATTAATATTATATTCTATGTTTGACTTAGCTCGACCAAACTTAGGTCCCCCTAGAAAGAGTAGGTAGTTGAAAAGCAATGTATTGATGCGGTATTAAAACTTATCCATACTTTCATATATAGCTTAACTCCTAGAGATTGAGTTTATCATGGTAGTAAAATCTTGCTTGTTTACTTTTACGTTGCACTATGAATTGTTCTTGTGGTACATACATTTTTCATATCTCTAATTCTGGTTTAAAAGCCACATATCTCTAAATATGAATCATCGATCTATCTCAAATTTGCCCATTTTTACATTTCCACGCTTCGGTCAAGTAGAATTTATGACTGAATAGTAGGTGACCCAAGCTGTTTTTATTAATGCAACATTCTAAATGTCCGATAAGAAATCGAAGCAGCAAGAAGAACTTACTCCTTATCTGCTGACTATATCTCAAGTTTTGATTCGGATTAGTGCAAATCCTGCTATTTATATGCCGCATAAGGGGCGTCTGCCTTCGGCGACATCTGGACGAATAAAAATGATGGAAACACGTCCTACGGGAGACGGCCCAAGCCCAATTTATCCGCCCAAGTTTGTTGCGTATCGGGAGACGCTTCCTTTTTTCTCCTCTATTTGACATTTATTTCTTCCGTCCACGTTTCATATTTGCCAAGAAGATCTTAATGGAAGCGATATATCATTTTCTTGGTCAGCTTCTAGCAATCGATCCAGCTCTGCTTTTACGGAAACACCTTCCCTTATGGTGATTGGGCCTCAGAAAACATCTCGTCTATTTTTTTTGGATGGCTCAAAAATATTTTATATATATAATAGTATAATATATAACATAATATAGTATAATATATATAATATTATCTTTAAAGTGTCCTACTTTCTTGATAATAATGGTAGCGATCTCAGGTATTTCGTAAGCGAATACATACATACTATGTATTCGCTCCCAATAGAAACTAAAATTACTTGCGAACAGATTATAAAATTGTTTCATTGGAAACGGACTTTAAAAGTCACCGAATCAAATCAATTAATACTTGGTTTTTGCTAAAATATAACGATTTATTTATTTTTACCCTAAGTTCGTGGCATTTGGAAAGGGTCACGAATAGAGGAAAATATTTGTAAGAGCAACCGTCAATACCAAAGTAAACAATTACGTTAGTACACATAGATAAAATATTTATTGGTAGACGAAACAATCCTTGTTTTGATTCGTGATATCCTTCATATTTCAAAACGGTGACTCCGTCTTTCACAACACTTACAATTTAGTTTGGAATTAGGCGGTTATCATTCTTTTTCATATCGTTCTTTCAGTTGATATTTTCCTCGTGTACGCTTCATTCGGAATTCCAGTTTTTTTAATGCCACAGCAATTTATTTGAGGCATCCCTGGGCGACGGAAAAATCTCCCCAAGCATTCGCGAACGTGACTTGGAAGCCCTAATCACAGAGGAGCTAAATTATGTGTTGCGAGATAGATAGCGCCTAATTTAGATGAGTCATAGAAGACGCTTCGGCCCATTCATTTAGGCCGTCGCTTGAGATGAGTAACTATCCAACTTGCGCCTTTGCGCCCGTTGCTGAGGTGTTACTCCACGAAGTAAAATACACGCCATGTTGCGCTTGTTCTACATCTACATTAATACCCTCCAAGCCGCCTTTCGGCGTGTGGCAGGGGGTGTAAACACCAGTTGATCCAAACTAATTCTTTACTCTGTTATTGTCGTGGTTATTCCTTGGATAGAATGAATTTTTAAAACGATTCGTCCTAGGATCTATTTCTCTTAACCTACGTTTATTATCGGATCGACCGAGGTAGCAGGGGGGTTGCATGATACCGATTGTATCTTCCGCAAAAGTAGTTTCCCTGAATTTATTAAGCAATCGCAGCCTAGCTTCCAATCTCCTTTCTTTCAAGGATTCCCAACCTACGTCTGAGAGCATTTTTGTAACGCTTGCTTTATTATCGTAGCATTTCTTAACAAAACGAACCGCTTTACGCTGCACTTTCTCGAGTTCGCCAGTACAAGTTTCATCCGCCGGATCCCATATACTTGCCGCATATTCCAGAAGGGGTCTGACCAAGGTAAAATAACATCGCTCTCCTTTTCATCGCATTTACCGACAATACGCTTTACAAAGCCAAGTCTTTTACTTGATTTGCCGCAGATTTTTCGAATATGCGTACTCCAATTTAAGTTATTAGTAATGTTGATCCCGAGGTATTCAACTGAATCTACTACTTTGATATTAATTCCATTAATTTTGTACGGGTGATTTGGACGCAATTTTTTCTTTTCGAAGAAATTAACTAAGGAGCATTTACCTACGTTAATATCTAATTCCCATTTTTCGCACCACCTTTGGATGAGGACTAAATCGTTTGAGAGAGATGTCCGGTCTTCCTCGTTTGTTATTTCCCTATATATAACCGAGTCATCCGCAAATATCCTCACATTGCTAACTATCTTCTATTTTCTAGTTCTATCTTATGATCTGATGAGATTTTTGAGGATCTTTGCGCTATTTGGAATTTAATGTGCAGGAGTTAAATGATGAATTTCTTTTTATTCAAAATCTCAAGTTTTGATATTATTTATTTCGCGGAAATATCCGAGTATACCTATGAATCAATACGATATCTTCAGTACCCGAAAATACAACGACAATGAATAAATAAAGCATAGAATTCCCTAATCGAAACCACTTGGATGCAGGAGAAGACGATCTTAGGGCAGATTAGAAGGCGTATACTCATCAAGTGGGAGGAAAGGAAACTTCGGGAGGCTACCGCTGAGATTAATTATCCTCAGCGTTTGTGTCCGAAGTTACGTCGAAAATGATAAGCAGAGGAAAGGCAGGGTTTTGTTGAACCAGACTATATCGACTCACAGTTCAACCTCGGGAATCAAATATCTATATAATTAGGCTAGTTCTCTTGCTAACAGACAGTTTAAATCTTGAAAAGGTGCTGGATAATTTGATAGTTGAAATGCTCATCTTGAAACGATAATAAAACGTGTTGGATAAAACATTCACATACTTCACATACATACACATTCTTGTCCGATTTAAGGTCACTTGCAATTTAGGAAAACGCTTCCAAATCGTCTTGCGCGCAAACCCAGCAATTAAGTTAAACTCCGTAGGAGAACATAAATTCATAAATAAATTCCAGGAGTGAGTTCACGTTTACAGGCCAAACAGACAGACACTTTGTATAACTTCGTTTGGTTGTAAAATTACATGTTAGAAGCCAGTGGTGTTGTTTATATAGTGACTATAATATATTTACCTTTTTCGGAAGTCACAAATGAATATTAGGCGTAAGAAAAATTTAATCAGTTAGTCAGTCAGTTTAATCATTTAAATTGTAATTTTCCTGATTTATTTACAAAGAAATTCCACGATTTACGGAATGGCTTAAAATTATTTTGGTAAACGGTTGTGTGGTGTGAAAAAAATAATTATTTATTTAGAATATTATTTTATAAAATCTGGGAAGACAACTTCAAACTTTGAATTCAAATGTGCATTGGTCATATAATTCTGTGCAGACTCCTTAAATACTTAATTTAACGCGATCAAAGAAATTTCATTGGTTTAAGAGTCAATGCTTTGATGAATTATTTGTAAAATAAAAACTTTTACTGTGAGACTGTACATTCATGGTGTACATGTATGTATAATAGGTAGACTCTGAACCTATCGTCGAACTCTGTTTTGTAAAATTTGAATTCATTTTTTACCTTTTTTCCCATTTTTCATTTGATATGTTCAATTTATTTCAAGTGCCAACTGTAAGAAGGTTTAATAATAATCTAAGAAATTGTATAGAAAGTTACGCGAGTATTGAATTGGGAGAGAGTGTAAAGCTTGAGGTCTATGATTTAGTTTATCAACTACAACTAATTTAAAGACTCAGTTACTCAAATGGAATCATTAAATTTCATCATTTATTCGGTTTTCTTCAAATGTCCCCTTATTATTATGTTAATTGAGATTTCTTAGCTCGCATGATAGAGAGCGGCAAACATCTCATTCTATTACTACATTTTCCATTCCTACTGGATTTTTTCGATACAATATCTAATGTAGGCAGCCATAAAGTAGCAGAATTGAAGTCTTAAGGTTCCTTATATTGGAGAGATGGAATTGTCTTATCAAAATAGTTTCCAAGCGGAGAAAAGAAAATGTGAATATCTCGGCGTCAGCATGGTGTGAACACATCCGGCGAAGGTATATCATTTGAAAATCCAAGACCTTATCAAACATAATTAATACGGAAGTATTACTTAACATGAATTTGTTCTATTACTATCAAATTATGTAAGAACAGCTAGGCAAAGAAAATGTTGCCCATAATCTGTCCAGGGAGGAAATAAATAAATCTTTAAATTTTGAAAAACGTGCAAATTGCTGTTCTTGAGCTCTCTCATTAGATAGATACACTCAAAAAAAAAACACATGCATACAAATTTTCTGCCCAATAATATAATTTTGGAAGCGGTCCCGGGTTCGAATCCCGGTGGGAGCCAATGTGCGAAATGACCTCAGCTGTCGAAGCACTTTTAACAATACTACTACTAATATAATTTTGGACTTTGTACATATCCCAAATTCGAGCCTAAAAGATTTTAAAATTAGAACGAGTTCATTGGTTTCTGAGTTTTAAATTAAAACCATCATAAGATTTAAAGAATAAGGCCTTTTTTCCGAATACTAGTCTGACGAGAGTACATAATGGCACTTAATTGTGCGTACATTGGGGTATATTACGAATAGCGGTGGTAAAAATAAAGAGATTATTTCTTATTTCTTGATGTATAGTAAAATATAAAACCTATAGTCACCTACTATATTTAATTGCTTCTTGTTAATTACTTTAATGCGATTATATTTTTACGGCGCTTATTTGATCATCCTGCAAGATGGCGTGAGAATATTTTATTATACGGCAATAGACTGATATTGATCGGCGGAGATATTAATATTGCCCAAGGCGATAAATGACCTTAGCCGTCAATGCACCATAAACACAATACAACAAGAATATATAGCGCATGTTCATCTTTTATATTTGTTAGTTCTTCAGCCTTCATTTTGCGATAGAGTTCTGTAGGGCTTACTTCAAATTAAATTCCTTTTCATCATTCAGTTTAGGACACATCAATTTCTTATAGAATTGATGGAAAAAGTTTTACACTATGGTATTAAATAGAGAAATCATCAATTTGATATTTCCTGACAAGTTCGACGAGAAAATATTACGCTATAGAATAAATATCGCGCGTTAGCACGGCACGAAAGCGCATGAATATATTTGGTGTCTTAAGTGATTTAATGAGGGAAATTTACCATCGATAGTCAAAAAAATAGCACATTCAGAGAAGCCTCAAGTATTCAGACTCGTAATGGAATATTTATGTTAACAAACCGCTCTCCTAAGCCACTGTTGACTTGCAGAGTAAAGCTTAATGAAAAAGGTGGGATTCCTCTTTAGTTGTTTGCCAATAGTTTAAGCATTCGCGAGGCTATTCACCGAGGCTTTTCCACCCAATTTCAAGAGAGGGCTTTAAAGGTGCTCCGAAGAATTTAGGCTCAGTCTTTTAGCAGTGTGGCGACTAGTTGAGGACCATAAGTTATCTCTTTCGTCTGCCACCGACTGCACGTTCCTTATGAATCATCCCCTTAGGAATCCCTTGGACCGAAAACTTTCAGGAAACTTCTCAAGCGGCAGTTAATTTTGCTCGTCCATTGCTCCAGAGCCCGTTGTTAGGTGAAGAAACGGATGCCTCCTGAATAAACAATGAATGTCCACTGATGATTCACCCAATACGTATATAACATAAACTTTCATCGATATATACATTGTGCAAAAGCATACGAGGCTTGTGTTGTGGACCAATAAAATTGATTGCATACTTGCGTGCGAGAAAGTCAAACTAATGAAACTGAAATTTGGATTAAGTTCCATTTGCCGACAGTACTCCTTCCATACTTGGGTTAATCTAATCTAGTTCTGAACTTCTCTGTAATTAGGTGTTCTAAAATTACGCAAAAGGTATGTAGTGGGTGAAGCCCAAAAACAATATCATTCAAACTCCTATGGTTTTCTCCTCCATTATAGCGGATGTCACACAGATTCCCTGAAATACATTTCCAATTTTCAGGAAATCAATCGCTTTTAAAGGTACTGCTATGCTGAAAATTGTATTATCTAATGGTGCTAAAAAATCCTATTTATAATTATTCTTCCGTTTTCCGATGTAACTGAGAAATCCTTGAGACGAAGTGAATTAGAAGCTGAATACAGTAAAGTGAGATCTACATCTACATTAATACCCTACAAGCCGCCTTTCGGCGTGTGGCAGGGGGTGTAATCACCAGTTGATCAAAACCAATTCTTTACTCTGTTATTGTCGCGGTTATTTCTTGGAGTGAATGAATTTTTAAAACGATTCGTCCTAGCATCTATTTCTCTTAACCTACGTTAATTATCGGATCGACCGAGGTAGTAGGGGGGTTGCATGACATCGATTGTATCTTCCGAAAATGTAGTTTCCCTGAATTTATTAAGCAATCGCAGCCAAGCTTCCAATCTCCTGTCTTTCAAAGAGTTTAAACCTACTTCTGAAAGCATTTCTGTAACGCTTTCTTTTTTATCGTAGCATTTCTCAACAAAACGAACCGCTTTTCGCTGCACTTTCTCGAGGTCGAGGGGACACGTTTCATTCGCCGGATCCCATATACTTGCCGCATATTCCAGAAGGGGTCTGAACAAGGTAAATAGGTATTTAGATAGGCAGGAAGATAGGTATAGGAGATAGGTAACATTTAGTTACTTCTGGCTTCTTCTGCCGATCTGGCCTTAAAACAAGAGATATAGTAATAATAATATATTTTTTATTCCATCCTTTTACAAATATGATACATCATACATATACAATGTTTTGGTCTAATAGAAGCCAAAAGAAAACCAAAGAAAGGGGGAATATAGGTACCCCAGAGGAAAAAGAACCTGTGTCGGGGTTACCTCGAATTAAATTTTGATTTGGCCAAACCAAAAAAAATCACATAGAAACCATAAAAGGAAAAACAAGAAAGAATGTATTTACAAAATATTTTCTAAGTTTACACTTAAAAGGAGCCATTACCTTAAATTTCTTAGAAATACCAAAACCAAAATTGAATTAACCAAATTACCTGGGAGGAGACAGAATAATTTAGGTCCTAGATACAAATAAGTATGTTTGAAGAATTCATAATTAGGTATAGGTATTAATATAGACGTAACAGTTCTTAATTTTTTTGTAAATCTTTGCACTTAATTTTGTGTCCTCCCCTATTATAAAACATTTTTAATACCTTATAGACAAATTAATGTCGTAAGGGTAAAATTCCTAAGATTGCAAATAAAGGAAACGAGTGTTCTGTACTTTATTTTGAAGAATGACTCGCATACACTTTTTTTGGACAATTTGGAGTGGCTTTATATTAGAAACATAAGCACCTCCCCAGCATATTAGGCCATATTGAAGCCTAGAGTCAACAAGAGAACGATACACATAACGTAGCACAGGTACAGGACAGAGATATCTCAGAATGTCCTTAAAGTTACAGTATATACTCGAACTAATTATTTCAGTATCGGATTTCTCGAGCAATAAACGATGAAACTAAACGAAATAAGAAAATAGTATTGGTTCTTCACGCCCTCCAGAGCAAGAAGATTGTTAGGTTTAAAAAAATATTTAGAGGTTAATAATGTGATTAATTTACGTCTATTTTTAAGGGGAGCTCTCGCGTTACCCCAGACAAAGATGCATCGATGGTCATCTTCGGCGTTTTTATAAGAAAAGAAATCTTTTCCGAATCTCTTGTTTTATAGGCTTTTTCTGTAAAGTGAGAATGAAGGAAAAAAGGTTACCTCTCCTCTCGTAATGGCTGAGTGCTTAGCCCCCCGCTACCCCCCGCTGTTACATCCATCTGAGGGTGTCTGCCCCTCTCCCCACAAGCCCCCGCATTCTGTTCCTGGTGTTTGCCCCTCACTCTATCCGCACAAGATGGCCCTTTTCGCCTTCCATCTATGACTTGTCAACTGAGCCTCTGGGTGACGAGGAAGCCGTCAAAGACGTGATTAAATGCCTGCAAATCTCGTTATCAGAATTAAGTAGCGGTCATTTCATACTTTATGGTTTACGTAGCGGGAGATTTTCTGAACCGCGAAACTATTCTCAGCAAATGTATTTGGTAGGTTTTCGTTCGCAATTCGCAAGAATATATTTGTATTTTATGACTGATTCACATTTTAGCATATGATATAGTCACACGAAAGAAGTGGTGATATATCGTATCCGTTTTTATTCACCAAGACATCCTTAATCACTAATGATGTCTTTATAGCGAGTTTTTCCTCTTGAAAATCTTCTTATGTATTCCGGTAGTAATTGTAAATCAGTTTCAGCTATTCATCCATATATATATCCTCAAAGTTCTCAAATGTTAATCAAATAATATAAAGTCATATAATTATTATTTTTAATTTGAGGATCTTCAAAATTCATCTCATACGTTTCATGTTGTACGTTCTATTTAATTACTTTAATTTCTACTACCCAAAGCATTATAACTACAGTAGAACTCTAACTAAGCGACTATTCGAATCGCTGATTATCCGAATCGCTTTAGGACACCATCTCATATAGAAGTTCTAAATTCGCTGACGTGGTAAGCATAATGGAAGAAACCGAATAGACATGCCAAAGTGTTACCATTTTTTAAATTAATTAATACATAGCTCTTTTTTATACTATATATGTAGTTTTTTTCTCCCGTTTTCAATGTACTTAGAAAAGTTGATTAATTATCCAAATGGGGTCCGGTCCCAGTTGATTCGGATAATTGGAGTTCTACTGTACCATCACAATACGTCACCGGTTAACTTGCACTCGAAAAAATTGCGTTTCTGGAAAATTAAGCTATTGGCTTCAGCGAACTTCAATTTCAATTATGTCAAAACGATTAATTAGTTAGGAACCTGCATGCTTCATAATTCATGAAAAAGGCAACGATTTTCTCATAAAAATAGTATGGTTGGTTTCGTAGGACAAAGAGTGTGACACAAGAAGATGCAAAAGATGTTAAGAAAATGTTTGTCTCTTCGTTGAATTGACAGACGTTTAAAAATTTAATCTTCTCAAACTACATCCTAATTCTTATTAAATAGGTTGATCTTTTTCCGTATTTTCTTCATCAGTCATAATTATTTCACGAACATTCAACTTGTACATTTACATTTACGTAGTTTTATAAAGGAAGGTTCAGTCATTTTTCACGATTTAAATAAGAATATATATTAACAACGATATTCATCAATATTTATAACTATTAAACTCCCCCGTCATGCATTACGGGTCTTAATTTAAATTTTTAAATAAGTATGCAACATTTAAATGTAGATGACTTAATATAAAACTTATCAATACCCTATTTTTTTAATAAATATATAAAATAAATATATAAATATAAACCCACAGCTTTAAAGCCTCGTTTGCGTTAAAATTTTGATCGTCTCCCAAAAGTCACTTTCCTCACTATGATATTAAGTAATATCTATTAAACTCCCTCGTCAATCTTGAGGGAACTGAAATTATTTTATAACTTTTCCTTTCACTGCAGACCTCTGATACCTCTAAGCTTTAATAATAATTAATATAATTTAACATTTTTCTGACATCTCGTTGGTTTTATTTATACTGGATGAATTTCAAATAAATTTGATCATGATCAAATGTACGAAGGGATATTTTTCAATTATAACTATGAAATCAACATTCACAAAAAAAATTCTATTTTTAAACCTTAAAGTACCATAAAAGTAGTACGAAAATATACCACCACCTTCCGACCGTTAATTCGCGTCTTAAATTTCAAGACTATTCTTTTAGGATGATGAATTCATCTACGCATCAAATATAGTTTTTGGTAAACATCCTGTTCATTGGTAAACTCAATGTAAATTGAATTGTGAATCTGAATAAGTGACTCATTCATTCCCTAATTCGTTTTATAAATACTAAACAGTATAGAATTAAGCTAAGAATATTTGAAGAATTCCGAAAAATTACGAATTCGATTCCATTGAACATTATGCAGTTCCTGAGAATCACACAAACGCACTGCTTTAAAATCTCTGATATAAAATTACTTTGCGTTAAAATTCTGTTTCTCAAAAATCTCCCCCTTCCTTGACATAATATTTCTTCGTTACCATGATCACCACAAACGAAATCTTCATTAATTCTGACATAAGTTCCTACCATTAATTCGGTATGGACTTCAAATCCCCGTGTATTCTCGTGGGAAAATGAATGTATCGGATTTAACAATCACCTTGGCGGTCAGGAGGACTGGTTGTTAACTACGGCGAAATTTGACCAAATTTTCGTTAATTTTGTCATAGTTCTCGTAATTTCGATTCAAAAAGTGTATTTTACGACAATAATAAGATTCTTTATTTAATTTATCTTCGTTTGGTACTTTTCTTGACTTTGTTGGACAATTATTTCCAATTTAATTCTGTAAAGGTAACAAAGCCTGCAAGGTACAAAAACGATCTTTACGTTCATTCCTTATGGAAACGAATTATGGAGTCCTGGGCTCGAACCCGAGCCTTCATAGAGATGAGAATAGTTTCCGTGGGGCTTTCGGCTTATAAGAAATACGATGCAGTTTGTCTCACAGCTCTACGACAAATAGTTTCTGTGATAGATAGGGGACAGACGGACGTATTTTGCTTTATATATATACGAGTAAAATGCTGCTTGCATACTGCAAGCGAATGGTTTAATTTTGAGTAAGAATAAGAGTCACAAGATACTCCAAACACCATCAACAATGATTTTTGATGGTGTTTGGTATTGAAAAGAATATAATTTTTGATAGTGTTTGGAGTATTTTGTGACTCTTTCCTCATTCACAGCCATCAGCGGAAACTTCCAGATATTGAGTAAGAATAAATTTATCATCACCAAGAAAAACAATCACTTATATATCCTATTCTATGCTTCTTTACTGCAAGCACATATGTTAATTAGTTAGTTGAATTTGGTATGGATCCATATAATTTAATAAGAAAGTTTTCCGAATCTGATCTGGATCATCATTCTTAAGAAAAATTCATCGCAATATCAAGCAGATTAACTATGCAGCTCAATCGAAGATCACCATCTCTAACTAGGTGTGAAAACTCAAACAGAAATATCGGTTACCACTGCCTCAAACGACGTCCTACTTTTCCCTTATATTATTTATGTGAGAAATTTTAATGTGCTCTGGCATGTATCCCATGAACAGTATGGTCTTATTTAATTTTTTTCTCAAACTGAGTCTTAATATACACCTTCTAGCAAAGCAAGAACTTCCTACCATTTCGATAAGTGCATCAAAAAAATAATGAAAAACTACCCAAATGTATTTTAAATGAGAGATTTTTGCATCGTCCTTGCATCGAACCCAGGACATTTTTTGTAAAAGTCATTAATTTTTTCGATAGATCATGATCATATCTGTAGGCTCTTTGAGTTTGGATTCTCTATCTATCAGGGAAGTATTTTTTATAAATTCCCTAAAATCAAAGCAATGCATTTAAATGGGAAAAATCGGGATTTGGGGCCTTCTGGGATCGAACCCATAGTCAGAATTGTTGACTTACTTTTCTGGGGTTTGACCTTAGGGCCTATACGCTGTAAAAATTTCAAGTCAATGACGCTTGTGTTTTAGCCTGTGAAATTGTATCCCATCTATATACCTATATATATGAGTGAATCCGGAGAAGGAATTATATATAATAGATGTTTGATGAGAAGCAATAAGAGTAAATTAATCGATACTATGACTCAGCATATATATTCTGTACTTTGGAGGAAATTATCAAACCTCTTGCGTAATCACGCAATAAGGAAAGCTAGTAGATAATTATTTATTAGCTATTACATTATAATCAGAGGCGCTGAGTCAAGCGGAACTCAAAAAACACTCCTTTTCTACTTTCCGTATTTTAGACAAATCTACTGTCTTTAATAAGCTATTTTTAGTGTAAGGCAGTATCACAGGAGAGTGTCCTCCTTTTGTCTCAGATATCCCGCAACGAGTTCTTTTAAAAACTTTAATTTTTTTCTTCCGGCTTTAACATTTCTTCTTTGAACTTCGAAATGCACTTGATTGCTTCCTTGTCCTCTACCTGACCAATCCTAAAACATTTCGTGAAGAGCATTAATAATAAGCTGGCAAATATTGATGGCAGCAATAATACCTACCTCTTAGCTTGCTTTATCACCTTTATAACCTAAATTATCTTTAGAACCAAATACTAATTCGTAAACGACGTCAGAATGTATTTTGCAGAAAATTTGACAATTTAATGATATTTTGATAGAAAGAATCTACGAAAGAATTGTTCTTTTACCACAAATTTATTTTAACAAAAAACAATCACACGGCCGTTTTCGACGATTAATCGTCATCTTCTGGTGGATATTTTGATATTTTCTTAGGTGTTATTTATATCTAGTTAGGGTTATTATATCTATACATGTGAGTTTTCATCAGTTATACTTACAAACATTGTTAATTTTATATTTAAATGGAGCCGAGAAGGATCGGCTGAGAAATCTTTTGTCTCTCTGAGTGTAAGATTCTTAACCGAAGAATAGTTTTGTTTAGAAGAAAAAAAGGCAATATTGATTGCATCAAATAATAAACGATGGTCAAATCACATTCTCTGCTTGATTATCTTTTCAGAAAGAACCTTTTCTCGTTAATAATAAAATGATGCACTCCAGGAATGCCATCTTCCCTAATAGCGAAGTTCTGCCTTGGCACCTCTACTTCTCTTTCTGTGCGCTAATGAACTATTCTCAACATTGGCTTCGATGAAAGAGCTCTTCAGTCCCCGACCTACGACTGCTTTGGCTCCGGACGATGTTTAAATGTTTCTGAGTGAGAGTCATCCGCTGTACATTCACAACCTGCAGATCTTCTACTAATCAGAATATAAAGCCGCCGATGAATTCCCTTTAAGCATGTTGACCTCCTTTAAATGAATTGATCGCGTCATGTTTGAACAAGGCAATCTAACCAAGGTGTTAATTAGCTCTACAGACGGTTTTCTTTGCATCTTTATTTTATTACAATTCGTATTTGATGGACTGAAGCGAAAGGAGGATTAACATCTTCACCAAAGTAGTCATTCCTCAAAAGTTATTTATTCTCGATCGGAATCAACATGATAGTATGTGCTTACAACTATTTACACTAGAAATAGAAAACATCTGTGAGTAAGCCATTCACCCCTTGGAAGGGGTGAGGGGTAAATTAGTATTCGAAGGGTCGGGGGCAAAAGAGAATGACTTGGAATTACGACCAATCTCGAGTTTTATGCGACAATCGATAAATTCTTTATCGCGATAAAACCCTTTCTTATGGGTCTTATTTTCGGCATTTCCTTTCGCTAGAGAGTGGATATGGAATTCTCTGGTAATTTTGAATATTTATAGGGGTGAAGTAGTGCTCTGAAGTCGATAGCATATTTTCTCCCTCTGGATTTTCTTTTATCTAAGCTTTTTAAAGAATGGCTGGAAATCATTTCCAGGCAACGGCAGCGCATCCAGTCGAATTTATCGCTCGGGAAAGAGATTCGCGGAAGGAAAGTGCACGATTATCGAATGTGGTGATCGGCATATGCTGATTAGTGTTTATTAACGCTATCCTAAGCACCGTTCATGTTAGCGTTACTTTAACTTTCGGTACTCGGCGGAGAATATTCAGTTGCATTACGTAAAAATGGAATTGGTTTTGTTCAAGACGGATTTTGCACCTGTTTTTCCAATTTACCAAAGAATATAGTTGGAAAAACTCTTCAGTGTGACCTTAGAATGTTTGGCCTGTGGCGATTTGACACAGAACCCTGTGCTCCTTCCGATGATATCTTCCATTTATGTTTTTATCCTTCTTCCTCAGGAGCTATTCAGTTTTCTCAACTATTATAATTAAACCTTTACCTCCACGCACAACACTGCTCTTTCTAGGGGTGAACCCGCTCATTACCTCGTTTACGTAATTGCCTGTTGCCCGCTGCCCATGCTTCCAACCTCTTTCTCCGCCCATTCCCTTTAGGATCTCAACCGCCACATTCAGAGCGAATTGTTCGTTTTTTCACACTCGTCACATTATGCGAAACATCTTTATTGTCCTCTCATCATTTGTGTACCCAACCCAAAGTGCCACTCACCTTTCATTCTAATTGCGCGTACATTTTCATCCCACTTTCATTCATTCTCGCAGCCTTTGATGACGTCATCAAGGTCCCTATTTACTTTATAGAGATGTCGCTAAACTACCATAGAAAGTAAGCAAAACGTCCGTAATCTCAAAAAGTATAAATTTTAAATTCAGATTAAATTTCAGGTGCTTAGGAAATGCGGATCAATGTTTGTATGAACACGTTTTATAAGTATAAATAATTAACAAAGACATTTATGAGCCAAGGAATGCATTTTCCGTCTAAATTTAATAGTAAATATGTTAGCGTGAAAATGCATTAAGTTTTTGGAATTTTATAGATATTGACTGATGATATTTTGATTTATACCCAACTCAAACTTTTTTCCATGCAACTTACGTTTGTAATGTACAGAAGTGTCTGAAAACTGTTTGATGAGTTTCCAAACTTTGATTTATTGTATGGACCGATGTTCATTCAATCTGAATAGAGAAGCATCTCCGAAAAGGTATGGAAGTCGGTAATGAAAACTTGCTAAAATTTGCCACAAACGCTAAATCAGTAACAATGTTTTTTCTCTTCTTTTTTAGCACGACCCTTCTATATAATGCATTCCGAAATCAAAAAAATTAGATACATATAGGTACTAAGCGGTATGTGCGCAAACGGAATTCAATATCTGTGCAATAATTTTCACCTCCATTTGGCGCAACGTGTCCATGTTTACGTAGTGCAGTCAGCGCCACCTGTGCTCGGCGCGTAAAAAGAGGAACGATCGAATATCCGTGACGTCTGCACGCGAGGCGGAAGAGAGAAATGCTAAATTTAAAGCAGATCGAAATGTCGCCATTTCGTGTGAAAAGGGGACAGAAAATTTAATATCTCCGAGAATAGGTCTCCAGAAAAAGATGCGTCCCGCTTCCGAAATTTCCAGAACTCGCATTTCGGGCGAAAGAAGGATTTGCGAGATTCTGAGATAAACCGAAAAGGAGACTCCACTCGAATCATCGCCTTATACGTATACATTACGAAGCGCATTCTCGCATTTTGAGGAATCCATTTTTTAATTAGAGCCTTCTGCCGAACATTTATCCTGAATGAAGGGAAACCTGTATTTTGTCGAGTTTGGCTTGAGTGGCTTCGACCTAATGTAAAAGGAGAACACAACTTTAAGGGCTTTGATTCTTAAGGAAATTATTTCAACCAAAAGTTAAAGGAGAACATTCCCACGCTGCGAGCAAACACGTAAATCGGAAGTAAAAAAAGCATAAAAAATCGAATAGATATATTTTAAGAAGGAAATATTATTTTCACAATCTCCTTGTAAACTCACAATTAACCAGTAAAAATCTTAGCAAGCAATGTTTAGCTTAGCAAATCTTGGCAATGTTTTTCTTTCTATAAAAGTACGTTGTCATTGAAAAACTGATGGGGTAGTTGAAATTCTTTTCCATTTGCGTTGGGCTTGAACATTTCGTCATAATCTTGGTATTTTTTTATTTTGCAAAGGCAATATTATTTTGTTATTATTATACATATTTATTTTCGTATTATATCCTTTCCATTTTAATAATCTTAGACGCCTATAAAGCCTTCGTATATTTCCACTCTTATATTAGTGTGAAAATATACGAAGTTCTTTTCCTTCCATTTATGAATAATATTGTTACGAGTTAAGGGTTCGGAATGATTAAGCAACTCTCGTAATCCGAAAAACAACACTTTATTACGGAGCGTAATAAAGAACACAAGAAACTGTCAGGAAAAGTCACCAAACACAGTTAACTATAGCACCGACTTAGATAAGAATTCTCCACTTATATCTCAACCACACTCTAACGTTTTCTTTTTCCACCCGAAAACTGACTGTTTATTTATTTATATTTCGAGACCATTATTGGCCTTAGCAACTGCCGCGGCTCGTATTTATACTCGTTCGCGGCATCTCCCGATGTCCATCCAACAATCCATCAAATAACGTTGGGCGCAGCAATATTCTTTAAACTTCTTCGTAAGCATAATCATTCCGGGATTATTTTGAAATTCAGTGAGAGATAATCCACCAGAATACCTGAGTTCATAAGACACATTTTCCCAAAAATCAATGCTTCAGTTCCACTTTCGTGTTTAACTTACCCATGGGAATGGCTCACAAACTGAAGATAATTATAAAAAGGAGTTGGGTGATATTACATTTCGAAAACTTAGGTTAAGGCATTTTGAATCAAATCAACAGTCTTATATTCCAATGAAGTTGTCAATGAACAGAGCGTATCTTGTACATTTGTAGCTATCAATTTTCTCTTTGATATTCTACTATTTCCTTAAAGTTGGGGGATTTGGTTCGCAGATACTCAGCGATAAATGCGGTCGCTCGAGTCATAATTTCCTTTTGAGATGTGTCAGTCCCTTCATATTGAAGGCGATCGCATATCCTCACTTTCGCTCCCCTTTTCATCGACCTCTTCTTCTTTCTCATATTTTCTTTCTCCTACTAACCCGAATATTCGAATGTCAGTTTCAAATCACTTTTTATATTCCTCTGACATACAATGAACAATAGAGGCTAAACAGAGGATCTGTCTACATGAGAATTACAGGAACTGATTATTTAAGTATTTCACTATCAAGAAACTTAAGTTATAGCGTTTAAGTTACAGCGTTCTATCCCCTTAGAAATGGAATATCAGTCAAATAAAATTGTTTTTTTCAAGGGAGTTGGTTTTTGGGAAGGTACTTAGGTTTGGCATTAGTTATTCTATATTATGTATGTATTATTATGTATGTAATGTGACGAATTACTTGAATCGCAAACAAAACTCCTATAGGGCATGTGTCAATTCCTTTTCCATTTTTACCAGAATTAATACACTTACCTTTAATAATGATACTGTCTGTATTTATTCTGGGGACGTTTCGTTAAAATATTTTGAATGTAAATCGTATCATTCTTTTGATTTTAGTTCAATAATTTTAATTTCTTCTTTCATTTTAATTTGTTAATATTAGTTTTTTATATATTTTCATTATTTCTCCATCCTATCCTTCCTTCAAGGGTTCCAAAAAAATATAATCGTTATTATTAAAACCATAATCGATTAAATTAAGATACAAGTTTTCCTCGATAGTTGTAAAATATCATCTAGAGAGTAATAATAATAGTATTCAACATTATTGATAATAGTAATAATAGAATTGTAATAATATTTAAATAGCAAATGTATTGATGGAATTTATTGGATAAGCTTTAAAAGATAGCAACCTTTTGGTAGCAAAACAAAATGTTGGAAATTTTTTTAAAAAACATTGAAATATTTTTTTTAAAACCTTATGTGTAGGGAGTGTTTATGAAATGAATCTAGAAGTCTTTTTCAGATCAAGCGAATGACCGGATGTTTAAATGCTTTTTAAAGTCGTCTGCACTGAAAGTTGGGCAAAAATATTCTCTCTGAGGTTTGAAATTTGATTTTTTTTATTTAGGGTATCGGTAATAAACTTTGTACGTGTATTTTCACTACAATCTTTCTATCTCAATGTTATTATTGTCAACATATCTTAATATATTTATTCAATCGCAATATACTTCCTATAATTATTTTAGATATGATTCTGATATAATTATGGAATTATAATAAGACTACGTGTATTTCATCGATCCCTCTGTTCACCCGCTCTTCATAAGATTTCACATTTGGGTCAATGGGTTACCTTAGAGGTCGTCGTTCATTCTCGCGCAGTGCACCGCGTTTTTCTGTTCCAGCACTCTTGATGAATCTTGAATCCCGCACATATTTGCACAAAGGATTCGTTGAAAACTTCTCCCACTTTCTAAAAACTGTTCTCTTTCCTCAGTTCCTTGCAGACTTCCTACGCCAAATCATGGAACATCATTTTCGTTGTAAAGGAAAGTAAATACATTTAGTTAAAAATCACTAATCTTCGAAGTAGGTGTCTATTACTACTTAATTTGATGAAAAGAAATACCTCTAAAAACTTAATTTGTTGCCTCGATTCCTCTACGAATTTATATTGTGGATCGCTACTTCCTCCTGATGAATCGTGGATAGTGAATATTGAAATCGATATTTTACGTTTTAGTGGTCCTACGCAGTACCACTTATTCATTGATGAAATGAGGATAAAAATAACAAGCTTCATCTATTAGGGCGAGTTTGAGACTTTATATCTTTATTTATTTATTATACACAACTGTCGCAGTTAGTCGCAAGGACTGGTGCCAAAGTTAACTTACATAACAATTACTTAAATAAAAACTATTAAGTCTATTGTTACATCTAACCCATCATGATAAAGGGTTTAAGGAGAGAGAGAGAGATAGCATGAAAAAAGTTCACGGAATAAAACTTCCATGCCGGTTAAAAAAAACATAAGATTTCTCTTGAGAAAAATAGACACCACAGCAGGAAAACACCCGCAAGAAGAGCGGTTTGAAAAACCTGCGAAACCTACGGATAGTTAAGTAAATTCTTATGGAGAAAGCAGGTTAAGAGAGAAAGGAAAACAAAACAATTCAGATACATATAGATTAATCAATATAAATGTTTGCATAACAGTAAAGAACATAGTGGAATGCTAGTAAGTAGTTTTCAGGAAAAATAGCTAAATTACAACAAAACTACAAGGATGTGCATGACGAGGTGATAAATTAATAGCATTGGTAATTTCGGGGGAATATTTCTCTCCTTTGAATTTTTCAGGGACGATGAGATATCTATATATGAGATACTATCATTCACATACGAATGTGCCTTTCTTTCTCCCATCATAATTACTAGCGAATATATCTGATATATGACTGCACAAAATTCAACTGGAATTCACCACCTTGTTTCGATAAATACCTATTTGATCTTCCTTAATACTCAGGTCGGTAAATAGTTAACTGCAATAAATAGAATTCCAAAATGTACCATTTCTGAATTATCGATTTTGGATCAAACGTCGGTTTTTACGGTTAGAATACTGAAAATCTATTAAAGAAATCCCTATTTATTCGCATTACAATTAGAAATTCGGATAATTTAATGATATATTATTACCAATCATTCCATTTGATATATTATGATTTTTATATATTTCCTATGTTAAGAAGTTTTCGAAAACCGTGTTTTTAAAGAATAAGTGAAACTTGAATTCCCCTGTTGAGGGTATAGTTTTGTTGAACTCCATCACTGTACGATAAAAGAAAGACATGAGCGTACTTTTTCCACAGGTTTATTTGCACACGACCGGTTTCAGATCCTGATCATCAATCGCATCCTGATGATGGCGATTACCCGTTTAAACTGATCGTATGCAAATAAACCTGTGGAAAAGGTACACCCGTCCTCTTTACATATTACAGTGAAACTTGACTAAACATTTTATTTAATAGACTATGTGTGTGCATATATGTGGAGGAATTGTAGATAAGGACCCCTGGCCAACGCTCTTACGGAAGGCTCGAAGCTATCCCTTAAGAAGAATTCAGAAATTTGTAAATAGAGATAACCTATCTTTTAAAGAGTAAAAATTATAAGATACAGCGTCACTTTTGGAGTAGAACAGACATCCGCAGTGGAATATACAAGTTTAGAGTAACTTTAGGAATAATTTTCATTCAAAATTACTAGGTTTAAATAGAACAATTCAAAACTGCAACTTATCACTTACACGAGGCAATTCTTGCTATGCCTTTAGCTTGCGTAAATTTCATTCAACTAAAATCAAACAAATCTTTACAATGTTTTGGCGATGCCATAACTGCGGCTTTTATTAAATTTCCATCATATATATTTAAAGGTTTGCTTAAATTGACCATGTTTTATTTTCGCACGATACAAAAGTGGTGGTGGGCTTATTTGGGCTTGTAGTGTTTAATCCAGATTCCGATTATCAACAATTTTGTGATGCATCGGAACATGATCACATATCATGGTGTGTATTCCATAGGTTGATTCCCTTTTTACTCGCTATCTAAGAATTGCTTCTTCTGGAAATTTGGAAGCCATGCTTACTTTTTCTCTCCTTCTATCGCTGTGAACAAACAATTTCTTTAAAACTTTCATCATGTTTGAGCACGAATTTTGCAGTAAAAGTCATTTAGCCCAAATTAACGAACTTATTAATTACTGGTGTTACTATGGCGAATTACAAGTATTTACAATATGGTGACTACGATTCTATTGTTTATTGCGTATGTTATTGAGATTCTACATCCAAGGTTGTACGAATCTGTCAGTGAATTTTCTTTCGAAAAAGTGAATTAATTGAATCCGGGGACGAGATGCCGTGAAGATCTCGAAAATGTCCGTTCGGAGATCCCAGTCAACAGCGACGTCTTTCCAAAGAAGTCGTTCATCTCTCAGAAGCTTCTCCTTAGCGAAACGGAGAGTCGCTGATTCTGCGATCTTGTTTGCATTCCGCTTTATAAATATAGTAAACGCCACAAAAGCGCTCCTTCGTCAGGGAGACGTGTGTGGAAGGAACTTTTTATTTTGGTCCGCTTCCTTGGCTTGAACCCATTTGATCCCCCGCCGCTCCGACAGGGAAACCCTTCTCCGGCGAAATATAAACACGGCGAAGAAGAGGTTAAGTGGGCCCGCATGTGATCCATTCCCTCGCCGCCGTCTAGTTTACTCCGTTTCATTGGAGCGGCGCCACTTGGGAATGCAAATCGATTCCCCCGTGATTGCGGATTTGCCCTCTCAACTGACATCTTTCTTAAAAAATCTGATGTGGCCAGCACATGACTTTCTCCATATATAAGATGTAAATATTTATCTACGACAGTATTTTCGAACTATATATTCAATCTAAACTTGGAAGATAGGTGATTAATTTATATCATATTATCTTTTACGTCACGAACATTATAAATAAAGTTTTTCCGGACATGTTCGATGAAAAACGATGAAATTGGCCTTTCGCCCATAGAGCCCAGAGCGCCCACAAAGTACATAATCAGCAACTTTCGGTTTATCAGTATTTCACGAATAACTCCTAAACAACCGGTGACACAAAAATTTGTTTCATACAAAAGCTATAGTAAATGACATTTCCTAAAACTTTTATTCATAATAGTATATACCTAAATATCATATTTATGAAGATAGTTCGCAAAAACGGAAATTTGCTTCGAAGAATAAAGCTCGACTTCCGGTCAACCGATTTACTCCAAAAACTAATCAACTCTGACAGCACCCACCACAGTGCTATATATGAAGTTTGGTATTGATACGACTAATAGTTTTTACGTCAGAGCCACAAACACACACACACACACAGACATCATTCCGAAAATGGTCAAAACGTGTTTTAGGGACCCCAAAACATGTATTTCCGTTGAAATCTCGAAGTCAATAGTCAATTTTTTTCATGAAAACAATACTTTCTCTATACTTCGTATATGGAAAAAGTAAAAAAGATAAATAAATTTTATCGCGGTGGTATTCTCGAAGAATATTCACATCTCGAGCAACTGCTGGCAATACTTTTAACGGAAACAAAACAGAACGGACCTCTCAATTATTTCCCCTTCCTTCGAATTAAATGTATGCCTCACTTTCAGTATATCACCATATTTTCTCCAACTCATTGGATAAGTTCAATTCATCCTTTTAATTTCAATCTCTCACAAATGAATGTATTAATAATCCTCTTTTGCATTTCTTAAAATGAATGAACGAGAGCGTAAATATGAATCAAATGTTAATGACTTCGATGGCTGATAAGTAGCGAATGTCATGGATTAAAGATTCCCAAAAGATGACTACTCACAATATTGTTTATCAAAAGAAAACGATTAAATTTGTTATTTCTGTCCCGCTTAAAATATTAATCGAGTTTTGAGAGATTTTTTTAAATGGATATTTTGGCAGATTTTTTGTTATTGCTCTCCTTTGTACTCGTTGAAAGAAATATTCAGTAAATTTTAGAAAAGGAATATTAATATTTAATTCACGCATTTCAACACGTTTTTTTCTTATACTCTGTATAGCTTTCGTCGTACCTTTAGGTAGAGGAATAAATTCACGTTAGAAGAAAATTTTACTCTCACCGTAACAATTTTGATATTTTTTGTTTGCTAGCGCCCTTCACTTCTTTCAAATTAATTTTTGATAAAACACTGGTTTAGGAGAAAATATGCTATAACTTGAAGTGTTTGCCACTCTCCTTTCACTAGAAAACACATTAAAATCCATCAACTCTATCTAATGTGCGAGTTATTCTTTGCTATCTTCTAAGGCAGCTACAATGGCCATACTGTCTGTACTCATTATTGGACTTTTTCATGTATGTACAATAAGCAAAGGAATTATTTGTTCGCCGCCATTTTGAAATTCTTTCTTGGGAATTATTTTCGTCTACTTTCGTGACTGTAATGGTGAACAATTTCGAAGCATCTCGTTTCACATGCGTAAATGATTTCATCTTCCAATTCAGTAAAAAGTGATTCATTTACGATCAGTGATTTAATTACATTAAATATAACTGTTATTTACGAGGTATTTGCATTTTGCCTAACACCGTAGCTATGTCCATGATATCAGCCATTACTTATCTGAGACCGATTCTAACCGTAGTTGCAATTTCTAAGAAGTTGAATAATGCTTGCAATGGAATGGGTGCGCCGAATCGAGTCCCTCTGCTGAGTAACTGATCCAAGGCCATAAAACACGAGAACGTTGAGTACGTGCCGTCGTATAAGATTTTTGTTGTCCCCTGAAACTTCGGCTGAACCCATTTTAAGTGGGACTTTACGGATGTAGCGATCATCCCTAATTCCTAAGCGTTCCGACCCACATTGTCTCAGTGAATTGCTCCAGCCATAAATCTCCCGACGTAACTGTTATTGATGGCCGTGCGCAGGGAGCGGCAGTTTTGTGGTCGCGCCCGAATAATTTTGGCAGCTTATCAGTGACATCGTGTTACATCTGAGGGATGAAAAAGTTGCTCCCTGGAAAGGAAATGGATCTCAATGGGTTGCCTCTTTTACGAAAAATAGTATGTACTCTTATAAATGCATCCAAAATTTCGTAGGTATTTTAAAACTGGGTTTTTTTTGGTCGTCTTTGAACGATCGTGCTTTGAATCAGAAAACAAAGCTATTCTATCCAGCGGATTTGGTTTTCGCCTCAAAAATAAGTGAAACTATCTCAAATATTCAATCTGACATAAGGAATAAGAGCAAACTTGTTAAAACGCTTTTCAAGTCAAGAGCTATATTCTAAGGACTACTTCAAATGCCGCATAATAACTATTTTATGGTGTTATTTAAATGAAAATGAATTGGTAAATTAAACACCCGTGCTGTATCCTTTCGCCATTGTCATTCAGATGCAATTTCAGTTCCTTTATTCCCATCTTACTGTCTTGCAAACTTCTTCGTTTCTTATCATTCCCCCATTTATTTTTCTTCCCGCGTCCGCCCATTTTCTCCAAGAGCTCATCCTCCTCCTTTCAGACTCTCACACACTCTTCATTTTCTCCCTTTATTCTGCTTCCATCCTTCCATTCTTTCGCACTTGCGTTATTCCCCTTTCATTCTGCTCTAAGCCTGGACGCATTGATTGCCGCTACTCGCCTTACTTCTCCGTTTCTCCACTCCTCGTTTAGTCCATTCCAGCCAACACCTAGGTACAGTGGAACTCCAATTAAAACAATAAATTGGGACCGGACCCCATTCGGATAATCGAAAATTCGGATAATTAATTAACTTCTGTATGTACATTGAAAACGGGAGAACAATAACTACATGTGGTATAAAAAGAGCTATGTATTAATTAATTTAAAAAATCTGATGTGGCCAGCACATGACTTTCTCCATATATAAGATGTAAATATTTATCTACGACAGTAATTTCGTATTACTCTATATTCCATCTAAACTTGGAAGATGAGTGATTAATTTATATATTATTATCTTTGACGTCACAAACATTATAAATAATGTTTTCCGGGACATGATCGATGAAAAAAGATGAAATTGGCCTTTCGCCCATGGAGCCCAGAGCACAAAGTACATAATCAGCAACTTCCGGTTTATCAGTATTTCCTGAATAACTCCTAAACAATCAGTGATACAAAAATGTGTTTCTTACAAAAGTTATAGTAAATTGTATTTTCTAAAACATTTATAAATAATAATATATACCTAAATATCATATTTATGGAGATATTTTGAAAACCGGAAATGAGCTTTGAAGAATGAAGCTCGACTTTCGGTTAACCGATTTACTTCAAAAACTAATTAACTCTAACGAAACCAACCAAAGTACTATATATAGTACTTTGGTTGGTTTCGTTAAAGTTAATTAGTTTTTGGTATAATTAAAAAGAAACGTAAATATAACATATAGACCGATAACTCAGGGTAGTATCCCTTCATATTTTTTCTGCTTGCAGTTTGCAAGCACCCATTTACTATATATATGAAATTTGGTGTTGATACAATAAATGGTTTTCATGTTAGAGCGCCCACAAAGTACATAACAGCTACTTCCGGTTTATCGGTATTTCACGAACAACTCCTAATCAACTGGTGATAAAAAATATGTTAAATACAAAAGTTATAGTAAATTACATTATCTAAAACTTTTATAAGTAATATAATTCACGTATATATCATATTTATGGATATATTTTGAAAACCGGAAATGAGCTTTGATGAATAAAGCTCGACTTCCGGTAAACCGATTTACTCCAAAATCTAATCAACTCTGACAGCACACACCACAGTACTATATATGAAGTTTGGTATTGATACCACCAATAGTTTTTACGTTAGAGCGCCCACAAGCACAGACACACATACATACACACACACACATACACACAGACATCATTCCGAAAATGGTTAAAACGTGTTTTAGGGACCCCAAAACATGTATTTCCGTTGAAATCTCGAAGTCGATTTTTTTCATGAAAACAATACTTTCTCTATACTTCGTATATGGTGAAAGTAAAAGTGGTAACAATTTAGCATGTCTATTCGGTTTCTACCGTTATGCTTACCACGTCAGCGAATTTAGAACTGCTATATGAGATGGCGTCCTAAAGCGACTCGGATAATCAGCGATTCGGTTAGTCGAAGTTCGGATAATTGGAGTTCTACTGTACTCGTATGTTTCATCTGACATGTCCAAATTTAGTTATGAAACTGCAAGAATAGCGGAAACGAGTTTCTATCTGTATTCATACCTTTGATTATTCCTCACATTTGTTTACTGCCCACCAGTGATACCTACGTAATATTCTACTCGCGTATCTTAAATATTCCAAATATTTTTCTCCGTTTACTGTCGCTGAGTTCCTCGATAGATACTTTATTTGGATTAACTCAGTTGAAAAATATCAGAAAAAAATAAATGAAAAGGTTATCTAAGAACAAATGCAAAACTAGTGGATAAATAACAATTCCAAAGACTGAAGGTGATGCGGATATGACTTTCGTCAGTCCAAATTTATCGTGTTGTATTCTCGTGTCTAAGGCGTTTCTTTTCCAGCACATTTTTTATGCTGAAAAAGCCCCCCTCGGCTTATACTCGAGTGAGGGTTTCACCTACCTGTACTTTGGTGGAAATAGTCTAACGTAGCAGGAAATTGGCTTGTAATTTCCTCCCTTGCCTAATTAAAAATGCTTTTTTAATATCCTCCGCAATTTCGTGTCGTCAGTTGAGATTTGTAGGACTGAAAACACGTTATCGTATAATAATCATGATAATGGTATAATCCGTCATAAATCATAACCATGTATTTTTTGCTCAAATCAATTTGTTTTACCAGTTTTTGTGATAAAATTAGGCTTATATTAGGATCGGCTTATACTCGAGAATATACGGAACGTATTCTGTCACAGTGGTTCGAGACTAGAAAGAAAATTTTGACACCTTTTAATTTAAATGGAGGAATAGTAGAAGATTAGAATTTGATCTCAGATTAAAGTGCACAGAAGGACAAATATAAGCAACTGACAGAAGATTGAATAGCCAATCAAGCGAGATAATAATTGCGGAATATTAGGAGAAAATGAAACTCTTTCTTTCATTTATTTTGTGGAAAATTATTAAATAATATTTACTATGAAATAGATGAGCAAGAGTAAATAATAGATTACTTTTGGCTATAGGTTAGAGATAAAATGTTTGCACAACCTACTCCACAATAAAATAGTCTGTCCATCAATTTTGGAACATATTAAACTCCGTGTGCCATCCCATGTTACCAGAAGTCAACACCTATTCGCCATACCTGTTTCGAAAACTAATTACTCTTATAATGCACCTCTCAATAGGCTACATCTATTAGCAAATACTCACCCTAAAAATATACACATATTCCACACTAGTTTAAATAGGTACAATTAAAAATTTAAGCCCCTTTGAATATTAAGCATTATTTAAAAAAAGAATTATTCATCACTCACTGTAAATAATACAAAATATGTTATTGTATGATTCATATGTATTTTTTTATATTTTATATCATATATGTTAAAATTTATTTGGCATTCTGTTTTTATTATTTTTCATAAAAGCTTTTAATAATTATTCTCTTCGCAAATGCTGTTTATGTTTATTATTTGTAACATCCTGTACGTAAATTTTATTTTTTATAATGATGTTAATGATATTTATGCTTAAAGTTGAATAATATGTGATATAAATTTCCATATTTGTGATATTTTATACTTATAAAATCCTATTGTTTATTGTATTTTATACTTTTAAATTCTGCTATGTGATATTGGTGCTGTGACGTTCTTTGTAAGAAAAGAGTACATCCCGTTGAATAAATAAAATAAAGTAAATAAAGTTTATATCTTTGGCGGCTACTGTAGCCCAATTTCCGTTAAAAGTGATGGATATACATTTAAGATGAATTTTACGATTTCGAGCGTACTAACAATGTCTTTTTCGTTCGAATATCCTCCTTATCAACTTTCTAAGTTTTCTCGTATTTGCGACCTGGCTTTCTCCTCGTAAGTTACGGTTCATTAAGACATATGTGAATACTCTTACTGCGCCATATGACTCATTGCATCATTATTACGGAATGGCGAAGAAACAGGGTCGAATGAAATGCTAAACCTAGCGGAATAACTGTGTACTAAACTTCCTTATCCTTATTTTGCAGTGTACGTGGTTTTGGGTCACTATTACGAGCACGTGGGTCTCCTGGTGGCGATGGACGAGATGGAGATGCTGGTTTCAGGTGAGAGCTCGAATATTTACACACGGAATAAAGTTAAAGGGAGGAATTCGAAAGATACGTGCCCAACCTTATTTGCTTTATATGAAGAGATGCGCTGCAAAATTCTCAAACCTAAAATAGCACAGTAGTTCTTGCACTAATGACGGGGTTCAGTTCGAGAAAATTGCAGTTAAAATTCTCATTAAGATACCAAATTAAGACATATGCTAGTAATAGTAATAATAAAAATACTATATTTAACTTATACAGGATAAATTACCACATATATGTATTGTATTAGATAAACAGTAAATTAATGAAAAAGTGCAATAAACAGTGAGAGAATATGAAGAAAGATACGAAGTACAAAATGGAGGATTCACCATCAAATTTGTTCTTCTTTCACCAATCGTATCTTAAAACTTTGTTGAAACATTCATCAATAAAACAGCTCATGCCTTCCAGATCTTATCAAAACCTCAAACCCATGAAGTTTAATTTTCTCCCATGATAATTAATTTCTCATCCAGTACTCTCACGCGAACCAGATGGTAATAAATCTGTTAAAATATCTAATTTCAAAGTGAATATAAGGTCTCTCGGGGATATATTGTTTATCGAGGAAATGAAATTGTTATTTTTAGTCTTGTCCTTCTTTTGGGGTAGTGATACTTCATTCAGATTAACTAAAAAACTGTGAACTTATCTCCGTATATTCAGCATAACCTCTGTGCATGGATGACTGGTCTTGTGTACCTTATATAAGTATTGATTGCGATCGTTTTGTTTATACATATATATTGTTTTGTAGGCGAGTATTTCGTCGTTGGCGTGGACACAGAGCCCTACGACGCCTCTTCGCCCACCAAATACTTCGGAGGGCCTCTGACGGACGAAGCGCACCCGAGGGCCCCAAGGGCCTTCCGCTCCTACCTGGGAGTCCTTCCTTCGGCCTCTGTGCTCCTTTCCTCGGCCCCCCCAAGGCCCTTCGTCTTGGGGCCTTCGTCTCGAGATCGGCCCAAAGATGATGAAGAAGAGGAGGACTACGCCTACACTGTGATACCGTCTTCCGCTCAGGAGGCCGCAGATCGATTCTCCGCCCTGGTCAACACTTACATGGAGCTCCCGCCGTTTTCCTTCAAAAACCCGCTCGTCTCCCTCGGAGGCGCGCTTAAGGTGAGAAACTTCAATATTTCTTCGACTACGAAACGGAGGGAAAATACCGGAAAAAGTAAGCGTCCATCCAGATTAAATCAGAATGAGGCCCAGTTACATATCTATGGTTTCATAACAATTGTGTGTAATGAGATTGGATGAATCTTTTTGGATCATTTTTCGTGAAAAACGGTTCAATATGTTTAATATGATGAAGAAAAGCTCAAAATAATATTTAGAGAACCAAAAGGATATCTTGCTCTCAGAAAAAGGAACGAAAAAAACTCGCTGATAACTCCCAAGTCGAGGTGCACAAGGTACTGAATGATTGTGTTGTAATTATTAATTGTATTAACACCGATTTTCAGATTTTTCACGTTTATATTTATTGCGTTGCGGTTACTTCGAACATGAAAATTGTTCACTCAGTAAGTAATCTATCAAAAGTTCTGTATCGGAGGTGAGCAAGTTACTAAAATATACCGCTGCTGAAAATTTATTTTATTATTTAGAATATTCTCTTGCAATGGAATTCCATGATTGCTCCCTAATGTCCCGAGTGAAAACAATCACCAAGAAGATGGGAAAATACGCTGCGGATTATCTTTAATGATGTGCCCTTTAATTACTTCACTTATTCAGCGGACCTGTTGCGTGAAAATATTGATACCTCAGACGAATTACTATGATCCAAATATAGCTGTGAAAACCGGATTATCCCGTGCAACGACTGCGTAAATCTTTGGATAGTATTTCTTAATTAATATTAGTTATTGACAAAGAAAACGTTGTAGCGCGAATAAACGGATCTTTCAAACAGCGCGGTAAAGATACTGTGCGTCGGTATCCATGCGGCCAAATTTGAGGTTCATTTTATCATAGAACACGTGAATAAATACCAAGTATTGTATTGGTAAATAATTAGTTGGAATTTCCCTCTCCAGATTCCTCCTGAGGCGGCCTACCTTTACGATGCCGTCCACGTTTACGCGAGGGCTTTGGAGAAGGTGCTGCTCTCTGACGGGGATCCGAGGAACGGAACTGCGATAGCCGAGGCCATGAGGGGGACGAGATACCTGAGCGCTATGGGGTAAATATCCCTCTTTATATCCAAAGTTGAGCTTCTAAATAAGCCCCCAATTTATATGTTCTACGTAACATTTCCTAAATTAATAAAGTGAATGCTTCGGAGAGATGGTTCGGGCGGTTGTCTAGCCGCCTCCTTTTGAACCAATATATCTTTTTCATGTTTAGGATGACATTTGCAGGTCCATTTGCAGGTCTAGTTGCAGGAAAGAAAATTTGCAGGTTCTTCCCTTTTTTGCGAATTTTGTGAAATCGAATGAAATTATCGTACTATTCTTGTAAACAAGGAGTGTCATCGACTTGGTTCATCCAATTTGCCATCTAAAAACACTGCAGAGCAATGGACAAAACCATTTGTAGCCGTCCACGTCCGAGTGGTGTTTTGCGGCGCCTCGTACGTGCATCATAAGTCTACTTCTTTAAATCTCTCGCGAATCGTACCCAGATATTTCTATTTCGAGTCGGCTGTTTTCGGAGTCTGTTTACTTTGATTATTCGAGCAGCATCTGATCTTCAAATGTTAGAGATTTCTACGATGTTTATAAAGCATTTCATGGAGTTTCTCATGACCTTATTTTGTTTAGATTTAATTAGGACGAACTTCAATCCCTTCAATTTGGAGTAATTATCCTACATTCACCTTTGGTTCGTGATTCATCCTAATCGTCCTTCTAGATATCTCCATTCCATCTTTCCTTCCATCTGCAGATCAATTTGCTTCAATTCGTTTGATTCTCTTCTTCTTTTGGCCCCAACAGACATCTTTCTTCATTCGTATTCTTTTAATGACTTTCATGAAAATTTTTCCGTTTATTTTACAACTATTCTGAAGTACCCTGGCTGGATCCATCCTAATATTCTCTCCTTACCACCATTTGCTTTTTATATAGAAATGATCCATATCACATTCCATAAGTAGTGGTAAATATTAGATCATATAAGTGATAATCATAAGTGATTGGATAAATTTCAATTTATCCAACATTTTCAACTTAAATTTAAATTTATCTAATCGCAATTAAAACGATAATGTTGTCTTTGGAACTGTTCCAAAGACAATATTATCGTTCATGGCGAAGTTCTACAAAGGTTACAATAATGTTATCACCGTTTTATCAACAAATGAACAAATTTAAATATTCTGCCGGCTTTTTTTCTTGTATGCAATGCTGCAGAATGCAGGAAACAAGTTCAGAACGCTTTTCGTTTAGATATTGCGGAATATCTGGAGTAATGATTCGAGAAAATAACTCCATTCAGGAAAACTTCAAGCAGCTTTGGAGATTTTAGAATTAAATTTATGTTTATAACAGTATTATCTAAAATTTATTTGTGCAAAATTTATTTGTATTTGATGATTTATTACGGCATCGAAGTTTATAGTTTGGCTGCCGACCACTTGGTAGCGCCACTGTCAAACTCCGGCGAAATGATGACTCTCTTATCTCTTCCGGCTTCATTCTGCTTAGCGAATGAAAAATCAAGCTCCAGTTGAATGAATTAACCTATTTTATGGGAAGGGAATGATTTGAAATCTTATATTTTACTATAGGTGATCAATTAATTCCATATTTTTACTCAGAATATTTTATTTTTAGCTTTTTCATTTCTAGTCATTGTAAATGAGAGAAATTTCCGAAAAACTTATGAAACGTAGTTTATATTTTGCTGAACTTTATTTTTCAATTTCAAAACGTTTGTGCACTTAGTCGTTTCCTTTTATCCTGTATTTTAATTGATTTATTATTGCGATTAAAATTAGATTATTTATTGTGGCAATCACTGTATACTGTATACCTGATAAGGTGCACATTTAATAGCAGACGCTTAAAATCTTCTAATATTCTTTAGTGAACGTAAGCAATAGAATAAAACGTGATTTTTAGGGTCCTTGTAATGTTATTTGAAATATAATTTGCGTGTTTTCATTCCATACGGCGGTTCTTGAAGTTTCTTTGTCTTTATTCTATCCTAACTTCTTCCTTTAATTCCTCTATCGCGTAATCTTCCTTTGCTACGACACCATTCCTTTTGAATCGATGTCATTTTAGCCAGAATCGACCCTGATTATTATTTAACCCTTTTGGCGGGGTTTGGCCAGTATTGCCTCTATAAATAAACAGCAAGTCAAGTCTCTTATACACAACCTTTACATATATTCTAAGAAATATGCTAAATTAATTCAAAATTATTATTTAGAGATACATAAAGAGGAATAAAATATAATACAAGCAAAGGCAGGTAAATGAAAGCTTAAAATACAAAAAATCTTACATGAACTAGCAAAAAGATAAATAAAAACATACAGTTTCAATCTAGACCTAAATACAATTAAATGCTATTTAAAAGAGTTAGCTTAAGAGGAAAAAACTCGTCAACTGAAGGTCTAAAAAACACACACGATGCGAAGAAACGCCCACCCAAGAAGGAGAGTGAACAAAACCCGCAAAAGAAGTAATAAAAAAGATATTATTTTCCATAAAAATAAGAATTCGACATATTTGTCTCCTCTTCGGTCTGCACGTTCCCCGCCGGAGAAGAGTATTGAAAAGAGAATTCATCCTTCGTCACAATGCTCGATCATGACTTGAATCATTACTCCAGATGACTACTTAGATCGATTTCATTTTTCAGATACGTCGTCAGTTTGGACGATAACGGAGACGCAGAGGGCAACTACACTGTGATCGGACGAAGACACGTGCCTTCGGCGGTCGGCGGCTACGCCGTGCTCCCCGTGGGCCGCCTCTTCCCTCCGGCCCTCGACGCCACGCTCCCAGTAAGTCGATTCTAACTATCTGGACGAGTTAAAAAATCGAATTCCAATTATTTAGTGATTGTATGATTAACTACGCATCGTGCAGTCTTTGTCGATCTTCTACTTTTGCAGGAAATCAGTGAGCGAGACGTTTGATTTCTTAAATAGTCGTTGCAGCTGCAGATAAAAGGCGATTTCCAGTTCCCAGAGCAGACTAACCCTAGCTACAGTAGGGAAAACACCTCAAGCGGTGATGTTAAATAATCCTTTGGCCCTTTTATCCAATCATAAAACAACTTACACGGATTCTTCTCGTTCATCGAGAAAAAATATTACAAGTATCACAGTTTTCTAAAAAAACGGAAACAGATAATTTTCATTGTTCCTTTTGTAAGAACTTTTGAGTTCCGAGTCCTTTTTAGATAATTTTTAATAAAAATACGACTTCATCAACGAAATATTTCTTTGCACTTTTTACAGCTTATCTAATTTCATTCATCGGTCCATATTGCTGGAGTCTGGATATTTCGCGATTGCTGTGTCGGGCAGAGTTCTTCGCTTAATTCATACACATTGATACACATACACACTGCGAATCATTCGCATAGGAAGCTTTGTTAGCTATTAATTCTTATTAAAATATATTCTTGGACTTAAACCTTTATTTACATTACTTTTAAAATTTCTTTAGATGATAAATGAGCATTGACTAAAGAAGGCTGCGTGGCCCATGTGAAAGAAGTAAAGAAGGTTTTGTTGATATAAACTATGTATGGAATATTTTTTGTGTAACTCGTGCATAGTTCTTTTTTATAGAGGAATAAATATATATATGCCATAAATGCCATTTAAGAGAATGTAACAAAATAAGGAACTTTAACTTTAATTTTCGAAAGCAATATCATTCACATCTCGAGCGAATAACAAGGAATAGAACAGGTGAAAGTTGAATTTTTCCACTGTCAAAATATTGTTGCCGACGAGCGGAAAAGTTATCCATCGGTTTAATGAAGCATTTGAAATCATTCGAATGAATTGGGCGATGGCAACTGAAAGGCCCTCAAGAATGCGTGATTTTTTATGTAAACCTTGGATTTCAGTCATCTCCATTCATAGAGATGGCTTCGAGCAACATTGTAATGAGTACGAAATCTGCGTAAGCACCACCCGTTCCAATCAAGGTCTCAAAGACGCATTGTTCAATGATCCATGTTTCTATGTTTACTGAAATGACTTCTGCCAGCTAGTAATTGCCTACAATGACGCATGAGCTAGTCTCCATCTTTCATACTCATCCCTTATACGTCCTACCTCCCGATGTATTGTGAATGGTTCTAAAAGCAGAAAAACGTAGAGAAAATTTTGTGAATTAGGTATATGCTGATATTATCACATTATTATAATTTTATTTGCTCTGCAGATAGGCAAAAACCATGTGGCAGTGCCCGTGTCATACAATGATTAAGAAAGGAACACATATTTGAACATACAAGCACAATAAATAAACGCTTTGCTAGAGAATATTGTGTATTATAAGTCGCCGAACATCAATTGAAATTCAGTGAAATATATAGGTATATAGCTTCTTTTTATTTATTGTTTTGTAACTCAAGGTTTTTTTTGCAAAAATATGTTTATTCACATTATATTAATCAGAGTTTCCCTTTTAACATGCTACGGAACGTGTTGTTTGCATTCTGGAAACACAAATATTTATTTTTAAGGAGTGAAAATGAAAGAACACAAAATGACTTTCTAAAAGGACAAATTGATAGCATGTGCTCCCCAGGTGCGCCCCTAACGGAAGGGATATGAAGCTCTAAGCGACGCTTTGTTCCTCGGAGGGAGTCAAAAAAGATTTCATTACAGCAAAAAGAAGTTACAGGAGTGATGTGTATGAAAAAACAGCACAATTTCGTTTAGCTGCAGAATATTACAAGAATGAAAATAGAAATTGAAACGTAGAAAATTAAAACGGAGGAAAACGAAAATTTCTGTTTTGACGGAATATGTGTTAAAAATATAGTTATCATGAATATATCTGGTATAGAACATATTTTTGGCGATTGGTGTATTCATAGTGAATAGAGAATATAGTGAGGCCACAGATGAGAAGTCGTGATCAATGCTAAAACTCCAAAAAACATTTAAGAATTAAATAACTCACGATGTGCATTTCTTTCTCAAAGAGTCAAACAGTATAAAATAAAACTTACTGTCATCAGTTCACTTGTCAACTGTAGTTGTTCTCTTTGAGAATAAAATGTACATCGTGAGATAGTTAATTTCTTGAATGGTTTTTGGAGTTTTCCCACTGATTACCGTGCTTTTCCAATTATAATACGCACCCACTATTAGACGCACCCACTTTATTAGGAGCGCAATGTGAGAATTTTCTTATCACCATGTATAATACGCATTTGGCTTTTAGAGAATGGAATTCTACGCTATTATTCGCGTATGGTCATCTGCCGGACCGTTCAGCACCCGACAGATCACCGCGCAAGCATGAAATGGATGGCTTTCCCCCTTTGCTCTTACGTACCCCTTTGATTTCTCAATGTGACGATCTATCAGTAACAGGTTCTTCCCCTCTGAATATTTGTTTTAATTTAATAATTTTATTAATATGCAGCAGTGTTCTTTTCAGAATAAACGTGAAATCAGACTACATATATGTATGTTGAGTTATTTACTTCAAATGCCATCTACAGCCCGAATAAAAAGATGTTTGTATCCATGTATAATACGCACCCTACTTTTTTGACGTATTTTCGTGGAAAAAAAGCGTACATGGAAAATTACGGTATATCGTTAATAAAACTAACAGGAAGCGTCCTCTAACAGCATTATCTGCACTCTATGACTTACTTCTCATGTTCTTTCTTTGGCCATTCTAATTGGAAGCAAAAACACCGCAGCTCTGATTGCGGGAGCATGAATGGTGGAGGAGGGCGTGAAGACTGAAATAGACTGCTGCGAGGAAATTTGGCAGTGATTCAAACGAGTGCTTCTCTCGACGTTCGCTTGTCGACAGCTATATTCGATGCAATCATTTCTCCTTCCGTTTATCGGATGCTGTCAATTTGACAAATCATTTTCTGGAAGCCAATATTTCCTCATTTTCGTCATCATTACTTTTAGAAGTATACAGAATTGTTTCTTCTTAATGACTTTTGCTGGCGGAAAATTGTTCCAAGCGAATATCTTGTTATTTCTGTTTACATGTGAATATCTTAAAATTAAATCTTCCAGTACGCTAAAATTGCTATAAAAAACGAAGAAAAGAAAATTAAGAACTCTGTGTCTCTTAGGTTGAAAATGCATATCCATTATCTTTTAATTGATACAAGTACTTAATAGTTTGCGATATATTTAATTTTATCAAATGGTTTACTATTTTACCCTCAATGTAATAATTTTGTGTTACTTTTAGCTAGTTATTGATAAATGTGTTTATAATAAATTCCTCATCTTATATTATCACAATCCTAAGAATAAACGTCCTGTCCCTTTCAAGCGTATTCATATCACATTTTGTCTGTTATGCCGTAAAGATAATGTAATATACTACAAATATCTTAAAATTAAATCTTCCAGTACGCTAAAATTGCTATAAAAAACGAAGAAAAGAAAATTAAGAACTCTGTGTCTCTTAGGTTGAAAATGCATATCCATTATCTTTTAATTGATACAAGTACTTAATAGTTTGCGATATATTTAATTTTATCAAATGGTTTACTATTTTACCCTCAATGTAATAATTTTGTGTTACTTTTAGCTAGTTATTGATAAATGTGTTTATAATAAATTCCTCATCTTATATTATCACAATCCTAAGAATAAACGTCCTGTCCCTTTCAAGCGTATTCATATCACATTTTGTCTGTTATGCCGTAAAGATAATGTAATATACTACAAATATCTTAAAATTAAATCTTCCAGTACGCTAAAATTGCTATAAAAAACGAAGAAAAGAAAATTAAGAACTCTGTGTCTCTTAGGTTGAAAATGCATATCCATTATCTTTTAATTGATACAAGTACTTAATAGTTTGCGATATATTTAATTTTATCAAATGGTTTACTATTTTACCCTCAATGTAATAATTTTGTGTTACTTTTAGCTAGTTATTGATAAATGTGTTTATAATAAATTCCTCATCTTATATTATCACAATCCTAAGAATAAACGTCCTGTCCCTTTCAAGCGTATTCATATCACATTTTGTCTGTTATGCCGTAAAGATAATGTAATATACTACAAATATGATCATACCGTACGTTTGCCATGAAACTTATTTTTCCATTATTATTTTAGAAAGGTATACGTGTACCTTCTAAGGAGTATCTCTCCTTTTTTTATTTAATACTCATCTTTTTTTATTGATGTGATGAATGTCAGAATATATTTATCAGTTTATAAACATACTGGGAAATACATTTAAAATTTCTTTGTGACGAAATTCTGAAGTGCCTTTTCTTAGATGACAATTGGATAATTTCTCTTTCGTCAACCTGCATGTCTTGAATTTTCTTCCGTTTTTCGAACATTTTCTGTACAGTATGTTCATATCATTTATGATTCCCGTAATTTTTCCACCTTTCTCTTATATATATATTTATCAATTTTACCCCAAACATTACCTTTCCATTCCTTGAAAACTTTCCGTTGGCTTGGCTACACATGTAGCCTTATTTGCAAGAGTCTCTGGAAATTCTTTCCCATTTCCTGTGTTTATTTGAATTATCCTCCCTTGCTCTTCTGCGTGTCTCTGACCCGGGAAGTAGTCTCATCCAAACAATAGTTTTTACGCGCTCCTTCCTTGTTTGTGGACCTGTCCTCTTTGATCATACAAGTTGTTTCCTCTTGTACTTGGCCATTTTCCTTTGATATATCTCGAATCCTCACATTGGGAAGCTAAGCTTGCTTTTAGCCCCATTACCCTGGTATTCCGTTTTCCGTATATAGAATATTTCTTAATCTCTTCTCTGTATTCTATCTGCCCTCATGTAAATTTTGTTATACTTGATCATGTTTAAGCATCATCATCACCTGAACTCGTTGACAGGTATTTTTCTCATTTGCTCTTAAATGATGTTTTAGTATCATAGGATTGGCGAGTAAATGAGGATAAGTCGGTTATTCCATATATCTTTAAGCACACTGATTCGAGAGACCCAATTTTGCGATATCTTCAAAAATGTCCTCTAAATGTGCGGGATTTAAATTCAAAAATAATTTATCATGATTTACTCAAAACATAAATCCCTTGTAGTTGAAACTATCATTCCATTTATAATTGTTCGTCATTACTTTTTGTTAAGGGTCTAAACTTTAAGGTAAGTTTTAACTACAAATATCCGAAGGATTTTGATATTTACCAGCGAGCAAATTGGCTACTTTTACCAGTTCATCGCCACAGTTCTTAAGAAACCGAACTCACCGTAGCTTTCTTATTCAAGCAAGTAAAAGCTCTTCCATTGACGTCAACTTCTTCAGAAATGCACTCCGTTGGAGAACCTTCCCTCTCTTGTGTTGGTTGTCAGCAATATCTCCCGCTCCTTTGATTCGTACATCTTTTGTCTTTCTGCCAATCGATTATGCGTGATTTGCAAGTGGCAACACTACCGTGATTGGTAGAGACTCGTTGTGAGAGAATACAGGAAAAGTAGCAAGAGTTGAAATTGAGTTTGTAGGCGAGTTTGCCTTGTGCCGACGTAGGTCGATATATACGCAGTCAAACAGTCACATATTCCTAGGTTCTCTTTATCTTCCATACCGAGGGTATCTTTGACGAAGATCACATCTTTTGATTTGGATACCGTATGTTGAATAGAAGTAAGCATATTTCACCGATTCTACTGCTTGCAAGTTACCCATTTATCGAATAATCGCCCAAAAATAAAGTCCCGTCTGAAAAAATACCCCGAAGTTAATTTTTTTCTTAAAATTATTTTCCATTTTGAATATTCGCGATATTAAATCATTTCCTGTGATTCGAGCAACTTTATTTTACCCTCCAATGGAATATTTCAGAACGAAAAAATCCGTCCACGGAGGAGTGCTTCCTTCCATTAATGCCTTCTTCCTCGGGAGACAGTGAACCCTGACCAAACCAAAAGAGAATTCTATTTTTGTCTGCGCATCCGATTCTAACGCTCTTTAGTTCTCTCCCCAAACTCTCGTAAACGAACGCGTTTCCGGTTCGTTCGGTGGAACAGGGGCCTTCTGTCAATTAATCACCGCTAAATTGCTTACTCCGAAGTAGATATCAAGCCTAACATAATATTCAACGGTGGTAACACGGAGATGATGGGGTGTTTTAGAAATTTTTTAGCAGCATAGTCGGCTATAACAATCGGTTAGGACTGCGAATGCTTTGTAACTCGGATGGAAATCGAGATAAAGTAAAATAATTGAGGAGTTAATCGACTTAGAAAAAATGTAGAATATCTAACGTGGACACATGAAAAAAAAATCGCATTTTCAAAAATTTAATTGTGGAGAATGACTTTATATGCTCGCGAAATATAGAACAGCAGCAGAAAATAGATATTAAAATGATTGGGAAAGTTGGTAGGTGGAGTAGTATTATAGATGAATGCTCAAGGTGGAGGAATGAATACATACAAAGAGGGAAATGTTATTGTTAGGCTACGTGGATAGCACATTGGTTCTACATTTTAAATATCGAAATTTCAGCTGACCTCTTAATTCCGACCTATATCTATCACAATGCATGATGAACACCCATATGTGCCTTAACACGGAATCGCTCTCACCAATGGAGAATATAATAATATGGTATTAGTCCGCTTGGCTTAGGGTAATTAATCTTCAATGAAGAGATTCTGAACCGAATTCGTAGTGTATTGGTTTGAACCAGGTTCCCAAACTGTCCACCGCTTCCTCCATGGCGCTAGGAGGCACTGCGTTATAAACAATTACTGTAATCGGGGCGCCGCGAGACAATGTTTCAAAGCTGAAAGTGAGACGCGAACTGATAACGTATAAAAACCCATCGTTTAAACCAAAAAGAGGCCAACCAGACATTATGTTCATCCCCAAATGTTTGCTTCATGTGTATCTTTCAGATAAAATTATATGGTCTTGGTTCTACTACGTTTTACACAAACTTATTTATGCAATTGAATTGCTAATGCAGAAATGCAATTATTACGAATTCTTCTTTTGGGAGTGGTCCAAATATTGCTAAAACTATTACTAAATAAAACCCCATAAGAGGGTGTCTAAGGTGGTTTTTGCGTCTAAATCACCTCACGCAATTGGCTTAAAATAAAAAATCCCTAATTTAATGAGTTATATGTTCCCCAAGTTTGGTGTTTACATGTATGAGAGCGATGAAATGTCTAAAATAAATGTCTGGTTATGGTAACGAATTCTATGTGACTTGTTGATAAGAAGTCTAACATATGACAATTTATAGCACCGAATGACTCTAAAAAAAGTTAGTTTCAAAATGGTTACCAATACTTTACCCCTAGATTGGGGTGTTTTCATTGATGAAAATATTTCATATTGTTTATTTTATGCATACATTTCAATGTGTAGCCGTCAACAGACTCATCCGTAAATATATCACTAATTCATTGTAGGTTTTCGTGCACAAATCCAAAATTACATGTGGTTTCGAATTTTTCAACTTTTCCTATTTTCCTCCTCTTTCTGACATGTCTTTATGATTCTTCATTCTTTTTAATCTCTTTCTTTAATTGAAGCACCCTCCAACTTCTTCTTAATTACCTCTTTCACATTCTCTTGCTGGAAAAATAGCCATTACACTTTTCTTCTTGACATTTCTATCAATTCCCCCTCCAATCCTTTTGGTACCAAATCATTTTTGATTTTTTCTTAACTATTAATTTTTCACGCTTCTAATTCCTGAACCTATTCTAGGATCCTTTCCCCACGATGTTTCTTCTTCATACAAATTGAACGCTACACTACAGCTTATTCCTGAGGCTTTCCTGGATTTCTCTTATATTCATCTAGTTACATTTTTTCTGTAACCTACATCGTATTATCTTTTTATTCACTAAATCATATCGAATAATGGTTTGATGGAATGTCCTTATCCTTAGGAGCTACGGATGGTGGTGGACATAGATTGGGTGGGCGGAGAACCGCCTGCTGCCGAGCCGCAATGTGGATTCCATGGGGAGAAATGCATCAGTGAGTGATTTCCCTTTGCATGTCTTGTACTATGGGAGTATTCGTTTACTAAAGCTGTTATATTCGGCAGAAAGGGTACTCAAGGAGTCCGTGTAACGATTTTACGCGCCAGTTGAGCATTTTATTCGTATCTACCTTGCTTTCATTTTGTATTAGATTTTGTTATTATGTATTCCATTTATTGTTATTATTATACCTATTAAAAAGACCTTGATTTCGTATAAGATTAGCAATTATTTTATTAATAAATATTGGCTCTTGACTATACTCAGAATAGAATCTTATCGTAAGTTTTGGTGTATTTATCGTAATCTCCACCATCTTAATAAACTTTGCTTTCATATGGTCTAGATATTGTGGAAAACTATTTTTGAAGTAAGGTTCTTCAAATTCTCGATAACCTTGCCCTATTACGGAGACTTTCTATCATGTTTATAGTCTTTTGAATCTCTATGAAGCTATCCTCCATATATATATTTATTTTGTCGATGTTTTTTATAAATTTTATATCCTTATTCCTTCTATATTCATCCTTTTTCTTGCCAGATATTCTCTGCTTATTTAAATTCGCTCATTCCAGCATACACGGCCGAGATAGTTGGTTCAGTGGCCGGTGGCGTCGCTTTAGCTCTCGCCATCATCAGCCTCGTGCTCTACAGGAACTGGAGGTATGAGCAGGTGAGTTTTCAAATCGAGAAGCGGGAAACGAAGCATATTGAGGAATTCTGCTCTTCCTTTTCAATTTTTAACAATCTTTGCTAGTGATAAATGCTAAACACTATCTTCTATTTAATTTCCAGTCATAAGTATCACAGGATTTTAAAAATTTAGATTATCTCCCCCATATTTATTTATTTAAGTTTACATTGCAAGTTGGCCTTAAGGCCAGGTGGCAACTTTTTTATACCTTTATATATTCTATACTTTTATGTATCTCTATGTATTTTATACTTTTATATATCTCAAGGGCTATCATCGCTCGTGTGTAATGATCGTTCAAGTACAAACATAAAATTATTTCACTTGACAAATCAATTCTCGTTTACTTTTCCATACATATATTAATATCTTTGACAAATTCTGTAATCCAAAATGAAGAAACATTTTTTCTGTCGTATTCTTCTAGCTGGTTACTTCCTATTCTCAGTGAGGCTTTTATTTTTGTGGAAATATTTTTTTCTCAGATTGCTATATATCTCATTATACTTTCCTTTTCTTTCTTTTGAAATATGAATTTGTGTTTGTTTGCGTGACTGCTTATGACCTAAAAATAATCACTATTGAATTATTAATCATTGAATACGTAGCAGTACATGAATATTTTTTTAAGAAAACAGTGCTGTTTTATATTTAACGAATCATTGGATGTTTCTTCGCCATTCCAAATGGTCACAAATCCTGTTCTAAAAGCAGAGTTCATTCTATGTCAGAGTTAAGATGGGTGTCCGAGACACTTTTCTCCTCAGAATTATATTCCAACATTGATAAACGTTGAAACAGGCCCTGGACAGCCTTCTGTGGAAAGTGGACTTCAAAGACATCCAAATGAGCGAAGCCGGAGAGCCGACTGCAGGTCAGAACGGAGGGGCCAATGGAAACGCGGCCAATGCTGGAAACACCAACAGAATAACAAGAGTGAGAACATGTTTAATTTAAATATAAGAGCTGACTATCTATAGATTGGAAGTCATGATTTGTAGGGAGAAAATCTCCTTCAATCTCGGGAATTTCTAATACCCTCTTTCCTAAATCCTTGGAAAAGTGTTCTATAAGAGCTGAGATATTCTGAGCTTAAGAGTACCCTTTCAATACGAAATAAACAAATTTGTAATAATTGTAACTTATAAATATTTTCCTACTATCGATATGTGATGAAACATTCTCACCACTGCTGGAAAAATTATTTCACAAAAATAAATATGAAAGATGATAAATTCCTCAATAGAGGCTCAATGAACTGTGGAAGCAGTAATATTGTTGAAACTGCTACGATAGCTTGGATCAGGGTTGACCCCTCACAATGAATTGTTTTGACGAAATGGACTTGAGTTTAGAGATGCTAGAAAGGCACGAAATGCTTGTCGTTCCCTAATCGAATTAATTCCGTCGATACTTTGCAGTGTTTTGACTCTAACGTAGTCATTCTCTTTAGTGCTATTTACCTCATCGTCTTCTACATCAGTTTATTGGTGCAATATATTTACTATACCGTATTTTTCGCCGTATAAGACGCTCTGGAATGTAAGATGCATCCAATTTTAAAGGAGGAAAGTCTAGAAAAAAGATTCTGAACCAAATACTGTCGTAAAATATTTTATATCAACTGTACAAAGTTAACAGCAGTTTAAGAATAATTTTATGTCAACCATGTAACATATTAAGAACTATCTGTACTCTCATTAACCGTCAGTAAAGTCAGTAAACAGTGAAAGTAACAAAAATAAGGTTCCGATCCGTTCGGATCGCTGAGGCAAACTGTCTATTCGACATATAAGACGCACCAACTTTTCCCCCCCACATTTTTGGGGAAGAAAAAGTGCGTCTTATACGACGAAAAATACGGTAAAAAGATGAGTAACGTTTATACTTAAGACCGATTTCAGTTAAAGTATGATTTCGAGATAAGGAAATACAGAATCAATAATTACGAAAACTGATAATGAATGCAGGTATTAATGAGCGACATTTTGGTGGCAGCCTTTGATTCGCACTAGTCAGGCGTCCCTGAGTTCGAATCCAGACGCCGAGTGGCGGAGGGGCGTGGCCTACACTCCAGTGGGCATCTTCAGGGGCCGACCGCTGGCAGTGAAAAAGATGCAGAGTCCTCGACAAAGACCTATGGCTGTCGACAGAGCCATGAAGAAGGAGTTGAAGATGGTGAGATCAAATACAGCTTTTAGGAGGTATTTTGAAGAGATTGTAAAAACACGGCCTTTTATGATTATTAATAATAGATACTGAATGCTTTAATAATCAAATCGCAAGTTTTTATTGCTATTGATGCTTATATGATGTGATTAAAATCCAGTTGTCGAGTAGATCAGTAAAATTATCCTTTTGTGAGTTAGTGCTAAATTGATGTTTGTTAAAATTGCAACACCCAGAAGGAAAGCTTTTAACCCTTAAAGGTCCAACTTTTATTTTATTGCTCCGTGGACCAAGGGAGGGCCAAAAATTGTTCAATTTGTTTTTTTTCGATAAAATAATAATGAAACATAATATCTCTTCAGAAATTGTCTTCTTGGATTTTTAAAAACCTCTTACAATGATTTTTGTTGCTATAAATAGTACTACTGCGATAAAAATAATGAAATTTTTATTTAAAATAACTCATCAAAGACGAGGATATGATAAAGCTTCTTCTTAATAATACCAGCTTTAATGCTCTAATTCGGAAAATAAGTTTGTAAATCACCGTTAGTTATGCTTATAATTCAACAACTATGAATAATTAAAAAAAATTAAATTATTAAAATTAATTTAAAACTATTTTTCAAAATATATGATTACATTTGGTTCAAAAATATGTCGCAGGTTGGACCAAGGGAGAGTCATTTTGTGTCCAACGCATATTTCCACTCTCATAACATTGCTTAAAAAAACGTGCAAAATGCATCGACATATAGTTATCTTTAACGACCTATATTTGACAATGTAATGAAGTTATAAGACTGTGTAACACGATTAAGTGCTTAAAATATTCAAAAAGAAAAGTGGTGGACATTTTTTAGCCCTCCCTTGGTCCTTTAGGGGTTAATCGATCCAAAATTTGTGGTTGTGTAGAATCGTAGAATCATAAAAAATGTTTAAGAGAGATGGTGTGCACGCAAACCCAGCAGTGCCCTGTTTTGAGTGGACACGTCAATGTCAGAATGTCCTCCATTATGACGATGTTTCATTGCAGATGAGAGACCTGAGACACGACAATCTGATCTGCTTCGTCGGCGCCTGCACGGACCCGCCCAACGTGTGCATTTTGACGGAGTACTGCGCCAGAGGAAGCCTCAGGGTAAATACATATATTCATAAATTTAAGGTTGAAATTTCTGTGATGAAAAGTTCCGTCATTCTCTTTAAGATATGAAGTTTTTTGTAGCAATTATTATTACGTTTGTGCTTAACTTAGATATTGAGGTTTGGCTGATCAGATCTATAAACGAAAATCTCAATTAAAGAATTATTTTCGCTCACATTTCGTACTAATATAACGGAAAATACCCTTTAAAAACCGCTAAAGAGTAACATTCTATAAGTATTCTCTTATATACTCTCCTGTTTTGTGAGTTTTGATAATAAATTAATTGATAAAGTACAAATGCGGAGGCTTTATTTCCCCCGGTTTTGTCACAGGTGCTTAAAAATCATAATGAGATTGCTAAGATGATCCCCAAAAGGGAAAGAACTATGCATATCCGTTAAAATAAAAACAATTTCTTCCAAATCGATCGGCAATCTCTGAGCATGTCTCATTACATTTCAAAAATCTGTAAGTACTAATTTCTTTCTTGATTCCAGGATATTCTCGAGAATGAAGACCTTAAATTGGACAACATGTTTATCGCTTCACTTCTAGGAGATATTATAAGAGTGAGTGATCTACATTTTTTAAAATCTAATATGGAGATATGGACGAAAATGATGTTATAATTTCATTCTGGTTGAAACTGCATGTATATAGAAGGCAGTCTTGTGCAATCCTAGATGAAATAGAATATGTTATAAAAACAATCGGATTCCACCTTATTGAATTATAGTTATTCATTAAGCTTTATTTTTATTAGCTTAGAAATAGTCACATCATAATTTTTGTAAATGCAATCTTATTTCAGTCTGAATAATTAATGTTAGTTATTATTTAAGTAACTAATTAGTCGATAAATCCATAGTCATTTTAGAGTCTATCACCTGAAATAGAGTGAAATAGTAATCGCTAAATATTTCATAGAGTTTAAACAGAAAAATAAAACAATTCATAATATATACTAATTTATCTCAACCTTCTTTTCTCCATTTGCATCTGTTTTGATCTCTCAAGGGCATGATATTCTTGCACGACTCTCCCATTCGATCCCACGGTTCCCTGAGGCCATCCAACTGCCTCGTGGACTCCCGATGGGTTCTCAAGATCGCAGACTTCGGCTTGCACAGGTTTAAAAGGGAGGCTGATGTACCACCATTTAAATACATGAATGGTAAACATTATTGAATTTGGGGGAAAATTCATCCTTCATATACATATAATTTCAGGAATACCATTATAATATCACTCATCTTAAGGTTAATATTGTGTTAAATCAAAATTATATTCTATCGTTGAAAATGCTTAATTTTAATTAAATTAAATGGTTAATTTCCAGATTTCTCCTGCATGCCATTCATTTAAGTTTTCATTTTTCTGTGATTACGAAGTATATTTTTGAAAATTATACTGCTTAACTTTATCAAAGTCTTGATAAGATTGATATTTATATTATATAGAGGAGATCCCGAGTTCGATTCCCGGCCCCATCAGACTTTTTTCAAGTCCGTTTTTCCTTGGGAATTTTCCTGGGTACACGCCCTTATGTGTTAATCTACCTCTACCTTATTCCTCATTTTAAATTATTTGATCTTATTATCGATCTGCAAATTTGATGAATAATATCTATTGATATAAATGAATTTTTATGTCATATTCGTTTAAATCGAGCATTTATTCGAGTTAGCGGCTATTCGCTATTGCGTACAATTAAAACAAATTCGAATTTAATTTTATTTCGTTTTTACGGAAAAAACTACATTGAGAAATCTTTAAGATATGTTAATTGTAAGTAGAGTGGGAAAAATCAGTGATTTTTCTGTTTCAATTCTACAATTCTGATATTTTGCTCAAGTTCGGTTGTAAATCCATCGGGGATGTCGTAGATTATTAGATAGTAATAATATTTATAATTAAGAAGTCACATCTTGGATCACGTAATTCTTTCGCGGAGGTTCTGCAAAATTTTGGGACTGATCAGCTGTTACCAATTGTGATGTATGAAGTCCTCCTTCATTCACATTGTTTTTTTCCTCACTAAGATACTTTTATTGAAAATTCCACCTGTTTTGCGATTTTTTTACATTCTAAGTTTCATTAGTTTCCGTGACTATCAGTAAAGTAGGATTAGGTAATTTTAGATAATCCAGAATTGCTGATAAAATATGATGAAATGGATCTGACTACTTATATCAAACAACATTAGTTTGATTTGACGCGACATCAACGCATGAAGCATCCTGGGTTGACTGGGTTGATTGTTTAGCCTGGAAAGTTAGAGAACTTGGTTCGAGTCCTTTCTGTTTATATCTGTATATTTACCACTTTATATACATTTATAAATGGGATTCCCCACTTAAAAAGAGCCCTCTTGTTATTTTAAAGATATGCAATCGCAGTATATATCTTTTACCGTTAATCCGTTGCCGTTAAGGAACGTTAAACACATAATTAATTCTTCCTGTATCCCGACTTAATGTTTAAAGTTCTGCGAAATCGCAGTAATTGTAGGTGTACTTCCAATTGTGATCTTTCAAGTTGTCCTCCTCTTTTGTAGCCTACTATCCCTTCTCCATCAACGGCCCCTCTGCAACTAAGAGCCACTCCATCTCCGGAGACTCCGGTTCGAAGACTTCTAGCAGCAGAAGAAAGCGGTGCGACAGCGGACCACAATCGGTCGACAACTATGCGGCCGAAGCTCTGGTTGAAGCTAGGAATTACACCGAATGTAAGTGCACCGACACTCCCTTGGGCTAAAATGCCACGAACTACTGCAGCATCAATAGTTGACAGTTCAATGAATGAAGGTTAAGTAACCCGAAGAAGATAAAAGTTTGTAGGGATTAATTCGTATTATTTCAAATCTTGATAAATATAATTAACTAGTCTTCTTGTGCTAGATAAAGAGGTGCATGTGTTTTGCTTAATTCCTGTATTGATGTTGTATGATCATAGCCACAACAATACAAAAGCTATTGAGTATGAGTGAGAATGTTTGATAGAAACCAAAATGGTCAGTCCAAATGGACTGATATTAATTTTAATCTACAGGACCATTGTGCTGTATATAAGTGGTCATTTTAGTTCATAGAATGGGGGGCTCAACTACTGATATTGTCTTCGAGAAAACAGTTTCATCTTTTCTTCCCACGCACCTCTTACCATATGGCGTTGACAGCTGAGTTGCGAGTTTTTATCGAATTCGAGAACAAAAGATCGAACACGATACGAATTCAGTGTTATTTTTAACCCTTAAAGGACCAAGGGAGGGCTAAAAAAATGTCCACCATTTTTATATACCTATATTTTAAGAACTTATTCGTGTTACACAGTCTTATAACTTCATTATATTGTCAAATATGGGTTGTTAAAGATAACTATATGTCGATGCATTTTGCACGTTTTTTTAAGCAATGTAATGAGAGCGGAAATAGGCGGTGGACACAAAATGCGACATATTTTTGAACCAAAAGAAATCATACATTTTGACAAATAGGTTTTAATTCATTTTAATAATTTAATTTAATTTTTTTACCATACCTTTTTGTTGATTTATAAGCATAACTAACGGTGATTTACAAACTTATTTTCCGAATTAAAGCTTTAAAGCCGGTATCATTGAGAAGAAGCTGTATCATATCCTCGTCTTTGATGAGTTTTTTTAATAAAAATTTAATTATTTTTATCGCAGTAATACTATTTTTAGTATTATCATATCATCATTGATATGATAATATCATTGATATCATAATCATTGTAAGAGGTTTTTAAAAATCCAAGAAGGCAATTGCTGAAGAGATATTACGTTTCATTATTATTTTATCGAAAAACACAAAAGTGGACACTTTTTGACCCTCCCTTGGTCCACGGAGTAACCAAAAAAAGGTTGAACCTTTAAGGGTTAAATAATACATAAATCAACAGAATTTTAAGATGAAATTCTGTTTGTGGAACTGATATGGGTCACCTGCAGTCTCCGAAATCCTCTCAAATCCTAATACGACTCACTGGAGCGTTAATCTTGGATGCCCATAGAAGATCAAATTCTGTCTCTGTGAGGACTCTCAAAATGAAGGGAAGGGATTGAGGTTTCAACTGGCCTAAGGTTTTATGACCTTAAAAGCGAATAGCCAATTAAAATATCAACGATAAAAATTGTTTCATTTACTTGATACGTATGTATCATTGACACGAAGCATACTTTCGATCTAATTCCGTTGTTAAATTTATTCGCTGGTACCAAATCACTTATTTTCGAAGCCTTAATTTATAATTATCGAAGCATTAATTTGAGGCCGATACTGGAATACTGGTTTTTGTGAATACTACTCCGTTACTGGAAAACCTGATACCGTCGGAACTTAGTTTTGACCCCCTCAATTACTAGCAAAGAGCTATGCAGTAATGTCATGCTGGTTGTCTTCTTAGTTATCTTAAGGGGTCACCAAATTCTTCCATGATATAACCTCCAGCACATTAACAATAGAAACTGTATTTACTCGTATAGGATACAAATTTTGTTTCTGCTCATCAGATTAAAGATTGCAGGAATTTCATGCTTTAAAAGTTATTTTTATAAACATGCCGTAGTTGTTCCGCACAACCAAATCTCAAAGAGTGCGACCGATATAACTCCATTTGCAGCCCTCCTGTACCGCGCCCCCGAACTGCTGAGGATCATGTTGTGTTCCGCGACTCTTCCGATCCACACTGCCGAGCCAGGGGAGGAAGAGGAGGGTCGGGTGTCCATGGCCCTCTCCAGAGACCTTCCCACGGACCCCATTCAGCTGGCGGCCGTTCTCGCTTGCGCTTGGTCTGCACGCACCGACCTTTGGCCCGGCACCCAGCGCGGTGATGTCTACTCGTTTGCTTTGGTGGCGTACGAGCTGCACGCGAGGCAGGGCCCCATGGGAACGAATGCCGCTCCTCTGACGCATGCGCAGATCCTCAAGAGCATCGTGGCTGGACCGAGAGGAGGAATCCCCGCGTTCAGGTCTCCGCCAATAAATTTTCCCCTTCTCTTCAAAGGGTTCCCTTTGCAATCTCTCATACCAATCGCTATCGCAATTATTGTTTTTTATAGCCACATACTATTTAACCGTCCGGTTTAAAATTACGTTGCCTTTGGTGATGGCCTCCTCTTTGTGATAGTAATATTATATATATTATAATAGTATATTCGAATATTGGAAAGAAATTTGGACTGAAAATTTTATTTGAATGTATCATATTTTGAAGTTTTCCATATTCTTTTCCTCAGCTATACTCGTAACCATCAACTATTTTAGATTATTTTTTTTACATATAATATATCACATCAAACTACCACTTCCTTGCAAATGGGGAGGTGTAGTAAATCAAATATGGAAATATTTTTTAGAACATTTGCCATGCATCCTAAAAAATAAAATCATCAAATGCCGAATGTGCATTTGGGGTATTTCCTTGTCCTTAAACGCAATAATATACGCTTCCCAGAAAATACTTTGATACTCTTCCATTTGTACATAGAATGTGAAATAATAACGAAAATAAAAATTCCTTTGGTGTTTAAATAATAATGAATGGGAGTAAGATAGGACGAGGGGGCACTTTAAAGGAATAAGGTTTAAAGGAATCATGAGTAAGCGACGAATAAGCGCATGATGCACTTGCTTGAATTCTGAGAAGAAATGAAGGAGAAAAAGTTGCCGCGTGGATGCATTAAGCAATTAAGCTACCTCGACAGCACATTCTCTTCTTCAATTTCTGATGCTATGATGGGACATGGTGTGCTGTGGAGGATCCGGGTGCAGCTCAATAGTAAGAGGATGTGAAGATTAAAGATTAAAGATTGGGATAATAAGGAGACCTCTATTTGATCAGTAGGGGAGAGTTCCCTATATTGTACCACTTTTTACTTTTTATTTTATATAGCTCAAATTTTTAATCACAAAGTGATTAAAAGTATTTTATTTTGTTAATTGTGATGATTAAATTTTTGTGGAAAATACAAAGTCTGCGGTTTATTTTCATAAATGGCGTTCCACCAAGTAAAGTCAGTTCATATTGATTTTATTGTGATGATAACAATTAGTAAATTGGTTTCCTATATTGTACCACACATTTATGCTTGTCAATTGAAGCTAAGCAAATCTATCACAGTTCAGATCAATGTAACTAATATTTTATACTGTACTTGCAGACCTTTTGTTTATTGAATCCTTTGGCCCGAGCCATGGATGAAGCATGACAATTGAGCATGTCTCTTCATCAAAGCATAGAACCATTTTTTGTCCGCAATGCCTTTTCCGACGTTTAAGATATGATCTATTCCGTTCCTTTATGCAACGTCAAATACAAAATTTTTAACTTCGGAAAAGATAAACCAAACATTATCTCTTCATATTTGAGGATTTGTTGCATAATTCCACTTAAATTTCTTCCAAAAATACTGCGGCTAAAAGATTTTTCTCTCCCCGTTTGCGCTTTTGTTTTTATTTTCAGCGTGCTTTTCTATAGACCTCTTTGAGATATTATAAATAAGTAAGCATTCATTTAAACCATAATCTCCATTTAAATATGCTGCCACAGCTAAATTTGGTTCATCCTACGCTCCACTTTCCATATTTTCCTTTGGGACCCATACTGTAATGCAAATTAACAATTTAATTAATTATTCACTGTAAATAGCACGTTAAAAATGCTTCACATCAACTAAAAATATTTATTTAGAAAAGCTAAATCATTATTTAAAAGCACTACGGTTTCCTATATTGTACCGATACAATATAGGGAACTGCAAACGGTATAATGTAAAACTCTACCATTTTTTCTTCGTCGCTTCCTTCCAGACTAACTGTTAAGAGTTACAGAATCATATCTACATGAAAACTTAGACATATTTATGTATACTAGTGATCGCCCAATGGTCGAAATTCGACCATAATTCATTGAATTTTTAAGTCTGAACGTTATTGAGATTCTTTTGTCAAAGATTATACCTATATAATCATTGCTTATGATTTATTTTATTATTTTTCTATTACGTCAGCTGTGATCGTGAACAAATACGTCATTAGGGTGTGTTGTTTGCCTTAATTTCCTTCAATAAATGTAAAATTTTAATGTTAGAAAAATAAATAAAACACAATTCCAGCTTGTAGTTTTATGTTTTGATACAATTCATTGCCATTTTTAATTTTAAAGATTGATTTCCAAAAGGAATTCCGTAAAGTCGCCGTAATTATATCCCTGTTATTTATTAATCAGTTAGCGACTGTTGGCATCTCGGTTAATTGCTCTTTTCATAATTTCTGACAATAGTCCCTACCGTTAATTTGGTTTGGAGATAAAATCCCCGTGTATTCTAATGTGAAAACGCATAAGCTCGGATTCAACAATCGCCTTGGTCACCAGGGGGACTGGTTTGTTTACTAAGAAGAAATTTCACAACATTTTCGTTCATTTTACCAGAGTTCTCGTAATTTCGACTCGAATGCATTATTCTACGACCAAAATAAGAATCTTTATTTAATTTCCTTTTTTTTGTATAAATCTTAATGTCGTACTACTATTATTTCTGATCTAATTCTGCAAAAGAAAAAATGTCTGCAATCAATCAAAATGAACTTTGCGTGCATTACTTATGAGAGACGATTATACTGGTCCAGAGTCGAACCAAGGGTATTTGGACAAAGATATTAGCTTTCTGCACTCTTTCTCCATATAAACTTTAACTATGCCAAATCTCAAACACCTCCGTTCGCGAAATATCCTTTAAATGGGATCCAAAGTTTTCTTTTCACGTATTAATATATAAATTCATCTGCCAAGTAATAAAGTTTGTTTACACATATCCTATTACCGTGACTCCCTTAGCCACGTGAGGAAAAAGTTCTTCAAAACAGCAAAAAAGGTAACTCTCTCAGAATAAGACCGTTTTCCAACGCACGAAGATGACGAGTGGAACTTAAGCGTCTTTTAACGTCCAGTTGCAATTACAGATGAGAGATCTCGCCAACTACGAAGTTCTTCCATTAAGGAAAGTACAATTTAGGCGCCGGTACAATGTAGACAACTCTTCCCTATATGTCTAAACAGGCAAAATGTTAGTAGTCATTGAGTCGTTTCAGCTAAATTGAATCTGGATAATATAGAGAAAATTAAGAGAGTTTGAAGGAAAGGAAAAAAGAAAGGGATCTGGAAAAGAAAAGAAATAGAGAGGAAGAGATTTTTCGTTGCTTTAGAAAAGATATAACATAGAAAGAGGGTTTAAGGGCAATGGAGACAAACAACTTAGGGAAAATATGAACGGATAAAGAGAGTGGAAAAGGGAAATATGGACGGTTCTCACGGGAATTGCGAAGAAAGGTGATGCATTAGCATGTCTTCAAACCTTTTCTTTTGACTAAACTTTCAGTAATCCAATTCTAAACATCCCTAAAATAGTCTCCAATGAATCTAATCTAAAATATTTTTTAATATAAACCAGAATATGAGGAAACCGAGAATTTCGAAGTCTGCTTCTGCATACGAGAAGTAGGCGTTGGATTTTTACAAATCAATTCAGCAGCAATTCTCTGTTGAGCCTTATCCGTCAATTCTATTCCAATTGTGCGATTATTATTCAGCATTTCCTCCGTAGTATTATCGCCTTTAATTCTTGATTTACATCTCTCTGTGTATCAGTCAACATCATAATAGCAACGTATCTCGTTTCCCTTCTGTATCTTCCCTTGTATCCTCCCTTAAACTACTGTATTTGACCATCCATTTTCTTTGTCTCGCTTCATTTGTCGAATCCCTTCAATTAAAACCCCAGTCTCTCCCAGTTATTCCTTGTTTGTTCCGTATTTGAACCAATTAACTTTTATGCCCTCCAACAAAGTCACGTCTCAATATATTCAATGTTTTAAAACCATTGAAATATGAAAGACTTACTTTCGTTTTGACATAGGATTTCAAAATTAATTACGAAACTATAATAGTGTAATAATTATATTTTTTGTATTCTTAAACTCTATTACTTTATAATCATTTTATTCTTATTTACATACTCTATTTACCATACAATATTAGTCGCTATACATATATTTCAATTTAAACTATGTTAATATCCTTATCATTTGTATTATTATTATCCTTTTACTTATGTACCTAATTGTAAAAATTTCAATGAAAAATTATTTCATTTACTTGTTATAAAAGTAAGAGGGCAATTTTGCTCGTAATAAAGATTATTATTATTATAAGAATGACTTTGTTGCTATAACTACATTGCTAAGAAACCGTTGCGGTTTTCTAGTCGTATGTATAAATTTAATCGTTATTCTAACAATGTTTAAAGCAAGTGCCACATCCTTGTTTTGGTATTAGGCCCTCCCTTGATCTTCTGGAGACCAGCTTCGACTTCGTAAGGGAATGCCTTAAGGAATGTTGGCACGAAATCCCTGAGGAGAGGCCCGACTTCCGAACAGTGCGCCTTCGATTGCGTCCCATGAGGAAGGGAATGTGAGTAAATATTGTCTAAAAGAGCGGAAAGCGAGTTTGTTTCTTTCTTTAGGTCTTCCGGCGAGCTACCTAAAGGTGGTCTTTATAATCTCTGTAAACGAAATGGTTTGGCCTTAATATACCATAGATTTTATATCTATATTACTGTGTAATTTCAAATTTAATTTATATTCAATAAAGGAAAAATTTAATACTTCACAACTTCTGCTCAAAATAGTAAGATTATGCTGATTTCATCAATTTTATCCGTGTCCAACTTTAAAGTAAATCCTAAAGGCTTTGACGTCATCCCGTTTTCTCTCTGACGCATCGTTTTGCCCTCCGTTAAAAGTTTAATAAGATACCTAATTGTACATTTTAATATAATTAGTATTATCGTATTATAATGATTATTGTATTATAGCCTTGATAACTTTAGAATTGAATTTTTCTGTAGCAATTTGATAAGCATAATTTTGAAGATATGACCGAGCATTTCTCTCTCATTCCTCATCAGCTAAAGCGTACTTTGCGTGTTATTTCAGGAAAGCGAACATATTCGACAACATGATGGCCATGATGGAAAAATACGCGAACAATTTGGAGCAACTGGTTGACGAACGGACTGATCTGCTGATTGTGGAGAAGAGGAAAACAGGTGAAAAAAGATGTTTCTCGATTATAGAATAATTCATGTCATATTCTGCGAGTAGCAATTTCATCCAATGCAACGCAATGCCCCTAATTAATAAGTGATACAGCTCGATTTATTTTATAGAAAACAAATCATGCCCATTTTTATCCATACGTTATGATGTAAATAAACTGAATTTAGCCTATAGAACGCAGGATATTTCACGATGGAATAACTTAGTAGTTTCCTTAGTCGAGAAATGTTATTCGCGATCGTTTTTTCTCCTTAACGAGATCCATTTGGGAAATATTTACAATTCTCATTCATTGCCACGGCATTCCAAATCGCATCCCCTATTCCTTCTTCTAAACTTCCTTCTGTTATGTAATAGTGGTTATGATGTACTGTTCATCTGATTACAGCAATGAAGAGGAAGATAGTTGAACAGGAGCGTTACCTCCCTCTTGTTAGCAAGTTCTTTCAAGGACGAAGTACCACTATCTACACTTTATCGTTCATTGTCTCTTTCCCTTCAATGTAGTTTCATCCTTCTTCATTACAGTCCTCTTATTTTCTCTTTCGCCATGGAATCTCTGCAAATTTGATATCTTATCTGAAAACCTTTATCTACTCTTAGGATTTTGATAGTCCTAGAATGCCCAAAGTGATCCGCCCTTCCAGTGTTTCCAAAACAGAAATCCAATCTAAGACATACGCTGGTAAATTGGTCGTTAATATTCAATTTTTATACAACGTTATCGCCGCTGCTTTCTTATTTTACGTCTTCTCAGATGTATACCAAATTAAGCTATAAATTATATCTCAATCTGGTTTATGTCCGAATAAAGATTAGAATAGAACATTTATACGTATAATATTTATCTAAGATGCCCTGCTGTACGAGATGTTGCCCAGGTGCGTGGCGGAGCAGTTGAAGAGGGGTCATCGAGTGGAAGCTGAATCTTACGACTGCGTTACCATTTACTTCAGTGACATTGTCGGCTTCACCGCCATGTCAGCGGAAAGTACTCCATTGCAAGTGAGTACAATACACTCTTATCTTCCTCCAAAAAGGTAGGGTGAGTACAAATTGAAGAGCGGCATAACATATACTTAGTTTGCGCATTTTAATGGGTACCTGCAAAGTGACCATCAAGCAAATTAGTGGTCAAAAAATAGGGTAATATTGTTCTGTAATTCGCTCGCTATTCTGTAAATATAAGAATTGTCACGTGTTTTTTCCATTCTTGAAGATTCTTAAATTATTTTCTTAGTAGGAGTAATAAATTTGAATCTGAAGTATAATCTGATATAACTAATAGATTACCTCTTGGTGCTCACTGCTGTATGAAGCATAACAATTTAAAGCATATAAATGGTTATAGAACATTTATCATTCTATTTATTTCATTACTTATTATTTCTGTTATAAATGAATCGTAGAAGAGTTCAATTGATAAGAAATTTAAGTTTATATCCGTACCATCCTACAATTTATGTAATATTAAATACACTGCTGTTTATGAAAATTGCAACACCCAGGAGAAATGGTCTGAATCACTGAATTTAATTGTAATCGCTCTTCTCCTTCTTGACGTTGCAATTATTTTAACCTGACTTTTCTCTCAGTTTAACTTAAGTTTTTAGATGATAACGTAGAAAAAATTTTATTTTTTAGCTATAGTTCACATTAATACTCAGTTATAATTTCTTTTCAGGTGGTCGATTTTTTGAACGATCTCTACACGTGTTTCGATTCAATTTTGGTGAATTACGACGTCTATAAAGTGGAGACCATTGGAGACGCGTACATGGTGGTGAGTTTTAATGGAGTACTTTATACAAATTTTACTTATAATTTCAATTGATGGAAGAGCGATAAATTTTGTTAGTAATGTTCGATCAAAAATTCTCTGACGAAGTATCCACCATTTTCAAAATTAGTATGATTTTCCAGGCTGTATCTTTAAAATATGTTTTTAATTACTTAAGAAAATGCCATTGTTTAGGATAATTGATGTTATGTTGGAATTTCAAAATAATATGCTCAGAAGTTGGGCATGGATCATGGAAACTATATAACAAAAATAACAATGTTTGCATTATTCTCAGTGATAAACAAAACAACGATATTCATAAAGAAATGAAAATTGATTATAATAAGTCATATAAATAAAATTCATTTAAAAATAAAATAATACAGAGGTACAGGCCACTATCTATATCTGTATTGTTATCACTATACCAATATCTGTATTGTTTACGTACGTTCACTGTATTTGATTTTGATAACTCCTCCATTATTTAGTAAATGCCTAAAGCATCTACTGTCGATTCACTCTGTCCCTTTCAACTATTGCTGGAATCATAACTATAATACGTATGTCTGAAAGTTATCTCAAGCATTTATCTCTCAACTTGGCTGAAACACTGCCCTCCCTCCAATGATATCTTCCTTGGGCTTGGATTGCAGCCTTCCCTTTTTTATTTTATGAACGTGTTTCTACTTTAATTTCGGTACTTAATATCCTTCTCTTTTATGACGAAAAATGTTCGAAAGCGCTGCTAATCTGACGACATAAATGCCAATCGAATTATTTTGTCTCAGGTGAGTGGACTGCCAATCAGAAACGAGATCCAACATGCTGGAGAGATAGCCTCGATGTCCCTGCAACTGCTGGACGCTGTCAAACACTTCAAGATTCGCCACCGTCCGAACGACCCTCTTATGCTTCGAATTGGAATTCACTCAGGCAAGTCTCAAATAATTGGTGCTTCACTTTGTAGTATACGGAGGATACTAACGACATTACATTAAAGTCAAATTGAAGACACATTTGCTTTTCTTTATTATTACATACATGCGCTGCAATTGGACAACGATTCGGTGGCAACGTCAAAGCAATTCCATACATAACTGTACCTCATTTCATCATTTATTGCATTTCGTCTGACATAATAACCAGAAATCATTACATTCTAAATAATATCCAACAATCATTCATCGACAAATTATTTTACACTTATATTATTACATTCAAAATTCCGAAATAACATCATTATATTGTCAAACAGGATAAGGTCACCTTTTTAACAACAGACATACTACTCATTTAACAATATTTTTTTTATCCCAAACCCACTTTCAATACATTTTTATAATATTTTAAAACATCTAAGCTTAAAATCTTTAATTGATTTAGTTAAGGGCTTGGAGGCCTCTTCAGGTAAGATTTTCCATTCCCTTACTCCCCTATTAAGAAATGGGTATTTAGCCCTATCCGTCCTTTATTTTCCCAATTTTAACTTCTCATCATGATCACCGCGCGCAAAATAATTAGGTTTGTCTAATCTGTACTTTAGTTCCCTCCATGCTTCGCCAGCCTTTTTTTACTTGAAAAATCCCTACTAATCTGTTCAGCTTCCTCCTTCTTTCTAAAGTTTCCCACACAAGAAATTCTAACATTTTCGTTACGCTTTCCTCCCTATTGTGTTGATTTAAAACATACTTAGCTGCTTTCCGTTGCACCTTTTCAATTTTCATTGTATCAGTTTTGCTGTGCGGATCTCATACTTTTGTTGCATATTCCAATATAGGCCGTACTGTTGTTTTATATCCTAAGTCTTTCGTTTTCCTACTAGCTCCCTTTAAGTTCCTCATAACCCATGCTTTCATATACCTCAATTCCATATCTAAATAGCGAGATCGGTAAAAAAAGTCAGTTAAAGTACAATCCTTAAGCTTGAAAATGTTTTATTTATTTTTCAACATAGTCACCTTTAGGACTACCACATTTCTCCCAATGTGTAAAAGGTTTTTTCATTCCATCACTGAAAAATTCTTCTGATTTTTCTCGAATCCAGGATTTGATAGCTACTTTCACCTCATCGTCCGAGATGTAATGATTACCCTTGAAGTGTCACTTGAGTTTAGGAGAAAAATAAAAATCGCAAAGTGCAAGATCGGGGGAATAAGGAGGGTGTGGAATCGGATCCAAGTGTTTTTAATTGACTCTTCAGTTGCGCGGGAGGTGTGTGGTAGGAGCGTTGTCATATTGTAAGATTATTGGCTCTAGGCTGCCTCTGACATGACAAACTCGACACCGGAGGTGTTTTAGAGTCTCTATGCACTGAGAATAATTTACATTGCACTTCGATCCAGATAATCGGTCACATAAACTCTATGAGCATCCGAAAACACAGTCAAGGTTCGGTCAGTCACAGTTCTTCAACAATTATGGCTTTTCCAGAATACAGTTATAGCATTGGGGAATATATACTCAATATTCTCGCATTCTACCCATACTTAATAACGGCTAATTCAAGAATATCTTTCTAAAACATATCTCATCCGACACAGACAAATCGGAATGACTTTAACGGTTTGTTCATATTGGTAAACTTCCTTCCCTTCTATTTTCCTTTTTTTCCTTAGTTTCATTTCCAGACACTCTACTCGCCTTCTTTAAGGTTTTTAATTTTACTTTTTTAAACTTTTTTTTATATTTCGGTAAGATTGATTATATTGAAAATTTTATTTTCTTTCAATGTGTAACTTATACTTTTATGTTCTCACTGCACAATGATTTAAGACATAACTAGTATATTTTTAAATTCTATAGTATTAGGGCGGACTTCGTCGAAAGCCATAATGAGAAATGAAGAAGGTACTTCGTAGTTTCCACACTGTTTTATTTAAATACGACCGGTTTCGGCCAACGCTATCATCAGATGATGGTCGTATTTAAATAAAAGTTTGGAAACTACGAAGTGCCTTCTTCATTTCTCAGTATATTTTTACTTAAACAGCACCTTTCATCCACACACTGAATACATCAATACTAATTTTTCTCCAATTTTAATTGTAGCTGAATGTATGTTGTCTTTTTTTCTTTCTTTCATTTCTAAATTAAAAGAAGTCCACTTTGATCCTCAACGGGGAAATAATTGATTAATATCAGGATTACAGCCTTGATCGTAAAACATGCTTCATAATTGTAGATATTTAGCAAATACCAGGACATCTTTTTCACAAACCAATAAACCAAGAAATGAAAGTTATAATTGAGACTCAATATTCGTTTGAATAATATAAAAATAGAGGTATATTCGAAGACCGCATTTGGATAAGAAACACCAGATTTAAAAATACAATTCCAGAAAGGCACAAAGGAAACGAAGATTAAATAAAAATAACAGAAATTGACTATACGTCTCTCTAAAAACCACGAATGAATATCTTTTGCAGAAATAAGTGTTCTATGGAGATAACTTGTATTCAATACTAAAATGCATAACATAAACACAGAACATAATCAAATAGAAACGCAATCACAATGCCAAAATAGAGACTAAGATTAACCACCAATTACAGGAAGATGGCAAATGCATATCGCTGAAGCGTCTAAAATTAACAACATTAATTTTTTTTGCATTCTGCGTATAGCAAAACCCAGCATTGCTTTACCTTTTTGATCGGATATACGATGTTAGAGGTTTGCCACAACTTGAGAATTCGCCGTTCACCTCTTTAAAAATTATAAACACCGAATCAAGATAAATCTTTACGTTCTTTGCTAAATCTATTTCCACCAATCTCTAAGTATACATCGATGCAAATAGATAAGATTTAATACAAAACATTATACTTTAAAAATTCACAACTTAATTATCAGGTTAATTACTCGTATTCAGTTGCATTGGTAGAGAGAAAGCAATTTCAAGTAACACACTACTGAAAAACCATTACGTTTCACGGAAAAGTCAGTAAACAATTACGTTGATACAAACTTGATTGCTTCTGGCACTTAAACAATATTTGAAAAAAGTTCTTTAATATTCGTATATTTGTGCGAGCGATTTTTCTCTGCTTATAATACATAGATGCAAATGGTTATAACACATAACATTTCTTCCTCTTCATGTAATCTATCACTTTTTCTTAACATTAAGCTGGCATAAATTCTCAATTTGTCACATATAAACACATATAAACACATCAATCAGCTCAACAATCACCTTGGTCGTCTGGGGAATGGGTTGTTTACAACAACAAAATGTTAGCAGGAGATTAACGGTTTAAATGTATGACGGGAGTTTTAATCCCAATTTAACCCAAAATTAATTCCTTAGCTTGAAACTCGCTATATTTTAACAATTTACATCTATGATAATAATGCTATACAATTATGTATGCAACTGACGCTTATCAACGTTGTATGAAATAATGTGTAAAAATGCCTCCTGATATCTGCAGGCCCGGTTTGCGCTGGAGTAGTTGGGCTGAAGATGCCTCGATACTGCCTCTTCGGAGACACCGTCAACACAGCATCCAGAATGGAATCAAACGGAATTCGTAAGTAATTGCTTCAGATTTGTGTGAGAGTATGAACCATCGCTTAAAGAGTGACCGTGACCGAGATTTTGCCCTCAATTCGCACGCGTCTTCAGCCAGTTGTCGTGACTGTATTTAAATCGTAGTTATTTTAGATATGGATCAAAGGATTACCTCATCATGAGATTGGCAGTGCCAACAAATCGTCTATTTCTTGAGGAACGTATTTGTTGGACAGTCTCTTAGTCTCGTTCCATTTATACATTGGTTCTTCTTCAGCGATTTCTAAATCGTATGAGTAAGAAAGTTAATTATTTATCTTTTAATTTTTTTGGTTTTTTATTTAGTAAAGAGCTCACTCGCACGAGAATATATTTTTCAATTCCATTCTTAATGAGTATTCATTTCTTCTTTCTGTTATAATCATTCCCTCTACCACATTATCTTTCTAAAATATCTCGCTCCCCTTATTTCATAACTTTTATCATAAGTACGACGCCCATGATTATAAAATTCACAATTTCTCCCTGTGTCACGTCATGTTAAATGTCATTGCCGATTCATGAAACACGTAACTCCCATAATTGATCGTAGCAATTGAGGGCCAAGCTGTCATCGCCAAAAACCTTTCTCTTCGCATAGTGTTGCCACAGTCACCCATAATTTAGCCGAATTTTAAATTTGCTCAAAGACTCCAAGCAAAGCGATCATCCTTATATGATCAGCATAAGGTTAAATGCGATGGTCTTTGTAAACGTATGATTTATCAGTCCATGTTTAAAGATAATGTGCTACTCAGCCTATTAATTCATGCCACCTCGGTTTATTCTTAACCGATGAATGCATTATCCTGGTTTTACATTGAAGTAGACTTAAGTCAAAATATAATGGTGTGGAATTCACACAAGGAATTGATATATAGCCTTTTTGTTTCAATTTATTCTCCCAAAAGTTGAATTTTTCCAACTGGAGTGTAGAAATTTTTTTATATCTTTCTGGCCCCTACCTGTTTAGAGGTAATTTCTCCCTTATTTCTGCTTTTGTTCCAATTTTCAAAGCTTTTTCCAAAATTATGTCCGACTGTGTATCTTTTTACCGCATTTATAAAGCGATGAGAATAAAAGAGAATAATCCTAATATTAGAATAGTAGTTAGTAGATTCCTAAAAGAGGCACTCTTTGAGATTACCAACAATCTTCACTTCCTTTCTCTACCTCTTATTTTTTCCATACGTTTTGGTCCTTCCGTTAATCAATATTTCTGTATTTCCGTTCATCGTATTCATCCGAGAAGTTTCAATTGTTCTTTTCTTAAGTTTATTCAATAAAATTCGACAGAGAAATTTTTCCATTGCAGTCGTTCTAATTCAATAGTCAATGCTAAGGAATTTCCGCACTTATTCTCCTGCTCGGCGCATTTCATTTTCAGTAACACTCATTTCTCGACATGTCGCGTTCAATACACGCACCGCTACTTTTAAATTTCCTCTTTAACGCTGTGCGAGGTCATATCAATCGGTGGCTTATCTTTTGGTTTAATTATGAATAATTCTTCCTTATTCACCTTGATCTGCTTTATTCTCATCTATAATGCAGGATGACTCCGGGATGAAAGGATTTCAGTCCGACACCTAAGCTTCGGTCATATGGTTTCAAAGTTGTCGCAGTAGAGGAGACCCTAATAACCAAGTGTGGTGTCCAGTTGCAAGTTATCTTTCGAGCAATTCCCTGCAAATGAATCGCCGCACAGCTGCTCCCTCGGTCGCAATTTCTTTTGGTTACGCAGTGCGATTGTCTTGGTTCGCCCACGGCTTCCATCAGCGGCTGCGTGGGCGTCCTCACGCTTGCAGCTCGGCCGTCCGCTATAACTACCAGTCGACATGCTGTGGAGACATGTCCTGCTTCAGACCTTGGGCTTGGTCTTTAATTTTGATGTCTTAGTAGATTTGTCTAGGATATAGGAATGATTTACATCCTTTTTAACAGAAAGACATTTGCCATTTACCAATATACAGAAATGCCAAAGCAAAGTTATGAAATGTTGAGTGTAAGAAGTATATATCAGAAGCTATTTAGTTAAAAGCGGAATCCACAAAGCCATACCTCTGTATCCGTAATGTCGATGTCCCATCTCTATTCTCTTCCTTGTGTGCAAAATGACAATTACGTATGGAATTATAACGTTTCTCGTGTTTTTGTTTTGCCTACATACCTGATTACGGGATGTATGGGTGTGAACGTATAAATAAAAATACAGCCGTATTTATTATTTATATACGTAAGTCTATATTTCGCCCAAAATTTTATCAATCAATTTTATCAGCAACAACACAGCAGCCTCTCGATTTCTCGGCAATTTTACGACTCCAATACGTCGTCTCATACTCTTTGAATCCCTTCTTGTATCATAAATCTTTTTGGACAATTGCCTTACAACTCAAGAAAACTTTTCTTCCAAAATTCTCCTATTCCTCAATGATTCTGTGTTGTCTCGTATTATAATTCTTCCTTCAATTTATTAATTTTACTCGCATTTTTAATTCACCTCAAAAAGCGTATTCCAATCAAATTGGCTGAATCTTAATGGATTCAGTTATCGTGTTAAAATAAATTCTACTGCTATTCTTCTTTTTATACCAAGAGTCTTGTGAAGGATTTCTCCCATCACTATTTTACATTAAATACGTAATCATGTGTCAGTCTAAATTCCTTAGTGCGTAAACTAGTCCCATCCCTTGTTCGGCTGTCATTATTATGAATGTATTATCAAATACAAAGGCTAATACTCGGGCACTATTCTTGGGGACGACGAAAGTAATTTTATGAATGTTATTTGGTGCAGCATTGAGAATCCACTGCAGCTCGGAGTGCAGGGACATTCTGGAGCAATTGGGAGGCTACCGTTTGGCGTCTCGAGGCCTCGTGCAGATGAAGGGCAAGGGAGCGGTGCAGACGCATTGGCTGCTTGGGGAGGTCGGGGACAAGAGGGCTGGCGATGAGGAGAAGACGGGAATGAAGACTGAAGCAGAGGAAGGTGGTAAAGAAGAAGAGAAGGGGCCAACGGTTGAGACAACAGAGGGTCCAGAGCCCAAGAGACTCGAAGGGGACATCGGTTCACAGAAAAGGTCAGAGGATTCGGAAGGCAGAGGCAGAAGAGGGTGCAGTGAAGGAAGGGAGACGGCGAAAGAAGAAGAGGGAGTTGATGAGAGTGAGAGGACGGTGCCTCCAATGAGGAGTTCGTTGAGGAAAAGTGAGTGGATGTCGGAGGGCGGTCGAGGGGTTCCGGGGCGCAGTTCTCTGAGGAAAGGACTTGCAGTGAGCAACGCGCACGTGAGCCACGGTCGTGCGGTTCATCACAGGAGAAGAAGTCTGGAGTCGTCGCCCAAGAGGCTCAGGTTCGCCACCGAGGTTACCGGAGAAGACTCCGGCGAGGAGCTGAGGGAGAGAGATGTCCGAGAGATGCTTCTGGACTGCAGGAGAGTCCAGAAGGATCTTCTCATACCGGTCGAAAAGGAAGGGCGCCACGAATTGGAGGCGAATAAGTCCACGGAGGACTCGTCGCAAAGAGGGGAAAAGCGCGGTAAGCCAAAAAAAGCAAAGAAATTCAAGGGAGAGAGAAAGGTTGCGTCGAGCGAGTGGTGCAATCTTCTGCTGAGTAACACCGTCCCTCCATGGAGGCGGAAAGGGAAGTCAGCAGAGTATTTGGAGCGGCAAGATTCCGGGAAGTGGGACGAGATATACGGATATAGACGCAAAAGCAGAACGCCCACCTCTTACCTTTCCAAAAACCTGGGTCTGCCAGATCCTTTTGGTTACTTTGACGACGCCTCATCGTACCTATCGAGCGCACCCACCATTCCTAAGGCGAGGTCCATGTTGCTCATGAACCAGAGGTCGTTTGACGGGAGGCAAGATTCCTCCACGTCACATCCTCTTGCGACGTCCGTCAACAAGAGCGAGGACGGCCTCATTCACGAGAGGTCGCATCGCATCGGGGATTGTCTGCGGGGGCCACCGCCCCCAATGGACGACGGAAGGCTTTCCGTCCCCCAGACGGATCCTGGATTCTACAGCTCCACCTCCTGCGAAAGTAACCAGAGCTACGAGTTTGACTTCAACAAGGACCGATCGAATTTCGTCACCCCCAGCATCTCAGTGTCTCTAAGCGTGGATCCCATCGCCCCTGGAGGAGAAAGCTTACCGTCGCTGAAATCGCGCTCCCAGATCCTCGTCAGTGGAAATTTCCCGTATCTGGTGGACGACCACGACCTACGGGCGTCCAGGAGAACGGGTGGGCGGCTGAGAAAAATGAGTTCGGAGGGCGCGTGGGGCTCTCCGGTGGTCAGAGAGTCGATGGTCAAGGGAAGTGCTTCGGCCACTGGGTTGTGTGAACGTGCGTGGGAAAATGTGCAGGAAGACCCGGTCGGTGAGGAGAAAGTTAGTCTGTTGGTGGGTGAAGCGAGCGAAGTGACGGATGGCGGAGTGTCCTCGGAAGACGAAGAGTCCACCGTCGGCAGGTGCCTTCGGATGGAAGCCGCCACCGATGACGAGGAGGAGACTTCCAGGCCTCTGCTGCTGCCATCTCCCGGCGAAGAGGAGATGGAAATGTGAAGGAGAGAATGACCGGGTAAGTGCGATGCGTAAAAGATGACTGAAATAAAAATTTAGGAAAATAACTGTATTGCAGTGTTTCCCAACCTATTTTGTGCTGCGCACCACATAAACCTTTCTAAAATTCTTATGCCTCTTCCCCCTAACATATGAGATTTTACGTCAGGTTCCAATTTAGTTGCTTCAAGTTGAAGATGCTCTCGGAAACTATCTCTCCAATTCCATCCGTATAATTGCTCCTCTTGTTCCTCTGCCTCCTCTAAAACCAAATTGGTCCTCCCCAATATGTGTATCTACCTTTCCTTTCATCCTGTTCTTAACTATATTAATTGGTATATAGGAGGGATTTTTTTAACATTGATAGTTTTCTATAATTGGTGCAGTCAACTGCCCTTCCTATTTTAGGTATAGTAATGGTCCTACATTGCGTGAAGTCCCCTGGTATGATTCCTTTTTCGAAGCAGTCATTTGTTACTCTAAATAATCAGTCTTTCTACTACCTAAATTTTTAAGCAATTAAGCAGGGATGCTATCCACACCACTTGCATTTCCGTCTTTGAGACTCTGAAGGGCGTGTTCAAATTCATGCCTCGTGATTGGAGGACCTTGCACTTCTCTTTCACACTCACCAATGTTTTCAATTAGATTTTTTTAACCTTGAAGACCTTATCATCGTACATTTTTTCTATGTATTTTTTCCATCGAATATATATACCTCATCATCGTCTATTAGAAATATTCCTCTTCATTTTTTACTGCTACAGATTTCGTTCTAGGTTTGTATGCAGGGCTCTGATTTTCTTGTATTCTTGATCCTGTATTCCCTTGTTCTGCTCTTCCTCAATCTCTTCAGCAATACTTTTGTTCCATTTCTCTTTTTCTTCTCGGCATTTGGTTGTGGTGTGATTTTTATTTGTTTTGTAGCCATCTGCATTATTAAAACTAAGTTATAGTTCACGATCTGCAATGACAGCCACTCTTTGTCCCCTTCTGTTCACGTTAATTTCCAATTTATTCAGATTTCCTTTATTTATTCATTAGCACTGAAACAATTTACCCCATTTTCTACGACTTCGTTTCTTCGATGATCGGTTTCCATATAGCGTTTCACTTTCCTCATGAATATTAGCCTAGTATTTGCATAACTATGGGAAGAAAATTAATTATAGTTATTCATGTTTGAATCTCCATAAAGGTTCTTGCTTTTGATTAGTTCACCACTATTTTTAAATTGTATTCATATCTTATTTGATAAAACTTTAAGTGCTCCTTCGGATGACCTCATTACTCCCTGCATTGAGTGTCATACCATCAGCTTATAGCATTGTTTATTTAGAAGAGCTCCCTCATCAGTCCTTTTTTTCAGAACTATTTTATGTCTGCGAAGAATTTCGTAAATGTACTTGGTATTCTAAAGATTAGAGATATAGCTCCGTACTGTATTTCTCCTTCATTAATTTTAATAATTTTGGCTGCCTATTCACATATATCTATGATTATTTTATGTTACGTATATGTTTTTGATTGCGTGAGTAAGATGGAGGAAGAATTTTTTCTCCACTAATAGGGAGGTAAACCTCATGTGAAAATACGCATTTTAATGTTTAGAAATGATAATGTAGGTTGAATAGATATCAACAGTGAAAACTATTTTTTTGCCGTATTTATTTTTTTAATGCTTTATGAAATTTGAACACTTTTGAAACGGAAGGTTTTCGGCGGGAAGCCGAGTACGGTTGACTGTGACGTCATACACATTGAAAGCAAGCGGCGCTACGGTGAAAGTGTGCTGTTTGGTGAGTTGATTCCGTGATAGAGCTGTGTTTTGGGTGATCCTCTCCGATAAATTTTTACGTTTGGAAGTGTTTTTTTAGCTGAAAACTTCGTATATATTCCGGCAAGCATCGAAGAAGAGAAAAGGCGCTGGAAAATTGTTTCGTGAAGGCTCAATCGAACAACCGAGTTTTGGAAGAGTGTTGTTTTCCCCCGATTTATGTCCATGTATAAAAGAACTTGAAAATTTGGGTGTTATAATGATATTTTGATTGAAAATTTTTTCTTAACATAGCATATAAAACATTTTATTGTAAACAAAACCTCTTATACACTTGAATTTGAATGTTACAGTTGTAAAATATGTTACATACATAAGCAAAGCATATTATTACCTTACTTCCTTAACAACTCTCTCTGTAAATTTATTATTCTAGTGGATGTTATCACTTTTTCATCCAAGCAACAAATGAGGGAATGGTCCACCGTAGAATGAGGTATTATAGTATTTTGAACTCCCCGTACCTCTTCACTAGTCTCTCTACATCTATTCTCAATGCTGCTATCCTTTTTGAGTGCAGAACCTCAGGTTGAGTGAGTTTGGAACCAGCACTGACACCTCACATACTTGCAATTTTTTGTGGCTAGCTGTGTGTTCCACTTTCTTTGCTTTATGATATTGCTAAAGTCTTCTTCAACTTGGTACAAACAAGTTACAACAATATAATTTACTTACCATATTCTAAAATTGTATGGAATAAGAGATTCAATCCAAATATAATCACAGTAATACAAACACAGGTAAAGTTAACCTAAAAATCAATCCAGTTAGTCAAACAACATGCCTATAGAAGAAAAATTCCAAGAGAATGAAAGAGAACACAGACTGAGCAATAAATATTGAACACAATGAATGGCTGTCACAAAGATTCGTAAGTCTTACGATTTCCTTACCAATCAATAGGCAGGAGAGCTAACAAATGAAATGATGCTCAGTCTTATTGGGATACCTATATGAATACTCGACCTTGTATAGCTGATCAAGTTTCAACAATGACTGTATTCAGTAGCTGTTACGCTGTTTCGTCATTGGATTTTAAAGAAAGAGGCTACAACATAATGTCAATGTGAAGCTAAAAAGCTTCAAACTGAATTTGGATTTGAAGTTTATATTTTCAAATAATGCAATAGAAAACGAAAGATTTCGTAACAATAAAATCTGGAATCGTAAAATCATAAACATGTGTATGTAGAAATACTGTAGCTGCGAAGAATCATTTCTCCTACTAAAGGCACTTTCTTTCATGTTTGGCAGTCGTAGTCCTCCATAAACGTGAACAATATAAATTGTACATTTCCGTAACGCAATCCAAAGCGCATTAATCTATTGATGTAATCTGTTACATTTCCTCAACAGCATCACATAAGCAACCACCAGAAACTTCAGAAAGTATCATTCATGAAACATAAAAATACTATCCTTCGTTCTTTAGACGTCAGCGCGTATTTGCTTTCAAGCAAAATACAGGGTCATATTGCGATAATCCTCATATCTAAGACACCAGTCGTACATTTGACTTACAATGCATGCAAATATTATTGTTTTCAACTTGCATTAAAATGATCCTCGCAGCAGTAAAAATTTGTTTTAGGGCTGATCTTCTTGTCTGCTCTCCTCGCAGCCAGGAACCACTTCTTTCTTGTGCCGGAGTCCATTGGAACAGCAATAAATAATTTTACCGGGGTTTTGACAGTGGTTGAGGTACAGCATGGTAAAAAACAGCATTTGTATGTTTTGTATGCCATTTTTTCGAAGCTCAGAACTCCAGAAGTCGAAATACTAAAGCCACTAAGGCAGAATAAGAGATCCTGACAACGTATGCCGGTAGCGGTTAGGTGTGTATGACGTCAGGGTATCTTCGGGAAACTTCGGAGCGTTTGAGCAGCCCTCCGAAATTCCAACTTTTCACGCGCTGTTTACGGCCCTAATTTTGCGATTTCAATGTTCTTTCCGCTGCCACTGTTCATTTTTCATAGTATTCTTCAATTAAAAAAAATAAAAAATAAATGGTTTACCTCCCTATTCCTTCCGCCCGAAGTTTTTCAAAATCAACCAATACGAACTGGATTTGTCTAGTTAATTCGCAGCATTTTTAAATGATTAGTTTTAGAATTTAAACTCCATCTGTAATTGATCCTCCTTTTCTGAAACCAATTTGCTCTTGAATTTTCGATGAATTTAACCTTACCTATAACATGTAGGAGTCGCTAATCCGTTCTCTTTCACAGCCTAGGTTATCTAACAAGAGTATATTTGTTTTTATTAATTGTTGGTTTTTTTATTAATTGGTCCTGTTCAATTACCGGCGGGATCAATTTCTGTCGAGCACGACTCCTTCTAGTCCTCCTTTGGTCACCAACTCGTCTTATTCTCGGTTGACTGCGTTACGAGCGATCACTGCCCTAGTAGAGGTCTATTTGGGCCGAAAATTTCAACCCAGGCCCGTTCGTCGTTGAGCCCGGGCCCAACCCAGCCCGTGCCGTAGTTGCAAATTTTCGTTCTCGACCCGAGCCCGAACTTTCTATAAATCACCTTGCAATAGCTTGTTGTGATTTGTCAATCAAATACATTATTTTACTCCTTCACGAAAACTGAGCATTTTGTTTAAGCTTTGCGTAGCAACTTTAAGAGGCTTTACCCCCTAAGCAAGAAACAAACGCTCCTTAAGGATGACTAATTCTTTCCTTCCCAAGTTATTCTCGGGCCCAAGCCCAGCCCGAGCCTGCTTACCCGCTCCGAGCTCGGCCCATGGGCCGGGCTCATGGGCTCATGGCCCTAGGCCCGGCCCGCGCAGACCTCTAATGCACACACTGCTGTATTGTCAGTGGATCACGACACAGATCCGTAGGTAGTATTTAGCGATTCAATACTGTATTTTGGTATAAAGTTATATTCTGGTCAAGGTGTATTTTTTCGTACTAGTGATTTATCTTTTTATACCCGCTGAGAATTTTTTAAATCGATAATGATTAAAATATTTCAAGATGAGCAGTATAAATCGGCATAAGATATTAAATTAATTAAGTATTATAAATAATCAATTGATTGATTAATAATGAAATTTTCCATGTCAAGGCATTTTCCATCGATTACTTAAAAAATGTTGAAATTGGGTCAAATGTTGCTAAAATCATTGCCATGCCAGAAAATCATGTCTGACAGTTTATCAAATGTGAAGCAAAAGTCGTCGGGGAAGGCACTAATAAGGAATTGGCCGAGCAACTGGTAGTTGTCGCGGAAGGTCAAGATCGGGTAATGTGTGCAGAGTGTTTGGCGTGAGGACGCCCACGTGGCCGCTGATGGAAGCAGTGGGCGAACCAAGACAATCGCACTGCGTAACCAAGAGGAATTGGAAGGCGACCGAGGGAGCAGCTGTGCTGCGATTCATTTGCAGGGAATTTCTCGGAAGATTCTTGCAACTTGGCATCGCATTTGATTCATTTGCTCAGTAGAAACACATTTAAAACTTTTAAGATTTCTCTGAAACTATACAACCAAATTGTGTCCCACTGAAATATTTCTTCCCTTTAAGAACCGCCGCCATAGTTCTGTTATACGTTCTGATCAGTGGCTTAAATGAAAGAATGATTTGAGTTTCTAGAAAGCTAAGCGAATTATAGCTGTCAGTTGATGTATTAGCATAAGTCAAGATAAGTGAGTTGTAAGTAATATTATAAGTGTTTCTTCAAGCAGATGATATTCTGTGTGACTCTAATGCGGACAAGAAAAGTTTTGAACGTGGTAATACTCTAAATATCACTTTTATCAATATTTATTTTGGCGTGTCCAATGGTTGCAGTCGTTCCTGTTGAAATTTTTTCCTTGCCTCTTACTAAAAAGCAGCTTGCAGGGTACATAAATAGAGGCATAAGAGTATTAAATGGGTGTACAAGGGGTTTCAAATGGCTCTACAAAGTTGTGGAAAAATGGACCTGTTGCTGATACAAAGAGCTAGATGCTGGATGAAAATGAATAGAGTTCAATTAGTCTCCGGATTCTAAAAGAAGAACTATGTTGGAATAAGATCGAAAAGGTGAAAGCGACTGATTGAGATGAGGTAAATTGAAGGAAAAACGTTATTTGGTGAAATACAAAAAGAAACAACTAATAAATTTTACTAATATTCTATTTAGTTGTAACGTATTATATAAGTTGAAAAGGAGGATAAAAATGACAAAAAATCTAACAGATATGACTACTTCAAAACTGCACCAATTAATAACTCGAACTGAAGACTTCTTTGCTATGCCAACCTCACGAAGAGATAGCTAGCAAAACCATATCTATATGAGATATGATATAAAGAGAAAATGGAAAATTCCTCCTGAATTTTTTTGCATTCTAGATCAGTGCTATTCTCGTTTAGAAGCATCAGGCTCTACTCTAATGATAACTCAAATGTTGCATTTGTCTATTTAAAATTTCCCACCGTTTGTCAGAGTATCAGTTACGGATTCCATTGTAATTCTTATGGAGTCGGCGTTGACTTGCTGTGACTGTATTCAGAGATATTTGTTAAATTTGAAATCAATTATCCTTTCTAGAACAGTAGTATCTACGATTATTTTTCATCGCCTTTATTGAAAAAACTTTCCAAAGATGTGGCATATTGAAGCTTCGACAAAATATAATTCTTTATATTATACATCGAAAGATATTCTCCTATAGAGTGATAGAAGAACATGGTATCGCTAAACATAGGGACTACTGGAGGGAAAATTTCGGCTGGGAAAGGATATTTTTGAGGAGTTAAAATATAAGCTAAGGCAGATAAATTTTTATCTTGTTTTTTCATGTCTTTGAAACTAAATATTTCTTTTAATCATTTGATAGTTTAACTCTTAGAGATAACCTCGAAGATTGGCTAGCTTCTTTTGAAAATCTCTACCCTCATGAACTTTTTAAGTACTTTAATTGTAAAAATGGAGATAAAGTGATTTATAATAAGGTGGAGTAATTAAAACTAATTGAGAATACAGAATAGTATTCAATTTAAGTAGCAGATTCTGAGGAAATAAAATCATCCGGAAGTCCTAAATCAGTTGAAAGAAACCAAAGCTTTACTAAGTTCACAGATCTCGCCGGAAGTGATTAATTATACGAATCCTTAATTTTTCTTATTTGGTTAATTTATAGCAACATTTCTTTATGACTTATAACTTTAAACAATTGGTCAATCATTAATCTACAAAATATGATATCAGATGAGTGATTATTTCTGGCTGTTATCGATATATATATACATATATAGTCTTTGTATCATTTGTGAAAACTTACGCAGTAGTTACCCGAGTAACGCAGCCGAAAAATCAACTCGATGTAAATTATCAATGGCAGAATAAAGGAATTATTGGTTTTTTATATGTTCTTGACACAAAGTCTAGAAATGATTGTTTGTACGTGAATATTTGATCTGTCAAGAAGTGATGGAATCTTACGAGAAATAATTCTTACTCAACTGTTTTCTCAAGTTCCTTCTGATCGGAATAAAATGTTCAAAATTATAAATTTGCATTGTACATCATAAAGAAAAGTTATCAACACAAAGATAGGATAGGCGACCCAAAGCCATCCAAAAATGTCTCATTACCCATTTTACAATTAAAATTCTTTTTAGCACTTTCCCATCTCTTGCCTCTCAATTTATTTTTCTTCAGTGTCGGATGACATGATAATTAGTTACTACCGCATAGTACAGCATTTTGTAATTTAGTAAGCAATTCTATATTTTTAACTATTGTTGATTAATATTCATTAAAGAATATCTCGTTTTCGGAATCTTCGCCCATGGACCTCGCATCCGTCACTTCGAAATAGGTATACGAATTCCTGATTGACTCGGAGAAAGTCGTTAGAATAATTTGCTTTCCATTATCCGTGAAACCATATCTACGTTGTTCGATGAAAAGAGTATGTTCGTAGTTTTCAGCTCATGATAACATAATTTACTCGCTTGAGCTTCTGGGAAGCAGATACCAAGGTGTCTGGGTCAAGTAATTAGCTTCCGTGAATGAATTCTAGTATTCATTCATTCATGCCTCGTCCACTCTCCCTTTCGAAGGCGCCTTTCCTTCGCGTAGTTCGCGTTCGGCCGTTGGATGGCGCGTGCGCTCACGAGGCCACTGGCTAATCACGGCCGCCAGCTAGCTCATATCGCCGACAGAGTGCACGTCTTCCTAATGCCTTCTCTTATAAATCGGAGCGGAGAGGCCGTTCAAGTTCAGTTTTCGGAATTTTGATCTGTCGTTTGTGTGTGTGTGATCTTCGCCCCCGTTCGAGGAGGAGGATAACTTTTTCGAGCCGAGAGTTTCGACACGCACTTTGTGACGGAGGAATCCGAGGGAACGGCAGCGGTGGTACGTGACGTAGCAGCGTGTGCGTGCTTGTTTTTTCGGGGGTGGGGTTGGGCAGACGGAATGATGGTGGCGTGCATCGAATGAGCGACACCTGCTGCAGTCACCGGTCACGCCTCGGCGGTGGAGATGCACTTGCCAGTGCGGACGGCCATGCCTCATCCGAACCATCACGGTAAATGCCTTTTCTACGTCGTTCGGATGCCCTTGCTCCTTCGACGTCGTCGCGAAATGTTCTCCCTCTGGTGGAAGAAAGCGAGGATGCTTGCGGTGGTGCTCGTTTCGATCGGCAATAAAATGATGACCGCCTCCGACCGCTCCATCGGCTACGCCGTAAACTTTCGCCGCGCGCTGCAGAACGATGAACGGAAAGTCTTGTTGTCGCCCTCGTTTTGCCGGAAGAGTTTCGTTTGTCCTATCGTCGACCTCGAACGTCGGTAATCCACGGTAACTTGGCACGATCTTGAACTCTATTCGGTGAACTTTACCGTGGTTAACCATCGGAACGAGACGTCTTCTCCAGTGAGGGTCGATCAGTCATCTCCCCTACCTTGGCTCTCAGTCCTCCCTATTCTTCACCGTATCAACTATCGTTATCGTATTCCCTTTGGTATGACTGTCCTCTCAGCAGCTCCTCCGTCTGCCGAAAGCTGTGTCTCTCCCTTTGGTTGATTAACAGCGTTCTTTCTGTCCACTCCATCCAAGGATCGGCCATTTCGTTGCTGGTTTTATTCTCGTCACATCCTGTCGGACTTCCCGGAGGCGCTCGAGGCTTAAAATGACTCTCGCGAAAAGGGAAAATCCGCTATCGGCGGAGGATTTTCGGGCAAATCCGTGCACAGTATGAAAGGCTGCTCATTGCAACGTAAATCGGTGCGTGGATTCGACGTTGCCACGTTTCGCCAGCCTTTTTACTTCCCGACGCGCGCTTTTTTGCCGTCGATTCTGCGCCATCGTCGGCGGAGAAACCTGTTGCTTCGGATGCGTAGCATTCCCTAATTTTCGGAGTTGCGTCGAATTCCGCGAGCATTCGCAGGCGAAACGCGTAAATCCGCGAAGCGAATCGCCGTGCGAAACGTCAGCGCCGAAACAAACTGCGAGGCCAAGAGCCGGAAAATGACGATAAACTTGTCTACGAAACATCGAAGTGCTGCTCGGTCAAGCGACAGCGCATTGAAAGGGTAGCTACGTAATCAACTATTATCAACAATTACATAGCAACCTAACAAGCTTAATACAGCAGATATCAAACTACTCGGGGGGTGTAATAGCTCAGTACCAACATCTATTTATGTACACGCCTCTTGGCATGTAGTCCAACCTACATTCCTAGTTTAGCCCTTCTGATGTTTGTATCCGCTGATCCTAGAATGTTATCTAGATACTTCTCTCCGTATTTGATCGTTCTACGCAAAAGGAGAATGAAAAATATTTACCATTTTCGCTCCCTAGAGGACGTGTTATCTCAAAATTTATCAAAGAAATTCATTGAGAGTCATTTTTCTGTCTTCTAACCAGCCCCACCCAATGTCAAGAAGTCATGTTTACTATTAGCTCTTTGCATTTCGGAGCGTGCAACCTCGCGCTGGACCTTCCCCAATTCACCAATCCGTTCGTTCGCTGGACCTCTATTTCTTCGGATAAAACAATTTCTCAAGCATCTTTTCGTGCACCCTAAATCGCGCCCCCTTCTTATTTAACGCTGCCGAAGATTTTTCCGGAAAACGTCGACCGATAAGGCTTCATTGGTCGCTTGTTTATCTAGGAAACCGAAGATCTTTCCTTATGTCTTTTCCTTCCGAATTCATCGCAGCGGAGGAATGGCGGGTGAGGGCAAACCTTCGGAGCATATTTCCTTGGCAGTGGGGCTAAAAATAGAATTACCGCGCGGAAGGAGAGGCTGCCCAACGGCCTCTGCCCTTCCCCTCGCCTTTTACTTTCGCGCGGCTTGTGTTAATATTCCGACGGATCGCGGCCTCGAGATTGATCGCTTCCGCCGAACGATATTTCCAATTGAAGCAAAAAAGTGTCGCGAAACGATGAAAATACTGCCGAGATGGAACGGACAAGAAAGCTTTTTCTTTTAAGTTAAATCGTGCATCTTTCGGAAATCGAAAAATTATTTTCTTTTTTGCGCCGACACGCGGCTAGGAAACTGTTGAGACTTTGCGTAAATTAAAACATCTTTTCAATTTTCCTATATTTAATCGTCTTTCCTAATAATAATAATTTCTATACCGTAAGCGGTGAAATACCTGATTACACACGATACAATAAATGTATAAGTAAATGCAAAGAGTTAAGAAAGTTATACGAAAGCAATAAATACATTTAAAATATTATCCATTTGGATTCAAATATTGTTTTCCCTTCAAAGAAGAAAACATCATGTATCTATATCCAAGTTATTATTGACGAATTCATTGTCACTCGCGAATTTGAACACGGGTTCCAATCTGCACGCATCAACTCTCCCCGAAGAATATCTTGAGAACTCGATGCATCTGGATCTGAAGAACATTAAAGCTGACAGGACAAGCAGGTCCACATGAGTCAATAACACAAACCAAAATATTGCATGAAAACATTACATCAGCCGCTGCGTGTCTTCTTTGGAAGGGACCAAGGGTATATTTCTCACATACCGCTTATTATAGTTTTATCAAAGGCAATTTCGTATGTTTATAATTGTTAACTTTCTGTCTGTATGATTATCAGCAGGAAGGTTGGTTGAATCGTATTATCTATTAAAAGTCCTGGAGATTGCATACCAAGCAGAATGAGGGACGAAGTAGTTTTGCTTTCATCTTCTGTTCGACGAACTATAAGTAAAAACAATCGCATATTTGAAACTCGAAAACCTTATGAGTAGCTTTTTCTTAAGGATCAATTAAGAAAGGCAAAGTTGAATGTCATCTCTGGTATCATTCATTCCTCCGTATTTTTCGTATTTACACAACTTTAAGCAAGAACAAGAATACAGCAATGGAAGGAATAACTATCTCAATCCTGCGTCAAAATCAAATGAAATTCCCACATCAATTCATCAGATGTGGTTAAAAAAAATAATAATAATTAATTAGGTGTTTTACTTGCCAAATTTGTCTTTGAAGTAGGCGCTTTGAAAATTCCCCGCACGATCTTCTTTGGTATCGAAAGGAATTCTTTCTTGCTTTATTGTAAATATGCCGAAAAGAATAAAAGTGTTGATTCCGCAGATTTTGAAAATAATATACGGAAACAATCCGTGGAATTTACAAAGCTGTAGATTTCCGAGTAGCGACGTCTTATTACTTTGGTAATCGTCGGCAATTCCAGTAATGTTATTGAAACACGTTTTGAAATAAGAGTTCGCTGGTCTAAGCTATTAGGGTGTTTTCCGAATTATTTGGCTGGAGTTATCATTTTCTCACATCTTCAATACAAAATCACAATTTCAATTATAAGGATAGACCATATAAATTATATTAAATGTGTAATTGATTGAAATACTTATCGTGGTTCCATTTTTGTTCCGTGATAACGTTGCATGAGCTACTCCTCCGTCTTATGAGGATTCTAGAACATTCTTCGGTAAGTTATATAAGCATCCTAATTTGGACATCCATGCCGTATATCTCTCTCCAGAATCAAATCGCTTTATTCGCCCATTCCATTTTGCTAAACTTAGCGCATCCGAAATCCCGAATCGTCTATTTATTGGATGAGTCATGGATTAAGCAAACAAATTAATGAGTGTGAACCGAATCGGCCGATCGAGGAGGAATTCCTGGAGAATTGCTAAAAATACATGGAACAGATGCCCTTAGTCAGGGTTAAAGAATTGAGAGGAATATTATTCAAGAATTATTTACAAAAATACACTCTTCTATTATTTGATCAATTTCCATTAATTGGAATTAGTTATTTTAAAACTGGCAGAATTACTTTTCGGCCGTCTATTCCAGTTGTCTAAACCTAAAAAAATCACGGAATCCATTATTTTTATTTTATATCTTACTGCTCGTTCATTTTCCTATATCAATTGTACTGTAACCAATCGCGTAATCATGTAGAAGGGAATCACTTCTTTATATTTCTTACATTTGATGTTTTATATCCTTTTACTTTTTGTGTAGGTTTTATTTTTGGTCCATCCTTTCGCCGAATTGTTTTCGCCGAATAAAGTGCTTTGTCCGTAATCACTTCGATGCGAACTTGAATCAGAAACACTCAAACCAAATTTCAAAAGGTTATAGCCCTACATATAAATCTGTTCTTACCTTAACCGCAAATAGATATTCATTTACGATTGAATTTTGAAGCTTGAAAATATCTTGACTTTTATCGCATTCGTGGGCTAAAACAATTTTGTTAAACGGATTTTTCATGATAGTTGATTAATGAGGTTATCATTTACTTCGCCTTCATCAACCACCTCCACCTCGTACCTTGATAGGATTGGAGGCGGAGTCCTAAGGGAACTAAATGCACTTAGAATTGGTCCATTGTGTCGTCACCTCAGTCCTCCCTATGATGCGATATCACGGCCTTTGGCGTGTCACGTGATCCGTGCACTTCTCAATGCGTGATTTCCTCGTAATTTTAACCAATCCCGAAATAACGCCATTTAATGCTCGGCAACGATCAATTTATAAATTTGAACTCTGAGATCTTCTTCTTCTACTTAGAGTCACTCTATTTTAGCTGAGCCTCCAATTTAAGAACAAAAGGAAAATGCTGAGTAGTTGAATTCCAAATGGTATTTCATTGCTTTGTAGGAGCCTAACAATTCTAATCCTCTAATAAAATCATCACCTTTTTCAAGAAAAGTGGAAGGCAATATATCAAAATTGAGACATTAAGAAACATTTTGTCCTAATTATTCAATTAGTTGAGGATGTAAAAAACTGTGTAGAAAGTTAGTTAATATGTTCTATGTTTACATAACCTGTGAAATAACTTCCTACACCTGATGCTGTGGACCAATCAAAAATTATTCAGTTGTGTGGACTATCACTAATTACTATCAAACCGATGAAAGTCGTCCTCGTTTTAATTTTCAGCTTTTGGCTGTTTTGGTTAATTGACCACAAATCGTTGTTGCTCGTCCCTTAGACATTTGCGAAAGGAAATAAGGAAGTTTGCCCTCGTTCTACCCTTCGATAGAGAAAACGAGGAATTTAAACTAAAGTGTTCAGCAATTTTTCGATTTAAAATATTAAGTCGCTGATAAAATGATTTTTGCTTAATCATTTATGAAGAATCGCCTCTCCCTCTTTACAAGATTTTTAATCCCCCTAGAATAGGGCCAAACATGTGACCTGCCGGCCGCATGCGAATTTTAGCTGTTGCTTTATGTGACCCTGTGGTGTTTGTGGGAGAATCACTTGGAATTCTTTCTTTAATCCTGTTCCGGCTTCACATCACCATCTCAACCTTGGTCTTCCAACACTTCTAATGACTTATATTCCAAAGACAGGCTTGATTCGTAGTATATGCTCTTTCCACCTATTATTGTACTCCACTAACTTATCTGAGATCGCCTGAACACACACATCCTCTCTTGTAGATGTACTCCTTAATATATCTCTCCTTGTACGCCCCTTCACTGCTCGAAGAAATTTCATTTCAGATGACTCTATTTGCTCAAGCTCTTTTTGTTTTGTTTTCCAACATTCTGAACCTTGCAACATTGTAGGGACTGTCATCACTTTATGGAATTTAATTTGGGTTTATTTTTTTGCTTTACCTTTAAAAGTTTTTCTTATACTTCTACGTATCCTCTGAAAACTGTTTATTTTATTTGTGATCGTTATGTTCTTCATATGTTATATCAAATCCTAAATATGGGAAATGGGATACCTGCTCGTGTGTTTTACATTCTATTACAATTTTTGTTCTTATCGGAGTGTTTTCTAAGAAGCACAAATCGCAAAGTATTGTAGGAATATCTGCGCTGTGAAAGCACTTAGGAATTAATCTACTCATCGAATTAATAGAAAATACAAAATGATTACTTCCGATTTTTCATATTTGTATAAACTTAAATTATGATAAATTTAACGAAAAGTTGATACCTGCTATTTAGTTTCTCCTCGTATCTGTCATTGCAATAAGTAGTTCAGATAAACGAAGTAATTAAGTTATTTACTGAATTATTTGTGAGTGGGGCACGAATTCGTGTCGTGATATGATCGTTGCTTTCGAAGAACGCTTAATTTATGAGTAATCATTAGTTTCCTTCCTCAGACGGCTGTTGTAACGTACTTTGGGAAGTTTCCTCTTTATGGTTCCTCTATTGTTTAGACGCATGATTCGCATGTTTCATTTGTAGAGGAAGGAACGCTGCATTCCGCTCTTTCCCTTTAACACGTTCATTTTTGTCGACGGAAAAGTGTCGAGTCAGTCCCTCCGCGTTTTCGTCGAATTCAGTTCCTTTGGAGCGCGTCACCGCTTCCCCACTTTAAAATTAGGAAGCCTTGATCCACAGGCCGAGGTCACTCCCCGAAATATCCCAATTCAGATCTTTTCGAGTAAGAATCGAATAATGTCGGCGTGCGAGTGCGATGGAATTCCACGATAACCTTGCGTCAATGAGTGAGTTGAGAATTGAGGAAATAGCTGCTCGACAGGCGCTGTTTTAGATGCGACGATAACATTCCTCCAGTGGGAATCGCCATTACACGAATGGAAGCTTTATTTGTAGATATGTGTAAAATCCCGCCGTAGCGCTTCGGGTTTTCCCTATTGCTCCCAAATGATGAATTGTGTTACCATCAAAGCCCTAAGGAACGTATTTTACGTTGACAAAAAGTTGCGGGAATTCTTTGTTACCTGCGCCCACCGCCGTCCAACCAAAATAAGAAATAAAATATTTAGAAAAAGTCTGGAAGGTTATAAAAAGCAAAATAAGTACTGTATTGATGGAAATCTTCGACACTGAAATGAAAAGCTCGGTCCTGATGTTTTCTTGCTGCCTGAATCACGGTGCTTTTTAAATTTCAAAGGAACGAAAGTAATGCCGTTTAAATGGAAAAGTTGCACTCACCCTGAATTTAAATGCAATAAAAGAATCGAAATGCCGTTTTTCAAGATTTTAATTTTATCCTTAAATTTAAGTACAGGAAAGTTCATTATCTACGGCTGGAGTATTTACAGGAGCTGCTGAGGCCCGCAGAATGTTTGGATCCCCTGCTTTTTAGATGTATATTAACTCGGGATGCTGCGAATGCTTTTCCTCAGTTTTATTTCGATACGAAGAAGTAGGCAAATGTATTTCTTTCGGATGTTTCAAACGATGCCCTTTGGCGCGAAATTGAAAGATTGGACGTTCGCCACACTTTCATCTCGGTGTTTATGTTGTCGTCGGAATTCGAAAGTTATGCGTTGAAAACCCATCGCAGTGAGGCCGACATTGCGGAAGTATAAAACATCGAAATTATTTTGTACTTCTTTCTCCGGTAGCAACATCGTTTCCCTTTGCTTATCGGACGCCTTGTTTACCTGTGCTCGATCTGTCAAATTGTTTATGTTGTGTTAAATTTTACTTAAGATAAAAGTTCGATGCAACCGCGCCACGAATTTCCTTTTATGAAATGAATATGCCGCTTTCATCATCAAGATGCGATTAAAGGTTATCTTCATTTTATTGTAGATTTTACTTGTTTTAAAGAAGCAGATTTAAGTAGTTTTCTACTCTGCAAGCGATAAAATTGTCTTTCATTTACAATACTTATATTCGAAATAAATTGATTATTCGTCACGATTAGTTTCATTACTTGTCAAACATTTGATAGGTGTTTTATTTGAATATCTTCGGCAGTGATTCAGGCAAAATCGTGATGCGTTACAATTGATCACAAAAGTGAATGGCGTCATTATTTGTGCCACACGCCGAAGGCGGCTTTTAGGGAATTGACGTATATGCACTACATTTGAATACTGATATTGGTATACTGACATTTTCTCGTGAAATTGTCTTGCATGACCCTCGTTACCTAAGCCGGAAGTCGTGCCCCAAGTCGAGTTGAGGTACTTTTCGGAAAGCCGAACTCCGACGGTGTCACTTTATTTAAAACTTTGAGTAAATTATAAAATTAATTACTTTTACAAGTAAAAATAAAAGAAAAGAAACTGATACACACCCACAATTTAAAAACACTAACAACAGCGACCGGTTTCGTTGAGTAAATAAATTCGGATTCCATTTGTCAATAATAGTTCTTCGGCTCATCATCGACGTAATGACACAGTTATTAACGGTTTACTATTTCATCACGCTGGCTCTCAATATATTCAAACTCTTCCAGCTCAATATCTTTTAATCGGCGGTAAAGAGTACTTACGAATATTACTGATATTAAAGACAAACCGAAAACAATTTGTAATGAAATCTCATTAGGCTAAACTGAAATAAGTTGTCCCCCATTTCAGATGGGAATGCGGCACACTTGAACTTTTAAACCTCCGATTTGTAAACACTTCTGTTTTTATTTATTATTTTTTCTTAGGAATTTGGTAGCTATGTAATACTGAGGATATTTTCCAATTAAATGTTACTCATTGCCAGTTCAGAGGAAACCCGAGAAGGTTTGAGTGCCGGGGATTGTAAAAGAAGTGACCATCAGGTCGCATGGAAGACCGCATGCGTTATGAAGAGTACAGGACGGCTGCAAAGTCAATGTCAATGCAGAAGTTCCATTTTTATCCAGAGGCATCAATCTCACGTTCGTGGCTTACGAAAGAGGAAAAAGCGGTGCGCCGATCCGTCATCTTTGAAGTGTTTTCGAAGGTGCGTGAAATCCCTTCGTAAGTACGACACCGCTTCGAACAGGTGGTTCTGCTCGGATGTTTGGCTTCCCTTTGGAAGAATCGGATTATTGGGTCCCGATTACAGCTGAATAAACAACGGTCTCATCTTCATTTGTCCTCTGACACTTTCTCCAAGCAAACCTCCACGTATCTCTTCGAACTGACCTCCTCCAACACATCTCTTCTGCCGAATTTCACTCGTTTGTTCGAAGAGGCGCTTTTCACGATTGTAAATCCACGTTGAAAAAGAATTTGATAGTGGTTTTATTCAGGACTAAACATTTTGAATTCCCCTAATACAGTGATTTTATGCTGTATCTTCCAATTGTCTGAGAGTGAGCGTGTGTAATTCTGGAAAAGGCTACCTGCTCAGATTCATACTTAAGACTTTTGTCTTAAATGTTACTGAAACTGCTCCGAAATTATGAACATCATCAGCCATATCCTCAATTCTATGAATATGATCTTGCGGAGGAATAATTAAGACTAATTGAGAATACAGTATAATCAATTTAAGTAGCAGATTCTGATAAAATAAAATCACCCGCAAGTCCTAAATCAGTTGAAAGAAATCAAAGCTTTACTAAGACCACAGATCTCGCCGTAAGTGATTAATTATACGAGTCCTTCATTTTTCTCATTTGGCTAATTGATAGCAACATCTCTTTATGACTTATAACTTTAAACAATTGGTCAATCGTTAATCTACAAAATATGATATTAGATGAGTGATTATTTCCGGCTGTTATCCATCTATATATAGTCTTTGTATCAATTGTGAAAACTTACGCAGTAGTTACCCGAGTAACGCAGCCGAAAAATCAACTCGATGTAAATTATTAATGACAGAATAAAGGAATTATTGGTTTTTGAGCTAAAATTCAATAGGAATAGGTGAATTTTTTCCCTGCATTTCGCGTGAAGAAGTAAATTATGGTAATCGTGTTCCACTCGCAAATTTTCAATCGTTCGTCGTGATTTTAATTGTGTTTCCCTAATTGTTTTCGCCAATTATGGTTGAAATAGCGCAGCAGCTTAAAATTCAGTTTGAAATTTTGAAAGCTCTCGCGTTCGAAGTGGTTTCGTATAATATCGGAATTTCGGTATAAGTACTTATTCAAAGTGAAAAATGTTATCACATACATATTCTTCGAGTAACTCATTTGTAAACTTACTTAAACGTACTTATAAAATCAATACGAGTGTCATTTCTTTAGGGATCCTCAAATACTTGACTTTGACAGGGACGAGTTGAGTCCGAATTTGTCTGACTTGTTCTTATCTAACGAAAAGGAGGGCCATTTCCGCAACATCATCACAACTATTCAGATATTCAGCTAGTGAAGAGAGGACGGGGAAGAGTGAAATTCATAGATTGCTTAAAGAATGAAGTCGAGTGAGATAAAGAGAATAGCGGTAGAATTGGGAAAATTAGAGAAATATATTTAGAGATCTAAACCTTCAAAATATAATGAATACGTAAATGGAGAGAATTTTTCGATTTATTTTCCTATTAGAATTATGTTCCACTTAATCTCCAACCGAGTCCATTTGATGCAGAAATTGAATCAAACTTCATCCAAGTGTTGTGCCAGAAGGATAGTGAGTTTTTTTTTTTGAGAATCGTCTTTTCTAGTAAATGTATGATTTTTGACACCCGAGGAGTTAAGGAATAACGTAATTGCCAAAGTCGTTGTAAATTTTGCGTCCACCTCACTTTTCACACACTTTGTTTCTCGTGAGATTCCTTAACTTTTAGTTTTTTTTATTTATTCCTAATAGATCACATTGTGATTGGTCATCAAAAGATATTTTCTGATAAGGTTTGATTGGCATCATTCCTGTCACTCTTCCATTCTTATGGATGTTCATCGCTCTTACTGTCGCTCGATGGACCATTTCCTTTCATCTTTAACAAAGCGCCCTTTTTATCTTAGAGCATACCTTTTGGACATTTTTATGGCCGACGAAATACAAAATATATTATTGGATTAGATATTTCGATTAAACTGAATCAGTCGTGACATAGGCTGCCATCGAATTCGAATCGCTGAAAAAATGAGGAACGCCTTCCGATACGTCCCATGTTAAGCTGAGCCGATTATGCGACAAAGCGTTGTCTCTGAAAGGTATCTTCGAATCGAACTCTCATTGGGAAACATTACAGTTATAAATATTGATATTTCCTTGTCACCCGATTCCCAATCTGCTTATCTAAATAAAATGGTCAGGTTCCTTAGTTTTGGACTTGGTGCTCGAAAATGTGATGGAAATACCGTGAAATTAGAGAATTTTCTTTACTTGAATGTTCTTCCGGGATATGATCCTATTGCGATCTTTCAACGCTGCTTACTCTCGTCTTGCTACGAACATTGGACTTTCATTTCACTTTGTCGTATTTATTTATACTATTACTTAATTGCAACATAGCTGTTGAAGTAACATTTTCGTTTTCGGAAACATAGTTTCTTTTGTCGAGGCATTTTTACATTTCTCGATTTGCGTACCTGATATATTTATAGGTACGTTGAAATTTTATTTTTAAAAACACTTCTTAGCCGATGCGCCAATACATTTTAAAAATCGTATATTCAGAATTAAATCGAGTCTAGGTTATATGTAATATGTGTTTAGCTTAAAAAAACAGAAGACGAATTATTCTGATTAGAAGCTTCAATTTTATTTTTCCGGGAAAAGTTGTAAACAATTATTCAGTTGATTATTACTGCCTAATTACTTTTGATTCCGTTTTCGGCCGGACACCGTAGCTTGTTTGGATGCAGACTTACAATCCGTTCGATATAGTAATTTCTTACACTTTCTAGCCTAGGTCTCAGGAAATGAAACGTATGTATCCGCTTTTTGAAAGTTGTTCCTGCAAAACACAACGCGGTCGCCCGATTGAAATTCTGCTTCAATTTAGATGTAGGTGTCCTTTAAATAAATGAGGATTATGTCGGAATCGATCGAAATCAGTTATTTTGCAACATAGATATTTATACGCCGAGTTACCTTGAGATAGTCACGTTTTCTTTTACGCTCTCCTCGTCAAACTGTTTACAGCGTGATCAAATGTAATCGTCCTTCGATGAAATTCTTTTGTCGGAAATATATTCCAAAAACTGCTCCCAAATGTTGCACCGTGCAATTCGTAGTCTACCATTCGGATGTTCTCACTTTTATGTATTTCAGTATTCCACGAAGTAGGTATAAGGTCTCTGGATTCTATCCACAGATCTTTATATTTTACTTTCTCTTCTATGAAGGTTAGTATTTATGGATCGTAGTTATGATCGCCCCCCTGCACTTTATTTCACCATATTGACCGATTCCCATCCATTTTTTCAATTGCTTTATTAGATATAAGGAAAGGGTGACTTAGCACATAAGGGCGTGCACCCAGGAAAATTCCCAAGGAAAAACGGACTTGAAAAAAGTTGCTTTATTAGTATTTCTATACTTTTTCATTGTTTTCCTCTTCGAAGCAATCGTTAATTTTATATCAGACCACTCTGAACATTTTCGACTTTTATTTTATATTTATCTTCATTATTTCTTTTAAAGACTATTTACACCATTCTTTGTTTTCTAGTCCTCCGCATTATTAATTTTATCATTAATAACCACACTCACAATACGCATCAAATACATTATCTTTTTCGTTTATTTTGTCTTTGCCTAATTTCCTTGGCCTTATTTTGACGATGACTTGTAAAAGCATCCGTATAAGTTGTAGAATTAAATTTCTTCTAGAAATTTTCCTCTTCTTCTTATATGCACGTGTAAAACAAATACTTTCATAAATTCATTTGTAATCCTTTTATATGGCGAGATTTAAGATTAATCATACCTAGGAATTTTAACTCGAAATTCCTTCTCTAGCAGTTGCTTATACTTCGATTACGAACTGTTTCGAAATGATCGAATATGACCGTGAATATGTACGCTGCTGTTAGTCATGGCCGACAGTTTTTACGTGAAAGCGTTTTGCAAATAATTTCCATGCCTTTCTCACCACTTCGGAAGTAAAGAAACGGCCAGTACGTAAGAAGTCGGTTTACTCTTTTTTGGAACAGTCGCCGCAATGCGGAACCGCGCAAATGAGCTATTTTACGGTTTTTAATGCTTTCGATTTCACGGATTGCTTTTGTAGGAGTGCTTTTGGGCCGCGACTCAAAGGCGAATCACAAAAATTCTCGCGAAAACACTTTTGAGATTTAGTTTAAATATTTAATTATTATGAAGCCAAGATGAAAGAAAAAAATCACTATAAAAAATCACGTAAATCTCACGTTGAAATATATCTGAGGTAAACCCTCGTGATGTGATAAGCTAGTGTTTTGAGAATCCCTGGGAATTGCCATTTGCTTCCGAAGCCATGGAGAATTTGAGCGAAACGTTTACCAATCGGTATACACGCCTATTAGGGTATCTTTGTACATCTCTTTTATCCTTCCCTCAGAATTAGGAAAATGTCTTTCACTTTGGCGGATTTTTTTCTAATTTATTATGCGTCTGACATTCGCGATATTAAAGCAAGCGTCCTGTGTGCAAACTGTTGCATTCGGATTAAATAGAAAGAGCGATTATGAATAACAGCGCCTAGGTTTAGCTTATCGATACACTCAAAGAGTGTGGAAAAACTAAGTAACATCAAAAGTAAAACCTTCCGCAAACGTCTTTATGGCGTATATTTTCTGTCAATTTTAAAATATATCATATTAGGCAATATGTTTGACAGTATGTGTCACGTTGAGTAATCAATAAAAATGGAAGATTAGGATACCATAAATCCGTCTTAGTAATGAGCAATCATACGTGGTTTAGTTTTGAAATATTTTAGTAAATAGCCGCTCTTATGTTTGATAGAAAAATTTAATTATGATATTATTTTTAATTTCCTGTGTGGTAGCAATATCGTATGATACGAGTACGAAATTGCGAGAAAATGTTGCCGCCTGATTTCGAATAATTTGCATGTTTTTATAAAATATAACCTAATATCTCTCTAATATTCGAGGTATAAATTACGCATTGATATCATAATTTCTGAAACCTTTCAACCGAATTATTCATCCGTCGTATTTAATGTACATCAATTGCTCCCAGTTCTGTTACTTAAAACGAATGTATTGTCTTATCGTTTTCAATTTTGGACTCGATGTCGGTCCAAGGTCACTCCGTGTAAATGCTATCTCCTCCTACCGTTAGTGCCCGACGTCTCCTAAGTTTCCATTGTTATTATTTTAATCTGCGACGCAATTCCTTCGTATTAAATCGCCTATGAACTATTTTATTGCTCTTCTTCTTTCGCTATTCCTCTGTCTTTTTTCTTTCGTGCGTTTCACGTCAAAGGGATTGAACGTGGCCGCTCTTATCGCACCATCATTTCGCGTTTCGCCTCTTTGCCCTCCCCATAACTTTACTTGTCGGCGATGGAATCGTAAGCGCGTCTATTTTTAGTCGCTTGTCTGTCGACGCAGCCCTTCCCAAGGACGTCCGTTAGACGCGCGCCTCTTCCAATTCAAAATCGCGGATTTTAATAGCTCCATTTCGAACAGCCTAGTTACCTGTTGTTTCTCTAGTCACCAACGTATGGGAGAATTGAACGTGTTTTTCTCAGGACAAAAATAGCCTCCCGACAGGTCACCTGTACGAAGAGTTCAACGCTCGGACGGATGAATCCGCAGTTTGGGCGATTTAATCCGTTGTTTTCACGTAATCAGAACCGCGGCAAAGTGGGATGGAATCGAATTATACGGGTTGATTGGCCAGTTAAAGGTAGATTGCAGTTAGAGATCTCTAAGCTTTCGAAAATATCGGCAAAAAATGCTTTAAATGGTGCTATGGGTCATTTATAAGTGTTTTTTCGTAGATTTCGAAACTCACGGATTATTTCCGAAAGGAATGATATCCGAAGAATATTCAAAGCCGATGTAAGGCTTCAAATCCCGCTCACGAATTATTTTAGGCATCTTGGTTAGCGTCTTTCGATTCTTGCCAATTGTTTGCCCTCGCTTCAAGTAACGCTTTCTGTTTAAATAACTCCAAATATAAGTGTCTTCCGCTGACATCTTCCCGAAGCAAACTGCAGATGGAATTCTTAATGTTTCCAATCAATTCGCGGAAGTCATATTTTCAATTCCGTGAAATTTGACGAGAGTCATCGCTGTCGCCCATGTTTTTCCTTTTGCTTAATACTAAATGGGACGAATCAGATGTAGCTCTATTAACGAATCACAATTAGCAGTTGCAGGACGAAACCCCGAATTTAAATTTGAAAGCGTTGCTGTAGTCGCTGTGACATTCCGAATACTCCGCAGTGACGCAGAAGAGTATTTTTAAAATTAAGTAGAAGGTGCAGTTTGAATCGTCCAAAGTAAACTGTGATATTATCTCTTCGAACGTTGAACTTCGACGACCCGGCCATTTTGGTTGCGCATGGAAAAATAAGTTTGCTTTGATTCTTTTTTATGATTGCCAAGTATATTTAAATACATTTATGTTTGCTAAGCCTTTTTTATGATTTACTTAAATATCTTTTATTATAACGATTGCCAATAGCTGCTCGTCTTCTTTTCTCTCTCTTATCTCCTTTGGAAGAATCTTCAGAGCGTTCGAGGAAAGAAAGAATGGGCAAATAGAAGGCGGTGATTTGTGAGAGTTTGTGTAACGAGTCTACAAGGTGTTGACCGAAAAATGTTACCTATTCCCGTAAGAGGTAAAAACTAAATTGAAAAATTCTATTCAGAAATAGTCGTAATAAATGTTAAAGAATTAATGAATAAACATTAACGGGAAACGCTGAAAGATACCATGGAAAGGCCACAAACAAGTTGCTAAACGCGAATAACTATAGAAAAAATATTTTTAATTTAAAAGGGCTTACTTCAATTTCCTACTTAATAGGCGCGAACATTTATTTCGGAATTTTCTTCGTGCTAATTAAGAGATTTTTCGCTAAAACTAAGAATTACTAACATAAGGAATACTAAATAGCAACCGTGGTTCGGGGATGTACCACATTCATATCCTTACAACTTATTTCTCAGTATTTATTTATTCTTAAGAACTGCAAATGGTTCTATTCTAGATATCGATTACTCTGCTGATATGGTTGCAAAGGAAGATGCGAATTAGGGAACCAATTAATTTTCTTGTTAATAACCAGTTAATTAGACTCCCTTCCGGATATTACTCTCGTTCTCTTATTTAGTCACCTGTTTACTGTCAATAGCGCCGAATCTGCTTTTGAATCGACAATTAAGAGGATCTTGAAAGTCTTACCAAGAACAATACGTTGGTACTGTGTTAAGTTTATGGATGTTAATGTTTAATATTTGTGGACAAACGTGGATAAGAATCGTGACGGCTTTAACTGAGAATACTCGAGAAGGGTCTGTGTTTCGCGCTCCAAAGCGTACGGATCGCATCACTGACTCTTCTACGACCATCTTTCATGTGAGCTTAAAGTGAAGAGTATGGTAGATTTTTCTTAATCGGTGGACAAACTATGATTATTTTACTGCAAAAATCATGAGCCTGTCACTTATAATTGGACTAAACTCGAAATATTGATTATTTTGAATGGCTATACTTTACTATTTTGTATTCGTTTAATCGATACAAAGGACTTCCTGTGAGAAAATTGACCGATCTGTGGTCATATCCTAAAATTTGTTCATTTTGAAATAAAAAATAAGGCCTTAGATTCGCTTCTTAAAGTCACCAAGGAGAGGATAAGGAAAACTTCTCCGCCATTTTCATCGCCATTTTGTTTCAAAACCGCTGTTTCGACTAATTCATGTTATCGTTAAAATGACGCTTCCTTACATCTCGATAAATTTATTTTAAGCGAAATCAGATAGTGCTAAAATTGAAGATATCGAACTTTCTAATTAAACTACTACAACAGAGAACTCACGATTATTATGAAGTTGAGAATGACCATTGCGTTCGCAAACATTTCAAGGCAGTCTATTTTATAATTGCTTCGAAGTCGATATAACAAGTATCCTCAGTATCAGTATCCAAGTCCCGGTGTTTGCAATCTATCATTTTAACGCTTTATTATTAACGCCAAAGCACTCGAAGACAATTGAAAAGATGTAATTCGAGACCTTCGTTCATCTTCTCCCTTCAATCCCCAGATTGGTTTTGTAGCTCTCTCGTGTGCCTCTCTTTTCCAAATAACTCCGGCAGTAGCATTACGAAGTTGGGAGTTCCCTAGCACTGGAATCAAAATGATACAGGCGAATGCTGTCGAGATAATTGAGAACGCTTCCCCTCGAATGAATGTGAAATTTTGGAACTCAAATGTGTTCCCCGGGAACCGTCCCATGAATTCGAGTTTTTGTATAGTAACCAATGACGAAAAATCGGCTAACATTTAGCCACTTTCGCCTTTTTCCCTACACTTTTATTAGTCTGAAACCGGTTTCACAAATACTTCCGGCGGATGGATAGGAACATAATTATCTCTAATTTAATTCCATTTTTAGCAGAAAATGGCCGAAGGCGCTTAGTTTCCTCTAATATCGCCAAGGAAGAGTCGCAATATTTTACTTCCTTTAAATCACGGAATAGGGCTAAACAGTTCATAATGTGCAGAATCATTAATGTGCTAGTGAGATGTCCAGGTAAAGACTGTCAGATAATTTCGCTTTCTTTGGGTGATGCATAAGCGTTGAGCCCTTCATCTCAACAGTACTCAGGAAAACGAACATAAACTCTTTATTACCTAAAGTATAGCATTTTCCATGTATTCTCTCTTAAAGCGACGAGGGCCGAAAAACGATGTAAAATCCCGAATGTTATTTAAAGATGTTGATGCCGTTGGTTCCCCACTTCCGTCCTAAATCATCCGTCGCAAACATGTTTCGTATCGCTAGTAAACAGCTCGCCGCTGTCTCTTTGTGCCGATACTTCCTTCACTTATTCATCTCTCTCTTCATCCTTTTCATTTTCTCCTCATCGCATGAGTGTATTTTACTCTAAGATTCTGAGGGAAAAACACTTCTAAGTTGAATATTTTAGCATAGACCAAGTATTTAGTTTTCAATAAATCAAATCGAAGAAGCCTTAACTTTGTGGAACTTCGTAATCGGGATCATATTAAATCTTTTATTCAATATGATCCCTATTTCGTTTTAATTTTCCCTTCATTTTGAATAAGTGAAAGCACATTTACATAGTTTTACCTTTGAAGCATTGTTTTTAGCCTTATCGTTTAACCAAATCGATTGTTTATACGTTTTTCAAAAAGAGTTTGGACGACAATTAACGATTTACGGCGCGCGTCCTTCGAGTGTTTGTTATTTATAATATAATACTTCGGTGATTTATGGATGGAGGAACACCATATCTTTTGGATATCCTTTGTGGTTTCTATAACTGTGCGTGCCATAAAGTGGGCTTGGTTGCTCTTCTCTGTTGTTTACGGGGCTCGAAATATACCCTAAAGACGTGGATCGTTGCTCACATGGTGCATCTCTACTTATTGCAATTTCGCAAAATTATATTATCGGACGATTTTTTTCGGTGAAACGACACCAGGAATAATGAGAAACCTTTTGAACTTTTTTGGCAGTGCGATAAAGGCAGCCGCTAAACTATTTAGAGAGAAAAAATGAAAATGCTGCTTCTTGGGGATATACGTTGGCCTACGTACATCTTCATTTATGTAATTTCGTATATACATGTACGTACGTATGTTCGAGTTTAGTAACAAAGTTTTAAAACTTTGCCTATATATTTCAGACTTCACGGTTCTTCTTATTCTATTATATTTGGACGTCGTTAATAAATTCAAGGATCTCTGTTTCTGGCTTCTGAAGTATTTATATCATTCGCGACTGTACGAATATAGAATTCATATAGCTATACCACGGAGTAGGAACTAGCACCATTTTTAATGGAATGAACGAAAGAAGAAATAAAAAAGAAAGAAAGAAAATAAGACTTTGATTTCAGAAATCAGATTTAATTTTTACTTTAAAAGTCGTACGTTACCTTCAGAGCAAATATTTAGAATTTTCATCCGGAATTAAATTTTTAAAGTATTCGCTTACAGCGTTTGGAATCGCAGTTAGTACTAATAGTTAGTAATGCCTTTTACGTTTGTCTTAGCCTTCACAATAAGACAAAAATTACTAACATGTAAGAGTTAGTGATGAGGCGTCAACAGCAAGAAAACATACCATCACTTTCTGTGGAAATAATAGTATTAGGAGAGTAATTAGTTAAAGAGATGAAAAGATGGTTAAAATTATTTTTAAACTTGTCATTTCGTTCTGTGTCAATTTAAATTCCGACCTAAACGTTAGGTGTAGGATAGCCCGAAGTTTCGGGTTTTAGGGATACGTGCCATAGGAAAAAGTGAAATCCGAAGGCATTGCGGGAAGATAAGGAGTACGCCCACCCCAAGATAGAAACATATTCGGTCTCCCCTGAGACAGTTCGATGCGCTTTGAATAATATTATTAACATAATCGTATTTGGTGATGAATCAAATGAGTTAATTTTTTTGGGAATGTTTCATTCACTGTTATGCAAAATCAGAAATTACCATCTTCTTGGTGATTTCTTAAAGTATGTATTTAAAATCGAACTGCTTCAATGGTATTTTGTGGAATTCTATTATACAAAACAATTAATTTTAACAAAAACACTTGTAAAAATAACGTTGAGAAACTTTTACATATATATATTACTCGATATGATCTTGTGGAACTGTACAACTTTCTGGATGCTATTGTTCAAGTGTTTTGTTACAATAAATTGTTTTATATATATATATATATATATTTTGGTTAAAGAAATAAAAAGCTTTTATTTCCACGTAATATCACAGATTAATCCGTGGATATTACAAAGTGTGGTAAATCTTTACCATGGCTTCCTTTTTTAAAATCGAGTTTGGATGTATTAAGTTTATTTTGTATTTTAAATATCTCATTAGTATGTTTATAAATCTCCGCAGATTTTGAAATTACGAAGATAAAGAAAACAATCATATTATAAATAATTATTTGCGTATAATTTGTACCCTATACTTGGGTAAAGACATTGGAGCTAAGGAAATAATAAATAATAATTTTTAAATCACAGTATACAACAACTAGAGGATTGTTGGTCCACGGCTGCTATCAATCCGATCCTGATGCTCACTGTACTCGTTTCTAGTGGCTTCTGAACAATTAAAATCAGTAAAAAGGGGCTTAAAGATGTTTTCAATGCACTACTTCTAGTTAAAGTAGTTATTGACTTATAATAGTCGCCATTAAAATCCACATTCTTAATGATGGTCGTTCAACCATAAAAAGGAAACTAAGGAAGTAAGTAATTATGTGGTATGTTTTACAACTGTCCTAATCTACGAAAATGGTTGTCTACGAGACAGTTCTCAGATGAAAATGCTCACAAACAAGATGGTTGCTTTTGGAAGTTGCTTGGAAAATAGCTATTTATCGAAAAACATAGATAGGCATTCATAATTCATACACGAATTCGCTGATTATTTCCTATTTTCTACAATTTCTTAACTCATATTTTGCTTCTATATTTTTCATTGGCTATTTGTTACGTCGATTGTTAATTCTTCTCTTCGCCCCTCGATTACAATGGGACGTCCGCATCTTCGGATATCTATTTGGGTTAGTCGCTGATCCATAAGACACCTTTGCTCATCTTCTACTATCCCTATTTGTCTTCAGGTATCTATATCAGGTATAACTATCCGTCCTGATCGACTTTCTTCTTTTTATTATTTTTTCCCAATTTCCCATTCATTTGCTCTTCGACCGACTTCATATACGTGAATGGCAATGTCTTTTTCATCGATCTTCTGCAAGTACATATTAAACAAGCGTACTGAAGAAATCCACATGTATACTTAAATATTTGATTAATTATGTCGAAGCTTCTTTAGTACAGTACGTATTAAAGTACATATTAAACAAGCGTACTCAAAAAATCCACCTTTATACTTAATTATCTGATTAATTATATCAAAGCTGCTTTAGTACAGTACGTATTAAAGTACATATTAAACAAGCGTACTCAAGAAATCCACATGTATACTTAATTATCTGATTAATTATATCAAAGCTGCTTTCGTAGCGGATATCAATTTTTTCTGACAAAATTACTAATTTGTATTGAATGGGAACTCTGAGCACCGTTTTCTGTTTCTGTTGTTGCTAACTTTGCTACTCTTGTATCTCAGTCACTGCACTACTTCCGCTGTGTACTTCTACTGTGTCAAGTCATAATCTTACCGGAGAATGATGTTTCCTGACTCTGAGAAAGACCATAACCGTGGTTACATTTGTTTATTCGTACGATGTTCGTCCAAAACCTATTTCTTCTCGCTCTTTTTATAGAACGTAAAACATTCCAAGCACCTTTTCCAAGTGAATATCGTTAGTCATCTGCACACCGTAAATTTCCTCTCTCTGTATTCGATTCATATCTATGTTCTTTTACCTTACTTTATTTATTGCCTCCCAAAAGAATTCGTTGAAAATCATCCATGATTTTTAATATTAGATATGGCAGCACTTCTTTCGTTGATTTATTCACGTTTGATCTCCGAAATCTTTTCAAAGAGAACGCACCAAACCGCTGCTATAGTTATTTTTTTCAATTTCTTTAAGAAAAAACGTGAAATACCTTCTGCAGGTCCACTAAGATATGAAAATTTCTTTGACAGCTCTGCATTCTCTATTAAATAAATATTAAGTTAAATTTATTTTCGCTCGAATACTCTTATTTTCCTCTAAGAGTCGGTTATCCCGAGGAGTGTGCTTGTTTGATTGCAATATATTTCAATGTAAATCCTTCTCGATGTAGATAAATTCTTATTTTAACGGAAATCTTCAGCAATTTCTCTCTAATCGTATGAGGAGGTTTCCTTTACGTCTTCCAAAATCTGTTTCTTCTTAGTTTATTGTGAATTATAATTACTGAGTTATCCTAAGTTTATGGAAGAGAAACAAGTCAACCATTGGTTTCATCGACCATCATCAAACCCAAGAAATAGGAGTAGAAGTAATTATAATTTTTCCAACTCCGTGACGCGGTCAAGAATGTTCAAAGCGATGCTGGTTTTGATACCGTCGCTGTTGTTTGTGATTCCGTTCTTCAAAATGACGAAATATTCGCCACCATTTAAAAATTAATGATCTTGCGATAAAAATTATTCGTAGACACTAATACGCCATGCAGTGTATGACTAATTCGTTCCCGATTGCGCGAAAAGGCTCTTTGATCTCTGCCCCTGCACACGAATGGTTTATGGATGCAGCTCTGTTGAGCCTAAAACGGTGTCAGCTAGTAAGATTTCATCTCTTGGCTCTATTTTGGTCTTCCACTTCCTTTCTCTCTCCTTCTTTCACTGACGTATTCCTTGATTTATGCTGCAAGAGTTAAACACGAGATTTTTTGCTTGCTCTAAAACCAATCGATACTGACCGCTTGCACCCAAGTTCTCGTCTTGTTTTTGGTCTTGTGCTTTTTATATCCGATATCCATCGCTCTGAAAATAGCCAGAAATGTTTTTGATATTCTTGAATTTCGATCGAAATTTTGAAGTTGATTCTTCTCATGAAAGCTCGCGATGATGGATCAAAGCGGTTTGATTTTTGTTGAAGGGGAAGAATGTTTCATTTATTATTGTAGGGTAGTTATTTTTCACTGGTTTGTGGAACCTTGATCGTGCATGTGTCCCAACCCTGGATTACTTATGTTCAAGTAGTTGAAGCTCTGTGTGAAAATCGATTTCAACTGCTAAATTATTCTCAGAATGTATTCTTTTCACTTGACGAATCTCCAAGAGTCAGGAGCATAAATTATAATTAAGCACATCTCTTGGAGAACGTGGCAAGAACATCGAACAAGTTTTCCCTAACTTACGATTATAATAAAATTTGTGGAATGTAACGTCCATCCATTTTATAGTTGTCATCCCTTGAGCTAAGTGTACTTGAGCTTTATAATACCCTAGTGACTACAATAACCAAATCAAACTAATCAGAAAATATTTTTAACTACTAGAATTGAAATAATCAACTAATTTGATGGTGTATTCATTATAAATGTTTTTTTTCCTCCAATTTCTGTGTGTTCTAATATCCACTTTTTGGTGTAATACCGTAACCATAATCCGTATTACCGTACCATAAACACCATTGGTGGTTAATTTACTACTTATTCTTTATCCAGCACTATTGCTACCTTTCCTCATGACATCATCCAGTTATATTTCGAAATTCGCATTCTTTTGGTTTAGAAATTTGTCAGTTCTTAAGAAATTACTTTGTCTTATTCAGCATATGCGTGATATAATTGAGGAGTCTACGCTTTAACTATCGTCATGAGTAGTAAGCACTTATCCAGATTTCGTGTAATCTATGACTGGCACGATTTAATATAAATTCAAATATACGTTTAAAGTGTTAATCTTTTTCTGGTTATCCTCCGTGGTAGGATCGTTTTCCGCGAATGTCGTCTTTTTCTCGGCGTTGGAGACTTCAACGGCCGAATAAAATAGTTCGTTCGTTGAGCAATATTCCCCTGAGAAACCTTTTGTCAATTCTTATCTCGCTGATTTTCGTTCTGTATTTCAACCATATAAACTCGCTGCCGAATTGAGGGCCTGGCTTTTATTTTCTTGGTTTTGCACCCGATTACTTCCACGTAGAAGAGGAAGGCTTATTGTGTACGTATGCTGCCCCCAAACTCCTAAATTCGGCCATCTGGGTATGCATTAGATACAATACGTTCTAATTTTTTCACATCTTGAAGCACCATGGTAACGGATCTATTTAGTATTAGTTTATGACTTAAATGAAAGAAAAGACTTAAAGGTCTCAAATTCATCCCAAATAAGAAAGTTATTTATACATTCATTAGTCCACAAACAATTTTCTATAAATTAACTGATTTAAACAATATCAGTATATATCAGAGTGAAGAGAGGAGGGATGATGAAGGCAGCAACTAAAGGCAGTGAACCTTCGAACCTTTTTTATCCCTTGGTAATACGCCCGCATACCAGTTTAGATCGCTTACATACTTAAATTATAAGAAATATATACATTTTCCATTAAATGGTCATGATACGTGCTTCAGTTCTTGGATTGAGCGCCTGGAAATGAATTTAAGATCGGTTTTCCACGATCCATCAATAAGACTAAATAAGTGAATCTTCTTATTCATTTGATTTCACTAATTTATTCCTCAGGACCTTCATTGCTTGTTACTCATTTAGTTCGTTTAAATAGGAGTGGATCACCTATTTTCCCCGGAAGGCCGCAAATAAAACCATCGGATTGCACTCTAAAAACACGTGGAGAACGAATCGACGGCGACTCTGAGGAGAGAATCTTTTCAATCTTAATAAACGAGACTGTCAAACAAAATTATCGAATATGTTTACATTATATCAAACCTGATTTATTTCGATTGAAGGAATGGGACTCGATTTTTCTTCTTTAGGAACGTAAGAAACAGCGAAAACGAGAAAATGGAAGAATGCACCCAAGACTCGCCAATTGCTTACTATTTTAAATGTATTCGGGTACACCGTACTCCGATCGTTAACCCACTTCAATATTTATAATAAAATAATAATAATAAAAACTCTTTATTCGGCGAGGTTAGGCCCATTAGGACCTCTCTTACACCAAACCATTAAGGGTAACTAATATTAATTACAAAAAGGTGGAAAAACAATGCAAATATATTTATAAAAATAAAATGAAAAGAAGAGGTAAAAAAAAAGAATTGCGGTGTCGGAGAAAAACTCCTCGGCTGAAGGCTTTCGGATAAAAACCCACTGTGCGGGAAAATGCTCACACAAGAAGGGGAGCGAAAAAAACCCGCGAAAACACAGATGGAATAAATACAAGCAGGTATATCATTAGTTGCATTATTGCTGACCAAAACTGTCGGGTAAATTTCATTGGTGGTTGACTACGGATGTCATGAAAAGAAAGAAAAATAAGAGTTGACGGAAAATAAGGAGCTTTCAAAAATGCGATTTAAGTAATGGAGGCCTTAAAGATTAAGATTAATATACTACTATAATGTAATTAATTATCCACACTTAATATTATATCTGGCTGGGAAAAACATTTCAGCCGACCCGGACCATGTTTCGTTGGTGCGTTCGGAGCGTTCTCTTCGAATCCCTGTTCGGATGACCGTATTCGCTCGGAGTTCCGAAGACGGCAAAACGTCCGGTTAAAGTCGTCAGTTTGGCGTAATTGCAAAAGTGGAAAAGAGAAGAAAAAGTGGACTCGATTCTTTCGCTGGCTTTTCCTAGATGTATCGGTGTCGCCTCCGGAATAAGGTCAGTGCGCCCACGAAGGGGAAAAAGCAGCCGTCTGCGCTTTCGATCCTTCAAAGTCGAAATGTGCGCGTTCTTTATCGGCTCAAGATGGCGCTCCTCGATGGCGTTACAATGGCTGACTCACTCCATTTCGACTCCCCTCCTCGACAATCCGTTCTATTTCTCCTTAATCTGCTGCTGAATGTCGTTAGAATCGGAGGTCCAAGAATACGATTTCGATGCTTCAAATTAGAGAAGGGAATGTTGAGAAATTGAAACTTAAGCATTTAATACATGCTGTTGAAAATTAGTAAAATTGCATTATTTTACTACAGTTCCTTGTCATGTATTTCAACGCAGTTAAATCTTCCAAAATCGATTTCGTTAAAGAAGAGTAAAATAATGATTATATACTATTGTTGATCACAATCAATAATTGTAATATAGCTGTCTGCAAAGAATCCGGTTCAACGGCCGATTGAGCTTCTATCCTTCCATCATTATCTTTCAAAATTCCTTGGAATGAGGCTTGATAGGGAATGACAATGCCTACTCGCGTTATTTAGCGTCATTCACATATCGTTACATTTATAGACATCCATCGACAAGACGGATACAAAAGTGAATTAAAGGTACTGTTTTCTATGTGCAAGACCGAAAGTCAAAAGATAATTAATTTTCTTATGATTTGCAATAAGTGATAGAAGTAAGAAGTGACTGCATCTGTCATACTTCAGATGCGGCTAGCAACCCTCAAGTCGTTTTCGTTTTACCCTCAATTTCCTTCGTTTGTGTGGTTTTACACATGTTCAAAGGTCGCTTAGGTTTGCGTATAATTTTGTCAACATTTTCCTATGTTGTCCCGTATTCGACGACATATTCGAGATCGTCGAAGGGAAAATGCACATTCAATTGAATACTGTGATCATTATTCACGAAAGAAATCAGAAATAGTCGCCCTTGTAGGGATCGATGTTACGCATTTAGCACGATTCTTTTTTATCGGCAAACTGCGAGAATTCGAGTTGGATGATATGTTTTGAAATTTCGTAAAAGACTTACAAAAAAAAACAAATTGGCCATCAATGGATAACTCCTGTTGAGAGATCACGTAATGGGAAGTTCTTAAGAGATACTGACCCCCGTTTCACCTTAATCCATCCCAGATCAGATGAATTAGAGATTCGCATGAATCTTTCCCAGTCTCTTTTATTTGCAATCACACCTCCATTTTCTTACCGCTCTACATTCGCATCTGGACCCTTCATTCTCTCTGATTCGCGAAAACCCCTTTCTCTATCCTCTTTTTCTAACATAGCCTCTCTTCTGTAGATGGCTGTTTTTATCTGCGCGTGGTTTGATTCCCTTCAAGAAGAAAGCTACGAATATGGAGATGTGTATGCACACATAGGTATTGTGGTTTTCTGACCGTCTTCAGTCATGGTCGTTCCCCCTATTGGACATAAATCGGTCTCACTTTATTTATTAAGGCTGTCTGTAAAAGATTTAGTCCGAAGATCGGACACTCCCTCTAATATTAGCTACCAAGGGATGTGGCTTATTAGGAAGATGAGGAGTGAGGTAGTTAGCCCTTGTTTTCCTCATCAAGGCAGAAAGCTATAGGCTGAGCAAGTCCACGTTGTCATTGCCTATAGCCCGATATTAAACTCTGCAAATCTTTTTAGATATGTTACCCAATACATGAAAATATCATCTTCGAATATTTTAACTTTAGGAATCATGTCCCTAAATTTCAATTATTTGCCGATTCCACCGAATACAATCACAAATGAATAATAGAATTGACAAAAATTAAACAATCCCTGTATTTATATTAACAATGGATTTTGCTCTTCTTGGTACATCTCCTTTCTATTGGTTTTCATTTCAGAGGTTCTATCGATGTCTCGCTGTGAGGTTAAAGCAGATTCCATAGCTTCCGTTCGCGGTTGCGAGTTGAAATCATGCAAATTTGACAGAAAAATTAATGATCGAGTAAAGGAAATGTAGTTTATTGTTATAATTTAGATATAATGAGTTTTTGAGGAAGGATCGCGAGAAAAACTTGCGAGCATTTCTTATCACTACTGATTAAATCGCTTAAATTAGATAACTTCCGTGGGTTTGAATGTCTACCTTCAGTTTGATTTTTGTTTCCTCATTCTACGTTCATAATAATATCAGAAGAGAACATTTTTAAGTAAATATTGTATTTTTCATAAATTTTTATGTCTTTATGCATGACTTTTCATGTCTAAGTTTTTTTCATGTCTAAATTTCATTACTTCTTTCGATTTACATTCCATTAATTTTTCCGTCGAGAATCAACGGGCACTCAACTCACTCAACGCTAGTTATTACATATAAGCTGCTATTAGACTGAGGTCAGGTGGGGCAGCATCCAGACATTCAACTGAGACTTACACAATATATACAAACACTCCAAAATCCCCAGCCCTAGAAATCCCACTGGCACTGAAGTTTTAAAACAACATCACCATAATCACGAACGGTAACAGAACACACGCAAAAACAGTAAGATTTAGTTCATAGCTATCCCCCCTGTATCTCCTCCAACACATTTTTTCCACATAAGTAGATCCCCCGTCGCAGTTACTGCACAGTTTACATCTGTACTTTGGATACGTTAATTACGCGAAATAATGATCAAAACATAGCTAAACCATCATTCATAACATCATCAATAAAATTAACCATAGGATTACATTAACACATTCATATACTAGTATTATTATATTTTACAGTATTATTTATATTATTGCAGCACTATTTACATTTATTTATCTCCTTATTTACAATTCATCGCCTGCATAGTCATGAAATATTTCAGTTTTCAAGCAAGGTTTTTCAGGGTTCCTGATAGGCCTTCACGGCTACCGTAGCGGTCCCCGTCGTACTTTACCAGGCAAACTCCTACTCATCTTACCGTCCTCGGCAAACTAACAATTCTGTCTCGTTTTTTCTATATTTTTCATGAATACCCTCGGTAACTTTGGGAAAGTTAAACTATTTCTTTTGCACTTTTTCAAAAAATTTTTGGCCCCTACTTCATGTGGATCATGCTCTCTCCATATTCTAAAAACGGCATTACTAATGAGTTATTCTCCTTTACAGTCCTGTTAGATTTCCTAAGTGATAAAATTGAGCGCCTTATTTGCTTTTAGAACAACCATTCCTATATTCTCATTCCATTTTGGATCACTGGTGAAAGTAATTCCTAGATATTTAATCTCCTTCTCCTTCGGTATTGCGTATCCACCTATACTATATGTTTTTTTTTTGTTTTTGTTAAAACTATTGGGTGTATATTTATTGGTGTTAATATTCAACTAATTAGAGGTTATCCAACCTAGCAAGGCGTCCTTTTATATTTCTTCGCTATCACCTTCAGTCATGATTTTTCTCTATATAATGCAATCATCGGCAAATAATCTGACTTTGGATTTAATTGCTTCCTGCATGTCGTTGATGAATTTAAGGAACAGTATGGGTCCTAGAACACTTCCTTGCGCTACTCGTTACCTAATTTCTCAGTAGATTGCGAATTACCAATTTTTACCTTTTGATATCTGGCTATAACAGATGATTATATCCATTTTACTATCCTACTTTCTAAACCCATTATGTTGATTTTATTCATAAGCAGATCTACAAAGTTTGGCTAAATTTATCACAATTGCATCAACCTGTTCTCCTTTATCCTGAACTACTACTAAATCCCGATGCAAACTTAATACAAGAGACTCTCACGAATACCCCTTCCTAAATACAAGTTGACCTTCGTTAATCCAGCCTTTCACCTCCCAGAAGTATATGTATTATTTTAGCTATTATGTGGAAGCCTTGGTATAAAATCTACTTTTACCGACGTTAATATTTTGGGTCGATCGATGCATGTCGACTGGTACAGTATGAGTCATAATTTATCTTTTTAATCTGTATATATTTGCTATTCTTAGTCTGTTCACCATTTAATTATCGTCTATACACGTTTGGTATAAAAACTTGGTGAGCGATGACGAAGATTCAACAACATTGGTATATAGTATCTCTCGAGTATATAACATAATAGTATCTCTCGACAAAAAATCTTTCTCTCTTCAATCTTCAGTCTCAATCATTATCTCTTTATATTGGAAAAAATGGAGCGATTTGCAGATTATACTACCACAATAATATTTTGAAGGAAAATCTATGTGTTTCGGCATTCCCCAGTGCTTTCAATCCGCCTATTAACCCCCAAAACGATTCGATTTTTCGGCGCATTCGAAGTGTCACGTGGGACTCCAGGGACGGCAGTGTTCATTTGGAGTGAAAGATGAATTATTTGATGAAAATAAGTGGTCGGCGAAAGAGAGTAACCGAATACATTGTCAATGAAATCTCGAAGAAAGAAAAATAACATACTATTCTGAATAAATGAGAGTACCTAAAGAGACATATTGATGAGTAATGCAAGAATTGTTAGCAGGAACGCGGATTATTGAACGTTGTGTATCGACGAGGTTCGATCATCATCAATTCGTTCATTCATCGTTCCGAATCCTAGAATCGCGTTGTACGAAAACTGAAATTATTCATCGTTTGCATTCCCAGTTGGAAGAGTTGCCAATTATTGCGCTTGTCGTCGTTGGACGGAATTCAACGAATAAAAAGACCCGTTTTTTGCGGCCTCTTTTCCCGCGCAGACTGCTCGGCGGCCTTCAAGGTCAAGGGGCAACCCGGATGCCCACCGCTGCTCACGATATTAAAGAGCGAAATCTTGCGCACCTTCCAACGATTCTCCACTGAATACGCAATCGTTCTCATTGATTCTTAAGATTGCGACCGCATCCATAGATCAGATTTTCCATTCAAACTTCGTTAAAAGTAGATTGATTGGGAGTTGGGTGAGGGAGCGATAAATGTTTTGGCACTTAGAACTCGTTCTATATTTTTCATGTTTAAACTCTGGTGCCACTAGAGAAATAAGGGCGAATTTCATCAATGATAGTTTCTTTTCTGCACTGCATGTTAGTCCATTATTAAAGTACAACTGAATTCCCCGACAAAAATGACGGAATTATAATTAAATTTAGTTACCGAAAATATAAATAATCCCGATACGATATTGGTTCGTTCCTTAGAAGTACGTTAATCTCATTTAATTTAAACTCTGACCCTAAATAAATGTACTTAGAATAGATTTCTGACTTATTTATGTTTTCGATGTCGTACATATTTTGTTGTTCTAAGCCTTATTCCCATATATTCTTTTTATGGTCGGCTGATGAATTGGGTGATGATGAGAATGAGGTTATTTTTGGCGATGACATTTACAGCCGGATACCCTTCTGCTGCCATCCCTGAATGGGAAAGTCAGACAAACACAAACAACCATTCCCTGAAAAATCCTGATCAGCCGGGATTCGAACCCGGGGCCTTGGGGTTGGAGCGATAGCGCTTCGCAAGCCAACCACTCGATCACCAAGGCCGGTCTTTTAGATATCATACATATATATAGAGACGGCAATATACTAAAAAGTTAATAACGATAGGGAACAGACACAAATACTTTAAAAATACTTCTATTTACATTATAACGTCTTAATAATATATTACAAGTTATGTTTATGCCTTAGAATGTTTTTAACGAACTCATATGTGTAGCATGAATATAAATATTTATAATTTTATATTTAAGTAGTTCCGTAATCGCGATATTTCCTGTAAATACTTTGGTACCACATAAATTTCCTTGAGTTACTGCATTACCAATAACCAAAGATTGGATATTATCTCTATCCCTGGTCCCACTGGGTGCAGCGTATAGTTGACCTTGCCTAAACACAGGATTAGAAATGTAGATACCGACTTTATTAAGCCACTGACCTTGGGATTTGTTAATTGTCATTGCAAAGGAAGACATTGAAGGTAATTTTTGTCTGGTCAAAGTGAAAGGAAGATTAATGTCAATGGAAACACTACTAACTCTGAGGGTAAATACTTCTTGGCCCTTGTGGCTACTGCTCAGCAGTGAACCATGTACATAAAGATCATGCATAGATTTTACAATCTTGTGCCGATCCTCTCCCAGGATCAAAGTTAGGAATCAGCAGAACGATCGCTCCAACCTTCAATTTTAACTCATGAGTTTGTAAACCTGAGGGATTCATCGAATTCAAAAATTCTACCGGATAATTAATTGCTACTTCAACATCGTCTTCTGCTGTACAATCAACACTTTTGTAGACAACGGTGTTTCCAGGTGTCGTACAGAAATTTCATAATGTAACTACAATGCAAATATATACAAAACGGTGATTATTATATAAGAAATTTTAAATCTACATTATAGAAGGTGATATTATTTATAAAAATAAGTAGCTGGATTTCAATTTCCAAAATTTACTAATAGTTCGATTGCCTCAATAGTTTGGGATCTATACCACGATTCACATACATATATCTAAATTAGAAAGAGTTTAGCGAAAGGCTGCCACAGTTGTCTCGGGGGGTTTTGGTAGCTACAACAGTGTAACTGATATTCTTACTAATTTGTGTTCGGACACATTACTATCTCGGAGAAAAACTAGCAGGATTGCATCAGGCCTATACAGATACGCCTAACCGGAAGGAGATTCGACTGGCCGGTCCAAAATTTATTTATAAAAAATAACCAATCCGTGAAATATACACAGGACCATGCAAAAAAGGGGTTAGTAAATTTTCTTACGTTAAAAGAGCTGCAAAGGAATGGAATAAATTACCTGAGGATGTTTTCTACTTCTTCCTAAGTACCGTAAGTAACGTAACGACGAAGAATAGAGGAACTGTTTATCCTATATATGTATTTCGCCTGGATTGGCCTCGACTGAATTGAAGTGTTAGCATCTGTAGGTATTGAAGATGTAAGGATTGAATAAGTGATGTGATCTCGAGGTTGTTTTTAATATACTATTGATGATGTATTTTATTTTACTACTTACCCTTTTCTGTTGTAATATGTCTATCCATTACTTGTATTTATGAACGTAATTGTATAATACCAAACTCTGACACCTGATGTATACCTATCTGCAGATTTAAACGTAATAGTATAAAATATCTGCTCTTCTAATCTTATAAATCTATCTTTTCCACAAATTCGTATGAGATTTGAGCACAATAATCCTTTGGGATCATCCATTAATCACGTGAGGCTCGAAAAGGGGGGAATGGAAAATATCACGAAGTATCACAAGGGGGAGGGGGGGGTGCAGTGAGATATCACGTGTATTTATTTTTTCGTTGAGCGCGCGATTTCTAAACAGAAAAACGGCCGCCGGCTTTCCAGTTGCCGCTAAGTCCGTGATTTTGGCGCAGAAAACATGCGTAAATCGTTGCCGTGTATATTTTCCCTTAAAACAATACAACAATAATAAGTAAAATTGTATGTTTTTCACATGATTACACATTTCATTTATTATTTTATGCCAGTCACAAACAACCTGCAACCTTAATGTCTGTCTGGACATATTTATCACGGTGCTTTATTTTCCAGAATTAAATTAGATGATAACTGTATTTAAAGATAATCTTCTAAAATTTTAAGATACTTTGTACCGAAAAATACACGTGATTTTGGGTAGAGGGGGGTTAAAAAGTTGCATTAAAACATCACGTGATTAATGAACGACCCCTTTGTTGTTAGGGAATTATTGATGCCCACAAAATTGCATACATTTTTCGTCATTTTGTCTGAATTTTCACAATTTCGACTCTAATACGATATTCTACGACAAAAATAAAAATATTTATTCAATATCCTTTCTTTTGGTATTAATTTCGATTTCGAACGACCATTACTTCTGATTTAATTCTGCAAAATAAAAAATATCTGCAATGAAGTTTAATAAAAGTCAAATGAAGTTTTCGTGCATTTCGTATTAGAGATGATTCGAGTCTTTCGTAGTCGAACCAAGGATAATTTCAACAAACAAATATCAATAAGTGTTTCTCCATTGTACAGTCCTGGACAAAATTAACGCAGCACCAGCCGTAAGGATCGCTAGGGAGGTGCTGCGTTAATTTTGGCCAGGAGTGTACCTTTAACGACTCCCAAATATTGGGCGTTGCAGAGGTCTCCTATTCCCATTAGGGATTCTACTAATCCTCTTCTTTTTCTAATTACAATTTTCCGGTCTTATCATGGCGAGTTTCTTTGAGCACAAGAGTGAACTATGTGCACTCCAAGTAAGTTCGCGTGACTGAGAGAACTAGAGTCGGTGAGGGGATGAGAATTCATTCACGATAGCACTCGCGGAATTTTATAAATTGCGATCCCTTGGAATTCAAGCCTTCTCCGCGTACGTGAATCAAAATCAATATTGGGACTATAGTCCAACGAGTGTTGAAACAACAAATACGTCTGCGAATTGCCAATCCCCTCGAATGTTGTTAATTTATCCGATTTTGCTCTCATCTTAATTGTTTACTCCTCTGCAGAACTTGTAGGGAGGCATTTCGAAGAGTCAAAAGTTGAGGAAAAATTTCTCGTTTACTTAAAGCCCAAACTTTACAGCCGTACACAAGTGGTGTTTACTTATTAGTGTGATGAATTAAGCATATTAAGCTAGAAAATATCAATTAGTTTATCAACTGATAATCGTGATATAAATTACATCTTCAAATCTTAAATATTCAAAATTTCGGCTTTTCCCTTCTCATCAGCAGTTCTTTTCTCGACGTGTTTTTCTCAGTCTAATCCATAATTGTGTGTTTATATGTTATCGCACCGGATTATCTGATCAGGTAGTAAAAATTAACTTTAACTTAAAGTGGAACTGTTTATTAAGTTAATTTTGCGAGAGTGAGAAGGCGTCAACTAAATGAAGTTCCCCCGTTTAGACGTGCCACAATTGTATGTTTTAATTATCGCTAATTATCTACCAATATGTAGTTAATCTCAAACATTGCTTGAAATCAGAGTATTCCGCTAATAAAAGTCAAATTAACGTCGTTTATTCTTATTCAACTGTTTTAGTATATCTTCTTCCATTCTTTAATTTAAATACTTCCGAGTAGAATTTGCTTGGTTTTTCATCACAAACGGCCGTATCTACAGTCTTATCGTAATATTTTTCTCTTTGATGTGAATTCTTTTTAGAATTTTTAGTTCCTATTTGAATCAGACGGATATTAACTCTTCCTGATGTAGTTAATGGAGAGTGTTAGTGCAAATTTACTTTCAAAATAAGCGAAAGATAAGTGATTCTCCCTAGTAAGTGTATCTAAAAGCTCAATAATCGGAATGTAAGTATTTACGGGACAAGAATGATCATTGGGCCACGAAATTGCCATCAGAAGTCTCATCCATCCGAGAAAATATCAATTCCACAATAATTGTGCAATCTATTCGATGTCGTCAAATTCTCGACGGGGTGTTACTAATCTAATAACGGAAAAACTCCCACTGGCTCACGATCTTTTCTTTTTATTTCCTTTATTGATGTTCGTGCAGGAACCTATTTTTACCAGTCATCTAGTCGTATTCACATGCTTGGATTGCAGATAGGATATACTATTTAAAGTTAAGAAGTTTCAAAGAAGTTGTTACCTAAACTTAAACTTTGAAGGGAATTTGGCCACCAGTTTTGCGGCTCCAAAGCATTTATTTTTTGAAGCATTAAAGTGAAAGGATAATAAATTTTAGTCAAGTTGACAGTTGCAGCTAGATGTTTATTAATATCTTATACCTCTTATTATTGTACTCGCTTCTCTTTAGCTATCATAATTCGGCGTCCAGATGGCAATTTTCATTATTTCTAAGATTCCGCCTTTGAATTATTATAACAACCCTTGTATTCAGCCTGGATAACTGTATTTTAATTTGTCTTCAACATCAGAAAACTACGGAAGAAATTCTAGGTTCTTATTGTTATACATATCAAGATCTGCATCATCAATATCAATCTAATGAAATGTAAATATTTACAATTTGAGGATATTTTGGATAATTATTGTAACAAACTTGGCAACGGTTCAGAGAAATTACTGAACCGCAACACGGAATACTCCAGTGCTTTTGGATTATCACTGCGACGAAAAAACAGTTGCCATTTTTGCGGTATCCCTTATTTTGTATTAAAAAATATAAGGTACAAATTCGTTAGCATGTTAAGACAATATTCAACGCCGGAGAATAAATCTACTTTTCGAGAACTCTTCAAGGGCTGTAATTTTGGCACAGTTGTTCCGATTCTAGTCCACTGTACTTCGAATGTCATCTCTTGAAGCTAAGCCGTCTTTTGCGATGTCTTTCGGAAATGTATTTAACCCTCGAGTACTCGCGTCCCAAATCGTCACGTCAGTACTCGCGTTGAGTGGAATCAACCCGACATCTTCCAAAGGGAAAAATTGTCTCAAAATGTAGTGAATAAATTTGTAATTCATTAGTGATGATGCCATATTAATGGTTAACCTGGTTATTAAAATATAATCAAATAAATATTTTCAAATAATTTTAATATTCAGTAAAAATTCGATATCCCTGACGCCGAGTATATGGCTGATGAATTTGGAATATTGGGTATAAAAAGTAAACTGTTTAAAAATAAAATAACATTTAATATACTAATGATAATTATTAATTATATGAAACTTATATAATATCTCTAAAAATTAAAGCGGAAACAAGGTCAAAAATGCAATATTTTACGTAAAGGTCTTTCATCTACCTGGCCCTACCGCTAAGAAAAATTTGTTTAAATAATCAAACTTCCATTTCCGACCTGGCGAAAATGCATGGCAGGTTCAGAACATTCTAAAACTCTGCTACTATGAGAAAGTAGAAGTAAAAAAGCACTAATAAAAAGATATGGAATTTTAAAATTCACATTTGTCGATTCTACCCAGATGCGAGTACTCGAGGGCCTTTAAAGGGTTAAACCTTTATGATTGAGTCAAATTTAGATGAAAGGTGGATTCTAGGAACACTTCTAGAACTGGTGACGTTTAGAAATTATCACGAGGCGGTCGTCAGCTGAGTCACGCTCTCATCGGTGGGTTTTCTTTCGGATGTCATTTGTTGTTAGCGGATTCACTCGAAACAGCCTTCGACATGACTCACAGCACTACAAAGATCGTTGTTAGTCTCAACTTTTCCCTCCATCGAACGAGTCTATGTTTCTTTACACTGCCAAAATAGTCTCCCACCGCCTTTATGTGTGATCATGTTCGCACCAGTTCTTTAAGACAAGTTTTCGCCTCTAAATAACGGCAGTTGAACGTTAAAACACTTCTCGGAATATTGCTTGTGATGATTGAATTGATACTTAAGAAATAACACGGTTAATTTACTCTTCAAAACTTTTTATTTAGTTCGCGAAAATTCTTCGTCTTACATGATTGCTCGTACTTGGTTGGATGCCATTGTGGCTTCAATGAGAAAATGCTCGGCGATTGATTTCCATTTTCCTTTCAATAGAATAGAAAATTTGGAAATTAATGAGCTCTGCGCAAAACAACTACCATACGCAGTTACGTGGAGTCCCCCTATAATTCAGTTATTTTTTATTTCAGCAGTTCAGAGAAATCTCCCGTACTGATCAATACCCAAGAATCGCTTACAATTGGTATCAATCTTTGCAAACATAACCGACATTTTTAGGACAAAACATGCGTATTCTTCTTCTGGTACTCCTTGATTTTCGTGCTTCATCAGTCGATTCTTATTCACGAATGACCATCTCCACAATAATTGGGATATTACTGTGTGAGGCTTCGCGATTAAAGCTTAATATTATTCCGAAATAAATGATGAAGTAGGGCATCTTTTAGAACAGGTATTAATTAACAGGTACAATTGACTTTCATTATTTTGCTTTTAAATGCCTTTGCGTCCTAACTATGGCATTGTACATCATCTGTTACTGTTCATACTTAAACCTTTACTCAAGTTTTATTTCCTCCCAAAAGCTGACAAAATGAAACTCATTGTGACCTGTAAACATGTCGCTGATCACTGAAACTTGTACTTCGGAATTTTTAGTAAGATATTTCCAGAAAATTATCGAGTTATCTTAAAGCAGTCGTTTCCTTTTTGTAAGTAGCGTGTCGTATATTGCATTTTTTCATTGACGACGTGTCAGTATTTCTCATGAATCATTAAATTAATGATCACCTATGTTGCCCTTCCTCGTGAATCTTAAATTTCCATTGCACATAATAATACGGGAAATAGAGAGCTTAGTATTCTTGTATGTTGGACAGGAAAATTGTTATCCTTAAAACGAAAGCTTTTTATTTTTTATTTGTTTCGTTTTCTCTGTCTCGCTCTTATAAGAAAAACTGTCGCTATTTTTTGCGGAACTTATCATAACTTTCAAAGTAACTGCTGAAATACATTTCGTAAGATTCCGTACTACTTTTAACCGTCGAAATGTTTTAACGTAAGTCTATCGACTTATCTTTTCTGGTTCAATATGGAAGAACTTATATCCAATCTAAATTTATTAAATTTGAAATGCCCCTTCATTAGTAAAAGCCAATCCTCTCTTCTGTTTGCTACACACCCATTTAATCACTCCTTTTCCATATACATAGTTATTTTTTTTCTACTTCTTTGTGCAAATATTGTGGTCACAAGAACCACACATCCGAACTTATTGAACCTAAGTGATATTTTTATGTGTACATTAAGGTCTTTACGAACGATGGTCTCCTTCACGATCCTAGAGTGATATCGGTGAATTGTGCACGCTTCGTTTTGAGGAATGTCAACGTGATTGTAAAGCGTATTTTCATTCGAAATAGAACAATAGGTTCTGATATTGCATCCGTATTTCATTCTCTAGAGTGGTTATTGTTGTAAATGGAACACTGGATGTTCTATTAGATCTCTAGGTGTAGTTGATGATTTTGCATTTGAAGTAGGACGGAATTAGAAGCAGTAGCGTGTGGTCAGCCTGACTGCGATTAGCAATTCCATGTGACGTCTCGCAGGACATCCGTAATTTTAACGGAAACGTGTCACATTTCTACGTAAGCATTCTGAGTTGTGAAGGGCTTGGCTTCGAACAAGGCTTCGGTATTCACGAAGTTTTGAAATCCCCCAAGAATTGCCTTTATGATCTCTATTTTCAGTACGCTAAATAAGAATGAAAAATGAAGTGTATTTTCTAATTCTATCCGTCTTTCATTCATTAGAATGGTCAGTGGTACAGGATACTGTTTAAACATTGTCATTATTTCCATCTTCATTAAGCCTCTTTTAAACTATACTTTTCGACAGTAATTTCAAAATTACTTTAAATAAACTAGAACATTTCGTGGATATGCATTGAGAATGAATTCTTTAATTTCCGATGGTGGCCCAGCGAGGAGCGAATTTTCGATCTCTCGAGCATTTATTGCATCGATCCGTGGGACCGAATGAAAATTCTTGGATTAAAAATCACTCGCAGCCTCTGCTGAAAAATAGTAGGAGCAAGAATTCTTCCACGAACTCGGACCTAAGCCGGAGATTGTTCCCATTGTCAGAATTGTACCGTGGCATTCTCTGGGGCCTCCAAAATTGGAAATTGTTAAAAATTTGGTTCTGAGAAATTCATTGCATCATAAAGTATCATTTGAGTCGAATTTTCGCGTGTTAATTATATAAGTTTATCGAGTCCTTGTCTCGTAGATAAGATTGTAACAGAATTACTTTACTTCAAGCAACTGCCGCTTTCTGCAAGAGGATCTTGCGCTAGAGAGACAATCTCTCGTTGCGAACATAAGGTTACATTAAAAAAACATTAAATCATTTAAAAGTATGCCAATCTGTGCTTTGTGTATTAATGTGCCTCTTTGTTGTTGGGGCGTCGAAATTTCCTCTCCGTGTAATTTCTTACCCCTATGACAAAACTGAGTCTGCAGTTACGTGCTTCGTTCAGCCTATCGCCAGCCCTGGTTGCTGGTGTTGGAGTAACGAGGAAAGGAGAATACTGTTTCTGCAACAAGCTGAAGTATAAATATATTGAAAGCAGTAGAAGGAAGATATGATATAATGAAGTGAAGAGTATAATCTGTTTTTTATGCTGTGTAAGTCTGTTAAATGCGAAAGCTAGGAATTTCTTGCCCTATGAGTGGGATGAAAATTTTAGAAAATGCGTTAGTGGTATTTTTATTTGGAAGTTTCAATGAGTTTAGCGGAGAGTTAGACAGGAATACAGGGTGTTGTGGAAGTGCAAATAAGTGAACTGATGAAGAGGTTGGCGAGGTTTGAAACCTCTATAAGCTGAACTTTTGTATGAGGGCGATGTTGTGAAGATGAGCTTTTGTATGAGGGCGATCGTACAGTGGAATCGCATATGCAAATTGATAGAGAGTCACAGTGAATCATGGGTCAAATAAATTGAATGAAGGTTTGGCCAGATCCTTTTAAAAAAAGACGATTGGTTCTGTTTGAATTCACCGAAACCTATATCTCACAGTCGATAGTGAAGGGTTTCTATAGACAGCATCTCATTTCGCTTTGATTCCTTCGATCGAATGATAAATTTGAAATCGGCATTACCGCATCACCTTCTCTCGAGAAACACAAAACTGGTTTTCTAAATTTCTGATCAAACTAAGCTACTCATCAGCCATGTATGTTTGGCGCTGTTTAAAAGATGGCAGCACACGATTGCATGTTAACTTCCCTCAGCAACATCAACTGTATTGAAACACTGGTACATACATTTACATAACTCAGAAATGCAACACTGAAACATCGATCCTTCCTCAAAATTTTCGAATTTACTGAGCAGATTTTGTTAACTTGTATTCCTAATGGAGCGCGAACGTAGAACATTGATCCAAGGCACGAGAAGAAACTCGATTTCACCCGAGAAGTAGAAAGAAAGATGTATGCTCAAAAGAGATAGGAGAAGTATTGTAATTAGAAGAGGCTATTAGCCTCGAATAGCGCGAGTGATTAAGACGTTCGTATGGAAGAGGGCGCTCTATTTCGTAACGTAGAGGTAAACAAAGGCGTGACCGTAGCAACGGTCCTAAAAGATAAACGACTCCTCTAAACCCCTTCCCTGTAAGTATTACGACGGAGCTCATTCATCGTCCGCCATTTGCGTTAATTGCATTCCCTTCTGTAGTTTTATATATCCGCTGCCATACAGATGGAGTGAGTACACTATGATCGATTCATTGATGAATCGCATAACTTACAATTCGTTAATTTTGGGCGCTGTACGGAGAAGTGGACGACCAATTATCGTGGTTCCATTTCTGTGTTTCCATATATATATATAATTGATAAATATTAGTACACATAATTTTAATGACCAAATATTAAAGATAATAATAACATATATTTATTTATATTTTACTCTAGCTGATGCTAATTTGAATTTAAAAGTATTCTTCGTGATATGGTGCGCATCGGAAGCCTTTCTCCTTTTTTCCTCCTTTTGAAACTTAAATTCTGTAAGTCATTTTAATCGAGATATTGTTTAGCATTAACGCAACTTACGTATAAAACTTCACGGTCCTTTATAATGAAAGCAGTGGCACAAACGATGTCTCTGTTGTCGTAAGTCGTGCTGCAAACTGCCAAAGTGTTTGCATAACATTGCATCTGTGCGCCAATTTGGCCCTACGGTGAGTGGCGGTGTTATTTGTTCTATAAACAGTAGTTAGAAACAGTAATGGCGTCGCTGCCTTCAAATGATGCCTGCTACCACATCTATATGGGCAGAATATTTTTTGTTATAATTGTTTTCACTTGGAAAGACCGACTTGTTCTTGCATTTCAGGAGAGAAGAGTTTATTTCCTTAACATTTGGCACATACCGCTTATTCTTTACCTTGTTAAATAAGTACTTCAAACACGTAAAAATACTTAAAGTTAACCTTCCTATCAATAAAATGTTCAATAGATTTGATAATATAGCCTTGAATTATACATATAGGAGAATGATTATGATGAATTACAGAATTACAAGTAATCCCTGCTGCTTTTCCTACCATCTAACATTATTAAACGATAAATATGGTAATTTGTAGATAGTCTTAATTTCGAGTGAATTTGGGACTTGATAGAATGTAAATGAACATGTTTGTAAATGTTAGATGAGATGAAGTCTCGTGATTCAAAAATGATAATTATATTCGGAAACGGTCTCTCATTCGGAGATGAATCGAGAGTCTCGCTGAAGATTCTTCGGAGAGATCTTATAAAACGGCATCGCGGAATGAAAAAGGGGAAGAGTACACAAGTTGTTTCCTAACATATTGCTTATAAATTTTCTGAGCCACACAACTTTCAAATTCTAAAATATAACATTATCTGAAGTCGGGAAATGATATGGTCGTCGGTTTGCTTCTTAGTCTTCCTATCTTTGCGGCTATTGGTTCACGCGACATTTTAATTTTCGCCATTATCAGAGGCATTGTCTTATTTTCTGGCGATAAAATGAATTAAAGCGGTGCGCTCTTCTAAACGGAGAGGTTATTCAAAAGGCACTCGATGTTCTTTCGGCTGTATTTGACGTAATCCAATCAAACTCAAGGTTTAACAAAATTTAAGATCAAATTCGTACGTAGCAACGAATTCTGAATGTCGATGTTCATCATTATTTTCGATTTTTAATTATTAATTTACTAGAATGCTAAGGGATGAAGACTTTTGATTTGCTGTTGCCGTTTACCTCCGTTTACTGGAGTCACTTGTCCCGCATTTTCAAGAACATGATTTGGCGACTTTGTTGCAGCCACATTCATCTATTAATTCAGGGAAGCAAGGTGATCATCTATGAGTTTGTTTTCGGACTGTTCAGCTGAATAGCTTCGAATGTTTACGCCATGTTAATCTGTGGATACTCTATAAAAGCGCAGTTCTGGTGGGCAGCGAGTGTTGAGTTAGCCATTTTCTCGATTTGCAGTTCTCTGCAAATTGAGGAAAAGCGAAAATAAAATGTTATCTTCGAAGGAAGTGATGATTAAAGGGGCATTGAAATTTTCAGTAAACTTCTTTTATATTTCACTGGAACTAATATTTCCGATTTTGTATAATTTAAGACAGAGGGGCAGTCTTTTGGGTAGATATACCTTCCGAACGCATATGAAATCTGCGAAGCTTGATTGCTATTTTTCCACTTATAGAAATAGCCTGACATCCATTTTGTGCGACGAAAGACTAATTTTATATTCAGGTAAACTAAAGTAAATTTTCCAATTTCAATCCTCTTTTATTGGACATAACACTCGGAAACAAAATTCAAGGTATAATTATAAGAAATGAAGATAAAGCTGCGTGGAAAAGCCTAGTAAAAGGTTCCCACTCTCTGATTTGTCTTTTCTTTCTCTCTAGAAGTAAAGTTCTATTTGAAATTTATCGAAAATAATTCAAAAATGGTGTTTAATCTTTGAAATTTTTAAATATCTTAGGAACGTCCCGAAGAAGCTTTCAATTTTGTATATTAGTACAATTATATATTTTACAAAAGAAGGCATCTCAATAACTAATATCTTATTGTAGAGCTAACGATACAATTATTTCAAGAAAGTTAAACGCGTATAAGAAAGGTGTTAGCCTAGTTTTTTTTCAATTAGGAGGAGTAACATACCTTGTTAGCTTTAAGGCTTAAACCTTCGATTTAATCAGCCTTCGATGCGGAAAGTCGTATCGATCTAACGAAGGAAGGGAAATGACGAGGATGCGAAGTAAGGATTCAATCTCTCGGAGATTTTGTTGAATTCGGGTTCAAGGGAAGCATGTTTCACGACGTATCCACAGCATACCAGAAATGTTTCTTTTTATGCATTCTATTAAATTCTTTTTGAGTATTTAGTATCGAAGGTTATGACAGAAGCCTGTGTCACACCTCATGCGGACACGCCATCTTCTGTTTCACTGTTTCCACCCTTGTTTCTATTTTTCACTCTATTCTACAGTTTTAGTATTCATCTAATCATTCATATCGATGCAGTTTTACTAATGTCTCTTGATATACTGATTTTACAAACCAAAACAATGCAAGACAAATTATGACCTAAGTTTTGGTTCTCATCATCAGTGCAGATTAAATTCTCGGCTTCACATATTCTGAATTAGCTAAATAGATTAGATCAAACCCTCGATGCTAATCTCTGGGGTTTTCTTCTGGCAGTACTTTCAACGTTATTATTTAGGGAATATTTCTAAATTGAATATTTTGAGCGGTCGGTAGAACTCTCGATATCGATAGCCGTGAGTTTAATGATAAATTTATCCATTTCCTGACCACTACTTCTCGGCATCATGGGAAATGCCTTTTCCGAGAAGGGTTATTCAGAAGTATTGAGTATCTTTGCGAACTAATCGCCTCGTGTATTTTAGTTCAGCTATAATCTTAGACCTTCCAACAGTTTCCTTGATAAACACTTTGTCCTTGCGGCACTCAAAAGCTTGTGATCCGCCACTTTTAAATTCGTCATACCAGTATCTCTTTGTTCTCGTAAATGGTGAAGAGTCCTCATGTACAGAATCTACCTTGTATTTCTTCAAACGGTTTTCAATAATAAAACTAACATTTCAAATGCTCTCTCCATTTAAAAATAGGAATAACTAACCTACGAATCTGTCTGTGTTCTCTGCCGTCGTTTTCCACCAAACGATGATAATCTCGACTTCTCTTGAACTAAACGCGGGTACTTATTGATCCTCATAAGTAGTATCGGACACTTGATTGACCTCCGGTCCTGGGATAATCAAGTAAACTTCCTTAATCGTTGCCTCGGCTCGAGGCAGTCTCGATCGATGGGTAAGATTAGACTCCGTTGACTCATCCTCTTTTACGAATCGGTCGACATCATTTCCAAATCGAACCATAAAGCTCTCCGATTTCGATTGACTGCTTCTCGTTTGTGTTGCGCTTCATGTCAACGCATTTCGTCGCTCAATTGTTTTGACGTTTTCGATTGAGTTTGTTGGAATCAATTCGTTCCATTTGGGCTGATTCCCGATATCGTTAACTTCGATTCAATCATTGCCATCGCTTCTTCAGCCCACGGAAAAAAGACTGCATTTAAGATTTCATTCCGTCGCTATAAGTGGTTGCATCACTTCTGTGTTCAGTTCAAATAGTGACATAGAATGAATGCGAGCGTAATACATCGAGAATTCGATGCATTTTTAAGGAAGTTTTTTTTTTAATTAGTTTAAAATTGCTCAAACACTGACTAACGTATTCCTTTCATAAGTAAGATTTTAATAAATATATGTTTCAATGTTAAAGAGATATAAAAAAACTCCAAAATTCTATAATGTTTGTTTTACGATAGGAGTGTTTCACCGGAATGAATGATGAGAAAGATATGTACGCATTAAAAAAATGTTTTTAACTCTGTCCTTTAACGGACATGATTTAACTGTCTACCCAATGAGGTATAAAGCATTCATGCGGAGAAATTTGTGTCCGCTCGTTCAAAATTCAATTGAATTCTTAAAATAGATTCATACTTTTAATGCTACCAAACAATTGATTTGTTAATGGTTTTCGGTTCTTGATCGTTCAAAGAATCTTGACCGAAAGCGAGTTATGTGCTCGATCCCCATCAACGCAGAGTCGAATTCTTTTGTTTAGGATTCGCTTTGCTTATTATTCTCGTTTCAGTCAAGAGTTCCAAACAATTTACCGAAAATATTGACAAAATAGGACATGGATTCCGAATTTGACTGAATGGTATCGCTTTCGAATTAGATATACTTGATCCTTGGTTAGAACCAACTTTCTCCCAATCGGGCTTATGGCAGTAAAACTACTAGGAAAGGGTTATTTTAAACTATTTTAAACTATAAATTATCATTTTATCCCTAAGCTCTGTTATTATAAATCGATATTTTATGTAATAAATGGAATTATAGATTAATACGAGAAAATTCAAAAAAAAGCTTGCGTTATAATATTCATTACGGTAGTCCGTCGCCAGAGTTTCACTGTAGTTCGGTGTCAGGCGACACATTTAGCAACGCAATTCTCTTCATTTACGAATCAGCTCCGGTTGACCGAGCTCGTCTCAATCGTTTGATGGCGGTCGCAGTTGAAAATCTGCCGATAAAAAACGCTTCCATTTTTTACGCTAGAAATTATGAACATCGCACCGCGTTGTCTTAGTTTTAGTATTCTTATGTATTTAAAATCTAACCACGAGGGTAAGGCGTTGAGAAAAAAGTCGATTTATTAAAGGTACTGATTTTTCGGATCCATAATACATCTGTCGAAATCTAATTTTCTTAGAATCTGTAGGAATGGAGGACTTTTTTCCGGAAAGTGACTGAATTCATCTGAACAGCGTGACATTGGACTAAAATCAGGATAGTTGCTATGGATATCCGCACATAAATAACTAAATGCTTAACCCCTGAGAAAATCGGCTTTGCGATCTTGATCGAAAAACGATGTTGCTCGAAAAAATGCTCGTTGAAAGTAACTGCTTATCTCTGCCTTCTCGGACCTACTCGGGTAAAAAAATCATTGCAGGGAATTTTTTCTTTCCCGATTGAGTTTTTTTTCGCTGTCGCAAATTTTCAATGAAAACAGAAACGCTGTCAAAATCATACTTCTAATCGAAAACACTGTAACCTCGAACTATATAAATGTCCTTTAGTCCTGAAATTCCGATGAACTCCAGTTTTGCAATTTCCAGCAGCATTTTGCATCGGCCACTTGGCGCCATTTTGAGATCGGACCTCGTGCTCCCATATCTGCCTTGAATATAATGAAGCATTATGGCAAAGCATTTATGCTGCGATTTCCTATAGTAATCGAAGTCGCCTTAGGAATAATTCTCGATTTCCCATTCCTCTTCCCGAAAGTTCCAAGATATTTTGGAGACCACAAACACAGATTATTTATCAGCCCCCCTTCCAGATGCCTCTTATTCCCCTTACGAAATGCGCAACCAATTCCAATTTTCTTTTTACTCACGTCTGGGAAGTTGACGGACATGCGGCGGGAGTTTGTGGCCTCGGACAGTGTCAAAATATTTAACCTCTCCGTGGACTCACGTGATGGATAAACTGACGAACCGAAATGCGGAGGCATCTAGCGAACGCTACCAACACCTCCGACCAACCACTGAACGCGGAAGGCTTTTATATGCTTCAACAGATGCACGAGCTCTTCTTATTCTTTTTCAGCCGAATATTGATATTCGGCGAGTGATTAAGCGCCAGGGCGTATGTTTGATTAACTATTATATTGATATGGCTATTGATATAACTTTTCCGTGAAAGAAAACTAGTTATTTTGTCGCTAAGCGTCGTCACTTCCTAACATCTCCTTTGCACAAACGTCATAATTATATCATCTCCTCATTTTCTTTCTTGTTTTGGCTCCGAGTGGGATCATCGCTCATTTTGATTGAGCTTTTTTAAGTTTACTATTTATTGAACTTAAATGTCTTCACACTCGGACAGTGGATATGATTAAAATACCGTAAACTGCGGATACCGATTCTTTTTAACCTAATCTCCTGTATTTTTTTCGATTAAGAAACTTTTATCAATGAAAACGAATTTCTTAGACAATAAAAAAGTTATATTATATGCTATTGTTAAAAATAAATTGTTAAAAACTTTCACGATTCGGGTGTCGCAGGCTTTCCTTAAGTTAGAGTCGTGTCTGACCCGAAGAAGCATTTGTGGTCCACCTGGGTAAATAATTTTCTTACATTACATTGATTACATTAAATAATAAATACCATTGTTTATTGAACATTGAAAACATGAAAAAATTCTTCAAATTATTACAATTAAAAATGTTAACCATAATAATAATCTCTGACTAATAGAACAGAATACAATTATATTTTTTATACCAATCAGTATTGATATTAATATGATTTTTAATCTATTCCAGCAAGTTCTGGTTCCTTGTTTTTGTTGGAAACCATACTGATGGTTTGAAATGTAATTGAATTTAGTGCACTATCCATGAGAAATTTTTCAACATTTTTACATAATTTTGTCAATGCAGAACTGAACGGATATTGGCCTAAAGTTTTTGTAATCATTTGTGAATTTACCTTTGGGTATTGACTTCACAACTGCCCATTTTAGCCCATTAGGCACAATTTCTTATATTAAACAACTGTTTATTAGGTTTCTAGTTATTTCTAATAATATCCCATGGTTTTTAATATCTTTGATTATGATGCTATTCATACCTGAGCCTATGTTGGCCGTATTATCAACTATTTCTATAATTTTAGAAAGTTAATTTTTTGTTTTATATCATCTATAAGATCTATCAAATTTTTGTTTGGAAAATGCTTTTATCATCGGTAAAAAGTTATCAAAATTTAGATGCAACTGTTGCTAAATCATTTTGTGAGCAATTTACAATAACAGGTTCACTATATCTATTAAGTCCTCTTTCTGTGAGAGTATTGATTACGTTCTATAGCTGTTTACGGTTACTGACTTTTTCCCATTTTACAGTATTGACTTCTGGCTTTCTTAATTTCCTTCACTGTAAACAGTTTAATAATAAAAAAGTTTACTCCACCAAAGTAATCAATGCATACACAACCTAGGTTTCGCAGCGAAACTACTTCATCGGAGGCTACATCTGACATAATGATGTAGCTTCGCTACGAAACCTAGGTTGTGTATGCATTGATTACTTTGGTGGAGTAAACTTTTTTATTATGAATCTGTTTGTTGTTACTAAATAAGTTAATCCTGGTTTTGTCCTGTTTACTCCTTCGCTATTTTGTTCCTCAGTTTGACATAATTCTTTCTGTTCTCATCATGAGAATAGCAATGTTTCTGTTAACGGAAGTATAGATCTCTTTCATTCATAAGATAATAGTAGTAAAACGACTATTCGGGCGGGATTGGGACAAAAAGTTTCCTCTTCCATCTAACTCATCGTCATTGGATATACAATAAGCAAATTTAAGTGATAGTATGAGAACAAATGAGAAGGATTGTAGATGTAAAAAAAACCAAGAATTTCTTTGGAAAACAAATTAATCCACTGCAGGAAAACGACCGCAAAGAAGGAGATGTGAAAAACATATCGATAGTAACAACTAAAAGATGAAAAAAAAAACTTAAAATATATAAAATAAACTACCAATAATTACCCATATGAGATGCATCAATAATAAGCGTAGCCACGTTAGCATTTATTTAAGTGCTACCAAATTACATAAGACAAAATTAAAATGTTGAAAAAAATTCTCAACTGCACAAAAAATAATACACAGATGTAACTATACATATTTTAAAGCGTGATTAATAGCATACGCACAGTATGTAGTCAATAATAGATAAAACGTATACAGTTTAACACTAAATAGGGAAAGTAAACTGATAGTAACTGATACCGTAGTAAAATTACTACTACGATACCTAAGAGTGAATTATATTTACAACAGCAATGCGTATATGAATAATCTAGGCAAAATTTCAAACTTAACAGTTCAATGATACACAATAGTGTATGTACATATAATAGGTGCATGAACAATACATGCAGTATCTAGTCAAAGATACTCAAAACATAGGTATTGAAGTATCCCAAAATAAGGAAAAACAGATATAAGTGTATGTTATTATTATTAAAAATTTAATTTTAGCAAAAACGAGAATATAAGTACAAACTGAAAAAGAAACGTAAATTCAAGGGAAGAACCGGGACAGGATTTTTATGTCGCAGTGACGTTTGTAGTGAAGAGTTTCACAAATTTGGAGACAACAATGGTCGAAAATATGATATGATTGTAAAATTCCCAGTGCCGTGGTGATTAAATGCATGAATGGAAGGATGAAATTTCTGTGCATTGCCGCAAAGAGTAGAACCACTCCTTTAAATAGAGCGATTATTGCCCACAATATAAGTGCGACAGTAACATTTAAAATTCGGATTTGTGACAGAGGACTTGATTTCTAGAGGCAGGATGTACCAAAGCTTGCTTGCAGTTATGACAAAAGATAAAATAAAAAATTTTGGTTCTGTGATATGGAATGAATAAATTGTCGCAACCACTTGTGTTGTGCCTATGGACAGAAAATAAGTTAACCAATTCTAAAGCAATTTACTCTGGCTTTTGCGAAGGGTAGGATATCATAAACAAATTATAATATATGCAATTTCCTTCAAGATTCTGGCCTTAGCCAGGATAAATTTTCTTAGGATTCAGAGACATGATCAGATTTACGTAAATTAAAAATGAATTATAGTTGCGTTCTGTGCTCTGAACTTCTGCTTAACTGCTTTAACTTCTGTGCTTTAACTTCGGAGCTAAATCTCCGGATTGATCCTGATACACTACATTATTGTAAGAGATCCATTGGAAGAGTGGATACGCGGCAGTGTATTTATCTTCAGGTTCTATAGATATTTAAAACTATGGAACATCTGTAGAAAATTTACCGACCATACCCTAAAAAATGTCGTATTTATTTTAATCTGCCTTACTAATCATGAGAAATTGGCAACTTATATAAAGAAAATTAAAGTAGGAAGTAGGAATAGGTGGTTTATTCGTCGTATACTTTTAATTTCTTGGTATTGTTTTGGTGTTGTTAGTTTTATAGAAATAAATATTTGTGATTGCTTGCGAATTTCTCTACGTAGGTTGGTCTAATTACAAAACTATCAACATGAAATACCCACTTGAAGGTAATATCAAAACACTCTGATACACAATTTTGACGGAACAGACTTCATTTAAAGACTGACACATAAATAACGATTTAAGTTTCGTAACGCGGTAATCAATAAGGCTAAATGCTGTTTTTAAAATCATTGACGAGGAAAAGCAATGCATAATATAAAAAGCAATTGAATATCGATTGTCCTTCTAACGCCTTAAAAATACCTTTCCATGCTGACAGCAACGCCTTCATTTAAGTGTACGTATTAATTCATTACCAACGCTTTACTGGCTATTTCTCTCCCGTTTAAGGCCATTGTGTTTTAGTATTCATGGACGTATTTTATCGATGGCTCATTAAACGCTCGAAAATATGGTTGTATCACTATGAATTATTTTCTTTCGGCATTGTGTTATAAAGCACTCTTCTATTCGTTTTTCAGGTTAGCAGGTGACCAAAGGCCGGCCATGCATCCCGGTCCGCTTCGGTACGCCCGCCAACGTCCGTCACCGTCGCTGAACACCTCTCCTCCTCCGATTCTACTGCTGCAGACGCAACTCAAGATCATCTCGCGACCCACGCTTTTACTCCTGGGGTTTGCAGCAGCACTGTTCGCTGCCGCCGCGGTGGTGGTTCCAGCCGATGGAGGGGCAGTCGTGGCGACGGACCTCCTGCTTCACCAAGGACCAAAGGCACCGGAAGGAGTGGCGACGAAGACAGCGAGTCAGCGGTCTCAAGACGTCGATAGGTCTTCGCCGCCAGTGAAACTGTCCCCTGACATCCTTCCCGCCCTCAACGGGCTGCCATCCGTCGCGGGGTCCTCTGATACCTCCTCGTGGTCCCCATCTCCCTCTTCGTTCGTCCCGATGATCTCGGAGTATTTTACTCGCGTAACCGTTGGCGGTGGTTCCCAAGTTTCCTCCACACAGAGGTCGGTCGCAATAATTCCACCCGTCGACCTTCCAGAAATTTCTCCCGAAACACATCTCGAAGTGAGTGACGATTCTAGTTCAAAGGTCGCCAGCGAAGCGGTCTCTTTCGCCTCCGACGTAGGCGTTAAAGTTGGCCCCGAAAAAGCCGCGAAAACTAGTGCGACCGCTGCAGTGGTCCCGGAGGACGCTCAAGACACTTCTAACCGCGAGTTCGATTACCTCGCGGAGACTACAACGGCCGCCGGTGGCGAGGGCCCTCCCCCCAGAGGAGGGCCTTCGCCGACGGCGGAAATCGACGAGCGTCTCAATACGTCGATGAACCGCATCGATGACAGTGTGGATGATAGTCAGAAAATCTCTCTAGAAACAGAGTTCGATTCGTCTCGTAATTACCTCGACCCTCGTAAACAGGGCCAATCGCGTTACCTTGCTCAGGACGAAAGGGGCCCTCCGGAGAGACGCGGCTCCGCCCAGGGCTCTGCCAAGCAACCCATCACCAAAGAAGGAGTCGTGCCATTCGATGACGCCATCGCGTCTTCCTCCTCTTCTACCTCCGAGGGATCGAATTGCGGCCCTCTACGTCCGCCCCTCACTCCCCCGGAACACTACAATGAAGCCCCCAAGCGCTCATGTCGCGGGAGGCGGGAGCTGGGCTCCCACTCCAATGACTCGGCGACCACAGTGGCCCCCAGAATACAGAACGTAACTATCGGATACTTGACGGACGTCAGAGGAGAAGCGAATGACCGACAAGGACTATCCATTTCTGGAGCTATTTCTTACGCTCTTGAGGAGGTCAGTACTTCTGTATATTAATTTGTCATTTAATTGCATCTGCAATTTATATGCAAAACCTATATCTGTCGTGAATGGGTTAGCGTCGCAGAAATCTCGGGAAATAATTTAAAATAGGGAAGATTTCGATGGTACATAATAACTTAATTTATTAAAGCATTTGGGAAAAAACAACCTGGATACTCGATACTTCAGCAATCAAATTAACTTGTGGGGTAAGAAAGAATCGACGTAGTTATACTATTATGGTATGTTGGCTATAAATAACTCTGGTCTCGACGGACATCCTTGCTGCTTGTATGCTCGATTCTGCCTTTCATATAACCAACTCAATAGATAAAGGAATTTTTGTTTTAGGAGAATTCTTTCCCTACCCTATATTGTTTTAGACTATTTGGCGTAATTTCTCAAACCACATAGTAAAACATTCTCTTTCATCAAAAACTGTCACCAATTTCTCTCTGATATCTTTTTGAAAGTACTATGTATCAAGCTTTTGCGCATTATTAATTTCATTTAACGGGAAGTTGGGAAGCACTCCGCTTAGCATAAATTCCTCAGGAAGTGAGCTGGTTAATTACCGAAAAATGTTTAGATATAAGAATTAGGTACCATTTTTCTATTAATATTTATGTGTTGAACTTCTCACTATTATTTATTGGTATTTCACAAACATAGGTTAAAATTTAATACAATCGTTAGACAAATGGAATGTTGATAGAAATCAGTTCCAACTAAATAGGAAACAGACTTTTAAAGTTATTTATATGTCGCGTGGCTGAGGCAATTTATTGGATATTCAATAATTAATTAATAATCAATGCTCATCATCCAACTAAAGATAGGAGCTGTCACCAACCAATTTCCTTATCCTTTGTCTGCTCTTTCATTGAATTAACTGCAATTCACTTGGTACATCACATCCTGAAGCTTTCGTATTCTGGACCTTCCTCTTGTCCTCGAAACCTTCTCTTCAAAAATTATTTTCTTCAACTCACCGTGTCTCACTAAATGGAATTTCGTTTTCCTCCTTTGAATTAGTACGGTTCTACTATCCTTCACTTCATTCAACACCTGTTCAATTGTTTTCTTCTAGGTCCAACTGGTTTTTGTGATTTTCATCCAAATCATTATTTCAGCATCTAATACTTTATTTTGCTCTTCTTTCCCTGAATCCCATGTTTCGCATCCATAAGTACTCCGTATTATTTTTTTCCTGAGCTTCCGTTACAATTTTTTTTGAAATAAGGGAAAGAACACTCCTCCCCTTCCAAAAGTCCAAAGTGTATATAAGTGTTTTGATTTTCTGTATGTTTCCCTGATGATTGCTTAGTACTGAAACCTGTGGTTTGAATTATATCTTGTGGAAATTACAAAGTGTTCTTTCTCTAATTTCGTTGTCTTTCCATAATTTATCTTCAAAAATGAAAGATTATATGCTTGTTTTGCTCGAAATATTATTCTTTTAATTTACTCCGTACTTTTGTTACCATTGGTTGCATAACTTCCCGAATTTCACTACTCAATCTTCGCGCCTTCAATGTTGATGTACTCGCTTTCCTCACTGCCTTTTTTATCACCTTAGTTTTAGTTTTCTTGGTGTGAATTCTGAGTTATTCTTTTTTGAAGTACATCGAGCATAGGATTCATATTCTTCTTAGAATCCGCTATAACTACAACTTTATCTGCAAATCGAATTCCATGAATACTTTTCCCATTTATTTTTATCCTTTTTGCTTTATTTTTCATCCTTCCTATAGAATTTTCTGGAAACAGGTTGAATAAGTTGGTCGAAAGTGGGCAACCTTGTCTCACACCATTCCTTATTTTTGCTTCTTTTCTGTGCCTGTTAATGTCTAGTTAAGCATTTATAAATCTATGTAAGTTCAATATCAGTCTTCTATCCCTCCAATCTAGCTGCACTCTCTTCATTTACCAAAAGAATTTTCCAATCAATTTGGTCAAAGTCCTCTAGGTCTGTAAATGTCGCATTAGTTCTTCTGTTTACTTCCATTCTTTTTTCCAAGATTCGTCCAAGGGCTGAAATTGACTCTCTCGTTTCTTTTCTAAATCCGAAACCGGTCTTCGTCAATTTATTGTTCTATCTTCCTCTTAAGCCTATTTTTACTATATTTAGTAGGATGTTTTAGGCATGAGACAAAAGCGTTATTATTCTATAGTAAAAGCAATCTGTTGCATTTCCTTTCTAGGAATTGTTACGATCTTAATTTTAGTGAAGTTCGTTGGTATTTTGCCATTAATATAAATGGTCAATGCTAAAATGAGAAAATGAGTCAGAATTAGAAATAGCTGATGGTCGAACATCCAAAGCTATACGTTAAAACTTGTTCAAAATGGGCGTAATATCACCAAAGTAAAAGGAAACTACTTCTCGATGGCGCAATTATGTCGGAATTAGTCTTCACAGTTTCCTCTTCCTTTGGTGATATTGCACAAGTGCTATTTTAAGAAAACAGTTAAGATGACCTTGATTTTTACTTTCGTGTGATGTAATCTCTCGTTCATCTCGTCAACCTTCACAAATGCACGTTAACGATGTCTTTTCTGTTTTGGAAACATTCGATCATACATTTATTATGTTCCAATAGCATTCCCTTAAGTATCAATTGATTTTCATCAAATATAGGCCACAGCTTCCCCTAGGGCTACTAACCCATCGATCAGACTAATTCCGTAGCACTATCACATACTTATCGAGGAATACATGCATGTTTTAATCCACCGGTCCTAGCATCTATATACCTTATTTTTATCGATTTATGTTAACTTATATTGCAGTTTTTCTATCCTTTTTCATCGCATAGACCAAACTTACCAAAGCTCTCAGTCGATTATACGAGTCTTTGTTGCACTATTACATTCCGTAACTATTTGAAGGAACATCTAAAATTTCATCATTGTACATTTTTTCTTACGCAATATCGGTGCAGTTGTTTCCATTTCCAATGTTAGTGTTCCTAGCCTTTATGTTTTCTGCCCTTCTCTTTGAACTTTCTTCTTGTAACCTAATGTTAACCTAACTTATAATTGAAAGTCTTCTTCTTCCTTTCCTTCCTCTATACTTTTGTGTACGGTACTTACGCTTTAACTCGCACGCATGCTAGTAACGTGTTGGAATAATTGGCGATTCCGATCCCATCGGCATGAATGTATAAGTAAGAACATTTATTTAGCATCCAACATTTAAATAACTATGAAAAAATCGAGTTAGTTCCAAAACCGGTAAATAAATCTGGAATATTTCCGAGCGAAGTATTTGAGTCAGTCGGTGAAATATTTCCCGATTCATGGTAAAGTCGTGTTAATGGAACGGTTAAGAATAAAAATGAATCCTTCTCCTCAGATAAACAGCAATCCTAAGAACCTTCCCGGCATCCGTCTCTCCATGGAATGGGGAGACACCAAAGGAGACACAGTGACCTCGACTCGCATCCTCACCAACATGATCTGCAAAGGCGTGTCCGCCTTCTTCGGCCCAGAAGGATCCTGTCACACGGAAGCCATCATTTCTCAAGCCAAAAACAGACCAATGATATCATACGTGAGTACATACCCTTCTTTCTATTTTTTTGGATAAGTAAGTTTGTACGCTGTGATTAAATTTATGCATTCGTTTTCTGGTAAAGTATGTGTAACTCTCGCTCGTCACCACTCTGCCTCACTACTTCGAATCCTCAATTTAAATTGCTGGCACATGAGTATGCTTGTCGAGCATTAGTTTTTCTTCATATATACTCGATGGTCCTGCTGCCGTATGAATGGAATATTTTCATTTGTCATTTGGTACAGGGTAGAGAAAAATTTATCTTTCGTTTACTTTTGTCGCAGCCTTGATCATGGCTATGAACGAGGTCTCTTCTTATGGACTGACAAGAAAGGTAAGACGTAGAGTCATTGTGCTTCACTCGCGTGGAATGTTTTGCTTGTAGCATTCTGGCCCAGTGAGGAAAGCAAGAGCTAACCACCTCCCTTCTCTCCCTGCTTATTCGTGATATTCAGCTGAAAATTATAGAAAGTTATCCTTCAGCTAAAACTAGATTACTACAACGCAGTCTACCTCTTTAGCTGTCTATTTTCATTCTTTTTTTAATATGGTGGCCAGTCGTACCTCACTTTTTGGTTGTACTATCCCTTTCTCTGACTTAAAAAACAGCTATTTATAGTCTAAATGAGGTTTCAAAGATACCCCTCTCAAGTGTTTGATGGATAATATTTACCGTTTAGTTTTCTCATCTGAAGAATGCATACTGAAAATGAATCATTCAATTGTTAACAAGTACTGCATTTGACTTAAATATTTATGAAAAAATCATGAGAATATATTTAAAGTTAATAGCACTCTTCAGAGCAATCAAGATTAACTATACAAATTGTCTTTCCTTTATCATGGATTTCCTTAAAGATACGCCTTCCCACATCGATTTCTTGAAATATATACATTCTGTTTTCGGCATTGCTAATAATTTCACCGAATGTGCCAAAATGTGACTTCAGACCTCTATGTATTTAAATTAAGTTTTTGAAAACATGAATATAAATTCATTTTATTTTATAAGTTTTTTACGTTACATGATGTGATTATCTCGAAGTCTAAATAAACAAACCCTGGCTTGTGTTATCCTCATTGATGATGCAGAGAATACCGCTGTATCAAATTTTTAATCAGATCGGCCCGATTTATTTTACTCCGCGTTCCTATTTAATTAAATAAAAAGACATAAAGATTTAACAGATACTTGTTTGCATTCTCGCACAAAACTGAGGCTTATTTAAGAGCTCTCTGTTTCCATGCGTTGCTGATAAAAGTTCAGTTGAGGCCAATGAGCTGAAGACTCGTATCTAGACCTTTCTCAATTGCTACGATACCGATTGGTTGATTTTTATCTGCCTAATGCAGCGGAAAGTTGATTCTCCAAAGGAATAATTTTATATTCTTCGGTGATATGGCAGAAAATACTTTTATATTTATAGAATATTATCGATTTAAAAATTGGGAAAAATATAAACCGTTCGAAGCTAAAATAACTGTTGACGGTACAGGAGATTTTAATGACCTCTTTAAAGCTCGCGGTACATTAATGAAATACTTTCAATTTTTCAACGCAATCAATTTCAATACAATGTTCAGGTTTCCTTAAACGCAAATTCGTAACAAGTGATCATATAACTTACAATCTCATGATCGGTACTGTCAATGGTTTCAGTACATTCGCAATTCACTCCAAGGACATTTTCAATCAAAGCCATTGAAAGAATTTCCATAATTTTCTGTGGTTCGACATTTTGCTTTATTGTCCATTGAGCGTGATCCATGGAAGCTAGTCCATCTGCTCGACGTATGACCTCCACTTCACGACCATTTATTTCAAAGCAATTTGATTTGACGAGACCTGATTTACTACCAAGAATTTTACGTGGATTCTGACACTTAATGGGCCCAAGAAATGTCTGTATTGTTTTCATTTTTGTATATATTTTGAGTACAGTAATTAAGGGACAGATTCACGAACACCATCGACACAATTTACCTAGCCCCAGTTGTGTAATGATTCCCCCCTTAATATGTAATGTGTACTCCTTCTCGTATCAGTTTTGCTTCTTTAGGAACGTACTAGGCTCTGGATTCATGAGTTTCAATTCCAAAATTAATTTTTCATTTCCGTTTTAGTAATGTGCGACTCTATTTTTCCTTTTTATCTAAGCGAGTTGAAATAAATAATTTTTGGATGGAACAAACATAAAAAACTTTTGCCTCATTTCAACTTTCTACTGTTAACCATGATTTTTATCTTCTCACGAGAGATCCAGTACAATATATCTTATTATCTTTTTTAAGATACTTTCAAATTGTTCGAAGATCGATTTTGGGCATAGTGAGGCGTAAGTTTTTAAACTGGGCTGGCGAAAAAAGAAAAGTGACTTCCATGTTAAAGTCCCACTCTATTTGATTCGCTTGAGACATCTCAGCAATTATAGTATTGTTAAAATTGCTTCGACTTAGGTTATTTCTCATATTGACCTCCACCGGGAATCGAACCCGAGACCGCTTTCACCAAAGGCAAACGCTTTGTCCACATGACTATCTGAGAGCCCCTTAGCAATTAAGAAGCATTCTTGAACACAGAGAGAATTTCAGATTAGCGAATAGTATAGCAGGATTAAGTCGTCGCTGCATGAATTAAATTCTTAATTTTGAAGATTGATGGAATTAAATTACAGAATGGATTATAGCTTAGTTTGTCTCTTTGGTAGAACAATGTATTTTTGGGCAATGGTCGGCTACCGACTCCTTAGTGACCTCGAGACTACTAGTATCATTTGCTGTGTTATCAGCCATAGGCTTTTTTCCTCTTATATTTTGTTGAATACTTTGCCAAATTTTTCTGTTGTTGTTATTTATTTTCCCTGTTTAAGGGATGGGATTAAAAATGCGGTATTATGACAGTCATCGGAATAATCCAATTTATTTAATTGGCTAAGTTTAACTTCATTTCCATCATTTGTCTAATTTATTCGCCTATTTCATAAATGCTTTGTAGAATGAAGTGTGAGAATATATTTTTCTTCATTTAAAAAAATAAATTGAAACTATCTTCCATATTGGATAGTATTTTTGTCAAAGAAGGTCCTTAAAGGAAAATCCAAATGTTCATTTTGTTTCGTTAATACAAATGAGAAATTCCAATGTCAAATTGGTTAAAATAAAACTTCAACCCGAAAAGGTGTTACGTCATTGATGCAAATATATTTAAACGCAGATTATGATAAAAATATTCCTGAAGTATTTTTAATTACATAATTCCGTCAGAATCCAGATCTAGAATATGAAAAAACCTCTCGACTACTGCGTAATCGCCTTCTATTAATGTTTCCGATAACATTTATTGCGGCTTGACTAGAATAAATGGCATTGTTCTTCGTCTCTTCGACCTGAAGTAGCTTTCATATCATCACAGCCTTGAACAAGACAGGCGTAAGTGGCTGGTGAGAGTTTATACGTCAAAAGAAGACGAATTTAAGATATCTTCGAGATGTTGCTCGAACAATGAATCTGTGCCAGAGGATAGAATTCCGCGCTTGTAAAAACTTGTCTCACTAGCTGTCATTCGTTGCTCATTCGAGTAGTTCGACAGTTGGTACATCCATTCCCTCTACGGCACAGTGTTAAGTAGCGGAAGGATATTCCCCACGCTAATATTTTTCATCTCACTCGCACGCCCTTCCTGTCTCTGGCTCGCAATCAACTCTTTTTCTTTCCTTATCTTCCTCTTTCCCAACCGTATGCGCATTTGTTTAGTTTCAAGCTCCGCCGTCTCGTATGGTTAGCGCTAGAGTCCCCCTCCATCTATTTTTAGCGCTCATTATCTGCATATGCGATAATTGAGGCTCGGACGCCCGATTGCACAATGCTCGCCCTTGCATTATTTACTGCTTTTCAGCAGAGTCCCGCATAAAAATTCCGTTGCGTAACGGGATACGTCTCTTCCACCTTTTGCCATCCATATTTCTTGCCAAATCTGAGCCGTGCGTAGATATGTCGGACTTGTCTCCTATGATTATTTGCACATCTCTCGCCGAAGAAAGAGAATTAAGTTGGGATTGCCCAGAATGGGGTGTCGGGAAAGAACTGGTCCATCATAGGACTAAACAGATCTTCGCTATTCTGTCGATGCGCGCTATGATCACTTGTGTTTGTGTGTGTTTTGTGTTTTTTGCTTCCGCGGAATGCTTAGCTTAGGTCCTAATATCTTTTTATGTGCTTTCGTTTCAACTCTCCGAAAAAAAGAGATTAATATACTAACGTTTACCTTTTGATTAATGTAAAACTAAAAGGCTTCTTATTTTTTCAAGGCCAATTGAAATCCATGTAATGATAAATTGTCATTCACATAACTTTAACTATTATTTACGTAGATCCCTGGTTCCCAAGCAGTGGTTCGCGACCCGTATAAGATTCGCCCCCAGATGAATTGGAACGCTTGTATAGCAGATGCAATCTCAATCATCATACTAATCATTAATAAATAATATTTAATAAAAATATATTCGCCTTCGTCCAGTCCTAAAATGTATTTTGTCAAGCCTTTATGTTTGGGTTTATTAATCAAATATGCCGGATGAGAATGTAGGAGTCGCGAAAAGTTTTAAGAAATCTAAAAAGGGTCGCGATTTAGAAAGGTAGAGAACTACTGACGTAGATCTTGATACTTTTACGACGGTGAATTTTATTATGTTTTCATCTTCCTTTTTTAATTTCAAAAGAAATTTTGCATTTCCGAAGGAACAGCGAAGAGAAGGTACAAATGTTTGTATTCACAAATACATGGGTACGACCAATTCCGATTTATTAAAGGTCTGGGCTTTGGTCAGATTTCAGTGTGAATTTTTCTTCTACCTTCTTATTGTTATATTCAATTATGAACGGCCGAAAATATCGGCCGATTTGGACTATTGCTTGAGATCTCCGTTATCTGGGGTTTGTTCTTGGCTTTATCGGAATCCTTCCGAAGTACAGTCCTGGCCAAAATTAACGCAGCACCTCCCTAGCGATCCTAACGACCGGTGGTGCGTTAATTTTTGCCAGGTGTGTACATACAATTTCGGATCTCCCAAATGCATAAATTTACAACATTTTACTTGAAGATTTATTGTTACCAATGTATTATCTATATATTGAAAAGATTTATAATATATAGATAATAATGTATAAATATCTTATAATAATAATAATAATTTTAAGCATACATCCTTCGATCGGGAAACTATCACTGAACTGAACTAAAACGTTTGATAAACATTTTGTTCGACAGAATTTAACTATTCGTCAATTCCAAGAGTGATATTAGCGGAAAATATACAATAAAACCTAACTCTATACTTTTTAGTATCTGTTTTTCATTATCTCTGTTTTCTTTCATCTTTCATACCTTTCACTTGATTTTTACTATCGATTTAGTTTTTCTTGATGTAGATTATTCTCAGACAATCGTTTTGATTTGTGCATATTATCATATAATAAATTTAAACGTAAGACAAAAAAGAGAACAGTTTCGCCTAAGGATTAGAATAATAAGAATGCATCATTTAAAATCAGAATTGAGCTATTTCCAGATATCCTGTGGCACCAAACCACATCCCTACGCTCGACTCAATCGTGTCGAGAGAAACAAGGATTTTAAATTCCACGGTGCGCTGAACTCACCTACTTCAGTTAGCAAATATAACGGAGACAAACTGATATTAAACTGATTCGCACTTGAACGCATGACGAATGCCACTTTTGAAACGCATATTTAACAAAACATCCTTCTAGTGTTGCAGCAACATGTTTGAGAATCCATCCCTTTTTCCTACTCATAACCTCTTTTTTTGGTAGCTCCAGTGAGGTACTCAGTGTGAAAAGTATCTGTTACTGTGCAGATACGGTGATTTATCGCGGAACGCTTTAGTATGTCATTTATTGAATCGAATTTATAAAATAGTGCCTTTTATTAAATGTTACTTACCACACTGTTCGATTGTTTTCTTGGTTTAGGGCACACATTTCTGGGCTTGCTTTTCACACATTATTATTTTTGAACCGTAATATGTCGAAATTACCCCCTCGATTGCTAAATTTGAATTTTTGAGTAGATAAAATCAATGCATATAAATATGACCGGAATGGTGTGTTCACACTATTAGTTGCTAATACCCTGAAAGTGCTTGAATCGTACATTACCTCAATAACCTACTTTGTAGGGCGCATCAAATTCTCAAATGGGTTAGGTCGGCCCGCGGGTCGGAGTTTTGCTATCCCTGGCTTCCACCCGGGCAATCTGAGTTCGACACCCAGAGGCTTATAATATTTGACTCATCTTCGGAAGAACTTTATTTATATACAAGCCGTGGAGTGTAATTGAATGAATTTTAGGGAAACGTTTTATCACCCCCTCTGAGAATTTTTTTACGGGTCCAGTGAAATATCTTTCACTTTGAATTTGTTTGATGCTTTCGCTGCATTTTGAATGATTTCCAGGCGGCAACGATTGTACCGCCCTAAACAAAAACGGCGATCTTATGGCCTATTTGAGGTTAGACTTATTTTTTTCTTAAGTAGGTCCTTCAGCATGTTTCAATCCAATTATCGATTCGTTTGAATAACGGCGTTGTTTAATATCGCTCTAATTTACCTTTTCTTTAATTAGAAGCAATGGCGGTTAACTTTTAGCACAAGTTCCAAGACTCATCTCTCTTTCTCACAAATTTGTCAGAGCGCATTAGGGCTGAAAGTAATTATTATTTCCTTTTTTGTTCTTATGAAACCTTGAGCTTGAATTAAATGATAACAATCTTCACATATACGGATGAACGCTGTTCCATAATCCATATCTTTCATATTTTTTGTTTTCTTTCTATCATTATAATTCGTTGTATTTCTGTCGTAAGATATAATTTCGGACTTCAATATACCTTATTGTGGCCTGAAACCCTTGAGTTGTATGTTAAACCGGTATACATGTATATATGAATTTTGTTTAGGATTTATATTGGCTTTCTGTATTTCTGCTGATGTTTAGATCTGAGTCTCCCAACCTTCAAGGTCTCCATTCCATCTTTCCTTTAAGGAAACAACCAAGTCCCGCCCTTGTGTAAATCGTGCGTTTTAGTGATTGATTGAATTAAATAATTTACGAATAATATGATTGATGTTGATGAGTAAAGGTTATACTATAAGAGGATTTATATGCAATTAAACTTAAAGAAAAACGAATGAAAGTAAACACCAACCTGTTCGAATCTCTCAATGCAGGTTGTTGTGACACCAAAAAAACATCGTCTCCTTCAGAAGCGTGCTCTTGGATGTTCTCCTAGGAGGGTATTTAACATTCCATTCTCTGATAATTCGCTATAAATTAATGGAAGTGACTGATTTTTTTCTGTTATCAACATATTTACGTATAGCAAAGATTTGGATTTCTCGTCATATTCATTAAGTGTTGGGAATTATGGAAGCCAGTTAGAGCTGACACCTTTTCAGGATTCATCCAGACAATCCAAAAATTCATTCGTTTGTCCAGAGTCTAGCTGGAAATCCGCCGGGGCATATCTTATCTATATATGTTTGTATTTGTTTAATTAAGTATCTATAGGTTTTAATATAACAAAAATATTTCTGTCTCTCTATCTTGTGCATTGGTAACGGTGCAGACATTCCGAGACGTGTCTAACATAAGATTTGTCCGGTAATCGTCTCCGCAGAATATGGCAACGCTTTTGAAATCCAGGAATTACTTGCTTTCGTTTGTCGGAATGAACTGATTGAGTTGCCTCTCCTCCACACGCAGATCCTCCTTTTCTTGTACGATTTGAAGATCTGCGAGCCTTTCCCGCCTCCTTCATTATGGGTTTTTATCATTAGTGTTTCTGCTCGTCTTTCATTATTCGCTTCCGAGCTCTTCATCGAGCCCTGGTTAACCGATAACTGAAAATCCTTGAGAAATCTTATCATCTGATAGCTCCTAGTGTGAAGAAAGCAACGGGCTATTGCTGCTTCATTTTTGCTTTTGTCCTCAAACCCTTTCCAAAGCAGTAGTTAGCCAGCGGCTAAGTTCTTCGGGTTGATGACCTTGTATAACATTTGGATACCAAACTCCATTCTGTTTGAGGCCAAAATGGATATTCTCTCCTCCCCTTCAGCCTTTATGAAGTATATTTTTGAGTGAACGATTCTCGACGTGATTAACACCCGCTCGAGCAATATTGGTGAAAATGTATTAAGCTCGTATTGAAGCATTTATGGAAGTTCGAAACCCATATATATCCCTTAAGGGATACGCTTTATTCGCATTTTAGTTATAATTTACCCTACGAAACGGCAATTCCTAGCAGTTTAATCACTTTGACCTTGTGAAAAGCTCCCGGATGAATTAATGGCATTGGATTGATTATGATTTGCCCGTCAATCATATTTACGTGACCGACTAATGTAGGGTTATTAAGATCTCGCTGTTTTTCCGTTTAATTTCGTATCCCAATAGGAAACCTGTGATCGTCGATTTCTTTTCGATATAAAACAATGCTATCCACCGTAATCTAGAAAGAATCCATTCTAAACTTTATCTTTATCCTTTAGATTTGGCTCATGCCGGTTCGAATCGCGAATCGCACAATTTCAGGCTAAAAGTTTTTTATGCGATTTCATGCAATTTTATGCTTAATGAGATTTCATTGTTCATACCTAGATCTGTATGCCATGTTACGAATATTTAAAGAGCTAAAATACTCGTTCTTATTTAACTTCTTACTCATTTAGCGTTCGCTTTTAATGTCGGTGACGCCGATCAGTTTTACGGTTTGGTTTAATTCCGGGTTTCTTTTTGTGTAATTTTAATTTCGAAAATGTTGAATATTTTTCTCCGCTTGAAAATATTGTTAATATAAATCGCGATAAAAATATATTTCAACTTCGATGCTTTACTTTTTAAAGGAATGAGTTCTTTGGTGGATTATTTCCGTTGTGAATGAGTGTGAATTGAGTTAGTTTCCGGAGTAGATGTATATTTCATCTGAGATGTGCTCTAAGACCCTGCATTATACTGAAAAGTACAGGAACCTGATGAAATTCGATTGCCTGCAGTATTTCAAACCCTTTGAATCAATAGTTTACCTGTTTCTAGTCAATTTAGCCGTCGGTGCTCCACTATTTTAAAGGCAATATTTTAATTACCTTTTCTCACAGACCTGCTAAGTAGAAGTATAATATACCGAAAATGGAAGTGGCTCTAATCTGGCTAGAATTATTCCTGCGTCTGGAATAAGTTTTCTTGTGAATCTTCTCTATTTTTTTTAAAGCGTGGCTTCAATTTGCCTCAAATTATAATTGTCTCTAAAAATGTTTGCAATTTATGATTGAATTTGAATGTATGCAATTCAATACGATGCTAAATAATTCAGCCACCTTGGGCAGCATAAATAAACACTCTCGTCTAAATTACTGCCCGCTCTTACAAAATATACGGTAAATGCATCTCTGAAATTGGATTTCTTTCAGGGTAGAAATGATTCTGGTTGGAAATTCCTGGGTGGCTATGACCTCATCTGACAATATGTTTGTCTTCAGTAATGTACACTCCTGGCCAAAATTAACGCAGCACCTCCCTAGCGATCCTTACGGCCGGATATCCTCTAAGGATTTTCCAAATGTTAGTGCTGATTTTGAAACTGTTAAATCTTTGGTACAAATCAACAACTCGTATGTATCCATGGATTTCGCCCAGCCTGAAGAGTTATCCAATTACGCCGTCGATGGTTTTTTTGGACCGAATTAGTTCGGATGAGCATTCATTTGCCTTCACGAGAAGAGACTTAAGAATTCGAGGGAAACTATTTCTAGCTTTCTCGTAAGGTTACAGGTACGACCTTCTCCCAACTAACGTCGGAGCTAATTACTTTTGCGTCATGGTTTTGGACACCTCAGTTACACAGAAAAAAGGCAGCCACTCTCCTTACAATATCTGTCCGAAAATAACTCATCGACCGATGAATTGCCCGATACCATGGAGGGCTTGTACCAAATCTTTTAACGGTCAACGACAGCTTGTCTTAATTCCCGCCTATTCCCTATGAATTGAGTATAGGGAATAAGCGGTTTAACAAGTTCTAGTGTTTTTGCAGTAGAGTAGGCATAAAACGATTGAAAACTATAATTCTTGTTGTGGCTTAGAACGAATGGATCATTCGGAGTTAGTTAATATCTCAATATTAGAGCGAACTCCTTTAGTCAGTAGCGCGAAGCGGAATTTCTATTATTTAATTTCGGATGTGGGTTTCGTGACTTTTTGTTGGATGCGAATAGTAGTAAGTAAACCCTTTCCCATTAATGGATTGTTTAGAGGATTTTCTTGTCGTACTTAATAATGGCTCACTTTCCCAAACAGTGTGAGGAGTGAAACTTGATTTAGAAATCATCAATTCGGATATAAATTTGTAGATACCGCAAGTTTAGACTTATGCTAAAGCGATCGAATCGGACGTTATTGAATGCTCTTTATAACGAAAGTGTTTCTCGCAAGAAAACGGTCGATTTGATAGCCTCTGTGTTGGTGATGCACATGGCCCATGAGTCAGAAAATTACTGCTCGTATACTTTTTAACTTCTTTTCTACTTTTCCGAACGAAGCTTTGGTTATCAGCTTCTGTTTTCTTTTTTGGAGACGAATGATTCATCCATTTGGGCGTGGGTGTATGTAGTCTGTGAGTTGCCCAACTTCTCCCTTGTTTTTCGACTGAGATGCAGTTGCGTTAACACCAGACCACTCTAAAATATCTTGCGTAAGCGCCATTTTAGTTTCTCGTTCATTTGGAGGGGTTTGGAGTTTTCCCGCTACATTCTTCGACTACTTGTAACACTTGGACGCGTTCGGCGAATGGCTGCAGCTCAAATTTCAAAAAGCGCTCAGAAGTGCTTCGACTGGTTGCTATGACAGCAGCGTGACACTTCAAACTCGGCGAAAGATTTTTATTTACTTTCTGATAACAATTGTCGTCCTTAACATCTTCATCTGTATTTTCTCCGTGACGTTGTTCCCTCTATACATGCTTGAAATCACTCCGAAATATGCGTTTCTTATCAAAATTCGATTCTGTCGTTTACTTTTATTGATTTTAAAACTATGGAATAGCATTCCTAATAATATTAAAGACTCTAATTCATTGTCTGTTTTTAAAAATAAATTTTTTCACTATCTTTTTGTATTGGAAGGGAATAATATGCCATTTACGCTATGATGTTGTATAAGAAGTCAATTATTTTTTATTGTAAAAATTTATCCGCTGTTTAATTTAATTTATAATGTTATGAGCTATCTTATATTTGTATTTCTTTTTGTATGTTCTCAAGTGGACGAAGAAGTCAAGAACAATAAAGATTTTTTCTATTTCTATTTTAAGGTAGATTTTCCCTTTTCTTAAAGTTTATTTGATTGTGAGCTGTTTGAAAGAATAACTATTAATTTTTGCTAGATGACGCTTCGCTGATTCTATATTTATTGAACTATTGTCTGAAGGTTGTCATTGATGATGAAGCGTCTCCTTCCAATACACAGCCTACAACTTTGCTATTATTTCATCGTAGATTTTTTTCTGAAATTAACAGACACGAGATACGTTAATGCTTTCCATTTGGGATGAATATAAGGGCTGGGTAAATGAAGGATCTAATATCGAGAATAGATGGAATAATTTTAAACACATTTTACATTTAGGCATAGAAAAATACGTACCAATTATAATATTAAAGAAAAGTTCAGATCCGGAATATTATAATGCTGAGATTCGGTTACTTAAGCGTAAATCAAGAGCTTTACATAGGAAAGGGAAAACAGGATCTCAATTTCAAATGAAAAACAAGGAAGTAACCACGTTGTTGAATCGTAAGAAGAAGGTGGCGAAAAATAAATTCTTAGAAAATTTGGTAACGAAAAATGGTAAAGATTGTTTTCATAAATACGTGAAGCGATTAAGAAAAGGTGAAAACGAGATAGATAAAATATTAAAAGAAAATTTTCCTGTTTTCAACATAACTAGCAAAGGTATCCTAAAGAAAATTTCCAAAGAAAAACCAACATACCAAGGACAAGACGGAATACGCTGCGAAGCCATAAAATTGGATGGAAAGGAATTAGTACCATATTTAAAAAGAATTTTTCATGTAAGCATAAATAACAGTCAAATTCGGGGAGATTGGAAATCAGCTACGGTGGTTCCCATACATAAAGGGGGGAGTAAAAACTTATTTAAGAACTATCGACCAATAAGTATAACGAGCGTAATCTGTAAAACCTTCGAAAAAATAGTTGCCAGTTATCTGAAAGATTACTGGGAAAAAGAGGGATGGATTAACCAATATCAAAATGGTTTTAGAAAGGATTTTTCGTCCGAATCGCAGTTGTTAGGATTACAGCTCGATTTAGTTAATGCTCGGGAAATAGGAAAACAGGTCGATGCAGTATTAATAGATTTAGCAAAAGCGTTTGACGTTGCAGACCATGAAATTTTATTACAGAAAGTGAGCACAATGAACTTGGATCCAAGAATAATAAGATGGATAGATTATCCGATGAAATCGCAGTAACATCAGGCGTAGCTCAAGGTAGCTTGTTTACGGGAATAAAATCAAGAATTCGTTTATTCGCAGACGATTGTATTATATATAGGAATTTAAAAAACGAGATCGGTTGCATGGGACTTCAAGAGGATTTAACTGCCTTAAAAGGCTGGGTTTCGTCTAATAAATTATAAATTAATATGAATAAATGTAAATTCATCAGTTTTAATTGAATTGGATATCTACACGCATATCATCTGGGGGAAAATTCTGCCAAGTGAGCATGCGGTGAAATACGTAGGTTTGACATTCATTAGGGACTTGAAATGGAACGAACACATAGAGCGAATCATTTTGAAAGCCAACAAAGTATTAAACTTCCTAGTGCGTACTCTTAATAAATCAAATAAAAATGTTAAAGAGGATGCGTTCTAATCATTTGTTAGGCCAATCTTGGAATACGGGGAATGCCTATGGGACACGAATGGGGTAGGTTTAAAGCTAAAAATAGAAAAGGTACAGAGAAAGACGGCAAGATTCGTTTTAGGCAGATATGCCAGGATTGATAGCGTTACTCAGATGCTAAAAGAATTAGGTTGGGAAAGTTTAGAGGAGCGGAGATCAAAGAAAAGGCTAGCTATATTTTTTAAGTATACAAAGGAGTTAAATCGTCAGAGAAATTATCAAAAAAAGTCACTATGGCAAAATTTCGTGGCAGAAAAGACCGTAGACATACGATTAAATTAATAAAATAGAGAACAAATGTTTAGTAAATTCTCCTTTGTAAATCGTGCTATTACAGTTAGGAATAATTTGCCTGCAGGAGTCTTGGAGCCCTTCCCAAAACATCATTGGGAGTTCATAAAAAGATTGGGTAGAAGTATTAAGGACGAGTGAGCTTGACGTTGACGAGAACAGGTGGTGATTGCCTGGTAGGGTGATGTACGGTGGGGACTTGTCCCCGGGGCCGCTACGGTAGCCGCGAAGGCCTGTTCCCTTATAAGGGAACCCTGAAAAAACTTGCATTACGAGGGAAGGGAAGTATTTGATAAATTTTAGATAATGTAAATTTTTATATTAAAAAAAATGTACAGATAGGGTGTATGTATATTTAATATGTGTTGCCACTGGTCGATAAGTCCACTTGTGACATTATTGTAATAATAATAATATGAAACACGATGACAAAAAAGGCGAATTGAGGATGTAAATCGCCTTCCATGTATCGAGGAACACCTAGCACGTTAAGTAATAATTTCTGTCAAATAAAAAATGACCATTGAATTAATCTGAAGTCTTAGTTGTAGCCGTTAAAAATATGTTATCAGAGGACGGCCAACTCTTCTAAGCAACGCCGCCTCTCTTCAAGGATTCTCATTGATGATCCACCGTCGCGATGGTCAATTGTCAGTATGATTTCCATTGAGCCATAATCATTGTCATCAAAGCAAAATGGCGATCATAGAAACATAAAATACCGCTACGAAAAATATATTATCTCCATATAACGCTATTAGAGAAATTGATTAACTTCATCGTTTTAATATTTTCTTATTAAATTAGACCATTTATTAGTCTAAAATATAGGTTTGTGAATTCTCGTTTGCTTGCGGAAGCACAACGGAAAACTTCGCAGTTATTTGACGAATTTCTTCAGCGCTTTCGGATGACGCCATCGCAAGGTTCTCTGACTATTTTGAGGAAAATTAACGAATATTTTCCTTTGGTTATTTTTTTAACTTACAAAATCCTCTACATTTACATTAATCCCGTGCAAGCTGCCTTAAGGCGTGTGGCTGCAGGGTCCTTTTCATCTGTTCAATTTATGCTACTTTTATGTATTGAAATATCTTAACCTTTTGAACCAATACGTTTCTTTTTTCTTTGTAATCAACCAGCTCGAAAAGTCTACCGTTATAAATGTTTATTAGAATTAGTTTCCAATTTTTCTGATTATTTGTATTTTTGCTGCAGCGTATGTACACTCCTGGCCAAAATTAACGCAGCACCTCCCTAGCGATCCTAACGACCGGTGGTGCGTTAATTTTGGCCTGGACTGTACTTAGATGAGTATATAATAATACAATTCGAATGTCATTTTAGTCCAAAATTTGACACCGTTTCGACTACCTTAAGAGTGATATTAGAAGTGCCATAACAAAAAGACTATCTCACGAATAAGCTCTCACTTCCTCATTCGAACCGCAGTTTCCGGCGGTGTATTTCGGGATAACGACGTACATTCTTTGAGTTAGCTCAAGTGTTTCAGACGTCACCGAATTATTGTTTTCTCTCCTAATATTGTCGGGGTCGTTGTTGGGGTATTTGATTTCTCTAATATTTTATTTGAGGAAAATTAGCGTTTCTTATGGCTTCAAATTCAGAGAATGTGCGTAACTGTGGGCGACCACTGTCCAAAATTAAGACGGCCATTTAAATTAAATTTTCATTATTTTGATGCATGTTCAGATGATTTAATTTGAATGATGATGATAGTAAAACAATGGAAATGATTTTATTAGAGTAAATTGACTTCTGAGTTTATATGATTATCTGATTGACTTAGTTTTTGATGAATATCGCTTAACCGGAAGTTACGGTTTATCCGGTTTATAATAATAATATTATATTTATGTATTATTTTTGTTTCTTAAATATCTGTGTCAGAATGCAATGTAATCAACTTTTTTTGAAACATTTTTTCGTAACACTGCTTTTCTAGGAGTTATTCTTGAATAATAGTTAACGGAAGTTGTTGTTTATCCAGAAATGGAAGTTTTTCATACATATCTCTGTCATAATGAAATGTAGGTATATACAATTACATACAAAAGTTATAGATAATGTACATTACTACAACTTTTGTTCGAAACATTTTTTCTGTATCACTCATTGTTTTGGAATTATTTATATATTACCGGCGTAGGCTTCTGTTTTCAATAAATATGGAGATAAATAAGTCACGTGTTGGCCACATCAGATTTTTTATGCCGAACTCCGTGGTCCGTGTAAACCTCTTTCATTATTCCATGTGGCTCTGTTACGACTTAGCATATCTTAGCTCCCAATAGACTAGAATCCATTGCGTTACTAAATTAATTCAACGTGGACCTCTATTTTTGTATTCTTGAGTTTTGTTATGGTGTATGCCAAAGCGATGCTGAGATTCGTTAAGGCACGATGTGTAACGCGTTCGCTTTCGGAGAAATAAGTCCCGCTTCTATTTCCGATGGGACCCATAATGATTACCTAGCATCATTGAATTTGTAAGTTATCTGGTAGGTTAGGTTGCAGGTCTGAGCGGTCTAGAGAATATGGGTGCGTGGAATGCGCTGAACCACGGCGCCTGGCGCATCCATCTGAAAAGTGCCGTGGACTTGTCATTAAAGTAGAATGCTCGCAGCGCGTTCCATAAGTTAAATTTCGGCTTCGAAAATTATCTCTTTTTCTGCTCCTGTTGAAAGAAATTCGTGTTTAAATATGCTTACATTTTTTTCGTTGGAAGAAGATGTAACTAACGAATCCCGTTTATAATATTGCCGTAATATTTTATTTTATATGCAAAATAATTCGAACGATGGCAAGTTATTTCTGCTATGCGTTTCAGAAATTTCTTTCTTCGATTAATAATGATTACGATCTTGCTTTCGTCGTAGAATGAAACCTGAAACTGTTTGCATTAATGCCACACGGCGATTCCTCGAATAATGCACGATTACGTGTCAGGAACCATTTCGTTATGTTTTGGCTTCTTGTTTAAAAGGCTTATTTACATTCAATTTGCATGGAGAACAGTTAATCCCGCAGATGATTAGCAGAATGATCCAATAGATGCGTAAACAAGTTCCTGCGATAAGGTTTCACTTACTTAATATAAATGTTTCTTGGTAACCAAAGCAAATTATTGTGCTTCGTCGAACGTCAGTTAAGGTGAATAACCGTCCGAAGTGAATCAGATGTCAACTCGCAGATTGCCTAATATGTATGTTACAACTTTTAACGTAGGAGCAAATCAAAATGCCTTTCATGAACTGAATGTGAAGATTGCCTATTGCTCCACTTAATCAATATCCCTCTTTCAGATGGATTAAAAAGTAGAATTTGTTGGTGAAATTTTACAATTTAAATTGAAATTTCCATAAAATTTGAAATAGATCAACTTTGCCAGTTATGTAGCCAAGGTTTTATAGTATAAAATCTATACTTATAAATATAAAATTTATACTTATAAATATAAAATGTATACTTATAAATATAAAATGTATACATTAAAATCAACAATGCAAATACGCAATGCTAAACAGGATTTGAGTGCCAGAGCAGCGAGTGGTATTCTATTCTGGCTCACCGCAGAATTTGGAATGGGAATTGCAGTAAATATCGGTGAAGTTAAGTAATATTTCCTCTACGTCATTTTATATTGTTTTATTCGATGAATATTGCATGCGTATGCTACTATTTTGCCGTATTTAAGCGTGCAGTTTTCAGTTGCCTTTGCTGTCAGTGGTCTATAAAAAATCTTTTTACTAATTCGTTGCTGGAAAAGTATTATATATATTACGTTCTATTTGAAGTTAATAATTACTTGTGTTCTCGATATGCACCAAGCTTTATTTGCGGTTCGCATAGGAAATACTTTTAATTTCATTGCCTTAGTAAGTAATAAGTACCTTGTACTTTATTACATGAGTATTCTCAGGGGTGCATTTGATAACTGCAAGCCCTGAACTGCTTGTTGATTAAAATAATATGGAAAAACTTCCGCATTTATTTATCAACTTTTATATATGTATTATTGTTTATAAGCTTCTTGAATTAGAAATTAATTTTCTTGTTTTATTTTCACTTGCCAGACCATTCATGTCATTAATACTTTTCCATTTTTCGTTGAATTACTTGGTCAACTGCCCTTATTTTTATGTGTGATTGCTTGTAAGTTGCATACAATCTTCTATCGATACCTATTTTTGGAGGCCTAATTTGGTTAATCGCGCCATTATCCTTATCTTCGTCCGTTTCATCGCGACCATTAAATAACTGTGGTAGCAGCTGTTATTATAATCATAAGGACTTCATAATCATAACTTCTGTTGATTATCATTTTAATACGATCTTAATTTAATTGTTTGTGAATTAATATGATTCGGTTGACCATCTCGCCGATGCGGCTCTGGGGACGACGCAAATGGTTAGCGCGGCGTTTATCCAATTGTTCTGCTGACGTCGCTCAGCTCATCTTCATTCGTCGCGACCAACGCACCTGCGATTCCGCATAATGGTCATCGACCATTTCCTACTTCAATCGGGGGGTGGCTCCTCAGGAGTGCAGTTTTTGCTCAACTTTAACCCAACGAAATCAACAAAGAAGACCAGGCCCGGTTGCTTACACTGCCCTACACTTTCCTAATTTCGAAGTTACGAGGTCAACTTTTCCAGATTAATGTTCTTCTGAACATTGTCCGTGTTTTATATTCAATATGCGCTAATGAAGAATGTGAAACGCCTCTCATTTTTCGGACGTCAAACTCAAATCTGCGGAAACCGTGTGTCATCGGAAACAAAATACAACTAATGAAACCCGTTGATGTGCGACCTTATTAAACAATGAAAATAATTCTTCAAGTTTGCTATTTATTCTTCAGAGTTTATTTTATTCTATAAATTTTTATTTCCTAGGAGTGTTATTATACGCCCCTTTTCCTTTACTAGCTCCTTATAAATATCTTTGTGGCCTAAAGAACTTCCCTTAGAAAGCAATAGATTCTAAGACCAATAACGGAAAGAATTGATCGTATGAACTCTAATTATCGATGGACCTTATCATTTACGTCTTTTAATGATTTTTGGTGCTTCGTTCCATCTATTCCTAATTTAAATTGAAGAGGAAGGTAAGGGAATAAGGGATTGTAGGTTTAGAGGAATAAAGATTATAGATCAAGATGAAGAATGACAATTTATACTTTTTCCATAGTATTAAATAAAGTTTCACTGTATCAAATACTGTGGAAAAAGTGCAAATTGTTATTCTTCATCATGATGTATTTCCACAAGACATCGCCAGAGACTGTGAATTTTATTATAGATCAAGTTAAAATGTAACAGTCTATGGTTAAAGCGTCCTAAAAACTTTCAGATGACGAAAAATAGTGTGAAACGAAAGAAACAAAATCTCGATTAATGTTTAAATCGCGCATTTATACAACTAACTTGGTTTATGCTTTAATGAGTATCAGCTAGTAGTATCAGCTCGTACAGTTATGCAACAGTTGTAACTTCTTGTAAGAAGTTTATGGTAAATGCCTCTAGGAATCCCTTCACAAGATTTAATGTGTTTTCTTGTATCGTTAAATCATTTTAAATCTCGTGGGGAATATTTGCACTCAAAATGAATAAATCTGTTCATTGCAAAATGTTTGCAGGAAGAGAAATGTATCTCGTTCTCCGCATTCCTTCAGTTAACTGTTATTAGCTAGCGTTATGGAAATCTCTCGCACCGGAGTCATGGTTACGAAAAGCAAAAGCTGTGCACCACAATAAGACGGTGCTCCGTAATGAGTCCACCCAAATAAATCATCACTGGGATGGTGGAATGGACCGCCGCTCTTATCGACGAAAGAAAGAACGGTTTCCCCTTTATATAAAGCGATAAGCTGTGGAGATGAACCAGCGGATTCTTGAGCAAGGAGAATTGTCCAAGGTCATCTCGAATCCAATTTTAGCCTTAGGAGGGAGGATAGATAATTAACATCCCTACTCACCTCCAACGATTATTCGGTTGTATTTCTATATGAATCGGCGCTGTCACGTGTCACTTGGCGAAACGATGTGATACGAAATGGTTTTGAGTTTACGTAAAATTAACCATTCAAAAGGCTTTTAAAGTTGTACCGAATTGCATAAAGTAAAATAGTAATATTTCGCTATTTCTTTGAGAGAAGAATTAATGGCTTTAAATATGGGTCAGTCATTCTAGCTGGTAAACTCGTTATACTTTTTGCGCGTTCGATAAAAATCCACTGTGAACCTCTTCAACATTGATGAAAATTATATCTGCGCATTTCAGGTCACTCAGTGAAAATCATACTCTATCGTGATGATTTTGTTTTTCCTACTCCATGCCTATTTTTCATAACACTATCTCTATAGTGAATTTTCACAGGTACGTGAGACTGGGGCAGGTTTGGTACAGGGGCAGGTTTACGCAATGCTCATTGCTCATATATCATGCGACCACCATATATATTCACGCCAATTTGGAGTCAGTTGCACGTAAGTGTAAGTGAGGTAGTCAACTTTTTCTAATTTTCCTCTTATGAGTAAATCCATGCGGTGGTGTTGATAAAACCTGTATAATTAGATAATCTTAAATCATTTTACTTAATTCAACTATATTGCTCTTTTGTGAGTATTTTAAGCTATTCAGCTGATTACATACCCCATGAATAATAAAGCTTAGAGGTTGAGCAGTAGCTAAAACCTGTCGATGGGGCAAGTTAAAAGAAGGCACATGGGGCAGGTTTGCACGCTTTGTAAATCTTCCTGATCTTTTGTATATTGCCCCCTATATATCGATTGACAGTTTTTAATTACGATTTTCGGAGGTAAGCAAGACTCCGTGTAAATTCAGCGCTTCTATAAACATTTTTAAAAGTCCGTTATGGAGAAATCCTATAGCAAGTCTTATGTGTTAGATGAAAGAGGAGAGTTTTAGTCCCAATCTCGCCCGAAGAAAGATATTCTCGCCCGATGTAAAAATATCATTATTATTGATGTAAGGACCTCACCCCGATAAAAACGAGGCCCTTAGCAGTAGCTTAAGTCTCTTGGAAATAAACCCGTCCCTGTTCACTGCTTAGAAACTTGGGTTCAATTTCAACTCCCATTAAGCTTTTTTCCCCAATTTTTACTGGAAGTAGATTTCTCAAAATTATATTTGTGACTCCTATTCGCCCAACCTTTACTGTTTTTCTCCTTTAGAAATGTTCTGTTGTTGACTCTTCTGCCGAAACATCCGCATATGCGCTTTCTCAAGTCTTTATGATTTACCTAATCCGTAGTTGAATAAGAAATATAGGTGCGTGCGACGGACGCACTACCTCTAGTCTGTCTTACTATTAACTTTACCGAGTTACCCTTCTCGAATAATATATTGTATAGATATAGAAACATAGGTATAAGTTCCAAAAAATGCAAGTTTGTAGATTATATGTCGTAAGCTTCGAAATTTAAAAAAAAGAAATAGAACTTTGGGCGAATCATGATGAAATTGGATAAAATCGTGAAATTTCTAGGGAATGCGAAAGGGTTAACTACTTGAGGCAAAATTAGAAATTTTTAGAGGAAAGAGAAGACATAAATATCGTCGAAATTAGGATTTGAATGTGCGCCGATTTCTACGTATTTATTCGATGTAGCCCAGCAAATATGAGCGGGATAAGAAACATATTGAAGTGAACGTGGCTGAAAGATAATTAAACATGGAACAGACTAATACCCTAATTTGTGGAATATTAAAGTTAGAAAAAACGTTAATTCTTAGGCAATGTTGAAAAAGTTTAGTACAGCTGTGGACTTCGAAAGTTGAATAGACATTTTCTTAGAACATACGCGCAATTTAACTAAATGTGGGATACTCGGGTTTAGAAATTGAACGATAAGGTCAGTACAAAAATCTCAATTCGTAAGTTTATTTTTAGCTCCTTAATAGCCGCAAATCACCAGTAAAATCCTGAAAATGTCTGTCAATGAAGATTATTCTTCCTCTACCGTTACGTGCCTTACGAGCTTGTTTTACATTTAATAAGCGAGGAATAATTTAATGTCACCGTTTCATCAGTATAACGTTCATTCTGCGAATGCTTATAATTTTGTGATTTTCTTTATGCCGTGAAGGCACGAATAGATAAACATTCAGTTTATGTAATATTCTTTTCTATCTTAATAGTTCTGCAATCTTTATGCTGCGTCAGCGAAGAATCCGTTGTGCTCGTATATTTCTTCGGCGTCATTGTCTTTAAGAAGGGTTTGATATTGAATCGTAGTAATGCCTTTAATTTCCATGTCTGTTTAGTCATAAGTTTCCATTTCTCAGAAGGAGGCTAATTAATAGGCATACGAAAATTTGGAAGATTTCTAGAACAGATGGATTATTCGATAGCTGGAATTGCTATCATTGCTTTTTTACGTTACTCCACCGATTTCTCAAATTCATGCGTTTAATTTATAATATTGTCGTATATCTCGTGTTACTTTTGATATATGGGGGGGGTTGTTCTCGTTGCTCCTTAATGTATATAAATTGAGAGCCTTAATATATATGTATATAAGAATAGTTATATTTGAAGTGTCAATCAGATTTTTACTCTTATCTACTTTTAAACGATCTCTTAGCTCATTTTTTTAACTTCTACGTTTGTTTGTACTCCACATAGCTGGTTGTTTTTCAGTTGTGCAAGTTACCGTCTTCATTGAATTTGAACTGTCTAAAATACTCCCTAAAACTCGAATATATTGATTGTCTGTTTGTTAAAAATGTAAACATTCAGTTGTAGGTGTTTTAGAACATGAGCTCATGACATCGAATTCGATTTTATTTATGTAGCTGTCATGGATTTTCCCTTTGCTTTTTAACCTTTTCAATTTAGAATGAAAAATGGCCTTTCTTCCAAGTCAATAAGAAGAATCTTCTCGTGGAAGTTTATGAATTTGGTTTGGATGAAACTTCAGGCCTTAATCTCAGGGTTGGTGGTAATTTGAGGTCACCCAACTCTGGCTTCATCACTCAAGGGTTGTTTTCTGACCTTCCATCATCTGTGTAGTAAAAGCAAACAGCGTGATAGCGCGTCACCTAAGTATTATCACATCATTGACTGATGTGTATTGATCGAGTGATGCATTCTTGGGGTATATATGCAGCAGTTAGAATTTTGGAGATATGTCAATTACCTGCGTCAATAGTTTGCGTAAATAATAGAAGTTTATTTTTTAATTTTCTTTGTTAGCCTTGATGCTTTTCATTTCTGCAGACTTTGTTCTCTGAAAAACTTATACTAATTTAATCAGCGGCTCGAAATTACCAGAACCCATACCTTAAAGCAACACTTAAAACCCGCAAATCTATTTCGCGAATACACATTGTTCGCGGATTTTCTTATTTTTCAGGGTGATGTAAATACAAACGTGTTATTTTCCATTAGGAAACTTGTATGAACCAGTCCGAGTGCTGCTTTTATCCAGTAGCATTCTCAAATTACGCCGGAACAGATCATCCCGTATTTCCAACATATTGTGTGTAGTTTCTTTCTTCAACCTTTTCACCATTAACCCGTAGAAGGCACACCTCCTTCCAGCACTTTAGGAAGGCACACTAGTGCGAATTTGGCTTTTCCAACTTTGAACGCGTATAACTTTTTTGTTTATTTAGATACAGTAAAAATTGCAGCATACTTTAGACGCGCAATTTAATTGTGCTTTTAGATTTATCATTAATTTTTTAACAAAATTTTATTTTGTTAATGAAATTTTGCAATTTGTAAGTCGCCGTTTTCCAAAAATCACTTTTTTTCATTTTTACATAACTTTTATAAAAAATCTTCCTAACTGCTGAAATTTATTGAAATTCTTAGCTAAAGAGTTATTGTTGAACAAAATCATTTACATGTAAATTTTTAAGACAGTAAAAGTTCATGGTACTTAATCGATATTTGTTCATTTTCAGAGACCAGAATTACTGCATGTTCAGACAGCTTTTAAAAATATTTATTATTTACCAATTAAATAATGAATTGAATTGTTCAAAACAATAACTCTTTAGCTAAGAATTTCAATAACTTTCAGCATTTAGGAAGATTGTTTATAAAAGTTATGTAAAAATGAAAAAAAGTGATTTTTGGAAAACGGCGACTTACAAATTGCAAAATTTCATTAACAAAATAAAATTTTGTTAAAAAATTAATGATAAATCTAAAAGCACAATTAAATTGCGTGTCTAAAGTATGCTGCAATTTTTACTGTATCTAAATAAACAAAAAAGTTATACGCGTTCAAAGTTGGAAAAGCCAAATTCGCACTAGTGTGCCTTCCTAAAGTGCTGGAAGGAGGTGTGCCTTCCACGGGTTACTATTCCTCCGCTATGTATTTGCGAGTAAATAAAGTATGACTTGATATTTTTGTAGCCGAAATAATTACCTCAAATTCTACAAATTAATGATTTGGACTTAGCCACCCGCAGAACGAATAATAAGTTCGAATCCTTAGAAAAAGCCTCCTTTGTTCGTGTTGGCGCACGGAAGCGACGGGATTCGAACCCGAGACGTCCCACGCACAATCCACTTCGGCAGCCTCTCAAATAAGTCGAGAATTCGCAGGGAAATCCCCTTTCCTTCCAACTTGGCGCTAAATTTGAAATTAGAGATGGAGGCGAGAAGAAGATTTAGTTCAATCGGCCCTGCGGTTTTTTCCCAGTTTTACATTCTGGAAACAACTACAATTACTCTTGATACTATTTGGGATCAATTTCAAATCCATTCTTATGGATGAATATAATTGCAGGACCATTCGCTTATGTCGTGAAGGGAACCGGTTGCAAATAACAGGCGATGTGTTAGTTCGTTTATTCGTTATTCTCACAACCTCCTACCTAAAAAGATATTCCAAATGGGATTCTATACTCAATTCACGTCATTTCGGTTATTTTCTCGATGTCTTTGGGTCATTATTTCTAATTAAATTTGAAAGAAAGAAAGACCTACGACGAAAGAGAACTTTAAATGTATTTCTTAAGGGAATGTTTTAGTCTTCTATAGTAGAATCCAGGATACTTTGTTAAAGTAACGAAGAATTTTAATTGTTAATTAGGTCATCTTATGTTTTTCATGCTTCAGTCTTATCAAGAAATTCGGTAAAATATGTTTTGGATAAATAATGAATTTCTTACACGAGTTGCGGGCGTTCGATTGACAAATATCGTTAATACACACCAATGATAGTCAGAGAAGACCTATAACTTCGAATACAAATTAATTCATAGTGAAAATCGTAAATGTAATAAAGCTTAGTTTATTGGATTAGCTTGTAAGGTACATTAAATTTACTTTTGAACCCATCCAGTTCACAAATAGTATCGTGGTTATTGAATGGTACCTGTGTGAATTGTTTGGTTAAACAAAAAATGAAAAATAATCATTGCATCAAATGCTATAGCTTTGATTTCTAATCTGTCATTGTCCATTATACTATAGCCTTTCTCTGAAGTATGGGGTCGAAGTACTTATTTGTGATACCCTGCCACATCCCCTTAAAAAGTCATTAAAGGTGAGAAGTCTCCCTTTTAAACTCCGTCTGCATCTCTCTCTATTATCCATAAATCTTACAGCATCAATGGAGCATATCTTTCTTGGCGACTGGCTTTTAAGTAATCCTACAGCCTCAATTTCTCATATTTCTTCTTAAGCTCCCTCTATCCCAAAATGCCGACTCCCTTGGCCTCTTGGCACTCCGCCTCCAGCGCCTAATTTTAGACGTGGCGCCGTGCGATATTAACGCCTCCTTGCGGAATTCTCGCTCCATTTCCTGCTTTAGCGCATCACTTTCTTCTCGCATTTTCATACAATGCTGTCGGAGCTGATAATGAGACTTCTTCAAATGTTTAGCATCGGTTCCCATTTTGGCTCCGGTTGCTCATATTTGGTTCGAGAAACTCGTTTTCGAGGCATTAACGTTATCCAACTTGATCTTCTAGGGTGTAGAAGAAAGTCTTTTTTGGATGAAAAAGGAAAGATACCGTTTTCGAGTGAAGTAAATGATTTGCTAATCTCTCAGAGAAGTAAACTAGCCAAAGTGCTGTTGTTTTCGATTTTCACCGCAAGAGCACGCCAAATCAAAATGGTGGCTCGAGAAAGGCGTTCTCCTTCCTGCGATAAAATTCCATATCTGCGACATTTCCGTTCGCGAATAAAGATTTTCTTCGAATACGACGATTTTTGAGTGATAAAAGAAACCCTGGAACTGGATCTGCGCTTTTGAGAGATGCCTGTCTCGATGCCGTAGTTCTCTACTTGCATCTTTTTTAATGCAGTCACGGAGAGGTTTCTATGCATTTCATTAGTTTCACGTTTTCTGCCTTTTTATAATAATAATAATAATAATAAATGGCCTGTATTCGGGCGAGATTGAGACTAGGAAGTCTCTTCTTACATCTAACCCATCGTCATATGAGAAACAGAAATAAAGAGATAGTTTTCAAAAGTACACGAAGAAAACAAATATGTGGATTTAAAAAAAACCTAAGCTGAGGGCTCAGGAAAAAATTTCCACTGTAGGAAAACACTCACAGGAAGTGAAGTGTGAAAAACCTACGAAACCTACAGATGGAAAACTATATTTTGTGAAGAAGGAAAATAAAAGAGTTATGAAAGACAAGCAGAGAATAGATAAAAATTATACAAAAGAGACAGGGGAGAAATACATATTCACTTCAAGCAATCAAATCGAGTAAAATATCTTCACAAATGACACTAATTCTAAATTGCAAGAATTTTAGCCTAAAAAAGATAAAACAAACAAGAATATTTCAAGAATAATAAAACGATTAAATAAATTAAGTTGAGAGTTAATAAAATTATCAAAAACATAGTTTATATGAAATTGGACAAAGACAATAAGAAAAAATGAAAAATACATTAAAAAAAGAACAATGAATTTTTTATACGCTTTTAAGATATACGAGCCAAAAAACACCGAAACATTAATGGTTTACAAATTGAAAATACTAACAAATAATCTAAGTTACCTTGTCGTTAATTATGTACCTACGATATATATATTACGTGAGGCAGCGGATCAGAACCAAATAATAGTGTATAGAACGAACAGATTAACTAACAGAAAGGGGTGTGATTCGAGACTTAAATACATTGTGGGCAAAAAGAAATTGGACGCGATCAAAAGGTTTGAGTGCTAATTTGTATATTTTAATAGATCACTGTGGCATTTACACTTAAAGGTATGCATTGATGGAAAATTTTCCATTGTGGATGGAAGACAGTTCCAAAGGTTACTGACTGTGAAAGATTTGTGAAACAATTCTGTTCTATGCTGAGGAATGAGGAGTTTTTTGCAGCCTCTTGTGTTGCGGTTATAAATGGCATCTAGAGATACAAATAAGTTATTGAGGTAATTTATAAACAAACATTGGATAGGAAATATTTTCTGTCATCCCTCGGCGAAATTTCTGTCGATGAAGACACCATTACCAAGATTTTCCATTACTACATATTTCCCATTCTTCGTTTGGATTTGTGATGAACGAAAAGAATCAATTCAAACTTATGCCGGCTCTCTCGTTAACAATATTTTTACGTTCTTCGGAAAAAATCATTTACAACATTCAATTCAAAGTATTAAAAAATCTTCCCAAATTTTGGAAACCGAGCTTATATAGGTATTGATCATATAGAGGTAAGAAAGACATCAATGGGAAGCAAGCATCTCGAAATGAAGTGTCAAAATGAATATTGTCCAGCACAGGATATTACATATGAAAAACCAGAGAAACCTACTTTCCCTCACAAGTTTCATCCAGACGCACGGTGGTATTAATGGATAGTGTACCATTATCTCACTATTATTTTACATTCGTATGAAGCCATCTAATTATGAGTGTCAATTTTTCGAACCTTTCGATTAACTTAGAGGTAACTTAATCCAGGGGGTGGAAACGTTATTATTTTTTCACCAGTTTTACGAAGACAAATTTCGATTCGTCATCGGTTTCTTTTCGTCGTATTGGATTTAAACTGTGAATGTAACAGTCCTTCAGAAAGATTAGTATCAACTTCTTCAATTGCATGGAATTATATTTTCCAAAATAACTGCTAATTTAAAAGAATTAGGTTGCAAGAGAAGCAATTCTCCTTTAAATAGAGAGTGACTTTGAAAAACCTAATTAATTATTGATTTGAACGAGAGAATACATTTTTTGGTAGACTCAGATTTAAGAATTCTTCGTTCCGGACTTAGTATTTACCCCCCAAAATTGATGAATGTTTTGTTTCGGTTCTCGTCTGGTGACCTGATTGATCCAAATCTTAGTATGCTTCCTGTTTTATCGTTAGATCATAATTTCAGAAATTAGTATTTGTTTAATGTTTTCATTGGGTATTTTTCTTAGCCGTATCCTTGCCTACGGATTATTTTGTCATGCGGTGTTCGTTTGGAGGTGTCTACCGAATCCAATGAAACTGCGCGACACTGCAGCAGGAGCTGTCAAGAGAAGTGACTCTTTCCCTCAGATGCGTACCGATTGGAGCAGGGAAAACCGTTTTCTTAGAATATGAGACGAGGTAGTCAATTATTTTTTTAATCACATGATTACCTAATAGGGTATTCTGTGTGGTAGGTCTGGTTGACTCGTTGATAGAACTTGTTAGTCCTCCCGGGGAGACCTATTTGTAAGCTGAGATGTCCTCGACACGATTTTTTTATTCGTATTTGCCGTGTTTTTGTGATTCGTAAGACGCGTGAATCCCTATTCAAATCCACATAAATAGGTCATCGTCGATATCAACGTCAGCCTAAGGACTAATGAAGGTGTGGACGTGGTGCCCGTTAACTAAGTTCCGTAGCAAGTTGTAAATCCATAATAACCAATTTGAATGGTTTCTTCGATTAAAGCACCATCTTTTCTAAATTATCGTAACCATGCATAGAGTTTGATGGCTATTTTATGTCGACACCATTTATCTGTTTTTATGTTCCAAGAATGACTATTCTGCAATTTCTATGTAAACCTTTATTTGAAAAAAAATATCCCATTCATTTCCTATTTCATTTTTTATTCCTCCATTGTGTCTCAATGAAGAGCCAAAATATGGCTATCAACATATTTTTTTACTAAAAATAACGTGCATTACCAAAATTATTCCAATTAACTATTCATGTTTACTATAAATACCCTTTGAGGTTGCACATAAACACACCGTTTCTTCATATTTATCAACATAATTTTGTGGTGGATCGCCTCTTAGTTTAGCGGTTAATAATATGAAAGGGTATTTTATTTTCCAAGTGAATACACTCCGCTAGGGAGCATTTTATTTTTATCATGAAAATTCCCAATTTGAAGAATGGATTTAGTGCTAGAATGATACGCAAAACAAATATGGCACATAAAATTAGTGAAAACTGGAACTTTTTTTTTCGTTATATTACCAATATTATTACGAAACTGAACTAACTCATCGAGAGCCCTGCCTTCTGTCTCAATATTATTATGTCGCAAGGGCATGCGTACCAGCGAATTTAGTTTTAGAGACTGAGGGAAAATTGCCGGGTTGCCTATGATTCAGGCGCAAGTAAATTTTTCCAATAAAAATAAAGAAATTGAGAGTGATATTTAAAAATATTCCCCTTTCCATATTTAAAAATTTCCATAGATTTTTAAGGGATTTATGATAACTTTATTTGCTTTTTTGGAACTTTTAAGTATTTCCTTATATATTCTGCAACATTTTTCCCAGTGGGATTTTTCCATAGTGTGTTTTCTCTCTGAACCGATTCTCTCGGTCGTTTTCTTATAATTCACAGAATTAACGGAAGGGACTCAGTATGTCGAAGTCTCGGGGAAGCAACTCCGTGAAAATCCGGTAAACGTAGTAAAAAAATTATTACCCATAGGAAAAAATAACAAAATGAGTAAAACAATTCCTGCTATGAGTGCAAATTATTCAACTGAAACAATGAATAGTAGAAATGGCGTACGTACTTGTTGGAAGATATGAAATTACAATGTTTACGTTTTGAATACATTACTATAATATGTACGTACAAAATACCATTTACGTTTTTGTCTTTTATATATTATTAAATATCATTTACGTTTTTGTCTTTTATATATTCATAATGTATTTACTTAAGGAATAGGGTTTGGATAACTTTGCACATACAGGCATAAACCCTGGAAAAATTCGCACGTCAATTTACACCTAGAAAATAATCGTAAGGAAGAACGGACATGGGAAATCTCTGACAGGATCGGGACTCGAACGAAGATTTCCCAATTACCAATCGGGTGTTGTATCTAATTTACGTTACAATAACATTTGAGTATAAACGCTGTCATTTTCGCGTAAACTGTTTTCGGTTTAACGCCAAGGTAAGTTGAGGATTCCATGGGCGACTTCATGGAGTCATCCTCATGTGTGAGGGTGGCCTGAGGATGATTTCATGAGTCGAATCCATAGATTTTTCCTTATGGGAAATATTATCAAATATAATATTAATTAAAATTTCCTGTGGTTATTAAAAGTTAATCTTTTCATTTGATCCTGGTGGAGGCGCCACAAAGTCCCGGCCCAAGCAGTGAATAGCATCAAGTCTCTGTTAACATTTTCGCAATTAGCAATTTTTCTTCAAAAATAGAACCAGAAATAGGTAATCGGTTAAGCTCTTCTGTTTATGAAGTATAGAATCTATACTCGATTCTTTATCATGTACGAATATTTCACTTACTTGTATTCTTTGGGTTTTTTAAGACGCAAAACCTTCGTGTCAAGGTCATTTTAAATCCCTACCTTGTATAAAGAATGTAAGTGCATACCAAAAATTTCGGATTCAAAGATATTTATATTTCCTATTATTTTAATTAATCTTCTTTAAAAGCATTCGTAAATTTTGACGATTCATTCATTTAGGAAGAAATTTTAAGCTTTCCTGAATAAATTTTAAGGTAATATTAATGGAAAATGTCTTTCTATCGGAGTATTATGGGAATGAAATTACCTTTCGATTTATTTCGCTACGCTTATGAGTTTTCGGAGCATTTAATTCTGGTAAACCCCTATTCCGAAAATCAACCCCATCCGCTTATCCTCGAGTTGAAAAACATCTGTGACCTGAAGTCTCGTAACTCCAGCTTCGAGGGTAAATGTAAAATGATACTGCATTTAGCGGCGTTGTGTAGCGCCAGTCCACGAAATTGTTCTTCGAGCCTAGTCATCCGACGATTTTCGTTTTATTAGTTCGACCGTAACATTCAAAATGGATTACAGGTAATTATCAAACTCCAATGGTCGTATTTGTCATATTTCCTCATCTCCTTCACCAGTATTCGGAGAAAACGGCTCGGACTCGGAAAACGGAACTGACCATCAAACTATACATTTCAATAGGAATACTATCATCCTCAATGGTAATTAAGTACAAAGCGAAATTGGCTGGTTGCGGGGTATTTTTGGTCTCTATGGTGAGGAAGGTGTGGATTTTGGTTCGTGCAAGTTTTAGTCAGAAGAATATATTCTTTGATGATTTCCGAGGACCTGTTTTGCTCTGATAACAATTGTTCGAAGAACAGTTGTGTAATATCTAAGGAAATTACCACTAGATTCCTATCATTAAATTGCCAAAACCGAGTTTGAGCTGTCAAAATAACTTCAAAACAAAGAAACATTTACATACGTTTATCTTACTTACTTAATTAAGACTTATTTACGAAAAACATTATGTAAATAAATAGATTGATTCATGGAAATTGAAAAAATGCTTATCAAAAACTCAAATATAAATCAGAAAGTCTTTCGACCTCTTCCGTTCCCAACGGGTCAATCGTATGTCGATTTGGAAATTCATCATTTTTTCGATAGAAACGGTGCTAATTGCAGGAAGCCACATCATGTAACTTCCGACAAACTTTCTTCAAAACCTAATAAAGATGTAACCAATAAGTGGCTGACGTCTGTGTTCTTCGAATATCCAATAAAGTGAGAATATTGTCTCAAATATTTGCCTAAATTAAATTTTTACCTATATGAATACACAATACAATGTATACAAAATGCAGACCCCCAAAAAAATAGCATGCTTTATCGAATAAGGAGTAGAGAAAGAATAAATTTATTAAAAAACTGAAAATTGGGCATAAAAAATTACTCGACAGCCGAAGAACACCTGCGTAGAGAAGAGAGCTGTTAGAAGAAGCAGGGAAGAAAATGCAAGGTTGTAAGAAACACTGAATCGATGAAAGTATATCACTGAATAAAATATATCCGAAATAGGTGATAGAGATTTTTGAAATAAAAGAAATCAGACGCACAGGTGTTCAAAAATGAAGTTATTGGTATTATTTTGACGATAACAGGATCTATCAAAGAATCCCACCTGGCACTCCGCTGCCCATGTGATAAGTGATTGTTTATAAATGAAGTGCGATAGTTATATTTCATTGTATTATTTGTCATTTGAATTTAAAGAAGTTAGCCTTATGTAATGTGGATTTCCAGGAACGTTTGGTCCTCCGATAAGGCGTTTGATTGGTTAAACGAATCAAAGTGCCAACAATTTATTTATTTTTGCTTCACATACAGCGAGACGCCATTTTATATTGAAGATATAACATTAAAAATAGTCGAACACATACGACCATTCCCCAACCGGATTTTTTCCGGTTAAGCGGGATTCTAACACGGAACCATGGAACGTTATTATGTCAGCATGCTAACCACTTGGCCACATTACAGTAAGAAGAATGAAAAACACTTTTTTGTTGTCACATCTTTGATTGAATAATGAAGATTGCAGTTTATCGGAGAGGACGCTTTGAGATCTCTGGTGCTGGAGTTCCTTGGTGCTACGATAAAAAGGTCAATTATTTGTGATTCTGACTTTTTCATCGTGCACAAGGTAAAAATACAACAAGTGCGGAGATGATACACGTTTCGACTTTGAGGATGTTTTCAATCGGAAATTATGCTTTCGTTGATTTGTCAGCGGGGTTACTCTATTAATTATTCGTCCAAACCTTCGTGCATGAATATTCGCGTTAGCACGAGACTAAACGAAAATAAGATTCGCGAAGTTGAGTGCGTCAAACCAGAAAACGAAAGTGAAGTCTACTTGAAATGGTTATACAGAAGTGAAAACATTTTCAGCTAAGACGCACACTTTCTTGTGCAAAATGAAGTTACCTTTCATCATTCGTCCACTTGAAATGTTTATTCTATATTGGGAACTCGATTTAGCAGAACATAAATTTGTTGGTGGCAGTATCGCGGTATTATTGACTTCGAATCGTGAGGAAAAAAACGAAGTGACGAAAAATCACATCAGTGATGCTGACCGCTGGGAGAAACAGCGGTCTGTGCGGTGAATAGTCCAGAATGCATTTCCAATGGAGAAAAAGTTTTAATCAATACAAACTGCATCCGATTTGTATGTTTGACGAGGCGCGTTATATTTTCATAAAAATTGCAATGAATACGAGCAAAATTCACGAAAACGACGTACATTCTAGTTCATATTTTCCCGCACTAACGTAGCTGGGGATGGAAAGCTAAATTAATTACCGGGGAATTATTTGCCTTGGTTTATTTCTTTTCGATTTGTATTCGAATATTTTATCCGTAATCTTACGTATGCAAACGTAGGTATGAATACATGCTTTTATAACTCTCGCGTTTCATTCGTGAAATGGAGGTCAACGTTTTGTTTCTTCGATTTGTCGGAGGCTATCCAAACGTCGTAAAGACGTTTCCCTCAATGTTTTACATACAGATTCTTATCCGAATCCATTGATCAAAGTATAAGATTTTTAAATGCCCGCACTAAGCATATGGATGTGTGCGCGAGAGACACAATTTCGCTCCGCGGAGGTGTACTAGTTTGGTCCATGAATCAAATGCAGCGCTTTTAAGAAAAAAAATCGCGCGAGAATCGGCAGCCTCTGCAACAGGTGTCCTCAAGGTGGAGATTTTGCAACGTCGCAATCCCGCGGGATCTGTTCCCGGAAGTAGGCGGACGTTTTAAAGATAGAACTCGGTGGGGAAAGATTAAGCGGAGGGGTGAGAAAAACGCGTCGACCGATTTGCCAACCTCTTTCCCCGTCTCACCTGAGATTTCGATCATTATGATTCAGAATGACGAGTTATTCGCTAATGTAGTCGCTCAATCGGCCCTTTTGGATTTAAGTTAGATTATCGATTTCAGTGATACGTTTATCGTTTTGCTGAGCTCCCAGCCAACCAAAACATTTTCGCCAAAAATATAGTTTTGCATTTTCCCAGAAAATGTCCTAAGGAATGATGAAGGTAAAGGAGAAAAATAATTGAATGATATTAATTGAGAATTCTTATTTGAATTAAATGTTAAACTTAAAAGGAAAAAATACGGGAACAACGCTAAAAATGTACTAGGTCTTGTATGGGAAAATCTTTTCAACTGAAGGTTGAAGAGGACCAAAACCCCACTCTGTGGGAAAAATGAAGAATTGATAATAATATACGTAATAAAAAGCGAATTAGTTTAATCATATAAAATAATTAAATAACTGATAATTATTGAGGTATTTAATAATATGAAATAATTGAATATCATAGCTGAAATTTACTCAAATTTTACTTACTTAACACGCATATTTATAAATTTTAAGTATGAGGTGTCCTTAAGTTAATACGAAGTTGAATATGAATTGGATATTTCGTCATTTACCCATAAAAGTTTATTGATAAAATAACTAGGCCGAAACTGAGTTTTCATAGAAAATTTTCCTCGTTGAAGTAAAATGTTTATTTTATACATATATCCTGTTGAAATGAATATAAGTTCACTGTAGTGAAATCCTATTTTTTTTTAATTGTAGTCTTTAAAAAATGAGTGGACTTATTCTTCGAATGTACTTCAGCTTAACACCGACACACTTAACACCGGCATGAAAACCCTTCCAGAAAACGGGAATGATTAGTGCGATAAGGACACATGTTTTTATGCAGATCTTATTGCACATACATTTAAGTTATCGTATGAAACTGCATATATATGCTTACATGGCTGTTCATATCTTAACCATGCGTTTGTTCTGAAGTCCCTTAACCACCATTTGAGTGGTCGGGTTTTGGGGCGTACAGATTGGAAAATTATCTCATATTTGCTTATTATTTTGATAACATATATATTTCTTTTTGAATATCTTTTTGCTTGCTTTTTCCTCTACCCTACAATTTTGTTTAAGTTTGTATGCGGATAAAATCGTAAATAAATTAAATTACATTAAACTCTGTGCATATTTTTTATTACAGTGTAACACAGTGAGCAATAATACCACCAATGGTGAATTTCAAATTTAAGAAGAATTTTAGAATTTATAATATTGCTTCAAAAACAATATTTAAACCGTTCAATTTTGAGATAATTGGAAAAATGTTGCTATTCTGCTTTGTGAAAATGGAATGTATTTGTTCTCAATGCCTCAGCAGATTTCCGTTCTTCAGTCATAATTATTAGATTCCACTGGTGTTTACACCCCCTGCCACACGCCGAAAGGCGGCTTGCAGGGTATTAATGTAGATGTAGATAATAATATCATACTTCCAAGAAAAACCTTGATTACTGCCATTACTAAAGACCTGTATCGTTTAGTTCCCACATATCGAGTAATTTTTGACAAAAATGAAATTGGTGGCCACCGCCTTCAAATTATCATCATTGAAATTAATTATCGGTTTTACTCAATAACTGCGATTGTAAGTTCTCTCCAATATTTGTAATTAAAATGAAATCGCTACGTAACAGCGGTTTAAAGATTACTATTGTTATTTTAATTATCGATAGCTATTATTTTATTATCGTAATTAATTATCATTAATAATCAAACCCGAACAAGGTTTAATTGTAATTAGAGGATATCCGAGCGGGATTAATACTCTTCCTCTACTCGTATTCTTCCTTCTACCCTAACTTCATTCTGTGCCTATAAAAGAAATAAATATCTAATTTATGAAACAGAAGTTTGTTACTTATTTTCTAATCTAAAAACCCAAGTGAGGAAAAATAAATTACTTAGGGAAGTCCTACAGTGAAATGTGGGCGTGAAGTATATGCGAAAATTACTGATAATGTAATTAATTAAACTGAATATGGAACGTGTAAAAGTTAATAGCCTTTAACAAAACGATAAAATAATAAGTTTTAAACTAAGGTTGGAAAAATAACTTTACCTTTAAATGATAAGAAATAGTAACGAAGAAATTGTGAATGGTTAAGTAATTGGTTAAATGAATATATAGAAGAAAAATTTATATTCAATTTTTTCAAGGCTTTTTCAATTTTCGGGGACCATTTGGTGAGAAATACTGAGAAACTCTAATATCATCAGTAGGAGCGAATAGGTCTTGCAAATCATCAATAGAGGGACCTTATTCTACTCGTATTCATATTTAAATTCTGTTAGTTTTTCGGAAATATCTCTGCGGTGCATATTAAACGAACAATAACATCGGATTTGTTAGCTGAATTTATCTAACGCGGTATAAAGCATTCCACATTAAGTTGAAAGTAGAACGGTGTTGCCAAACCAAAAGAGGCGATGTATTGAATACAGCTTCAAATTTGAATCTGTTTCTGTGATTGTTATGAATAAGCGCGTTGTAAAGCTCCTAGAGTTAGATTTTTGGAAAATAAATGAGGCATGCACAATGTTTAAAGTTCGGTCAAGATCAAAGCTCTGAATACCATATGAATTACTCCAAAGTAAAGTTTTTATAAAAGAATAACGAATTGTTACTTTACTTACTATGAAAGATGGTCCTGCAATGAATATATTCTTAGAATATTTCTAAGAATTAAGATATTAGCTTCTTTGACTAGTTATTGAAGAATAGAAAAAATGAGGACTAAATCTCACAAAACCTCCGTTCTCTGCTCTGTTCAACCGATGAATAATAAATGTTATACGCCGTAAATCATAATTATTGAATCATTTTTTTAGAAAAGGGCTTGGAGGGAATAGGGAAGGGAATGGCTACACATTCCTGCTTATTTTATATTTCTATAAGGAAAACTGCAGTTATTATCGAAGATCAAACTTGGCGCGCCCGTAGGGACTCGTCAGGCTTTAATAGGTTAAGCATGAAAACTAAATTAGATTTAAGTATTTCAAACCTCTAATTCTTAACAGTCGTATTCCAATATTTCTTTCCTTACATGAAAACTGAACTTTCAACATATTTCTAAAGTATGTTTAGAGCCTAAATTAATATTTTTCATGATCCATTCAGCTTTCATTAATAACTCAAATAATTAAATCATAACTTATTTTGTTCAAACGTTATGAACCTCAGAAGGATCCGTCAAGGATGTTCGTTGAATTTTGCGAAAATTCCGATAGTCTGAGAATTACTAACCCGGCAACAGAAATAGTTTCTCGGCTGCGACACCTCCAGTAACGGTTTCTTATTTTTTAATAAAAAAGGCAAGGATTATTTCTTTTAATTTCGAGGAATAGAAACGTTCCTATTTCATGCTTACCACTGTGAAGAATGTGGAAATCATGGGCATTACTGCGGAATTTTGGCGCACCGTAAAACTTATTGAAAAAGTCATAAATTCCTTTGTTATCAAGACAAAGTCTTCATTTCTTCACCAACAACATCCTTATACTTTTCTTTAAATTCCATACGCAGCATATCTCTTACGGTTCGGCATTTAGCTGGCGACCGCTTTTTGGAACTCATATTTCGAAAATTATCTTATTCGTTTTATAGAAACGTTAAAACGAAGTAAAGAACAAATCTTACGGAGAGTAATGTATGAAAAATATTCAGTGTAAATTTTGTGGTGAATATACAAACACTTAAACCACAACAGCGTGATTAACATAAAATCGGAGATTAGTCTCCACGAGAAAATACAAGGAAATAGTTTTTATGGCATTTATTTAAGAAAATATGGATAAATAATTTGCACCGTTCGACGTATCATTTATATTTACACCATTAATGATGATATCTTCAATCAAAGAATTAAGCTATTGCTGCATCACCGAGCCTTACGAGAAATACGCGGCAAATAAAACCCCATAAGAGCTCCCGTACTTTCAACTAAATGTGGAGAGCATACTCCAGAGTAATCTGTCGGAAATATAGAGTATAAATCCTCTGCCGCAAGGCAAGAGAGAGTCTTCTAATGTCGCTCTAGAAAGCACCTTTTTATTATGTACCTAAATGTAAAATTATGTGGTCTGAAACAGTACTCTTGTGTTCCTTTTTTGTCATGTTATAATAAATGAAGATAGCTCTGATTATCGTAAATATTCTCAGAGTACGCGATTTTTGCATCCTGATGGCAAAAATATTTCACGAGATTATAGCGAGATTAGATGGCCTACATCGGTCACTTTTTCTAGATAATATAAGTTGCTCTAATATAAAAATTATTTAGGTAGTTTGGTGTTTCACACCACCTGCCCTACGCCTTGGGGCAGTAAATGTAAACAATTGTCTCTAAAATTAATGGCATGGATAGAGAATATATCTTTATTTTACCAGTATATTCTGTATTTTCAAATGTATATGGAAAATATTATGAAACGAAATATACCTTATGTATTTCTTCTGAAATCTTCCAAAAATTTAACTTAGCCGATTCTGGATGAATGTATGTTATAAAGAATGGTAGGAGCTACGGAAAGAGCACACAACTGTTTCTATCCACTGTCGAAATAGAACTAGAACGAACCTCGGTGGTCACCAAAATAACCCCAGTTGTAAGCTTATTCTTTTTAGTATTGAGGGTTTGAGAGAAGGAAACTTCAGTGTAAAGACCAGAAACAATTCCATAGCAACTATTGAATAAAGAGTGAAATGACAAAATAGCTCTATCTTGAGGGTTGATGGGCGCAATAGAATATTGATAAACTTGGCTTGCTTTGAGACGAGCGAACGTATCTTATTTACCAGGTATTTCTTTCTCTGAAGTCTGAACAAAAATTCATCCCAGAATATTATCCTCTAAACTTACCACTGGAAATCGTGTTGGTTTTTCTCAAACCACGTCACGTCACGGAGGGGACGGTACTCCGCCACGCGGCCCTTGCAACGTTGTCGAAAATTCGGTTTATTTATCGAATGTGTTAATTAGAGCAATATTTTATTTTAGATTCCTCTTCAGAAAGCTTCAAATCATGTAATGGTTTTAAATTTCCCCGTGCCAATGGATGTCTCTTTCTGCTATTTTACTCGCTTTAAGTAAAGAATTGCTAAAAATAAGGGTGCGCCATTTTGTTACGTAAGGTATGTACATATTCAACGGTTATTATTGAAACCAACTCTTACGAATGAAATAGAACATGCATATCTATAATGTGAATTACATTCATCCTATGATTGTCTTCGTTTGGGTTCGCCATCGGCTTGAAGTTGAAGAGTTTCTCGAAAAATCGAAAACTAGAATTTATCGAAGATTTGTCGACTTTTACTCCCTGTAGAATTTTAAAGTGCAGGATTTAATGTAATTGTATAATGCTGTATGCAGAATTCAAAATTATTCATACGAATTTTCATACCCCGGAACTCGAAAAAAGCGTTTTCATAGTTTAGGCCAACATTTTATCGATTCTAGCCCCCAGTCTCTGGCTGTTCTTTAATGCTTGTCAAACTATGACCATACTTTTATATTATGATGAAAGCCTCTAAATTCTTTTGCTGATTAATGACGACGATCACAAACTCGCCATATCCGACATCGCCTAAAATTCGAAAAAAGCGATAGTTAACCCTCCAAGGCCGGAATTATCTTTTTTGTAACTATTTTAAATTTCTTACATATTTCGCTTTGTGATTATCTGAAAACAATACCCAGAAAATATTGTGCCAAACATATTTACAAAACCAGCCAAACAAATTGAAAATTGCAACATTTTCATCGAGCTCTCCTATTCTGTGATATAAAATGAAATAATAGTAGGTGTCGGATGATGCCGCAGTCCGTCCCGGGTTAATTATATGAAATATTATTTCTGGGGAATTTGCGAGTGGCGCCGTCGTTCAACGCGATGGGTTCCCATCCATGTTGTAATTGCTTTGTCTATACTGTGATCCACCCATTGCTATCATTGAATCACATTATTACTAAACACTTCCATACCTAAATATAGTGGCAAACGACATTTTTGAGAAATGAGCATTAAACTTATTAAAAATATAAGCGTCACTCTTCTGTCATAAGTACCTCAATCTCCCATTTTTAGCTTCGTCCGAAAGTATATGAATAATCAAAGAGGAATTAGAAACTCGTTCTATTATAACTTGTTGCGCTGAGTTTAAAATGGTTTGGATATAATTTTGATGGATTAAGAGTGATTTTGTGGTAGGGACATTAAGAGGCGATGCTCGTCTGCTTCAAATGATAAGTTCATTTTTTTTGTTTTCCTTCGTAATCTTTGTGTGTGTGCCTGAATATTTAGTCTGTGTATTTATCATGGGTTATAACCGAAATCAAGTAGAAAACTTTCTGCTTTGATTAATTGACTACGCGATAAGAACGTTTAAACATTCATGTGGGACACCTTTTCCTGAGAAGCCTGGGAAGTGAGGAAATGGCGTAATTCACATCGCGATACTCTCTGAGCACACACACTCTCTGTACTAAGTAAGTGTCGCAGATTGTACCGCTAATGAATCACGAAACGTGGAATAAATCTAAGTAAGAAATGCATATGTAGTGAAAATTAGAGGCAGAAACGAGTGAATTTGTATGTCATCTGATTTTCTATCTAACTGGTTTTTTCTATTGATTATGATAAGAGGCTCAAAGGGAATCAATAGATGGAGCTAAAGTGTAAATTCGTTAAATAAGATAAGGAGGCAACGGATATATAGGAAAATCTAAATGGTGGATGTAAAAGCGTAACCAAAAATTTGTATGGAAAATAGCCACGAAAAACTATGAAAATGAATATTTAAAATCGTATAACATGAAATTCTGTTACATTTTGAAATGCCAGCCCTCCATTTACTTGTGAGCTATACCGATCTCGTAAATATTCCTCTGAATTGTTATCCTCTAACCCTACGAGTTCTCTAACCCCTTCATTAAATATTTTTCCTTCAAAATATCGGAGAAACACACGGTTATAGAAAATAAACTAATTTGAGAAAATTGCATGAAATAATATTCCTCCAAATGTACCCGTATATAAATCAAGTTTTCGAGTTATTTCTTCAGGACAATTTAGTTCTTGATCGCAGTTCGGTAATTCAAAAAACGTTTAGATTCGCCAACAGTATTATTTAAAAATGTAATGTTTTTATTATGCAATCTTCTGCGTCGTGAAGGTTAAATAAAAAATAAATGTGCTGCGCTGTTAAGATGTGGCAAGCGACTTAGAGCAATCATGCATTTATGGTTAGTGGGTGTTAGGGAGGCTGTGTCACTTGTTTGCCCCTCTCGCTTGCACGTTTAAGTAGACCCCTGGTGTAATATTATGTCTTAAAATGTATTGGCTGCTATTTACGGTATTTGTTTACTTAGCTTTCCGCAATCCGTAGGCTCTACAGGACTATTCTTTATCTCTCTCCTAGTGCATCGGATTGCTTTCTTTTATAACCGTGAACCTGAAGCTGGTACACTCAGGGTGACATCCATGTAGCGCAATTAGTGTATCAGCTAGGAATCCCACAGTCTGTTCGGATGCCGCGCTGGGTGATCTGTTTGTGGGTGTTGCGAAATCGGCAACTTGCAGTTTCAAGCAAATTCAGGGATCTCTTTTGATATACGATCTTTCCCGTTCTGATAAAGCCTTTAATGGCTGTGATTGTAATTTAGCCGATCGTGGCACAGGCGTCGCGAAATCCGCGCTAACTTACTTCGGAACACTTCCTATCATTCTATTCGTCGTTCGTTGCTCGAATAAATGCTGGTAAATAGATAGGGAAATATTTTTGTTATGACTTCCTGTCTTCAAAAGAGAAATTTCTTTTTACGTTAAGTTTAACGGTATACCGTAATAAGGAAACGTAAATTATAATTTAAGATTCTTATATCGTGTTTTTATTTCAAACGTATGGCGAATTAGATATTCTGGAAATGTATTTCATATGTATTGTATAAATTAAGTCTAATATTTTATCTTACATATCTATAAAAATTATGTATGTATGTAAGTTCCAGATAATCTCGAAAACCAGATGTCGCACAATCTTCAAACTTTTTACATGATTAAAAGTCTCCCCGGCGATGATCAAGTGGTACTTTTATTTTGGCTAAAGTCCACTGTTCGTACCCAGGCGAGTAAAATAGTTTACTTTAGAAATACATGTAAAGTATTTTTTTTCGTTGTAGGGTTTTTTATTTATTTATTTCATATACCCCACAAACATCCTTTATCTGGACTCTTACAGTGGTAGATATTAACAACAACAACAATCACGTAAGACCATTCCATAATCGAAAAAATCCGACTAGTCGGGATCGAACCCGGGACCGTGGGGTTGGAGCGATACCGTGCGAACACGCTAACCACTCGGTCACCACGGCCGGTAAAAACCAGTTTGCAAAAATAAATTAGAAAAAACAGTCGTAGAAAGACGAAACTAGCTTCAAAAGAAGGGGAATAGAATAAATATCCTTAATTTGGTCGTGAAATATCGTTTACTATTCAAAATGGCGAGAATTTTGTTAAAATATACGAAAATTTTGTCAACATTTCGATGCTGTAAACAACCATTCCCATTGACGACGACGATTGTTGATCGTGCTCATGCGTTTATCCATTAGAAGGCATGGAGAATCAATGACCAGTTTAAATTAATTCTGAAAATAAGAGAAAGACGAAATGAGACGGAAAAAATTATATGAGATTTAAGATTTTGAAGTTACGAACACAATCCTGTGAAGAATCTCGCGAAAAAATACTCGTTCATTTAAAAAAATTATTCAAATTTTGTTTGAGCGTATGTAGCATGCGAGTTTTATTTAAAGCAATGTAACCTTTTAGTGAATTCACGTTAAGTAAAACGGTTTTATAGTGCGTTGATAGAAATTACATTCTCGCTATCAATTCAACTGAATTCGAATCAATAACCTGGTAAGTTGCGGATGTTATAAATATCATCTTCTCAATTAAGTATTAAATCTAATCTATTTGCATCTATGTATATTCAGCGATTGACAAAAATGGAGTTAACGATGATCGTAAAGATTTCCCAGATCTACACAAATTAATATCGCGTCTTATCAATATCTCAAACGCAATTAGTATGGTAGTTATCAATATTAATATCCCTTTCGTTAGTCAAGGGACAGTTCAGTCGGGGTTGATTTGTAAGAATATTCGCTTGAAAGCCGAAAGCCAGAAGATGCATAACTTGCAAACATTCAAATATTTCAAATTCTACTCCCCTCAGATGATAAGTCTATTTTTAAGTATACATTGTCCGTCGTTACTATCCCAGACGAGTAAAATGGTTTCCTTATGAACTGCATGTAAGTTTTTACTCGCGGGCTCCATTTAAATTTCAAATTTAAATTAAGAAGAATCATTTTTATCAATCTGAGATAAGTTTGATAGACATATTCTATGAAAATTAATATTTTTATGACCAAATTTATTTTGGTAACATTGTAAGAGTCTAAAAAATTTGGATTTTCGCGGTAAAGTTTCGTTTTACGGTAACCTGTCCCATGGAACGAAGCTAAAATGAGAGATGTTAGATTATCTTCTATATAAAAGGATAACTATATAGAATCCTACTTCTACTCTCAACGTTGAGAATCAACGGACACTTCTGCTAGTATATCTATAAAAATGGATGTATGCGTGTATGTATGTTCCAGATAATCTCGAAAACCAGACGTCGCACCATGTTCAAACTTTTTACATAATTTAAAGTCTTCCCAGCGATGATCAAGTGGTACTTTCAATTTGCCTAAAGTCCACGGTTCGAACCCAGACGAGTAAAACAGTTTGCATAAGAAATACACGTAAAGTTCATTTTTTTCGTTGCATAGTTCATTTCTTTTGCAAAACTAAATTAGAAAGAACAAGCGTAGGAACTCGAAACTAGCATCGAAAGAAGGGAAATAGATTAAAATATTCTTATTTTGGTCGTGGATTATCGTTTTCTGTTCGAAATTGCGAACATTTTATAAAATACGTGAAAATTTTATCGAAATTTTGAGGTTACAAACAACCCTTGACGATCAAGGCGATTGTTGATTCCGTGCTCATGCGTAATTCCATAAGAAGACATGGAAAATGAATACCCAGATAAAATGAATGCTGTAAATAAGATATAGACTATATGAGTAAGAGATTTATTCATTATGATTTATGAGATTCAAATAGAACAATCATATTTTCCTGTAAAGAATCCTTCGGAACAATATACGTAAATGTTTAAAATTCGAATTTTGTAGAAAAGTCTGTAGGTACCAAGTTTTATTTATATCAGCGTAATTTTTTACCGTCTTTTTCGTAAAATAAATGAGTTTTAAAGTTGTGGTTTACTGAAGATCGATTTCTCTTGACCAACTCAACTGGCTGCGTATTAATATCCTGGTAAGTTGCGGATGTATTGAACAAAATAATATAAAATCTTCTGAATTAAGTATTAAATCTAATCTATTCGCATTGATGTAAATTTAGCGATTTACGGAAATGGAGTTAGCAAGGAACGTAGAGATTTCCCATTTTCGGTGTTTGTAATCTTTAAGGAGTCGAACGGTGGATTGTAAAGTTGCAGCAAATCTCCAACATCATATAACTGACCAAAAGGGTAAATCAGTTTAGTTTTGTTATATGCATAATTCAAAAATTGATTTATTCGTATGTTTTTTTAAGTGCTCCCACTTCATATTCACTTACTATCTTTCTGTTATTGGTGTTTAATCTTTGTTTCTATTTCGCCATTGCGATTTCTTTTGTGTTATTTGTGTTCGGTGTTTATGCTACACATTTTAAGATCGAAATACGAGTCAGCTCCGTAATACACTTACTTCCCTCAAAGAATATTCATCGATGGTTATTAGAGTGATATATAATTTATTTCTGTCATTCATGTTAATTGCTTGATTCATTTGTCTGTACCTGCATGAAAATGTAACCTTAAACGTATTACTGCTTATCCTAATGTGATCTTTGAATATATTTCTATATTGTCTCATTGTCAGTTCAAAACATTTTTCATTCAAAGTATGCGAGATTGAATATTGAGTTGATACAGCTTTATAGACTTAATTGTAACTTAAATTTCTTGGTATATGGGCTTGAGAAGTCTGGTATTTGCTAATTACAAAGCATGTGTTACGATCAAGGTTCTTACACTGGTATTTATGAAATTTAACATCCCCGTTCAGAATCAACGAGCGCTTCTGCTAGTCTATTTATATAAAAAAGAGTGTGGGTGTGTTTGTGTGTGTATATGTTTGCTAAAAATTCGAGAACTGAAAGAGGCAGAACTTTGAAATTTTCATATTAAAAGTCAACCTCACGCAAAGTGTAGGCTACTTTTTATTTCCCTAAAGTTCACGGTTCGAATCCAGACGGGTTAAAACGCTGTCATAAGAAATGCTCGTAAAATTCATTTTTTTCTTTACATTTCTTTTGCAAAATTAAATATAGTAATATACTATAATAATAGTCCTAGAAATTAGAATCAAGCGCCAAAATAAGGAAAATAGAATAAAGATGGGTCCCGGATAGTCATGTGGACTGCGCGTTTGCCTTTGGTGAAAGCGGTCCCGGGTTCGAATCCCGGTGGGAGCTTATGTGCAAAATGACCTAAGCTGTCGAGGCACTTTTAGCAATACTACTACTAGAATAAAGATTCTTATTTTGGTCGTGGATTAAGGAAACAACTGCACGACCTGTTTCCCGTCTTACACTGCCGCGACGGACTTACAGTTTGGAAGGTCTTTCTCAAAATATTTCCTTCGGCGTTTTTGCTTGCTGTTGCTAGGCATTTGTTATCCTTATCTTGATTTCTTCCTATTCCGCTATTCCTTAAATCGGTTTCTCATTTGTTCTTCGTATCACACAGCCATTCATTTCCTCCTGCTTTATAGTTGATAATGGCCAAATGAAAACAAAGCGGTTACGTGGCCGTTTTCTTATTCGTTCAAGTTCTTTGATTTATTTGTTCTAAAAAAATGTCTTTCATTTCAACAAATATCCACCAATTAGATCCTGACATGCCTCTGCAAAAATAGGTTCTTTCGGATGAATAAATTAAGGAAGATTGTAAAGAAAGGCGATTCCTTTAAAATATTCAGGCATATGGTCGAAATATAAACTAAAGATAGAAACGAAATAATGTTTTGCGAACTGGATGAAAATAGGTTTAAAGAATGAAAAATAGAAATGCTTCAAATTTTTAAAATTCTGAGTTAGAAATAGGATATTAGGATCTTTCAGTATAAGAGAACTTTTACACATTTATTGGAGAGAAAGCATTTTATGAAATATGTGAATGAAATTACCTTTTAATTTAGTAAGCATAAAGCGATGATAACACATTTTTCAAGATTTGAAATGAATAGTTACGGTTAGGTTTTTGAAAGGAACGGGACATTTAATTACGATAGTTTGTTATTATTATTATATAGGTTAAACGGAAACTCAATAGTCTCAATTTTGCCCTAAATAAAGACTTTTTTTATTTATACCCTTACTACCTCGCAAATAAGAATGTACGAATAATGAATTAGAGATTTTCAGTAATATCATTGAATGAAACAGAAAATACTGAAGGACAATTAGAAGTACTGTCAGAGAAGATGTCAGAAGAGAATAGTTAGTTGAAACTCATCGATCTTCCCTTAGAATGTAAAAGGCGTTTTGATGTAAGCAGATGCCTAAACATTAACTGAAGATAATGAAGAACTCTGGCATACATATTCTCAATAACTCCTGAGATGATCAATGTGTAAGTATTTTTTCTCGTTTGGAGAAAGCTCTATAATTCAGAATTAACTTATCTACCATTTTAATCACTTAGCAAGTAGATAAATTAATCACGATTAGCTAATCGATGTTGACTATTTCGCTAATCACTTTCCTCGACCTGATTGCATGATAACAATGTAGGATCTAATTCCTCAGAAATGTATAGTTAAATAAACGTTAGAGCTAATACAGGAACTCTTTAAGACCTATTGAGATTTGAAGAGTTGGAATGCCTTTTGCTGAATGCTTTAAGTAATCCGAATTAATAAAAATGAGTATGACGTAAGATTTGCTACGAAGATAATAAGTTTGCTCTTTAGTGTATATTATAAATGTCAATGATAAGGTTTCCGCTCGTGTATAGCAAGGTCTCTAGGTAGTAATCGAGGGGTTCACCTTTGCTGTACGTCAAGGTGTTTTGATTGGGGCCGCTGCGAAAGGAGGCTCGGTGTGATTTAGATTTCGATGTTTCATGAATCTGATCTTTTAGGTTGCAAGCTAATATTTAGAAGATTTCACTTTTGTCCCGCGAAAGAAAACATATTAGGAGACTCTCCCGTAGGTTTTGCAGAGAAATGCTCCTGGTGTTATGACATCATGTTGGCTCCAAAACAGACGTAAAGGTATTTTCAATCCCCAGTTGATCAATATAAAGGCCTTGATTATATGCTAGGCGATATATGATGAGCTAACGAAGCAACGTATCATTGCTTAAATATTGCTAATGATATTCCCTCGTCTTGCAGTCCAACTCAGTTGCGGGGACACTCCGAATAAGTTGATGAGGCGTCCGAAAAAGGAACACCGGAGAAAATTTCTAAGCTGAGGTGATTTTCCCTTAAGGACGACTCTGGAAGTATTTAATCTTCTTATTTTCGTTTAATCTCGAAGATTAGCCGCTCTTAATTGATTGTGGTCCCTCAATATGTGCCGCCAACCGCATTTCTTGGAATCAAGCAAACCTCAACCCTTGGAGGTCCTCCAAATCCTGACAATTTTGTTTTGCTCTTTTCCCTGAACTAGGTTTTCGAAGCGTACTTTCTAAGCTGCTGTTTCAATGCTTCTGCGGGAGTTAAGGAGTTATTTTGAAAAAAAAATCGTTAATAGAAAGTAAAGACCACCATGTTGCTGGCTATAAGTTGTTTAATACAAACTGTTTTAGTCCTCACCAGTAAAATTTAAAGATTTCGTCTGAAAGGAAAATATTCTGTTTACGGAGATGGCGTCCTAGGGCGATCACCTGGGACATATCAACTTGGCCGTATAATATGAGCTTAATGTTTTGCAGATAATCTTATCACGATGATGGCTGGAGTATTTTTTTTGTTTGTATATTTATTAGATAAATCAGCTAATTCCTAATCTAGGGTGTTGTGTTGTTTAGACTGGGTGTGCCTCAATACGTTGATTATAACAATACAACAAGCTCCTTTTCAGTTTCTGTGATAACTTATTACATATTCCTTCTGGCGCGTAATTCATCAAAGTCAAATTTGCCTTTTTGTCATATGCATGGAAAATATTATTTCAGTTCTAATTAGTACTGAAATATTTACGGAAGTAATGACCTTAACACAAGTGATGAGTTCAGGCTTAACTTTGTGGTAGTGGGATACAACGAGACTCATTGTTGAAAACGTTTTACTTAACTACAGAATGTTTTACATTTACACTGCGACTATCCATCCCGCGATGGTCGCTGTGTGTAGTGACTTAAAATTGACTTTCTTTCGCTAATTTCTTTGTTTTATAATTAATTCATTATAGTGTCATGATTGTTCACTTTTGAAGAAAATATGTATTAAAATCACGATGAACAAACTAATGGTATATCCTTATTGTTGGAGTTGGTGTTTCTTTTTCATAACTATCAAACATCAATTTGTTAGAATTTATATTTCTAGATTATATCCCTTTTCTACCTAATAATATTTCTCATCTTCCGCCTAACAAAGGATGATGCGACGATTCTTTTCGAGATCCGTTACTTTCGTTTTATGTATTTGCGAATTTTCTTCTGATGACGTCTTTGGATTTACCAAGGCAAAAGTTTTTCCTTCCATTGTTCGAAATTTCGTAATTATTTCTCATATTCTATTTAATTTCCGTTTTAACTTATTATCAACATGTATCTTACTATCGATCGAGTTTTGTCTTTAAAAACAAAAGATTTGTGTGTGCGCGCGTAATTCAATTAAAACGGATATGATTGGGTAAACCTGTTTCCATTTATGGCATAATAATAATAGTGCTAATAAACGATCTGAATATATCGCTTCAGAGGAGGTCCAGCGTCAGACCGTTCTGCTAGCAATTTATTCGATAATCCGTACGCTTAACCAAGACGTTTCACATTGAATGGGTATTGACAAAATTAAGCAATGTCCATGTATGATGAACTTGCTGAATAATGTTAGGAAATACGTTCTCGCTTCGCGTAAGGAATACTACCACAGGCAGCCGTTGGTTTGTCACTATTCGTCACAGATCAGTTTTCTTCTTTGAACTTTCCATTCCGGCAGAGAGAGATGCGTGAAAATACAAAGAAGAAAGATTTTTGGAGTTGATATAAAGTGGGGTTAGTCTTACGAGTAGAAGAAAAGAGTTATTAACATTGGGGGTAAAATATCATAATAATGTTAATGTGAAAGATGAAGGAGCGGCAGCTTAAATTAATGCTAATCTGTTAGTAGATGTTCTGATTTAAAAGATATTTACCACATAAATATTATTTTACCGCTATACTTGTAATGTGTGTATGTATATGTGTATATATTTATTTATAATCTGCCCTTCGCACAGTGAATCTGCTGGACTTTTCCCCGCAAGGGCGTAAATATGCGAGCGTCTTGTCCTTGGATCGAGTTTAAGGGTCAGAGAGCGGCCGATTACGCTTTTCGTATCTCCCGCTAGAGGACTCTCCGAAATGTCACGAATAGAGAGCGAATTTTGAGAGTTGTGATCAGCAAATGAAAGTTCAGGAAATAGAACTAACGGCTAGGTGATGCAGTGTTTTCGTTTACCAAAACGCCATTGCTGTGTAAATATTAGGAAATGAATCGAGGTTTGCATCTCATCGGGTCTTTAATGCTCTCCTAACTGAATCAAATCTAAGAAATGCCTTTTTTCCCAAGGGTAAACGGACTCGAAAAAATATAATTTTCTCTAAAAAAATTATTCCCTCGTCGGAATTTTTGACAATATGTTTGCGTAGGTTCATGTACTGAATGATTTGATATTAAATATTACCGATTCTGTTAATGAAAAGGTAAGCCACATGTAAGCGCTACAATTTGTAAAGTTTAGTTGACTACTCAATTAGCCGTTTAAATTTATGGAAAGAATTCCTTAAGTTCGTATTTCTTCTGCTGTATTCTAGTAAACTTATAAAATAGTAACTATCGGCAATTTTCGCACAATTTTATGAGAACTGTTTATCTTCATAAATATGCTTTTTCCCTTTTTGCAAATTTAATCTTCGACCGTGTCCATATACTGTTGGTTGGTGAATATATTTAATCTAATAAACTAAATTCATGGGAAATATATCAAATAAATGAATAGTAATATAGTGTAACAATCAACACATAGACAATAGAAAGTTAAATGCTAAAAATTTACTGTATTACGGTCTATAAAACTTCAAATTAATTAGATTGTTCCACGTAGTGGCACCAACCACCACCAGAAGTCCTCACTAGTGGTCAGTACACCTCTCCGGAAAATGGGAGACCTGTGTTTGAATCCCAGCCAAGTCACTATTTTCCACTTTATGTACAACCTTTATTTTAAAGGTCCTATGAACCTGCCATAGATTTACATTTTTACACCAATAGAGCTCTTCAACTTATGGTATTGTTCCTTACTTTTTTCCAGCAGCAGTTACCTTTTTACGTAGTGCGTAGTTACTTTATTCAGACTTATTTACATTACGTTCCGATTCTTAAAAAAACAACTAAAATTTGAAAAATAGTTTTACACCAACGTAACTTCTAAATCATACAAGTGTGCATAATAAAGGAAAAGCTTAATGATACTTTTTCCAAATAATTTGTTACCCGTTTAAAAAATTTCTCTCGCCATTTACGCAGGTTTCATAACTCAGCTATTGATTGTCAGATGACGCCTACTTAACGTTTTTCTTTTTAGTTTTACCTTTCAGAACATTGCACTCCAGGGCCTAAGCGGTATTCATGATTTTTAGAATACTTAAAACACGCAATATAATGCCAATTTAGTGGGTTTTCTGGATACTTAAAATTATTTTTTCTAAACCTAACAGTGCAGTTATTTGAAGGTGGTAAAATTAAAATCTACAAATTATGGAAATTAAGTTTGACGTTTCAAGAAAGTGTGCTTCTTAACCCAAGTTTGTACAAGAAGTGAAAAATACTGATTGACGGGCCCTCGCAACCAGGTCTACCACTTTCCAGGCAAGTGTTTAGTGGCTAGAACACCTGTCCGGAAAGTAGGAAACCTGGGTTCGAGTCTCAGTGAAGTCACTATTTTTCGCTTCTTGTACAAAAATGAAATTACTTGAAATTGAAATTCCTGCAGCCGAAAAAGCTACCTGAGGTGGGCTTAGTAGCGGCCTTCTAATCCCGGAAGCGCCCTCGATTCTAACTCCGAGCTTCGTCTAAACCGTCCCCAAGAGGGAGTTCGAAATGCAGTGCTCTAAACAAAAACCTGCCATCGAACTGTTTCAAGAGAAAACGTTTTTCTGGTATATCCAGATCTAGTTTTCGATTCAAATCGCTAGAATAAAGATAAAATGTACGAATATTTTTTTAAAATTTTTAGGTTTTTAACAATCCCGCGAAGATTATTGAATTCATTTGTTTGAATTTTAGAACACATTGAGTATGTATGCCCCCTTAAAATAGTGTAAACAGTAAATTATAGTATATTTGAAGAAGAATATCTATGATTTTAGCACTTGTAGTTATAAACAATTCGCACGGACAAACATACAAACTATTTAAAAAAGTTATTCCAATTTTGTGTCTTTAGCAACTAAGCTTATAACCGACCAAGCGTAACCAAGCTTTTGCTTATAGTAGCGTAAATGTCCACGTATGTTTCCGAGAAATAAATGGATTTTTACAGCAATGTGTTACTAAATTGCTCATCTACATTCGTTTGATTTTATGTACAAAAGTTGCGGACGTCTGTCATATTATCTTCCGACTTCCGACTACAATGATCGTCGTAAATACTGCAGTTGACTAAAATTAACAACTGAATGATGAACTTCCTTTTTTTACTTTCTCCATATACGAAGTATAGAGAAAGTATTGTTTTCATGAAAAAATTCGACTTCGAGATTTCAACGGAAATACATGTTTTGGGGTCTCTAGAACACGTTTTGACCATTTTCTGAATGATGTCTGTGTGTATGTGTGTGTGTGTGTGTGTGTGTGTGTGTGTGTGTGTGTGTGAGTGTGTGTGTGTGTATGTGTGTGTGTGATAATGGGCGTTCTAACTCGAAAACTAAAAGTCGTATCAATACCAAACTTCATATATAGTACTGTTGTGTGTGCTGTCAGAGTTGATTAGTTTTTGGAGTAAATCCGTTAACCGGAAGTCGAGCTTTATTCATTAAAGCTCATTTCCGGTTTTCAAAATATCTCCATAAATATGATATATACGTCTATTGTATTACTTATAAAAGTTTTAGATAGTATAATTTACTATAACTTTTGTATTTAACATATTTTTGTATCACCGGTTCATTAGGAGTTATTCGTGAAATACTGATAAACCGGAAGAAGATGATTATGTACTTTGTGGGCGCTCTAACATGAAAACTATTTGTCGGATCAACACCAAATTTCATACATAGTACTTTTATTACAGTCGTTAGAGTTGATTAGTTTTTGGAGTAAATCGGCTGACCGGAAGTCGAGCTTCATTCTTCAAAGCTCATTTCCGGTTTTCAAAATATCTCCATTAATATGATATTTAGGTATATACTATTATTTATAAATGTTGTAGAAAATTTATTTTACTATAACTTTTGTATGAAACATATTTTTGCATCACTGATTGTTTAGGAGTTATCCATGAAATACTGATAAACCGGAAGTTGCTGATTATGTACGTTGTGTAAAGCTCATTTCTGGTTTTCAAAATATATCCATAAATATGATATATTGGTATATTGTATTCCTTATAAAAGTTTTAGATAATATAATTTACTATAACTTTTGTATTTAACATATTTTTGTATAACCGGTTGATTAGGAGTTATTCGTGAAATACTGATAAACCGGAAGAACATGATTATGTACTTTGTGGGCGCTCTAACATGAAAATTATTTGTCGGATCAACACCAAATTTCATATTTAGTATTTTTGTTTGTGTCGTTAGAGTTGATTAGTTTTTGGAGTGAATCGGTTAACCGGAAGTTGAGCTTAATTCTTCAAAGATCATTTCCGGTTTTCAAAATATCTCCATAAATATGGTATTTAGGTATATACTATTATTTGTAAAAGTTTTAGAAAATGTAATGTACTATAACTTTTGGTTGAAACATATTTTTGTATCACTGATTGTGTAGGAGTTATTCCTAAAATACTGATAACCCGGAAGTTGCTGATTATGTACTTAGTGGGCGCTCTGGGCTCTATGGGCGAAAGGCCAATTTCATCGTTCTTCATCGATCATGTCCCGTAAAAATTATTTATCATGTTTTTGGCATCAAAGATAATATATAATATTAATAACTCAAATTCCAAGTTTAGATGGAATATAGAGTTCAAAATTATTGCGGTAGATAAATATTTACATCTTATATATATGGAGAAAGTCATGTGCTGGCCACATCGGATTTTTAAATCTATAATTCGGTGTCTGCTTTCTTTGCTGTGTGGCCTGTTGGCAGTAGCAGCGAATCATCTCAAAACTGACTACATAGATTCAGCGATGTCATTTTTTTGCAAAATACATACATTCACAGATGTTATATGTAATAATCACCGTTGTACCTGTAATTATTTTTTTAAATTTCTATATGTATTTATTCATTCAATTTCAGTAACCATCTATAAGAAAAGCATTGAAAATATTTTTGAAATTTGTTTTCACCCCCGACGCGATAGAAATTTGAAAGATAGGGATTGGGATAGGGATTCATTGGAGGGTAAAATCTTGTTATTTTCACAAAGGTACGATGGGTTCGACTCTGAAAGATTCGACTCTACTCCCAAATGTACTATAAGTCAATTTTTACCGTTTGCGGCCTTCATTTACGAGTGTAAATTAGAAATAAATGCCTTATGAAGTCGAGATGAGTACCAAAAGACAGGATATTAATTAACGATCCTTATTTTGACCGTGTAATATCGATATTGATCCGAAATCGAAAGAGTTTAAATAAAAAAGGATGAACAATTCGCATAATTTTGTGATAATTAGCACCTGGCGACTAAGTCAATTATTAAAATCGGCTCGAATTCAATAATCGACATTCGAATATATGGGAATGATTGGCCCATTGGAAATGTAAGGAGAGCCGACATTTCGTGGTAAGGAAAGTATTATTACATTTTGGAAATCTACTTTTAGCAATATATTTTACCAATAATATAACTCTTTATATTGTATATAGTTTAAAATTTTATTTATATAAAATTTCAAATTAAATCTTATGTTATCAAAATCAACATTGGAAATCATATTTCTCTTTCCATGTGCTGCCATCTGCAGAAATGTTCGGAACACCAAGCATCGAAGATTCCTACTTTCGCCAGGACAGAACCTCCAAAACCCCAGGTGAGTCTGCTACTAATGGGTATTTCTCTTGTATTTCTGGCCGCACCTGAATCGGGAAAAGAAACAAAGGCATCAAATATTGAATTTAATAAATGACTTTTGTCCTTCTCGTTACATGAGTTGAAAGCCCACGGAAAGGCGACAGCTAGGAAATCGTTGCTTTACCAGAATGATTGAGTGAGGATTAGCAATGCGTTGTATTGTATTCGTTACAGTTTCAGCATTTTCTGTAGTTTCCTGTAAATTTTCATAGAATTCGTCCTCGTTCAGTATTATGATTCACTTTTCCTTTCAAACTGAATTAGTGTCTGTTTTTAAAATGGAGATCGCCGAATATGAATCTGTAAGCCATATCACCTTCGTGTAATTTATATCACAAATATTATCTGGATGATTATCCGCTTCTCGCTAGTAATTGATCGGGTACATCCAATTATCGGCGGTCACTAGGATTTTTGCAGAACCACGCAGCGTAGTATGTAGTGCGTCTTTATTAGGAACTGTTACTGACTGTGTTTTGCTGCGTTATAATCTGCTGGTACAGATGGGTTAAACTAAAGTGTCTGATTTGAGCCGCAGAATTAGCCAATAATGTTATCGAGGCTAATTATTATAGGGTGGAAACAAATAGAGATCTCTTATACATGGTAAATACAAATTAAAAAACTTATAATTTTAGAAGGTTCTACGATTTGAAGGCAGAAGTTATCCTTTATGTAGAGATCTCCTTTTGTTGTTTAAATTTGGGGGAAATGTCGTAGTCTTCATGCATATAACGCTTTGTTCAACGATCGTTCAAAAAAAGCCGTTGTAGTATAGCTGTGTCCAGTCTTGCATTACTCTAGTATAATAGCATCTCATGTCCAGGGTGTTCGATGGAAGAACGGGAAAATCGATCCCTATACGAATAGTAATCAGAATGCTTGGTATCTCAGATTTGGTGCCGCAAGTATTGGGATGGTCCATCCAAAGCATAATGATCTGATATGCAACCAATTTTCGTTGCTCTCTTACGAACCTATTTATACAATTTTGTACTTCAATCGCCTTCAACGTTAAGAAAAAATAGATTCGGCTTTTGATGGAATGAGTAATCGTATTATTCGTGCCAATTCCTTGCTTCCAGAAAGTTGCTCAAACTATAAGATCTATTTGCATTTTAAATAAATTAATTCGGTCAAAAATCGCCCAAAAAGTATTCATAAATATTTTGTTTATATTAATATGATTAAATTTATTCATAATAATATTTTATTCGATTTATTCAATAAATACCGCTACCGATGAAAAATCTTGATCGGTTTTAAAGTAACCTTGTTTCATACTTTTGGTATGTTCAATGACAGATTGCAGAAGCTCCTGCTAAGCGATTTCTGGACTATGCCAACATTTCCTACAGTAAATGTTAGAAAAATTATTGTATCGAAGTAGAAAGAGGAACCTGTAGCTCTATAGCGAGACATTTTGACTCCCAAGAGCATCTAAATTTTATGGAAAAAAATTGGAGTTTCTGCGAATCCTCGCCGCATTTATCGTCGCTTAAGTTTCACTTGTGTCAAACTTTCTGTGAAGTCAATTTGAACACTGATATATTATTATTATTAAGTGGCTGTAATTTGGAACCGCGTCCATGGTGGCAACCGTATACAAGATTATTCATTTTTATATCTACAACAATGGTACCCCAAATAAGTAATAAATACACAGTAAATTATACAATAATAAGAATACAATCATAAAATCGTAGTCAGAATGAGAATATGGAGGAAATCCCCTCCAAAACATAAAAATAAATAAATAAATATTAATCACAACTAAGAAGATAGAATAGTGTTAGGCGATACACAAAATGAATGCTAATATTGTATTATCTAGTATTTTTCTATAAATACCTTTCCCAAAATTTTTCCTTTTCAATTAGATGAACATGAACGTGGTATCTAATATAATTTTCGTAAAGAAAACACCGAGAAAACCGAACTATTTCATTTTTTTTAGGGCTCTATTTATACCTGAAATAAATTAACTCAGTTCGTAGTAAGATCTCTATAATATATCATTATGAATTTGAACACTTTCTTCTCATTATTTGCCGCTGTATATTGCCCAGTGATATAGTAACCGAAAGATCTTCTGAGTACATACTCAAATATGTTACACCAACCAACAGACAGCGGAGTTACCAAAGAAATTTGTTTTTCTTATTTAAGACTGCTCGAGCGCTTCTACATATCAGTTTCTCCTCTTTGACATACGAAATGAGGATTTTTGAAACTATTGAAGAGGCGGGGAAGATGGCGTTAAACAATTTTGACGCACATTTGTGACGTGATTTGCAACAGAGGAGGAGAAGCATGCTTAAACATTGCTGAACTTAAGGTTGGTAAATTTGATTGACTCCGATACCTCTACAGAGTATCCAGGGTAAGGAAAGGGACTTCAAGGGATAACAATTACAGAAAAAAGTCAACATACAACACTATAGTTAGATATAGGTTAACATAATAGCAGGGAATGAAAGTGATATGACTTGACATTACTTCGTGGAACTCCATTACGTAAATAATAGAGACAAACTTCGTGTTTTCTACAATATTTTTACTAAACGGCAGGTTTCGGCCTTGAATTCATCCTCACCTCTGCTCGAAAAATACAGACACAATCATCAACGGAGTGATCTCATTTGCTAATTTAAAGGGTACATCCTTGAATTTAAAGTGTGCCAAAGCATAAATCATGTCTGTGCTTTTAGAGTTTACATGATGGTGCGGCCAAAACCGTTCTTTCATTAAAAAATATATTGGAAAATATGGTGTTCGTCTCTATTTATGATAATTGAGAAGATCAGATGTGTGAAAGACTCGAGCCATTTTATCGCAGATGGATAAATATTTCCCAAAAATAATCTCAAGGTAATAAAAGAAAACTGAAGAAGACCCTTCAAAAATGCCAATCCGGGATCAAGAGGAGAAGGAACAACAAGATGCTCTGTACTAACTCCACAATAGGAAGTGAAAGATTTGTAAAAGGTATTTTACTATTCAATGAAGATAGTGCTGGTGCACTCTCAATGACAATTGTTTTCAGTTTTTTATTGATTCCCATTGCATGCACGGGTTTGAAAGTTATTAGATCGATGTGTTTTTTCCGAATATAAGTCTCGAAAATAAATATCTTACTCCCAATGAATATATAACTCATATTCTACAGTTTTCTGAGTTTTAATGCCAATCCTATTCTACAATTTTCTGATTTTTAATGCCAATCCTTAAATTTGATACAACCAGTTTCTTTCGAAGGAAAGCTTGAATTGCCAGTTTCAAGGAAATACATGAAAATAATCCAATTGTGTTGCTCCCCGATTTGCGTTTATTATCCCTGGTTTAGTAGATACTTCAAGAATTTTACTTCTCTTTCATTTATTTTAATCGATAGGATTTCCATTTCATTCTACATATTGTGATCGCTACATTTAAACCAATTTCATCTTGAAGTGGTTTAACGATACCATTTTCGGTAAAATCCACTTTTACTTAATCTTATAAAGTTTTTCGGTAAAAACTGACTCTGCGATAATATCGCATGGATGGGCCTCGATTTGATCTTTATTCCTCCAACTCTCAGTTTGAGCCCATTTATTAGGATGCCGGAAACAGAAATAACTTTAACTTGACTTCAAGAATAGAATACTTTTTGATTCTTACGAATATGGTTAATGTGTCCGTATGCGGTCCGTGGACCTTAAGAACGACATTAAGTAACAAAATCAAGGAGTCGATAAAGAGTGCGTCCTTGCAACAAATATGAAATCGCCACAGCCTCAATAAACTGATTTCATCCTAAATATGACAGGTCCTTGAAAAAGTTGCAAGAAAAAGTGAAAATCGAGATTCAGCGCAATAATATTCGTAAATACGTACGATCATTATAGTATTCAGATTCAGATCATATTCAGTACAGCCCTTGTGAATTTATCTTGATAGTAATTAACCGGCAAGCAGTGGCGACACTCCTGGAATAAATTCATGGATTTACTCAAGCCGGACATCACCGGCTTTGGTGGCCGAGTGGACATCTGGAAGATGGTTTCAAATTTTGTTGAAGCGTAACATTCCTAGTTCTATTTTGCCTTATAGTTGACGAAACATCCGAAAAACTCAATCTTTTTCACATCACAATATTAATTATTGTGCAAATACGATGAGATGATTTTCATTATTCACGTAATACGTTAGTATCAGTTGGGGCAATTTAATCTCCTTCAAGTTATAAAAGTGGTGTTAGTGGACAAGTTTCTGTGATTCTTTCCCTAAATGCGATAGAAAACGAAAGCGGTAACTAATCGAATTCCTAATCAGCTAGGAAAAGCGAATGAATATTTGCAAGTCATGCAGAGACATCAGCAGCTGGAGATAATTTATAAAGCAACAGCATCCCTTCCAATTCTCCCCGATCATATTTTGTTTTCAATAATTTTATATGATGCAAATATTCGATGAAATGCTGGGAGCAGTGCGGTCGCGAAACCGCTCCCTTCGGCCAACTCGATTATCAATTCTCAAGTCTCCAAGAATAACACTTCGCCGTCGAAGAAGAGATGTGCGTCGGCGGAAGTGGGCGTGGCTTTGGTCGTATGCTTTTGGTTCTCGAAACGCGTCTTCGCCCTCTTTCCGATATCTTGTGGTGGGACATCCTGTTCCTGCTCTAATTCTTTCACTTGCAAGTGTGAGATTCTATAAATCCTCCGAAACACAATACAGAAGGGGGTGACGTTGAATTCCCCCTTCCCCCATTCTCTCTTAATCTCAACTTAATCACTCACTTAATTCTCAATAAGAATTCGACAAGAGAACTTCATTATGGTGAATAACGTACATTACAAATACAATTGTCATTTTCCCCTTCATTAAAATCAGATAACGTTTTTGATAAAGTAACATTTAATTATGCTTATGTTGGGAAATATTGAATATCGGAATACGTACCTGTAGGAATAGGATGATTGTATGTCTTTGAGTGGAATGATTTTACGAAAGCATAGAAAAATATGGAACTATGCAGTGGACCCAGGTGTTAGAACATTGCATATTATTTGGCCGAGAATCAAACCTGAAGAACTCCAAGAGTGGAATGGGTGTGATGGTTGTTTGCTGCTAACAAAGGTAGGAGCGAACAATCATCACACCCAGTGAATTTTGAGTGTCTATAAAATCATAGAAGCGATGAGAGTCTATAATGACCGAAAGTTAGCAAGATAAGGAAGATGTAAAAGAGGTGTGCTGGTTTGTGATAGACAGAATGGATGAAAGGAAATTGATGTCCATAAATGTTAGTGGCCCGAGGAAAAGGGGGTATCGAGTTACAAAGAATGTTTAGCATCGGAAACGTAATAGGTTGCCTTTTAGGTTCAAAAATAAGTGGGCAAAAAGTGTTACTATCCACCCACTATATTATTTGAATTGTTGCTGTTGCTATTCACCCCCACCAGTGGGTGAATAGCAACGCCATATAAAATTAGCATTGGTGGTGTTATATTTCATATCAACAAATTGCCACTTGGAGGTCAGGAAATGCACATCTGGATACATAAATAAGAAATTTTTTTTAGACTGTACAAAATGAAAATTTTGCTATTCATCCCATTCTACGGTACGATAGCCCAGTCTGTTTACATTATTCCCCAGGCTGTTTGTAATTTTTACGTGGAGAGTGGCAGTATTAAGATACGTTATAGAGAAAAACTTGACATGATAGAAGCAAACTAATAACAGTTTTGAAATCAGCATCCCTATTCAACTTAAAAATAGATGAAAAATTGAACTCAACAGATATTTTGTTGAATATTATTCCCCAGTCTATTTATATTATTCCACAGGCTGTTTATAATATTTATGTCCATTTGTTTGTTTGTCCATTCTATGTAGTACCTATGAATTTTTTGCATATCACTAGCATCTTCCCCAAGTTTTATAAGATAAATAAATAGGTGGAAACATTTTTTAAATTGACTTCATGAGGACTCTTCATTGTGATCCTTTTCCTACAGAAGCCCGCTGTTTTATCTAGGCTGTTATTATTTCCTATGATGCTCTTTTTATCGCTAATTACAGTTGCATTGTCTGGGAGGATGTTAACACCCAGGGTCACATGTGAAAGATCTTTTTCATCTTTATACCACTCAAAAGCTACGTCATTTGAACAGCCTACGAAGAACAATTCAATGGAATAGTTTATACATGAATATGTTCAAGTCACTGCTGAAGGAAGGCATTCTTCCAGTCTTTGCTTATTAGCCAAGAAAAATAAATATCTGGCTGTAAAAAATAAATTCTTAAAATAATTTTTTGAGCTAGATATGTAGTTTATTTTTATTTTACCTTATTTTCATCTTAAAACATTAAAAAAAATAAGTTACTAATAAATTCAGTGATCTTTATAGAAACTTCTGTAATTAATATTAATGAAAACACCCCAGTTTTTTCTAGCTATCCTAGTGTTAATTATATAAGTTTTTGGAAGTTTTCCATCTCCTCAGTTGGTTTCTCAGTTAGCAAGTGATATCTTCATATCTCTTGGGTTTTAAGGTGCACACACAGTCATAAAAAGTTTTTTTCCTTTCTCGGATCCTCATCTTCCTTCATTCTTACCCATCACTTAGGGTTTTTTGTTTATATTGTTACCTTGCTATATTTATTGTACCCAGGAAAGCTAAGTGGGTATGAGCATTCTTGAAGTCCCAGGTTCGACTCCTTAGTATCGTTAGAAGCCATGACATTGACCAAGTAATGTGGAAAAATTAGGATGATGTTATCGGATACACTTTGGCTTAGAGAAGACAATGAGATGGTGTGGAAGTTAATGCACTGACTGCAAACTTTGTCACCTGCTTTTTATACCCCTTGTATAAGTCTCTCTGTTGTGAAATAGATTTAAATGATTTATTCATATTTTTTTCTATTCTGTTATTATGTACTCTGGGCTAGTCCAAATAGGCTATGATTGGCTAGTTGTTTCAGTATTTTTATGTATAATGTAAAGCAAGTGATTGAGATCAGGAAATATGGTTGTCAAGGAATAAACGTATCCACATAGAGCAGTAACTGTGGCTGTAGTAGAGGAAGCATTCAGCAAGTATGGTATTTAAGACAATGAAGGAAATCAATGATAGGAAAGCAGTAGACACTGTGAAGTTAACCTAGAACCAGAAAAAAGTTACCACCTAAAACACAACAAGCATAACAGACGAGTATCTCGACAAGAGCAAGTCTATGAGATTTTCTGTTTTGAGTGCACTTTTCTTTTTCCTCTTAATACCTGTTATGTTTCAAAGGCATTAATAATTCATGGCCTGGCATGAAGAATTCCTAGCAAATATAGTTTCAACCTCTTGTGGTATTCTGAGATTTTCCCAGAATGTAGTCTGTACACACATTCCTATTTATTAAAATCTCACGGAATATTTATCAGCAAATTATAAAAGTGACAAATGGAGACATAATTTTATTTCAGTCAGAATGAATTATGCTCAGGTTAGTTATTGTGATGGTTGCTTTGTGCAAATACATTAAAAATGGAAACAAAATAGGAAATAATTTCAAATTTATTTTCAACTTTTAAGAAGTAAAATTTCTAAATTCTTTTAGTTGTTTGTATATTTTTATCATTATTTTATATATCCTTTTATGTTCATTTTACCCATGCAATCATGTGAGAGCTAACATTTACAATTTCTTTGGTTGTTTTAGTGAATGCAAATTGAAATACTATCCAACATATGTGTATTTAATTAAAATTTTTGGAACAAGAAAATACATACATTTCATAAAGAAATAATGCTGCAGAGAAGTGTCATCTTGAAATATTCCTTTTGATTTTGGTAATAATTGATTGGAGGGCTCATTGAGCCATAAGTATTGTTTAATAAATTATGATATTAAATTCAAAGAATTGATTTATAATGTTATCTTAATAAAATTGTTGTAATCTATGTATCTGTATAATTTTAATTTTAAACTTTCTGATGCTTAGGTTTTAGAGGTATTATAGGAAACTCCATTATCCTTGCAATTTTGAGCTTTGTAGCTTAGGCTCCTGAAAATCCAAACTGATGCTGAAGTAGCTTAAAAAATACTCATGATCCATAAAGTTAAAAAGAAATATTTCCAGTGCTGTTCAACAGGCCATTTAGTTTAGTTTTAGGATATTTGACTACAGATATAGTAGAGGGTATTTAATATATAATATAATTAATAATAACAAACTATATATTTTACCAATATTTATTCATATCTTGGCAAATTTTAATTCTATTTTTGCTGTTTTTACAGTATCTTGTGACATTTTGAGTGTTTCTCTAACATGAAAACATTTCATTTTGTTTGATGTTGTTTATAAAGCCTCACTGATATTGTTTGACCTCCCTTAAAAGAAAAAAGATTCTGTCAGTTGTACTTCATACATTGATTTACTTATAATATTTACTGTGTTAGAAAATCGTAATTAAAATACTTCTCTTCCTGCAGATACTTCCAATTTACTAATATTGTTATATTCAATATTTCTAGTATAGCATTGGTTATATTTGATTTTTTACACCTTTTATTTCCACCTGAAGTTATAACATATTTTCCCTGTCCCTGTTTTCTTGTATGAATCTCACCTTAACAGAGAATGGTAGTCTATTCCGCCAAATTCACTCATTTTGTAAATCTGTTGAGCTATGGAGATCATTAAATTGTAGAAATCAGCCTGTCTTCTTTCCCTCAATCCTCAATAAAGGTAAAAGGTTTGATCGCTTCCATGAATTTTAACATTTTCTTATTTGTTCTGTTGTGCATGCTTTAAATTTTGTAGGAATTTGACTTTAAACTCACTTTAGAAGTAAAGGCATGTACCATTGTTTTGCATCCTTGAGATGACCCATATAAAAACGCCAAAAACAAGTTGTAAGTTCAACTTTTAATACCCTCTTTAAAGATTCAAAGCTGACATTAAATTTGTTTGCCTATATAAGGAGAATATATAGATACAATAATTATATTATCAGTGAAAATAGAACCCTGTAACAATAAAGAACATAAAAGGTTGGCACCATAAATTCTCAGCCTGATACAGAAAAAAGAAACTTTTTATTATATTACAGTTTTTATTTTTCAATATAATCTCCCCTAACTTCAATACATTTATTACAATAATCAAATAATTGTTGTATACCCAACTAAAAATAACCTGTTTAAGCTTGCCAGGTAGAGAATTTATGGCATTTACTATGTATCTAAACTGACCTATAAGAATGTTAAAGACATTTTATCACTTAAGTTTACAAACAGGAATTCAGAGCAGAGCAAAGAAATCAGATAACAGAATGATTATTGGTTGATTATATTTTTATTGATACTTTACTGCTGATCTCTTTTCTTAAAAAATATAAAATTTGCCAACATTAAATTTCAAAAATAAAAGATTAGTATTGAAACGTAACATAAACTGTGTGTTACATTTTGAATGTCATACTAAGACATTACATTTATTTTGAGTGCATTAATAACTACCTACTTGGAAGTTGACTGTTTAAATTGTCCTATTGGTAAAATGAAGTAAGATATATATTTTCAATTAATGTGAAAATACAAATCATTTAGATCATCTTGACATACTCATTAACTATAATTTAATTTTTTATTAAAGAAGTATTACTTCTTACTTCAAAGTTCTATTCACTTCAAATAAGAGTACCAATTTAAAATTCATAAATATTTGTCTACATTAGATTAAAATTTTCTTATAAATATGCAACATATACTTTTGGAAACTACTCCTTAAAACAGATTGCAAACCACAGCCTCATACCTTGGAATAGCATTAAAATAACTGATGCTTTAGAAATCAAATAAGTAGAAACTCCACAAGTTATTAATGTAAATAGTTGTTGAATTTGCCAGTGAATGGTGATGCTTCTTGTTTGTGAATATTTTACAGTTTTTTAAAGGGAGGTCCTGAAAAGTTTTTTAAAGGGAGCTCCTGAAAAGTTTTTTAAATTCCCATTGAGGAACAGACATGGAAAAGTCTGAAGAGACCTATTCTAGCAACCAACCAGCAGTTGAGAGATCAGGGTTTGGAGTCCCAGTCCCATCAGCCTTCTTCATTGGGAATTTCAATTGGGAAACTTCCTCTTTGGGAATTTTCCTTGGTGCATGTTTCAATGTGCAACATCACCTTACTCCCTTTTCTTTTTTTAATTGAAAAATTATTCTGACTGAACAGATTAAGTTTTCTACGAGGATAGAAAAAATGGCAAAGGAGACTGCAACTAGTGGTAGAGCTCAAGGAAAGTCACAATTTCTTCTTGTGCTCTTCTTTTACATACTTTAAAAAGTGATTAGAAAGTATTACGCCCCATTTATACTAAATGTTTAAAAAATTATCAATCTTCAATCCAGGAAATAATACATCACATTTGCCCCTCACCATAAATTATGTTTAAAGTTGTGCATCTCCTCATTAAAATTTTAAATAAGGTTACCTTGTCTTAATCAGCATTATATTGACTGTGTTTCCATTTCATTTGTATTTTTCTTAAAATATTTGTGATGCAATTAATATTAACTTTACTTAAAATTCAAAATTAACCCAAACAGTCATGTTCAAAATGAAACATGTATTGTACATTATCAGGGAAAAGTTATCCAATGTGAGCATTTTTAGAAGTTGGCTGATGAGGCCAACTCTTATCTTTGGTGCATTGAATGTAATATAGAGTTATCAATCTATAAGTCCATTATCACTGAGACTGGAATCTGTGGTACCATACTCAGTATCTCAGACAGTAAGAGCTAATAATCTTTCACTCCGTTCTTCAACAGTTCTGTAATCCTAATATTTTGAGCAAGCATGAGGCCCTGTTTTAAAAAAATCTTGAAGTTAAGAAATTTCACATCATCTGAATTCCTTTTGAGATAAATAGGGTGATCACTTCATAGTTTTCAGTTCTTCTTCTTCTTCCTTGGCACTACAGCCCAGTGTGGGCCTTGGCCTCCCTCAACATGCCTGTCCATTCTCCCCTGTCCTGCACTTTCTCCCACCATCTTTCAATCCTCATAGCCTTTATGTCTTCTTCCAAACCCTGCATCCATCTTTTCCTCGGTCTTCCTCTTCTTCTTTTTCCATCCATCTCTCCATGTAGTAATTTCTTGGGCAGCCTTTCTTCACTCATTCTTTCCACATGACCCAGCCAAGCTAGTCTCTGAGCCTTCACAAATCTCACTATGTCCTCGCCTCTTATACTATTTTCTATTTCCCTATTTGTTCTTATCCTCCAAGTTCCACCATCTTTGACAGGACCATATATCTTTCGCATAACCTTCCGTTCAAATATCCGCAAAGCCTCTTCATTATCAGCAGACATGGTCCACACTTCTGCTCCGTATGTCACAACTGGTCTGATGAGTGTCTTATATATCTTGATTTTCATGTCCCTGGTTAACAGGGTGGACTTCAGGAGCTTAATATTAGCAAAATATGCCCTATTTCCATACATTATCCTCTTGTGGATCTCCTTTGTCATTGAGTTCTTACAATTTAAATTAGTACCTAGGTAATTGAAGCTTTTTGCATTTTCAAAGTTGTACTGTCCAAATGTTATAATTGGGGTCCACGCTCTGTCCTCAATTGCAGACATTTTCATATATTTTGTTTTCTTTTCATTAATTTTAAGCCCCATATTCTGGCTTTTCAGCTCTAAAAGTATAGTTAAAAATAGTTTTCAGTTACCCTAAGATTAAAGTTTTCAATCAAGAGGTTACCGTATTTCCCGGCCGATAAGATGCACTTTTTTACTTCATAATATGATCTAAAATCTGTCTGTGTCTTATGCGCCGATGGTATAACTCCATTGTACAATAAGCAAGCCAAATCGCCAGGATAAATGCATACTATAAAGTATTTTTTACCGTATCAGGCATTGAAAATAGTTCAGTTAATTACAAATTTTGATTAAGTAGTAAGGAATACAGTTTTAATATTTCGATGATAGAACTTTCTTAAAAAAATTCCCAGATAAATCGGAAATGCACACAATGTAGTATGTTTAGTTTAATCTCGCATGTGGTGCTGCTGCAAAACTTATACACATTGTGCTAACGGAGATGTCAATCCTATGCTAATACATTGTATCTCTCACGATAAAGTGTTTACCGGCACTCAACCTTATGCAACAAATTATGAGTTATTTTTGTAAATTCATACTTGAAAAATCAAGGTGCGTCTTATGCGCCGGTGCATTTTATAGGCCGGGAAATACGGTACTTTCTGTCTTATAAAGGATGGCCATCAAGACACCAAACATCTTTATTCCATCCACTTTTGTCAACCTATGGGTGTGTTTATATCTAGCATTCTGGAATTACCCTGCATATGGATAGAATTACCCTATATTTACAGTATTATGCAGAAAGTATGTCATGAATGAAATCAGAAAGACAACATTTTTTCCAGCAAAAATACTTTTAAAAGAAAGCCATCTAGGAAAGATAGTGTTATTGTTCAACAGGACAGTCTAAGATGGTAAACTTAAAAAATATGGTGAATTTCAACAAATCCAATTATCAACCTTAAAGTGTAGCTGCAAATTTTCCCAACTATTTGTTGGTTTATGCTTTTTTGCTACAATTCGATAATGTTAGAGTTATAAAACTTTCTTAGTATACAGTCAAAATTTAAATGTTAAAAACTCTCTATATACAAATTTACTGTATTATTTTCATTTGCTATATCTGTAAGAAATATTGTTCATCACTACTAAGTTCTTTCAACCCAGAGAAATAAACTCGGATATGTGAGAGTTTTATGACCACAAAGCTTGGGAGTGTGCCTGGACTTAGTGGCCATTGGGCGTTGTGTTTCTTTTGGAGAAGTTTAGGGAGGTTGAAACGTAATGCATTTAGATTCTTTTACATCCCGTTTTTGTTCATCGTCTTATTGGAATGCTTATTTAACTGTATGTAATTTTTTTAACAATTACCTTGAAAACACTTTTTGGCCTTAAAAGGGTGATTCTGTCTTGATCATTTTGAATTTGCTTAATTTTGGAAAGGATTAGAAGACTCAGAATTATTTTGATGTTCAGTAAAAGTTGCTGAAAATCAAATATCAAAATCAATGGAATACTTCAGGTACATACTGATTGCTTCAGGTGAAAGGTGATAGCTTTTTTATTGTCATTCTTGGTGACTTCTTGCTGTACAGTCATTATTTTAAGACAATCTATTTATAGGGAAAGGGGTGGATTACTCTTTCTTTTAGGATTGTAGTTGAAGAAATAACCAAGGTATTACATTGAGAGGATAACCAATGGTAATCTATCTGTTCAAATATTGTCTGCTAAAAGACTTGGAAGAAATAATTTCATAAGGTTGTGGAACTTAGCTATATATTATTGCAATGACATTTTAGATGTATTTCAAAGAAAGGATAACTAACTTTTGGAGGCATTAATGTCTCCCAGAGTAATGTAATTTCCAGGACTTAGAGTCAGATAATTGGATATAAATATAAATTTTTCAAGGTTTCAAATTGGGTATCTTTTTCAGTGAACTGGTTTATAGGATTTGCATGCTTCTTCATTTTCCAGAAGTTATGCATTTAATCAATAATTGGGAGGAAATATGAATTGTTTTATTTAAAATTTTGCTTTAAATATTTATGGTCATCCTATTTTTGGATCAATATGATGCTTTTGTTTTGTAAGATAAAATTTAAAATTAAAGGCCTAATTCTTTTACTTCATAAAAATAAGTTACTTCATTGAATACAAAAATATTTGTAGTTTACTGTGTACATTCAAATAAACATGATTTTAAAAAGTTATTTCATATAAAAAATTTCATTACATGTATGCATGTTTATTTATTATCAAAGGTTACAAAATCAGTAATTGCCCTGATGAGGTATTACCAATGGAAAGTATTTTCGGTGCTTGCGGAGGAGCCATGGGTAACCGTATCAAACTCCTTAGTGCAAGAAGCAATAGCCCAAAATATGACAGTTAACCATGAGCGCATTGTGGGAAAGGATTACCTTAGATGCTGTTCAAAAGAAGAGCCTTGCTGCCATTCTGGCTATTGGTATAGAATCATCCAGGAAACAAAGAATCGCACTCGGAGTAAGTGTCAGATTAGTATTAGAAGCTGGAGAATTGTATACGTGTGTTTGAAGTTTGAATGGATTGAACCAGACTTAATAAGGAACTTAGATTAACATCATCAATTTAATCATTTTCCTTGCTCCTTGTCTTGGAACTATTAAAATGTTACCATAAGGAAGCTTGAATGTTGTATTGAATATTTTAAGCTTATGGAGAAGCTAGAACGATATGGACAAAGATGTCAAATTAAATTACGATAACATAAATTGTATAATCTGAAGAGGAGATTAGATAAATAACAGTGTATTCTGTTGTATCAAAAGACATTTCAGTATGTTTTAACAAGATCAAACTAATTCTGAGTCATAATGTCAGTGCCCCTATTCTTTTCCACAAAATCAAGAATGACATTACAGATTATTTGAGAAATCACTGTTGAAATCATTTGTGGTCCCCATGCCCTTCCTTGATTGAGATACCTGCTATCTGATTTTCTTAGGACTTACCATACTCTTAAGAACCTTCAGGGAAGGCCAATAGAGATTTTGATTCATATCTGAAGTGCCCCAAGCAGTGAAAAATACTGTACAAAATTTATTATAAAAGCTAGATACTACCCTACTTGTGAAAATTGTGTAGAATAAGTATAAGTTGTCACCACTGCAAAGGGAGTAATTTTATATATCTGCATGAAATGTTCTATTGCTTTCACAACATTATACAACTTCCATTTATTTTAATTTAAATCATTTTACTAAATCATATTATTCTAAAATAGAGAATCTGTTGTGAACCAGTAGTTTGAAAGGAATGAGATTTGCCCTTCACTCTATTTGACTGTAAAATGTTAAATATAACAAAAATAATATATTTCATATTACCAAATATATTGATTTAAATTATAAAACATGTCGCATTTCATATGTAACGCTCTTTTCCTCTACATTTTCATCATATTTATTCCACAATAATTTATAAAGATCTGGGTCCCTTATCTATTGCATAGCATTGGGAAGTTTTTTTATGTTAACTGTCTTTATTTTTCTACCTGTTTTATTAAAACTGAATCATGTGCATTAAATAAATACTGTATTTGATGGCATATAAGACGCACCGGCATATAAGACACACCCTCATTAAGTTGGCCACTCACAAGGAAAAAAAGGTTTTAATAGTCCGTGCGAAAGTACAGTACCACAATAACTCAAAATGTTGTTTCTTTTAGTTGTCACGTTTCGTAAATGCCAAATATTAACACAATCATTGAATGCAATTATGAAATAGGTAGTATAGACCATCTGGGCTAAAAATAGTATTCAGTATTGAAAGTTAACCTGTGGAGGTTGAACCTTCACATATAAGATGCAGGGAAATTTTTTGAGGCATAATTTAGGAAAAAAGGTGCGTCTTATATGCCGTCTAATACGGTAAGTTTTAATTTTCTACTGAGTTCTCTCTATTATACTTAGTAATTCCATACTTACTTTTAATCTTTGTTATGGGTTAAAGCCTGGAAGTTGATATTTCTGATTGAATATTCCAAAGTTTAGAGCTTTATGCAGAAGCTATTATTCATATTTATGTCAAATAATGAAAAAACTGTCGGTCTGTCAGGAGTTAATGAGAGTCATGGTTTGAATAATCATTTTTTTATTGTTTGTTTCTTTTTAATAATTGACTAAAAGTTAGAAATCTCATTTTAAAATATTAAATACTGAAAAAAAGTACCTGTGTCCATATCCATTGTTGTGTACTGGACTGGTTATGATATCTTCTATGGTCAATGAAGAACCATGAACTGTGGCAGTTTTAGCCTCATTACCCTCCTCTTATTGCTCAGTAACTATGCTAATCAAATGTGTTATTGATAGTTTACATTCATTGAATAAAATTACAGCACTAAAAATTGATCATTGCCTCGTCTTTTAGTTTTTCATGTTGTGCAGTGAAGAAAGAGGAAAGTGGTGGAAATCTGTGGAAAGTTTCATAAGAGAATGCCTTTGATATCAAAGATAATTATAGGGATTATATTATTTTTTCTGGATGTTTTTAATAGAAAAACAATACACACTTCATAAATGTAATGATTTTCTTTATGCTCGTATGCAGGCAGTTATAAATTCTTGGGAATATCATTGCAAAACATGAAATTTATATCATCTATCATGTTATTTATTTAGTTATTCTTCAGTTTTTTTTCCCTAATCCAAGTTCTATTTTAAGTGGAAACATGATTATCTACTTTTTATATTTATATTTTGGTACTTTCTTGGTAGAAGTAAAATTAAAAAGATAAGATGTGTTGCATTTTCATGTTTAAATCAAACATGTTGATGTGCAGTTTAGGATATTTGGAGTTATGTTAATTGTTAGGCCATTAAAGTCTTCATATCAGGGAGTTCATTTATAGCTCAGGGAATGTTTAAATAAATTTCCTTGTTTTATATGTAGGTTGGTGCATTCTTTGATCAGTAGAGTTTAAAATATTTGACGTAAAAGAAAACCTTCGATTTCCTTTTAAAATTGATATTTCTAAATTAATTATTCATTCCAATATTTATTCATTTTTATGGTGTACTAATCATGTTAACCCTTAATTAGTCTCTCAGGGTCAATAAGACCCCAGGTAGTGTATTTCTTATGGTAACATATAAACTAATGAAGATATTTCAACCAAATATTTGTTTTGTAAAGATCGCATCTATGTTATGACTATCTGAGAATTTTGTTAATTTCAGTAATAAAAAGTGTGCAATTTTAGCAGTGTTACCAAATTTACAAAAATAAATTTTAATAATTATCAAATTAGTATTTTAATAATTTTTGAGCGCCTTTACATAAGGTAGTATTCACTAGTAATAGGAGAATAATGAACACCATACCAATCATGTCATGCATACCAACTGAAAAAAACTAATTTCCAAAACATAAGTTTAACAAACATTTTTTAAGATTCTACAGAAATATTTTGAATGCATCTATAATGTTTAAAATGCTCTTAGGTATCATAAAATACTTTAATAATGCTTACAGAGTTAGTCTTGTGTTCATATATTTACAATATAGTAACAAAAAGCTATGCAATAAAAACTTTTGAATAATTTGTTTTTAAAAATTGTTACCCATGCTTTGTGAAGTTATTAGGCTGTATATAGGTTTAGAATTGTTTATAAATAATAACTAGTTTTAAATATAATTTATACATCCCAAATTTAACCTGATACAAAAATATTTTTTAAATAAAACTTTTATAGGTTGGTTACACTTATAATGATTATTTTTACGATTTTGAAAATATTACTAATCGTTTTGTCATGGTTGAAAACCCTTAAACTGAAATTTTCATAAAAAAATTCAAAAATGTATTTTTGTCCAATATTTTGACTTTCTTTCCAAAGGAGAGACATTAATTTTCATTATTTTTGGACATTTGGCATTTAAAACATAGTGTAATTTTGCTAAAGGAAATTAAAATAATAAACCATCTACTACTTATCCCAAATGTTTGAAACTCTTAGGTTCATTTTAATAGGAAAAAATATCAATGAAATAAGTTAGTGCAATTTTAGTACATGTTTAACCCTCAAGTACTCGCATCCCAAATTGTCACGTCAGTACTCGCGTTGGGTGGAATCAACCCAACATCTTCCAAAGGGGAAAATGTATAATACCTCCCAAAGGGAAAATAAATTTTTAATTTGTTAGTGATGATGTCATATTAATTAATGGTTAACCAGGTTATTAAAATAAAATAAATATTTTCAAATAATTTTGATATCCAGTAAAAATTCAATATCCCTGATGCCAAGTATATGGCTGATGAATTTGGAATATTGCGTATAAAAAGTAAACTGTTTAAAAATGAAATAACATTTAATATATTAATAATAATAATTAATTATATGAAATTTATATAATATCTATAAAAATTAAGGCAGAAACAAGGTCTAAAATGCAATATTTCACGTAAAGGTCTTTCATCTACCTAGCAATACCCCTAGAAAAATTTGTTTAAATAATTAAACTTCCATTTCCGTCCTGGCAAAAATGCATGGCTGGTTCAGTACATTCTAAAACAAAACTACTACAAGAAAGAAGAAGTAAAAAAGCACTAATAAAAAGATATGAAATTTTAAAATTCACATGGATCAATTTGACCCAGACGCAAGTACTCGAGGGTTAAACATTTAGTTTAATTAATAATTAACAGAGAAAGAGATATTGTTCAAATAGTTACATTAATTTTTTTAAAGAATCATTTATGAACTATGATAAATTGAATTAGTTGATTTACCATTGGAAGAAGTCTTAAAAATTCAGAGAATTTTCGGGTAATATTGACCCCATGCGACTAATTACATAACTTTTTTTGATGAGACTAATTAAGGGCTAATTTTGATTTTAAAGTTTGTTTTCTCTTTTTTAGTCTCATTTTAGTAATCTTTAGGATGCAGTCAAATATTTACTCTCTCTAGTGTAGCATTATTTAATGTTATGTTATGTCCAGAGAAAATTCCATCACTGTATTGAAATCATGTTGACTCTCTCTATATCTATATATGACTCCCTTATATAGCTTGTAAGTGTCAAATTAGTATGGATAATAGTAATAAGGAATAATACTTATCTAACTAGGAGAATAATTTTTATCTGACTTTATATAGCTTTCTTCCATAATATTTTCACTAGTCATTTTTATTTATTAGTACATTTAAAGATAAAAAAATTCAGTTCAAGGCATTTAAAAATATACTATGCTTTCCAAGGGTTTAAAAATGAATATATCATTTGGTAAACTAATTTATGGAGAAATTAATTGTATCCTCAAATGTATCATTTTACTAAATTTTACAAGCAATTAGTCATTCAAGATTAAATTTATTTTTACAATATTAAAAAGTGCTGTACAAAATTGACAACTTTTCTGCATCAATATTTTATCATGAAATATCAACATTTACTTGCGATTGTTAACTAAAGAATAAAAATTTGTTCACTTATACAGATTTTGATGGTTTTATGATTCTCTTGTCTTATAGTCTATGTTTTTATATTTTCTATTCTATTTATTCTTACAGTCTATGTTATTTTGATGGTTTTATGATTCTCTCTTCTTACAGTCTATGTTTTTCTTGGAGCACAAAATACTCTAATTGATATGATGTCAACCATGCAAGCCCTTCAGCTGTTTGACAATGGTGAATATTTGGTTATAACTGTAGACACTATGACCTATACCTCTAAAGAAGCCTTGAAGTATTTATGGAGTAAGTATGTTTTAATTAAATGGAACAAAAAAAATTAAAATATTAAAGGGAATCTTTTACAATCCTAAGTTAGTATGTACTTAGTCATTTAAGAGTTAAATTCTTACATCTCATGCTCAAGCAAGAATTAATCTTGTGTGAGATAGACTAAAATTACTTGGATTTTACTTAGTTCTTCATTCTTTAAATTTGGATTTGGAAAAATTGCTGAACATTTCACTGTCTCTTTACTAAAAATTATGTTTAAATATATTTTATTTCAGTAAAAAAATTATTTAGAACATGATTTTTTCTTTGAGAAATGTACTTTTAAAATATAATTTCAATGGTTATATTGTCCGTAGCCTTTTTTAGTTGAAAAAGTAGTCTATACACTTGGCTAGAGTGATTTATTATAAGAACTTAAATCAGTTATGAGCATTTTATGCCAATCTTATATTGGAACTAAGTGGTATCGAAATTATGTGGTTGCTGAAAAATGACAATAAAAAGAATACATTATGTTGATGAAAACTTATGTCTGTCATTGCAGAGGTTGAAAACCTACAGAAGAATAATACCTGCCTAGCACAGAAGGATTTTGAGAAAAGAGCTCGTTCCCTACTTGTGGTTGTCACATCCCCAACAACGCTGAACTATGACTTTTTTTTAGAAAAAGTACGAAATTACACATCCCAGGAACCATTCAACTTTCAACTTCCAACAATCTTTAGGCCTTATCAAAAGGTGAGCAATTTTGTCGGTAAGTATTCTTCTAACTTTTCACTGAAGCATTTCAAAGCTTCTTCAATAAAAATTAATGGGTTGCACATCCTTTCTTAAGATTGTCACGCATCTGTATTATGATCAATCTTCTTTCATGTTTAATTTTATACTGTAAATTACAGTTTAAGAAGCACAACAGGTGAGAAAATTGATTCTTGTATTCCATTTAATACCTAATTAGATCAACTGAAAAAAGGTTTATTGAGTATTTTAAAAATAAATTGCACTATAATTTTATTTTATTTAGGTCTGATTACTTCAGTCAATAAATATGTCAATTGACAGTTTGAGGTAGAACATAACTTTCATTTATTGATAAGCGTGAATTTTCCAGCATGATGTGTTAGTGTAGGGAAATAATATTAATTAAAAAACTCGGTCATCATCTGTATAATAGTATAGTATAGTATAGTAGTTTATTCATCCATTGGTTACAGAGTAACATAGACCTCGTCATAAAAGAGTTAAAAAAAAAACATGCTAATATAAAATTACAGTATTTGAAATGAAATAAACATAGCATATACAAAGAAAAAGTTTATAAGTCATTATTTTATATATTAAATTCATTAAGGTTGTAAAATATATTGGAAACAAGATATAATTTTAGTGATTTTTTAAAGAGATTTGTTGATGGCAGGTTTTTTATAGAAAATGGTAAAGAGTTGTAGTTTTTGGCACAGCTGAGGTAGGGGCCATGGCTGAATAGAGTTGTGTTGTGATGGACATAATGAATATCGTTATGTTTCCGTAAGTTATGATTGTGTATATGTGAGTTGAGATCAAATAAATGCAGATTTTCTTTGACAAATAAGCATGATTCAAAAATAAAAAGTGAACAAAGGGTAAGTATTTTGTTATCTAGGAATATTTGCCTACAGGATGATCTCCTGGGGAGTTTAAAAATAGCTCTTAATGCTCTCTTTTGGACAGTAAAGAGTCGTGTCATATGGGGGGAGCTTCCCCAGAATATTATGCCATATTTTAACCTTGAATAAATGTAGGCGTAGTATATTGTAAGTAAGGTTTTGATTGAGACTCTATCTTGAAGGGTGCGGATGAGGAAAATTGCTGAATTTACTTTGCTTATTATAGTTTGAATGTGGACTGACCAATCTAAAGTGTCAGTTATGTTTAATCCTAGAAATTTTGCATGATTGGTTTGCATTATATTGCTGTTGTTAATCATGATAGATATTGGAGGAGTTAGATGTAATTGGTAGGGATGAAAGTGCATGAGGGCTGTTTTATCTAGGTTTAGTAAGAGTAAGTTATTGTTCGTCCAATCAAGAATTTCATTGGCAGCTTTTTCAGCTTTGGTTTTAAAGTCAGTTAATGTCTTAGAAGTCACAAGTTGTGAGATATCATCAGCAAAAAGAGTTTCAAACCCTATAGTTGTGTGGTTGGGTAAGTCATTGATGAAAAGTATGAACAATAAAGGACCCAATACAGATCCCTGAGCAACTCCACAATTCAGATCTTTGAGGGATGAGGTTTGGTGCAATTTTAAAGAATTGACTTCATATGGGATGCTCACTTGTTGAGTCCTATTGGAAATGAAAGAGTTTATCCAGTGGTAGGCAGAACCACGAATGCCCAAGGATTCCAATTTATTTAAAAGGGTGGAGTGATTTACCAAATCGAATGCTTTAGATAGATCGTAGAAAATACCTAATGACTTGTCTTTCTTGTCAAGTGAGTGATAAACTTTAGAGATAAAATCAAATATTGCAGTGGAGGTGGATTTTTTCTTCAAAAATCCATGCTGAGATAAAGCAATTAGGTTGTGATGATCAAGGTAAGCTAATAATCTAGATAACATGACATTTTCAAATATTTTTGAAAAAACAGAAAGTAGAGATATGGGGCGATAGTTTTTAATTTGCTCTCTATCACCTTTTTTTAGTAAGGGGAAAACAATAGAGTGTTTTAATTTTTGAGGAAAAGTACCCTGAGCAAGGGATTCATTAAGTAGATGTAGAAGAGGATCTGCAATATAGTTTAGGCAATTGATTAGAAGAGACCCAGGAATATCGTCATATCCAGATGTGGTCTTCTTACCTATTTTCTTCACTATGTTACATAGTTCTTTATGATCAACAGGATTCAAGAAAATTGTGTTGGGATGTATGTAAGGTTCATAAGTGGGGATGAAATTGGTGTTGTTTGGTTTGGATATGTTGCAGAAATGCTCATTGAATTTATTGGCTATTTCAGTAGGATCAGAGATGATGGTGTCCTCAAAGTTTAGTTGAAAATTGGGTGTTGAGTAGGAGAATTTATTAGAGGAATTTTTTATAATATTCCAGGATGTTTTAGATAAGTTGGAGGAATTCTCTAATAGTTGGTCATTATGCATTTTTTTTGTGTTCTTAATCAATTGCTTATATTTTTTCATTGCTGAATTGTATTCATTTTTTAATACTTCATTATTGGTTTGCTTAAATTCAATATGAAGCTCTTTTAGTTTTAAGCTGATACTTTTCAGCTCAGGAGTCATCCATCTTAACTTTGATTTAATTTTTCTTTTTTTGAGACATTTTGGAAAAGAGCAGTTGAAAATATAATTAAATTTCTCATAGAAAGAGTTGAATTTAACATTAAAGTCATAACTATCAAATGCAGCAGACCTAATATAGCAACTGTTATGAATTGTCATATGGAAGTGTATGATTTGACTTTCAGATGGCTTGTAATTGTGTATTCATTTTTATACCTTCTTTGTCTCTTTCATCCTGTTTAAAGAAAATTCTAATTTAACACTAGGAGGACGGGAGTTTCACTCTACCAAGAAGGACAGCGGCGGTCATTTTGACCCCCTACTTTAAAAATTCGTAATTAAATACTTTTATAAGTTGCAAAGATGTATATTTTGAAGAACTTCAAAATGTAACTTTTGTGCAAGTGCTGATAAGAAGCTTTACCTCATAATTTGTTTAAATTTTAATTAATTAAACAAATCGAGGACCGAAAATAGACCTAATTTCCGTCACATGGCATAGCAATCTTGGCGTAACGTGACTGACTTTTATCAACAACTAGCTGTACCCGTTCACACGTTGTTGTGTTTAGAGAAGTGTGATCTCTTTCTTGCCTTGCTTGCCTCTGTTCACTCGTTTCTAATGATCGTTCTTCTCTTCTCCTTTTTGCTTGATTTGTAGATAGACCAATAGCACTTCGCGTTGGCGGCATAATTGTAGGGTTAAATAAAACGTATTTCCAATTATTTTCTTCAGCTGGAAATTAATAATATTTTTATTTATTCGCGTATTAATAATTTATTCTCGTATTAATAATTGCAAAAGTTTTTGACTGCATTTTTGTATTTATTAGAATTTGCTGGCGAAAAATCGAACGTCAAATGCATTAATGTTCTTTTTTGTAATTTAAATTAATTTTTTGAAATCTTATAAGAAATACAATTTATGTATTTAAAATATTTTAAATTTTAATATAATTAGTAATATTTAAACAATAATTGAAAAAATATAAATTCTACCCAAATGGGATCAATTTTTGTATCGTACTTCTATTTTTCCCGTAGAAAATCCATTCGCAATTTGTATGGCAGGCAGCTATTCGCGTTGCAAGGCTATTATAATGAAATCATACATACTATCTACATTACTTTCATTCAGTATATAAGAAAATATATTATCACAGTACCTTATCAGTTCGGAGTAAGATATGCTAAATTATGTGCTACTCTACACTTCGCATCTAGCAAATCTCAAATAGAACACATATTCAACTGAAGAAGACCTAAAAATTAAATTCAGTCTCGTCAAAGACATAAAATAAATTGAAATGTTGAATATAGATGATATTTGTAATCAAAGTCGGTAACGTCATCAACTCACCAAGTTGTCCAGTACATACAATCTCTTGAATTTATCAAAATATAATTTTCATTAAATATCAAAAACCGTTTACTCCACGATAATATACGTAAATATTTACGTTGCTATAAACAAACATCATTTGAATACGGGAGTAAATTCTCAATGTGTTCTTATGAGAAAATTCAACAATCGCATTCGTTGTAACTGAGAAATAGTTAGTTAATAGCCTCAAAATTCATCAAAATTATCATCTAATTATCTCTAAGTCTCGTAATTTCCGAACGTAAACTATATTTCATGACCAAAATAAGAAACTTTATTCAATTTCCCTTCTTTTGGTGGTACTTCTAAATCCATACGTTGGTTAATTCTAATTTAATTTTGCGAAAGAAAGGAAGCATGCAAGTGATAAAATCGAAGTTTACACGTATTTCTTATGGGAACAGTTTTTCCTTCTGGAGTCGAACTGGGTACTCCGATTAAAATAAAAATTTACAAAAACCTTCCCGGGGATATACGTAATAATTTCCCAAAATTTCACGACGATTGGATGTATGGTTTTTGAATCTATCGAGTACAGACAGACAGACAGACAGACACACATTCATTTTTATATATATATAGATTTGGACCTTCCACTACTCATTCCAAAAATATGAGTTTCATTGGTCTAGTTTGAGTAAGAAAAATATTGCAGAGCATAAAACTCTGCAGATTTAGGACATTGGTCTGCGTTTTGTTTAATTAATTAAAATTTAAACAAATTATGAGGTAAAGAATCTTATCAGAACTTGCACAAAAGTCATATTATGAAGTTCTGCAAAATATACATCTTTGCGACTTATAAAAGTATTTAACTACGAATTTTAAAAGTAGGGGGTCAAAATGACCGCTGTCGTCCTTCTAGGTATAACTTTGTGTAAAATCTAACACATAAGTATTAAAAAAATTTTCATTATATCGTATTAAATTTGGGATGGAATCAAACAAAGTCAATGATTTTCAAAATATTTTTATTTAGAAATTTTTGAAGTTACTCTGAAAACAGTGAAAATGACCGCCACCGTCCTTCTAGTGTTAGACAATAATGGCAAAATTGTTGCATATTAACGGTTCTACTAGAAAGTTAAATGAGAATTCTCAAGGAAAAACGGAAAAGGGCCAGGAATCGAACCCGGGATCTTCCTCTATCCGGGAGGCTGCCTTAACCATCTAGGCTACCTGGCCAGAACATTTTAACAAGCCATTTTGGGTGCACGCCCTTATGAGCAAAGTCACCTCAACCCTTTCCTAATGTTAAATGAGACGTTGAAAAGAGTGACTTGACCTGGGTTCCCAGTCATGTCACTATCTTTCATTTCTTGTTTAACTTTAAGTTTAAGGTGCACACTTCCTCTTGCAAAGTTGAATTTCATTTCCAATTCTGCAACTATTCTAATTCCAATTTTATTAGTATGAAGTACTCAGCTGCAAAATATTTAAATTTTCATTATTGTAATATTTGTCCACTTTATTTTTGGTTTTCCCTGTTTGTTTTATTTCTATAAATACTCTACTTAGATATGGAAATTATTCAATTTGCCATTACTTTGCCATACTGTGCTATCTATCATACATGTACTTTGTCTGTTGTTCATTTTCTGCTTTTACCTTTTTGGATAGAGCCATGATCTTCTAGTTGTCATGATCACAATTTAATTATGACAAGTGATGATAATGATGACAAATTAATTGTCATTATTAATTCTATAGAATTAATGATGTCATGCTGATGATGATTACTTATAAGTACAGAGGTTCTCCTAAAACTTGACTGTAAATTCGGAGGTTTTTTTATTACCAACATATTCATGACAATTCCCAATGATAGTTAATAATATTACACAAGCTATGGATAATTTGGTATGAAAGAAGTTTTGAAGATCATAGTAATGATAATGACTATGTAAGGGCAAAATTGAGACTAACAAGTCTCATCTTATATCTAATCTTAAGTCTCAGTTGTAGAAAGAAAATATAGATATTACAGCATGGCCATTAATAATCATGCTTTTATTTGTAGATCAAAAAATCTAGTTACTTTCATAAAATGTCTCTACTTCCTGAAAATGTCATTTTCATGAAGTTGGATTGTGTGAAACAGGAAATTTGAAGAGTGTAGGAATATTTGTCTTAACAGAATGTATACCAGAAAAGATTTTGACGATGTAGTAAATTTTTGTATAAGGAATTGGTACCATACATATAATAACTGTGACTTTTTCTAATTATATTCTACTAACATTATTCTAAGGCAAAAAAGAGATGAATTAAACATCAGATAATAGGAAAACATAAAAGACACATTGTATTGAAAGGTTTTCAAAATAAGTCTTATTTATCTATAAGCGTTTGTTTTCTTTAATGTGTAACTGTAAATATTTTCCAATTACAAAGTGATGTTCTTATCCATCTCTTCCCATTTCCCCCAGTAGCATGTCTCGATCTATGCTGCCTATCTATATGACAGTGTGTGGCTGTATGCTCGAGCTCTCAATTCTTTATTGATGGACAACAACCACACTTTGGATAACCCATTGCCTCCTGAAAGTATCGCTGCTATTGCTTCTGATGGTGTGGCAATCATTAGGAAAATCATCGAAAGTGAATCCTACGAGAGTATGTACTTCAGTATTTTATAACATTTAAAAATATGAATAATTGTCTTCACTATGAAAGGGAATAACTATAAAAGTAAGGTTAACATACCATGGTAAACATGCTAATGAAAATGCCAAAGTATAAACAAAGATGAAAAAGTCACTTTTGATATGAGATTAAATCCTAAAAATTCCCAATTATTTTTATTTGCCTCTGTCAGTGCATGATATAGTCTCAGGATGTGTAACCTTTTGATATCTGAAGGCCATGTTTACAATTTTGCTGCATAAGATTGGGCACATGTAAAATCATCTAGATATTCTTGATTTGTTTATTGCCAATATTCAAATGGTTTAACAGTGAAATTGTATGAAAGACAAAGAATTTTTTAAGCTGAATGAACTAAAAGAGAAAAATTTCCGCTAATTTTTTGTTTCTATTAAGATTAGTTATAAATATTATTTAAATTATGACATTTTTCAGGCAGTAACAAAAAAATCACAACAAATGGCTACATGTGGCTTGGAGGCTCCTGGTTCTCCTCCCATGATATAGACCATTCAAAATTATAAAAAGGAAATCTATTTTTATTGATAGACTGGTGTCACTGTTACTATTTAACAGTGAAACAGAAATAGTAAGGTAGCCAAAACCAATTTGAAAAACCATTAGTAAATATGTAAAGCCCAGGATACAAGACAGCGGTTAGAAAATACTGTTAAATGTTATTTAATTTGGGTTAATTGTAAAGAGCATTCAACTCTTTTATATAATTTAGTCTTTCTTTACCCTTGCTTTCATTTACTTCTCAGAAATTATTGTCGAAATATTTCAAAGGCTAAGGCAAGAAAATATCTTGATTCAATTATTTGATGGCAAAGCATATTTTCACAAATCAATGGATGCTGAATACTATTCTGTCATAAAAATTGTCAAAAACTGTCAGAATATTTTTCCCTATCATCATTATCTTATAAGTTAAAGGTTCCAACAACCACCAAATTATCATAATTCCTAGTAAGATTGGAAATTATAATAATCACGTATATTCGTATGTATACATGTATGTTCTAAGTTTTCAATCCTTCAGACCAAGTTATTAACTAATACTCTAAATAATTCATATGATATATAGTGATTTCTAGGAGAAAAATAGTATCTCCTTTAAAAGTTAACAACTTGGCAACACATTTTCAATGATTTAAAAGTCCTAGGTGTGCAATTGTCTGTGGGATGCACTTGTCTAGTATACAATTGTCTGTTAACAGGGACACAAATGCCTTGGATGCAATAATCCAATGATCCTTCATAAGTTACCCAATTTTTAAACATTCCCTTTCTCGCTGTTATTAAAATTGTATTTAAACCTACTTGAATTATAAAATCCACGGAGGAGGCTGAGATGTTGGGGAAATTAAACTTCATATTGAAGAACAAGAGATGTATACTTATCCACTAGAAATTGATTCGGATATTACCAGTTTTGGCTGCGATTATCAGAACTCAAAGAAAACACAAAACATCAAGCAATATATAGCAAGAGGGGAAGTGGAAGAGGGTCACATACTTTGTTTTTTCTTAGGAGAAACTTAAGAGATTCCACAGATTCACAAGGAGGTACACTGGTAAATAGATTGACTGTGCAAACCAATGGACTCATCAACAATGGGCTCACTGCTATCCCTCGTCTTGGCTAATATTTTTATGGATTCATTAGAAAACAAACTTTTTCAGTCTAATAATGTTATTTGAAAAATATTGTCTGCTGGTTCTGTTATGTTGACGATATCTTGTGTGTTTGGAATGGCACTTTTAGACAACTTTCCTCCCGCTATGTTCTCAATTCCCTCCACCCCAATGTCTCTTTCTCACATGAAGTTGTATCCAATAATTTCTTTAATTACCTTGCCCTCACCATCCATTAATTTGTTGTTGGTGTCTCGACTTTCTTAAACATAAGGATAAAGTAAACCTTGTCCACTACGAAGCTCTTGAAATGATGTTTATGACACAATGCTCATGAATTGGGATAACATCTCCCATGGGAAAGCTTTGCATCTCCATAGTCACTTCAAGTGACTAAAATCTAAATTCGAATTGCTTCTTATAATTCTGCTTAACCCAGGTTCATGTGGCAGGGAATCAATTCCGTTTCCACGTATGACAGTTTCTGTTTAACACAGGGTACCAATACATGTAAAACCCTATTACGACCGCCAGGACCAACATTATTTTCCGGACAAGACAGGTTTCCATTTAACCCAGGTTCTGCTTAAGGCAGGTTTCACTGTACTTGGATCTGTGAAGGATAAATTTACATGAAAAAGTCTTGATATAAAAGATTAAGATAGTGATTTGATGCTTTCCTGGTGAATTGATTGCTTAAAATTCTCTCGCGTTATAACCCAGGTTACTTCGAGAGACCAAAACGTTGCCAATATTTCAACACGGCAACACAGCGGCCCTGAGGAAGATGGCAGAGATACTTATCAAATCATCGGCTACATTTTGGTCATCTGAACTAATCTGGGTGATAACCTGAGAGAATTTCATAAAAACATTAGCATTGATGACAATGTAAGCATTGTTCCTCATTGTTTTTACTTTTCAAACATCTTTTGATGAGTTCTTAATTTAGTTCCAGATGGCTTCTTTTTCTTGAGAGTAGTCAGAACAGAATATGTTGTATATTTTCTAAGGAAACTGTTGATTTATATAGAGGCTCAGGGTATTGAGGATGGAGAGAAGGCAGAGCCTTGCTCTTTCTTATGATTTTCCTAAATGCAGGTCTCACAACTAACATACGAACATATGGGAAGAAGGGCCAAGTAAATCAGAATATTCCATGGCACTTGCAGTCCAAAGCATTGGCAGAAACTGTGCAATCAAAATGAGTCAATGTAAAACTTAATCCTGGGTAAAATATCACAGCTGCTAGCATTATCATGGATGGTTGAGCCCAATGTTTAACTTTCTTTACATTTGAGAGACAGAACCTTTTCTCACTCCAATCTTACTCAAGCATATAAGCCATCCTTTTTAAGATCAAATAATATCCATTCCTTATTTCTGAGCATCGAGGTGGCTGTAAAGCTGAGAAAAATTGAGAAAAATTACACATATTTCTCTTATCCAGTTTCATCATATTCATGTTTCACAATCATTCTATACATAAGAAGAGTTTGTTTTTTTAGTTCTTTGAATGCTGATCATTATGTTATAAGGGTTTCCAGGTGAAATCAAATCATTAGGGGCTCCCACTTGGCCATCCGTTAATTCATTTCATGTATAACTCCCAGCAGTAATGATCCTAACTCTTTACGTATAATATATCCAAAATCGAAAGTTACATAAATCTATGCCTGATCTCCAACATACGTGCAGCTTGTGAGAGAGATAATAATAATGCCATTATTTTTATGGGCGAATATTATCCTTTGAAAGCTATTCTTCCAGAAAAGATAGAGGAGTGATAAGCAAGGTGAAGAGGCATGGCTGCTTGATAACTTGGAAATTTTGCCTAAATCTTATCAATAAGGACTCCATTCTTACCATGTTTTCATTAGGCAAGGACATTCCTTTCCCTAAAAATGAAGTGTATGTGCTTGGGGCTTCATCTAAATCATTCTGAATATGTATAGAAATGTCGAGTGAATAAATCTAAAGATTGCAATGGATTCTTTCAATTTTTTTATGAATAACGTGTTTTCTTAATCTGTATTCGTTATTCTTAAAAATACTATAAGGGACTTTAAAAAAATTTCTAATCGAAGAATGATAAGAAAATATATTTAATAGAAGGTAAGCTACGAATTAATTCATTAGGAAGGGAGAGTATTATTGAGGATAATATACTCTGGATTATTTTGAAAATTCTGCCTAGAAATCTCCTTCAAATACTTTAACTCTACGATAAAACAGAATCTGCCATAATTGCTAAATACAGTGTAATAGTTGTTCTGTTTTCCCGTACAAAATGATACAGTAGCAAATGATATTTGTGAAGCATTAATGCTAACTTTTTATCTTCAACAGGTGTGACTGGAGCTAACATTAAGTTGGACCAGAATGGTGATTCAGAGGGTAACTTCTCAGTTTTGGCGCTGAAGAAATCACAAAGTCCCTTTTGTCCATTTGAACTTTATCCAGTGGGTCAATTTCAGCAAGGGCGAATTCCTGTGAGAAAGTTTCTCTTTCTGCAATCAAGTATTCAACTTGGTAGAAAAGGTTTATTGTGACATTAAATCACCATTTTTGACTGAAAAAAAGGATACTAAAAGATGGCACTGATCCCTAAATGTCATTATGAATGTCTATATCAGTGGAGCACAATTTTTGCCTATCAAGAAATGTTTTTCTAGCTTGTGGGCCACATTAAGAATGATTTTAGTCAATACAGAAATTACCTCAAGCTTTTTAATTTCAAACAATATGAAGACACCAATAGAATTTCAACAGATTCCCTCTTTACTTTCTTTGTAAATTTCAAACTTTGATTCTAGAAGAATGTACTGAAATTAAGTCTAATTAAAATTCTTGCTTCAATATTCTTTAAAAGTCATTATGTATTTTCTTGAAAGTGCACTTTCATAAAAAATCATTTCTTCTGCAAATGAATTTGGGCAAAATTTGATTGGCATGAGAAAATTTATAAAAGTAGCAATTTTCAATGATATTTAAGTCCCTTTATCACAAAGTAGCATTCATTTTGCATTCATTCTATAGAACTCTTCTTTGGTGCAACTTTTAGATCTTTCTCAAGAATGAGAGACTCATGCTCCGACTTTAAAATTTAATTTTATAAAATCACCTCTACTTTGAAAACATAACCAAAATATCCCTTAACTAGTTAATTATTTTAAAATGAAGCTATTGCAAAATAAAACTGAAATTCAATGGGTGTCTTATTTTTAGTTACAAATGTATAGATTCATTTTATCATAGTTTTGGAATTCCACATGTTTTTCATTATGTATTCAAATTGAAAATATCATCAGATTATCAAATGTTATCAAAATATTCCACAAAATCTCAGGAGTTCCGGCTTAATGACCCTAGTCTGCAGATAGAGTGGGTATGTGGTCGGAAACCAGATGATCAGCCGAGCTGTGGGTTTGAGAATGAGTATTGTTCAAGAAATCTCGATGAGAGCGGTTGGCGAGCAGCTAGTGCTGTATCAGCTGCTGTCCTGGGCCTCTTCTTATTCTGCGCAACTGTGTGCACTCTCTTTGTGTACAGGAAATGGAAGATTGAGCAGGAAATTGAGGGTCTTCTGTGGCGAATTCAGCCCACTCAACTCCATCACTACTTCCCAAATGATATGGTGACCTCTCCAAGCAAGGTGAGAATTATCTTCAATTCTTTTCTTCTCATGTTCATTTGGGAAATGATTTGATTACTTTAAAAAAATGGGATTACCAAATCAAAGTGTGTGTTAAGAAAAATTCTACCTCACAGCAGGTAAAATTCCCTGGAATTGCTTATTGGATAATAGGGAATAAAAGTGAACTTTGTATGTAACAATGGAAATAGTTAATGGTCGAGGCCAAATGACTAGTATAAAAAAATCAGCTTTGTTAGTTGTAGGTCTCTTCATAGGATACCTCAAATCATTGTCTTAACCAAGAATTGAAATATATCCTATTCTACACTGAGCTATACCTTTTTTGTTCCATTGGCTCAAGATGTCCATTTAAATTCAGTAAAAGTCCATCATAATGAGAGCTGACAAATATAGGTCAAGTACTCATTGTAACCCATACTCATGATAGCTGATTTCTAATGCTATATGTCCATCCTCTTGAATCCAATTTAAATTAATCAAATAATTTTCTTGGTGCCAAAATATGTATTGATAAGACTTTTATTATCTAATAAACATATTTCTTGGTTTCCATTACTGCACAGGATTAAGGCTTATAGTTCATTTATTTTTCCCACTTTTTTAACAAGAATAAATTAACAACAATTGTACATATTTAAATACTTAAGTGAATTAACATTTTTATTATGAAATTAGGTACCTTACATTCCTTTTTATTCTAGATCAGTATGACTATGATTCTACTAGTTCATTATAATCCATAACAACTTGTTATTTATTTCTCAGAGTACTGATTGTGTAGAACACCTGGCATAATTTTTCTACTATGTGCATGATATTTTGTCATATTATACTCTATTGTTGTAGTGTTACTCACAAGAAAAGGTTTTTAGTTAGAATCATGATTCTAGAAAAACCAGTTCTAGAATCAACCATTTCTTTGCATTTACTGTCTTTTACATCAGTGTCCATTAAGAGAGTCTTATGAAATCACTCTATATCCAATAAGATATCTATAAATTTATTTTTTGAACCATTTGGGTTTAATTTAGATATTATCCAGCCATTGATTTTCAATTTGAGATTATATATTCAGAATAAAAATCAATTAATAAGCCATTTATCTTAACATTTAATCGTTGTCTTTCTACTGTTCTTGTAAATTAAACTGTAAATCTCTTAAAAACTATTAAGCTCAAGTTAAATATCCTCTTCTCTTCCTATGGTTCCATTCCCTATTCATCCTGTCCCCTCCATCTCTTGTCAGCTTAGCCTGGTGAGTGCTGTTTCATACGAGTCCAGATGTGGTATGCAACTATTTGCTAGTACTGGAAGCTACAAAGGCACTGTGGTACGAGTCAAAGAGTTGAGATTTGGCTTTGCAAGGGATGACCGTGGAGGTAATTGAAACTAATTTTTCATTTTCATCTCTTATGATTATTTTCTAGCTTATATTAATTAGCATGTATTGTAAAGGAATTTGTGTGCATTTAAAAAAACAAATTTATGGTTCTAATCAAGAATATGGGTAAGGAAAATATAATAAAAGAGGAAAATATTTAATCTTTGAGTGGTTGCACACAGATCGAAAGACTGGCTATTTCCCACATATACTACAGTAGAGTTTATCCAAACATCTAAACAGCGAACACATCCAAACAATGAACATTTCACGATAGATATACAGTAATTTTGAACGCCACGGCTACATGTGTTTTGCACCGATCTTTTGAAGGTGTGCACAAGTAAGTATTTATAGTATATGATTTAACCTTCTAAATGGATAAAAAATAAGAAGAAACCGTGTCCAGCAGCTACTTTGAGTGGTGGAAACGTCAAGAGAAAAAGACAGGTGCTGATGTTACAGCAAAAAGTGGACATATTAAATAAACTAGACCATGGTGTAATTTCATCCAATCTTCAGCAGGAACACAACATTAGCAGGAAAACTATACATGATATTAAATCACAGAAGGACCAAATTCTTCAATTTGTTGCAGAATCTGACTCAACGGTAGTCATTTCAAAAAGAAAAACCTTACGGGGACAGTCATCTATAGTTTTCTTTAAATACATGTTTTCAATAATATTTATGTGCAATATCATCACTTATTTCGTACTGTAACCCATCAAAGCCTATTTTTTTTTTCTCATTCAGGTTAAAATACCTATTATCCGAACATATCCTTTATGCAAACCGACTTCGGTCCCGAAAAGTTTGGATAAATGATCCTCTACAGTATTTAAACAATTTATATTACATGAGTTTTTGTACTCAGCCTTCTGGGTATCCAATCAGTTGAGTAATTTGTACCACATAATATATTCAACTATAGTAACTTTATTGCTCAAGATCAACCCCTTTTAAATAAATAGTTTAATACTGGATTATTACTGGAACCCTTTAAGTACATTTAGTGAAAAGTTTTTGATTCCACTTTTCATTAAAAATGAGATTCTGAATTTTAGTAATTTTTTAAATTTGTACTCCTTTTTATGATAGTCGTGCATCTATTTTCAATATTTTTGACTCATGATGTACTTTTGATAACAATTAATTTGCATTTTTCCATGCAACCACGAACTGCAAACATTAAAAAAGTAATATTTCATTGTATACTTGACTTATCTTTAAAATCTGGCTCATAGATTGTTACAGATTATCTTCTAATTCTCTAGAACCTCTGTTGTCTAAACTATCCTAGAGAGTGTGGACTACTGATGAGTTACCATTCGGTCAATTTAGTGTCAAAAACTTCTCAAAGCAACTGCACTACCGCTATGTTACAACTATGTTTCTAAGAAATTTGGTCCTTCTATTTTACTTTATCACTATTGATTCACCACCAATTCACCTAGCTTTTTTTGGTTTTCATTTCTATAGGTAGACCTTGTCAATTGATACTGTTAGTTAGCCCCTGAATCTTGCATAGAGAATCATATAGCAGAACTCTGGAGTAAAATTATCCATGTCACCAAATAGAGCAGCCAATAGATGAACAAATAGCTTAGGCTGGCATAAGGCCAAGTATGGCAAGAGCCTCTTGAGGTTGTTAAATATTAAACCAAGATCACAGTACACCAAGGGGTAAAAACAAGTTACTACCTACAACGCAACCAGCATAACTCAAGAAGAGCAAGTCTTTGAGATTCTCTGTTTTGAGCATGCTTTTCATCTTCCTCTGTATGCCTGGCACGTTTTGAAGTCATTTGTGATTTTATAAATTTTATAAATACTCGCTAGAAGTAATTGCTTTTGATGCTGTAGAAACAGTATTGTATTATGAAAGAAACAAATTCATATTTTGTTAAATCAGCTTGAATCTCATGCGTTATTCGCTCTTCTTCAAAAATATTGGACCTGAATAACTTTGGCTGTTCATATTTCCTCCTAACTTAAAATTTTCCATCATTGCAGATCTAGAATGAAATGGGTTTCAATTAATGCTTCACATACCCGCAGGATGAACGTTTTCGTAAACAGTATGCTTGATTATGATATGATAATAAGAGAATATGAACTACTGTAAATTAGGTCAATGGAAGAAGGGAAAATTATAAAAATATGTAATAAGAATAATAATAAAATAATACCTGCTATTACAAATTACAATGGATGTTAGTGGAACTCAAAGAGGAAATAAGATGCTTGAAAACAAATTTGTGAAAGTGGCCAAGTTGTTTGGGCAGCATGTACATTAGCAGGGAATTTTGATTTGCATAATTTACATAATAAAAGTAAATCCGATGATGGTTATAAGTGATAAATAATTACCCTTATTCCAAAAACCACCAAAAGTAAAATTTCACCAATGTACATTTCGCTGTTGAAACAAACAGCATCTTCAGGGTACCAAGGGAAAATGGTCAAATTTGTATAAGGTAATGACTAGAGTGTAAAGACAGTTGAAGGGCAAAATTTCAAGTAATGTCGGTTAAAGAGAATAAAGTTTTATCAAAGTCAATATAATTATTCATGATATTATTTAAATTTTTATAAATGTATAAATTTTCCCAAGCGTCTAATCCAAAATTTGCATTATGTAAAAGGGTTAAATTATTAATCGAAATATTATGAGCATGATCCGCCATATGCAAGGCCACCGCTGAATTTTCAAACCTCCCGTATTTGAAATGGTCAAGATGTTCCTTAAATCTTGTAATTAACTTCCTGGTAGTTTGTCCAACATATTTTTTATTACAATCAGGACACGAAATCATATAAATGCCTGATTTTTCGAGTGTGTCTGTTTTATCTTTTGTGGTCCCTAAAAGGTTTTTAAGATTAAACTGGTTATTGAGGCAAATTTTTAAATTGTGAGCCTTAAAAATTTTATGTAACCCTTTATTTAGTGGTGGAAAATACAAAATTTTAATATATTTTTGATTAGAAGAACAAGACATTGCTGATAAAGTAGAGTTATTATAAATCAGTAACTTATATTTGTATCTTTTTACTAAAGTATCAATTAGCGATGTGTTGTTGCCCAACATTGTATTTTTAATAAAATGGAGTTCTTTATAAAAACCAGTATTGTCTAGGGGTAGGTTAATTAACCTGTGTACTAAATGGTGAAAGGCTTATGTTGTTCTGGATGAAATGAAGTATTGGGAATAAAGTTGTTGGACGAAGTTGGTTTTCTGTAGATATCGAAATGTAACCTATTATTCAATCTAGAAACTAGAACGTCTAAAAAAGGCAAGCACTTATTATTTTCTATTTCTATTGTGAACTTAACAGAGGGAAATAAGTTGTTAAGTTCAGTTAAAAAAGTATCATAGTTGTAAATAGTCATGCAGAGTCGAGTCAAGCACCAAAAGAATTGAATTATATTCTTGTAATTATTTAATTCCTTTTATTTACACCTTTTCCGTTAAAAATTTTAAAATGCTTAAAAGATTATGAATTTCAACATTGGAAAAAGATATGAGTCAACAATTTTAGGCTTTTACAACTCCACACTTAATATTCTCAGATTATCAACTTACCAAGAAAAAAAGTGGGAGAGATGGGGTGTGAGGTCTGTGAGAAATAATAATAATAAAGCTTTATTTGTCTGATAACTAGCAGGAAACAGGTGCAAGACATTCTCATGTGAGCAGAAAAACTCAATACATAAAAAATGTGAGTGTAGGGAAACTCAGTAAATAAAAAATAAAAGGATATAAATATAAATAAACACAGTCAAACATAAATTAAAGAATATAAAATACAGATAAACATATAAAAAAATAAAAGAAAAACTAATAACAAATTATTATAATTTACGTAGACAGTCATTGAATCCATACTATACAGTGGATTTTTTGTCAATAGATTATAGATAATAGACTTAAAGTCATTTAAATTAAGATCCTGCACCTGTGCAGGAAGTTTATTGAATAGTTGAAGACTCTTCACATTGAAGTGGTTAAGAGACTTTGAAAGTCTACAACAAGGTACCGTATTTCCCGGCCTATAAGACACACTTTTTTTTCTCCAAAATATGCTCTAAAATCAGTCTGCATCTTATGCGCCGATGGTATGTGGGTATAACTCTGTCCTATAATAAGCAAGCCGATTCGGCGGGATAAATGCATACCGTTAAGTATTTTTACTGTTTTAGGCATTGAAAATAGTTCAGTTAATTATAAATTTTGATAATGACACTATTTGATTAAGTAGTAAGGAATACAGTTTTAATATTTAGATGACAGAATTTTCTTTAAAAAAATTCCCAGGTAAATCGTAAATGCATACAATGTAGCACGTTTAGTTTAATCTCGCATGTGGTGCTGCTGCAAAACTTATACACGTTGGGCTAACGGAGATGTCATCCCTATGCTAATACATTGTATCTCTCGCGATAAAAAGTTAACCAGCACTCAACCTTATGTAACTAAGTATGAGTTTTTTCTGTAAATTCTTACCTGAAAAATCAAGGTGCGTCTTATGCTCCGGTGCATCTTATAGGCTGGGAAATACGGTATATCAAGATTATTTTTTTTATTGGTGAGATTTAAAAGTGAGAGGATGGGGTTTTCTCTTGTGATGTAGGGAGAAGTGTGTGAGAGAAAAGAGTTTTAGTGTGTAGTCTCACATCCTACCCCCTTGCCAGCCACAAAGACTGTATTGTGTTATTTTACATTCGCCTTCTGTGTTGTCTTATTTTCAATTTTTATTTACTATAGGAGGAGGTAGCAATTCTGGTATGCCAAGTGAGAGAGAACGCTGTGGAACTGGAACTCCTCACATTTCTCGGGAAACAATGAAGGAGATGCGCTTGCTGAGAGAACTTCGTCATGATAATGTCAATTCCTTTGTTGGTGCCTGTGTAATGGAGTCTGCTGGCAAAGTTCTCATCATCACAGACTATTGTGCTAAGGGAAGTCTTTATGTAAGTTACAATTTTTCATGTACCAATGTCTTTTTAGTTAGTTTTATTTTTATATTTAGATATGGTATCTTCAGTTAGATTGTATATTAAACTCAGGTTCCATTACTGAAGGAGAAAATTCCTCTCATAATTTTAATTTATGCTTAGTACATCTTTAGGAAAACATTTTATATAATTGTTCATGGTTATAAAAAGGATTCAGGATATCAAAAATAAGTAAATAAGGGTCAAGACTATTGTTGTTAAAAACTTCTTCTAAAACTGCAGTGAACAAGATGGGAGATAGACCATCACCTAGTCAAACTCCCTTCTCAATTTGAATTCCTCGGTCTCTTCATGCAGCATTACAGCAGCTGTGGCATTCTTATAGATACTGCGTAAGATTCGGATGCAGATTCTCCAGAGCTTTCAGAGTGAGGTACTTACAGAGATGAAGGCATGTTGATAGTACACAAAGCAGAGGACAAGTGGCATCTTATACCAATTTGTTCTGTGGATAATTTCCTGTTGGGTGTGGATGTCATTCATTCCTTTCCTTTCTTATTTATTTTTGTTCAGCATGCAAAGATTATTATCCCACTTAAAACATAGTTTTCCCTTGGTACTAGTCCCTTTCAAATGAAACCCTTACTATTAAGGATGCTCTGCTAGCCTCTCGAAAGTTGGATTCATCCCGACCTCAGATGCACTGCTACAAACTTAACTATATGAAAAATAAATAGAAAAAAATTCCTTTTAACATTTTTTATTCAATATGGAAAAGAATTTTAGCTGTGGAGTCTATTCCTGTTTATATTTCTTCAACAGGAAAAATTTGTCTGAAGATTCAATTTTTTATAGAAAAAATTTAAATAAGGAGGAACTTAAACAAGAATGCTTCCAATTTAACAATATAAAAATCTTTGAGGAAAGAAGCTCTAGATAACAGAACATTTATGTAAGAGGTTTGAAATCTTCAAAAGCCATCTTTGTCGGCGTTCCTCCTCTTGCTTCCCGGTAGTCAGATTAAGCAAGAAAGGAATGCCGCACTATTATTGTACCCGAAGTACTTTTCAATAGCAATGCTACCGTCCTCAGGGGTCATAAAATACCCATGTCTTTTGGAGATCTCAAACCTCTAATTCATTAATGGCCGTGTTCTAATCTTTCTTTCTTTACAGAGCATTTTACATGTATACACTAATAGCGTGTTTAAGGATAGTAGAGGAGTTTGTTATAAGAAATCGATGTTAATATATTCATGTTGTTTATTATGTTAGTCTTGAGTAACTTTTGTAATTGGTAAGTCTTTTTATTTTTGATGAATTGAATTTATTCATTATTAGTACTTTGTCATTCTTTTCAGGATATCGTTGAAAATGAGGACATCAAGCTGGATGATATGTTCATTGCATCACTAGTTCATGACTTAATAAAGGTCAGTTCTTTTCCTATTAGATACACATGAAAGAAGAGTTTTTTCCAAATATTTATATGTTGAAGAATTGTGAATTACAAAACTATCTTAATGTCTGGAATTCCTTTCTCCCAATGTTATCAGTAACTGATAATAAATTATTTTTTGGTAATTATGATAAATTAGATGAAAAATGTTGAATAAAGCAAAAGAGAAGTTAGTTAGGATAGGATAATTCCTCCTACCCTCCTCTCTGGTCATGGATTACGGTCAGTTTCCATGTATTTCACCTGAAGAGGTTACACTGTAACAAAACCTAGTTTGTTTTTATTAAAAATAATTTTTGGACTCTCTAAAGTGAGTTTTTCTTTATCTGTGATTATGAAGGAGTCTCACCAAGTCACATCTCAATCTGTCATCTTTAAGGAATTTTTTTTAACTTACAGCACTTGATTTTAAGGTTTATTTTACAGTGAATCTCCATTGTGAAAAGTGAATAAAGGGTCAGGTCAGGACTCAGGCCAACAAGGATGCAATATCATTTATGTAATTACATGTATCTTATTACATATTCTGCTATGAATTCATTCGTGTTTATGAAAAATGTACACTTTTCAAAATATTTCTCAAATTAGTAATTTCTTTGCTAATTTTTATCTTTATATTGGTAATGGTTTGAAATATATCTAAGCTGTTTGACAGTTCATTCATTCTCTATGTTTACATTTAATTTAAATTTTTTGACTGAATTCAAAGATTATAAAATGGTGTATTGACAAGGTCCTGAAAAAAGGATTTGGCATCCGCAGGCTCAATAAAACGCTTGTTTATCAAAGATTTTAAATATATATGTAGGGCATCATATACAGCCGCTTTAAAGCTCTTAATTGGAACTTTATTCTAGTGTAGGAAAAAATACTCTAAAATGATAATTGTGATTCTATTCACATCAAATTACAGGTGAGAGAAAAAGTAAAAGTCACCATCAAAAAAATCCTTATGTTTTATTATCTGTAACCAAGGACCCAAAAAAGTTAAGAACAGCTACTAATATTCATTTTACTTAAAACAATATTTTTGCAATAAAAGCAAATACATGTTGAATCACAGAAAAGACAAAGAGTATAAGTTACCAAAACAAAATACCTTATGTGGTGAGAATTTTTAGAGCTCGCATCTGTAATTCACAACCAAAAATTAGTTAAAAACAGCTATGATACATCTCCATGGCACCAAAAGAAAGTTAAAATTTGTTGGCCTGTGCTATAAAATCTTTCATAAATTAGTAGGGCTATCTCAATATGCCTAGTTTTAAGACCTACCTAGCATATATATTAGGGTATCCCAAGACGTAATGGAAAATTTCTTTTTTTGCGAATTCAACTACGCATACCCTCTAATTTTTTTCTACTTGGCCTTATAAACTTACCTAATAAATATTATTGTGATTGGATTATGGTAACCCGTGCTGACTTGATGCCAAACAATTTCGAGAAATAAAAATTTTTACAGACAAGGGGGACACCAGGTTAATGGGTTAATTAACAAACGGATTCTCAGGAATCTTTCAGGGCACATTCTTTGCTTAAAAATAGTGGACACATGTCTGGCCGTTTAACTCAATGGGCTTTTGTTTATAAAAAATTAGCAACTGAATATCGGAGTTAGGCAACCATGCCGTACACCTATATTGCTAAATATAGGTGTATGGCCTGTTCTAATTCATAGGAATTTATCTTCTTCCATATTTTTGCGACATCGAGTACCCATACCCTATATTTTTTCTGTTTGGCCTTTATAACTTACATAATAAATATTATTGAGATTGAGTTATGGTAACCCCTGCCGAATTGATGCAAAATATGAGAAATGAAAATTTGTACTGATTTAGTATGGAAGGATTCCAGAACTCAATGTTTACTTAGTAAATAAAACAGCAATATTCCAAAATTGTGTAAGTTTACTATCTAACATTTAAAGAACGTTATTCTTGAAATTTTCTTTTTAAAGTTTGCATTTTGCAGTCAGAATAAATCTTCCGGTGTTCTTGTACGCAATGTAATAAAAATTGCTTTTGTTCCTCCTCAACCATGATAAAACCATGAAAGTCTTGAAACAACTTGACTGCTCTTTCAGCTGTATAGTTCACTGTCCTCAGTGTTGAAACCTTCTTTCTGGCTTCTTTAAATAATGCATTATTTGACCACATAGTAGAACAATCGAGGAGAAAACTGTCACTAATTTTAAGATGATCGAATGATGACTTGCTTCTGACTGAAATTAAGTTGCAGAAGATTTTCTCTTAAATAAAATAAGAGAGAGTCAGTTACCAAAATTATGATCTAAACAGAAAACTAAGGAAACAACTACTAAATTTAATTAATTAACTTACCATACAATAAACCATGTGTTAAGAAAGAACACAGTTGAACTTTGAAAATTTAAAAGAAAGCTATGGTAATATCTGTGAATAGATTCTTACGCGAGGTCGAACCAGTGATACTTAGGCTCGATATTTAGGATTTGATAGCTAGTGCCCATACAAAATAAGCTACCTATTCGTAAATGGTGCTTGTGGTTTTGATTAAGAATTTTGCAAAAACCTATGATCGGCATTTTTCAGAAAATTAGGTCGACTTCAACCCCCTGTTTAAATTTAATGTACAGGAATCAAAGTAATTTACTTAATAATAATTTATTCAGCACTAACTAAGCAAAGTATCAAAGTTTGCACAAACAAAATCCACTTCAGTATTTTTGGCCAGCTTTTTTTGATTCTACCCCTTTGTACAAAGTTATATATATTAGAATAAATATAGACTAAAATTAAAGAATGCTTGGAAGGTATCAAGATGATATTTAATCGCAAAAAAATAAGTTATCAGAGAAATGAATTGAATAAAATAAAATCCTATTAACTCGAGATCTATATAGCAATATAGGTGTATGGCGTGGTTGCCTAACTCCAATATTCCGTTACTAATTTTTTATAAACAAAAGCCCATTGAGTTAAACGGCCAGACACATATCCACTATTTTTTAGCAAAGAATGTGCCCTGAAATATTTGTGAGAATCTCTCAGAATGCCATTAACCTGATGTCCCACTTGTCGGTACAAATTTTCATTTCTCGAAATTGTTTGCCATCAAGTCAGCACGGGTTACCATAATCCAATCACAATAATATTTATAAGATAAGTTTATAAGGCCAAATAGAAAACAATTGGAGGGTATGCGTTCGAAAAAAATGAATTTGATTTTTTTGGGACACCCTAATGTATATATGTCAAGATTAACTTTTTAATCACTTGTAAAGAAGCAAGTTAAAAGTTGTCACTGTTTGTAGTTTTAAGAAACACTTACAACAATTATATAATTTTTTTAATTAATAACTGCAGAGGTTGCCATATAAAACTAGTATTGCATTATCAAAAATAATTGAATATTTTCAAAAATGCTTTCAAATATTGAAATGTGTAACTTGTTATAGATTGAAATGAACTAATAGAAAGCATTCTCACTATTTTCTTCCAGTATCAAAATTAAAAAAGTCTCTTGTCAATTGCAATCTAATTCTATTACTTAGAAAACCTGAGATTTAAATCACTTATCGTATCTTCCAAATTTGTTTCATCCTTTGTTTAGAAAGTGATGATATAAATTTTTATAACTGCTTAATTTCATTTTGAATATCTATTGTATCACTGGACATTTCCTATTTTATTCAGGGTATGCTATACATACATAATAGTCTGTTGGTTTATCATGGGAATCTCAAGTCATCTAACTGCGTAGTCACCTCAAGGTGGGTTCTTCAGGTGACTGATTTTGGCCTGCATGAATTAAGGCAAGGTGCTGAAAGTGACTCCATTGGTGAACATCAGTACTATCGCAGTGAGTGGCAATTTATAAACCTTAAGCACTTAGTACTATTAATCCTTTTGCATATGTTCATTAGCATTTCTAACTCATGGTGAATAATCTTGTTTGGATATATACCGTGTATGCCAGCGTATAAGTCGACCTTTGAAGCCTAAAAACATCTCTCAAAAACCAGGGGTTGACTTATATGTCAAACATATAATTTAACCCTTTACCACAGAGGGGTAAATAAGTGGAACTGCCTGCTTAACACTTGTTGTACACAATCTATCGCAATTCACCACAATTATTTCTTACTGAAACTGATTTCGGGCAAGTCTAATTAACATAGTCACATAAAACAAATTTCATCACGTAATGCAATTGTGGCCGAAAGTAAAAATGTAAAGCCCTAAAAACTAATAATCAATGAGCGCATCATGGTTTGTGTTTGTTTATATAATTCGACTTAGTTTTAGGACTTAATGGACATTGTTTTAGCAATGTCTTGATTTGATATTACCACGCTATATTACCATTATTTCTAAAAAAAAATTTAATACCATTATCTTTCTGTTTTGTAATGCATTTTTATTTGTGTAGCCTGAGTGATATGAACGAAAGAAACTTGTGTAATAGTTAAGCAAAGGCGAGAAGTTGACATGGCTGATGAAAGAAAAAATTCTAGTGTCTTATCTTATGCAGTAAACATTCCTTAAGCTATCATATATTAATGGATACCTTAGTTTTTCTTCGCATAAAATAGAGCTGTGGAAGTTTTTTTTATTTTTTGGGTCGACTTATATGTTGAACATGCAGTGGCCTATCCTAGGGTGAGAATAGGTAGCCTATCTAAGTGGTGAGAAGGAGAAACACCCTTAAGTTTATCACTAGGAAACTGGTGAAAAGTGACTTGTGTGGCTAATTTTGTCTAATCAGGCAATCAAAATGCCTTTACTTACAAAGATTCCTATACAGTATATCTGAATATTATTAAAAGGTAGCCTAGTGGTTATTACAACTGACCATCAAGTGAGAAACAAAGGTTCAAGTCCTGATTTTTTTCTTATCTGCTTTTCCTTTTTTTAGGCAGGATTTTACTTAACCCATTCATTTTGGCAGCCATATTGGTGATATTTATGCATTTACAATGTAATAGCCCATATGTATGAGAATGTATTCCTTCGTGGTTAACGGCAGACTATAGGAAAACCTTTCTGAGTATTCGGAGCGTTCCCCCACTCATTTAAAACTGATGGGCCAGAGCGTCCTGGCACGCTCTCCATCCCTCAGTAACGGACTAGAGAGCGTGCTGGCACACTTGCTGTGGCGAAAGGGTTAAGCCCATAACTTTATTTTTCAAGTAATTTTATAACCTTTTCCTTGCAAACCTGTTGAAGTATTATAATATCACTTCATATAATAGGTCTGTTGTGGAAGGCCCCTGAACTGTTAAGAGGGTCAACTGGGAGAGGAACAAGAGGAAGTGTAATTAAAGGATCACAAAAAGGAGATGTCTATGCATTTGCTATCATTCTTTATGAGTTGCTTGGCAGGAGAGGCCCATTTGGACAAACACAGTATGACCCAAAACGTAAGTTGGCATATATATTATAAAACTGAAACCAAATTGAACAAGTTGTATCAATGATACCCATGAAACAAGCTTGCCCAAGGATGTTTATTTTGGAATATTTGATATTATAATTGGCAGTAGTGGTGAAATATGAGAGTTGCAGCAAGTTAATATTTTAATTATGAAATTAATCTTATACTTGTGAGGTTAGATTTCTGAAAACATTATGAGCCAATCAAGATTTTGATATTCAGGTCTAGGTATACAATAAATACATGTCACATACAGAAGTAATTAAGTAATTGTTAGATGGCCATGGAGTAATGTTGGGTTTAGTTTCTTTAGAATTTTCTGAAACATATCAATAATTTATCAGAATGTTTTTAAATGCAAATATCAAGATAATCTATTGGAAATAGGTGATATAAATCCTTTTTTCTTTCTTGTTCTTTTTTCTATCTTTTATGTTTATTTTAATTAGAAAATATGATCTGTAAATGCTGTATTCTCATCATAAATGATAATAAAAACAAATTATTTTTGGTTACCATTTTTAAAATGTTTTAACTGTTTACTTATAGTAAAACCAGGATAATTTTTATGTCATCAAATAAAGAAGTTTTTAATTTCAACTATCTCAATGAACAACTTTTCTTTATTATATTATAATTAAATTGTATCATTTATACCAATTCACTTAGATCACTTTTATTAATGAATTCCATTATTTCCGAAATTTTTGTTAATTCATGTTTCATGGTGTGAGTAATTTAGTGTCTTTTGTCATTTTTAGAAATAGTTGAATTTGTCCGCCAAGGTGCCACTCTAAAATCTCTTTGGTTGAGAGCTAAAGATATAGATGGAAGTATGAAAGCATCTATTGATGAGGAAGATGATGATGAACCAAAAATTGGGCTGGAAAATTATCCGAAAGATGAAGAACAGGAAGGGTTAGAAGGTGAGTTCTTATCCTGAATAATATAAAATATTTGATTTTAGTGCACAGTTTGTTGCATTAAATTAATATAAATAGTTATTTATTCTAGAATTTAAAAATAATTCCTGCCTAATAATTGCTGGTTAAGTAAATTCCTTTAACCCTTAGAATGCCAGGAGGCTGATCTATTGGTCCCCCTGGTATGTGCAAAAATGCCATGGGCCAATCTATTGGCTTGCTTTATTTAAACCTTTACTCTTCCATCCCCACCATGAGTCACATAGCCTTCGTTAACACTTTGTGGTATCTCTGATGCTTACTCATCTCTGATCACAAACATTGTAGTGGAATTGCAATACTTAATTTTTTCTTCAGCTCAAATAATATTGGCTGTTTTCTCTGCAGCAACCAATTTTGCATTTTGAAAGAAAGACCATATCTGTAATGTTCTGTGACGGCCAACAACCTTTGGTTTCTCTGATCCTCTTGCCTGCTTAAGTATCTTAGCCTTCCTAAACATGATCTTGTATATTTGATGCTTACTCATCTCTATTCATGAAAATCACAATGGAAATGCAATACTTGCATTGCATTGCATGTATTTTTCGGCCCAAAGAACATCAGAGTTTTTCTCCACAGTCTCTTGCCTAGGGTTGCTTCTTTATGCTCTTGCGAAAGAAACAAATGCTTATGCATCTGCTAATTTATCCTCAGACATTTTACATTACAGATGCACATCTACCAAAATATTCTGATTTTTCGATATGTAAGTGCTCGGTAAGTGCATATCCAGAAATCCTTGCAATACTAAATTTTGGGGAAAAACATAAGATTGTGGCCTTCTAGAATAGAACAAGTGATATTTAGGATTCACTTGTTGGGGCACTGATAACAAAGTTTAACTAAATTATACTTGTGTATTTGATAAAGAATTTTCAGCCAATACGCAATTGAAAACATTCAAAATTTAATGAATAAATGAATCATTCTGACATTATGTATGTTAGAATAAATGCTACATAAAAAGATAAAGATTGATTTTAGGTAAGAGGATGAAATAATATTTTTTAAATGTGTCATCTGTAAAAAAGTGGCGGAAAAAAATATTCCTTTATGGAAAAATCTCAAGATGTGTGGAAACAAAAAATCTTCATTTTTTTCAGCAAAATTTAATTATTTTTCATGATAATTAATCCTTTTAAAAGAAAAATTCCCACAATTCTAACTTAAGAATAGATTATATTGATCGAAATTTGTTTCATATTTGACCAAAAATGTCAATTTATTAATGTGAAAATTAATTATTTCTATTAATATTGTTTTTTTTAAGAAAAATGCAAAGATTCTAACTTTAAAATTTATTAAAAATTTGATTATATTGATTGAAATTTGGTTAATTTTCCAAATTTAACCAAAATTCTCAATTTCTCAATGCAAAAATAAATAATTTTTGTTAATAGAATTTCGTTTTTAAAGAAAAAATTCTACGACTTCTATATATAATCTTAAAAAAAAATCTCAGTATTTTATGCAGATATTAATACTTCGTTTTAAATAAAAAATCCTACAATTCTTACATAAAATATTATTCTAACAATTGCAACTTGCTTAATTTAAACCAAAAATCTCAATTTCTAAATGCAAAAATTAATTATTTAAATCGGAAATATTTGCAGGATTTTTGCTTTGAAAATTAATAGTTATGTAATAAAATGATCAATCTTTGCATTAGGGATTGACATTTTGAATTAAAAGTGAAGCAAATTTTGGTCAAAAAAATAATTTTTTGTAATACTTGCAGGATTTATTCTTTGAAAGGGAATCATTATCAATGGAAATAATAATTTTTTGCATTAAGAAATTGAGATTAAGTTAACACATTTGCTGCCGGGCTCGGAACAGCTGTTCCCACCCGTGTGCCACATGGTCGGAAGCAGCGTTGGACCCTGCACACATCATGATGATAGTCAATACTACTGCCATATATTCATGTTTTTACTTCAAATGACATTTTGAGATTGAGTTTAAATGTAATAAAGTCGGTACCGCATTATATATATATATATTTATTTATAAAACAATCAATAATTTTCTTAAAATTTATACTGCTAGTTAATAAAATAAACTGCATTTTCTACATCAATTTTTTTATTGCAATTAACTTTCTAAAATGGTTTTATAAACATAAAATAATATATCTCAAAATTCTACAATTACAAAATTAATTTTAGTTACAACTAATTATAATAATGGTATTCCCTAAAACAATTCAAATATTTCCCTGAATAAAATTCACAAATATAACACAGGCCGACAATGTTTTGGTAACATCGACATAGTTCCTAATTTCTTATTTTATTTTTGCAATAAATTCAAACACAAACTTCAAAATTGTATGTGAAAATTGTCCACCACAAACAGTTTTTGAGAATTTTCCATAAACATTGAAATAACCAAGTAATTTCTTCGTTAAATTTTATCTTTAATTATTTTGGTTAGTAACACTCCAAATGTATATGTAACTGTTTATCAGTTCATTAATTCACTATATAAACATTTAATTTATATCCCTTGACTGAATTCAATGAGTTCAAATTCCCCAAAAAAGAATCATTTTTTGTGCCGGTAAGCACACTAAAATGTTTGCTCCTCAAAAATTTTTAAAGTTACAGGGTATCACATATAGGTACTTATTTTAGAGCTCGAAAAAATACCTTTATTCAAGTATACAATTTATCCTATTCTAATTGGCCATTGTCAATATTTAGGCAAAATACAGTTCTATTTGGGCTCCCATTTTCAGCTGTAAACATTCGTTCAGTATCCTCTTGGTTACTAGTAAGTAATAAAGAACCAGAGGGAATATGTGTAGTCATATCATTCATCTGTGGCCCAAAATTCGTTAAAAACAGCTATTACCATCCATACTACCAAATAAAGTTAAAATTTGTCGACCTATATGATTATTTTCTACTTTTTTTACTTTCTCCATGTACGTAGTATAGAGAAAGTATTGTTTTCATGAAAATAATCGACTTCGAGATTTCAACGGGAATACATGTTTTGGGGTCCCTAGAACACGTTTTGACCATTTTTGGAATGATGTCCATTTGTATGTGTGTGTGTGCTTGTGGGCGCTCTAACATGAAAACTATTGGCTGTATCAATACCAAATTTCAAATATAGCATTTTGGTGGGTGCTGTCGGAGTTGATTAGTTTTTGTAGTAAATCAGTTAACCGGAAGTCGAGCTTTATTCTTCGAAGCAAATTTCCATGTTTACAAACTATCTCCATAAAAATGATATATAGGTGTGTTCTATTATTTATAAAAATTTAAGAAAATGTAATTTACTATAACTTTTGTATTAAACAAATTTTTGTATCACTGATTGTATAGGAGTTATTCGTGAAATACTGATAAACCGGAAGTAGCTGATTATGTACTTTGTGGGTGCTCTAACACGAAAAATATTTGTCATATCAACACCACATTTCATATATAGTACTTTGGTTGGTGTCATTAGAGTTGATTACTTTTTGGAATAAATCCGTTAACCGGAAGTCGAGCTTTACTATTGAAGCTCGTTTCCATTTTTGCAAAATATTTCCATTAATTTGGTATTTAGGTATATATTATTATTTATAAAAGTTTTAGAAAATGTAATTTACTATAACTTTTGTATGAAACATATTTTTGTATAACTGATTGTTTAGGATTTATTCATAAAATACTGATAAACCGGAAGTTGCTGATTATGTGCTTTGTGGGTGCTGTGGGCGAAAAGCCAATTTCATTGTTTTTCAACGAACATGTCCCAAAAAACATTATTTATAATGTTTGTGGCATAAAAGATAATATGATATAAATTAATCACTCATCTTCCAAGTTTAGATTGAATATAGAGTTCGAAAATACTGTCGTAGATAAATATTTACATCTTATATATGGAGAAAGTCATGTGCTGGCCACATCAGATTTTTTATTTTTAGCACATTTAACACACCGTTTCTTCATAACTCTGTTCTTTTGGTTTTGGGGAAAAAATTTGGGAAGGTGAACTTGGTTAGACAGTGGTTATTTCTTCATACTTCTTTCAAGAGAATTAGGAATACATGATTTAAATAAAAATTCCTACAATTCTTACATAAAATTTTATTCTAACAATTGCAATTTGCTTAATTTAAGCCATAAATCTCAATTTCTTAATGCAAAGATTTATTATTTACATCGGTAATTTTGCAGGATTTTTGCTTTGTAAATTAATAGCTATACAGAAAATGTATAAGAAAATGATCAATCTTCGCATTAGGGATTGATATTTGAATTGAAAGTGAAGCAAATTTCAGTCAATAAAATAATTTTTGTAGTATTTACAGGATTTTATTCTTTTTAAGCAATAATTATGTATGAAAATAGTTAATTTTCTGGTTTAGTAACTGAGATTTTTGGTTAAAAAATGAAGCAAATATTGATTGATGTAATAAATTTTAAGTAATATTTTCAGGATATTTCTTTGAACTGAATAATTATCGACGTATATATCAAATCTTGTATAGATAATTTGTGATTTTTTTATGCTGCAATTTTCAAACAATCTAATATGTTTTAGGTAAAATTAGCAGGAATTTTTCATTGAAAGGCAATATTAATTTATGAAAATAGTTAATTTTCTTGTTAAGAAACAGATTTTTTTTGTAAATTGAAGTAATTTTCAAGCGATAAAATAAATTTTTAGGTAATATTTGCTGGATGATTATTTTAAGGGAATTATTATGGAAGAATATAATTAATTTTTGTATTTACAAGTTGAGATTTTTAGTTGTAAATGTAGCAATTTTAAACAATGTAAAATATATTTTCTTAATGTTTGCAGGATATTTTCTTTGATAATGATTATGATCATTATGAAAGAAAATATCCTGCAAATATATAATTATTTATGGATGAAAATAATTTATATTTGAATTAAAAAATTTAGACTTTTGTTAAATATGAAGCAGATATTCAATGGATATAATAAATTTTTAGGTAATATTTGCAGGATTTTTCCCTTAAAATTGTTAATTGTTTGATGAAAAAGATTAACTTTTGTTCAGAAATAGAAAGTTTTGGTTAAAATTGAAGCAAATACAGATCAATTTCATAAAATTTTAGATAATATTTACATGAATTATCCTCTTAAGGGGGGAAACTCGTGTAAATTACCCTTTTTTCTGCAATTTATTAAAAATAAACAACAAACAGAAATTAAATGAAATTTAAAATACGTTTTATTGGAGATACGTAGAACATTAAGACAATTTTAAAAGTTGTTTATCAGAAAATTTAATTGCCAGTAATGGTGGCTCAAAGATTGCGCCTAAATATGCGCCGGGATGTCTGCAGGTCGCAAAACAAATCCGAAATAAAAAATTCAGGTAAATTTCTAGAAGAGGTCTGTTTGGGTTTTATTTTTTTTGTACAGTGAGACCGAGAAATTAGGTTTTTACACCAATAGATGTTTATTAATTATTTTAAAGTTTTTATAACCACTGTTAAGGTTAATTTATTCTTACTTTCAATGTTTCTGCAAAAGTGAATTCGTAAAGTTCAGCATTTGGGAAAATAATTAATGCGAATTGACTGGAACAACGAAATTTTTGGGCTAGAACTTAACTAAAGGATGCGAGTACGTACCTGCAAGTGGCCATCAATTGTAATATTACTTTGTTAAAATGTTTCAAATAAAATCCTTTTTGGTAAATTTCTAGAAGAGTCTTTATCTGATTCTATTTTCCTAAAAATTATCACCATTACAAGAAAATCATTTTTTCTTGATTCCCTCGATTAAATTCTGCTCTCACCAGCTGCATTGAAGAATTGCCGGCACTGGAGAAAAACTCATGCCTAACGAGCATGACTCTCGTAAATACTAATCCTACTGGAAAGCCATGAATAATTATTATGCTACATCACCAAATCCTAACTAACACGATTATCTAACGATATATTTATTATTTTCGATGATTATTGAGCAATAATTATCCACATTTTATGTTAGAGGAACACTTTGGTCATTGTTTATGAATCAATGAAATAATGTTTTTGATGCGAAGGTGCTCTTTTACGCATTCTGAAGCATTTGCATGAGAATTAAAAACCCTACAGTTCCATTCTGACGCATTCGCTGCCCTTGGATTCAAGAGGATGGACATTTAGAATAAGAAATCAGCTATAATGAGTACGCGTTATAACGATTACTTTTCCGATTTTTGTCAGCTGTCGTTATAACAGACTTCTACTGTAATTGGGAAATTATTGAATAAAACTTCTTAATTAATTTTATTACCCTTTTATCTCTCTCTAATTTATTTTTAGAGATAGATGTTACTTGTGAGGAAGTCTTGGAACCATTCCGCCCGGATCTTGATATATTGCGCACTGTTGATAGCCGCCCAGAGTATATATTATCTTGCATGCGTGATTGTTGGGCTGAAGATCCAGATTCTAGACCTGATTTTCGCAACATACGTGCACAACTTAAAAAAATGCGAGATGGAATGTGAGTATTAGTATTCATTGTGACTTGCATTTCAAATCCATGCTTTTCTTCATTTAAATTTTGGTCTGCTATTGGAAAATATCCACCATCAATGTAATAATATTTACAGTTATTTATTAGATCAAATTTTATAAGACTTTCTACATTAAAAATAAGAGTATTATCTTGCTGAATGTGAATTTAATGAATAATATTCTGATATGGCATAAATTGTGGCATCTATCTTCAGGCAGCGGAACATAATGGACCAAATGATGGAAATGATGGAGAAATATGCTAACCACTTAGAGGATTTGGTGGCACAGAGAACTAAACTTCTTTTTGAAGAGAAGCAGAAGACAGAAGACCTCCTACATAGGATGCTTCCTGCGTGTGTAATCATTCTACTATTTGATTACTATTATAACTAGTATATTCCCTATCAAAAATGGAGCTAAATCTCACTTATAGAAAATGATTAACTGTTATTTCCTACATTTGATCCTTCTAATTAATCTAAAATATAAATAATCCCTCTTCTGTATTAATTATCCATCATGACAGAGACTATAACAGTAAATATAAATCGAATCTTATAAAAAAATAACTATAAAATTTTTTTAAAGCCTTGGTATAAAAATTAAAACATTCAATTCTATTGAAACTGTATGAGAATTATCTTAACCGACATCACAGAAACTACTTTATAATTTACGTCTACATGTCTCATTTCTGCTAGAATTCTCCCAGAAGTGTTTTCCTCATTCTCTTGCAATTCTCAAAAAATATAGTTTTTTTTCCAATTTGAACTTAACATAGAATAATGTGCTTTGGAAATGAAATATTTGCTCTTCTACTCCATACATTTCTCATTTTCCTATTTTTCCTGTACATTCCTATAAGAGTTTAGTTCAACAATCACTGTCATAAGAACTGATTTTTTATATCAACAAAATAATTCAAATTCTTGCTATCTTGAACGTGAAAAAATAGGAATCTTAAATTAACTAAACATCTCTTAGTACTCATTTCAATTATGTAGGACCATTATTTCTAATTTAATTTTCTGGATGAAATAACTTTGTACCAACCATGACTTGTTAGTTGATCTCCTTCACATCTTAGAATGAGATTAAATAAAGCACATATATAATTTTAGTGAATGTATGTCAACTAGTAATTTAGAATTTCATCCCTCACTTCCTTTTTTCCTTATCTTTCTTCAACATCTTTGTTCATACTTTTAAATAATCTCTTTTAACCTCACATTTTACCTAATACAAGTACACAGGTATTCAGCATCATTTTTGTCACTTTATTTTCATTTAATAAAAATTATTCTTTGTGTGGTGTAATTACATATCCATGCAATTATAGTTTGAATCAGTGTCCTTTGACTGTAATAAATAATTTTTACTTTATTTGAGATTGCTATAAATGCTTTGATATTGTCTTATAAACTTGAGAACAGGGAAAGTTAGAAGGTTTAGGCTTGATTTTTTTATGATTGAATTCAACCACCTTCTTCACCCACCACACTGCCTCAAGGCAGTGGGGTAGGTGAAGATCCATTGGCCTGGTGAATCTTGCTAAGTGAGCAAAGGCAATATCACAGTAGAACAAGATGCTAATATGATTTTTCTCTGGAATCTTCTTCTGTAATTAAGTGAATTTTCCTTTAGACTGCCTTGTATAATTTGCGGTTATTATTCTTTAGCTTTCAAGAATTAAGTAATATATAAGAAGCACCAACAGAATCTTTGAAGATTGTGGCCTTTACCTTCATTAATGATCTTTTTGCTTTATCCTTTAAGATATCACTTGAACTCTTAGGTGACGAATGCTTTGATTTTTGTTTACTCTCAGCATCAAAGTAGTAGATGCAAATTTTCAATGTTCAAAATGACTTCTACATTTGATTAATTAATTAATCAAATGTAGAAGATTAATTAGAGGATGTATTAGATGTAGAGGATTAATTTTCACTGAGTTATTGCTAGGCAAATACTTTGGTACTCATTGTACTTTTCATTGTTTGAAAGATTACTTTGATATAGATTATTCTTAAGAATACTGTCTGCTTATCCCACATTAATACCTATTTGCCTATTTGAATGATAAGCTCTGACACTCAGTTATTACTTCTTTATATAGCTTACAGAGTGTGAAGATATTCTTTATATTCTGAAGTCTACATCTCCCACTGTAAATGTCATCTCTTCTGTTCTTACAACCTTCATTAAATCTATTAACCTATTTGTAAATCTTGGTTTTCTTTAAAGTATTATCTCCATGTATATTAGGTATCTTATGCTCTAACTACAAAAATATTCAATTTAAAATAAAGTATCCCACTTTGCATTAATTTACCTATCACGCTTGAGTCTGGAACTGATTAACCCTAATAAACAAAACCAAATCTACATGGATGTCTATAATTAAAGTATTTTGCTGATGTGTAAATATCACATCCTAAGAACCCTTTGAACACATTCCATATTCCATAATATATGTATCTATTGATACACATTATTTGATCTTAAATTGCTCTTAACTGATATCAGTTAATGCAGTCCAAATTGTGCCATCATTATTTCTTAGAATAGCATTTATTCTGCAACTTCTTTCTTAGTTAATGGGCAACTTGAATCCATTTCCATTTCTTCTAGTTTCTACTACAAATTGGTATTTTCTGTCTTGCATGCAGTAGTAATAGTAATAATATCTATCGTAATAATTTAATATTTTTCACGTAATTGTAATACCTACATGATCTTTCTGATGCTTTTTTAATTTTTATTTGATTATATTTTAATGAAAATTTTCAAGGAAGATTTTGGTTTCTTATCAGATGGAATTTCTTTATAAAAAAATTAATCGAATGATTACCATGTAGTATTGTACTATTCTCTCTTGACAAGTATTAACATTCAAGAAAACGATGGAATTGATGTCTCATTCTTTTCTTCTCCCACTAAGCTGATTTTGTCTAGCTGATAAATTAAAATATATTTTATGAAAATTTCATTCCTTGCCTCTCTCTAAAAGAATAAAATGTTATTTTAATTTACAATCAGGCTTTGGCTAATATCAGTATCCTTCTTTTACTTTCTAAAGAAGTTATTTCAAGATACAGTTTCTGATTCATCAGTAAAATGTACTTGATGTTTCTTTTAGGCCAGTTGCCAATAACTTAACCAAAGGAATCGGTGTGGAACCTGAATCGTTTGATTCTGTCACAATTTACTTCAGTGATATTGTAGGTTTTACTGCATTATCAGCTGCTAGCTCACCATTGCAGGTAATGTTTCTAATGCTCTTGTTAAATAAGGTTGAATTTTGATAAACCACCTATCCTGTTAATAAATTACAAGGAATGGTAGTAATTACTTTTATTTTCAATATTCTAGGTTGTTAACTTTTTAAATGACTTATACACATTATTTGACAGCATAATCAGAGGATATGATGTGTACAAAGTGGAAACCATAGGAGATGCTTATATGGTGGTAAGTCTATTTCTTCTGATCATTAATTTAGATGATTTTTCTTTTACAATTCCTCTTTCTTTGATAAATATTAGCATTCAACAATCAGTCTTCTGTCCTTTCATGCTTATTTTTCATCTTCAGAATTCGTTAAATTTTGTTACCTCATAAATTTCCTTTCTAATCTTTGTTTGAGAAAATAAAGGAGACATAAGGTGAAATTTTTCAAGTACTATCAGGCACCAGGTAGGAACTTTTTTGTACTATTGTAATAAAATTTTAATGTTGATGTAAATTTTGTATTTTGTAATTATATTGTATGGCTTCCTGCCTTCTGAAGGTTTTGGGGGGTTTTCCTCTCAACTATGGTGAGTACCATACAGGTTATTTTATTTTTCCCTCCCCACACATGAACGACTACCACCTGGCCTCACACCTATTTGTAGTCTTTTATTAGAAATAAATACATATTGTAAAAGCATTCGCTATTAAAAATCCACGAAAAGTTAATATTTTTGACCATTTATATCTATTTTTAGCAAAGTCATTTATTAATCAGGATATCGAGCAATAATAGCTTCATGTAAACGTTATGAATTTTTTGTTGGTAAAGGTAGTAGTATAAACCTTAATAATTACTATAATTTATATTGCAATCAAATACTTTTAACTAAATAAATTTTCCAAACTGCAAAACTGTCTTACTTTGATGTTGGATTGTGATTAATTGGTAATGGCCTCTAAATTGCAGTCATGAGTAGTACACTATGAGCATCAGATGATTTTTCACACTTCATTACAAATTTTAATATACATACAATAAAAGTCTTGTTCATTATGTAACCAATCTGACTATCCAAATTATTTCATTGGGAATGAAATATATGTCACATTTACCTTTAAATATTCTGATCTCAAATACCAGTTTTATTTCCTTCTTTCTACTTTGTACTTTATTTCCCCTGAAGATGAAAGCATCACTATATACTCTTGCAGTAATGACAAATATTACTTCAGTGCTAATTAGCATATATTAACAGGTTTCTTTCCTTCACTCCTTAAAAATCAGATCATTCCATACTGCTCTTCTTTAGAGCATGTCCTTCAAACATCAGCATATTTTAGTCTGCTAACATCAAAGCGCAAATTTAGACTAGTAAAACCAACAATTCATAGATAAAACCTGATTAAAAATGTATTTATTCAATTAACCCTTTCAGTACAGTCCAATTTTTAGACATTGCAAAAAGAACTATAAGCAAGGCTAAACTTTATCTAATGGCTTATTTTTACCATCTTAGGATCCAAGCGTATGGCTAATTCCTTCTCCCTGCAATAAAACTGATGCAGGAAAGGGACCTCTCAAGTGGCTGTGCACCACCATTAGGGACTCTTCAGACTGCTTGAGTGGTCCTCGGCACTCAATGTGTTAAGGTCACTTTTTGGCTCACCATTGTACATAACACCTAAATTTTAGGACATATTATCCTCATATAATACACATCATACCAAAAAATCTACATGCCAGTGTGCTACAACACAGTGATTGTTCATTTCCCTATTGGAAGCATCAGTGGTGGAAAGGGAGAATTTCTCCCCCCCCCCCAAATCCAAGAGAATATTTTTTCCAATGCCAGTAATTTAATACTTATAAACCAAGCGTCGTCTATAGATGATGTGTGATGGTTGTTGGAGTTAATGTTGCCGCATGCTCTTGGTGTCCCTTTACATGAGACCACTCTGTGCTGCTTCTGAGTCACGTCACTCATAGCTGAACATTGTTTCAACTGTTCACATTAGTAGCAGGCACTAAATTAGACATGCCACTGGACGTGTCTGTAGCCACCACTCAGTAGATAAAAAATAAGCACCTAACGGAGCTAAAATTCACTACTTAGCACCTAATTCTAGATATTCTCTATCATCTATGCTCCCCGGCAGCAAGGTCATAACTAGAAAACATTTTGGGGGGTTCATTTGGGTGGAGGGTGTTCACTATGAGGGGTGTTGGACTCTACCCCTGCTGTCAGTGAAAAAGTACATCCCTTATTATTATTTATAATATTATTATTTTTGGGAGGTTCACTCTGTACCCCAAAATTTGAGGGAGGGATGGACTCCTTTGCCTTCCCCCCACTCGCTACAGCCGTTCCTGGAAGTTCCCTCCCCAAAATTTATGCTTGGATCCACCCCTGGGAAACATCGCTCTTTGCTATCAAACAGTTGATTACCAATTCCAGTGACTGGACATGTGTGCACATGAAAAATCCACAAACTGATAAATCCTCGCACAGACCAATGCTCAGATTGGCAGATCCCCACATTGAGGAATGATCAAACAGTTATTTTAACTTAAGTAGTTATTACTAATGTTACCACACCTTAAGAAGTGAAATTTTACTGTTGCTCAACCAAGTTGCTACATACAATAATATTTTTATGCATAATATATGTTGGTATAATTAATAATTTGAATAGTTTGTTAAATTTTATAGTTATGCAATAGCATTAATAGTACTTGGTTTAGCAATAATAAGCCTGTGAGCATTCTTCAATGTGGAGATTTATCAGAGTATTTGACAATGTGAGCAGTTGTCTGTGTCAGGATTAATCATTTTGCAGATTTTTTTGGGTGCACATTTATATCCATGAGAAATTTTCTGTGTGGGCTTGTTTTGTGAAGAAATGTCATAACCCTTATCCTTTTTAGGCCGCTAAAGTCCTGCTCAGAACTTATGAGAGATCTCATGAGGGTTTTTTTTTCAAATTCCTTTTATTTCTGAGACACAGGAGGATATGGTTTCCTAAGTGACAAGGGGGCAATTAGTCAATATCAAAACGGTTTCCGTAAAGGTAGGTCATGTGATACCCAGTTAGCCCTTTTTCTCTACGATGTAGTTAGAGCAGCTGATCAGGATATAAGAATAGACGCCATATTTCTATATTTCAGAAAAGCTTTCGATCGAGTATCGCATGTAAAATTAATTCATAAGTTGACGGCTTACGGGATTAACGGAAAAGTTGTTGAGTGGATAAAGTCGTTTCTCGGGGAAAGATTGCAGCGAGTTGCGTTGGACGGAATTTTATCTGATGAGGTTCGCGTCACATCCGGTGTTCCACAGGGACGTGTATTAGGACCAATTTTGTTCATGATATATATTAACGATGTTATGGATAATGTTAAATGCAAGGTTAGGTTATTCGCTGATGATACTGTTGTGTATAGGGAGATCGTAACTGAAGATGACATGGTAGATGGTAGTTTGCAGAACTATCTGAATATGATTTCGGGTTGGTGTAGTGATTGGCAGCTCGAGCTGAATGTTAAGAAGTGCGTTACCATGACTTTCACGCGGTCCGCTAACGTTACCTGCGTACCGTACAGAATTTCAGGAAATCCCTTGGAGCTCATGATGCATCATAAATATCTAGGAATTACGCTCAGCAGTAATATTTCCTTCAAAGAGCATATTCGAGGCGTAGTAGGAAAGGCGAATAGAATGCAAAGGTTAGCCAGTAGAATTCTTAGGGGATGTTCACCGAGAGTAAAAGAAATAGCGTACTTTTCCCTAATTCGACCTCTACTTGAGTATTGCTGTGCGGTTTGGGATCCTCACGAAGTAGGATTAATTTCCGATCTCGAGATGGTTCAACGTAGAGCAGCAAGGTTCGTCAAAGGAGATTTCAGATTTGACAGCAGTGTTTCGGCTATGATAGAATCCCTCGGTTGGAACTCTCTTAGTGATAGAAGATATGAATATCGACGGAAGCTTTTTATAAATTTATCTCTACTGATTTCGGGAAGGAGATAACAGATATTGTCATCCCAGTTATATTCCTACGCGACCTTCGAGAGAAAACAAGAAAGCGATACAGGGAAGTAGTTGCCAGGGCAGATAGCTACTTTTGGTCATTTTTTCCGCGAAGTATTAGAGAAGCAAATAGCTCTCCAGATTAGATAGGTATTTTGGTGTCTTACACCCCCTGCCACGCACCACTGGCAGATTGCAGGGTTTAAATGTAAAGTACCCTTGCCTTGCGCAGTCACATCAGGTTATTTGATTTAAAAATTGGTTGATAGCTTTGTTTTTTCAATTTATATTATGTTAGGTTCAGAAACTTGGAAAAATCCCTTTTAAATCTACAATTATTGAGAGAACATTCTATTCATATCTTTCCTGTTAGAAGTGTACACCTGTAAGTTCATATCTATGGTTCCCTCAACTTTATAAGAATGCTCTGTGATATTAAAATGTTTGAGTCAATTAGTATAAAATAGGGTTACCATAACCTGAAGTCTTGAATTAGGGACTATAAAGTTTCAAAGTATAAAACAGACTGAAAATAGAAAGGAATTATTGATGATATCATTCCTTTCATTCTGCCTTACATATGTTCCTTTTGCATTCTCTCCTTTTGATGAACCTATTTAGTTGTCATAGAGTGTCCTGAGTGAAACTGCATTATTTAGTCTCACATTTTGCCTTTATAGTTGAGACTGGCAAAGCACAGTGATATACTGATTTCCACTACAAGGTAGTGGGATTATTGATTTGTGGAAGCAAAACTGGTCACCTGAACAAAATACAGTGGATATTACCAAGTGTTCTTTCTTTATTGATTTGAATATTTTGATAAACTAATATTTATCCTCATGACATTTAATTTGTGTTTTCTCTGTTAATGGATATTCTGATAAGATTGTGTAATTATTTGCCTCATTTTCTCAGGTTAGTGGCCTTCCCTTAAGAAATGAAAACCGTCATGCTGGAGAGATAGCCTCGATGTCACTTGATCTCCTCCATGCAGTTGGAAACCATCGCATTGCTCATCGTCCCAATGAAAAGCTGAAGCTGCGCATTGGAATTCATACGGGTAAAAACAGGATAAGGCTTTAAATCAGTAATAATAGTGAATTATATTGAAAACTGACCATCTTTCAATGAATGTGCCATCAAAATTGTATCATTTTTGATCTGATGGTTTATTAATTATTTTCTATTTTTTAAATTTTCACATTTTTTTAGTTCATTCTGAAATTTATAGACTAGAATAAAATAATAACATCACATAATTATACATTTGAAACTAGATTCCATATCAACATGGATAATAGAGGTAAGATAATGCATAATTGCAATACTCATAAGGAAGAGAATTGGAGATATCACATCTATGTTTAGTTTAAGAGAACAGATTATCAATATCATATTTTCATTGTTATTATCTATGAGGGACATTTGGAAAGTAACACACCTTTGCACCCTATAACAGGTTGGCAAATTGATTAGCCTCCGTACAAGCTCAAAAACGATCAGTTGTATGTAAAAAAAATGTTTCTCAAGTATCGAATTCTAATCACTCAAAAGCTGCGTATTTGCATACTGATTGACAGAAATTAAGGTATATTCTCTTGTTAATAAAGAATCCAATGCCTCCATGTTTTCCATAATTTGTACCCCTGTAAAAGAATAAATGCCCTTCCTTCAGTTTCAGTAGTTCTTCTGATTTTCTTTTCTGCTTCATTGAGTTGTTCCAGCAGTCGTTCTTTGCTCTTCAAGCTGTGGCAGTCGTACGTTGCAAACTGCTGAGTGGTAGTTCTTTGATGGACTTATTTAATCTCACCACCTCCCACATTTACAAATAAATTACATTAAAGAAGCTCTTCATGAAAATTGTATTTGTATTTTGGAGGTGTCGTACAATAATTCTCAAGGCTGTTGCCGGTTGATGAATGCCACCATCATTATTTGGCTAGAGATATTGTAGAAGTCTTTTGTTGTTCTCGGCATAGTTGAACCTGAGCTATGCAATGCTTTCAACCTCCATTAATGCCCTTCTGCCCTGATGAGGCAATGAACTGTGGAAGTGAGAGTAGAGATGCAATATATATGCATGTATGTATAAAGATGGTCAATTTGCACTATATGTAGTTTTCAATCGATATCTTAACAGGTCCAGTGGTAGCAGGAGTGGTTGGTCTCACAATGCCTCGCTACTGTCTGTTTGGAGATACTGTTAACACAGCATCAAGAATGGAATCAAGTGGAGAACCTCTCAGAATCCACATTAGTGGTAAGTATAAAAAAAAACAATATCAAGAAGTGTGATATTAACTTTCAGATAAAACTAGGGATGGACTTACTGTAAGATGTTGAAGAATCCTTTGTCGCTATGATATAATGAGTATATTTCCTGCAGGTAGATTAAAGCATTGCGCATAACTATTTGAAATTATGGCTGAAATAAATCTACTGAAGAAGATTTAGATCATAGATTTGTAAATGCTAAGGAATGTAAATTTTTAAGTTAAAAATATAGGGGGGAAATATCTGTTACTAGGTGAACACCATAAACTTCCACATATTCTGTGCAAGTGAGACATATTAGGCAAGGATTGCTGTAACACGCTGTTATCTCAAGCAATCTTCATCCAAGTGTTTTTCCAAGAGAACTAATATGAAATGATACTTTTAATGTTGATAACTTTTTAAGGTGTTAGGAGATATAGCAGAAAAAAGTGGATAAGCAGGGTAGACCAAGGGTAGAGGCTATTCTATCACAGAAAACCTCAATTGAAACTAAAAAATCCTAAATAACCCATTCCGCATGGCAATAATTTTGCATGGTCTACCCCATGGAAGATGTCATTCTTTCTTCAACCTTTCTTTAAAAATTGTTCAACTAGGTATATTAGATACCCTTAACTCAGACATTCTATTTTATAGGAAAGAATTTTGTCCTCGACTCCTTAAAAGGTCATATGCAACAGCTAATCATAATGTATATGCAACCCGCATATCACACATTTTCAATATTACTATGTTTCCTCTTGAAGTTATCAAATTGTTGTTTCTTCATAGTAAATAATACAAATGTTTGCATTTACCTTGACAGAAATACTGTGTATGCCAGCATATAAGTCGACCTTTGAAGCCTACAAAAATCTCTCAAAAACCAGGGGTCGACCTATACACCAAACATAAAATTTAACCCTTAACCACCCAGGGGTAAATAAGTGAAACTGCCTGCTTAACACTCGATGTACACAAAGTCTAGCAACTCACAACAATTACTTTTTATTGAAACTAATTCATGGCAAGTCTAATTAACATAGATATCATATAAAAACAAATTTCATCACGAAATACAATTGTGGCCAAAAGTATGTTATGTTATGGTATGTTTTCATAATAAAAGAGTTGAATTAATAAACCATTTTGTACCTTTAAAATAAATTTGACGCGTATTCATTCTTCACAAATTATATTCATTTCTTCACATGTATTTTTATTTTACAAAAATTTAATATATTTTGATGTTTTCTTTTAACAAATGAAGATCAATTAGCACATCATGGTTTGTTTTTGTTTATATAATTTTTATGATTCGACTTAGCTGTAGGAGTTAATGGAAGTTGTTTTAGCAGTGTCATGATTTGATATTACCATAATTTATATGATACGTAAATTTTAATACTATTGTATTTCTGTTTTGTAACGCATTTTTATTTGTGGAGCCTGAGTGATACCAATGAAAGAAACTTGTGTAATAGTTAAGCAAGGCGAGAAGTTGACATGACAGCTGAAAGAAACAATTCTAGTGTCTTAATCTTATGCGGTAAATATTTCTTAAGCTATCCTACATTTATGGATACCGTAGTTTTTCTTCCCATAAAATAGAGCTGGGGAAGTGGAGTTGTCTTATTTTTTGGATCGACTTATACGCTGAGTATAGGCTAAAACCTGAAATTCACCTAAAAATTTTAGAGGTCGACTTATATGCCAACATATACTCAGATGTAAAATAATTTTTTTTTATTAATACATTGATGTATAATTTTTATCATGGTTTTTGTTTACCCCTCAACACCCTCAGCAGTACTAATACTTAATTCTTCACCACTTCTCCTTATAAAAGCTTTATTTATCATATATTATATAACAATCCCATATTCTCACATAGTTAAGTGAAACCAAAACTCAGCAAAAAAATTGTTTAAGTGGAGTATAACCTCACATAATTTTGGTCATGAAGCCCAATTTATGTAGCTTAATACTTTATTATTTCTCACGTAATAAAAGAAATTGTAGACAGTAAAGTTGAGATAAATGTTGAAATTTTCATTTATTTTGGGCTGATATCTTGAATGGAACTTAAGTTATTACTCTTTTCCGAGAGTGCAACATGCGGTGGACAAAAAGGCTGCTGTCAATAAGTCTCTTTGGGGCTTGAGGTGAAATAAAATTCTTCTTTCCGCTTTAATGAGAGTTCAAATGATTTGAACTCTTATGATAATGCAAACATCCTAAACACTAGAAGCTAATTATTTATATCTCTATTATTTAAAGCATAATAAAAAGTGCAAGCGAATTAAATTTTCTTCCAATTATCATTCATGCAGATTAGCCTGATTTTGTGTATGAGGAATAGGATTCCAAGAAAAATTTGGAACTCCCTCACTGTAAGCTCCTTCCATTGCAATATTCTTGCATGTGGGGAAGGATTTCTGTGGAAAATTTCCTCGGCCTGAGTGTTTGTCTCCTCACAAAGTGGTTATAAAAACTATCAGTCGCAAAGGAATTAGAGAAGTGCCTAGGCTTTCATCCTTAGGTTAACTTCTTTAATCTCTACATGCTAGCGAATAAATGACTCCACCTGTGGATGGTCAGCTATCCAGGCTGAGTAAACTACTGTTTCTTCTCTCTTCTTGAAAAAGTATAAAAGCACATCAAAACCGAATGAAATCCAAAGAACAAGTTCTGCCTCTTACTTTTGTAGAATTTCTGCAAAGATTGTACAAAAGAATTCATTATTCATGGCAAAGTACAGCACTTACAGGTATTTTTTATAAACTTTGAAATTAATGAAATATTATACTAAAGTAATAAGATCATATGTGGACATAAACCTTATGAAATATAGAAAACAGCAGATGAGGAACAACGTATGAGAGAACATTACCTTCGACTGATATTGTCAACAAAAATAGCCAACATCAACAAAATGCTTGAAAAGAATCTTTGTAATAATACTAAATCCAAAATATGGATAGGGTTCTGCTTTGTATTCTTAGTTGAAGTCTTCCGAACAAATACCATACAAACAAGCTTGATCGCAAAGAAATTAGCATTATTTCTGATGAAATACAAATTTTATGGATCTTGTTTAAAAACTTTGAAATGTATAAATAATTAAATTTAAAATAAAATACACATAGTTATAATATCCTAAAAATAAATGTATGTATGGTAAAAGAAATATTAAATACACTATAAATATCAATGATCAATGTACTATGAAAATGTTACCTCTAAAAATTTCTAAAGATTGTTAATATAAAAATTAATTGAGGAAATCAGAAACAAAGGGTTCCTTATCAAAGGCAGGAAATCTAATAACTGCAACTTCAAACATAGCACAGCTCATGACTTCGTAAGAAGTCATCTGCCACTCGAGTGTGTGCACTTCGTAAGTGGTCATCAGAATGGGTTAATGTAAATAGTAATTCATTATAGCCTTTATGTTATGTTTTCAAACATGATTGTAAAACATGGAGTTTTATAGCAGCAGAACAGAGAAAATCAGGAGCAAGGTAGAAAGTATTATTCAGAAGAAACTAGCATGACATACTATGAAGTTCACCAGTCAGTAGAAAACAGTATTTAAAGTAATGGTGCAGAGAATGGTCAGGTTAGAACTAAAAGACTTGGAGTGCTACTGTAAATTAACTATTGATAGTGTGCATTTAGAGTCTTGCTTGTTAAGTAGCATACTTTCTAAGTATTGTTGCTAATGATGTATCAACATTGTTATTCCAAAGATTCCTAATGAGCATTAAATAGCAAACCTTATTAGAAAAACATTTTAAATTTTACATTTTTTTAAAAGTTTTGTAGGTATTTTCCCTTAATTTTTATTCTGCCATAATGTTACTCCTGTTTCAGATTTCTCGTTCATTTATTTCAGTATTTTAGGTGTACCATGAAAATTATGAAAAGGTACTACCTAAGGTGTACCATGAAAATTCTGAATAGTAGTAAGATGTGGAATGATTTTAATTAAAAATAATTTGTATAATCTTGTGAATAAAGTGCTATATTTTTACCATTGCTTTATTCTCGAAAGATGGTATGCATTTATTAAACTTTTTTCATATAGATTTTTAATGGAAACATACTAAATCCATGTCAATCTATTCTCAATTTGTTAATACTACTTTTGCAAACAGGCAGTGTTTGCCACTGTAAATTTTTGCTGAGATGCATTTACAACAACAATATATTATTTGTCTGCCATTGCAGATAGTTGTCGCCAAGCTCTTGATGATCATGGAGGATATGTGATCGAAGAGAGGGGCTTGGTGAGTGTGAAAGGGAAAGGACAGGTTAAGACTCACTGGCTCATAAAGGGTGTCATTGGTGCAATTCAGAGGAGAGAAGATCCAAACTTACCTGACTTAGCTCCACTCTTCAGCAGGTAAGCATATGTCCCCAAATTATTGTTTTTATAGTGGAGGAGGATTTTTTTTACCTCTCATTTGGGTACCCCGTATTTTTATGGCAAAGATGGAGTATATATAGCTGTATATATATTGAATGGTGTTGGCTTTCAATTTGTAGAATTCCATAAAGGTTGAAAATTAAAAAAACACCTTTTTATAATTCCATGGAATACGAGTAAAATGTAGCTTGCATACTGCAAGCATATACTGATTACATAAATTTAAAGTCAACATCATATCGAGAGGGTCCTCAAAAGAAAAAAAAAGGATTGAAAATACTCTTAAAAAATGCTGCAATTTATTCCTCTGGCATCGAACCCAGGTCTTCCTGGTCATACTTACTATGCATCACAACAGAAGATCACCATCTCTAACTATGTGTGGAAATTCAAGGAGAAATATTGGCTGAAACTGCCTCAAAGGATGTCCTACTTTTCCCTTATATTTCTTATGAGAGAAATGTTAATGTGCTCTGACATCGAACCCAGGAACAGCATAATCTTATCTAATTTTTTTTAAACCGAGTCTTAATATACATCTTCTTTTTTACCAAGAACTCCCTATCATTTCGATAAGTGTATGAAAGAAATAATGAAAAACTATCCCAATGTGTTTTATATGGCAGATATATTTACCGCCCAGCATCGAACCCGGGTCTTTCTGTTGATACTTCCTGTGCTGCATAAAAGAAGATCACCATCTCTAACTATGTGTGAAAATTCAGGCAGAAATATTGGATGCAACTGCCTCAAACAACGTCCAACTTATCCCATATATTCCTTATGAGAGAAATTATAATGTGCCCCAGCATCGAACCTAGGGACAGTACTGTCTTATCTAAATTTTGTTCAAAACCCAAGGCTTAATATACATCTTCCATATAAGCAAGAACTTCCTATCATTTTGGTAAGTGCATCAAAAAAAATAATGAAAAACTACCTCAATGTATTTTAAAGGGCAGATTTTTGCAACGTCCTAGCATCAAACCAAGAATAATTTCCTTGAAGGTTATTAATGTTTTCGATAGATCATTACCATATATATAGGCTCCTTGAGTTTTGATCCTCTACTTATCCGGAAAGTATTTCTTAAAAATTCCCGAAAATCAAAGCAATGCATTTAAACAGGGAAAATCGGGACTTTGGGACCCTCTGGAATCAAACCCATGACACTGAGGATCAAAGTCACAATTTTTCTGGTGGTTACATGTTATGGCCAATACGCCGTAAAAATTTCAACTCAATCACGCTTGTGGTTAAGGCTGTGAATTAGTGTCCTATCTATATTTATTATACGAGTAAAATGTTGCTTGCATACTGCAAGCACATCGATAACACAAATTTTTTGTCGGCATCACATAGAGTGAGTCCTCAAAAGAAAAAAAAATGGATGGAAAATATTCTTAATTTCCGCTGCAATTTATTCGTCTAGCATCGAACCCAGGTCTTCCCGGTCATACATACTATGCAGCACCATAGAAGATCACCATCTGTAACTATGTGTGAAAATTCAAGTAGAAATATTAACTGCAAATGCCTCAAATGACGTCCTACTATTCCCTTATATTCCTTATAAGAGAAATGCTAATGTGCTCTGGCATTGAACCCAGGAATAGTACGGGCTTATGAAAATTTTTTTCTAAAACCAATTCTTTTCATATATCTTCCAGCCAAGTACGAACTTCCTATCATTTCAATAAGTGCATCAAAAAAATAATGAAATACTAACCCAATGTTTTTTAAACGGGAATCATATTTGCCGCCCGGCATCGAACCCGGGTCTTTCTGGTAATACTTCCTATGCAACATAATAGAAGATCACTGTCTCTAACTATGTGTGAAAATTCAAGCAGAAATATTGGCTGCAACTGCCTCAAACGAAACTTACTTTTCCCTTATATTCCTTATGAGAGAAACGTTAATGTGCTCTGGCATCGAACCCAGGAATAGTACGGGCTTAAGAAATTTTTTTTCTTAAACCAATTCCTAATATATATCTTTTAGCTGAGCGAAAAAATTCCTTACATTCCGATAAGTGCATCAAAAAAATTAATGAAAAACTATATCCATACATTTTAAATGCGGGATTTTTGCATCGTCCTAGAATCGAACCCAGGACGTTCCTATTGGTAGTCATTACTGTTCTTAATAGTTCTTAACCATATCTGTAAGCTCCTTGAATTTCGATTCTCTACCTGTCCGGGAAGGATTATTTAAAAAATTTTGAAAATCGCCACCATGTATCCTTATGGAGAAAATCGGGACTTTGAGGCCTTCTGGAATCGAACCCATGACACCGAGGTTCAATGTAGGCTTTTTCCTGGAGGTTACACATCATGGCCATAACGTCGTAAAAATTTTAAGTCGGTGGCACTTGTGGAACATGGTAAGACTTTTGATCCCCAGTGTATATCTATTATATATAGATGCTTCTCCGGATTCATTCATGTATATACCTATATAGATAGATAGATAGATAGGATACTAATTCACAGCCTAAACCACAAGCGTGATTTACTTGAAATTTTTACGACGTATTGGCCATAACGTGTAACTGCCAGAAAAATTGCGATTTTGAACCTCAGTGCCATGGGTTCGACTCCAGAGGGCCCCAAAGTCACAATTTTTCCCGTTTAAATGCATTGCTTTGATTTTCGGGAATTTTTAAAAAATACTTCCCGGATAGGTAGAGAATCGAAACTCTAGGAGCCTATATATATGGTCATGATCTATCAAAAACATAAAGGAGTTTCACAGAAAATATCCTGGGTTCGATGCTAGGTCGAGGCAAAGATCGGCCGTTTAAAATGCATTGTGGCGATTTTTAAGATTATTTTTGGACCATTTTTCGATGGCATAGAAACTAGAAATTCGGCATGGAGTTGGTGATTATAAATATGTTTCATAATCAAATTTTACATGATCACTGATGGTCCTTGGTTCGATCCCAGAGAGCAATTTACATTCCTCAATGCATTTCTTATGGAGATAACAGAAAAAGGATTTAGGTACTTTCCGGTATAATATCGACTTCAAACTTAGTGTGAAATAAGATGAAGTCCTAATAAGTCATACTGTGTATTCACAGCTACCAATATTTCCTGGGTTCGACACCAGGCGTCTCTACAATCAGTAAATTAACCAATTTTTAAGAATTAATTTAAACCCCTTCCCAATAATATTAAAACATGAAATTAGACATATAGATAGAGAACATAGATACATTTCAAAAACATGTTTTAGATCTCCTAAAACGTCCTTGGTTCGAATCTGGAGAGCCATTTACATTATTGAAAAATAGAACGTCGTTTGAGGCAGTTGGAGCCAATATTTCTGCTTGAATTTTCACACATAGAAAAAGATGGTGATTTTCTAATGTGCTGCATAGCAGGTTCACCAGGAAGGCGTAGGTTCGATGCCAGACGATTAAATTGCAGCGAATTTTAAGAATATTTTCAATCCCTTTTTTTATGTGAGGGCGGTCCCGATATGATGCCGACAAGAAATTAGTGTTGTCGATCTGCTTGCAGTATGCAAGCTACAATTTACTCGTATATATATATATATACGAGTAAAATGTAGCTTGCATACTGCAAGCAGATTGACAACAATAATTTAAAATCGGCATTATATCGGGACGGTCCACAAAAGAAAAAAAAATAGAATTGAAAAAATTCTTAAAATTCGCATAAATTTCATCGTCTGGCATCGAACCCGGGTCTTACTGGTGAACTTACTATGCAGCACAATAGAAGATCACCATCTCTAACTATGTGTGAAAATTCAAGCAGAAATATTGGCTACAACTGCCTCAAAAGACGTTCTAATTTTCACGAATGTAAAGTGCTCTCTGGATTCGAACCAAGGACGATCTTGGAAATCTAAAACATGTTTCTGAAAGTTTTTTATGATCTCTAATTTTTATCGTGTTAAAAATTTCAAGTCGACGATGCTTGTAGTTTAGCCTGTAAATTAGTATCCTATCTATCTATAGTATGTATGAATATATCCATGAATGAATCAGGAGAAGCATCTATATATAATAGATGGTTCCCTGGATTCATTCATATAGATAGATGGATAGGATACTAATTCACAGGCTAAACCACAAGCATCATTGAGTTGAAGTTTTTACGATGTATTGGCCATAACGTGTAACCGCCAGAAAAATTGCGATTTTGAACCTCAGTGTCATGGGTTCGATTCCAGAGGGCCTAAAATTCCCGATTTTTCCCATTTGAATGCATTGCTTTGGTGTTCGGGAATTTTTTAAAAATACTTCCCGGATAGGTAGAGAATCGAAACTCTAGGAGCCTATATATATGGTATTGATCTATCAAAAACATAAATGACTTTTACGGAAAATATCCTGAGTTCGATACTAGGACAATGCAAATATCTGCCCTTTAAAATATATGGGAGTACTTTTTCATTATTTTTTTGATGCACTTATCGAAATAAAGGAAGTTCTCGCTTGGCTAGAAGACGTATGGTAAGAATTGGTTTAAGAAAAAAAATTAGAAATGACTGTACTGTTCCTGGGTTCGATGCCAGAGCACATTAACATTTCTCTCATAAGAAATACATGTGAAAAGTAGGACATCGTTTGAGGCAGTTGCAGCCAATATTTTTGCTTGAATTTTCACACATAGTTAAAAATTGCGATCTGCTGTTGTGCTGCATAGAAAGTATTACCAGAAAGACCCAGGTTCGAAGCCAGACTGTAAATATATCCCCCATTTAAAATACATTGAGGTAGTTTTCATTATTTATTTTGATGTACTTATCGAAATAATAGGAAGTTCTTGCTTTGCTAGAAGATGTATATTTAGACTCGGTTTGAGAAAAAATGTTAAATTAGACGATGCTGTTCCTGGGTTCAATGCTAGAGCACATAACAAATTCTCACATAAGGAATACATGGTAAAAGTATGACGTTGTTTGAGGCATTTGCAGCTAATATTTCTGCTTGAGTTTTCACTCATAGTTAAAGACGTTGATCCTTTGTGTTTCTGGATAGTAATTATCTCCAAGAAGACCCGGGTTCGATGCCAGATGGATAATATATATATATATAATTGCAGCGATTTTTAAGAATATTTTCAATACTTTTTCTGCTTTTGAGGACCCTTTCGATATGATGTCGAATTGAAATTTGTGTTATCAACATGCTTGCAGAATGCAAGCAACATTTTACTCGTACCTATATATATATATATATATATATATATATATATGAATGAATCCGGAGAAGCATCTATATATAATTGATATTTGCTGAACACCATACCAGTTTCAAATATTGAATAGTCATAATCAAGTACAGTAAAATGTGAGGAAGAAGTATATATACTTGAAGTTAGGAGTTTAGGGTAGAGAAAAAAGAGAAGTTGGAGAGGAAGGGAAGGGAAACTGAGTTTAACAAGGTAAAAAAACAAGCTGATTAAGGTGGGGTAAGGAAGAAATTGTGGTTGGTAGGGGAAGAGGAGGAGGAGTTGCCAACAAACAAAGGAAGAATGTTATAAATTGATATTGATGACTATTCAATAGTTGAAACTGGTAGTGTGTTCATCAAATATATTCCAAGAAATTATAACAATGTGTTTTTACTTTTAATCTTCAATAGTGTATATTCATGTCAATTTTAAGGCTGTTTGACATGGGTATGGCATTATATTCAGTTGTGAAGCTCCTGCTGGCCCTAAGGAAATTGTTTTAGTTTACTTTCTTGCCAGTAGATAGGGTGAATGAAGAAAGTGAATGCATACAGCATTTTTCTTTTAGTAATGGATCTCCTATTCTTAGATTCTCTACTGTAACTTTGAGTATCATCACAGTTATGTATCACAGTTTTGCACAAACTACCCCTAGCACAAGAAGACAGTCACCTACCCAAAAGAGGGGGAATGAGTGAGGGTGAAAATGGCAAACAGTAGCAATTCACACACTGCCTTTTCGTAAAAATGTCAAGTCAGTGACACTGGTGGAATATGGTTAGAATTTTGATTGCTTATATATCTATTATATTTAGACATTTCTCTGAATATCTATTATATATCTCACTCTCTCACTCAATCATTCATAGGGGATCAAAATTCTTACAATGTTTCACAAGTGTCACTGACTTGACATTTTTACAATGTTCTAGCCAAAGTGTGTAACTGCCAGAAAAAGTGCTTTGAACCTTAGTGTCATGGGTTCGATACTAGAAGGTCCCGATATCCTGATTTTTTTCTATAATGATGCATTGCGGGGATTTTCAGAAATTTTTGAGGCACTTTCCGCAAATTTAGAGAGTTGAAATTGGAGAGATCACTGGAAACCGTGCATATCCGACAAAATTAAGAAGACGTCTTCGAAAGCTATCCTTGGTTCAACGGTAAGTCAGGGCAAATATTCTCCTATTTAAAATGCATTGTGGCGATTTTTATGATTTTTTTAATGCCTTCCCAATAACATAGAAACTTAAATCCCTGCATGTGATTAGAGATCACAAATACATTTTAAATACCGCTTCGTTAAGCTCCTATCACCTTAGAATCGCTTTGCATTTGGTGGCCACCCAGCCTTGAATTTATTCTTCAGCCGTCTTCTCTGAGCAGTTGGTAGTGAGAGTGTTTCTGGAAAACCCGGTCTTGTTCGGTACCCTCACTTTGTATCTAGTGTTAGTGATTTTATCCCTCCACCATGGACCCAGCAAAAGGCAGGAGACGTAGTTACAACTTTAGCTGGGAAGAAACGTATTGCTTTGCCGATGTGAAAGGAAAGTGCATGTGTTTGCTGTGTGGTGCTTCTGTAGCATTCATCAAGAAATATAACGTGGAATGTCACTTTCTGATGAATCACGGAACATTTGCAATGAAGTACCCCAAGAATTCGGAAATTAGGAAGAAGAAAGTATGCGAGTTGAAATCGGAGCTTTAAGTGCAGCAATCAGTAATTGTAAGGCCACTTTCAAAGCCCAAGAATGCAACAACGGCTTCGTTTGAAATTGCTCTCTTCTTTGCAAGAAAGAAAAAGCCATTTCAAGATGGTGAGCTGCTTAAGGAAACATTTCTTGAAGGTGGTGAAAGCCTCTTTGAGGGATTTTCTAACAAGCGTTAAATCACCAGTGCGATTCAGGAGGTTCAATTATCAGACAGCTCTGTTTTAAGAAGAATAGAGGCAATTGCTAATGACATGCAATCTCAACTGAAGAGAGACGTGGAAACGTGTGAATGGTTTTCTCTCCAATTTGATGAGTCGACAGACATTTCAGACACATCTCAGTTAGCTGTTATAATAAGAATGGTGTTTAGCGACTTTACTGTTAAAGAAAAATTATTAAAAATTCTGCCTTTGAAGAAAAGAACGTGAGGAGAGGACATTTACAATGTTTTTAGGACACATGCAGCAGAAATTTGCTTACCGCTTAAAAAGTTATTGGCCATTATCACAGACGGCCCACCTGCCATGATAGGAAGAACCAATGGCTTTGTCGCTTTATGCAAAAATGACGAGTGTTTTCCAAACTTCATTTCTTATCACTGCATCATTCATCAAGAAGTGTTGTGTGCTAAGATACTCCCATTTGGACAAGTCATGGATGTTGTCACGTCGATTATCAATTCTATTCGTGCGGCTCCTTTGCAACACCGACTTTTCAAAGGACTGCAGGAAAACTCAAAAGCAAAAAGCAATTTATCGGCCATCTCAAAACACTTCTGAGCCAATTTGAAAAGTGATTTCCAGTTGCCTGGAGCCAGTGATGAGCTTTTTTGTCAACCCATTCACCATGAAACAACTGAAACCTCCGTAGTAATTGCAAGAATTATTTATTGCCTCAGAAGTTGAAAACCTTAAAATGAAAATAGTCTATCTGAAGAATGATATTATTCTGCAAGCACATGCCACAGATGTAGACTTCTGGAAACTTATAGAGAAGGATAGGTTTCCATTATTAAGAAGTGTTGCATTCAAAATTAAATCTTGTTTTTGGTCTACCTACTTCTGCAAATTTTTATTTTCAACTATAAACATTATAAAGTTGAAGAACCGGAGCAGGCTCACCGATTCTCATCTTGACAGTTGCTTGCGTACAGGAACCTCAGCGTACGTACCTAACATACAAGTGTCAGTGGACAAAATTCAGTGTCAATTTGACTTTTTGCATGAAATTTATGCTTCTGTTCTATCTTGAACCATTTTTTGATTTTATGTAACACGGAGCATTCATTTTAAACAGCCTACGGTTAAGTAGTAAGGTAATAATATTGCCAAGGGATGGCCTGAGTATCATCCTGGACAGAAATGTTATGTGGTGTCCACTTAGCTATCTGAAATGCCCTTGGATGCCTGGGCACCAAAAAGGTTGAGTATCTCTAACATAGAAACATTATACTCAGCATGTGGATAGAGATCATAAATAAATTTCATATACCCTGTTTACGGTTTCCCTGATGGTGCTTGGTTCGATCCCAGAGAGCCATTTACATTACCCTATGCATTTATATGGAGATATCGAAGTCTTAATTTTGAACTTTCCTGGTATGATATTGAATTTGAATCAAATAAGTTTTATTTCTACCAGGGCGTTATATGTATTCCCATCTTACAAAGGATTCAAGAATCTTACAAAAGATTTTCTGGTTAGGGATGGATTGTGTGTTCCTCCTTTGTTATTGTTAACATCAACCACTGTAATTGTCCATAAATGGATGTTAGTGGGGACTTTCTAGTAAATAAAAAAATTTATATTTACATCTTGTTTACCTCATCTACATCTACCTACTACATCTTGTACCTCTTTTTTCCACAATTGACAGGAATTATTAGGTATTTAATCATTAAAATTAATTATTGTACATTATTGGTAAAATACGATGTTTTGCTTGTGAAGATTAGGATACATTATAGTGTTGATCAGCTGATTTTGATAAGTATCACGAAAAGTTGCTTTCAGAAGAGGAGGCATTTTCAAAGTAAAATACTATTGAATACCTTAAAAAGGAAAATTTAAACTGAGTTGAAGATGACTTACTATCAGATGTGTCTTGTTTTCCTTCCTTGAAGATGAATGTAATCCTTTTATTTTTATGAAGTTTAAATAAAAATATGTAACATGTATATAAGACACAGCATTAATTTCAGGCTTAAGTTTTTGTCAAAAGAATAGTGTTTATTTTAGTAAATATTTTATAATATACTGATAAATACAGTACTTCATTTGTCTTTCTGTAACCTGTATTGATGTTTTCACAAAGCATGGTCATTCCCTTGTCTAATTTAATCATTTTCATAACTGCAGAAATAGGAATTTTTAAAGAAAAATTGCCATATCTGCCATGGGACACATATTTTGTTGAAAAATTCTTGTAATTACAAAATTTATTGAAATATTCTTCTTCTTGTATCAGGCCTGCAAATATGGGTGGTGTTGCTCGCCGTAGTCCCAAAGTATCCTCTGGTGCTGGGAACTGTAGTCGCCGTCAGTCTGGAATTGCAAGGTGGCCTGATAGCCCAGAAACACTACTCTCTTCATCTCCGTTGAGGAGGAAGCAGACAGGAATGCCGGTGGAGGAGGAGGATGAAGAGGATGAATCTGATTTTTACAGAAGACGTGGGGGAAGCCTAGGAGTGGATGCAGCTCAGATTGCTCTGAGACGTGGTTCTAGGGATCTCTTATCAGAGAGAAGGGGTAGTGGTGGGCTTCTGGCAGTGTTTGGCCGTTCAGGCAGACCCCCCTCTGGAAAGTTAAACCACCGAGGAAGTAGCAGTCTATGTCAACAGATGCGTGGAAGTGGAAGCCTTGCTGAAATGGCATCAAGGAGAGGAAGTGCAATAGATGATGTCCGTGGTAGTATATCCCGTCTGGACCCATCAAGGGCTCGCTCTTCTTCTAAACCAAGTTCACAGAGAGATGCAGGCGAAAGTATTTCTCTGTCATCTGGAATATTTGCTAAAGGTGCACGGAAGAGGAGTGGAAGTGCTGTGAGCATTCTTGAAACTGGCAATGGACATGTAAAATGTGGTGGAGATTTGGCTTATCGGAGGAGCTTTCATGAGCTTTTGCAGCATAAAGGGGGGGAGGGAGTGCATAATTATGAGCCTTTAACAACATTAGAACCTTTGAACTCACATAACAAAGATGTCTTAACTAAAGAGCTCCAGCACAAAATGGGAGAGGTCCATTCCTCTCCATCATCTCCATGTCGAGAGACTAAAAACCTTGTACATATCAGTAGAAACTCTCTTGTCTCAAACAGATCAAGCCATGAGTCAGTAACGAACACTGGACAACATGGAGCCTTTTCTTCAGTTGGATTTATGGTGAATGATAGGGAGGCATTGCCTGATGATGTGAATATGGAAGATTCTGTGAAGTTTCCTTCAAAGAAGGAAACTCATGTTGAGAATGAGACAACTGTGCAGTTTGATGTTTCTGAATCCTGTGAAAAAATAGACGGTATGGTTTTTAGCAGGCCCAACGGAGGAATCCATGATCTCAGGGAAAGAGAGGGAAGTGCAGAAAGAGAGGAAGAAGCATATAGTAAAGGAGCAAAAGCTCCCCTTCTTGCCCCTTCATCTCCTTATTCTTCCTCAATGTCCTCTGTCAGTGGAAAGAAGAAATGGCGATCCCTTGAAGAAATGGGTAGGGATGACCAGAGTGGAAGTATTGTTGCTCCAAATAAACACCGAATGACAAACCTCGGCAGCTGGCTGTTGCGGTTCCTAGGAGGCAGCAATGGATTAAGAGGAGCAGCAGGTGGTAGAGGTGACGATGGTAAGGGAGCAGATGGGCTGGGTTCCCATTCTGATAGAGAAAGTATGGTCTGAACACTCTTATCTCATTGGAAATCATTTGGTGCTAGTTCAACCAAATTGGAGACAAAGCTGATAAATAAGAATTCTGATACATTACATAGTGTCTCCTTCAGTCACATTTGGGATAGTTTTTCATGTAGGCAATTATAGAAACAATTCTTTGAAAGTTGATGAAAGAACTAAGAATTTTGCTGTAACTAAGGAACTGTTGTTATCGAGATGCTGAGTCTTTAAAATATTAGCTATCAATGAGAATATTTTGGAAGAGATGGCAGAATTTGTGTTTATTTGGAAATGTGTTATTCTTGTGAAAGATATGAATTTGTATATTGATTGTTTATTGTTCCTTATCCAATATGAAATGAAAGTATGAATGAACGCAGCAGTTTTTTACGGTAAGGCTGTGATGAATTGTGATAAGAAAGTTAGTTATTTGCTTTTTACCAATGAATGTTTCAAGCATTCGTTAGCCAGAAGAGGCTTCAGATTTTCCCTACCAAATTTATCGGTGGATATTTCAGTCATATATTGTCAAAATTTTTATCATTTTCTAAACGTTGTTTTCTGTTCTCAGACTATAGTTTTAGCATATTATTTGTGTAAGAAAGAGTGAATTATAATTTTCTCTGTTTTCTTCATTACTAAAATGGTGCTGTCTACATTTTTTGACATAGTCAAGAAGAATGTTTAACGAGCAGACATTTGCTTTGATTTAGAAATTTATTTTCTAAATCTTCTCTGTGATTTGCTTCTAGGAAAAATTTCTAGAGCTCTTTTCATAAATTTTGTATATCATATGTATATGAAAATGCAAGTGTTAACTAATTGTTTGAAAAGGTATTTTCTTCATGTTTATTGGCCGTTTTTGGTGCTATCAAACTTAAATCAAGAAAGCATTGCTCTGTTTGTGAGGGTATCTTTAGTGAAGAAGTATTGAAGATGCCTCCAAATGTAATAGAAATCAACTCTCTGAGTTTCAGCCTGAAAAAGAGAAGAAAATGATACTTTCAGGTGTTTATTTAGTGATGCCAACTTGCAATTGTGGTTGTGAGCATAGTCAAGAGGAGTAGAATGATGTTTTGATATTTTAATGTTTCCTGGCCAGAGATGGGTTTATTCTTGCAAAATGAGGATTGATTCCTCACCCTCCTTTTATTCCAGAATGAAACAGAGGATTTATTTCTGCCACAAGGCTACTCAGGGAGTGACTCTTGTCAACCTTGATGTGGACATTTGGTCCAATCACTGGTTTTACACTTTATTAAAGCTACACCCCCTATCATAATCTCTCAAATGTCACATATATTTTGTATCAGTCAGTTATGATAAAAGCTGCAAATAATTTTAATGGCCAAATTATTGTTCTATTTGGACCCATCCCTCATCTATGAAGAATAAAACATATTTAACTTACTAACAGTTGGTACTACTGATGCTGGTAGTTACAGATATGTGAGAAATTTACAATAATTACACAAAAATAGATCTTTTTCCCATAGTTTTTGTTCGATTTTAAAACAATTATGTCACACTGTTCCTTTTCTGAAGTCATCAAGTTTTTGCTGAATATTAAACCTTTTTGCTAAATTGTGATGGGATTGAACTACTTACACATTTAACAATGCAATTATTTTAAAAATTGCTCTCATCTGTGTTTAAGATAATATTTATTTACTTCTATTCTATGCACAGCTCCCAACAAAAAATACAAACAGGTTACTTGTAGCTGCATAAGACTGAGGGGCTTTGAAATTCTGGATTTGGCAAGATCGGATGGCCGAGAGATAAGGTTGGCTCTTAACATAAGGTCCAAGGAAATGCGATACCAGCAACTCCTGGGACTTTTTCGGTATATAGTAAGGTTTATATAGTAAGGTAATTATATTTTGACAAGGGCAGTGGCTCTAAGTTAGAAACAGTTTTTATTCGTTACGAGGAGACCCAACATTTTCCAACTTCTCATAATTTTCCGGCTCCCTTGAATATTGACGACTAGGACACATTTATATATTAACATTCATAGTTAAATAGATGTATAAATTATGTTAAATTAGTAATAATTTAAAAAAAGTTTTAAAGGTTCATTTTGTAGGAAACCATCGTTTGAAGCAGTAAAAATACCAATTCATATTTCAAAATGCATGAGGGTTGTGAATTTTCCCAAACAATATTTCAATAAATAAAATAATGTTGTAAAATAAATACGCTACTATTATCTTAAGGAAATCACAATCACGCAAGGCGTATCGATAACTCAACGTTCAGTATTTCTCACTTAGTAGTATTGTTATGAGTGATTCGATAACGGAGATTATATCGCATGTATTGTCCCATCAGGAATCGAACCCTAGACCGCCTGCATCCAAGTCAAACACGCTACCCAATTGGCTGTCCAGGGCCTCTCTCTATATTGGCAATAAAATTCCTCGAGTGCTCCGTTCTGACTGGACCTATCGTTGCAATTACAATCAAGTCAGACACCACTTAATCGTTTTGGTGAACACCATACTGCCCAGGCTGCAAGTGATGTTTCAACACAATTCAAAAACAATAGCCGTTGCAGGAAATTGCGAGATGTTACAGCGAGTTAGTTTCATGTTCATCTACTCGAATTCACAACATATTTGTCGGAATTTAAAAGAGTTATAAAGGTTCATTTAGTTGGAAACCAAGCATTTCCATCCATCGCAGTATCAAGAGAACAGTTCATTTAAGCAAGTGCTTCTGTGAATATTTTCCTTGGTATAGTATAAATAATAATAAAAGTCCCAGGTTTACTTTTCCTTACAGTCCGCAGGGTTGAGTATGACTAAAAAGCTATATCAGGTTTTCAAATTAAATCTCCCGCTTTCATCGAGTTAGGCAAAATTGTTCAAAATACTATTTTTTTTTTTGGTTTGAAGAAGTTACGGTAGAGATTGAAAAATGAATTGAAAGGAAAATTTAAATCGAAGTGAATCTATACTGTTGGCAGAGTTGACTGAAACCAAGCCTGCAGTTGCTGACCTCATAACAGAAATTCCTGAATACCTCAGTGTACTTTAAATTTGTTTTGGTTTATTAGATAGGGCAGAAAAGTTGATTTTTTTAGCATGTTTGATATAGTCATTAACCTGATCAAAGCTGCCCTCGCCTCTCAGTATGAAAGCTTTTTTAATAGCTATCTTATATATATATATATATATAATATTTATAATATATATATATTTATATATATAATATTTTTAATGGCTATCTTATATATATATATATATATATATATATATATATATATATATATATATATATATATATATATATATATATATAAATATATCATAATCGAATTTTACATATTCGCTGATGGTCCTTGGTTCGATCCCAGAGGGACATTTAAATTCCTCAATGCATTTCTTACGGAGATAACGGAAACAAATTTTAGGTACTTCCCGGCACGATATCGACTTCAAACTTTGCATATATAAAGATCAAGTCCATACAAATCAAACAGTGCATTCACAGCTATCAATGTGTCCTGGGTTCGACACCAGGTGTCTCTGCAATCAGAAGTGGATCCGATTTTTAGGAATTATTTTGAAACCTTTGCCAATAACATAGAAACTTGAAATTCGGCATATAGGTAGAGATCATAAATAACTTTCAGAAACATTTTTTAGATTTCCAAGATCGTCCTTGGTTCGAATCCAGAGAGCCATTTAAATTCGTGAAAATTAGAACGTCTTTTGAGGCAGTTGTAGCCCACATTTCTGCTTGAATTTCACACATAGAGATGGTGATGTTCTATTGTGCTGCATAGTAAGTTCACAGTAAAGACCCGGGTTCGATGCCTGATGATGGAATTTCAACGAATTTTAAGAAAAATTTGAATCCATTTTTTTCTTTTGATGGCCGTCCTGATATGATGCCGACATGAAAATAGTGTTGTCGATCTGCTTGCAGTATGCAAGCAACATTTTACTCGTATATATAGCGAGGATAAAAATTCACAGGCTAAACCACAATCATCATTGACCTGAAATTTTTACGACATATTGGCCATAACGTGAAACCTCTAGAAAAATTGCGATTTTGAACCTCAGTGTCATTGGTTCGATTCCAGAGGGCCCCAAAGTGCCGATTTTTCCCGTTTAAATGCATTGTCGTGATTTTCGGGAATTTTTAAAAAATACTTCCCGGATAGGTAGAGAATTAAAACTCATGGAGCCTATATATATGGTCATGATCTATCGAAAACATAAATGAGTTTCACGGAAAATATCCTGGGTTCGATGCTAGGTCGAGGCAAATATCGGCCGTTTAAAATGCATTGTGGCGATTTTTAACATTTTTTGTGGACCCTCTCCCGATGGCAAGGAAACTTGAAATTCGGCATGACGTTGGAGATCATACATATATTTCATAATCAAATTTTACATATTCGCTGATGGTCCTTGGTTCGATCCCAGAGGGCCATTTACATTCCTCCATGCTTTTCTTATGGAGATAACAGTAAAATGTTTTAGGTACTTCCCGGCATGATATCGACTTCAAAATTTGTATGAAATAAGATGAAGTCCTAATAAGTCATACTTTGCATTCACAGCTACCAATATTTCCTGGGTTCGACACCAGGCGTCTCTACAATCAGTAAATTATCCGATTTTTAAGAATTAATTTAAACCCCTTCACAATAATATTAAAACATGAAATTAGGCATATAGATAGAGAACATAGATATATTTTAAAATCGTGTTTTAAATTTCCTAGATCGTCCTTGGTTCGAATCCAGAGAGCCATTTACATTATTGAAAAGTAGGACGTCGTTTGAGGCAGTTGGAGCCAATATATCTGCTTGAATTTTCACACATAGTAAGAGATGGTGATTTTCTGTTGTACTGCGTAGTAAGTTCACCATTAAGACCTAGGTTCGATGTCAGACGATGAAATTTCAGCGAATTTTAAGAAAAAACTAAATCCTTTTTTTTTTCTTTTGAGGACCGTCCCGATATGATGCCGATATGTAATTAGTATTGCCGATCTGCTTGCAGTATGCAAGCTACATTTTACTCGTATATTTTAATAGCTATCTTATCTATATCTTATTATACATGATCTGTATAAGTCTTTGAGTGCAGGCAAGGTTTTAAAATTCTTTCAAACATTTTTCTCTAGGGTTTGCAATTCAATTTTTAGGAATTTATCTTTCTCAATATATAGTGCTTTAGATAAGAAAAATCCAATCAGAGCTAATGATAGAGATTTAACTTTTGTCATTCCAAAGAATGAATATTTCATTTTATGTTATTGCATAGATTAATGGATAAAAATATGGTTTTCACCTCATTCCAGTATTTTACGTAACGGCTCCTGAATTTATGTTGATCTATTATTTTAACTTTGTTTCCCTGCAATTCAGATGATTTTTTCGAATCATTTCACAATATTTGGAAACGAATTTGTAATGCAAGTGAGTCACTTTGGCAGCACGGTTTAAGTCAGGAGACTTATGCAACATTATACTATTATAGGATAATACTCAAGGGAGCCGGAAATTATAAGAAGTTTGAAAATGTTGGGTCTCCTCATAACAAAGAAAGAAGAAACTGTTTCTAACTTATAGCCACTGCCTTTTCAAAATGCCCTTAGTATATATACCTTGGGTGAAATCCCAATCTCATAGAATGTTAATTCTTTACAGTAAAAGATGATATCGAGAGCATCGTAAAATTTACCAAAATCTATGACTATCATCTGCCTGTAACATACATTATGTTGGATAATTTTAATACTAATATTTATGTTCTCCGAATGTATACATCTGTTTGCATCAAAGTATAGTGATTGACAGCCTTTTGTAATTAGGATGCTATAGAATTATATTTAGAAAATGGGAATGTTTATCATATCTATTTGTGTAGTATAGCGTAGCTATTTGTACGAATTATATTTCTCATACATGTGGAATATTTTTCGTTTCCATAATTTAACACTATAAATCTATAAATGACGAAAGGTTTTATATACCCTATATGATATAGATGAAATATAAAATTAGTTAGGAAGAAAATTATAACGCCCATATGCAGGAAAAGATTTGTTTTTCATAATGCACTGTTAATGATTCTCCTAGTTTAGTTCGTAGTCTTACATCTACCTTACTCCTCATCACTATTAATTACCATCACTTACTCCCGGATTCATAGACGTTCTCGGTGGTGATCCTTATGATCAGCCGATGAGGGAGGATTTGGAGGGTCAACCTCACGACCTAAGGAGTGGAACTGGCCAGGTTAATGTGGCGTGCCATGAGGTTCATTCCCATGCCTAGAAAGCCCCTCTTTACCACCTATCACTGGTTAACCGTGGGATCCTACCTCATAGACAAGAAAGATTGAACTGGTGAGAAGAGAGGGTGAAGTTAGCCTCTCCCAGCAGAAGAAGGTGAAAGAAAGGACCCTGGAAGAGATGCCTGCATCCGTAGGCCTTTCAGCTAGGGTCGAAAGGAATAAGGCATTATTCCCTCTTCCCCCACGGAGCAGGTAGTTACAAAATACAGACTCTATACAAAATACAGACAAGAATGTGTGTAGTTAAGTAAACATTTTCTTGTAATACTGGTAGAAAATACATAACATCAATATCCTTAATATCCTCCTTGCAAGAACACACGTAAAGTAGATAAATCAATTAGAAAATAATCTCACAATTATGATAGAAACTACACAATATTTCAGACCAAAGTGTACAGGACCTTCTGTAGGATCCCTGATTACAAATTGTAATTATTTACCATGAATAATATTAGACCGTTCAAAACAGTGAAGGCAAAAACACAATCTATTAGAAATGATAAGAAAACTTTAATTCTTGATTACCCAATACTTTTCTCTAGGCAGCTATATAGACAATTTAAATCAATGTAGAATTTTATATGTAATTTAGTTTGTAAAGATGTCGTATGCTGTCATGTGCTATGTTAAAACTTAAATACATCATTAGTTAGTAAAACCAAATGGCATTCAGTTTAGATGTCATACGTAATCTGTACTATTGCAATCATATATGAGTACTATAGCCAGTAGTCATGACTTTTTCAATGGTGTAATCATTGCAAGAAAGTGGAGCATACATGCATATAGACACACACACTCACCAGGATCTTTCGAAAAAGTAATGACTTTTAAGGAAAATATCCTGGGTTCGATGCTAGGACGATGCAAAAATCTACCCTTTAAAATACATAGAGGTAGTTTTTCATTATTTTTTTTGATGCACTTATCGAAATGGTAGGAAGTTCTTGCTCTGCAACAAGATGTATATTAAGAATTGGTTTAAGAAAAAAATTTAGATAAGACTGTACATTTCTGGGTTCGATTCCAGAGCACATTAAAATTTCTAACATAAGGAATATAAGGGAAAAGTAGGACGTTGTTTGAGGCAGTTGCAGCCGATTTTTCTGCTTGAATTTTCACACATAGTTAAAAATTGCGATCTTCTGTTGTTCTGCATAGAAAGTATTACCAGAAAGACCCGGGTTCAAAGCCAGGCGGTAAATATATTTCCCATTTAAAATACATAGAGGTAGTTTTCATTATTTATTTTGATTGACTTATCAAAATAATAGGAAGTTCTTGCTTAGATGGAAGATGTATATTAAGATTCCATTTAAGAAAAAAATTATAAAAGACCTTGCTGTTCCTTGGTTCGATGCCAGAGCACAATAACTTAACTCTCGTAAGGAATACATGTGAAAAGTAGGACGTTGTTTAAGGCAGTTGCAGCAAATATTCCTGCCCTAATTTTCTCACATAGTTAGAGATGGTGATCTTCTGTTGTGCTGAATAGATAGTATTGCCAGAAAGGCCCGGGTTCAAAGCCAGGTGGTTAATATATCTCCCACTTAAAACACATTGGGGTAGTTTTTCATTATTTTTTTCATGCACTTATCGAAATGATAGGAAGTTCTTGCTTTAATAGAAGATGTATATTAAGACTCAGTTTAAGAAAAAAAATTAGATACTACCATACTGATCCTGAGTTCGATGCCAGAGCATATTAAAATTTCTCTAATAAGGAATATATGCGAAAAGTAGGACGTTATTTGAGGCAGTTGCAGCCAATGTTTCTGCATGAATTTTCACACATAGTTATAGATGGTGATCTTCTGCTGTGCTGCATAGTAAGTTCACCTGAAAGACCCGGGTTTGATGCCAGACGATTAAATTGCAGCGAATTTAAGAATATTTTCAATCTTTTTTTTTCTTTTGAGGACCGTCCCGATATGATGCTGCCGACTTTAAATTAGTGTTATAAAAATGCTTGCAGTATGCAAGCAACAATTTGCTCGTAATTGTTTATACCTACATTGCATGCTGACAGAGATATTTAAGAAACAAAATTTTGTTCCGGATAAACCGCAACTTTCGGTTAAGCGATATTCATCAAAAACTTATCAACTCTTAGGAGTTGATTAGTTGTACAATGCCAATTGGCATTGTTAGGAAAATACTAAATACGAATTTTGGAAATGATCGTATAATTAATTTTTAAGATAGAGCGCCCACAAACTTTTTACCACAGACAGACATGTTCGAGAAAATAGCGAAAACGGACCTTGTGGGCCCCAAAACATCTATTTCCGTTGAAATCTGTTGGTCGATTTTTTTTGCGAATGCAATACTTTCTCTATACTACGTGTAGGGAGAAAGTAAAAATCTTATCAGTTACTTATTTTAGAGGCGCCTGGTGTCGAACCCAGGACCTGTTGGCAGAAGTGAAAACATATAAGGCCCTGGTAGAAATAAAACTTATTTTATTCAAATTTTTAAGACAATATCATAACGTGAAGGACCTAAAAATAGGTTTCCGTTCATTGAGGAACGTAAATAACTCACTGGGATCGAACCACGGACCCCACGGACCATCGGCGAAACGTTAAACAGCGTACATAAAATAAATTCATGAGCTCTATCTAGATAGCGAGTTTCAAGCTTCCCACTGGGTCATTCCATGCCATACATAAAATAACCAGGACGATAAACAACAGAAGACATGTGGCGCCACCATAGCAACATTCTCAACTTTGTTAATTCTTTTAGGGCTATACGTGCTCGCGATGAAAAACCAAGTGTACTTTTTTAAGAGGTTTGAAACATGCTCTTTCAAATGAAAATAATTTACAAGAGTATCGAAAAGGTCTTTCTTTTCTAAGAGCGGGCAGAAAATAACCTATTTTTGCCGTTTTTACAAATGTCATCCTCATAGTTGTCCCTATTTCTAGGGCCATATATGCTCGAGATGAAAAACTAGATATACTTTTTTAGAGGGTTGAAATCATTCTCTATTTCATAAAAAATTTTCAAAAGAAATTCCAGAGGGTCTTTTTTTGTAAAAGCGGGGTAAAAATAGCCTACTTTTGGCTTTTTTACAAAAATTGTCAAATGTTGACTCAATTTTTAAAATAATGGAAAATACTAGGAATATGAAATTTTATATTTATAAACTATGTATTTATATGTTATCATGCGATAAGTTTCACGGTGATTATATCATTTCTCCTTGAAATATAAAAAGCCAAAGTTTTAATTTTTTTTCGATCCGCAATTTTTTGGGCCAGTTTTGCACAGAATTTTCTGCAAGGAGGTCGCTCTTACAGTTATGCTTATTACTTTGTTCAATAGAGCGCAAAAAGTTGTTTAAGATAGCCAAAGCGTGTTTACTTCATAAAACAATTCTCTGAGATACAACGCCTCAAAATTACTGAAAACTCATAGTCATGTTGAAGAAGGCAGCGACACGCGGTCAAACAATCTTCTATATCTCAGCAAGTATACCATCGGCGAAAATAAAACTTTACAAATGTTCATAAGAGATATGTGTGAATGTCCATACAAAATTTCATCGAAATCCGTGATGGTCGAGCGGGGACCACTAGACCACTTGGAATGGCCCCACTTATCGGGAAAGGATATTTTTAAATTTAAAAATCGCGACAATGCATTTCAAAGGGGAGATATTTGCCCTGACCTAGGGTAGAACCAAGGATAATCTTCGAATATTTTGTTATGGTTTTCTTTGGGTATGCACGGCTTCTAGCGATCGCTCGAATTTCAGCTCTATAATTTGCCGGGAAGTGCCTCAAAAACACTTTTAAAATCGTATCAGTTACTAATTTTAGAGACGCCCGGTGTCGAACCCAGGACTTATTGGCAGCTGTGAATACATTTTATGGCTTTTTCGGACTTGATATTATTTAACGCAAAGTTTGAAGTCGATATCATGCCGGGAAGTAATTAAAACTGGTTTCCGTTATCTCCATAAGAAATGCATTGAGGAATGTAAATATCTTTGATCGAAACAAGGACCATCAGCAGTAAAAAGCCTAGATAGAATATATTTATGATGTCTATCTACATGCCAAGTTTCCATCTTATCGGGAAGTGATTAAAAAAAATCTAAAATATCACCGCAATGCATTTTAAATGGGAGATATTTGCCATGACCTAGCGTCGAACCAAGGATAATCTTCGAATATGTATTTATGGTTTTTGACGGATACTCACAGATTCTAGCGATCCCTAGAATTTCAACTGTTTAATTTGACGGGAAGTGCCTCAAAGAAATTTTCGAAAATCCCCGCAATGTATCTTTATGGAGAAATTCGTGACTTTGGGGCCTTTGGCATCAAACCCATGACACCGAGGTTCAAAGTCGCCTTTTTCTTGGGGGTTATACGTTAGGGCCTATATGCTGTAAAAATTTCAAGTCAATGGCGCTTGTGGTTTAGCCTGTGAATTTGTATCTTATCTATATACTATATGAATGAAACCGGAGAAGGAATTGTATATGTTAGATACGAGTAAAATGTTGCTTGCATACCGCAAGTATATTGATAACACAAATTTCAAGTCGGCATCATATCGAGAGGATCCTCAAAAGAAAAAAAGGATTGAAAATATTCTTGAAATTCGCTGCAATTTATCCGCCCGGCATCGGACCCGGGTCTTCCAAATGATACTTCCTATGCAGCACAATAGAAGATCACCATCTCTAACTATGCGTGAAAATTCAAGCAGAAATATAACTGCCTCAAACGACGTTCTACTTTTCACATATATTCCTTATGTGAGAAATATTAATGTGCTCTGGCATCGAACCCAGGAACAGCATGGTCTTGTCTAAATTTTTTTCCTAAACCGAGTCTTAATATACATCTTCTAGAAAACCTATCATTTCGATAAGTGCATCAAAAAAATAATGAAAAACTACCCCAATGTATTTTAAATGAGATTTTTGCATCGTTTTAGCATCGAATTCAGGACATTTTCTGTAAAAGTCATAATGTTTTCGATGGATCATGACCATATATGTAGGCTCCTTGAGTTTTGATTCTCTACCTATCCGGGAAGTATTTTTTTAGAAATTCCCGAAAATCAAAGCAATACATTTAAATGGGAAAAATCGGGATTTTGGGGCCTTCTGGCGCCCATGACATTGAGGTTCATTGTCGCCTTTTTCCTGGGGGTTTTACGTTAGGGCCTATACCCTGTTAAAATTTCAAGTTAATGACGCTTGTGGTTTAGCCTGTGAATTAGTATCCTATCTATGTATATGAATGAATCCGGAGAAGGAATTATATTTATAAAGACATAGTTACTATAATTCTCTCATTCTATGAAAACATCGTTCTAAAGGGAAAGTGAGAATCCATTTAATCGATAAAATCTACTCATTATATTCCGCGCATCTATCAACATATAAAGGACGTCTAGTTTGGGAAGGACTATGTCATTGAAGAATTTATTTTTCCAAAGCGATTCAAACTTTTATGCTTTGGGAGGAAAAATTTAACTAACTTAAAAGGTCTGTGTTCTATGAATAATCTCGCGTACTTCTATTATGATAAAATATATATTCTCCGTTTGCAAAAGAGCATGGAAATAATACTTTATTCCCAGTCCGCGCTATAAGAAATCTTTGGCATACAATTGAGTTGCTAATGGCATTTAGATTTAGGTCACGCTTCGCAGTGTAATATATTTACTGATATCAAATTAAAGTACAATGTTTATCGTCTATGTGATACAATGGAATGTACTTTGTAAATTCCTTGGCTCGTCCGAGGTAGGTAATATAGGGTAATAGACCAACTTGAACAATGAAAACCAAAGCGAAAGAATCCAAGGTCGTTGGAACAAAACATCGAGATAAACGGAACTCTTCACAAAATATTACTCGCTAATTTTGAAAAATAAATTATTTTACGTTATTACTTCCCTTAATGTGTAATAAAGGCATATATATGTTAATTTTCGCAAAATTTCATAAGGTGGAGCTATTCACCTTCTGCAATGAGATCACAAAAGTTTCTTTTATCATTCTGCTTTCTAGTTTTATGAGTAAATAGATTTGAAATGGAAGAAAATCTTCTTTATGAAAATTCTAGAACTTAAAATCACTCGGAGATGACAACGTAATGGCCATTTTTTTTACGACGTTCGCACGATCTAATGTGGTTATGACCAAGATTTTATCACTTTCTTACCATATCTTACCACTTCGCCACCAAAATGCAACGCGGCGAATACGTTACATGTTTGCTGGGTAACCACTCGTTAAATCCTACAGCGTGTTTTTTTTCATATAATGAACTGTACGGTTCCATCACATCTTGTTAAAAGCGACTTATATCACTGAACTAATGAATATGAAATACAAGTGTAACTGTTGTATTTCATTTCCATATTTACTTGTTCACTAATAGTAAAACTTTCTACCATCTCTGTTAGGCATATATTCAGTGTCGGAATCTTTTGTTATCCAAGCAAATGAGATGCCTTGGGTAAAATTTTCGTCCTAGTCAGATAATTGTCATACCTGCCAATGATCTTCATCTTAGTTATCATTCCATATACGGAACGATAACTGTACAACATTAACCACCCATTCAAAAGATTTTATAAATTCTTTTAAATGGCTAATGCGGTATGGTTTTGGTAATGGATGAGCTTTGTTCTATAATTTTGACACTATTACAGATTCAATGAAGTTTCTAAATTTAGAAAAGATAATACGATGGATAAGGACATAATGTGCACTAATCTAATGATGTTACGCCACTCATTGAAAGCGCTAAGCCTGAATGTTCTTATTTCCTCAAGAATCTGAGATCGATCTTTAAATATCGCAGTAAGTAAACAAGTTTGGAGTCATTGATCTGATTTTTGGATTTTCAGACTCTAGTGATATTAAAATAACAAAGTCTGAATATATTTTCCTTACGAGATTTAAGTAATTACATTCTGGCTGCGCGACCAGTATTTTAACTGAATTCAAATCTTAGTCTGCGATTTCATGGAGATTGCGTAACCTGAAAAGAGTCCTATCTTTAGTCTCCATTACACCCTTTCTAGAATAAACTCCTCTAAAATGCCTACAATTTGATCAGTTAATGATTAATGTCGAAATAAATTTTGAAGTATGAGGGACACGTTTGAAGATGATCTTGAATACCGCCCATAGCGCTCTACATCGTTCGTATCATTTGGTATCATTACTATAATGGCGTCAATTATTCGGCGAACTTGTACGATAGCTGTCTTATTACCAGGATTTTTACTATGTTCTGCTTGGTCTCATAAGGAATGTAAGTTGAAATCTTTTGTTAAATATATTTTAATCGATCCATTAATAAACGAGGAAATGGGAATGAGATATGTTATCAATTCACTCTTATTTTCGTATTAGTTTCCTCTATTATGAAATTAGATTACCGATTATTCTCTAAGTATCATTAATTTTAGCGTTTGCAAGTTTAGTATGGCTTGTATCTGTCGGTAAATTTCTAGTTTCACACTGAAACTAGAAATTTACCTATGACTGTGTGAAACTAGAAATTTACCTATCTGGTAAATTTCTAGTTATTTACCTATCTGTCTGTTAATAGCACTCAATTCAACCGTTCGGGGATAAATTTCGCATTATTGGATAACTCGCTGATTTGTAGTTTTCAATTTCAAGTGGATTTAGTTGGACACGGATACAGATATTGCGGGTTTTAAATAGTCTGTTTTTATTTCAGGTATAAATATAAGCCATCAGTTCATGAAATATGTATCTATTTCTTTATTATAACGTAGATTGTCAATGAATGTAAAAGCGTTTCGGGCTGAATTTAGTGGACATTTTTCTGCTAATGTAAGTGTTAGACTTAGTGACGTAACTTGTTTGCTGTTAATGGTTGTGAATTCATATGAAACAAAGTTTTTTGTTGAGATCTTTATCCGTAATAGTGTATTTAACTTTTCCAGCTTTTTGCTCTCAGTGTATGTATCATATGTTATTATTTGAGATTTTTTTTGTTTCCCGCTTGCTGTATATTACTTATCTTATTGTCTATTACATATCTTAAATGCATGCTTTCTCCAATCTTTGTATTGTTTTATGCTCATCAAAGGTCACAAAATGTTGGCGCGGACGCTTGTTAAATGCTTCTCTGCAGCTGGTGTTTGCAAGATTTCTTTGTTTAAGGCACTTTCTGGATGATTACACAGCATGTGATTATTTGTCCTGGAGACAAGTTCCAGCTGAAACACGTATTCGGATCAGGTATTTATTCCGTTATATGTAAATGTTTGGAATTTTTGTCGAGAATTCATCGAAAACAATCCACGAAAGTATAGCTCCAAGAATGGCCTACATTCAAAATTTTTCTCTTTCCCTAAGCTTCCATTAATATATGTCATCCTCTAATTTTCCATAAATATTCGCTTGAGCTTTTTATGTGAAGACGTAGAGACAGATAAATGTTAGAAATTATTTTGGTTGCACTTTCTGCTTGACACATATATTAGAGATGGAAGGATGCCTATAAGTGTATTACAGATAGTAATCACACATATGCCTGCTTCTGGAGGAACATGAGCATCAGGAAAGGTAGGATTGTCATGATTGACACTCATACAATGCCTCCACTTGTTGCACTGATGATCAAGACACTATAATACAGGGTAAAATATGCAGAATATGTACACAATAATTCAGTACAGAATAAAATACATTTTATTTCCCAGAGCACAGATTACAGAAAAATTCTCATTATTCAGGTATGAATATACCATGTTTCAGTATGTCTTTTTTGTTTGCCTCAATATTACCCTTGTAATTGGTGGTTGTTTCATTGTCATATTCACCCTATACTATTGACTTGTAAGCAAAGAGTACTTTAATGTGGTTTCTGAGTGATTAGTAAAACTTAGGCTAGATTCAAGATTTTATTTTTTTCTACTGACCTTCTGACCTCCCTTCTTTTTGAGTCACATTCAGAGAGTTATTTTTCTAAGGACATCAGCAGTAAGATGATAACTATATAGAAAGATTTTTACCATAGATATTGCAGTTGTTGGGCTATTTTCAACCTACTCATTGCTGTACTTGATAATTTTTACTCTATGTGATCAAATTTCACTTTCCAGTATCATGAATGATAGCTGGAACTGCTAGTGTTACTGCTGTTCAATTCTCTATGTCACTGTCAATATTTTATCCGAACTGGCAGTAAAATGAGAGAGATACAAATCCTCAAGAATAAAGATACAGTAAATACATTGATAAGAGAGTGGATTTCCTTGCAAGACAAAATGATCTAAACTGTATTGGCATGGGAAGTAATTTACGTAATTTTTTGGGATAGATGGGACCCATTCTTCTCATTGAGTTCCATACTAGAGATGGATTAGTAAAGGTCAACTGATATTGATCAAAATAATAAAAATATTAATTGTCCATTCAACAATTTTAATGGAGAATCCTCCTATCACCTTGGTTCTTATCCTTGGCAGAAGTCCTCTAAGACCCACATAAGTTGTTCCAGTGGTGTAGAGGAAAATCTCAACTACTAGTTGGAAACCATTCAAAATTTGTATTTACTGCAATAAATATGTCAATTATATTGCTTTTATTATGTAAACAACCATGGATAAGGTAATTTCTATAATATCTTTGTACTTATATTTTAACCTAAGAATTTGATTTAGGAAATATTTGTAGCATTTTATCTGTTTTTCCTGATTAAGTATTCAGCTGCATGTGAGCGAATGTCTTTTGTTTTGGCTTACTACAAAGTGAAAAACTTCAATGTATCATCAAATACTCCATAGCACTGTACATTGTTAATTGTTTTAGGAAAAAATATCACAGATAACCAATAGTATTCATACTTTAATTTATTAAATTTCAATTTTCGCTGCAATTTGCTCAGTTAGCAGCGTTGGAGGGGACATACCATATTGCAAAGGATTGCGTGGCATTCGCCCAAAGATAGGAGGAGAACCCCTCCAAAAACTTCATACAGGCAATACATGACATACAGGGTGCGGCCGAACCAATTAAGCAGTTTCGAGGAGTTATAAAAAAGAAATCTGGGTATATAAAGATAAAATGTTTTTATTTTTGAAAAATGTTGTTCATACCATTTATATATTTATTCACTTTTGAAAATTATGTCCTCAAGATAGCGGCTGTTAGCAGCGATACACTTTTGGAGACGTTCTCTGAAATTTTGAACAACTCGTTCACACATATCGCGGGGTATAGCCTTCACTTCTTCAATAATTCGCTCCCTTAGCTCTGGTAGGGTGTGAGGGCGACTTTTAAACACTTTTTCTTTCAGATATCCCCAAAGAAAGAAATCGCATATGCTTAAATCTGGTGACTGCGCCGGCCACCCCACATCACCCCTCAAAGAGACCAGTCGCCCGGGAAACATTTCTCTCAAAACATTGAGTGAATTTCGGGCTGTGTGAGCTGTAGCCCCATCCTGTTGGAACCACAAGTCCCCTAATCACTCTTCTTCAACAATCTCCTCCATTCTGGGCTGCAGAAAATTCTCTAACATGGACACATAACATCCGGAATTCACGGTCACGCCTTCCTCCTCAAAGAAGTAAGGGCCTATCACCGCAAATTGTGATTCGGTACATCACACCGTTAGTTAAGGGGAATGTAGCGGTCTTTCGTGAATAATTTGTGGGATATTTTCAGCCCAGTAGCGAAAATTTTGTTTATTCACAATCCCACTGAGGTGAAAATGCGCCTCGTCGCTACTGAAGAAAGCTGCCTCCAGAGGGATCTGTGCAAGCATTAGCTCACACAGATTTCAACGGTTGGCGTAGTCTGCTGGGCTCAATTCTTGAGCCATCATTATTTTGAAGGGATGGAGATTTAAATCAAAATGCAGAATCCTCCTCAAACTGCGGTCTGATATCCCCAAGGCAACAGAACGTCTTCGAGCAGAACATCTTGGCGATTGCTCAATTGCTGCTCTCACCAGCCTCACATTTTCTGGTGTTCTGATGGATCTGAGTCGGCCATGAGTATCTCTTCTTAGTGTGCTGCCAGTTTCCTCCAACTGCCGAACCCAGGACCGAATTGTGTTTGCATTAGGAACGGAATTGTTGCGTGGAATGTTGAACTGTCGCCGAAAAGCTCTTTGCGTCGTGATCGCAGATCGGTTGTTTTCAAAATACGCATGCACGGCAAAGCTTCGATGTGCTCCAGTCCAAACCATGTTGGCTACTGAAATGGGATCCCCGACGGAACAAAGGGAGACCACGTACAACTTCCTCCACCCTCCACCGCCCGAGCATTTAACACTCGAAACTGCTTAGTCGGTTCTGCCGCAACCTGTACAATACATAACATTACCTTAAAATTAATAGCATATCATAAACCTTTAGTACATGTACATAAAGAGAAACATAAAGGATGTATACATTTCGGTTATACATTCAGAACTACCTTATAGTCACACAGCGAAAGATGATAATCAAAATAAAAAGATAATTATGTAAGTAAGTATTATTGTTTCTCGCTGAAAGTTCAGCCATTGACCTTATTCTTGTAGATGTAGTACCTATCTCTCACACCATGCAGGTAATAATTTTCTTTAAAGTCATAAAAAATGTGACTTTGAATTAGGTCAAATGTGTACTTGCCCTGACTGAAAAATTCCAAGAATACTGTTATTGTCATCTTTAAATCAATAGTTGTCTCATGCAGCAATTGCCAACTGGTGGTTCATGGTTGTCATGCTCTGTAAAAACAATTGGTCCTTATTTTCAACTTTTATTTTTATTTTACTGTTTCGGCATATTCTGAATCTTCTATGTGCCACCAACAAAAGGTAGATTGACAAGAATAGCATTACAATAATAGTAACAATAATTATTTAATGTATGTTTGTATGTACCTTTAAGTAATCAAAATATAGTGGGCTGTTGGGTACAAAATTGTTTGTTTAGTGGTCTGTGAGGTCCAAACGGTTGGCGACGAGTGGCCTGGTGAACTATAAACTGGATGAATTAGGTACAGTCCTGGCCAAAATTAACGCAGCACCGGCCGTAAGGATAGCTAGGGAGGTGCTGCATTAATTTTGGCCAGGAGTGTACATTATTATTTTCTCTAATGTTGGTAAAACAATATTTAGTTGATAGCAAAGCTCATATTTAGTATGTTTTCTTAGTAATTCAGACATGTAGGTATTTTACTAATAGCATAATTTGTAAGCACATGGGAAGCACCCAGGAAACCAGTTAACCTTTGTAGTTTAGTTTTTGGATTTGTACAAGTATTGTATTAAAAAGTTTTAATCAATATGAAGTTCCACCAGATCTCCTTGGACAATATCTATTTCAAGATAAACATGTTCTTTTGGAACAGCTCTTATTAGAAGTTTTGTGCAACTATGTAATTCTTTGTGGTGGACTGTAATTTGATAGCGTAAATCTCAGGCTTTATTTCTCATTTTCGAGTCTGCGCTATTTTGTTCAGTATCTATTTGATTATTGTTTCATTAGTTTATTTTCAAGTCAAGTGTTTGGCCAAAATATCAGGTCCATACTTTGGAGAAGCTACTATGAGGAAGCCTGAATGCTGTTTAGGATATAAATATATGTACAAATGTTTGACGTTCAGTTAGTTTAGTTTAATTCAGATGACCAGACTATTTGAAAAGTAAATTAAATGAAGATTTTTAATCATTCAACAATTTTCCTCCAATAAAACATAATAGTTAGCAATTCCTAAAATGTTATAACTTCCTCACTTCAGAGTTAGGTCAATTGCATTATAATGTTAACTAGAATTTTTATACACTTTAATGTTGCAAATATTTTTTATATTGTATTCTGTCTACTGTCCTTTATTTCAGTCATAATGAATACAAGTAATGTAGTCACTACCTCTTCTTCATCTTATAAAGTATAAAATTTCCATGAGATATGCTTCACAACATTTATATATGTACACTTACACACACACACATATATCTCCTCTCTCCTCATCGGAGTGGAGGGGTGTTAACGAAGATTGGAGGTGACGTATAGCCCAGATTCAACCATGCTAAGAATGCTTTCACAATATCTCCGGCCAAATAATGAAAGTGGCATTCACCGACCAGCAGTAGAACAGTCCTGATTTTTTCCATATAGATGTTTGCGGGGATTTTCGAAAATATTTTGAAAAGTTTGTATGATATCGTACCAGGTGGCAATGGTTATAGAAGTAATATCCTTGATGTAACTTCCCCATTTAATGTTTTGACTAATTTAATGCCTAGATATGTACTTAAATCACTTTGCAATATTTCATGGACCCGTCTTTCACTTATATATACAGTCATCAGCAGTCTGACTTCAGATTTCATATTCTTAGGTAGATTATTAATGTAAATTAGGAATAGTAATGGCCCGAGAATGCTACCCTGGGGGATGCCCAAGGTGAGTTATATCTCCTTTGAGTAAGCGTCGCCTATTCTAATTCTCTGTTTTCTCTCTTTCAAAAGATTTTCTATCCAGCGTACTACCCGATGGTCAACCTTTATCTCACGTACCTTTGCTAAAAGTAGATTATGTGGGACCTTATCGAAGGCCTTTGCAAAATCAATTGCCACCGCGTCCACTTCCTCCCGTATGTCCATAGATTCGGCTATATCTTGAACAGTCCCCCTGCCACGTGCCACTGGCGGATTGCAGGGTTTAAATGTAAATGTAAAAAGTCCGAGAAGCTGTGTCTCAAATAAGTAGCCTGTTCTGAATCTGTGCTGTCTCTTACAGAGCCAGTCATTTTTTTGCTAAAATACACAAAGATAATCTGCTATAACTTTTTCTATCAGTTTACATTCTTGGAAGGTTAAACTAATGGTCTTATAGTTAATATATTGCTGCAAGCCGCTCGGCATCTATGGAAGTGTCTTCTTCCTCCTGCAACTGGACGTCCAAACCTAGGATGGGAGTCAGGGCCTTTTCCCAAAATGTGCTTCTCGGGGAGACAATCCGGTGGAATTGTGGACCACTGTGTTCAAACATTCAATGATGAACGGCAACACTGCAGACCATTCGCAATGCCTGTCATGGCAATACACACGTAAGAAGTGCGACAGCTCACGCATTAGTCGTTCGCTTGGTTTGGATTGGGGGTGGTGAATGCTGGTAAACACAGCTGCGATGCCGAGCTTGTCCAATCCCTCCTTCCACTCCTTGCTTGTGAACTGAGTTCCGCGGTCAGAAAGCACACTCTTGGAGACTCCCACCAGAGGGAAGTGTTTATCTGTCAAACAGCACAGGCAATTCTTCGTGTTCGCCTTACGAAGGGGATAAGCTCCGACAAATTTCGAGAAAACAGCTACGACTACCTAAACAAACTTATTACCTAGTTTGGCCAATGGTAAAGGGCCGTATAAATCTAATGCATAGAGATCATGAGGACTGTTAGGAATTATAGGTCAAGCGGAATCGGCCCATATTTTCGCATTGCCCTCCAAAACATTATACAAGTAATTCTTGCGGGCCTCATCTGGGATTGCGGAGATGGTAAAATAAGACTCCAGGTCCTTTAGGAATTGCAGTGGGTGTTAAGAAGATCGTCCCACAAACCTGGGTTTTGGAAGATGATCGAGTTGAATGGGGCTTGGTGCGCCAATTCCTCACGTATGCCTTTTAATTTCTGCAATGGCTGTGGTGTTTTCCTCGATCCTGGCCTCCACTACTTCGACACACGACTACGCTTCTTTTATTATCCCTTTCAATTCTTTAGAGATATTTTCCTTGCACTCTTCATTCCACTCTTTGAAACACTCCATCATATCCTCTCGCATGCTTCGGAAGCTGTCTTGATGATGGCTCCTCTCATCATCTCACCCATCTCCTGTTTCATTGTCTGAAATGCTGCTAACACCAGCAGACGTTTCACTCTCTGCTGGTTGGATCGTTGGCTCCAGATTCACCTCTTTCTTCTTCGAAGTTAACTCTGATAAGGTCAGACCTTCCATCTGAACGTCCAGGGAATCCTTCTCTCGCAACTCTCGCAATTCTGGTATCACAGGGTTGGTCCCATAATTTCCAAAATCTCCCTTTCACATTATCTCTTCCTTTCTTTCTTACAGTCAAAGGCCGTGAGCTGGGTGCCAAAATGTAACGTTCTTCTAACAGCTTAGGGGTTTTGTTTCATCCTTGACTGTCTGCCACTGGCACTTCCCAAGTCTCGAATGTCCGACACCAGCCGTACCCCAATTATGTCTCTCTGTCTCCTTCACAACCCCCAGCCAATCTCCAAAACAAAAAACGTTCGAATTATTGCTGGACGGTGTCGCCCCTGGCAGGAAGGTCACAATGTATATAGACTTGGATTCTATTGACTTCATTTTTCATTCACTGTAACACCTTATAGTTTTTTTCCCAGTGGCCATTTCTTTAATATAAATAACTATTTTTATATGCAAAGTTAAACATGAATGTCATTCGACAATTTCATTGGGGTTCAGGGGCATGTTTTCATTGATAGAAGGTATCAATATGAATTAATCTGTGTTTGTATCTGATCTCTAATCAACCTATCATTTCCTAACTTTTCACAAAATACTTACGACGCTAAATCACTCCCAATTGTATTATTTTAAGTCCATAGGCTCAACAGTAAATTTTTAAAGAAAGACGTTCATACATATTGATAAATAATGAAAAAATACTGATATGAGGTGTTACAATATAAACTTAAAATGCAAGCATACAAGATACCTAATTTCTTCTGTGTAACGCCGGAAATCAACCTCCACAGTTGGTGCTACACCTCATATCCTATATCATGACCAGATGTAACATGTTCATAAGTCAGGAAATATCTGTACTGGGAAAGCACACACTGGAAAACAGCCTCACATATGCATGCTGCTTTTTTATGCTTCAACTTCAGGAGGTGCTGAGTTTTTTACATTGAGGAGAATGTTGCTGAGTGTTCCTGACTGGACATTTCAGACGAAATGAGCAGCGAGCAGGTGTGCTCGAGGATGGGCAGAAGGGAGCTGCCAATCACCTTTGACCATCCTGCTCTGGTTAGAGATGGAGGAAGGCTGTTTTCAGATTGGCCGGGTATACGAAGGTATGACTGTCGCTGGAAGGTGGAGGGCAAAAGAGATGGGAAGGGTGTTGCAGCTGTAGTACAAAAGGTGCGCCTGCGTAAGGCTTCAGAGAAGGACTGCAGGGACTACATTCAGGTGTGAGATTATTAATGTTTGTATATGAATTGATCTATTAATGTAAAACCCTATTGAGTAAAGATTTACAAGACATAAGTTGCTTTAATATTTTTTTATTGTTATAATTGCTTGAAAATGTATTAAACACTTGCAAACTAAATTAGTTTTCTTGGGTGGAGAAGTATTATTCTTCCTAAAATACCTATCTCTGAATAAACAAACAAACAGGAAATACATTTTTTCAATGCAGCTTTAAAGATGTATTAATATTTTACATAGATATAAGCAATGTACACTCAGAACAAAAAAAAGTTACCACCTACAATGCAACAAGCATAACAGACGAGTATCTTGACAAGATCGAGCCTATCAGATTCTCTGTTTTGAGGGTGCCTTCCTTCTTACAACAGGCATGTTTTGAAGGTTTTTGTGGTGTTATTATTTTTTTAAATGCTCACTAAAATTCATTGCTATTGATGTTGTAGAAGCAGTATAACATTATGAAAAATTAAATTTGTATTTCCTTAAATCGGCTCGAATCTCAAACTTTATTCACTCTTCAAAATTGTTGATCAAGAATTACTTTGGTAGCTCATATTTTCTCCTAACATAAAATTTTCCATCTATGCAGATTTAGAATGAACTAGGTTATTTTAGCTAATGCTCCTACATGCCTGCAGGATGAACGTTTTATAAAAATTGTTTAATAATCATATGATAATTAAGAGAAAATGGACTACTGTAAATTAGGTCAATGGAAGAAGGGAAAATGAGAAAAATGTAATAAGAATAAAAATTAAGTAATAATAAAATAATACCTGCTATGACAAATAACCATGGATGATAGTGGACCTCAAAGAGGAAATAAGGTGTTTATTTTCATTGAAAACGAATTCACCGCAAATAAAACATGCTCAAAACGAATAGCCCTCAATTGCGTGATAGTTCTTTGCAGAACTATTGTTCTATGAAGTTAATATACATTATTAATCTACTTAGAGAATCTTCCTCCATTTAAAGATATGCTGTAATATAAGATGATCTCATCATGTATGTGGCAATGGTTGTGTGATATAGGTAACTCTTAGAACTTATACCATAGTATAATAATGAAGCTTTTGATTCTTAAAAGATAATTAAATTAGAAATACAATTACATTAATTCCCTGCGAGCCACTTAATTATGATATGATAATTCAGAGAAAATTAACTACTGTAAATTAGGTCAACGGAAGAAGGGAAAATTAGAGAAAATATAATAAGAATAACTATGAAATAATACAGTAAAATATAAATAACAATTGATGAATGCACGTTTCAAAGAGGAAATAGAGTGCTTGCCTAGATTGAAAACAAACTTGTGGAAGTGGCCAAGTTGTTAGTGCACCATTTATATTAGCAAGTAATTGTATTTTGATTAGTCTGATTTGCAGGTTCTTTACTCAAATGATCTTCCAAGATGTAACTTTTCACAGGGCGAACTCTGTATTAAAATTATCGAGAGCCTGTGAAGGTTCTATGCAGAACCATTGTTTTATGAAGTTAATATACCTTATTAATCTGCGTAAATAGAGAATCTCATCTTATATTTATCATAAATGTAATAATGGTGCTGTAGATTAATGAAAGATAATTAAGTTAGAAATACATTTACATTACCACCATGAAGCGTATGCCATGGCGTGAGAAACAAAGAACCGCCTGAATAATTTTCATATTAGTGCACATTATATATTATATGGAAAATGATACCAATATAGGCTATCAGTCCTCGCTGTAATATCGTGATAATTGTTTTGCCATCTGGCTATATAAATCACGATTGCTATGAGTTGGAATCATGCCATGGAGTATTGCGTCACTGCTAAGAAATTTCTCAAATAATTTTTGTCTATACAGTGTTATATTCTTAAAATATTGCCAGCGGAGAGCTCTAATCATTTTGGACTCATTCCTATCGAACCTGTAGTCTCTTAACAAGCCACTTTTTATTGTATGTGGAAAATTTCTCTTGAATGATTAAATCAGAAGAACTAGTTGATCGGAGTTGAAACCAGCACCAAAAGAATTGAATAATATACTTAAAATTATTTAATTCCTTTTATTTACACCTTCTTCATGGTAAATTTTCAAATGCTAAAACAATTAAAAATTTCAACAATAGGAAGAGGTATGAGCCAACAATTATAGGCATTATAACTCTATTCTTAATATTTGCAGGTAATACACTCGTGCATGAATACATTTAAATCTATCGCTATTTTTTCTGTGGCAAGTTCTCTTTGGGTGCTACGTCTGTTCTCAATGTTTTCGTCTACGTAATGGTATATATCAGTACCATTCATACCATCCTTCAGGAAAGGAAACAAAGGGAGCTTCTCTGGGGGAGTGAGAGAGGAAAGAGAAAAGGTCTTTGATGGAGTGGTCACAGGCTACTTCAGTCTGCCTAAAATTAGGGCTATATGAAATACTTCTGAGAATTTAAGTTGGAAAGTTAATTGTTCTATTTTAAGCTTAGTAAAGGTATATCTTTTGGACCAAATTTCCCAGTCCTCTAAGTGTGTGGTTTAAGTTCAAATCCTCAGGTATTCCACAGCAGCACCTTACTTCCCCCCTCACCTTCAGTTCCAAAACATATTCCCTCACCAATTTCCTTTTTACCTGCAAATCATGTAGTACTAAAAGAAATTTTAATGGATTTGGTGCTAGTGCAGTGATAGAATATGCCTACAGACTACAGGTACAGGACCCAAAGCCTACAGACTTTTGCATGACTGTGAATTGGGTGTTTCTTAGAAAGTCTGTATTCTGAGCCTTTCTATTGTTTCACGAGTTGCCAACATAGACAGCTATTGGGAATTTTAAACCTAATATTCATTAACAGCAAAATCAAAATAGAATTCGTCATCAACAAAATTTTTATTTTCATCTGTTTAAAAAATTTAAAATAATGTTGTGGCACAAAAAATAATAAATATCCCACTTCCATAATAATGATTTAGTTATTTATTATTATCCTATAAGAGTTTCTCAATAAAGAGGTGGGAAGATTGCAACCCACTGCACTCTAAAATGTTAAGCAGAGTAAGAATAGATCATTGTTCTATGTTAGATGAATAGCTTAACATTAACAATCACCCTCTGATAAAGTTTTGAAGGTAAAATGTTGGATCTCATTAAGTGAAATTCATAGGGTACTGAAAAAAATTGACTTGCAGTGTTTTTGAGTTGGGGAAAATGGTGCATTAGGCACAGTTAAACGAGGACAATGTTATTTCAGCTTGATTAGCTTAATTATAATAACATTTTACCATATAGTTATTTATATGGAAACAAGCTACTTGTCTGTTAATGTATCTGCAGCATGAATATTTGGTATTGGATAGTGAAATGAAACAGCTTACTTTTAGAGAGAAATGTCTGTTATCTTTGTTTTTATATTGATGTGCTGATGGATCTCACTCCACAATTTCCTCAATATCTCCCATTGTCTTTGAGGAAGATAATGTAAGAACTTTTGTATGTTTTGTTTTGTTTTCTGAAATGTGCTCTGGAATGTAGCCACAGAATAATAACCTTGGAAAATCTATCTAAGGGAGGTGTGAGCCAAAACATCCACTAAAATACAAGGTACACTCAAAAAGTTCAGGAACTTAGTTTTTTCCAAAAAAGGCAGAGTAGGAGAAATTTAAAATTCTGTTGGTAGATAGCGCCACATATTGCGATTTTAGCTGTGCAAGTCTGTGCCTGTTGCTGCTGGCATTTCTGTCAGTGCTGTGACTGTGTATGTTGAAACGTGTATGTAAGCTCTGGTGGAAAGGAGGAGGAAGTCACAGATTAAGCAGCGTGAGGTTCTGTGTTTTGGTGTTTCACCATTGATCAGTCTGTCCAGAGGGTCAGCATCCACGTTGTTTATTTAAATATTATATTGGCTATCCCAGCTACATCCGCGATGGTTTGGTGACGATCTGCACAGAAAATGTCTCAAACCTGAGCAATGGTTTCATCATTAAATGGGAAAAAATAAGTTCAGGAACTTTCTGACTGTGCCTTGTACATTGATCTTACGGTAATTCAGCTAAGGGACTAGTGTGTAATTCGTAATTTAGTTATTAATAGTAATTGGACTTAGCAAGATCCAACTGTACAAATATTTGAGAATTTAAAAATGAGTATAACATTTTAAAATTACCTTATCAGCTGTTACAATTGTGAATGCAAATGTATGTACATGGCATTTTCTCTCTTATTGTAAATCTTTCTCTTTGCACATCTGATATCCTGCCTTCAGCTCAATTTGTATCTACTAGGTGATTTTTATATGTAAGATTTTTCCCCCCTACTTTTTTGTCAGTACTTCATTTATGTTTGTCTTTTATCTCTATAATAGAGGAAGACTACTGACGGTTGAAATATATTTAATTAAACGAATCTCCAAAATCATGTTATTTGATGGTTTTTGTGATTTGTTTAAATTGTATGCCTATGATGATTGTATCTCTATGATGAAAATGTAGATTTTGACCTGGAATAGAATCCTTAAGGAATCATTCCGCATTTTAATTAATGTGGTACCTAAATTTAGTTGATGTGGAAGTTATAACCAAACAGTGGGTAATGTGTGAAACTATTCAGACTACAAACTAATCTGGCAGCAAACACTTTTAAGGAAGATTTTTGTTTGGATTTTGTTTGCTCGTAATTGGAATTAACTTGATGTGGTAGTTCAGTGATTATAATATTTTCCTGGAAAGTTGGAGTCCTGGCTTCTACTAGCCCTTGACATGGGTATGGGAACCCATACCCTAACATAACATTGCAAAGACACAATTTATTTTTAAATTTAGATCATAATTTTAGACTAAATATTATCTCTCTACAGTTCAACAGGGAATCCCGTGTAGATAAAGGGCCCCAAATTTGTGGCTCTGTGCTGTTTGGCATCCTTCTGGATCAGAATGACACCTTCCCTTCCCACTCTCCTCCATTGGATGTCATGTCAGAGGCAATGGATTTTAAGAATGACTGGGCTTCTCTCTCTTCCTTTGGATCTTTGATTGATATTGATGGAGAAATAATAACCAAGGTGCATATAGCCCAGACTAAACTTCAACATGGAGAAAAGATTGAGATGGTCATAGCATACACTGCATTTACAGGTGAGACCTTATGCAGTGTCCTACTTTTTGATCTGCCAGTGGATCTCATAGTGGTTTGCACTTTATGGTAATTAAAAATTAGCATTGACAGTTGTACAGTGGGGGAAAGAATACCCAAGGAAATACGGTTTTTCCAGGCTTCCCTTTTTTCTAGTCTGTTTTTCCTTGGGATTTCTTCTGGGTGCATGCCTTATGCTGGATGCATTTATGTGCAAAGTACCTTAACCCTTTCCTTGGGGGAAAGAATTATCGCAACACCAGTGGGTGTTGTTGTGTGGATTACGAACTAACTGAAATCGCTCTACCTTGGGCGGTAGTATCCGGCAACTCTGAATAGTGCCAGTAAAAACTGGCAATATTCAAACTCTCCATGAATGGGCAATAGGCTTGAAGTATCATAAATATATGCAGACATTTAAGATCCACCCTTGTGAAATTTCCTTGTAGTTCCTTTGCCTCATTGCCTCTATGTTTTGCCACTTATCATTCAAAGTTAGTGGTGATAAAAGTAGTTGTATAGAATCTCATTATAATACGCTGGGAGATAGTGGAAAATAAGATTGTTTGATAGTGGAATATCAGATGTTAAAATTAAAATTTTGAGGTATTATCTCACAAATTTAATGACTAAATACTAGAATTGTGATGGAATAGAATTCCTGCAAAGAGAATTCAACATTTAAAAAAAAACTAATACCAAAACCACTAGGATGTGTCCTATACTTACCTTTGTATTTTCTCTTGAGCAGTGCAGTTTACCATGGCATTAGGTATTACAAATATCCTTTTGGTTATATCCAATAATATCTAAGTTTAACTTTTCTGAGTGCTTTTTAGTAATTCATGTTTTGACAGGAATTGGCTTCACTATTATTAGCTTTTAAATGGTGGAAACAGTAGTCAACAATTTTGAGCTCCATCAGGCTGTATGTAATAGGGATTAAAATTTGTGTAATATTTGTGTTGTGTGTTTCTCATGAAAAATCAATTCACTTTAACCATGCTGACTGAAAAAATAATAATAAACTGCAACAATATCACATCTCTACGGATGCTTCATTCATACATCACACTTCTCATACGATTTTCCTGTTCAAGGAGTTCATTGCTCTAAAACAGTTAATTTCAATGTAACATACCCAGAGTTAGAATATGTTTGATTAATGAGTTTGGATGCAATCAAAATTGGTTTCCATAATTCTTCAACTGTTCAGAATATGAAAAGTAAATGAAAACAGAGGCTTCGACTGGCTGTTAGTCAACCATTAGGCATACTGTTCTCGCCCCCTTGTGAAGTCACAATCATACATCCTGAATGAGAGATTGTGTGCTAAAATTGCTTTGCTGTACTGAGGGTCATACTTCAGAAATGAATTACTGTAGTATGATCTTAACTTATGTTAAGTTTCAAAGAGGCTGGCATTCACTTGTCCACTTTCTCCATAGCGATGAATAACATTTTCTGCTTCCAGTTTGATGGATCTCGCTCCCTCTACGCTTAAATACTTCCCTAGGCTACTTTGATCCATATATTGGGTGCCATGCGCAACTATTATTAACAGATAAATAGTGAGAAAAAAAAGATCCAATCCTCACTGTTGGAGATTTTTACTTACTCCATATTACTTGGGATAATTTAAAATGCTCCAGCACTTGCAGAGAGAGGAAAATTTCTCAAAATTTTACAAATCACTTCTCACCCACAAATAATGACTAGCCTCACTGTAGTTGATGGTATTTCAGACCATGATGCCATAATGGTAGGGATGAAAGTAGTAGCGGTAAAATCTGTAAAGCCGCCAAGGCAAGTATATGTAATTCGCAAAGCAATTGTTTCGAAGATTAAGGGTTATATTAACGAGCGCATGGATGATTTTTAAGCTTTGCGGGTGTAAATACAGTAATTGATAGTTGGATAGAGTTTCTCCTGATAATCAAAGTAGGTATAATGTTCTGAATAAAACAGTGTGTGGACGTAAAAGGGCACAGTGGACGAAGACTAAGTTGCGAACATTGCGTAGGACACAGCACAGAACTCATGCAAATGACAACTCAAAAGTGTCCACTCAAGGCAAGTTAAGACTGGTGAGTAACTTGCGACAAATCTTATACAAGGCACTTCCTTATATGGATGGAATTAGCCTTTAGAATACATGCAATAAATTCTTACAACAATATTGTGAGTTTAAATTTCCTCAAATTCTCCTAGGTGCTTCTTATTGCATACAATGTGAGAGACCATTCGATTTTCTTTGATCTGGATAAAATAAGACAAAATAAGCATGCACTATGTGAAATATGCACATTTCTTAGAAATAAGAACACTTTATTTTTCTAAGATTTTCTCCTTTAAGATAAGCACAATTCTTAGAAATAAGCACCTTATGCATATATGCGAAGAGGGAATTACCATAAATAAATTGGCAGGAATAGCTTACTTACTTAACCTGCACTACCAGAAATGTTTTATAGTAGGCAATGGTCAAGTTAACGATTTTACCTTGCACATTGATTTAGAGATGAGTCCCACCTAGATATAAGTTGATGAGCTTGCTACACCTCTTAAGGAGTTCTATCAGAAATCATTGAATGAGGGTATTGTCTCAAATAGCAAACGTCACTCTGGAGCCTAAGAATAGCCAGATGTTTATAGATCAATTTCATTAACTTTGAGTTTTTGCAAAATAATGGAGCAAATTATATCAAGCCCTATTATGCACTTTCTTTGAAGATGAAAGTATGTCCCATAAGAAGATGAAATTATGTCCCAAGAATATAAGTCATCTGTAAAACAAATGGAGGAAAATAATTTCCAAAGTGGAAAATCGAGATCTGTAAGGTGTGCATGTGCATGGCGTGGTTGCATAAATCAGCTTTTAAGTCGCTAATTTTCCCTAAACAAAAGTACATTGAGTTGAATGGTCAGATAAATCTTTAAGCAAGTAACGTGCGCTAAAAGTTTTGAGCGAATCCGTTTCTCACAAACCTGGCATTGCCCTTGTAAGATGAACTAGTGAGATAAAATAAGAACACACAATTGCATTACTAGTTGTAAAGAAAAACTGTTTTGTGTGCAGCAAAAGAAGGAAATGGAAGTGTACAATATGTTCCAAGTGGGTGAACGGCCTTCATGGTGCATCCTTTCCGGAACAGTGCTCGTAAAATACATAAGCGATCAATTAGTGTAATGTTTATATAAATTGGATATAACTATTGAAATAAAAATGCCAGAAGCATAAAACTTCGTATTTAGGTTAAAAAATAATTACAATAACTAAAATTGGGAAAGATATTGATTACTAAAAATGATTTGATAAAATTTTCATAATTGAAATCTAAAAGTTATTTTTTTAAATATACTTTTTATTATTTAAAAATATTTTCCTATATTTAAATTTTGTATCAGTAGATAGAAGTTACATTTTATTTTGAATTCTATCAGTTTAATAAGAACAATTAAAAAAATTGGTGTTATAGTATAAGAATTAGCTACTATATAAATTTTGATCCAAAAGAGTACCTTTTCATAAAAAATTGCCTTGGCATTCTTTGCCTGCACCATGTAATTGAGGCTGATACTAAAAGGATTAAAAAGATGCGTTTCTATGTCACATTTTGTTCATAAAGCGAATGCAAACATTCAGCTTGGTTACGCTTATCAGGGTATCAAATTCCCCATAATCAATGACTAAACGCTGTTTTCCGGTGCAAAGGTGCTCTTGCAGCAAAAACCTTCATATCAGATTTATTCCCCATAGTCAAATCTTCTTTGGAGATAAAGACTTTCCCACGTTATGAGGTTGTGATGAAATTATATACGTTGTAATATTTTTGATCTTATTTACCAAGGAGCGTTTTTTTTTAAACGGCCAACAGTGATTACATTGGCAAGGGATGGCCTGAATATCACCCTGGATGGAAATGTTATGTGGTTCCTGCTTTGCTTTCTGAAACGAACTTGGGTGACCGGGCACCAAAAAAGGTTGATTACCCCCACCTTAGAGTTAGTACTTGACAACAAATACTCAAAAACCACGTTTAGCTGTTATTTCTCTTTTAAAGAACACATTCGAGATGCGACAGTAAAAGTGAATAGAATGCAAAGATTAACTTGTTGAACGTTGAGAGGATGCTCATCGAGCATCAAAAAAATTGATAATATTTCTCCTATCTAATTGTATGAGAATATACTGCTGTGAGATTTGGAATTCATATTAAGTAGGTTTAGTCTCAGATTTAGAAATGGTCCAAGTTAGAATAGCTTGTTTCATTAGCTAGGATTTTAGGTTCGACAGCAGCGTTATGGTTGTAATAAAGTCCCTCGATTGGAATTCATTCTAGGCGAGAGGATCTATTAATGATGGAAGCTCTTCGAAAGCTTCATTGGTTCATAGTGAATATGTTGTTATTACACGCAATGACATACGCATGTGGCGGCTCGTGGGGTATATATCTAATTCTATATTATTTGTCTGGAACCAACAATGAGAATGTTGGCAAGTGTGAACCCACTCATTTTCCTGGATGTAGAAGAAAAATGAATAATTATCAGCATAAGAATATCAATAGTTCTAAAGGCTGTTATTTATTGCCTAAAAATGCAAATGCTTTGCTCCTGCGGCCTGCTGGCTGTCCGTCTCTTGACGTGAAGACCTCAATTAAGAAATAGTCCCCAATAAGCCAGAGTAAAACTCCTTGCCTTACGACTGGTTTGTTGTTGCAAGTGATACATGTGTTTTCGAAAACCCACTGCACTGGGAAAGAATGAATGAACGAATATATTTATTGCACTAAGTATTGCTTACAAAATTAGTGCAATATAATTTTCATAATTTTAACAGATACTAGAGCTTTAGGTGTCAACTGAGGATATCCTGTTTTATTGACACCGATAATACACAGTACGTTTTATGTTCACATTCCATAGAAATACATTAAAGCACTCATCAGACACACACTAGAATAGTGACGTGTGTTATTACAATAATATTACGATGGCATAATATAAATATAAGAAAAATTATGTGACATATTTTTACAAAGGAAATGCTATACAACAAAAATTGAGAAGAGATATAGAGAAAGAAAAGAAAATTGAAGAAGTAGGTTAATGAACAAAGAATCTTTCAAAAACTTTAAGTATCAATTTATTCATGATCTAACAGCCAATATTTAGTCTTTCTTAGAAATAAGTTACAGTTAGATATGCTTTCAATTTCATTTGGTAACCTGTAATACAATTTTGGTCTTAAATATGAAAAATATTTTTTATATATATTAAAGTTAACCTAATAGAATTTCCATTTTGCATAGTATATACACTTTTTACATATTTCAAATAATGGAGGTTTATCACTACATCTTTAAAAGTAGATTCTTAAAGTCCTGTATAAGTACATATACCTTAAAGGCAATACTTTTGACAAAAATGGTGTTATTTTACCCTGAAATTGTTGTTATTTTAACAACAAAATAATGAACATGAGACCGTAAAAGTCACCTGCGAAGAAGAAGTAAACGACACTCTCCCATTCTTAGATTAAAAAATAAGCAGAACAAAAACTCATATTTAACATACACAGAAAACCTACACACAGACATGTATATTCCCCAAGACTCTAACCTTGTTTCTCAAAAACCATTCCCTTTCCACTCCATGATTAATAGGTCTCCGAGGCCCTATCGAAAAAAGACTTCAACAAGGAACTCACATAAAAATTTCGCAATCCAGAATGAATATACTATAGTGAGCTTTAAAAAACTTCACTCCCAAGTGCAGCGTACAGTGAATGGCAACAAATTTGCCCATTAGCGGTTTGAAATTCACAAACTTTCTGAAAAGAAAGAAAAGTTGAGGCTTAAGGTTGTTTGCTGTTAAGGAATTAGAGGTCTTAAATCTCCAATTGCCATTTTTGTTGGCGTTCTTCTTCTCATTCCCCAGCATTCCGAGAAAACAAGACAGGACACAGCATTTTTTGAGAGCACTCAATACGTATATCTAATGCTATGCATTCTTCATCAAGAGTGAATAGATACAAAGTGATACCGGTTGGGTCTGGGCTATTTATTGTTTAGTGGTAAAGTGAGGTGGGTTTTTTCGTGACGTAGGTGCAGGTGTGTGAGGAATAAAGGGTTCTGGTGGGGAGAATTTGGGATTATGGGGTTCCCCCTGTGACGTAGGAGTAGGAGGACTTGTTCTGCTCTGTGAATTTTTAAAATGTGCATTAGTTCTTTCTCGAAACCTTTTCCTTTCTCTTGACCTTTTTTTTCTCAGCACCCTCCTAGGTCATGTGGAGGTAAACCCCTTAATCCCAAACTCTCCTCACCAGAACCCTTTATTCCTCACACACCTCCACCTATGTCATGAAAACGTCACGGTCGTTTTTTCGCACAAACAATCAGGCTGCGTAACCTATTTCAAAAAGTATATGGAATGATAGTTTGAGTAATCCTATTACAGACCAGAAAATAAAATCAGATCTTTATAAAAAATGAAGATTCGTTGGTTCTCTAGTTATTTTCAGCAGGACTCGCTTCCCTCCAAGTTCTGTATTCCATCAAAATTTTGGTGCCCCTCCAGGTGCTGGTGCTGGTGCTGAGGCACCCACTGTGCACACGCCTATGATGTCCATTTATGTTTCATTAATTTTCTTCTCTTCAAATGAAATGATCAAAGCCTATTCCCAAAGAAAATATTTTGCTAGTTAGAAACGTGACTATAATATCTCGCAGCCAGATAATGGGATGTGAAACAGTTAGATATTAATATGCTTTATTTTGTCTTGTGTCGATATTTTTTAGAATATTAATATGCTTTATTTTGTATTGTGTCGATGTTTTTTTAGAATGCCGTGAAAGGGTTCCTGAAGGCTCTTTCCACTGTGGATATGGTCTCTGCATTTCATCTACTTTGGTGAAAGATGGTGTCATCAACTGCCCCTTTTCAGACTGCATAGACGAAGGTAGCTGTGAAGAAGCAAGGCACTCTAATATCACCAGTAAGCTCTCTTCTTCTACTTACATTGTGGTGATATCTATTTATATATACATATCTATTTACTTTTGTTATGGCGGGACAAGAAATACTTGGCTAATTCAATACAGCGTTGTGTGAAAATCGATGTATTATAATACAGTAGAACCTCGATTTTACGAAGTTGAAGGGATCCAAAAATTTGAGCTTTGTAAAATTTGGGTTTTGTAAATTTGAGTTTATCTTTCAAGCAATCAAAACCTCTACAATACCAATCCAGGCTAAGTAGCACAATGCATAAAGTTAAATGGGATTGAAAGGAAGGTACTATTTCAATAAAATGAATTATAAATCCAGTTTAATGTTTAATGCAACAGAAAGAAAATTCTAAACTTTTTAATTTTAAAGTAAACTTCAGCACAACTTTATGAAACTTCAGCACAGCTAGAAAATAACTTCACAAATAAGAATGCTTTTAAAAACGCTTCTTTTTCACAGTGGTTGCCTCAAAGGTTGGTCTCCAACTAGTACAAAAGGCTAGAGAATGACTGCTAGTTGCTGTCAACCAATATACTGTTATGTGATACTGTTATCCTATTTCTAAAGGGTTGATGGAAGCTGAGTTAGGGTCCTACCCTTAAGTGTCCTCACAGAAAGCGTACTAAATATCCCTTGCTTTCACTATAGCCGTGTCCGAACGTCAAGCATACTTCGCTAGCATGCTTGCTGAAGCATGCTTTGACGTGACGTAGTGATGACGTAGCACTAAGCATGCTTGTGTTTAGGCCTTAAGGCTTGAAGGTTCGGACGTTCTTACTACAGTGGCGACAGCTTAGTGGAGTAAATTGGTACCAAGTTGAAGATATGAAGCCATCTGGAGGGTTATCTGCAGAACTTATAGCGCCGTGTGTGGTTGTGAGCTCGTGATTGCGGAAAACGTGGTGTATGGTGTACTTTCTACATCATATTCACCGGGAAAAAATTTCTTCTTTCTACGTGGTGTATGGTGTTTGAGGTGCGAGGTAGCAGGTTCGAATTCAGAAGTTTTAGGAGTGTGGTAGTAGGTTTGTTGAAAGAATTAAAAAAAAAGAAAATGCGTAATAATAAAAATGTATATTTCTTAGATTCTTTCATAAACTTCATCTGCATCATTAAATTCAAGAGCTCTCTCCCTTGCTGCACCAACTCTGTGATGTAAGTTTTTAAGATGTCCTCCTCCCTCTTTCTTCTTTTTCTTGGAGGAGTAAACTTCCTTTCGTCCCTTATTCGTAGCACAATAAATTCCTTCGTAACCTCATCAAACCCTGTAATGAAAAATCTTTGAACATGTGCTTACGTTCTTTCCTACGCATTGTGATGTCATATATTGTAATTGTAATGTAATATATGTAACATGACACGTGCAAGAACTTAACCTGCACTTCTCAAACGCTATGCTTTCATAACTGAGCCGTACCTTAACTCACTATTACAGAGAGTTTCAATATTACTTACATTTGAACGCTCCAGCTGAATGCGCCATGTTTCTCAATCTTCAAGCAAGCATTCAAGTCTACAGCGTCGCGAGCTATGTGCTTTGGCTGGATGCTAGATGCTTGGGCTACGTGCTTCGAGTTTCGGACAGACTTCGGCTAACTTCGGAAACAATTGAAGGAGCGCATGCGTGCAGCTGAAGCATGTTTCGCCCGTAAAGCACGCATTTCGGACACGGCTTATGTTTTTTGGGGTTTTAATTTGAATTAAATTTCATATCCACTACTTCTTTCTATTGGAGTAATTTCATGGCAGCACCACATCCGGGGTCAGTTAAATATCATTTAATGAAGGTGCCGGATAATAAACGTAGTAATTTCTATTATTTCAAAAATTAAGTTTGAGAAAATAAATTTTTAAAAGTAAGAAAAAATACATCCAACATAATTCGAAGGCTGGTCCATCAGATTCACAGCCGACAATGGTAACATTTGCTGCTATGCAGGGAAGCATACCTATTTAGGATAATAAATAAAATCATATTTTCCCCTTGGCCCTCATGATAAGAGCCATCCTAGCGCTCAACCTTCCAGTGTTGCCAAGTCCAGAATTTCAAAGCCCCTCAATCTTATGCACCTAAGACTACACTGTTCAATTTTTTTGTTAGAGCTATGCATCTGAGTTCCGAAAATCTTTCTGGAGATATTAAAGAATCATATGAAATATATGAATAGTTTTTAATGGGCATGGGGTAAATCGGATTTCTGCAGCCAATGGTAATAACAACCAAAGCGGATATGTCCAATTTCTGCAGTCAAAGGGTTAAAATGAAATGTTTTGACATGAATGATATGAAGAAAAAGAAAGGGCCTGAAAGTTACTTTGCAATTCTAAGCATTTTGTTGTACGTGCATTTGTTACAGCAAAATCTTAGTGTATTATGAATGAGGTTGAATTTTGTTTGCCTAAGGAAACGTATTCTTGAATATCATGTCTTAAGGTTTCCCAAAATATTGACTAGGTTTCATAGAACATTCGTGAAATTTAATTGTAATTCAATAGACTTGCAGGATAGATAGAATGTGGAGAATTCTATATGACAGTTTTTACTTCAAAATGATATTAATACCCTCTCAAAATAGGTTACAGAAAACTAAATGAAAATCAACGTAGTAGTTAATATCATAAAGCATTTATGAAATAATTACCCATACAAATTCATGTTCCTGTTAGAAAAATTTTAGTTGGCGATATTGATGTTTAATCCTTTCCTTTTTCTAGTATTATTTGCAGTAACTTTGTCATTGGCCCTATTTATGGTCTTCTGTGCATTAACGGAAACTAATATGAGTATATCTTCCCTTGTTATATAGCTAATCTAATTTTGAAAGTATTGATATCTATTTTGTAAATTTCATAGATTTAAGTATTGAGTTAGGCATAAATAATAATTTATTCATATTTTTAAAGTTCATGGTTTAGAAAAAAGAAGATGATTTACATTTTTACTTTCTCCATATATGTAGTATAGAAAAATTATTGTTTTCATGAAAAAAATCGACTTCGAGATTTCAATGGAAATACATGTTTTGGGGTCCCTAGAACACGTTTTGACCATTTTCGGAACGATGTCTGTGTGTATGTGTGTGTGTGTGTGATTGTGGGGGCTCTAACGTAAAAACTATTGGTCGTATCAATACCAAACTTCGCTTCAAACACTGTGGTGGGTGCTGTCAGAGTTGATTAGTTTTGGAGTAAATTGGTTAACCGGAAGTCGAGCTTTATTCTTCAAAGCAAATTTCCGGTTTTGCAAGATATCTTCATAAATATGATATTTAAGTATATACAATTATTTATAAAAGTTTTAGAAAATGTAATTTACTATAACTGTTGTATTAAACATATTTTTGTATCACCGATTGTTTAGGAGTAATTCGTGAAATACTGATAAACCGTAAGTTACTGATTATGTACTTTGCGGGCGCTCTGGGCAAAAGGCCAATTTCATTGTTTTTCATTGAACATGTCCTGAAAACATTTTTTATAATGTTTGTGAGGTAAAAGATAATATGTTATATATTAATCACTTATCTTCCATGTTTATATTGAATATAGTGTTCGAAAATACTGTCGTATATAAATATTTACATCTTAGATATGGAGAAAGTCATGTGCTGGCCACATCAGATATTTTTCTTGTGAAAGAATACTTGACTTGCAGACTTGAACGTGAGAATTATGCTGTATTCTGTATGATACTGTTGTATACCAATTTTTGTATACTTGTGTTGTTTGAAGTCTTTTCTTTGATATTGAATTGATTCACAGGGCAAATCCTAAAGAAGACAACAGTTGAGCGTGTTGGAGGTGCTGACCCTACCTCTTCATCCTTTGCTGCCCTCTTCATTCTAGTCATCATATGCCTTGGGGTATACTACTTGTATCGTCGGTATCGCAAGAGCCAGCAGCTTCCAGGGGAGGTGTATGCCACTGGGAATGCTGTAGGACAACAAGCTATAATAGGTTAGCCTATTCTTTGACTGGATCTATCATTATCAACTTTCAATACTTCCAGGGCTACATGGCCATGCATCTCATTTAAATTTGTTTTCTCTAGTATTTAAATTCTAAAGTAAAATTTTTGGGCCTCAGGATAGCCATGTGGAGATTGCATTCAGCTTTGGTGAATACAGTCCTGGATTTGATTCCCGGTGAGACCCCACTTGCAAAATGACCTAAGCTGTCAATGCACTTTTAATACCACTACTACAAGCAAAATATTTAGCTTTGAATTCTTTTTCTAGGAAAAGTAGCCGGAAATAACCGAGAAAAATTTTTATGGCACATGTTTTAGTTGAAAAACCTCACTCCAAACTAAATTATAGCAAAGTTACGTCTCATAATTTAAACATTATGCTAAGGAATTGATAAATTAAGGATTAATATTTTAATAGTGGTAGTGGTTTGCACTAGAATTGAACTATGCTGAGGATGATAGAACACTTCCTAACCAAAATCTTCCAAGAGTTCCTGAGTGTGATAGGCTGGGTGTCCTGATTGTCCTGAAAAAAAATACAAAACATTTTAACTCAGCCTTCATCAACACCTGTTTTTGATTCTTTTTCTCATTATGTTTAATGCTTCACAATATCTTTCAGAGTTTATTGTTGATCCAGGTTCAAGAGAATTGACAAGATAGCAGGAGTCTCTATCACTGTTCTCACTATCTCTTTCTGAAGTAAAATCACTCTTATCTCAATCACCAGTTAGTAATTCCTCAGAACCTTTTTCTTCTGAGAAAATATCAAATCTTACCCATTTGCAGATGCCAGGATGATGAAGGGGTAAATGTTGAAACTAATTTTTATAATAAATTCAATCGAAGAAGCCTTAACTTGGTGGAACTTTGTAATCTGGATCATATATAAAAAAATCAATATTCTGCCCCATCCATTCCAACTATGAGGAGAAAACTCTTTGGGGAAAACTTCCTTTTCTTGGTCCCTTAAGTTACAAATTAAGAAATATACTCACTACATACAACATAAAACAAGCTTATTACACAACACACACTTAAAGGAATTCTCTGCTTAATAACAATGACAAGCTTAATTTTACACTCAAAGCAGGAATATACAAATTACATAGCAACGGATGTGGTGGCCACAGTCATTGCCAATACATCAGCCAAACTTCCCACAACTTACAGACAAGAACAATAGAACACTTGCGCTCACTCAACAATAATTCAGACACTTCACATTTCGCCAAACATTTATTAGAATGCAAGCATCACTCCAATTTTACACCCGCACTGCTACATTGTGAACACAAAGGCCGAAAACTAGACTATCTGGAAATTATTTAAATTACACACCACAATGTATGTGACTATGTCTATGTCTATGTAAGAACCCTGCAAGCCGCCTTTCGGCGTGTGGCAGGGGGTGCAAGCACCTTGACTCTATTTTCCTAAACGGTTGCTTTCGCGTATACTTTGCAGAAAAAATGAATTTTTGAAACGATTTCTTTTTAGCATCTATTTCCCTAATCTTTCGGGCAGTATCAGCACGGCCCATATAACAGGGGGGTCCCATTATATCGGTTACATCATCTGAAAACGTAATTTCTCTGAACTTATTTAGTAAATTTATCCTGGGCTCCCGGAGAGTCATGTGGACAGCGCGTTTGCCTTTGGTGAAAGCGGTCCCGGGTTCGAATCCTGGTGGGAGCCAATGTGCGAAATGACCTAAGCTGTCGAAGCACTTTTAGCAATACTACTACTACTACTACTAAATTTATCCTTTGAATTTTTCTTCTATCTTCTAATGATTCCCATCCCGCGTCCTGTAACATCTGAGTGACACTTGCTGTTTTATCGTAGCAATTCTTTACAAATCGTATCGCCTTTCGTTGTACTTTTTTTAAATCCCAAATATGACATTTCTCGGCGGGATCCTATACACTACATGCATACTCAAGGTGAGGCCTAACTAACGCTAAGTAACATCGCTCGCGAACCTTTTCTTCGCTCCTACCGACTATTCTTTTAACGAAGCCGAGTTTCTTAAGTGCTTTTCCACATATATTTCGGATGTGGGCACTCCATGATAGATTATTCCTGAGAGTTACTCCAAGATACTTAACCGATTCTATGAACTACGTATGCTATCGACGTAACGTAACGTAATCGACGCGTAACGATACTATGAATGACTATGAACCTCACAAACATTTACCTTTTCACCAATCACTCTCCCTTATTATCTCTTGTCAATCTGCTGCCTCCCCAATCCACAGCTCCTAAGCCCAATGGCTAAAGATTTTGTTGCATTTCTATCTTGTGCCAGATGATGAGTGGTTAGCTCGAAACCAGTTGCGCATTAAAGTTTTGTTTTGTGGGATGTTGAAATTTTATTCAATATGACCCCAATTTTTATAATATCTAAAAATCTAGAAAATATATAGTAAATTTGGCACAATATGATACAAGACATGGACATGAAGGAAAATCTTTCTCAAAAGATGAAAGTCGATTTTCATTGATAAGGCAGGATTCTTTTCGATGGGTGAGAGATTCATATTCAATGGGTATCAAAGTCAGAGAACAGCTGGTTTGCCTAAATCATTGCACTTAGATGAAACATGGTTTTTAAGAATAGCATCATGAATCCTTCTTTTAAGCTTTAGATCTACAGAGTGAAGGAGTGCTACTCTCACAACTAAAGTCAAGTTTCAATATGTACATAAGCTAAAGAACAAGATTAAAAAGCACTTTTCATTCTACAAATTACAGGCATTCCATGACTTACAAATATGTATTGTTTGGTACATCTGGTCGTACGTAGAATTGGTATTGGATATTTGAAATAAGGTGTAGCATGTCTTGCCCACTGTGTAGGTTGATTTTTGGTGTTATGCACAATAGAGCTGTAACACCTCATATCGGTATTTTCTTATGATTTTATCAAGATATCTGAATCTGGCATCTATGATGCACGGATCGAGTGTTTCAGCAACATACTTGACTTGAAAACAAACTAATGAAATGACCACCAAATGGAAACTGAATGAAATAGCTAAGTCTCAAGGATAAACTTCTAATAAAACCCATTCCAAATGAAAATTACATCATATTTTCTTCGGAGTTTAAAATTCCAGTTTTCTATAGATTTTGGTTGTAACTTTGGATGGATGTAAGTTAGACATTCGTAAGTTAGGAAGCATCTGCTTGGTCATATTTGAGGTAAATGCTCCCAAATTTTCCTAAAACCTAAATTGGTTAATAAACATATTCTATACTTCAATTAAAACATGTGGGTAGAAAGAAAAAAATATGCCTTAATGAGAATTCATGTTTCTTAGATGGCATCATAAAAATATAATATGATGAAGAATTGAAGAATTATCCTGGATATCTTATAATAGTATACCTGGTGGCAGATTAGACAGTTTCTAGCAGACATTGTAGCACCCATGATGGTGTTCAGGGTTCAAAGGTAACTCTAAGAAAAAATTACTTTCCTTTGTGTAATGAAACAAATCTTGACATCTCCTCAAGTACAAAAGCTCCATGGAAATTAATAGCTTTTATTTTTTTGAAATCATTGTGCAACATCTTAAACAATGTTATTTTAAATTTTTAGAGAAAAGTGAAAAATTTGATTAGTACAGTCCTGGCCAAAATTAACGCAGCACGGGCCGTAAGGATCGCTAGGGAGGTGCTGCGTTAATTTTGGCCAGGAGTGTACATGAATGAGACTAAGAAATGGTTTTCCTGAGGATCCTTAGAATGAGAAGGTCATGTATGCTTAGTTTATAGAAATTGCATTTTGAGTTTGTAAAATGTTTGAATTTTAAGGGAGGAAAAGTTTATGTAAAGTCTTGCCCCAGTTTATGTTTATCACTATCTTGTATTTGTTCCAGGTTCTGGTTACATTGAAATACCAGGAACAGCATCATATAATTCTGATCCAAGTCTTAGTCTACCATATCCACTAGACCCAAGTCAGCTGCCCTCTGCTCCCACAGTGCCCATGCAGCAGCCAAATTCTCAGCCTTTTAAGGGGTCACCTCCCCCAATTGGGTTTGTGGTTGTGTCTGAAGCAGATAATGAAGCATGCCAATCTCCAGCAAAGGAACCACCAATCCACTAGGAGGAACTAGCTACTGCACCACGTGCTCCTTCAGCACCTTTGTAATCACCAGATGAGGGTGCCTTGGTTATTTCACGGGTATTTTCTATGTTTAAACATTCTTTGTGAGTCAATTTGTAAACTATGTACTAAACATTTCTTAAGCCTTTGATAACTTTCCATATTGGCCAATGTTGCATCTTGGTGGTTGGCTTGTTCTTTTAGGTAAATTTGGTGTGATACAGCCTAAATGTTTTTATGGGCCTTTCTTATGGATCTTTCTTACTGTAAAACCTCGTTATTTTGAACTTTCAGGGTTTGATAAAGGTTCACTTTAAATTACGTCTGCTGGAAAAATTATATTAAATATACTGGAAATGTATTATATTTTTACCATCCAGGGATTTTTAAGAAAATAGTAATAATTTTAATATCAATATGTTTAATAGAATGAGGCAAAAATTCATATATTATTTATGCTAAATTTAAAATCACAGTGATATGTGCTTAACTGCTGTCTGTTCAATTAAAGACCTGAAGATAATGCTCAATATATTACATTACTATCAGCTTTTGGCATTTGAATGCATGAGTATCATTTCATGTGATATTTTTTAAAAGTTGTGTCTAGGAATAAAATGTGAAAATAATCTTATGATTGAATGTTAACACATTGCAAACTGGGTATGAATATTTCTGTTTTTATTCAATTAGCATTTACATGCCTGGTTCACAACATGTCATTATGGTATTGTCATTTGCATAATTAATTGGTAAATTTGACCCATAGCTTTGGAGAGCTTCCTTTTTCTGGTTGTGCTGATATTCATAAAAAATTTTACCTCCTTAGAAGCTCTGAGACAATTTTTTTCATTCAGGAGACCATTGGAGGGTCTAGGTGAAATTATGCCAAGAAGACTACGTTTAGGTATATTTAACTATGATTTTTGTCCTCAACAGGGTATTTATGCTATCAAAGCTATGCACTTCTCATTGTTGATAGGGATTTGCAGAGGGAAAGAGTCAGAAATGTAGCAATCGTAAGTGAAATTGAGGAAGGTCATAGAAAAAAATCAGTGGGTTGGAAACTGTAAACCTATGCCTGCTGAGATTTATACTAGTCACTGTATCAAATATGAAAGAGCAGTGCTCTGTTGTCTACATAGTTGGTTATTGAGGATCCTAAACTTTACTATTTTTCTATTCCCCATGAAGAGCTTTTACAAAGAATTTTCAACCTACCATATTTTGGCATCCCAAGAATTGTATCTGGTCTCTAACAAAATTTTTTATAATATCATATCACCTTAAATAAATGAACCAGAAATGTTTTGTAAACAACTCGATGCATTTTATTTGAAATGCATCATATTCATAGATGATTTATAATCTAATCATAAGTATTTAGGAAAAGAAATATTAGAGTCATTCTTTGCTAAAAAGCTGAAAATTTTTGAAAGATATCTAGTCAAAGTAATTTTGATTTTGTTTCCATATTTAAATTTTTAATTCCTCTTTTGTATTACTTCTTAAACCAAATTTTTCTAAGGTATTCCACATATTTCCAGCTTAATCCTGATTTTTGTCAATTGCCAAAGCACAGAGGGAAGGAAAAGGATCAAGGATTTCATCTTTTGAATCAATGTCTTTTGTCCACTAAATTCTACTTGCTTAAGCAGGTCTTTCTTACTTGTATTCTTTGGCCCTGGATTAGGATTCTGATTTTTAATATCTTAAATATTCATTTGAATTACATATGCATACTTAAGTAAATGAGAAATGAAAAAATTGTGTTTTTTTTTTAGAAAATTCTCTGACAATTCTAAAGTATAGGTCATATTGTTTCAGTTATATGTTTTTTTAAAAATTTCTAATGATAATAATTTTGACTAGTAATTTAATTTGGTTTCCTTTCCTAATAAATATCAAAATATCTGGAGGAGAGCTTCACTCAGGGTTTTAGATGTTTTGGTGAGGAGTTTTTCATGATTGTCATTTGCTGTATTGTTTATTAAGAAATGTCATGGAAAGATTGCCTCTCTTCTACACTTGGAAATATCTCACTGTTGTTTGCCATGGCTTTAATCCATAGTTGTACTTGAAGAGAATCCTGTAGCCATTACTAGAAAATACTCATGAATTATAATGAGACATATCTTAGCATTATCTGATATCAAAATAACGAGGTTTACTGTTATTTAATATAATTAATTGAAGGAGGTTTAGAGTTGTATGTTGTATTGATTGAAATTGAAATTTTAAATACTAATAAGCTAAAACTCAAACGGTTTTCACAGGAAGTCTCTTTGTTGAGCACTCATATCCTCGCTGCATTAGCAGAAATTTCAAAACACCAAGAATTACTGGTGATGGCAGTTGAGGTCCAAAAATGTTATTGAGATAACCCTGACAGTTTATTTTACAAAATATCCAATTTTTTTGCGATATTGTAAAAATGATTGAGTGGAATGATGTCTTTGGTACCACGTATCAGATAAATTGCTACATTGATCAATCTAATAAGCAAATGGGGTACTTTAAAGTTGAGTACTAATAAAATGTTAAAATAATTGGTAATTTCATTGAAAGACATTTAATAGGAAAACGACAACCGTCACATTGATTTTGTAAACTGCTGCATCAAACTGTAATTTAGGTAGATAATGTTAAGATTTATGAAAAATGTATATTAATTTGTATTATTTCACCTAATCTTATTAAAAAAATCAATTTATATCAGTATAATATCAGGTATATGGGTATATTTTGTGTACCAATTCAAAAATCAATCCATAGTAATGGTTTATATTTGCACATGACCAAAGTTTCGCCATTTGGTTTCTGTCTAATTAAGGGAATCTATTTGTTTAAAGTTGCCTGTCACTTTATCAATCAAGCCAAGGCTTGTGCATCTCGGGGACCATCTTTTTTTAAATGAATTAATTGCTAATGTCTTTGATTAGTATATTCATGGCATGGGGTCACCCGAGTCTTTGATCTCATCCATAGACATTTAGTCAAAAAATGGTTCATAGCTATACCATGGAACCTGATATTATTTTAAATCTGAAATTAATACCAAATCTGATATAAATTTTGCTGTATTTATATTTTAGTATGGCTCAATTTGAAGAAAGTCGAGTTTTCTCCTTTTGAAAGTCTGTTAGGAGATACAAAGATACAGCTTCTCTAATGTTTTCAGGTGCTTTTTCAATGTGAATCACATTTGTGTGGGAAAGAATATATACACACACACAAATTTTGATTCATCTTGAAAGTATTTTATCAATGCTCATCTAATGTCTATCATAGTTGAGTGTAAAGGTTTCTCCTGTTCATGGCCATCCATCCTAAATGGCTTATCTGTCATATTCTGCGGGAAATTGAAGTTAAAATGACTGACTGGTGGATAGCGGGAAAATATTCTTATCTGAAGAATTGTCTCATGCATAATTTAATTTTGAAAGGTTTCAAACATATTTGATCACTTTCTCAGAAACACTAATGATAATATGTAGGAATTCTCATCTTTTGGAATATGCAATTTTCTGCAATTTTCACCATTGTTATACTCACTGAATGTAAGATGCACCAATAAATTCACTTTTGAATTGTGGGTATTTCACAGCATCTCTTGCTCATGTACCACAATGTGTACTGTTTTGCTCAATTAACTATATTGTGGAGGGAAATCCTGTTTTTACTGATTACAGATTCTCTAATGACTAATTTGTTGGATATTGAATTATTGTTGCTATATATAATCATATATGACTCAGATTTTTTTCAGGGCAGCAATCAAGGGATGAAGATGATATGATATTTGAAAAAAATTCAACAGATCTTTTGCTATGCATGTATGTATTTTTCTATGCATGATTTACACTGATGTTGAAACAGGTTTTCAATGATTTAAAGGTACAGGAAAATCCTTTGTACACTGTTTTACATGTTAGTACTTTGTTGTCGTACCAAAAAACTCCTTTATATGAGGTGTATGATTTAAGTATATCTAATAGGAGTGGACTTAGAGAGTTATGGAATGTCGAATTATCCCATTGAATATAAGAATCAGGGGCAATAAAAAATCAAAGTGAAGCAGATTTGAATGATTCTTCAATGATTGTTAGTTTTGTTGACTTAATCTGTCGAAATTTTGGATTAAGTATGTATTCATTTACTGGCAAGGTTCATTGAGATTTGATCTCCAAATATTTGAAAACAAATGTATAATAACAGACTTCTGAATAGGGTTTACTTAAATTTAACATTTGAGGGATTGGCTCTTTGGTTTATTACGAGGTTGGGTTGGGCTGGGTTGGTTGCCAATCTCCCTCATTAGTTAATGGCACTTTTTCATAGTTTTTCTCCCTTCTTTCTGGTAAATTTCATCCTAATGCTGATGACAATTTCTGAATACCCAGATATGGTGGCTACAATATTGCTTAGAGTTGGTATATGAATTTTTATACAGCAATGAAACTTAAGATTATATCTGTGTGTTTTTGGTCTTTTTCTTTAATAATGATAATGCACTGAAAGAGAGATATTTCATCCATCCTATTAGTCATTTGACTTTTTTATCAAGTAATGCACAAAATGCACCAATTTGATTGATTGTTTGATGTTCAAGATTAATTTGTTTCAATTTTATGTGATGTTCAGATATTCTCCCATGACTCATGTTTTGGAGACTTGGTGAAGATTATGTACAACTCATATCAGTTATGGATTTCAAATTTCTATGATTTTCAGAATTTGAAAATATTTGCATCATTTTATAGATGCGGATCTGTTTTGAAGGTTTCTTGTTCAATAAAGATTGACAGTTGCCTTCCCTTCCTTGTACCATATTTGCACTGACTTAATTTATTTCCCCTCAGCAAAAATTACTGTGGAAATCCAGATAATTTTTCCTATCGAAACAGGATTTTCAAATAGATATCTGCAATAATAAGTTGCTAATTAATTTTTTCTTAACTAAATTTTGCCTTTTACCTGATTCTTTTTGTTTCCACTTGCTCTCATCACCTATTTTAAAGTTTGTTTTCTCACAATAGTAATGCTACAGGGATGATTCCGGCTACATTTTATGATATTGTCTTAAACTCTTATATAATATGGAATAAAACTACATTTTCCATCAGATGAGAGCAATTCCTTAAAGTTTTTTTTCCATTAATAAGAAAAATATTTTTGAGAAACCCTCATTTTCTCGCTAACTGTCCATTACTTCATGAAAATTCTTTTAAAACATGAAATAAAACAACATTTTACTTCAGATGGCAGCATTCTTTTTGTTTTGTTATCCAACATTCTGACCCATACACCATAGCTGGGACTGTCATCACCTTGTAGAACCTACCGTATTTGACGGCATATAAGACGCACCTTTTTTCCTAAATTATGTCTCGAACAATTTCCCTGCGTCTTATATGTGAAGGTTCAACCTCCACAGGTTAACTTTCAATACTGAATGCTATTTTTAGTCCAAATGGTCTATACTACCTATTTCGGCTCCATTATATCAGTTATACTCTGATTATCACTTTGGTATTACTTATTATGAACTTCCAACATGTAGTTTGAAAATGAACATTGGGCGGATTTGCGGACTATTTTAGCGCGATCTGGTAGCGGTATCGCAGTATTTTCAGGTTTGGATCTCGCAACCCTGCTGATCATAACAAAACAGTGTGTCCTTTTCTTGCTGAGTAAAACTATTTGTTTAAAAAAACACCCTTGGAAATATGACTACAGGAAATAAGAGATTAAACTCACTATTCAACATAAACTATGAATGTTAAATTAAGCTAAAGTGCATGGAAACAGAGCAGCAGCAAGGCATTTTGGTCCACCACCTACCGAAAAAATGATACGTAGGTACTTGGCGACTGCAGGAAGATCAATTGAAGACTGCTAAAAAACATAAACATAATGTTTTCCTCGATTCTGTAATAATAAATATCGTTTCTGCTTTATTTTGCATTTTGTTCGATTGCTTGCCGTTCAATTATTGAAATATATAATGTCAAAATAGCTTCCGTTTGTTAAATTTTCTTAATACTAAATATCTTTGGTAATTGCATTCAATGATTGTGTTAATATTTGGCTTTTTACGAAATGTGACAACTAAAAGAAACAACATTTTAAGTTATTGTGGTACCGCGCTTTCGCATGGACTATTAAAACTTTTTTTTCCTTGTGAGTGGCCAACTTAATAAGGGTGCGTCTTATATGCCGTCAAATACGGTAATTTGGGTTTCTTTTCTGGTTTTATCTTCTAAGGTTCTTATTGTATAAATATTTTAGTGAAATTCCAATTTTTTCCCTTTTTTTTCCATAATTTTTTTCGTTTTATCGAGATATTATCGAAAAAAGCAACAGAAACGAATAATTTTAGCGGAATTTCTATTTAATTTCCTTTTTTCCTTATTTTTCCTCATTTTATCGAGATATTAACAAAAAAAAAGAAAAACGAATAATTTTTGCGAAATCTCAATTTTATTTCCTTTTATTTTTTCCTTAATTTTCCTGATTTTATCGAAATATTATTGAAAAAAGCAATAAAAGCGAATAATTTTAGCGAAATTTCAATTTTTCCCCCTTTTTTCCTTAATTTTCCTAATTTAATCGAGGTATTATCGAAAAAAGCAACAAAAACGAATAATTTTAGTGAAATTTCACTTTTTTCCTATTTTTTACCTAATTTTCCTCGATTTATCAAAATATTATCGAAAAAAGCAACAAAAACGAATAATTTTGGCGAAATTTCAATTTCAATTCCTTTTTTTTCCTTATTTTTCCTCATTTTATCGAGATATGAACGAAAAAAGAAACAAAAACGAATAATTTTAGCGAAATCTCGATTTTATTAACTTTTATTTTTTACCTAATTTTCCTCATTTTATCGAGATATTATCGAAAAAAGCAACAAAAACGAATAATTTAAGCAAAATTTCGAGTTTTTTCCTCTTTTTTTATTTTATTCTCCCCTTTTTATCAAGAAATGACCGAAAAAAGCAACAAAAACGAATAATTTTAGCGAAATATAATTTTTTTCCTATTTTTTCCCTTATTTTCCTCATTTTATCGAGATATTATAGAAAAAAAGAACAAAAACGAATACTTTTAGCGAAATATCATTTTTTTCCCCCTTTTTTTCCCTTAATTTTCGTAAGTTTATCGAGATATTATTGAAAAAAGCAACAAAAACGAATAATTTTAGTGAAATTCCAATTTTTTCCTATTTTGTTTCCATAATATTCCTCGTTTTAGCGAGATATTATCGAAAAAAGCAACAGAAACGAATAATTTTAGCGGAATTTCTATTTAATTTAATTTTATTTTTTCCTTAATTTTCCTCATTTTATCGAAAAAAGCAACAAAAGGGAATAATTGTAGCGAAATTTCAATTTTTTCCTCTGTTTTTCCCTTATTTTCCTCCTTTTTTTGAGATATAATCGAAAAAAAGAACAAAAACGAATAATATTAGCGAAATATCAATTTTTCTCCCTTTTTACTTTCTCCATATACGAAGTATAGAGAAAGTATTGTTTTCATGAAAAAATTTGACTTCGAGATTTCAACGGAAATACATGTTTTGGGGTCCCTAGAACACGTTTTGACTATTTTCGGAATGATGTCTGTGTGTATGTGTGTGTGTGTGTGTGTGTGTGTGTGTGTGTGTGTGTGTGTGTGTGTCTGTGTGTGTGTGTGTGTGTGTGTGATAGTGGGCGCTCTAACGTGAAAACTATTAGTCGTATCAATACCAAACTTTATATATAGTACTGTGGTGTGTGCTGTCAGAGTTGATTATTTTTTGGAGTAAATCGGTCAACCGGAAGTCGAGCTTTATTCATTAAAGCTCATTTCCGGTTTTCTAAATATCTCCATAAATATGATATATACGTATATTGTATTGCTTATAAAAGTTTTAGATAATGTAATTTACTATAACTTTTGTATTTAACATATATTTGTATCACCGGTTGATTAGGAGTTATTCGTGAAACACTGATAAACCGGAAGAAGATGATTATGTACTTTGTGGGCGCTCTAACATGAAAACTATTTGGCGGATCAACACCAAATTTCATATGTAGTACTTCTATTACAGTCTTTAGAGTTGATTAGTTTTTGGAGTAAATCGGTTCACCGGAAGTTGAGCTTCATTCTTCAAAGCTCATTTCCGGTTTTCAAAATATCTCCATATATATGATATTTAGGTATATACTATTTTTATAAATGTTTTAGAAAATAAAATTTACTATAACTTTTGTATGAAACATATTTTCGTATCACTGATTGTTTAGGAGTTATTCCTGAAATACTGATAAACCGGAAGTTCCTGATTATGTACTTTGTGGGCGCTCTGGGCTCTATGGGCGAAAGGCCAGTTTCATCGTTTTTCATCCAGCATGTCCCGAACAACATTATTTATAATGTTTAGAGTTCGAAATTACTGTCGTAGATAAGCATTTACATCTTATATATGGAGAAAGTCATGTGCTGGCCACATCAGATTTTTTTCCTCTGTTTTTCCTAATTTTATCGAGATATTATCGAAAAAAGCAATAAAAACGAAAAATTTTAGCGAAATTTCAATTTTATTCTTATTTTTTTCCCTTAATTCTCCTCATTTTATCGAGATATTATCGAAAAAAGAAACAAAACAGATAATTTTATCGAAATTTAAATTTTCTTTTATGCTTTTTCTTTCTTTAATTTTCCACATATAAACGAGATATGACCAAAAAAGCAACAAAAAAGAATAATTTTAGCGAAATTTAAATTTTTTCCCCTTTTTTTTCCTATTTTTCCTCATTTTATCGAGATATTATCGAATAAAGCAACAAAAATGAATATTTTAGCGAAATTTCAATTTTTTCCGCTTTTTTTCTTCATTTTCCACATTTTATCGAAATATTATCGATAGTAGCTTCAATAACGTATAATTTTAGCAAAAGTTCAATTTTTTTTTCTCTTTTTTTTCCTTAATTTTACTCAATTAATCGAGATAATATCTCGATTAAATGAGGAAAATTAAGGAAAAAAGAGGAAAATATAGAAATTTCGCTTAAATTATTCGTTTGTGTAGCTTTTTTCGATAATATCTCGATAAAATGAGGAAAATGAAAAAAAAGAGGAAATAAATTGAAATTTCTCTAAAATTATTCGTTTTTGTTTCTGTTTTCGGTCATATCTCGATTATATGAGGAAAATTTAGGAAAAAAAATAAATAAAAGAAAATTTAAATATCGATAAAATTATATGTTTTGTTTCTATTTTGATAATATCTCGATAAAATGAGAATTAAGTGAAAAAAATATGAAAAAAATTGAAATTCCGCTAAAATTATTCGTTTTTATTGCTTTTTTCGATAAAATCTCGATTTAATTAGGAAAATTAAGGAAAAAATAGGGAGAAAAAATTGATATTTCGCTAAAATTATTCGTTTTTTTTCTTTTTCTCGATAATATCTCGATAAAATGAGGAAAATAAGGGAAAACCAGAGGAAAAAATTGAAATTTCGCTAAAATTATTCGATTTTATTGCTTTTTTTGATAATAGCTCGATAAAATTAGGAAAATAAGGGAAAAACCTAGGAAAAAAATTGATATTTCGTTAAAATTATTCCTTCTCAATGCTTTTTTCGATAAAATCTCGATAAAATGATGAAAATTAAGGAAAAAAGTGAAAAAAAATAAAATTACGCCTAAATTATTAGTTTTAGTCGTTTTTTTCGGTCATATCTCGATAAGATGTGGAAAGAAAGGTGAAGAAATGGAAATTTCGCTTTAATTATTCGTTATTTTGTTTTTTTTCGATTATATCTCGATAAAATGATGAAAATTAAGAAAAAAAGGGGAAAAAATGAAATTACGGCTAAATTATTAGTTTTTGTTGTTATTTTTCGGTCATATCTCGTTAAAATGTGGAAAAGAAAGGGACGAAATTGAAATTAGGCTTAAATTATTCGTTTTTATTGCTTATTTCGACAATATCTAAAAAAAGCGAGCAATTAAAGGAAAAAATAGGAAAAAAATTGATATTTCGCTAAAATTATTCCTTTTTCATGCTTTTTTCAATAAAATGAGGAAAATGAGGGAAAAAAGAGTAAAGAAATTAAAATTTAGCCAAAGTTATTCGTTTTTGTTGCTTTTTTCGGTAATATCTCGATAAATTGAGTAAAATTAAGGAAAAAAATGAGAAAAAATTTGAACTTTTGCTTAAATTATTCAATTTTGTTGCTTTATTCGATAATATCTCGATAAAAAGAGGAAAATGAAAAAAAAGAGGAAAAAAATTAATTATTCGCCAAAATTATTCCTTTTTAATGCGTTTTTCTATAATATCTCGATAAAATGAACTTAATGAGGGAATAAATGTGGAAGAGAATTGTAATTTCGCTAAAATTACTTTTTTTTTGTTTTTTTTTCGGTCATATCTAGATTAAATGAGTAAATTTAAGAAAAAAAGAGGAAGAAAATTGAAATTTAGCTAAAATTATCTGTTTTGTTTCTATTTTCGATAATATCTCGATAAATTGAGTAAAATTGAGGAAAAAAAGAGAAAAAAATTGAACATTTGCTAAAATTATTCGTTTTTGCAGCTTTTTTCGATAATATCTCGATTAAATGAGAAAAATGAAGGAAAAAAAGCGGAAAAAATTGAAATTTCGCTTAAATATTCATTTTTGTTGCTATATTCGATAATATCTCGATATAATGAGGAGAATTAAGTGATAAAAATATGAAAAAAATTGAAATTTCGCTAAAATTATTCGATTTTATTGCTTTTTTTGATAATAGCTCGATAAAATTAGGAAAATTAAGAAAAAAAAGGGAGAAAAAATTGATATTTCGCTAAAATTATTCGTTTTTGTTCTTTTTTCGATAATATCTCGATAAAATGAGGAAAATGAAAAAAAAGAGGAAAAAAATTTATATTTTGCTAAAATTATTTCTTTTTAATGCTTTTTTCGATAAAATCTCGATAAAATGATGAAAATTAAGGAAAAAAAGGGAGAAAATTTGATATTTCGCCTAAATTATTAGATTTAGTTGTTTTTTCGGTCATATCTCGATAAGATGTGGAAAGAAAGGGGAAGAAATGAAAATTTCGCTTTAATTATTCGTTATTTTGTTTTTTTCGATTATATCTTGACAAAATGATGACAATTAAGAAAAAAAGGGGAAAAAATGAAATTAGGCTTAAATTATTCGTTTTTAATGCTTATTTCGACAATATCTAAAAAAAGCGAGGAATTAAAGGAAAAAATAGGAAAAAATTGATATTTCGCTAAAATTATTCCTTTTTCATGCTTTTTTCAATAAAATGAGGAAAATGAGGGAAAAAAGAGTAAAGAAATTAAAAGTTCGCCAAAATTATTCGTTTTTGTTGCTTTTTTCGGTGAAATCACGATAAAATGAGGACAATTAAGGGAAAAAAAGAGGAAAATATTGAAATTTCGCTTAAATTAATCGGTTTTGTTGCTTTTTTCGATAAAATTTTAAAAATCGCAAATTTAAAATTGCTCGAAATCGATCCCCATTAATTCTGGTGGTAGGTATAATTATTGTTGATACTAAATAAGCATTCGTTTTGCGCTATCATTGCAAATAAGCGAGATATAAGCGTTTGAAAATTTGAAAAATCGCAAATTTAAAATTGCTCAAAATCGATCCTTATTAATTCTGGTGGTAGGTATAATTATTGTTGATACTAAATAAGCATTCGTTTTGCGCTATCATTGCAAATAAGCGAGATATAAGCGTTTGAAAATTATAAAAATCGCAAATTTAAAATTGCTCAAAATCGATCCCCATTAATTCTGGTGGTAGGTATAATTATTGTTGATACTAAATAAGCATTCGTTTTGCGCTATCATTGCAAATAAGCGAGAAATAAGCGTTTGAAAATTATAAAAATCGCAAATTAAAAATTGCTCGAAATCGATCCCCATTAATTCTGGTGGTAGGTATAGTTATTGTTGATACTAAATAAGCATTCGTTTTGCAATATCATTGCAAATAAGCGAGATATAAGCGTTTGAAAATTTGAAAAATCGCAAATTTAAAATTGCTCGAAATCGATCCCCATTAATTCTGGTGGTAGGTATAATTATTGTTGATACTAAATAAGCATTCGTTTTGCGCTATCATTGCAAATAAGCGAGATATAAGCGTTTGAAAATTTGAAAAATCGCAAATTTAAAATTGCTCAAAATCGATCTTTGATTAATTCTGGTGGTAGGTATAATTATTGTTGATACTAAATAAGCATTCATTTTGCGCTATCATTGCAAATAAGCGAGATTTAATCGTTTGAAAATTATAAAAATCGCAAATTTAAAATTGCTCGAAATCGATCCCCATTAATTCTGGTGGTAGGTATAATTATTGTTGATACTAAATAAGCATTCGTTTTGCGCTATCATTGCAAATAGGCGAGATATAAGCGTTTGAAAATTATAAAAATCGCAAATTTAAAATTGCTTAAAATCGATCCCCATTAATTCTGGTGGTAGGTATAATTATTGTTGATACTAAATAAGCATTCGTTTTGCGCTATCATTGCAAATAAGCGAGATATAAGCGTTTGAAAATTATAAATATCGCAAATTTAAAATTGCTCAAAATCGATCCCCATTAATTCTGGTGGTAGGTATAATTATTGTTGATACTAAATAAGCATTCGTTTTGCGCTATCATTGCAAATAAGCGAGATATAAGCGTTTGAAAATTTGAAAAATCGCAAATTCAAAATTGCTCAAAATCGATCCCCATTAATTCTGGTGGTAGGTATAATTATTGTTGATACTAAATAAGCATTCGTTTTGCGCTATCATTGCAAATAAGCGAGATATAAGCGTTTGAAAATTATAAAAATCGCAAATTTAAAATTGCTCAAAATCGATCCCCATTAATTCTGCTGGTAGGTATAATTATTGTTGATACTAAATAAGCATTCGTTTTGCGCTATCATTGCAAATAAGCGAGAAATAAGCGTTTGAAAATTATAAAAATCGCAAATTAAAAATTGCTCGAAATCGATCCCCATTAATTCTGGTGGTAGGTATAATTATTGTTGATACTAAATAAGCATTCGTTTTGAGCTATCATTGCAAATAAGCGAGATATAAGCGTTTGAAAATTTGAAAAATCGCAAATTCAAAATTGCTCAAAATCGATCCTTATTAATTCTGGTGGTAGGTATAATTATTGTTGATACTAAATAAGCATTTGTTTTGCTCTATCATTGCAAATAAGCGAGATATAAGCGTTTGAAAATTTGAAAAATCGCAAATTTAAAATTGCTCAAAATCGATCCTTATTAATTCTGGTGGTAGGTATAATTATTGTTGATACTAAATAAGCATTCGTTTTGCGCTATCATTGCAAATAAGCGAGATATAAGCGTTTGAAAATTATAAAAATCGCAAATTTAAAATTGCTCAAAATCGATCCCCATTAATTCTGGTGGTAGGTATAATTATTGTTGATACTAAATAAGCATTCGTTTTGCGCTATCATTGCAAATAAGCGAGAAATAAGCGTTTGAAAATTATAAAAATCGCAAATTAAAAATTGCTCGAAATCGATCCCCATTAATTCTGGTGGTAGGTATAGTTATTGTTGATACTAAATAAGCATTCGTTTTGCAATATCATTGCAAATAAGCGAGATATAAGCGTTTGAAAATTTGAAAAATCGCAAATTTAAAATTGCTCGAAATCGATCCCCATTAATTCTGGTGGTAGGTATAATTATTGTTGATACTAAATAAGCATTCGTTTTGCGCTATCATTGCAAATAAGCGAGATATAAGCGTTTGAAAATTTGAAAAATCGCAAATTTAAAATTGCTCAAAATCGATCTTTGATTAATTCTGGTGGTAGGTATAATTATTGTTGATACTAAATAAGCATTCATTTTGCGCTATCATTGCAAATAAGCGAGATTTAATCGTTTGAAAATTATAAAAATCGCAAATTTAAAATTGCTCGAAATCGATCCCCATTAATTCTGGTGGTAGGTATAATTATTGTTGATACTAAATAAGCATTCGTTTTGCGCTATCATTGCAAATAGGCGAGATATAAGCGTTTGAAAATTATAAAAATCGCAAATTTAAAATTGCTTAAAATCGATCCCCATTAATTCTGGTGGTAGGTATAATTATTGTTGATACTAAATAAGCATTCGTTTTGCGCTATCATTGCAAATAAGCGAGATATAAGCGTTTGAAAATTATAAATATCGCAAATTTAAAATTGCTCAAAATCGATCCCCATTAATTCTGGTGGTAGGTATAATTATTGTTGATACTAAATAAGCATTCGTTTTGCGCTATCATTGCAAATAAGCGAGATATAAGCGTTTGAAAATTTGAAAAATCGCAAATTCAAAATTGCTCAAAATCGATCCCCATTAATTCTGGTGGTAGGTATAATTATTGTTGATACTAAATAAGCATTCGTTTTGCGCTATCATTGCAAATAAGCGAGATATAAGCGTTTGAAAATTATAAAAATCGCAAATTTAAAATTGCTCAAAATCGATCCCCATTAATTCTGCTGGTAGGTATAATTATTGTTGATACTAAATAAGCATTCGTTTTGCGCTATCATTGCAAATAAGCGAGAAATAAGCGTTTGAAAATTATAAAAATCGCAAATTAAAAATTGCTCGAAATCGATCCCCATTAATTCTGGTGGTAGGTATAATTATTGTTGATACTAAATAAGCATTCGTTTTGAGCTATCATTGCAAATAAGCGAGATATAAGCGTTTGAAAATTTGAAAAATCGCAAATTCAAAATTGCTCAAAATCGATCCTTATTAATTCTGGTGGTAGGTATAATTATTGTTGATACTAAATAAGCATTCGTTTTGCGCTATCATTGCAAATAAGCGAGATATAAGCGTTTGAAAATTATAAAAATCGCAAATTTAAAATTGCTCAAAATCGATCCCCATTAATTCTGCTGGTAGGTATAATTATTGTTGATACTAAATAAGCATTCGTTTTGCGCTATCATTGCAAATAAGCGAGAAATAAGCGTTTGAAAATTATAAAAATCGCAAATTAAAAATTGCTCGAAATCGATCCCCATTAATTCTGGTGGTAGGTATAATTATTGTTGATACTAAATAAGCATTCGTTTTGCGCTATCATTGCAAATAAGCGAGATATAAGCGTTTGAAAATTATAAAAATCGCAAATTTAAAATTGCTCGAAATCGATCCCCATTAATTCTGGTGGTAGGTATAATTATTGTTGATACTAAATAAGCATTCGTTTTGCGCTATCATTGCAAATAAGCGAGATTTAAGCGTTTGAAAATTATAAAAATCGCAAATTTAAAATTGCTCGAAATCGATCCCCATTAATTCTGGTGGTAGGTATAATTATTGTTGATACTAAATAAGCATTTGTTTTGCGCTATCATTGCAAATAGGCGAGATATAAGCGTTTGAAAATTATAAATATCGCAAATTTAAAATTGCTCAAAATCGATCCCCATTAATTCTGGTGGTAGGTATAATTATTGTTGATACTAAATAAGCATTCGTTTTGCGCTATCATTGCAAATAAGCGAGATATAAGCGTTTGAAAATTATAAATATCGCAAATTTAAAATTGCTCAAAATCGATCCCCATTAATTCTGGTGGTAGGTATAATTATTGTTGATACTAAATAAGCATTCGTTTTGCGCTATCATTGCAAATAAGGGAGATATAAGCGTTTGAAAATTATAAAAATCGCAAATTGAAAATTGCTCAAAATCGATCCCCATTAATTCTGGTGGTAGGTATAATTATTGTTGATACTAAATAAGCATTCGTTTTGCGCTATCATTGCAAATAAGCGAGATATAAGCGTTTGAAAATTATAAAAATCGCAAATTTAAAATTGCTCAAAATCGATCCCCATTAATTCTGCTGGTAGGTATAATTAATGTTGATACTAAATAAGCATTCGTTTTGCGCTATCATTGCAAATAAGCGAGAAATAAGCGTTTGAAAATTATAAAAATCGCAAATTAAAAATTGCTCGAAATCGATCCCCATTAATTCTGGTGGTAGGTATAATTATTGTTGATACTAAATAAGCATTCGTTTTGCGATATCATTGCAAATAAGCGAGATATAAGCGTTTGAAAATTTGAAAAATCGCAAATTTAAAATTGCTCGAAATCGATCCCCATTAATTCTGGTGGTAGGTATAATTATTGTTGATACTAAATAAGCATTCGTTTTGCGCTATCATTGCAAAAAGCGAGATATAAGCGTTTGAAAATTTGAAAAATCGCAAATTTAAAATTGCTCAAAATCGATCTTTGATTAATTCTGGTGGTAGGTATAATTATTGTTGATACTAAATAAGCATTCGTTTTGCGCTATCATTGCAAATAAGCGAGATTTAAGCGTTTGAAAATTATAAAAATCGCAAATTTAAAATTGCTCGAAATCGATCCCCATTAATTCTGGTGGTAGGTATAATTATTGTTGATACTAAATAAGCATTCGTTTTGCGCTATCATTGTAAATAAGCGAGATATAAGCGTTTGAAAATTATAAAAATCGCAAATTGAAAATTGCTCAAAATCGATCCCCATTAATTCTGGTGGTAGGTATAATTATTGTTGATACTAAATAAGCATTCGTTTTGCGCTATCATTGCAAATAAGCGAGATATAAGCGTTTGAAAATTATAAAAATCGCAAATTAAAAATTGCTCAAAATCGATCCCCATTAATTCTGCTGGTAGGTATAATTAATGTTGATACTAAATAAGCATTCGTTTTGCGCTATCATTGCAAATAAGCGAGATATAAGCGTTTGAAAATTTGAAAATCGCAAATTTAAAATTGCTCGAAATCGATCCTCATTAATTCTGGTGGTAGGTATAATTATTGTTGATACTAAATAAGAATTCGTTTTGCGCTATCATTGCAAATAAGCGAGATATAAGCGTTTGAAAATAATAAAAATCGCAAATTTAAAATTGCTCAAAATCGATCCCCATTAATTCTGGTGGTAGGTATAATTATTGTTGATACTAAATAAGCATTCGTTTTGCGCTATCATTGCAAATAAGCGAGATATAAGCGATTAAAAATTATAAAAATTGCAAATTGAAAATTGCTCAAAATCGATCCCCATCAATTCTGGTGGTAGGTATAATTATTGTTGATACTAAATAAGCATTCGTTTTGCGCTATCATTGCAAATAAGCGAAATATAAGCGTTTGAAAATTATAAAAATCGCAAATTTAAAATTGCTCAAAATCGATCCCCATTAATTCTGCTGGTAGGTATAATTATTGTTGATACTAAATAAGCATTTCTTTTTGCGCTATCATTGCAAATAAGCGAGATATAAGCGTTTGAAAATTTGAAAAATCGCAAATTTAAAATTGCTCGAAATCGATCCCTATTAATTCTGGTGGTAGGTATAATTATTGTTGATACTAAATAAGCATTCGTTTTGCGCTATCATTGCAAATAAGCGAGATATAAGCGTTTGAAAATTATAAAAATCGCAAATTTAAAATTGCTCAAAATCGATCCCCATTAATTCTGGTGGTAGGTATAATTATTGTTGATACTAAATAAGCATTCGTTTTGCGCTAATATTGCAAATGAGCGAGATATAAGCGTTTGAAAATTTGAAAAATCGCAAATTTAAAATTAATCGAAATCGATCCCCATTAATTCTGGTGGTAGGTATAATTATTGTTGATACTAAATAAGCATTCGTTTTGAACTATCATTGCAAATAAGCGAGATATAAGCGTTTAAAAATTATAAAAATCGCAAATTTTAAATTGCTCGAAATCGATCCCCATTAATTCTGGTGGTAGGTATAATTATTGTTGATACTAAATAAGCATTCGTTTTGCGCTATCATTGCAAATAAGCGAGATATAAGCGTTTGAAAATTATAAAAATCGAAAATTTAAAATTGCTCAAAATCGATCCCCATTAATTCTGGTGGTAGGTATAATTATTGTTGATACTAAATAAGCATTCGTTTTGCGCTATCATGGCAAATAAGCGAGATATAAGCGTTTGAAAATTATAAAAATCGCAAATTTAAAATTGCTCAAAATCGATCCCCATTAATTCTGGTGGTAGGTATAATTATTGTTGATACTAAATAATTATTCGTTTTGCGCTATCATTGCAAATAAGCGAGATATAAGCGTTTGAAAATTATAAAAATCGCAAATTTAAAATTGCTCAAAATCGATCCTTATTAATTCTGGTGGTAGGTATAATTATTGTTGATACTAAATAAGCATTCGTTTTGCTCTATCATTGCAAATAAGCGAGATATAAGCGTTTGAAAATTATAAAAATCGCAAATTTAAAATTGCTCAAAATCGATCCCATTAATTCTGGTGGTAGGTATAATTATTGTTGATACTAAATAAGCATTCGTTTTGCTCTATCATTGCAAATAAGCGAGATATAAGCGTTTGAAAATTATAAAAATCGCAAATTTAAAATTGCTCAAAATCGATCCCCATTAATTCTGGTGGTAGGTATAATTATTGTTGATACTAAATAAGCATTCGTTTTGCGCTATCATTGCAAATAAGCGAGATATAAGCGTTTGAAAATTATAAAAATCGCTAATTTAAAATTGCTCGAAATCGATCCATATTAATTCTGGTGGTAGGTATAATTATTGTTGATACTAAATAAGCATTCGTTTTGCGCTATCATTGCAAATAAGCGAGATATAAGCGTTTGAAAATTTGAAAGTCGCAAATTTAAAATTGCTCGAAATCGATCCCCATTAATTCTGGTGGTAGGTATAATTATTGTTGATACTAAATAAGCATTCGTTTTGCGCTATCATTGCAAATAAGCGAGATATAAGCGTTTGAAAATTATAAAAATCACAAATTAAAAATTGCTCAAAATCGATCCCCATTAATTCTGGTGGTAGGTATAATTATTGTTGATACTAAATAAGCATTCGTTTTGCGCTATCATTGCAAATAAGCGAGATATAAGCGTTTGAAAATTATAAAAATCGCAAATTGAAAATTACACAAAATCGATCCCCATTAATTCTGGTGGTAGGTATAATTATTGTTGATACTAAATAAGCATTCGTTTTGCGCTATCATTGCAAATAAGCGAGATATAAGCGTTTGAAAATTATAAAAATCGCAAATTTAAAATTGCTCAAAATCGATCCCCATTAATTCTGCTGGTAGGTATAATTATTGTTGATACTAAATAAGCATTCGTTTTGCGCTATCATTGCAAATAAGCGAGATATAAGCGTTTGAAAATTATAAAAATCGCAAATTTAAAATTGCTCGAAATCGATCCCCATTAATTCTGGTGGTAGGTATAATTATTGTTGATACTAAATAAGCATTCGTTTTGCGCTATCATTGCAAATAAGCGAGATATAAGCGTTTGAAAATTATAAAAATCGCAAATTTTAAATTGCTCAAAATCGATCCCCATTAATTCTGGTGGTAGGTATAATTATTGTTGATACTAAATAAGCATTCGTTTTGCGCTATAATTGCAAATAAGCGAGATATAAGCGTTTGAAAATTTGAAAAATCGCAAATTTAAAATTAATCGAAATCGATCCATATTAATTCTGGTGGTAGGTATAATTATTGTTGATACTAAATAAGCATTCGTTTTGCGCTATCATTGCAAATAAGCGAGATATATGCGTTTCAAAATTTGAAAAATCGCAAATTTAAAATTGCTCGAAATAGATCCCCATTAATTCTGGTGGTAGGTATAATTATTGTTGATACTAAATAAGCATTCGTTTTGCGCTATCATTGCAAATAAGCTAGATATAAGCGTTTGAAAATTATAAAAATCACAAATTAAAAATTTCTCAAAATCGATCCCCATTAATTCTGGCGGTAGGTATAATTATTGTTGATACTAATTAAGCATTCGTTTTGCGCTATCATTGCAAATAAGCGAGATATAAGCGTTTGAAAATTATAAATATCGCAAATTTTAAATTGCTCAAAATCGATCCCCATTAATTCTGGTGGTAGGTATAATTATTGTTGATACTAAATAAGCATTCGTTTTGCGCTATCATTGCAAATAAGCGAGATATAAGGGTTTGAAAATTTGAAAAATCGCAAATTTAAAATTGCTCGAAATCGATCCCCATTAATTCTGGTGGTAGGTATAATTATTGTTGATACTAAATAAGCATTCGTTTTGCGCTATCATTGCAAAAAGCGAGATATAAGCGTTTGAAAATTTGAAAAATCGCAAATTTAAAATTGGTCAAAATCGATCTTTGATTAATTCTGGTGGTAGGTATAATTATTGTTGATACTAAATAAGCATTCGTTTTGCGCTATCATTGCAAATAAGCGAGATTAAAGCGTTTGAAAATTATAAAAATCGCAAATTTAAAATTGCTCGAAATCGATCCCCATTAATTCTGGTGGTAGGTATAATTATTGTTGATACTAAATAAGGATTCGTTTTGCGCTATCATTGTAAATAAGCGAGATATAAGCGTTTGAAAATTATAAAAATCGCAAATTGAAAATTGCTCAAAATCGATCATCATTAATTCTGGTGGTAGGTATAATTATTTTTGATACTAAATAAGCATTCGTTTTGCGCTATCATTGCAAATAAGCGAGATATAAGCGTTTGAAAATTATAAAAATCGGAAATTTAAAATTGCTCAAAATCGATCCCCATTAATTCTGCTGGTAGGTATAATTAATGTTGATACTAAATAAGCATTCGTTTTGCGCTATCATTGCAAATAAGCGAGATATAAGCGTTTGAAAATTTGAAAATCGCAAATTTAAAATTGCTCGAAATCGATCCCCATTAATTCTGCAGGTAGGTATAATTATTGTTGATACTAAATAAGCATTCGTTTTGCGCTTTCATTGCAAATAAGCGAGATATAAGCGTTTGAAAATTTGAAAAATCGCAAATTTTAAATTGCTCAATATCGATCCCCATTAATTCTGGTGGTAGGTATAATTATTGTTGATACTAAATAAGCATTCGTTTTGCGCTATCATTGCAAATATGCGAGATATAAGCGTTTGAAAATTAAAAAAATCGCAAATTTAAAATTGCTCAAAATCGATCCCCATTAATTCTGGTGGTAGGTATAATTATTGTTGATACTAAATAAGCATTCGTTTTGCGCTATCATTGCAAATAAGCGAGATATAAGCGTTTGAAAATTATAAATATCGCAAATTAAAAATTGCTCAAAATCGATCCCCATTAATTCTGGTGGTAGGTATAATTATTGTTGATACTAAATAAGCATTCGTTTTGCGCTATCATTGCAAATAAGGGAGATATAAGCGTTTGAAAATTATAAAAATCGCAAATTGAAAATTGCTCAAAATCGATCCCCATTAATTCTGGTGGTAGGTATAATTATTGTTGATACTAAATAAGCATTCGTTTTGCGCTATCATTGCAAATAAGCGAGATATAAGGGTTTGAAAATTTGAAAAATCGCAAATTTAAAATTGCTCGAAATCGATCCCCATTAATTCTGGTGGTAGGTATAATTATTGTTGATACTAAATAAGCATTCGTTTTGCGCTATCATTGCAAAAAGCGAGATATAAGCGTTTGAAAATTTGAAAAATCGCAAATTTAAAATTGGTCAAAATCGATCTTTGATTAATTCTGGTGGTAGGTATAATTATTGTTGATACTAAATAAGCATTCGTTTTGCGCTATCATTGCAAATAAGCGAGATTAAAGCGTTTGAAAATTATAAAAATCGCAAATTTAAAATTGCTCGAAATCGATCCCCATTAATTCTGGTGGTAGGTATAATTATTGTTGATACTAAATAAGCATTCGTTTTGCGCTATCATTGTAAATAAGCGAGATATAAGCGTTTGAAAATTATAAAAATCGCAAATTGAAAATTGCTCAAAATCGATCCCCATTAATTCTGGTGGTAGGTATAATTATTTTTGATACTAAATAAGCATTCGTTTTGCGCTATCATTGCAAATAAGCGAGATATAAGCGTTTGAAAATTATAAAAATCGCAAATTTAAAATTGCTCAAAATCGATCCCCATTAATTCTGCTGGTAGGTATAATTAATGTTGATACTAAATAAGCATTCGTTTTGCGCTATCATTGCAAATAAGCGAGATATAAGCGTTTGAAAATTTGAAAATCGCAAATTTAAAATTGCTCGAAATCGATCCCCATTAATTCTGCTGGTAGGTATAATTATTGTTGATACTAAATAAGCATTCGTTTTGCGCTTTCATTGCAAATAAGCGAGATATAAGCGTTTGAAAATTTGAAAAATCGCAAATTTTAAATTGCTCAATATCGATCCCCATTAATTCTGGTGGTAGGTATAATTATTGTTGATACTAAATAAGCATTCGTTTTGCGCTATCATTGCAAATATGCGAGATATAAGCGTTTGAAAATTAAAAAAATCGCAAATTTAAAATTGCTCAAAATCGATCCCCATTAATTCTGGTGGTAGGTATAATTATTGTTGATACTAAATAAGCATTCGTTTTGCGCTATCATTGCAAATAAGCGAGATATAAGCGTTTGAAAATTATAAATATCGCAAATTAAAAATTGCTCAAAATCGATCCCCATTAATTCTGGTGGTAGGTATAATTATTGTTGATACTAAATAAGCATTCGTTTTGCGCTATCATTGCAAATAAGGGAGATATAAGCGTTTGAAAATTATAAAAATCGCAAATTGAAAATTGCTCAAAATCGATCCCCATTAATTCTGGTGGTAGGTATAATTATTGTTGATACTAAATAAGCATTTGTTTTGCACTATCATTGCAAATAAGCGAGATATAAGCGTTTGAAAATTATAAAAATCGCAAATTTAAAATTGCTCAAAATCGATCCCCATTAATTCTGCTGGTAGGTATAATTAATGTTGATACTAAATAAGCATTCGTTTTGCGCTATCATTGCAAATAAGCGAGAAATAAGCGTTTGAAAATTATAAAAATCGCAAATTAAAAATTGCTCGAAATCGATCCCCATTAATTCTGGTGGTAGGTATAATTATTGTTGATACTAAATAAGCATTCGTTTTGCGATATCATTGCAAATAAGCGAGATATAAGCGTTTGAAAATTTGAAAAATCGCAAATTTAAAATTGCTCGAAATCGATCCCCATTAATTCTGGTGGTAGGTATAATAATTGTTGATACTAAATAAGCATTCGTTTTGCGCTATCATTGCAAAAAGCGAGATATAAGCGTTTGAAAATTTGAAAAATCGCAAATTTAAAATTGCTCAAAATCGATCTTTGATTAATTCTGGTGGTAGGTATAATTATTGTTGATACTAAATAAGCATTCGTTTTGCGCTATCAATGCAAATAAGCGAGATATAAGCGTTTGAAAATTATAAAAATCGCAAATTTAAAATTGCTCAAAATCGATCCCCATTAATTCTGGTGGTAGGTATAATTATTGTTGATACTAAATAAGCATTCGTTTTGCGCTATCATTGCAAATAAGCGAGATATAAGCGATTGAAAATTATAAAAATTGCAAATTGAAAATTGCTCAAAATCGATCCCCATCAATTCTGGTGGTAGGTATAATTATTGTTGATACTAAATAAGCATTCGTTTTGCGCTATCATTGCAAATAAGCGAGATATATGCGTTTGAAAATTATAAAAATCGCAAATTTAAAATTGCTCAAAATCGATCCCCATTAATTCTGCTGGTAGGTATAATTATTGTTGATACTAAATAAGCATTCGTTTTGCGCTATCATTGCAAATAAGCGAGATATAAGCGTTTGAAAATTTGAAAAATCGCAAATTTAAAATTGCTCGAAATCGATTCCCATTAATTCTGGTGGTAGGTATAATTATTGTTGATACTAAATAAGCATTCGTTTTGCGCTATCATTGCAAATAAGCGAGATATAAGCGTTTGAAAATTATAAAAATCGCTAATTTAAAATTGCTCGAAATCGATCCATATTAATTCTGGTGGTAGGTATAATTATTGTTGATACTAAATAAGCATTCGTTTTGCGCTATCATTGCAAATAAGCGAGATATAAGCGTTTGAAAATTTGAAAGTCGCAAATTTAAAATTGCTCGAAATCGATCCCCATTAATTCTGGTGGTAGGTATAATTATTGTTGATACTAAATAAGCATTCGTTTTGCGCTATCATTGCAAATAAGCGAGATATAAGCGTTTGAAAATTATAAAAATCACAAATTAAAAATTGCTCAAAATCGATCCCCATTAATTCTGGTGGTAGGTATAATTATTGTTGATACTAAATAAGCATTCGTTTTGCGCTATCATTGCAAATAAGCGAGATATAAGCGTTTGAAAATTATAAAAATCGCAAATTGAAAATTACTCAAAATCGATCCCCATTAATTCTGGTGGTAGGTATAATTATTGTTGATACTAAATAAGCATTCGTTTTGCGCTATCATTGCAAATAAGCGAGATATAAGCGTTTGAAAATTATAAAAATCGCAAATTAAAAATTGCTCGAAATCGATCCCCATTAATTCTGGTGGTAGGTATAATTATTGTTGATACTAAATAAGCATTCGTTTTGCGCTATAATTGCAAATAAGCGAGATTTAAGCGTTTGAAAATTATAAAAATCGCAAATTTAAAATTGCTCGAAATCGATCCCCATTAATTCTGGTGGTAGGTATAATTATTGTTGATACTAAATAAGCATTCGTTTTGCGCTATCATTGTAAATAAGCGAGATATAAGCGTTTGAAAATTATAAAAATCGCAAATTGAAAATTGCTCAAAATCGATCCCCATTAATTCTGGTGGTAGGTATAATTATTGTTGATACTAAATAAGCATTCGTTTTGCGCTATCATTGCAAATAAGCGAGATATAAGCGTTTGAAAATTATAAAAATCGCAAATTTAAAATTGCTCAAAATCGATCCCCATTAATTCTGCTGGTAGGTATAATTAATGTTGATACTAAATAAGCATTCGTTTTGCGCTATCATTGCAAATAAGCGAGATATAAGCGTTTGAAAATTTGAAAATCGCAAATTTAAAATTGCTCGAAATCGATCCCCATTAATTCTGGTGGTAGGTATAATTATTGTTGATACTAAATAAGCATTCGTTTTGCGCTATCAATGCAAATAAGCGAGATATAAGCGTTTGAAAATTATAAAAATCGCAAATTTAAAATTGCTCAAAATCGATCCCCATTAATTCTGGTGGTAGGTATAATTATTGTTGATACTAAATAAGCATTCGTTTTGCACTATCATTGCAAATAAGCGAGATATATGCGTTTGAAAATTATAAAAATCGCAAATTTAAAATTGCTCAAAATCGATCCCCATTAATTCTGCTGGTAGGTATAATTATTGTTGATACTAAATAAGCATTCGTTTTGCGCTATCATTGCAAATAAGCGAGATATAAGCGTTTGAAAATTTGAAAAATCGCAAATTTAAAATTGCTCGAAATCGATCCCCATTAATTCTGGTGGTAGGTATAATTATTGTTGATACTAAATAAGCATTCGTTTTGCGCTATCATTGCAAATAAGCGAGATATAAGCGTTTGAAAATTATAAAAATCGCAAATTTAAAATTGCTCAAAATCGATTCCAATTAATTCTGGTGGTAGGTATAATTATTGTTGATACTAAATAAGCATTCGTTTTGCGCTAATATTGCAAATGAGCGAGATATAAGCGTTTGAAAATTATAAAAATCGCTAATTTAAAATTGCTCGAAATCGATCCATATTAATTCTGGTGGTAGGTATAATTATTGTTGATACTAAATAAGCATTCGTTTTGCGCTATCATTGCAAATAAGCGAGATATAAGCGTTTGAAAATTTGAAAGTCGCAAATTTAAAATTGCTCGAAATCGATCCCCATTAATTCTGGTGGTAGGTATAATTATTGTTGATACTAAATAAGCATTCGTTTTGCGCTATCATTGCAAATAAGCGAGATATAAGCGTTTGAAAATTATAAAAATCACAAATTAAAAATTGCTCAAAATCGATCCCCATTAATTCTGGTGGTAGGTATAATTATTGTTGATACTAAATAAGCATTCGTTTTGCGCTATCATTGCAAATAAGCGAGATATAAGCGTTTGAAAATTATAAAAATCGCAAATTGAAAATTACTCAAAATCGATCCCCATTAATTCTGGTGGTAGGTATAATTATTGTTGATACTAAATAAGCATTCGTTTTGCGCTATCATTGCAAATAAGCGAGATATAAGCGTTTGAAAATTATAAAAATCGCAAATTAAAAATTGCTCGAAATCGATCCCCATTAATTCTGGTGGTAGGTATAATTATTGTTGATACTAAATAAGCATTCGTTTTGCGATATCATTGCAAATAAGCGAGATATAAGCGTTTGAAAATTTGAAAAATCGCAAATTTAAAATTGCTCGAAATCGATCCCCATTAATTCTGGTGGTAGGTATAATAATTGTTGATACTAAATAAGCATTCGTTTTGCGCTATCATTGCAAAAAGCGAGATATAAGCGTTTGAAAATTTGAAAAATCGCAAATTTAAAATTGCTCAAAATCGATCTTTGATTAATTCTGGTGGTAGGTATAATTATTGTTGATACTAAATAAGCATTCGTTTTGCGCTATCATTGCAAATAAGCGAGATTTAAGCGTTTGAAAATTATAAAAATCGCAAATTTAAAATTGCTCGAAATCGATCCCCATTAATTCTGGTGGTAGGTATAATTATTGTTGATACTAAATAAGCATTCGTTTTGCGCTATCATTGTAAATAAGCGAGATATAAGCGTTTGAAAATTATAAAAATCGCAAATTGAAAATTGCTCAAAATCGATCCCCATTAATTCTGGTGGTAGGTATAATTATTGTTGATACTAAATAAGCATTCGTTTTGCGCTATCATTGCAAATAAGCGAGATATAAGCGTTTGAAAATTATAAAAATCGCAAATTTAAAATTGCTCAAAATCGATCCCCATTAATTCTGCTGGTAGGTATAATTAATGTTGATACTAAATAAGCATTCGTTTTGCGCTATCATTGCAAATAAGCGAGATATAATCGTTTGAAAATTTGAAAATCGCAAATTTAAAATTGCTCGAAATCGATCCCCATTAATTCTGGTGGTAGGTATAATTATTGTTGATACTAAATAAGCATTCGTTTTGCGCTATCAATGCAAATAAGCGAGATATAAGCGTTTGAAAATTATAAAAATCGCAAATTTTAAATTGCTCAAAATCGATCCCCATTAATTCTGGTGGTAGGTATAATTATTGTTGATACTAAATAAGCATTCGTTTTGCGCTATCATTGCAAATAAGCGAGATATAAGCGATTGAAAATTATAAAAATTGCAAATTGAAAATTGCTCAAAATCGATCCCCATCAATTCTGGTGGTAGGTATAATTATTGTTGATACTAAATAAGCATTCGTTTTGCGCTATCATTGCAAATAAGCGAGATATATGCGTTTGAAAATTATAAAAATCGCAAATTTAAAATTGCTCAAAATCGATCCCCATTAATTCTGCTGGTAGGTATAATTATTGTTGATACTAAATAAGCATTCGTTTTGCGCTATCATTGCAAATAACCGAGATATAAGCGTTTAAAAATTATAAAAATCGCAAATTTAAAATTGCTCAAAATCGATCCCCATTAATTCTGGTGGTAGGTATAATTATTGTTGATACTAAATAAGCATTCGTTTTGCGCTATCATGGCAAATAAGCGAGATATAAGCGTTTGAAAATTATAAAAATCGCAAATTTAAAATTGCTCAAAATCGATCCCAATTAATTCTGGTGGTAGGTATAATTATTGTTGATACTAAATAATTATTCGTTTTGCGCTATCATTGCAAATAAGCGAGATATAAGCGTTTGAAAATTATAAAAATCGCAAATTTAAAATTGCTCAAAATCGATCCTTATTAATTCTGGTGGTAGGTATAATTATTGTTGATACTAAATAAGCATTCGTTTTGCTCTATCATTGCAAATAAGCGAGATATAAGCGTTTGAAAATTATAAAAATCGCAAATTTAAAATTGCTCAAAATCGATCCCATTAATTCTGGTGGTAGGTATAATTATTGTTGATACTAAATAAGCATTTGTTTTGCTCTATCATTGCAAATAAGCGAGATATAAGCGTTTGAAAATTATAAAAATCGCAAATTTAAAATTGCTCAAAATCGATCCCCATTAATTCTGGTGGTAGGTATAATTATTGTTGATACTAAATAAGCATTCGTTTTGCGCTATCATTGCAAATAAGCGAGATATAAGCGTTTGAAAATTATAAAAATCGCTAATTTAAAATTGCTCGAAATCGATCCATATTAATTCTGGTGGTAGGTATAATTATTGTTGATACTAAATAAGCATTCGTTTTGCGCTATCATTGCAAATAAGCGAGATATAAGCGTTTGAAAATTTGAAAGTCGCAAATTTAAAATTGCTCAAAATCGATCCCCATTAATTCTGGTGGTAGGTATAATTATTGTTGATACTAAATAAGCATTCGTTTTGCGCTATCATTGCAAATAAGCGAGATATAAGCGTTTGAAAATTATAAAAATCGCAAATTGAAAATTACTCAAAATCGATCCTTATTAATTCTGGTGGTAGGTATAATTATTGTTGATACTAAATAAGCATTCGTTTTGCGCTATCATTGCAAATAAGCGAGATATAAGCGTTTGAAAATTATAAAAATCGCAAATTTAAAATTGCTCAAAATCGATCCCCATTAATTCTGCTGGTAGGTATAATTATTGTTGATACTAAATAAGCATTCGTTTTGCGCTATCATTGCAAATAAGCGAGATATAAGCGTTTGAAAATTATAAAAATCGCAAATTTAAAATTGCTCGAAATCGATCCCCATTAATTCTGGTGGTAGGTATAATTATTGTTGATACTAAATAAGCATTCGTTTTGCGCTATCATTGCAAATAAGCGAGATATAAGCGTTTGAAAATTATAAAAATCGCAAATTTAAAATTGCTCAAAATCGATCCCCATTAATTCTGGTGGTAGGTATAATTATTGTTGATACTAAATAAGCATTCGTTTTGCGCTATAATTGCAAATAAGCGAGATATAAGCGTTTGAAAATTTGAAAAATCGCAAATTTAAAATTAATCAAAATCGATCCATATTAATTCTGGTGGTAGGTATAATTATTGTTGATACTAAATAAGCATTCGTTTTGCGCTATCATTGCAAATAAGCGAGATATATGCGTTTCAAAATTTGAAAAATCGCAAATTTAAAATTGCTCGAAATAGATCCCCATTAATTCTGGTGGTAGGTATAATTATTGTTGATACTAAATAAGCATTCGTTTTGCGCTATCATTGCAAATAAGCTAGATATAAGCGTTTGAAAATTATAAAAATCGCAAATTAAAAATTTCTCAAAATCGATCCCCATTAATTCTGGCGGTAGGTATAATTATTGTTGATACTAATTAAGCATTCGTTTTGCGCTATCATTGCAAATAAGCGAGATATAAGCGTTTGAAAATTATAAATATCGCAAATTTTAAATTGCTCAAAATCGATCCCCATTAATTCTGGTGGTAGGTATAATTATTGTTGATACTAAATAAGCATTCGTTTTGCGCTATCATTGCAAATAAGCGAGATATAAGGGTTTGAAAATTTGAAAAATCGCAAATTTAAAATTGCTCGAAATCGATCCCCATTAATTCTGGTGGTAGGTATAATTATTGTTGATACTAAATAAGCATTCGTTTTGCGCTATCATTGCAAAAAGCGAGATATAAGCGTTTGAAAATTTGAAAAATCGCAAATTTAAAATTGGTCAAAATCGATCTTTGATTAATTCTGGTGGTAGGTATAATTATTGTTGATACTAAATAAGCATTCGTTTTGCGCTATCATTGCAAATAAGCGAGATTAAAGCGTTTGAAAATTATAAAAATCGCAAATTTAAAATTGTTCGAAATCGATCCCCATTAATTCTGGTGGTAGGTATAATTATTGTTGATACTAAATAAGCATTCGTTTTGCGCTATCATTGTAAATAAGCGAGATATAAGCGTTTGAAAATTATAAAAATCGCAAATTGAAAATTGCTCAAAATCGATCCCCATTAATTCTGTTGGTAGGTATAATTATTTTTGATACTAAATAAGCATTCGTTTTGCGCTATCATTGCAAATAAGCGAGATATAAGCGTTTGAAAATTATAAAAATCGCAAATTTAAAATTGCTCAAAATCGATCCCCATTAATTCTGCTGGTAGGTATAATTAATGTTGATACTAAATAATCATTCGTTTTGCGCAATCATTGCAAATAAGCGAGATATAAGCGTTTGAAAATTTGAAAATCGCAAATTTAAAATTGCTCGAAATCGATCCCCATTAATTCTGCTGGTAGGTATAATTATTGTTGATACTAAATAAGCATTCGTTTTGCGCTTTCATTGCAAATAAGCGAGATATAAGCGTTTGAAAATTTGAAAAATCGCAAATTTTAAATTGCTCAATATCGATCCCCATTAATTCTGGTGGTAGGTATAATTATTGTTGATACTAAATAAGCATTCGTTTTGCGCTATCATTGCAAATATGCGAGATATAAGCGTTTGAAAATTAAAAAAATCGCAAATTTAAAATTGCTCAAAATCGATCCCCATTAATTCTGGTGGTAGGTATAATTATTGTTGATACTAAATAAGCATTCGTTTTGCGCTATCATTGCAAATAAGCGAGATATAAGCGTTTGAAAATTATAAATATCGCAAATTAAAAATTGCTCAAAATCGATCCCCATTAATTCTGGTGGTAGGTATAATTATTGTTGATACTAAATAAGCATTCGTTTTGCGCTATCATTGCAAATAAGGGAGATATAAGCGTTTGAAAATTATAAAAATCGCAAATTGAAAATTGCTCAAAATCGATCCCCATTAATTCTGGTGGTAGGTATAATTATTGTTGATACTAAATAAGCATTTGTTTTGCACTATCATTGCAAATAAGCGAGATATAAGCGTTTGAAAATTATAAAAATCGCAAATTTAAAATTGCTCAAAATCGATCCCCATTAATTCTGCTGGTAGGTATAATTAATGTTGATACTAAATAAGCATTCGTTTTGCGCTATCATTGCAAATAAGCGAGAAATAAGCGTTTGAAAATTATAAAAATCGCAAATTAAAAATTGCTCGAAATCGATCCCCATTAATTCTGGTGGTAGGTATAATTATTGTTGATACTAAATAAGCATTCGTTTTGCGATATCATTGCAAATAAGCGAGATATAAGCGTTTGAAAATTTGAAAAATCGCAAATTTAAAATTGCTCGAAATCGATCCCCATTAATTCTGGTGGTAGGTATAATAATTGTTGATACTAAATAAGCATTCGTTTTGCGCTTTCATTGCAAAAAGCGAGATATAAGCGTTTGAAAATTTGAAAAATCGCAAATTTAAAATTGCTCAAAATCGATCTTTGATTAATTCTGGTGGTAGGTATAATTATTGTTGATACTAAATAAGCATTCGTTTTGCGCTATAATTGCAAATAAGCGAGATTTAAGCGTTTGAAAATTATAAAAATCGCAAATTTAAAATTGCTCAAAATCGATCCCCATTAATTCTGCTGGTAGGTATAATTAATGTTGATACTAAATAAGCATTCGTTTTTCGCTATCATTGCAAATAAGCGAGATATAAGCGTTTGAAAATTTGAAAATCGCAAATTTAAAATTGCTCGAAATCGATCCCCATTAATTCTGGTGGTAGGTATAATTATTGTTGATACTAAATAAGCATTCGTTTTGCGCTATCAATGCAAATAAGCGAGATATAAGCGTTTGAAAATTATAAAAATCGCAAATTTAAAATTGCTCAAAATCGATCCCCATTAATTCTGGTGGTAGGTATAATTATTGTTGATACTAAATAAGCATTCGTTTTGCGCTATCATTGCAAATAAGCGAGATATAAGCGATTGAAAATTATAAAAATTGCAAATTGAAAATTGCTCAAAATCGATCCCCATCAATTCTGGTGGTAGGTATAATTATTGTTGATACTAAATAAGCATTCGTTTTGCGCTATCATTGCAAATAAGCGAGATATATGCGTTTGAAAATTATAAAAATCGCAAATTTAAAATTGCTCAAAATCGATCCCCATTAATTCTGCTGGTAGGTATAATTATTGTTGATACTAAATAAGCATTCGTTTTGCGCTATCATTGCAAATAAGCGAGATATAAGCGTTTGAAAATTTGAAAAATCGCAAATTTAAAATTGCTCGAAATCGATCCTTATTAATTCTGGTGGTAGGTATAATTATTGTTGATACTAAATAAGCATTCGTTTTGCGCTATCATTGCAAATAAGCGAGATATAAGCGTTTGAAAATTATAAAAATCGCAAATTTTAAATTGCTCAAAATCGATTCCAATTAATTCTGGTGGTAGGTATAATTATTGTTGATACTAAATAAGCATTCGTTTTGCGCTAATATTGCAAATGAGCGAGATATAAGCGTTTGAAAATTATAAAAATCGCTAATTTAAAATTGCTCGAAATCGATCCATATTAATTCTGGTGGTAGGTATAATTATTGTTGATACTAAATAAGCATTCGTTTTGCGCTATCATTGCAAATAAGCGAGATATAAGCGTTTGAAAATTTGAAAGTCGCAAATTTAAAATTGCTCGAAATCGATCCCCATTAATTCTGGTGGTAGGTATAATTATTGTTGATACTAAATAAGCATTCGTTTTGCGCTATCATTGCAAATAAGCGAGATATAAGCGTTTGAAAATTATAAAAATCACAAATTAAAAATTGCTCAAAATCGATCCCCATTAATTCTGGTGGTAGGTATAATTATTGTTGATTCTAAATAAGCATTCGTTTTGCGCTATCATTGCAAATAAGCGAGATATAAGCGTTTGAAAATTATAAAAATCGCAAATTGAAAATTACTCAAAATCGATCCCCATTAATTCTGGTGGTAGGTATAATTATTGTTGATACTAAATAAGCATTCGTTTTGCGCTATCATTGCAAATAAGCGAGATATAAGCGTTTGAAAATTATAAAAATCGCAAATTTAAAATTGCTCAAAATCGATCCACATTAATTCTGCTGGTAGGTATAATTATTGTTGATACTAAATAAGCATTCGTTTTGCGCTATCATTGCAAATAAGCGAGATATAAGCGTTTGAAAATTATAAAAATCGCAAATTTAAAATTGCTCGAAATCGATCCCCATTAATTCTGGTGGTAGGTATAATTATTGTTGATACTAAATAAGCATTCGTTTTGCGCTATCATTGCAAATAAGCGAGATATAAGCGTTTGAAAATTATAAAAATCGCAAATTTAAAATTGCTCAAAATCGATCCCCATTAATTCTGGTGGTAGGTATAATTATTGTTGATACTAAATAAGCATTCGTTTTGCGCTATCATTGCAAATAAGCGAGATATAAGCGTTTGAAAATTATAAAAATCGCAAATTTAAAATTGCTCAAAATCGATCCCCATTAATTCTGGTGGTAGGTATAATTATTGTTGATACTAAATAAGCATTCGTTTTGCGCTATAATTGCAAATAAGCGAGATATAAGCGTTTGAAAATTTGAAAAATCGCAAATTTAAAATTAATCGAAATCGATCCATATTAATTCTGGTGGTAGGTATAATTATTGTTGATACTAAATAAGCATTCGTTTTGCGCTATCATTGCAAATAAGCGAGATATATGCGTTTCAAATTTTGAAAAATCGCAAATTTAAAATTGCTCGAAATAGATCCCCATTAATTCTGGTGGTAGGTATAATTATTGTTGATACTAAATAAGCATTCGTTTTGCGCTATCATTGCAAATAAGCTAGATATAAGCGTTTGAAAATTATAAAAATCGCAAATTAAAAATTTCTCAAAATCGATCCCCATTAATTCTGGCGGTAGGTATAATTATTGTTGATACTAATTAAGCATTCGTTTTGCGCTATCATTGCAAATAAGCGAGATATAAGCGTTTGAAAATTTGAAAAATCGCAAATTTAAAATTGCTCGAAATCGATCCCCATTAATTCTGGTGGTAGGTATAATTATTGTTGATACTAAATAAGCATTCGTTTTGCGCTATCATTGCAAATAGGCGAGATATAAGCGTTTGAAAATTATAAAAATCGCAAATTTAAAATTGCTCAAAATCGATCCTTATTAATTCTGGTGGTAGGTATAATTATTGTTGATACTAAATAAGCATTCGTTTTGCGCTATCATTGCAAATAAGCGAGATATAAGCGTTTGAAAATTATAAATATCGCAAATTTTAAATTGCTCAAAATCGATCCCCATTAATTCTGGTGGTAGGTATAATTATTGTTGATACTAAATAAGCATTCGTTTTGCGCTATCATTGCAAATAAGCGAGATATAAGCGTTTGAAAATTTGAAAAATCGCAAATTTAAAATTGCTCGAAATCGATCCCCATTAATTCTGGTGGTAGGTATAATTATTGTTGATACTAAATAAGCATTCGTTTGGCGCTATCATTGCAAAAAGCGAGATATAAGCGTTTGAAAATTTGAAAAACCGCAAATTTAAAATTGGTCAAAATCGATCTTTGATTAATTCTGGTGGTAGGTATAATTATTGTTGATACTAAATAAGCATTCGTTTTGCGCTATCATTGCAAATAAGCGAGATTTAAGCGTTTGAAAATTATAAAAATCGCAAATTTAAAATTGCTCGAAATCGATCCCCATTAATTCTGGTGGTAGGTATAATTATTGTTGATACTAAATAAGCATTCGTTTTGCGCTATCATTGTAAATAAGCGAGATATAAGCGTTTGAAAATTATAAAAATCGCAAATTGAAAATTGCTCAAAATCGATCCCCATTAATTCTGGTGGTAGGTATAATTATTTTTGATACTAAATAAGCATTCGTTTTGCGCTATCATTGCAAATAAGCGAGATATAAGCGTTTGAAAATTATAAAAATCGCAAATTTAAAATTGCTCAAAATCGATCCCCATTAATTCTGCTGGTAGGTATAATTAATGTTGATACTAAATAAGCATTCGTTTTGCGCTATCATTGCAAATAAGCGAGATATAAGCGTTTGAAAATTTGAAAATCGCAAATTTAAAATTGCTCGAAATCGATCCCCATTAATTCTGCTGGTAGGTATAATAATTGTTGATACTAAATAAGCATTCGTTTTGCGCTATCATTGCAAATAAGCGAGATATAAGCGTTTGAAAATTTGAAAAATCGCAAATTTAAAATTGCTCGAAATCGATCCCTATTAATTCTGGTGGTAGGTATAATTATTGTTGATACTAAATAAGCATTCGTTTTGCGCTATCATTGCAAATAAGCGAGATATAAGCGTTTGAAAATTATAAAAATCGCAAATTTAAAATTGCTCAAAATCGATCCCCATTAATTCTGGTGGTAGGTATAATTATTGTTGATACTAAATAAGCATTCGTTTTGCGCTAATATTGCAAATGAGCGAGATATAAGCGTTTGAAAATTTGAAAAATCGCAAATTTAAAATTAATCGAAATCGATCCCCATTAATTCTGGTGGTAGGTATAATTATTGTTGATACTAAATAAGCATTCGTTTTGAACTATCATTGCAAATAAGCGAGATATAAGCGTTTAAAAATTATAATAATCGCAAATTTAAAATTGCTCGAAATCGATCCCCATTAATTCTGGTGGTAGGTATAATTATTGTTGATACTAAATAAGCATTCGTTTTGCGCTATCATTGCAAATAAGCGAGATATAAGCGTTTGAAAATTATAAAAATCGCAAATTTAAAATTGCTCAAAATCGATCCCCATTAATTCTGGTGGTAGGTATAATTATTGTTGATACTAAATAATTATTCGTTTTGCACTATCATTGCAAATAAGCGAGATAGAAGCGTTTGAAAATTATAAAAATCGCAAATTTAAAATTGCTCAAAATCGATCCTTATTAATTCTGGTGGTAGGTATAATTATTGTTGATACTAAATAAGCATTCGTTTTGCTCTATCATTGCAAATAAGCGAGATATAAGCGTTTGAAAATTATAAAAATCGCAAATTTAAAATTGCTCGAAATCGATCCCCATTATTTCTGGTGATAGGTATAATTATTGTTGATACTAAATAAGCATTCGTTTTGCGTTATCATTGCAAATAAGCGAGATATAAGCGTTTGAAAATTATAAAAATCGCAAATTTAAAATTGCTCAAAATCGATCCCCATTAATTCTGGTGGTAGGTATAATTATTGTTGATACTAAATAAGCATTCGTTTTGCGCTATAATTGCAAATAAGCGAGATATAAGCGTTTGAAAATTTGAAAAATCGCAAATTTGAAATTAATTGAAATCGATCACCATTAATTCTGGTGGTAGGTATAATTATTGTTGATACTAAATAAGCATTCGTTTTGCGCTATCATTGCAAATAAGCGAGATATATGCGTTTCAAAATTTGAAAAATCGCAAATTTAAAATTGCTCGAAATAGATCCCCATTAATTCTGGTGGTAGGTATAATTATTGTTGATACTAAATAAGCATTCGTTTTGCGCTATCATTGCAAATAAGCTAGATATAAGCGTTTGAAAATTATAAAAATCGCAAATTAAAAATTTCTCAAAATCGATCCTTATTAATTCTGGCGGTAGGTATAATTATTGTTGATACTAATTAAGCATTCGTTTTGCGCTATCATTGCAAATAGGCGAGATATAAGCGTTTGAAAATTATAAAAATCGCAAATTTAAAATTGCTCAAAATCGATCCTTATTAATTCTGGTGGTAGGTATAATTATTGTTGATACTAAATAAGCATTCGTTTTGCGCTATCATTGCAAATAAGCGAGATATAAGCGTTTGAAAATTATAAATATCGCAAATTTTAAATTGCTCAAAATCGATCCCCATTAATTCTGGTGGTAGGTATAATTATTGTTGATACTAAATAAGCATTCGTTTTGCGCTATCATTGCAAATAAGCGAGATATAAGCGTTTGAAAATTTGAAAAATCGCAAATTTAAAATTGCTCGAAATCGATCCCCATTAATTCTAATGGTAGGTATAATTACTGTTGATACTAAATAAGCATTCGTTTTAAGCTATCATTGCAAATAAGCGAGATATAAGCGTTTGAAATTTTGAAAAATCGCAAATTTAAAATTGCTCAAAATCGATCCCCATTAATTCTGGTAGTAGGTATAATTATTGTTGATACTAAATAAGCACTCGTTTTGCGCTATCATTGCAAATAAGCGAGATATAAGCGTTTGAAAATTCGAAAAATCGCAAATTTAAAATTGCTCAAAATCGATCCACATTAATTCTGTTGGTAGGTATAATTATTTTTGATACTAAATAAGCATTCGTTTTGCGCCATCATTGCAAATAAGCGAGATATAAGCGTTTGAAAATTTGAAAAATCGCAAATTTAAAATTGCTCGAAATCGATCCCCTTTAATTCTGGTGGTAGGTATAATTATTGTTGATACTAAATAAGCATTCGTTTTGCGCTATCATTGCAAATAAGCGAGATATATGCGTTTGAAAATTTGAAAAATCGCAAATTTAAAATTGCTCAAAATCGATCCTTATTAATTCTGGTGGTAGGTATAATTATTGTTGATACTAAATAAGCATTCGTTTTGCGCTATCATAGCAAATAAGCGGGATATAAGCGTTTGAAAATTATAAAAATCACAAATTTAAAATTGCTCAAAATCGATCCCCATTAATTCTGGTGGTAGGTATAATTATTGTTGATACTAAATAAGCATTCGTTTTGCGCTATCATTGCAAATAAGCGAGATATAAGAGTTTGAAAATTATAAAAATCGCTAATTTAAAATTGCTCGAAATCGATCCATATTAATTCTGGTGGTAGGTATAATTATTGTTGATACTAAATAAGCATTCGTTTTGCGCTATCATTGCAAATAAGCGAGATATAAGCGTTTGAAAATTTGAAAATTGCAAATTTAAAATTGCTCGAAATCGATCCCTATTAATTCTGGTGGTAGGTATAATTATTGTTGATACTAAATAAGCATTCGTTTTGCGCTATCATTGCAAATAAGCGAGATATAAGCGTTTGAAAATTTGAAAAATCACAAATTAAAAATTGCTCAAAATCGATCCCCATTAATTCTGGTGGTAGGTATAATTATTGTTGATACTAAATAAGCATTTGTTTTGCGCTATCATTGCAAATAAGCGAGATATAAGCGTTTGAAAATTATAAAAATCACAAATTGAAAATTACTCAAAATCGATCCCCATTAAATCTGGTGGTAGGTATAATTATTGTTGATACTAAATAAGCATTCGTTTTGCGCTATCATTGCAAATAAGCGAGATATAAGCGTTTGAAAATTATAAAAATCGCAAATTTAAAATTGCTCAAAATCGATCCCCATTAATTCTGGTGGTAGGTATAATTATTGTTGATACTAAATAATTATTCGTTTTGCACTATCATTGCAAATAAGCGAGATAGAAGCGTTTGAAAATTATAAAAATCGCAAATTTAAAATTGCTCAAAATCGATCCTTATTAATTCTGGTGGTAGGTATAATTATTGTTGATACTAAATAAGCATTCGTTTTGCTCTATCATTGCAAATAAGCGAGATATAAGCGTTTGAAAATTATAAAAATCGCAAATTTAAAATTGCTCGAAATCGATCCCCATTATTTCTGGTGATAGGTATAATTATTGTTGATACTAAATAAGCATTCGTTTTGCGCTATCATTGCAAATAAGCGAGATATAAGCGTTTGAAAATTATAAAAATCGCAAATTTAAAATTGCTCAAAATCGATCCCCATTAATTCTGGTGGTAGGTATAATTATTGTTGATACTAAATAAGCATTCGTTTTGCGCTATAATTGCAAATAAGCGAGATATAAGCGTTTGAAAATTTGAAAAATCGCAAATTTGAAATTAATTGAAATCGATCACCATTAATTCTGGTGGTAGGTATAATTATTGTTGATACTAAATAAGCATTCGTTTTGCGCTATCATTGCAAATAAGCGAGATATATGCGTTTCAAAATTTGAAAAATCGCAAATTTAAAATTGCTCGAAATAGATCCCCATTAATTCTGGTGGTAGGTATAATTATTGTTGATACTAAATAAGCATTCGTTTTGCGCTATCATTGCAAATAAGCTAGATATAAGCGTTTGAAAATTATAAAAATCGCAAATTAAAAATTTCTCAAAATCGATCCTTATTAATTCTGGCGGTAGGTATAATTATTGTTGATACTAATTAAGCATTCGTTTTGCGCTATCATTGCAAATAGGCGAGATATAAGCGTTTGAAAATTATAAAAATCGCAAATTTAAAATTGCTCAAAATCGATCCTTATTAATTCTGGTGGTAGGTATAATTATTGTTGATACTAAATAAGCATTCCTTTTGCGCTATCATTGCAAATAAGCGAGATATAAGCGTTTGAAAATTATAAATATCGCAAATTTTAAATTGCTCAAAATCGATCCCCATTAATTCTGGTGGTAGGTATAATTATTGTTGATACTAAATAAGCATTCGTTTTGCGCTATCATTGCAAATAAGCGAGATATAAGCGTTTGAAAATTTGAAAAATCGCAAATTTAAAATTGCTCGAAATCGATCCCCATTAATTCTGGTGGTAGGTATAATTATTGTTGATACTAAATAAGCATTCGTTTTGCGCTATCATTGCAAATAAGCGAGATATAAGCGTTTGAAATTTTGAAAAATCGCAAATTTAAAATTGCTCAAAATCGATCCCCATTAATTCTGGTAGTAGGTATAATTATTGTTGATACTAAATAAGCACTCGTTTTGCGCTATCATTGCAAATAAGCGAGATATAAGCGTTTGAAAATTCGAAAAATCGCAAATTTAAAATTGCTCAAAATCGATCCACATTAATTCTGTTGGTAGGTATAATTATTTTTGATACTAAATAAGCATTCGTTTTGCGCCATCATTGCAAATAAGCGAGATATAAGCGTTTGAAAATTTGAAAAATCGCAAATTTAAAATTGCTCGAAATCGATCCCCTTTAATTCTGGTGGTAGGTATAATTATTGTTGATACTAAATAAGCATTCGTTTTGCGCTATCATTGCAAATAAGCGAGATATATGCGTTTGAAAATTTGAAAAATCGCAAATTTAAAATTGCTCAAAATCGATCCTTATTAATTCTGGTGGTAGGTATAATTATTGTTGATACTAAATAAGCATTCGTTTTGCGCTATCATAGCAAATAAGCGGGATATAAGCGTTTGAAAATTATAAAAATCACAAATTTAAAATTGCTCAAAATCGATCCCCATTAATTCTGGTGGTAGGTATAATTATTGTTGATACTAAATTAGCATTCGTTTTGCGCTATCATTGCAAATAAGCGAGATATAAGAGTTTGAAAATTATAAAAATCGCTAATTTAAAATTGCTCGAAATCGATCCATATTAATTCCGGTGGTAGGTATAATTATTGTTGATACTAAATAAGCATTCGTTTTGCGCTATCATTGCAAATAAGCGAGATATAAGCGTTTGAAAATTTGAAAATCGCAAATTTAAAATTGCTCGAAATCGATCCCTATTAATTCTGGTGGTAGGTATAATTATTGTTGATACTAAATAAGCATTCGTTTTGCGCTATCATTGCAAATAAGCGAGATATAAGCGTTTGAAAATTTGAAAAATCACAAATTAAAAATTGCTCAAAATCGATCCCCATTAATTCTGGTGGTAGGTATAATTATTGTTGATACTAAATAAGCATTTGTTTTGCGCTATCATTGCAAATAAGCGAGATATAAGCGTTTGAAAATTATAAAAATCACAAATTGAAAATTACTCAAAATCGATCCCCATTAAATCTGGTGGTAGGTATAATTATTGTTGATACTAAATAAGCATTCGTTTTGCGCTATCATTGCAAATAAGCGAGATATAAGCGTTTGAAAATTTGAAAAATCACAAATAAAAAATTGCTCAAAATCGATCCCCATTAATTCTGGTGGTAGGTATAATTATTGTTGATACTAAATAAGCATTCGTTTTGCGCTATCATTGCAAATAAGCGAGATATAAGCGTTTGAAAATTATAAAAATCGCAAATTGAAAATTACTCAAAATCGATCCCCATTAATTCTGGTGGTAGGTATAATTATTGTTGATACTAAATAAGCATTCGTTTTGCGCTATCATTGCAAATAAGCGAGATATAAGCGTTTGAAAATTTGAAAAATCGCAAATTTAAAATTGCTCGAAATCGATCCCCATTAATTCTGGTGGTAGGTATAATTATGGTTGATACTAAATAAGCATTCGTTTTGCGCTATCATTGCAAATAAGCGAGATATAAGCGTTTGAAAATTATAAAAATCGCAAATTTAAAATTGCTCAAAATCGATCCCCATTAATTCTGGTGGTAGGTATAATTATTGTTGATACTAAATAAGCATTCGTTTTGCGCTATAATTGCAAATAAGCGAGATATAAGCGTTTGAAAATTTGAAAAATCGCAAATTTAAAATTAATCGAAATCGATCCCCATTAATTCTGGTGGTAGGTATAATTAATGTTGATACTAAATAAGCATTCGTTTTGCGCTATCATTGCAAATAAGCGAGATATATGCGTTTGAAAATTTGAAAAATCGCAAATTTAAAATTGCTCGAAATAGATCCCCATTAATTCTGGTGGTAGGTATAATTATTGTTGATACTAAATAAGCATTCGTTTTGCGCTATCATTGCAAATAAGCGAGATATAAGCGTTTGAAAATTTGAAAATTGCATATTTAAAATTGCTCGAAATCGATCCCTATTAATTCTGGTGGTAGGTATAATTATTGTTGAACTAAATAAGCATTCGTTTTGCGCTATCATTGCAAATAAGCGAGATATAAGCGTTTGAAAATTATAAAAATCGCAAATTTAAAATTGCTCAAAATCGATCCCCATTAATTCTGGTGGTAGGTATAATTATTGTTGATACTAAATAAGCATTCGTTCTGCGCTATCATTGCAAATAAGCGAGATATAAGCGTTTGAAAATTATAAAAATCGCAAATTGAAAATTGCTCAAAATCGATCCACATTAATTCTGTTGGTAGGTATAATTATTGTTGATACTAAATAAGCATTCGTTTTGCGCTATCATTGCAAATAAGCGAGATATAAGCGTTTGAAAATTTGAAAAATCGCAAATTTAAAATTGTTCAAAATCGATCCTTATTAATTCTGGTGGTAGGTATAATTATTGTTGATACTAAATAAGCATTCGTTTTGCTCTATCATTGCAAATAAGCGAGATATAAGCGTTTGAAAATTATAAAAATCGCAAATTTAAAATTGCTCAAAATCGATCCCCATTAATTCTGGTGGTAGGTATAATTATTGTTGATACTAAATAAGCATTCGTTTTGCGCTATCATTGCAAATAAGCGAGATATAAGCGTTTGAAATTTTGAAAAATCGCAAATTTAAAATTGCTCAAAATCGATCCCCATTAATTCTGGTAGTAGGTATAATTATTGTTGATACTAAATAAGCACTCGTTTTGCGCTATCATTGCAAATAAGCGAGATATAAGCGTTTGAAAATTCGAAAAATCGCAAATTTAAAATTGCTCAAAATCGATCCACATTAATTCTGTTGGTAGGTATAATTATTTTTGATACTAAATAAGCATTCGTTTTGCGCCATCATTGCAAATAAGCGAGATATAAGCGTTTGAAAATTTGAAAAATCGCAAATTTAAAATTGCTCGAAATCGATCCCCTTTAATTCTGGTGGTAGGTATAATTATTGTTGATACTAAATAAGCATTCGTTTTGCGCTATCATTGCAAATAAGCGAGATTTAAGCGTTTGAAAATTATAAAAATCGCAAATTTAAAATTGCTCGAAATCGATCCCCATTAATTCTGGTGGTAGGTATAATTATTGTTGATACTAAATAAGCATTCGTTTTGCGCTATCATTGCAAATAAGCGAGATATAAGCGTTTAAAAATTATAAAAATCGCAAATTGAAAATTGCTCAAAATCGATCCCCATTAATTCTGGTGGTAGGTATAATTATTGTTGATGATAAATAAGCATTCGTTTTGCGCTATCATTGCAAATAAGCGAGATATAAGCGTTTGAAAATTATAAAAATCGCAAATTTAAAATTGCTCAAAATCGATCCCCTTTAATTCTGCTGGTAGGTATAATTAATGTTGATACTAAATAAGCATTCGTTTTGCGCTATCATTGCAAATAAGCGAGATATAAGCGTTTGAAAATTTGAAAATCGCAAATTTAAAATTGCTCGAAATCGATCCCCATTAATTCTGTTGGTAGGTATAATTATTGTTGATACTAAATAAGCATTCGTTTTGCGCTATCATTGCAAATAGGCGAGATATAAGCGTTTGAAAATTATAAAAATCGCAAATTTAAAATTGCTCAAAATCGATCCCCATTAATTCTGGTGGTAGGTATAATTATTGTTGATACTAAATAAGCATTCGTTTTGCGCTATCATTGCAAATAAGCGAGATATAAGCGTTTGAAAATTATAAAAATCGCAAATTGAAAATTGCTCAAAATCGATCCCCATTAATTCTGGTGGTAGGTATAATTATTGTTGATACTAAATAAGCATTCGTTTTGCGCTATCATTGCAAATAAGCGAGATATAAGCGTTTGAAAATTATAAAAATCGCAAATTTAAAATTGCTCAAAATCGATCCTTATTAATTCTGTTGGTAGGTATAATTATTGTTGATACTAAATAAGCATTCGTTTTGCTCTATGATTGCAAATAAGCGAGATATAAGCGTTTGAAAATTATAAAAATCGCAAATTTAAAATTGCTCAAAATTGATCCCCATTAATTCTGGTAGTAGGTATAATTATTGTTGATACTAAATAAGCACTCGTTTTGCGCTATCATTGCAAATAAGCGAGATATAAGCGTTTGAAAATTCGAAAAATCGCAAATTTAAAATTGCTCAAAATCGATCCACATTAATTCTGTTGGTAGGTATAATTATTTTTGATACTAAATAAGCATTCGTTTTGCGCCATCATTGCAAATAAGCGAGATATAAGCGTTTGAAAATTTGAAAAATCGCAAATTTAAAATTGCTCGAAATCGATCCCCTTTAATTCTGGTGGTAGGTATAATTATTGTTGATACTAAATAAGCATTCGTTTTGCGCTATCATTGCAAATAAGCGAGATATATGCGTTTGAAAATTTGAAAAATCGCAAATTTAAAATTGCTCAAAATCGATCCTTATTAATTCTGGTGGTAGGTATAATTATTGTTGATACTAAATAAGCATTCGTTTTGCGCTATCATTGCAAATAAGCGGGATATAAGCGTTTGAAAATTATAAAAATCACAAATTTAAAATTGCTTGAAATCGATCCATATTAATTCTGGTGGTAGGTATAATTATTGTTGATACTAAATAAGCATTCGTTTTGCGCTATCATTGCAAATAAGCGAGATATAAGCGTTTGAAAATTTGAAAAATCGCAAATTTAAAATTAATCGAAATCGATCCCCATTAATTCTGGTGGTAGGTATAATTATTGTTGATACTAAATAAGCATTCGTTTTGCGCTATCATTGCAAATAAGCGAGATATATGCGTTTGAAAATTTGAAAAATCGCAAATTTAAAATTGCTCGAAATAGATCCCCATTAATTCTGGTGGTAGGTATAATTATTGTTGATACTAAATAAGCATTCGTTTTGCGCTATCATTGCAAATAAGCTAGATATAAGCGTTTGAAAATTATAAAAATCGCAAATTAAAAATTGCTCAAAATCGATCCCCATTAATTCTGGCGGTAGGTATAATTATTGTTGATACTAATTAAGCATTCGTTGTTCGCTATCATTGCAAATAAGCGAGATATAAGCGTTTGAAAATTTGAAAAATCGCAAATTTAAAATTGGTCGAAATCGATCCCCATTAATTCTGGTGGTAGGTATAATTATTGTTGATCCTAAATAAGCATTCGTTTTGCGCTATCATTGCAAATAGGCGAGATATAAGCGTTTGAAAATTATAAAAATCGCAAATTTAAAATTGCTCAAAATCGATCCTTATTAATTCTGGTGGTAGGTATAATTATTGTTGATACTAAATAAGCATTCGTTTTGCGCTATCATTGCAAATAAGTGAGATATAAGCGTTTGAAAATTATAAATATCGCAAATTTTAAATTGCTCAAAATCGATCCCCATTAATTCTGGTGGTAGGTATAATTATTGTTGATACTAAATAAGCATTCGTTTTGCGCTATCATTGCAAATAAGCGAGATATAAGCGTTTGAAAATTTGAAAAATCGCAAATTCAAAATTGCTCAAAATCGATCCCTATTAATACTTGTGGTAGGTATAATTATTGTTGATACTAAATAAGCATTCGTTTTCGCTATCATTGCAAATAAGCGAGATAAAAGCGTTTGAAAATTTGAAAAATCGCAAATTTAAAATTGCTCAAAATCGATCCCCACTAATTCTGGTGGTAGGTATAATTATTGTTGATACTAAATAAGCATTCGTTTTGCGCTATCATTGCAAATAAGCGAGATATAAGCGTTTGAAAATTTGAAAATTGCAAATTTAAAATTGCTCGAAATCGATCCCTATTAATTCTGGTGGTAGGTATAATTATTGTTGAACTAAATAAGCATTCGTTTTGCGCTATCATTGCAAATAAGCGAGATATAAGCGTTTGAAAATTATAAAAATCGCAAATTTAAAATTGCTCAAAATAGATCCCCATTAATTCTGGTGGTAGGTATAATTATTGTTGATACTAAATAAGCATTCGTTCTGCGCTATCATTGCAAATAAGCGAGATATAAGCGTTTGAAAATTATAAAAATCGCAAATTGAAAATTGCTCAAAATCGATCCTTATTAATTCTGGTGGTAGGTATAATTATTGTTGATACTAAATAAGCATTCGTTTTTCGCTATCATTGCAAATAAGCGAGATATAAGCGTTTGAAAATTATAAAAATCGCAAATTTAAAATTGCTCAAAATCGATCCTTATTAATTCTGGTGGTAGGTATAATTATTGTTGATACTAAATAAGCATTCGTTTTGCGCTATCATTGCAAATAAGCGAGATATAAGCGTTTGAAAATTATAAATATCGCAAATTTAAAATTGCTCGAAATCGATCCCCATTAATTCTGGTGGTAGGTATAATTATTGTTGATACTAAATAAGCATTCGTTTTGCGCTATGATTGCAAATAAGCGAGATATAAGCGTTTCAAAATTATAAAAATCGCAAATTTAAAATTGCTCAAAATCGATCCCCATTAATTCTGGTGGTAGGTATAATTATTGTTGATACTAAATAAGCATTTGTTTTGCGCTATCATTGCAAATGAGCGAGATATAAGCGTTTGAAAATTTGAAAAATCGCAAATTTAAAATTAATCGAAATCGATCCCCATTAATTCTGGTGGTAGGTATAATTATTGTTGATACTAAATAAGCATTCGTTTTGCGCTATCATTGCAAATAAGCGAGATATAAGCGTTTAAAAATTATAAAAATCGCAAATTTAAAATTGCTCGAAATCCATCCCCATTAATTCTGGTGGTAGGTATAATTATTGTCGATACTAAATAAGCATTCGTTTTGCGCTATCATTGCAAATAAGCGAGATATAAGCGTTTGAAAATTATAAAAATCGCAAATTTAAAATTGCTCAAAATCGATCCCCATTAATTCTGGTGGTAGGTATAATTATTGTTGATACTAAATAAGCATTCGTTTTGCGCTATCATTGCAAATAAGCGAGATATAAGCGTTTGAAAATTATAAAAATCGCAAATTTAAAATTGCTCGAAATCGATCCCCATTCATTCTGGTGGTAGGTATAATTATTGTTGATACTAAATAATAATTCGTTTTGCGCTATCATTGCAAATAAGCGAGATATAAGCGTTTGAAAATTATAAAAATCGCAAATTTAAAATTGCTCAAAATCGATCCTTATTAATTCTGGTGGTAGGTTTAATTATTGTTGATACTAAATAAGCATTCGTTTTGCTCTATCATTGCAAATAAGCGAGATATAAGCGTTTGAAAATTATAAAAATCGCAAATTTAAAATTGCTCAAAATCGATCCCCATTAATTCTGGTGGTTGGTATAATTATTGTTGATACTAAATAAGCATTCGTTTTGCGCTATCATTGCAATTAAGCGAGATATAAGCGTTTGAAAATTATAAAAATCGCAATTTTAAAATTGCTCAAAATCGATCCCTATTAATTCTGGTGGTAGGTATAATTATTGTTGATACTAAATAATTATTCGTTTTGCGCTATCATTGCAAATAAGCGAGATATAAGCGTTTGAAAATTATAAAAATCGCAAATTTAAAATTGCTCAAAATCGATCATCATTAATTCTGGTGGTAGGTAAAATTATTGTTGATACTAAATAAGCATTCGTTTTGCGCTATCATTGCAAATAAGCGAGATATAAGCGTTTGAAAATTTGAAAAATCGCAAATTTAAAATTGCTCAAAATCGATCCTTATTAATTCTGGTGGTAGGTATAATTATTGTTGATACTAAATAAGCATTCGTTTTGCTCTATCATTGCAAATAAGCGAGATATTAGCGTTTGAAAATTATAAAAATCGCAAATTTAAAATTGCTCAAAATCGATCCCCATTAATTCTGGTGGTAGGTATAATTATTGTTGATACTAAATAATAATTCGTTTTGCGCTATGTTTGCAAATAAGCGAGATATAAGCGTTTGAAAATTTTAAAAATCGCAAATTTAAAATTGCTCAAAATCGATCCTTATTAATTCTGGTGGTAGGTATAATTATTGTTGATACTAAATAAGCATTCGTTTTGCTCTATCATTGCAAATAAGCGAGATATAAGCGTTTGAAAATTATAAAAATCGCAAATTTAAAATTGCTCAAAATTGATCCTTATTAATTCTGGTGGTAGGTATAATTATTGTTGCTACTAAATAAGCATTCGTTTTGCGCTATGTTTGCAAATAAGCGAGATATAATTGTTTGAAAATTATAAAAATCGCAAATTTAAAATTGCTCAAAATCGATCCCCATTAATTCTGGTGGTAGGTATAATTATTGTTGATACTAAATAAGCATTCGTTTTGCACTATCATTGCAAATAAGCGAGATATAAGCGTTTGAAAATTATAAAAATCGCAAATTTAAAATTGCTCAAAATCGATCATCATTAATTCTGGTGGTAGGTATAATTATTGTTGATACTAAATAAGCATTCGTTTTGCGCTATCATTGCAAATAAGCGAGATATAAGCGTTTGAAAATTTGAAAAATCGCAAATTTAAAATTGCTCAAAATCGATCCCTATTAATTCTGGTGTCAGGTATAATTATTGTTGATACTAAATAAGCATTCGTTTTGCGCTATCATTGCAAATAAGCGAGATATAAGCGTTTGAAAATTTGAAAATCGCAAATTTAAAATTGCTCGAAATCGATCCATATTAATTCTGGTGGTAGGTATAATTATTGTTGATACTAAATAAGCATTCGTTTTGCGCTATCATTGCAAATAATGAGATATAAGCGTTTGAAAATTATAAAAATCACAAATTTAAAATTGCTCAAAATCGATCCCCATTAATTCTGGTGGTAGGTATAATTATTGTTGATACTAAATAAGCATTCGTTTTGCGCTATCATTGCAAATAAGCGAGATATAAGCGTTTGAAAATTATAAAAATCGCAAATTGAAAATTACTCAAAATCGATCCCCATTAATTCTGGTGGTAGGTATAATTATTGTTGATACTAAATAAGCATTCGTTTTGCGCTATCATTGCAAATAAGCGAGATATAAGCGTTTGAAAATTATAAAAATCGCAAATTTAAAATTGCTCAAAATCGATCCCCATTAATTCTGCTGGTAGGTATAATTATTGTTGATACTAAATAAGCATTCGTTTTGCGCTATCATTGCAAATAAGCGAGATATAAGCGTTTGAAAATTATAAAAATCGCAAATTGAAAATTACTCAAAATCGATCCCCATTAATTCTGGTGGTAGGTATAATTATTGTTGATACTAAATAAGCATTCGTTTTGCGCTATCATTGCAAATAAGCGAGATATAAGCGTTTGAAAAGTATAAAAATCGCAAATTTAAAATTGCTCAAAATCGATCCTTATTAATTCTGCTGCTAGGTATAATTATTGTTGATACTAAATAAGCATTCGTTTTGCGCTATCATTGCAAATAAGCGAGATATAAGCGTTTGAAAATTTGAAAAATCGCAAATTTAAAATTGCTCGAAATCGATCCCTATTAATTCTGGTGGTAGGTATAATTATTGTTGATACTAAATAAGCATTCGTTTTGCGCTATCATTGCAAATAAGCGAGATATGAGCGTTTGAAAATTATAAAAATCGCAAATTTAAAATTGCTCAAAATCGATCCCCATTAATTCTGGTGGTAGGTATAATTATTGTTGATACTAAATAAGCATTCGTTTTGCGCTAATATTGCAAATGAGCGAGATATAAGCGTTTGAAAATTTGAAAAATCGCAAATTTAAAATTAATCGAAATCGATCCCCATTAATTCTGGTGGTAGGTATAATTATTGTTGATACTAAATAAGCATTCGTTTTGAACTATCATTGCAAATAAGCGAGATATAAGCGTTTAAAAATTATAAAAATCGCAAATTTTAAATTGCTCGAAATCGATCCCCATTAATTCTGGTGGTAGGTATAATTATTGTTGATACTAAATAAGCATTCGTTTTGCGCTATCATTGCAAATAAGCGAGATATAAGCGTTTGAAAATTATAAAAATCGCAAATTTAAAATTGCTCAAAATCGATCCCCATTAATTCTGGTGGTAGGTATAATTATTGTTGATACTAAATAATTATTCGTTTTGCACTATCATTGCAAATAAGCGAGATAGAAGCGTTTGAAAATTATAAAAATCGCAAATTTAAAATTGCTCAAAATCGATCCTTATTAATTCTGGTGGTAGGTATAATTATTGTTGATACTAAATAAGCATTCGTTTTACTCTATCATTGCAAATAAGCGAGATATAAGCGTTTGAAAATTATAAAAATCGCAAATTTAAAATTGCTCAAAATCGATCCCCATTAATTCTGGTGGTAGGTATAATTATTGTTGATACTAAATAAGCATTCGTTTTGCGCTATCATTGCAAATAAGCGAGATATAAGCGTTTGAAAATTATAAAAATCGCAAATTTAAAATTGCTCAAAATTGATCCTTATTAATTCTGGTGGTAGGTATAATTATTGTTGCTACTAAATAAGCATTCGTTTTGCGCTATGTTTGCAAATAAGCGAGATATAATTGTTTGAAAATTATAAAAATCGCAAATTTAAAATTGCTCAAAATCGATCCCCATTAATTCTGGTGGTAGGTATAATTATTGTTGATACTAAATAAGCATTCGTTTTGCACTATCATTGCAAATAAGCGAGATATAAGCGTTTGAAAATTATAAAAATCGCAAATTTAAAATTGCTCAAAATCGATCATCATTAATTCTGGTGGTAGGTATAATTATTGTTGATACTAAATAAGCATTCGTTTTGCGCTATCATTGCAAATAAGCGAGATATAAGCGTTTGAAAATTTGAAAAATCGCAAATTTAAAATTGCTCAAAATCGATCCCTATTAATTCTGGTGTCAGGTATAATTATTGTTGATACTAAATAAGCATTCGTTTTGCGCTATCATTGCAAATAAGCGAGATATAAGCGTTTGAAAATTTGAAAATCGCAAATTTAAAATTGCTCGAAATCGATCCATATTAATTCTGGTGGTAGGTATAATTATTGTTGATACTAAATAAGCATTCGTTTTGCGCTATCATTGCAAATAATGAGATATAAGCGTTTGAAAATTATAAAAATCACAAATTTAAAATTGCTCAAAATCGATCCCCATTAATTCTGGTGGTAGGTATAATTATTGTTGATACTAAATAAGCATTCGTTTTGCGCTATCATTGCAAATAAGCGAGATATAAGCGTTTGAAAATTATAAAAATCGCAAATTGAAAATTACTCAAAATCGATCCCCATTAATTCTGGTGGTAGGTATAATTATTGTTGATACTAAATAAGCATTCGTTTTGCGCTATCATTGCAAATAAGCGAGATATAAGCGTTTGAAAATTATAAAAATCGCAAATTTAAAATTGCTCAAAATCGATCCCCATTAATTCTGCTGGTAGGTATAATTATTGTTGATACTAAATAAGCATTCGTTTTGCGCTATCATTGCAAATAAGCGAGATATAAGCGTTTGAAAATTATAAAAATCGCAAATTGAAAATTACTCAAAATCGATCCCCATTAATTCTGGTGGTAGGTATAATTATTGTTGATACTAAATAAGCATTCGTTTTGCGCTATCATTGCAAATAAGCGAGATATAAGCGTTTGAAAAGTATAAAAATCGCAAATTTAAAATTGCTCAAAATCGATCCTTATTAATTCTGCTGCTAGGTATAATTATTGTTGATACTAAATAAGCATTCGTTTTGCGCTATCATTGCAAATAAGCGAGATATAAGCGTTTGAAAATTTGAAAAATCGCAAATTTAAAATTGCTCGAAATCGATCCCTATTAATTCTGGTGGTAGGTATAATTATTGTTGATACTAAATAAGCATTCGTTTTGCGCTATCATTGCAAATAAGCGAGATATGAGCGTTTGAAAATTATAAAAATCGCAAATTTAAAATTGCTCAAAATCGATCCCCATTAATTCTGGTGGTAGGTATAATTATTGTTGATACTAAATAAGCATTCGTTTTGCGCTAATATTGCAAATGAGCGAGATATAAGCGTTTGAAAATTTGAAAAATCGCAAATTTAAAATTAATCGAAATCGATCCCCATTAATTCTGGTGGTAGGTATAATTATTGTTGATACTAAATAAGCATTCGTTTTGAACTATCATTGCAAATAAGCGAGATATAAGCGTTTAAAAATTATAAAAATCGCAAATTTTAAATTGCTCGAAATCGATCCCCATTAATTCTGGTGGTAGGTATAATTATTGTTGATACTAAATAAGCATTCGTTTTGCGCTATCATTGCAAATAAGCGAGATATAAGCGTTTGAAAATTATAAAAATCGCAAATTTAAAATTGCTCAAAATCGATCCCCATTAATTCTGGTGGTAGGTATAATTATTGTTGATACTAAATAATTATTCGTTTTGCACTATCATTGCAAATAAGCGAGATAGAAGCGTTTGAAAATTATAAAAATCGCAAATTTAAAATTGCTCAAAATCGATCCTTATTAATTCTGGTGGTAGGTATAATTATTGTTGATACTAAATAAGCATTCGTTTTACTCTATCATTGCAAATAAGCGAGATATAAGCGTTTGAAAATTATAAAAATCGCAAATTTAAAATTGCTCAAAATCGATCCCCATTAATTCTGGTGGTAGGTATAATTATTGTTGATACTAAATAAGCATTCGTTTTGCGCTATCATTGCAAATAAGCGAGATATAAGCGTTTGAAAATTATAAAAATCGCAAATTTAAAATTGCTCAAAATCGATCCCCATTAATTCTGGTGGTAGGTATAATTATTGTTGATACTAAATAATAATTCGTTTTGCGCTATCATTGCAAATAAGCGAGATATAAGCGTTTGAAAATTATAAAAATCGCAAATTTAAAATTGCTCAAAATCGATCCTTTTTAATTCTTGTGGTAGGTATAATTATTGTTGATACTATATAAGCATTCGTTTTGCTCTATCATTGCAAATAAGCGAGATATAAGCGTTTGAAAATTATAAAAATCGCAAATTTAAAATTGCTCAAAATCGATCCCCATTAATTCTGGTGGAAGGTATAATTATTAATGATACTACATAAGCATTCGTTTTGCGCTATCATTGCAAATAAGCGAGATAGAAGCGTTTGAAAATTATAAAAATCGCAAATTTAAAATTGCTCAAAATCGATCCTTATTAATTCTGGTGGTAGGTATAATTATTGTTGATACTAAATAAGCATTCGTTTTGCTCTATCATTGCAAATAAGCGAGATATAAGCGTTTGAAAATTATAAAAATCGCAAATTTAAAATTGCTCAAAATCGATCCCAATGAATTCTGGTGGTAGGTATAATTATTGTTGATACTAAATAAGCATTCGTTTTGCGCTATCATTGCAAATAAGCGAGATATAAGCGTTTGAAATTTTGAAAAATTGCAAATTTAAAATGGTTCAAAATCGTTCCTTATTAATTCTGGTGGTAGGTATAATTATTGTTGATACTAAATAAGCATTCGTTTTGCGCTATCATTGCAAATAAGCGAGATATAAGCGTTTGAAAATTATAAAAATCACAAATTTAACATTGCTAAAAATCGATCCTCATTAATTCTGCTCGTAGGTATAATTATTTTTGATACTAAATAAGCATTCGTTTTGCGCTATCATTGCAAATAAGCGAGATATAAGCGTTTGAAAATTTGAAAAATCGCAAATTTAAAATTGCTCAAAATCGATCCTTATTAATTCTGGTGGTAGGTATAATTATTGCTGATACTAAATAAGCATTTGTTTTGCTCTATCATTGCAAATAAGCGAGATATAAGCGTTTGAAAATTATAAAAATCGCAAATTTAAAATTGCTCAAAATCGATCCCCATTAATTCTGGTGGTAGGTATAATTATTGTTGATACTAAATAAACATTCGCTTTGCGCTTTCATTGCAAATAAGCGAGATATAAGCGTTTGAAATTTTGAAAAATTGCAAATTAAAAATTGTTCAAAATCGTTCCCCATTAATTCTGGTGGTAGGTATAATTATTGTTGATACTAAATAAGCATTCGTTTTGCGCTATCATTGCAAATAAGCGAGATATAAGCGTTTGAAAATTATAAAAATCACAAATTTAAAATTGTTCAAAATCGATCCCCATTAATTCTGCTCGTAGATATAATTATTTTTGATACTAAATAAGCATTCGTTTTGCGCTATCATTGCAAATAAGCGAGATATAAGCGTTTGAAAATTTGAAAAATCGCAAATTTTAAATTGCTCAAAATCGATCCTTATTAATTCTGTTGGTAGGTATAATTATTGTTGATACTAAATAAGCATTCGTTTTGCGCTATCATTGCAAATAAGCGAGATATAAGCGTTTGAAAATTTGAAAAATCGCAAATTTTAAATTGCTCAAAATCGATCCTTATTAATTCTGGTGGTAGGTATAATTATTGTTGATACTAAATAAGCATTCGTTTTGCTCTATCATTGCAAATAAGCGAGATATAAGCGTTTGAAAATTATAAAAATCGCAAATTTAAAATTGCTCAAAATCGATCCCCATTAATTCTGGTGGTAGGTATAATTATTGTTGATTCTAAATAAGCATTCTTTTTGCGCTATCATTGCAAATAAGCGAGATATAAGCGTTTGAAATTTTGAAAAATCGCAAATTTAAAATTGCTCAAAATCGATCCCCATTAATTCTGGTGGTAGGTATAATTATTGTTGATACTAAATAAGCATTCGTTTTGCGCTATCATTGCAAATAAGCGAGATATAAGCGTTTGAAAATTCAAAAAATCGCAAATTTAAAATTGCTCAAAATCGATCCCCATTAATTCTGTTGGTAGGTATAATTATTTTTGATACTAAATAAGCATCCGTTTTGCGCTATCATTGCAAATAAGCGAGATATAAGCGTTTGAAAATTTGAAAAATCGCAAATTTAAAATTGCTCGAAATCGATCTTCATTAATTCTGGTGGTAGGTATAATTATTGTTGATACTAAATGAGCATTCGTTTTGCGCTATCATTGCAAATAAGCGAGATATATGCGTTTGAAAATTTGCAAAATCGCAAATTTATAATTGCTCAAAATCGATCCCCATTTATCCTGGTGGTAGGTATAATTATTGTTGATACTAAATAAGCATTCGTTTTGCGCTATCATTGCAAATAAGCGGGATATAAGCGTTTGAAAATTATAAAAATCACAAATTTAAAATTGCTCAAAATCGATCCCCATTAATTCTGGTGGTAGGTATAATTATTGTTGATACTAAATAAGCATTCGTTTTTCGCTATCATTGCAAATAAGCGAGATATAAGCGTTTGAAAATTTGAAAGTCGTAAATTTAAAATGGCTCGAAATCGATCCCTATTAATTCTGGTGGTAGGTATAATTATTGTTGATACTAAATAAGCATTAGTTTTGCGCTATCATTGCAAATAAGCGAGATATAAGCGTTTGAAAATTATAAAAATCACAAATTAAAAATTGATCAAAATCGATCCCCATTAATTCTGGTGGTAGGTATAATTATTGTTGATACTAAATAAGCATTCGTTTTGCGCTATCATTGCAAATAAGCGAGATATAAGCGTTTGAAAATTATTAAAATCGCAAATTTAAAATTGCTCGAAATCGATCCCCATTAATTCTGGTGGTAGGTATAATTATTGTTGATTCTAAATAAGCATTCGTTTTGCGCTATCATTGCAAATAAGCGAGATATAAGCGTTTGAAATTTTGAAAAATCGCAAATTTAAAATTGCTCAAAATCGATCCCCATTAATTCTGGTGGTAGGTATAATTATTGTTGATACTAAATAAGCATTCGTTTTGCGCTATCATTGCAAATAAGCGAGATATAAGCGTTTGAAAATTCAAAAAATCGCAAATTTAAAATTGCTCAAAATCGATCCCCATTAATTCTGTTGGTAGGTATAATTATTTTTGATACTAAATAAGCATTCGTTTTGCGCTATCATTGCAAATAAGCGAGATATAAGCGTTTGAAAATTTGAAAAATCGCAAATTTAAAATTGCTCGAAATCGATCTTCATTAATTCTGGTGGTAGGTATAATTATTGTTGATACTAAATGAGCATTCGTTTTGCGCTATCATTGCAAATAAGCGAGATATATGCGTTTGAAAATTTGAAAAATCGCAAATTTATAATTGCTCAAAATCGATCCCTATTTATTCTGGTGGTAGGTATAATTATTGTTGATACTAAATAAGCATTCGTTTTGCGCTATCATTGCAAATAAGCGGGATATAAGCGTTTGAAAATTATAAAAATCACAAATTTAAAATTGCTCAAAATCGATCCCCATTAATTCTGGTGGTAGGTATAATTATTGTTGATACTAAATAAGCATTCGTTTTGCGCTATCATTGCAAATAAGCGAGATATAAGCGTTTGAAAATTATAAAAATCGCTAATTTAAAATTGCTCGAAATCGATCCATATTAATTCTGGTGGTAGGTATAATTATTGTTGATACTAAATAAGCATTCGTTTTGCGCTATCATTGCAAATAAGCGAGATATAAGCGTTTGAAAATTTGAAAGTCGCAAATTTAAAATGGCTCGAAATCGATCCACATTAATTCTGGTGGTAGGTATAATTATTGTTGATACTAAATAAGCATTCGTTTTGCGCTATCATTGCAAATAAGCGAGATATAAGCGTTTGAAAATTATAAAAATCACAAATTAAAAATTGCTCAAAATCGATCCCCATTAATTCTGGTGGTAGGTATAATTATTGTTGATACTAAATAAGCATTCGTTTTGCGCTATCATTGTAAAAAGCGAGATATAAGCGTTTGAAAATTTGAAAAATCGCAAATTTAAAATTGCTCAAAATCGATCTTTGATTAATTCTGGTGGTAGGTATAATTATTGTTGATACTAAATAAGCATTCGTTTTGCGCTATCATTGCAAATAAGCGAGATTTAAGCATTTGAAAATTATAAAAATCGCAAATTTAAAATTGCTCGAAATCGATCCCCATTAATTCTGGTGGTAGGTATAATTATTGTTGATACTAAATAAGCATTCGTTTTGCGCTATCATTGCAAAAAAGCGAGATATAAGCGTTTAAAAATTATAAAAATCGCAAATTGAAAATTGCTCAAAATCGATCCCCATTAATTCTGGTGGTAGGTATAATTATTGTTGATACTAAATAAGCATTCGTTTTGCGCTATCATTGCAAATAAGCGAGATATAAGCGTTTGAAAATTATAAAAATCGCAAATTTAAAATTGCTCAAAATCGATCCCCTTTAATTCTGCTGGTAGGTATAATTAATGTTGATACTAAATAAGCATTGGTTTTGCGCTATCATTGCAAATAAGCGAGATATAAGCGTTTGAAAATTTGAAAATCGCAAATTTAAAATTGCTCGAAATCGATCCCTATTAATTCTGGTGGTAGGTATAATTATTGTTGATACTAAATAAGCATTCGTTTTGCGCTATCATTGCAAATAAGCGAGATATAAGCGTTTGAAAATTATAAAAATCGCAAATTTAAAATTGCTCAAAATCGATCCTTATTAATTCTGTTGGTAGGTATAATTAATGTTGATACTAAATAAGCATTCGTTTTGCGCTATCATTGCAAATAAGCGAGATATAAGCGTTTGAAAATTTGAAAAATCGCAAATTTAAAATTGCTCAAAATCAATCCTTATTAATTCTGGTGGTAGGTATAATTATTGTTGATACTAAATAAGCATTCGTTTTGCTCTATCATTACAAATAAGCGAGATATAAGCGTTTGAAAATTATAAAAATCGCAAATTTAAAATTGCTCAAAATCGAACCCCATTAATTCTGGTGGTAGGTATAATTATTGTTGATACTAAATAAGCATTCGTTTTGCGCTATCATTGCAAATAAGCGAGATATAAGCGATTGAAATTTTGAAAAATCGCAAATTTAAAATTGCTCAAAATCGATCCCCATTAATTCTGGTAGTAGGTATAATTATTGTTGATACTAAATAAGCACTCGTTTTGCGCTATCATTGCAAATAAGCGAGATATAAGCGTTTGAAAATTCGAAAAATCGCAAATTTAAAATTGCTCAAAATCGATCCACATTAATTCTGTTGGTAGGTATAATTATTTTTGATACTAAATAAGCATTCGTTTTGCGCCATCATTGCAAATAAGCGAGATATAAGCGTTTGAAAATTTGAAAAATCGCAAATTTAAAATTGCTCGAAATCGATCCCCTTTAATTCTGGTGGTAGGTATAATTATTGTTGATACTAAATAAGCATTCGTTTTGCGCTATCATTGCAAATAAGCGAGATATATGCGTTTGAAAATTTGAAAAATCGCAAATTTAAAATTGCTCAAAATCGATCCTTATTAATTCTGGTGGTAGGTATAATTATTGTTGATACTAAATAAGCATTCGTTTTGCGCTATCATTGCAAATAAGCGGGATATAAGCGTTTGAAAATTATAAAAATCACAAATTTAAAATTGCTCAAAATCGATCCCCATTAATTCTGGTGGTAGGTATAATTATTGTTGATACTAAATAAGCATTCGTTTTGCGCTATCATTGCAAATAAGCGAGATATAAGAGTTTGAAAATTATAAAAATCGCTAATTTAAAATTGCTCGAAATCGATCCATATTAATTCTGGTGGTAGGTATAATTATTGTTGATACTAAATAAGCATTCGTTTTGCGCTATCATTGCAAATAAGCGAGATATAAGCGTTTGAAAATTTGAAAATCGCAAATTTAAAATTGCTCGAAATCGATCCCTATTAATTCTGGTGGTAGGTATAATTATTGTTGATACTAAATAAGCATTCGTTTTGCGCTATCATTGCAAATAAGCGAGATATAAGCGTTTGAAAATTTGAAAATCGCAAATTTAAAATTGCTCGAAATCGATCCCCATTAATTCTGGTGGTAGGTATAGTTATTGTTGATACTAAATTAGCATTCGTTTTGCGTTATCATTGCAAATAAGCGAGATATAAGCGTTTGAAAATTATAAAAATCACAAATTGAAAATTACTCAAAATCGATCCCCATTAAATCTGGTGGTAGGTATAATTATTGTTGATACTAAATAAGCATTCGTTTTGCGCTATCATTGCAAATAAGCGAGATATAAGCGTTTGAAAATTTGAAAAATCACAAATTAAAAATTGCTCAAAATCGATCCCCATTAATTCTGGTGGTAGGTATAATTATTGTTGATACTAAATAAGCATTCGTTTTGCGCTATCATTGCAAATAAGCGAGATATAAGCGTTTGAAAATTATAAAAATCGCAAATTGAAAATTACTCAAAATCGATCCCCATTAATTCTGGTGGTAGGTATAATTATTGTTGATACTAAATAAGCATTCGTTTTGCGCTATCATTGCAAATAAGCGAGATATAAGCGTTTGAAAATTTGAAAAATCGCAAATTTAAAATTGCTCGAAATCGATCCCCATTAATTCTGGTGGTAGGTATAATTATTGTTGATACTAAATAAGCATTCGTTTTGCGCTATCATTGCAAATAAGCGAGATATAAGCGTTTGAAAATTATAAAAATCGCAAATTTAAAATTGCTCAAAATCGATCCCCATTAATTCTGGTGGTAGGTATAATTATTGTTGATACTAAATAAGCATTCGTTTTGCGCTATAATTGCAAATAAGCGAGATATAAGCGTTTGAAAATTTGAAAAATCGCAAATTTAAAATTAATCGAAATCGATCCCCATTAATTCTGGTGGTAGGTATAATTATTGTTGATACTAAATAAGCATTCGTTTTGCGCTATCATTGCAAATAAGCGAGATATATGCGTTTGAAAATTTGAAAAATCGCAAATTTAAAATTGCTCGAAATAGATCCCCATTAATTCTGGTGGTAGGTATAATTATTGTTGATACTAAATAAGCATTCGTTTTGCGCTATCATTGAAAATAAGCTAGATATAAGCGTTTGAAAATTATAAAAATCGCAAATTAAAAATTGCTCAAAATCGATCCCCATTAATTCTGGCGGTAGGTATAATTATTGTTGATACTAATTAAGCATTCGTTGTTCGCTATCATTGCAAATAAGCGAGATATAAGCGTTTGAAAATTTGAAAAATCGCAAATTTAAAATTGGTCGAAATCGATCCCCATTAATTCTGGTGATAGGTATAATTATTGTTGATACTAAATAAGCATTCGTTTTGCGCTATCATTGCAAATAGGCGAGATATAAGCGTTTGAAAATTATAAAAATTGCAAATTTAAAATTGCTCAAAATCGATCCCCATTAATTCTGGTGGTTGGTATAATTATTATTGATACTAAATAAGCATTCGTTTTGCGCTATCATTGCAATTAAGCGAGATATAAGCGTTTGAAAATTATAAAAATCGCAATTTTAAAATTGCTCAAAATCGATCCCTATTAATTCTGGTGGTAGGTATAATTATTGTTGATACTAAATTATTATTCGTTTTGCGCTATCATTGCAAATAAGCGAGATTTAAGCGTTTGAAAATTATAAAAATCGCAAATTTAAAATTGCTCAAAATCGATCCCCATTAATTCTGGTGGTAGGTATAATTATTGTTGATACTAAATAAGCATTCGTTTTGCGCTATCATTGCAAATAAGCGAGATATAAGCGTTTGAAATTTTGAAAAATCGCAAATTTAAAATTGCTCAAAATCGATCCCCATTAATTCTGGTAGTAGGTATAATTATTGTTGATACTAAATATGCACTCGTTTTGCGCTATCATTGCAAATAAGCGAGATATAAGCGTTTGAAAATTCGAAAAATCGCAAATTTAAAATTGCTCAAAATCGATCCACATTAATTCTGTTGGTAGGTATAATTATTTTTGATACTAAATAAGCATTCGTTTTGCGCCATCATTGCAAATAAGCGAGATATAAGCGTTTGAAAATTTGAAAAATCGCAAATTTAAAATTGCTCGAAATCGATCCCCTTTAATTCTGGTGGTAGGTATAATTATTGTTGATACTAAATAAGCATTCGTTTTGCGCTATCATTGCAAATAAGCGAGATATATGCGTTTGAAAATTTGAAAAATCGCAAATTTAAAATTGCTCAAAATCGATCCTTATTAATTCTGGTGGTAGGTATAATTATTGTTGATACTAAATAAGCATTCGTTTTGCGCTATCATTGCAAATAAGCGGGATATAAGCGTTTGAAAATTATAAAAATCACAAATTTAAAATTGCTCAAAATCGATCCCCATTAATTCTGGTGGTAGGTATAATTATTGTTGATACTAAATAAGCATTCGTTTTGCGCTATCATTGCAAATAAGCGAGATATAAGAGTTTGAAAATTATAAAAATCGCTAATTTAAAATTGCTCGAAATCGATCCATATTAATTCTGGTGGTAGGTATAATTATTGTTGATACTAAATAAGCATTCGTTTTGCGCTATCATTGCAAATAAGCGAGATATAAGCGTTTGAAAATTTGAAAATCGCAAATTTAAAATTGCTCGAAATCGATCCCTATTAATTCTGGTGGTAGGTATAATTATTGTTGATACTAAATAAGCATTCGTTTTGCGCTATCATTGCAAATAAGCGAGATATAAGCGTTTGAAAATTTGAAAAATCACAAATTAAAAATTGCTCAAAATCGATCCCCATTAATTCTGGTGGTAGGTATAATTATTGTTGATACTAAATTAGCATTCGTTTTGCGTTATCATTGCAAATAAGCGAGATATAAGCGTTTGAAAATTATAAAAATCACAAATTGAAAATTACTCAAAATCGATCCCCATTAAATCTGGTGGTAGGTATAATTATTGTTGATACTAAATAAGCATTCGTTTTGCGCTATCATTGCAAATAAGCGAGATATAAGCGTTTGAAAATTTGAAAAATCACAAATTAAAAATTGCTCAAAATCGATCCCCATTAATTCTGGTGGTAGGTATAATTATTGTTGATACTAAATAAGCATTCGTTTTGCGCTATCATTGCAAATAAGCGAGATATAAGCGTTTGAAAATTATAAAAATCGCAAATTGAAAATTACTCAAAATCGATCCCCATTAATTCTGGTGGTAGGTATAATTATTGTTGATACTAAATAAGCATTCGTTTTGCGCTATCATTGCAAATAAGCGAGATATAAGCGTTTGAAAATTTGAAAAATCGCAAATTTAAAATTGCTCGAAATCGATCCCCATTAATTCTGGTGGTAGGTATAATTATTGTTGATACTAAATAAGCATTCGTTTTGCGCTATCATTGCAAATAAGCGAGATATAAGCGTTTGAAAATTATAAAAATCGCAAATTTAAAATTGCTCAAAATCGATCCCCATTAATTCTGGTGGTAGGTATAATTATTGTTGATACTAAATAAGCATTCGTTTTGCGCTATAATTGCAAATAAGCGAGATATAAGCGTTTGAAAATTTGAAAAATCGCAAATTTAAAATTAATCGAAATCGATCCCCATTAATTCTGGTGGTAGGTATAATTATTGTTGATACTAAATAAGCATTCGTTTTGCGCTATCATTGCAAATAAGCGAGATATATGCGTTTGAAAATTTGAAAAATCGCAAATTTAAAATTGCTCGAAATAGATCCCCATTAATTCTGGTGGTAGGTATAATTATTGTTGATACTAAATAAGCATTCGTTTTGCGCTATCATTGAAAATAAGCTAGATATAAGCGTTTGAAAATTATAAAAATCGCAAATTAAAAATTGCTCAAAATCGATCCCCATTAATTCTGGCGGTAGGTATAATTATTGTTGATACTAATTAAGCATTCGTTGTTCGCTATCATTGCAAATAAGCGAGATATAAGCGTTTGAAAATTTGAAAAATCGCAAATTTAAAATTGGTCGAAATCGATCCCCATTAATTCTGGTGATAGGTATAATTATTGTTGATACTAAATAAGCATTCGTTTTGCGCTATCATTGCAAATAGGCGAGATATAAGCGTTTGAAAATTATAAAAATTGCAAATTTAAAATTGCTCAAAATCGATCCCCATTAATTCTGGTGGTTGGTATAATTATTATTGATACTAAATAAGCATTCGTTTTGCGCTATCATTGCAATTAAGCGAGATATAAGCGTTTGAAAATTATAAAAATCGCAATTTTAAAATTGCTCAAAATCGATCCCTATTAATTCTGGTGGTAGGTATAATTATTGTTGATACTAAATTATTATTCGTTTTGCGCTATCATTGCAAATAAGCGAGATTTAAGCGTTTGAAAATTATAAAAATCGCAAATTTAAAATTGCTCAAAATCGATCCCCATTAATTCTGGTGGTAGGTATAATTATTGTTGATACTAAATAAGCATTCGTTTTGCGCTATCATTGCAAATAAGCGAGATATAAGCGTTTGAAATTTTGAAAAATCGCAAATTTAAAATTGCTCAAAATCGATCCCCATTAATTCTGGTAGTAGGTATAATTATTGTTGATACTAAATATGCACTCGTTTTGCGCTATCATTGCAAATAAGCGAGATATAAGCGTTTGAAAATTCGAAAAATCGCAAATTTAAAATTGCTCAAAATCGATCCACATTAATTCTGTTGGTAGGTATAATTATTTTTGATACTAAATAAGCATTCGTTTTGCGCCATCATTGCAAATAAGCGAGATATAAGCGTTTGAAAATTTGAAAAATCGCAAATTTAAAATTGCTCGAAATCGATCCCCTTTAATTCTGGTGGTAGGTATAATTATTGTTGATACTAAATAAGCATTCGTTTTGCGCTATCATTGCAAATAAGCGAGATATATGCGTTTGAAAATTTGAAAAATCGCAAATTTAAAATTGCTCAAAATCGATCCTTATTAATTCTGGTGGTAGGTATAATTATTGTTGATACTAAATAAGCATTCGTTTTGCGCTATCATTGCAAATAAGCGGGATATAAGCGTTTGAAAATTTGAAAAATCGCAAATTTAAAATTGCTCGAAATCGATCTTCATTAATTCTGGTGGTAGGTATAATTATTGTTGATACTAAATGAGCATTCGTTTTGCGCTATCATTGCAAATAAGCGAGATATATGCGTTTGAAAATTTGAAAAATCGCAAATTTATAATTGCTCAAAATCGATCCCCATTTATCCTGGTGGTAGGTATAATTATTGTTGATACTAAATAAGCATTCGTTTTGCGCTATCATTGCAAATAAGCGGGATATAAGCGTTTGAAAATTATAAAAATCACAAATTTAAAATTGCTCAAAATCGATCCCCATTAATTCTGGTGGTAGGTATAATTATTGTTGATACTAAATAAGCATTCGTTTTTCGCTATCATTGCAAATAAGCGAGATATAAGCGTTTGAAAATTTGAAAGTCGTAAATTTAAAATGGCTCGAAATCGATCCCTATTAATTCTGGTGGTAGGTATAATTATTGTTGATACTAAATAAGCATTAGTTTTGCGCTATCATTGCAAATAAGCGAGATATAAGCGTTTGAAAATTATAAAAATCACAAATTAAAAATTGATCAAAATCGATCCCCATTAATTCTGGTGGTAGGTATAATTATTGTTGATACTAAATAAGCATTCGTTTTGCGCTATCATTGCAAATAAGCGAGATATAAGCGTTTGAAAATTATTAAAATCGCAAATTTAAAATTGCTCGAAATCGATCCCCATTAATTCTGGTGGTAGGTATAATTATTGTTGATTCTAAATAAGCATTCGTTTTGCGCTATCATTGCAAATAAGCGAGATATAAGCGTTTGAAATTTTGAAAAATCGCAAATTTAAAATTGCTCAAAATCGATCCCCATTAATTCTGGTGGTAGGTATAATTATTGTTGATACTAAATAAGCATTCGTTTTGCGCTATCATTGCAAATAAGCGAGATATAAGCGTTTGAAAATTCAAAAAATCGCAAATTTAAAATTGCTCAAAATCGATCCCCATTAATTCTGTTGGTAGGTATAATTATTTTTGATACTAAATAAGCATTCGTTTTGCGCTATCATTGCAAATAAGCGAGATATAAGCGTTTGAAAATTTGAAAAATCGCAAATTTAAAATTGCTCGAAATCGATCTTCATTAATTCTGGTGGTAGGTATAATTATTGTTGATACTAAATGAGCATTCGTTTTGCGCTATCATTGCAAATAAGCGAGATATATGCGTTTGAAAATTTGAAAAATCGCAAATTTATAATTGCTCAAAATCGATCCCTATTTATTCTGGTGGTAGGTATAATTATTGTTGATACTAAATAAGCATTCGTTTTGCGCTATCATTGCAAATAAGCGGGATATAAGCGTTTGAAAATTATAAAAATCACAAATTTAAAATTGCTCAAAATCGATCCCCATTAATTCTGGTGGTAGGTATAATTATTGTTGATACTAAATAAGCATTCGTTTTGCGCTATCATTGCAAATAAGCGAGATATAAGCGTTTGAAAATTATAAAAATCGCTAATTTAAAATTGCTCGAAATCGATCCATATTAATTCTGGTGGTAGGTATAATTATTGTTGATACTAAATAAGCATTCGTTTTGCGCTATCATTGCAAATAAGCGAGATATAAGCGTTTGAAAATTTGAAAGTCGCAAATTTAAAATGGCTCGAAATCGATCCACATTAATTCTGGTGGTAGGTATAATTATTGTTGATACTAAATAAGCATTCGTTTTGCGCTATCATTGCAAATAAGCGAGATATAAGCGTTTGAAAATTATAAAAATCACAAATTAAAAATTGCTCAAAATCGATCCCCATTAATTCTGGTGGTAGGTATAATTATTGTTGATACTAAATAAGCATTCGTTTTGCGCTATCATTGTAAAAAGCGAGATATAAGCGTTTGAAAATTTGAAAAATCGCAAATTTAAAATTGCTCAAAATCGATCTTTGATTAATTCTGGTGGTAGGTATAATTATTGTTGATACTAAATAAGCATTCGTTTTGCGCTATCATTGCAAATAAGCGAGATTTAAGCATTTGAAAATTATAAAAATCGCAAATTTAAAATTGCTCGAAATCGATCCCCATTAATTCTGGTGGTAGGTATAATTATTGTTGATACTAAATAAGCATTCGTTTTGCGCTATCATTGCAAAAAAGCGAGATATAAGCGTTTAAAAATTATAAAAATCGCAAATTGAAAATTGCTCAAAATCGATCCCCATTAATTCTGGTGGTAGGTATAATTATTGTTGATACTAAATAAGCATTCGTTTTGCGCTATCATTGCAAATAAGCGAGATATAAGCGTTTGAAAATTATAAAAATCGCAAATTTAAAATTGCTCAAAATCGATCCCCTTTAATTCTGCTGGTAGGTATAATTAATGTTGATACTAAATAAGCATTGGTTTTGCGCTATCATTGCAAATAAGCGAGATATAAGCGTTTGAAAATTTGAAAATCGCAAATTTAAAATTGCTCGAAATCGATCCCTATTAATTCTGGTGGTAGGTATAATTATTGTTGATACTAAATAAGCATTCGTTTTGCGCTATCATTGCAAATAAGCGAGATATAAGCGTTTGAAAATTATAAAAATCGCAAATTTAAAATTGCTCAAAATCGATCCTTATTAATTCTGTTGGTAGGTATAATTATTGTTGATACTAAATAAGCATTCGTTTTGCGCTATCATTGCAAATAAGCGAGATATAAGCGTTTGAAAATTTGAAAAATCGCAAATTTAAAATTGCTCAAAATCGATCCTTATTAATTCTGGTGGTAGGTATAATTATTGTTGATACTAAATAAGCATTCGTTTTGCTCTATCATTACAAATAAGCGAGATATAAGCGTTTGAAAATTATAAAAATCGCAAATTTAAAATTGCTCAAAATCGATCCCCATTAATTCTGGTGGTAGGTATAATTATTGTTGATACTAAATAAGCATTCGTTTTGCGCTATCATTGCAAATAAGCGAGATATAAGCGATTGAAATTTTGAAAAATCGCAAATTTAAAATTGCTCAAAATCGATCCCAATTAATTCTGGTAGTAGGTATAATTATTGTTGATACTAAATAAGCACTCGTTTTGCGCTATCATTGCAAATAAGCGAGATATAAGCGTTTGAAAATTCGAAAAATCGCAAATTTAAAATTGCTCAAAATCGATCCCCATTAATTCTGGTGGTAGGTATAATTATTGTTGATACTAAATAATTATTCGTTTTGCACTATCATTGCAAATAAGCGAGATAGAAGCGTTTGAAAATTATAAAAATCGCAAATTTAAAATTGCTCAAAATCGATCCTTATTAATTCTGGTGGTAGGTATAATTATTGTTGATACTAAATAAGCATTCGTTTTGCTCTATCATTGCAAATAAGCGAGATATAAGCGTTTGAAAATTATAAAAATCGCAAATTTAAAATTGCTCGAAATCGATCCCCATTATTTCTGGTGATAGGTATAATTATTGTTGATACTAAATAAGCATTCGTTTTGCGCTATCATTGCAAATAAGCGAGATATAAGCGTTTGAAAATTATAAAAATCGCAAATTTAAAATTGCTCAAAATCGATCCCCATTAATTCTGGTGGTAGGTATAATTATTGTTGATACTAAATAAGCATTCGTTTTGCGCTATAATTGCAAATAAGCGAGATATAAGCGTTTGAAAATTTGAAAAATCGCAAATTTGAAATTAATTGAAATCGATCACCATTAATTCTGGTGGTAGGTATAATTATTGTTGATACTAAATAAGCATTCGTTTTGCGCTATCATTGCAAATAAGCGAGATATATGCGTTTCAAAATTTGAAAAATCGCAAATTTAAAATTGCTCGAAATAGATCCCCATTAATTCTGGTGGTAGGTATAATTATTGTTGATACTAAATAAGCATTCGTTTTGCGCTATCATTGCAAATAAGCTAGATATAAGCGTTTGAAAATTATAAAAATCGCAAATTAAAAATTTCTCAAAATCGATCCTTATTAATTCTGGCGGTAGGTATAATTATTGTTGATACTAATTAAGCATTCGTTTTGCGCTATCATTGCAAATAGGCGAGATATAAGCGTTTGAAAATTATAAAAATCGCAAATTTAAAATTGCTCAAAATCGATCCTTATTAATTCTGGTGGTAGGTATAATTATTGTTGATACTAAATAAGCATTCGTTTTGCGCTATCATTGCAAATAAGCGAGATATAAGCGTTTGAAAATTATAAATATCGCAAATTTTAAATTGCTCAAAATCGATCCCCATTAATTCTGGTGGTAGGTATAATTATTGTTGATACTAAATAAGCATTCGTTTTGCGCTATCATTGCAAATAAGCGAGATATAAGCGTTTGAAAATTTGAAAAATCGCAAATTTAAAATTGCTCGAAATCGATCCCCATTAATTCTGGTGGTAGGTATAATTATTGTTGATACTAAATAAGCATTCGTTTTGCGCTATCATTGCAAATAAGCGAGATATAAGCGTTTGAAATTTTGAAAAATCGCAAATTTAAAATTGCTCAAAATCGATCCCCATTAATTCTGGTAGTAGGTATAATTATTGTTGATACTAAATAAGCACTCGTTTTGCGCTATCATTGCAAATAAGCGAGATATAAGCGTTTGAAAATTCGAAAAATCGCAAATTTAAAATTGCTCAAAATCGATCCACATTAATTCTGTTGGTAGGTATAATTATTTTTGATACTAAATAAGCATTCGTTTTGCGCCATCATTGCAAATAAGCGAGATATAAGCGTTTGAAAATTTGAAAAATCGCAAATTTAAAATTGCTCGAAATCGATCCCCTTTAATTCTGGTGGTAGGTATAATTATTGTTGATACTAAATAAGCATTCGTTTTGCGCTATCATTGCAAATAAGCGAGATATATGCGTTTGAAAATTTGAAAAATCGCAAATTTAAAATTGCTCAAAATCGATCCTTATTAATTCTGGTGGTAGGTATAATTATTGTTGATACTAAATAAGCATTCGTTTTGCGCTATCATAGCAAATAAGCGGGATATAAGCGTTTGAAAATTATAAAAATCACAAATTTAAAATTGCTCAAAATCGATCCCCATTAATTCTGGTGGTAGGTATAATTATTGTTGATACTAAATTAGCATTCGTTTTGCGCTATCATTGCAAATAAGCGAGATATAAGAGTTTGAAAATTATAAAAATCGCTAATTTAAAATTGCTCGAAATCGATCCATATTAATTCCGGTGGTAGGTATAATTATTGTTGATACTAAATAAGCATTCGTTTTGCGCTATCATTGCAAATAAGAGAGATATAAGCGTTTGAAAATTTGAAAATCGCAAATTTAAAATTGCTCGAAATCGATCCCTATTAATTCTGGTGGTAGGTATAATTATTGTTGATACTAAATAAGCATTCGTTTTGCGCTATCATTGCAAATAAGCGAGATATAAGCGTTTGAAAATTTGAAAAATCACAAATTAAAAATTGCTCAAAATCGATCCCCATTAATTCTGGTGGTAGGTATAATTATTGTTGATACTAAATAAGCATTTGTTTTGCGCTATCATTGCAAATAAGCGAGATATAAGCGTTTGAAAATTATAAAAATCACAAATTGAAAATTACTCAAAATCGATCCCCATTAAATCTGGTGGTAGGTATAATTATTGTTGATACTAAATAAGCATTCGTTTTGCGCTATCATTGCAAATAAGCGAGATATAAGCGTTTGAAAATTTGAAAAATCACAAATAAAAAATTGCTCAAAATCGATCCCCATTAATTCTGGTGGTAGGTATAATTATTGTTGATACTAAATAAGCATTCGTTTTGCGCTATCATTGCAAATAAGCGAGATATAAGCGTTTGAAAATTATAAAAATCGCAAATTGAAAATTACTCAAAATCGATCCCCATTAATTCTGGTGGTAGGTATAATTATTGTTGATACTAAATAAGCATTCGTTTTGCGCTATCATTGCAAATAAGCGAGATATAAGCGTTTGAAAATTTGAAAAATCGCAAATTTAAAATTGCTCGAAATCGATCCCCATTAATTCTGGTGGTAGGTATAATTATGGTTGATACTAAATAAGCATTCGTTTTGCGCTATCATTGCAAATAAGCGAGATATAAGCGTTTGAAAATTATAAAAATCGCAAATTTAAAATTGCTCAAAATCGATCCCCATTAATTCTGGTGGTAGGTATAATTATTGTTGATACTAAATAAGCATTCGTTTTGCGCTATAATTGCAAATAAGCGAGATATAAGCGTTTGAAAATTTGAAAAATCGCAAATTTAAAATTAATCGAAATCGATCCCCATTAATTCTGGTGGTAGGTATAATTAATGTTGATACTAAATAAGCATTCGTTTTGCGCTATCATTGCAAATAAGCGAGATATATGCGTTTGAAAATTTGAAAAATCGCAAATTTAAAATTGCTCGAAATAGATCCCCATTAATTCTGGTGGTAGGTATAATTATTGTTGATACTAAATAAGCATTCGTTTTGCGCTATCATTGCAAATAAGCGAGATATAAGCGTTTGAAAATTTGAAAATTGCATATTTAAAATTGCTCGAAATCGATCCCTATTAATTCTGGTGGTAGGTATAATTATTGTTGAACTAAATAAGCATTCGTTTTGCGCTATCATTGCAAATAAGCGAGATATAAGCGTTTGAAAATTATAAAAATCGCAAATTTAAAATTGCTCAAAATCGATCCCCATTAATTCTGGTGGTAGGTATAATTATTGTTGATACTAAATAAGCATTCGTTCTGCGCTATCATTGCAAATAAGCGAGATATAAGCGTTTGAAAATTATAAAAATCGCAAATTGAAAATTGCTCAAAATCGATCCACATTAATTCTGTTGGTAGGTATAATTATTGTTGATACTAAATAAGCATTCGTTTTGCGCTATCATTGCAAATAAGCGAGATATAAGCGTTTGAAAATTTGAAAAATCGCAAATTTAAAATTGTTCAAAATCGATCCTTATTAATTCTGGTGGTAGGTATAATTATTGTTGATACTAAATAAGCATTCGTTTTGCTCTATCATTGCAAATAAGCGAGATATAAGCGTTTGAAAATTATAAAAATCGCAAATTTAAAATTGCTCAAAATCGATCCCCATTAATTCTGGTGGTAGGTATAATTATTGTTGATACTAAATAAGCATTCGTTTTGCGCTATCATTGCAAATAAGCGAGATATAAGCGTTTGAAATTTTGAAAAATCGCAAATTTAAAATTGCTCAAAATCGATCCCCATTAATTCTGGTAGTAGGTATAATTATTGTTGATACTAAATAAGCACTCGTTTTGCGCTATCATTGCAAATAAGCGAGATATAAGCGTTTGAAAATTCGAAAAATCGCAAATTTAAAATTGCTCAAAATCGATCCACATTAATTCTGTTGGTAGGTATAATTATTTTTGATACTAAATAAGCATTCGTTTTGCGCCATCATTGCAAATAAGCGAGATATAAGCGTTTGAAAATTTGAAAAATCGCAAATTTAAAATTGCTCGAAATCGATCCCCTTTAATTCTGGTGGTAGGTATAATTATTGTTGATACTAAATAAGCATTCGTTTTGCGCTATCATTGCAAATAAGCGAGATTTAAGCGTTTGAAAATTATAAAAATCGCAAATTTAAAATTGCTCGAAATCGATCCCCATTAATTCTGGTGGTAGGTATAATTATTGTTGATACTAAATAAGCATTCGTTTTGCGCTATCATTGCAAATAAGCGAGATATAAGCGTTTAAAAATTATAAAAATCGCAAATTGAAAATTGCTCAAAATCGATCCCCATTAATTCTGGTGGTAGGTATAATTATTGTTGATGATAAATAAGCATTCGTTTTGCGCTATCATTGCAAATAAGCGAGATATAAGCGTTTGAAAATTATAAAAATCGCAAATTTAAAATTGCTCAAAATCGATCCCCTTTAATTCTGCTGGTAGGTATAATTAATGTTGATACTAAATAAGCATTCGTTTTGCGCTATCATTGCAAATAAGCGAGATATAAGCGTTTGAAAATTTGAAAATCGCAAATTTAAAATTGCTCGAAATCGATCCCCATTAATTCTGTTGGTAGGTATAATTATTGTTGATACTAAATAAGCATTCGTTTTGCGCTATCATTGCAAATAGGCGAGATATAAGCGTTTGAAAATTATAAAAATCGCAAATTTAAAATTGCTCAAAATCGATCCCCATTAATTCTGGTGGTAGGTATAATTATTGTTGATACTAAATAAGCATTCGTTTTGCGCTATCATTGCAAATAAGCGAGATATAAGCGTTTGAAAATTATAAAAATCGCAAATTGAAAATTGCTCAAAATCGATCCCCATTAATTCTGGTGGTAGGTATAATTATTGTTGATACTAAATAAGCATTCGTTTTGCGCTATCATTGCAAATAAGCGAGATATAAGCGTTTGAAAATTATAAAAATCGCAAATTTAAAATTGCTCAAAATCGATCCTTATTAATTCTGTTGGTAGGTATAATTATTGTTGATACTAAATAAGCATTCGTTTTGCTCTATGATTGCAAATAAGCGAGATATAAGCGTTTGAAAATTATAAAAATCGCAAATTTAAAATTGCTCAAAATTGATCCCCATTAATTCTGGTAGTAGGTATAATTATTGTTGATACTAAATAAGCACTCGTTTTGCGCTATCATTGCAAATAAGCGAGATATAAGCGTTTGAAAATTCGAAAAATCGCAAATTTAAAATTGCTCAAAATCGATCCACATTAATTCTGTTGGTAGGTATAATTATTTTTGATACTAAATAAGCATTCGTTTTGCGCCATCATTGCAAATAAGCGAGATATAAGCGTTTGAAAATTTGAAAAATCGCAAATTTAAAATTGCTCGAAATCGATCCCCTTTAATTCTGGTGGTAGGTATAATTATTGTTGATACTAAATAAGCATTCGTTTTGCGCTATCATTGCAAATAAGCGAGATATATGCGTTTGAAAATTTGAAAAATCGCAAATTTAAAATTGCTCAAAATCGATCCTTATTAATTCTGGTGGTAGGTATAATTATTGTTGATACTAAATAAGCATTCGTTTTGCGCTATCATTGCAAATAAGCGGGATATAAGCGTTTGAAAATTATAAAAATCACAAATTTAAAATTGCTCAAAATCGATCCTCATTAATTCTGGTGGTAGGTATAATTATTGTTGATACTAAATAAGCATTCGTTTTGCGCTATCATTGCAAATAAGCGAGATATAAGAGTTTGAAAATTATAAAAATCGCTAATTTAAAATTGCTTGAAATCGATCCATATTAATTCTGGTGGTAGGTATAATTATTGTTGATACTAAATAAGCATTCGTTTTGCGCTATCATTGCAAATAAGCGAGATATAAGCGTTTGAAAATTTGAAAATCGCAAATTTAAAATTGCTCGAAATCGATCCCTATTAATTCTGGTGGTAGGTATAATTATTGTTGATACTAAATAAGCATTCGTTTTGCGCTATCATTGCAAATAAGCGAGATATAAGCGTTTGAAAATTTGTAAAATCACAAATTAAAAATTGCTCAAAATCGATCCCCATTAATTCTGGTGGTAGGTATAATTATTGTTGATACTAAATAAGCATTCGTTTTGCGCTATCATTGCAAATAAGCGAGATATAAGCGTTTGAAAATTATAAAAATCACAAATTGAAAATTACTCAAAATCGATCCCCATTAAATCTGGTGGTATGTATAATTATTGTTGATACTAAATAAGCATTCGTTTTGCGCTATCATTGCAAATAAGCGAGATATAAGCGTTTGAAAATTTGAAAAATCACAAATTAAAAATTGCTCAAAATCGATCCCCATTAATTCTGGTGGTAGGTATAATTATTGTTGATACTAAATAAGCATTCGTTTTGCGCTATCATTGCAAATAAGCGAGATATAAGCGTTTGAAAATTATAAAAATCGCAAATTGAAAATTACTCAAAATCGATCCCCATTAATTCTGGTGGTAGGTATAATTATTGTTGATACTAAATAAGCATTCGTTTTGCGCTATCATTGCAAATAAGCGAGATATAAGCGTTTGAAAATTTGAAAAATCGCAAATTTAAAATTGCTCGAAATCGATCCCCATTAATTCTGGTGGTAGGTATAATTATTGTTGATACTAAATAAGCATTCGTTTTACGCTATCATTGCAAATAAGCAAGATATAAGCGTTTGAAAATTATAAAAATCGCAAATTTAAAATTGCTCAAAATCGATCCCTATTAATTCTGGTGGTAGGTATAATTATTGTTGATACTAAATAAGTCTTCGTTTTGCGCTATAATTGTAAATAAGCGAGATATAAGCGTTTGAAAATTTGAAAAATCGCAAATTTAAAATTAATCGAAATCGATCCCCATTAATTCTGGTGGTAGGTATAATTATTGTTGATACTAAATAAGCATTCGTTTTGCGCTATCATTGCAAATAAGCGAGATATATGCGTTTGAAAATTTGAAAAATCGCAAATTTAAAATTGCTCGAAATAGATCCCCATTAATTCTGGTGGTAGGTATAATTATTGTTGATACTAAATAAGCATTCGTTTTGCGCTATCATTGCAAATAAGCTAGATATAAGCGTTTAAAAATTATAAAAATCGCAAATTAAAAATTGCTCAAAATCGATCCCCATTAATTCTGGCGGTAGGTATAATTATTGTTGATACTAATTAAGCATTCGTTGTTCGCTATCATTGCAAATAAGCGAGATATAAGCGTTTGAAAATTTGAAAAATCGCAAATTTAAAATTGGTCGAAATCGATCCCCATTAATTCTGGTGGTAGGTATAATTATTGTTGATCCTAAATAAGCATTCGTTTTGCGCTATCATTGCAAATAGGCGAGATATAAGCGTTTGAAAATTATAAAAATCGCAAATTTAAAATTGCTCAAAATCGATCCTTATTAATTCTGGTGGTAGGTATAATTATTGTTGATACTAAATAAGCATTCGTTTTGCGCTATCATTGCAAATAAGTGAGATATAAGCGTTTGAAAATTATAAATATCGCAAATTTTAAATTGCTCAAAATCGATCCCCATTAATTCTGGTGGTAGGTATAATTATTGTTGATACTAAATAAGCATTCGTTTTGCGCTATCATTGCAAATAAGCGAGATATAAGCGTTTGAAAATTTGAAAAATCGCAAATTCAAAATTGCTCAAAATCGATCCCTATTAATACTTGTGGTAGGTATAATTATTGTTGATACTAAATAAGCATTCGTTTTCGCTATCATTGCAAATAAGCGAGATAAAAGCGTTTGAAAATTTGAAAAATCGCAAATTTAAAATTGCTCAAAATCGATCCCCACTAATTCTGGTGGTAGGTATAATTATTGTTGATACTAAATAAGCATTCGTTTTGCGCTATCATTGCAAATAAGCGAGATATAAGCGTTTGAAAATTTGAAAATTGCAAATTTAAAATTGCTCGAAATCGATCCCTATTAATTCTGGTGGTAGGTATAATTATTGTTGAACTAAATAAGCATTCGTTTTGCGCTATCATTGCAAATAAGCGAGATATAAGCGTTTGAAAATTATAAAAATCGCAAATTTAAAATTGCTCAAAATAGATCCCCATTAATTCTGGTGGTAGGTATAATTATTGTTGATACTAAATAAGCATTCGTTCTGCGCTATCATTGCAAATAAGCGAGATATAAGCGTTTGAAAATTATAAAAATCGCAAATTGAAAATTGCTCAAAATCGATCCTTATTAATTCTGGTGGTAGGTATAATTATTGTTGATACTAAATAAGCATTCGTTTTTCGCTATCATTGCAAATAAGCGAGATATAAGCGTTTGAAAATTATAAAAATCGCAAATTTAAAATTGCTCAAAATCGATCCTTATTAATTCTGGTGGTAGGTATAATTATTGTTGATACTAAATAAGCATTCGTTTTGCGCTATCATTGCAAATAAGCGAGATATAAGCGTTTGAAAATTATAAATATCGCAAATTTAAAATTGCTCGAAATCGATCCCCATTAATTCTGGTGGTAGGTATAATTATTGTTGATACTAAATAAGCATTCGTTTTGCGCTATGATTGCAAATAAGCGAGATATAAGCGTTTCAAAATTATAAAAATCGCAAATTTAAAATTGCTCAAAATCGATCCCCATTAATTCTGGTGGTAGGTATAATTATTGTTGATACTAAATAAGCATTTGTTTTGCGCTATCATTGCAAATGAGCGAGATATAAGCGTTTGAAAATTTGAAAAATCGCAAATTTAAAATTAATCGAAATCGATCCCCATTAATTCTGGTGGTAGGTATAATTATTGTTGATACTAAATAAGCATTCGTTTTGCGCTATCATTGCAAATAAGCGAGATATAAGCGTTTAAAAATTATAAAAATCGCAAATTTAAAATTGCTCGAAATCCATCCCCATTAATTCTGGTGGTAGGTATAATTATTGTCGATACTAAATAAGCATTCGTTTTGCGCTATCATTGCAAATAAGCGAGATATAAGCGTTTGAAAATTATAAAAATCGCAAATTTAAAATTGCTCAAAATCGATCCCCATTAATTCTGGTGGTAGGTATAATTATTGTTGATACTAAATAAGCATTCGTTTTGCGCTATCATTGCAAATAAGCGAGATATAAGCGTTTGAAAATTATAAAAATCGCAAATTTAAAATTGCTCGAAATCGATCCCCATTCATTCTGGTGGTAGGTATAATTATTGTTGATACTAAATAATAATTCGTTTTGCGCTATCATTGCAAATAAGCGAGATATAAGCGTTTGAAAATTATAAAAATCGCAAATTTAAAATTGCTCAAAATCGATCCTTATTAATTCTGGTGGTAGGTTTAATTATTGTTGATACTAAATAAGCATTCGTTTTGCTCTATCATTGCAAATAAGCGAGATATAAGCGTTTGAAAATTATAAAAATCGCAAATTTAAAATTGCTCAAAATCGATCCCCATTAATTCTGGTGGTTGGTATAATTATTGTTGATACTAAATAAGCATTCGTTTTGCGCTATCATTGCAATTAAGCGAGATATAAGCGTTTGAAAATTATAAAAATCGCAATTTTAAAATTGCTCAAAATCGATCCCTATTAATTCTGGTGGTAGGTATAATTATTGTTGATACTAAATAATTATTCGTTTTGCGCTATCATTGCAAATAAGCGAGATATAAGCGTTTGAAAATTATAAAAATCGCAAATTTAAAATTGCTCAAAATCGATCATCATTAATTCTGGTGGTAGGTAAAATTATTGTTGATACTAAATAAGCATTCGTTTTGCGCTATCATTGCAAATAAGCGAGATATAAGCGTTTGAAAATTTGAAAAATCGCAAATTTAAAATTGCTCAAAATCGATCCTTATTAATTCTGGTGGTAGGTATAATTATTGTTGATACTAAATAAGCATTCGTTTTGCTCTATCATTGCAAATAAGCGAGATATTAGCGTTTGAAAATTATAAAAATCGCAAATTTAAAATTGCTCAAAATCGATCCCCATTAATTCTGGTGGTAGGTATAATTATTGTTGATACTAAATAATAATTCGTTTTGCGCTATGTTTGCAAATAAGCGAGATATAAGCGTTTGAAAATTTTAAAAATCGCAAATTTAAAATTGCTCAAAATCGATCCTTATTAATTCTGGTGGTAGGTATAATTATTGTTGATACTAAATAAGCATTCGTTTTGCTCTATCATTGCAAATAAGCGAGATATAAGCGTTTGAAAATTATAAAAATCGCAAATTTAAAATTGCTCAAAATTGATCCTTATTAATTCTGGTGGTAGGTATAATTATTGTTGCTACTAAATAAGCATTCGTTTTGCGCTATGTTTGCAAATAAGCGAGATATAATTGTTTGAAAATTATAAAAATCGCAAATTTAAAATTGCTCAAAATCGATCCCCATTAATTCTGGTGGTAGGTATAATTATTGTTGATACTAAATAAGCATTCGTTTTGCACTATCATTGCAAATAAGCGAGATATAAGCGTTTGAAAATTATAAAAATCGCAAATTTAAAATTGCTCAAAATCGATCATCATTAATTCTGGTGGTAGGTATAATTATTGTTGATACTAAATAAGCATTCGTTTTGCGCTATCATTGCAAATAAGCGAGATATAAGCGTTTGAAAATTTGAAAAATCGCAAATTTAAAATTGCTCAAAATCGATCCCTATTAATTCTGGTGTCAGGTATAATTATTGTTGATACTAAATAAGCATTCGTTTTGCGCTATCATTGCAAATAAGCGAGATATAAGCGTTTGAAAATTTGAAAATCGCAAATTTAAAATTGCTCGAAATCGATCCATATTAATTCTGGTGGTAGGTATAATTATTGTTGATACTAAATAAGCATTCGTTTTGCGCTATCATTGCAAATAATGAGATATAAGCGTTTGAAAATTATAAAAATCACAAATTTAAAATTGCTCAAAATCGATCCCCATTAATTCTGGTGGTAGGTATAATTATTGTTGATACTAAATAAGCATTCGTTTTGCGCTATCATTGCAAATAAGCGAGATATAAGCGTTTGAAAATTATAAAAATCGCAAATTGAAAATTACTCAAAATCGATCCCCATTAATTCTGGTGGTAGGTATAATTATTGTTGATACTAAATAAGCATTCGTTTTGCGCTATCATTGCAAATAAGCGAGATATAAGCGTTTGAAAATTATAAAAATCGCAAATTTAAAATTGCTCAAAATCGATCCCCATTAATTCTGCTGGTAGGTATAATTATTGTTGATACTAAATAAGCATTCGTTTTGCGCTATCATTGCAAATAAGCGAGATATAAGCGTTTGAAAATTATAAAAATCGCAAATTGAAAATTACTCAAAATCGATCCCCATTAATTCTGGTGGTAGGTATAATTATTGTTGATACTAAATAAGCATTCGTTTTGCGCTATCATTGCAAATAAGCGAGATATAAGCGTTTGAAAAGTATAAAAATCGCAAATTTAAAATTGCTCAAAATCGATCCTTATTAATTCTGCTGCTAGGTATAATTATTGTTGATACTAAATAAGCATTCGTTTTGCGCTATCATTGCAAATAAGCGAGATATAAGCGTTTGAAAATTTGAAAAATCGCAAATTTAAAATTGCTCGAAATCGATCCCTATTAATTCTGGTGGTAGGTATAATTATTGTTGATACTAAATAAGCATTCGTTTTGCGCTATCATTGCAAATAAGCGAGATATGAGCGTTTGAAAATTATAAAAATCGCAAATTTAAAATTGCTCAAAATCGATCCCCATTAATTCTGGTGGTAGGTATAATTATTGTTGATACTAAATAAGCATTCGTTTTGCGCTAATATTGCAAATGAGCGAGATATAAGCGTTTGAAAATTTGAAAAATCGCAAATTTAAAATTAATCGAAATCGATCCCCATTAATTCTGGTGGTAGGTATAATTATTGTTGATACTAAATAAGCATTCGTTTTGAACTATCATTGCAAATAAGCGAGATATAAGCGTTTAAAAATTATAAAAATCGCAAATTTTAAATTGCTCGAAATCGATCCCCATTAATTCTGGTGGTAGGTATAATTATTGTTGATACTAAATAAGCATTCGTTTTGCGCTATCATTGCAAATAAGCGAGATATAAGCGTTTGAAAATTATAAAAATCGCAAATTTAAAATTGCTCAAAATCGATCCCCATTAATTCTGGTGGTAGGTATAATTATTGTTGATACTAAATAATTATTCGTTTTGCACTATCATTGCAAATAAGCGAGATAGAAGCGTTTGAAAATTATAAAAATCGCAAATTTAAAATTGCTCAAAATCGATCCTTATTAATTCTGGTGGTAGGTATAATTATTGTTGATACTAAATAAGCATTCGTTTTACTCTATCATTGCAAATAAGCGAGATATAAGCGTTTGAAAATTATAAAAATCGCAAATTTAAAATTGCTCAAAATCGATCCCCATTAATTCTGGTGGTAGGTATAATTATTGTTGATACTAAATAAGCATTCGTTTTGCGCTATCATTGCAAATAAGCGAGATATAAGCGTTTGAAAATTATAAAAATCGCAAATTTAAAATTGCTCAAAATCGATCCCCATTAATTCTGGTGGTAGGTATAATTATTGTTGATACTAAATAATAATTCGTTTTGCGCTATCATTGCAAATAAGCGAGATATAAGCGTTTGAAAATTATAAAAATCGCAAATTTAAAATTGCTCAAAATCGATCCTTTTTAATTCTTGTGGTAGGTATAATTATTGTTGATACTATATAAGCATTCGTTTTGCTCTATCATTGCAAATAAGCGAGATATAAGCGTTTGAAAATTATAAAAATCGCAAATTTAAAATTGCTCAAAATCGATCCCCATTAATTCTGGTGGAAGGTATAATTATTAATGATACTACATAAGCATTCGTTTTGCGCTATCATTGCAAATAAGCGAGATAGAAGCGTTTGAAAATTATAAAAATCGCAAATTTAAAATTGCTCAAAATCGATCCTTATTAATTCTGGTGGTAGGTATAATTATTGTTGATACTAAATAAGCATTCGTTTTGCTCTATCATTGCAAATAAGCGAGATATAAGCGTTTGAAAATTATAAAAATCGCAAATTTAAAATTGCTCAAAATCGATCCCAATGAATTCTGGTGGTAGGTATAATTATTGTTGATACTAAATAAGCATTCGTTTTGCGCTATCATTGCAAATAAGCGAGATATAAGCGTTTGAAATTTTGAAAAATTGCAAATTTAAAATGGTTCAAAATCGTTCCTTATTAATTCTGGTGGTAGGTATAATTATTGTTGATACTAAATAAGCATTCGTTTTGCGCTATCATTGCAAATAAGCGAGATATAAGCGTTTGAAAATTATAAAAATCACAAATTTAACATTGCTAAAAATCGATCCTCATTAATTCTGCTCGTAGGTATAATTATTTTTGATACTAAATAAGCATTCGTTTTGCGCTATCATTGCAAATAAGCGAGATATAAGCGTTTGAAAATTTGAAAAATCGCAAATTTAAAATTGCTCAAAATCGATCCTTATTAATTCTGGTGGTAGGTATAATTATTGCTGATACTAAATAAGCATTTGTTTTGCTCTATCATTGCAAATAAGCGAGATATAAGCGTTTGAAAATTATAAAAATCGCAAATTTAAAATTGCTCAAAATCGATCCCCATTAATTCTGGTGGTAGGTATAATTATTGTTGATACTAAATAAACATTCGCTTTGCGCTTTCATTGCAAATAAGCGAGATATAAGCGTTTGAAATTTTGAAAAATTGCAAATTAAAAATTGTTCAAAATCGTTCCCCATTAATTCTGGTGGTAGGTATAATTATTGTTGATACTAAATAAGCATTCGTTTTGCGCTATCATTGCAAATAAGCGAGATATAAGCGTTTGAAAATTATAAAAATCACAAATTTAAAATTGTTCAAAATCGATCCCCATTAATTCTGCTCGTAGATATAATTATTTTTGATACTAAATAAGCATTCGTTTTGCGCTATCATTGCAAATAAGCGAGATATAAGCGTTTGAAAATTTGAAAAATCGCAAATTTTAAATTGCTCAAAATCGATCCTTATTAATTCTGTTGGTAGGTATAATTATTGTTGATACTAAATAAGCATTCGTTTTGCGCTATCATTGCAAATAAGCGAGATATAAGCGTTTGAAAATTTGAAAAATCGCAAATTTTAAATTGCTCAAAATCGATCCTTATTAATTCTGGTGGTAGGTATAATTATTGTTGATACTAAATAAGCATTCGTTTTGCTCTATCATTGCAAATAAGCGAGATATAAGCGTTTGAAAATTATAAAAATCGCAAATTTAAAATTGCTCAAAATCGATCCCCATTAATTCTGGTGGTAGGTATAATTATTGTTGATTCTAAATAAGCATTCTTTTTGCGCTATCATTGCAAATAAGCGAGATATAAGCGTTTGAAATTTTGAAAAATCGCAAATTTAAAATTGCTCAAAATCGATCCCCATTAATTCTGGTGGTAGGTATAATTATTGTTGATACTAAATAAGCATTCGTTTTGCGCTATCATTGCAAATAAGCGAGATATAAGCGTTTGAAAATTCAAAAAATCGCAAATTTAAAATTGCTCAAAATCGATCCCCATTAATTCTGTTGGTAGGTATAATTATTTTTGATACTAAATAAGCATCCGTTTTGCGCTATCATTGCAAATAAGCGAGATATAAGCGTTTGAAAATTTGAAAAATCGCAAATTTAAAATTGCTCGAAATCGATCTTCATTAATTCTGGTGGTAGGTATAATTATTGTTGATACTAAATGAGCATTCGTTTTGCGCTATCATTGCAAATAAGCGAGATATATGCGTTTGAAAATTTGCAAAATCGCAAATTTATAATTGCTCAAAATCGATCCCCATTTATCCTGGTGGTAGGTATAATTATTGTTGATACTAAATAAGCATTCGTTTTGCGCTATCATTGCAAATAAGCGGGATATAAGCGTTTGAAAATTATAAAAATCACAAATTTAAAATTGCTCAAAATCGATCCCCATTAATTCTGGTGGTAGGTATAATTATTGTTGATACTAAATAAGCATTCGTTTTTCGCTATCATTGCAAATAAGCGAGATATAAGCGTTTGAAAATTTGAAAGTCGTAAATTTAAAATGGCTCGAAATCGATCCCTATTAATTCTGGTGGTAGGTATAATTATTGTTGATACTAAATAAGCATTAGTTTTGCGCTATCATTGCAAATAAGCGAGATATAAGCGTTTGAAAATTATAAAAATCACAAATTAAAAATTGATCAAAATCGATCCCCATTAATTCTGGTGGTAGGTATAATTATTGTTGATACTAAATAAGCATTCGTTTTGCACTATCATTGCAAATAAGCGAGATATAAGCGTTTGAAAATTATTAAAATCGCAAATTTAAAATTGCTCGAAATCGATCCCCATTAATTCTGGTGGTAGGTATAATTATTGTTGATTCTAAATAAGCATTCGTTTTGCGCTATCATTGCAAATAAGCGAGATATAAGCGTTTGAAATTTTGAAAAATCGCAAATTTAAAATTGCTCAAAATCGATCCCCATTAATTCTGGTGGTAGGTATAATTATTGTTGATACTAAATAAGCATTCGTTTTGCGCTATCATTGCAAATTAGCGAGATATAAGCGTTTGAAAATTCAAAAAATCGCAAATTTAAAATTGCTCAAAATCGATCCCCATTAATTCTGTTGGTAGGTATAATTATTTTTGATACTAAATAAGCATTCGTTTTGCGCTATCATTGCAAATAAGCGAGATATAAGCGTTTGAAAATTTGAAAAATCGCAAATTTAAAATTGCTCGAAATCGATCTTCATTAATTCTTGTGGTAGGTATAATTATTGTTGATACTAAATGAGCATTCGTTTTGCGCTATCATTGCAAATAAGCGAGATATATGCGTTTGAAAATTTGAAAAATCGCAAATTTATAATTGCTCAAAATCGATCCCTATTTATTCTGGTGGTAGGTATAATTATTGTTGATACTAAATAAGCATTCGTTTTGCGCTATCATTGCAAATAAGCGGGATATAAGCGTTTGAAAATTATAAAAATCACAAATTTAAAATTGCTCAAAATCGATCCCCATTAATTCTGGTGGTAGGTATAATTATTGTTGATACTAAATAAGCATTCGTTTTGCGCTATCATTGCAAATAAGCGAGATATAAGCGTTTGAAAATTATAAAAATCGCTAATTTAAAATTGCTCGAAATCGATCCATATTAATTCTGGTGGTAGGTATAATTATTGTTGATACTAAATAAGCATTCGTTTTGCGCTATCATTGCAAATAAGCGAGATATAAGCGTTTGAAAATTTGAAAGTCGCAAATTTAAAATGGCTCGAAATCGATCCACATTAATTCTGGTGGTAGGTATAATTATTGTTGATACTAAATAAGCATTCGTTTTGCGCTATCATTGCAAATAAGCGAGATATAAGCGTTTGAAAATTATAAAAATCACAAATTAAAAATTGCTCAAAATCGATCCCCATTAATTCTGGTGGTAGGTATAATTATTGTTGATACTAAATAAGCATTCGTTTTGCGCTATCATTGTAAAAAGCGAGATATAAGCGTTTGAAAATTTGAAAAATCGCAAATTTAAAATTGCTCAAAATCGATCTTTGATTAATTCTGGTGGTAGGTATAATTATTGTTGATACTAAATAAGCATTCGTTTTGCGCTATCATTGCAAATAAGCGAGATTTAAGCATTTGAAAATTATAAAAATCGCAAATTTAAAATTGCTCGAAATCGATCCCCATTAATTCTGGTGGTAGGTATAATTATTGTTGATACTAAATAAGCATTCGTTTTGCGCTATCATTGCAAAAAAGCGAGATATAAGCGTTTAAAAATTATAAAAATCGCAAATTGAAAATTGCTCAAAATCGATCCCCATTAATTCTGGTGGTAGGTATAATTATTGTTGATACTAAATAAGCATTCGTTTTGCGCTATCATTGCAAATAAGCGAGATATAAGCGTTTGAAAATTATAAAAATCGCAAATTTAAAATTGCTCAAAATCGATCCCCTTTAATTCTGCTGGTAGGTATAATTAATGTTGATACTAAATAAGCATTGGTTTTGCGCTATCATTGCAAATAAGCGAGATATAAGCGTTTGAAAATTTGAAAATCGCAAATTTAAAATTGCTCGAAATCGATCCCTATTAATTCTGGTGGTAGGTATAATTATTGTTGATACTAAATAAGCATTCGTTTTGCGCTATCATTGCAAATAAGCGAGATATAAGCGTTTGAAAATTATAAAAATCGCAAATTTAAAATTGCTCAAAATCGATCCTTATTAATTCTGTTGGTAGGTATAATTATTGTTGATACTAAATAAGCATTCGTTTTGCGCTATCATTGCAAATAAGCGAGATATAAGCGTTTGAAAATTTGAAAAATCGCAAATTTAAAATTGCTCAAAATCAATCCTTATTAATTCTGGTGGTAGGTATAATTATTGTTGATACTAAATAAGCATTCGTTTTGCTCTATCATTACAAATAAGCGAGATATAAGCGTTTGAAAATTATAAAAATCGCAAATTTAAAATTGCTCAAAATCGATCCCCATTAATTCTGGTGGTAGGTATAATTATTGTTGATACTAAATAAGCATTCGTTTTGCGCTATCATTGCAAATAAGCGAGATATAAGCGATTGAAATTTTGAAAAATCGCAAATTTAAAATTGCTCAAAATCGATCCCCATTAATTCTGGTAGTAGGTATAATTATTGTTGATACTAAATAAGCACTCGTTTTGCGCTATCATTGCAAATAAGCGAGATATAAGCGTTTGAAAATTCGAAAAATCGCAAATTTAAAATTGCTCAAAATCGATCCACATTAATTCTGTTGGTAGGTATAATTATTTTTGATACTAAATAAGCATTCGTTTTGCGCCATCATTGCAAATAAGCGAGATATAAGCGTTTGAAAATTTGAAAAATCGCAAATTTAAAATTGCTCGAAATCGATCCCCTTTAATTCTGGTGGTAGGTATAATTATTGTTGATACTAAATAAGCATTCGTTTTGCGCTATCATTGCAAATAAGCGAGATATATGCGTTTGAAAATTTGAAAAATCGCAAATTTAAAATTGCTCAAAATCGATCCTTATTAATTCTGGTGGTAGGTATAATTATTGTTGATACTAAATAAGCATTCGTTTTGCGCTATCATTGCAAATAAGCGGGATATAAGCGTTTGAAAATTATAAAAATCACAAATTTAAAATTGCTCAAAATCGATCCCCATTAATTCTGGTGGTAGGTATAATTATTGTTGATACTAAATAAGCATTCGTTTTGCGCTATCATTGCAAATAAGCGAGATATAAGAGTTTGAAAATTATAAAAATCGCTAATTTAAAATTGCTCGAAATCGATCCATATTAATTCTGGTGGTAGGTATAATTATTGTTGATACTAAATAAGCATTCGTTTTGCGCTATCATTGCAAATAAGCGAGATATAAGCGTTTGAAAATTTGAAAATCGCAAATTTAAAATTGCTCGAAATCGATCCCTATTAATTCTGGTGGTAGGTATAATTATTGTTGATACTAAATAAGCATTCGTTTTGCGCTATCATTGCAAATAAGCGAGATATAAGCGTTTGAAAATTTGAAAAATCACAAATTAAAAATTGCTCAAAATCGATCCCCATTAATTCTGGTGGTAGGTATAATTATTGTTGATACTAAATTAGCATTCGTTTTGCGTTATCATTGCAAATAAGCGAGATATAAGCGTTTGAAAATTATAAAAATCACAAATTGAAAATTACTCAAAATCGATCCCCATTAAATCTGGTGGTAGGTATAATTATTGTTGATACTAAATAAGCATTCGTTTTGCGCTATCATTGCAAATAAGCGAGATATAAGCGTTTGAAAATTTGAAAAATCACAAATTAAAAATTGCTCAAAATCGATCCCCATTAATTCTGGTGGTAGGTATAATTATTGTTGATACTAAATAAGCATTCGTTTTGCGCTATCATTGCAAATAAGCGAGATATAAGCGTTTGAAAATTATAAAAATCGCAAATTGAAAATTACTCAAAATCGATCCCCATTAATTCTGGTGGTAGGTATAATTATTGTTGATACTAAATAAGCATTCGTTTTGCGCTATCATTGCAAATAAGCGAGATATAAGCGTTTGAAAATTTGAAAAATCGCAAATTTAAAATTGCTCGAAATCGATCCCCATTAATTCTGGTGGTAGGTATAATTATTGTTGATACTAAATAAGCATTCGTTTTGCGCTATCATTGCAAATAAGCGAGATATAAGCGTTTGAAAATTATAAAAATCGCAAATTTAAAATTGCTCAAAATCGATCCCCATTAATTCTGGTGGTAGGTATAATTATTGTTGATACTAAATAAGCATTCGTTTTGCGCTATAATTGCAAATAAGCGAGATATAAGCGTTTGAAAATTTGAAAAATCGCAAATTTAAAATTAATCGAAATCGATCCCCATTAATTCTGGTGGTAGGTATAATTATTGTTGATACTAAATAAGCATTCGTTTTGCGCTATCATTGCAAATAAGCGAGATATATGCGTTTGAAAATTTGAAAAATCGCAAATTTAAAATTGCTCGAAATAGATCCCCATTAATTCTGGTGGTAGGTATAATTATTGTTGATACTAAATAAGCATTCGTTTTGCGCTATCATTGAAAATAAGCTAGATATAAGCGTTTGAAAATTATAAAAATCGCAAATTAAAAATTGCTCAAAATCGATCCCCATTAATTCTGGCGGTAGGTATAATTATTGTTGATACTAATTAAGCATTCGTTGTTCGCTATCATTGCAAATAAGCGAGATATAAGCGTTTGAAAATTTGAAAAATCGCAAATTTAAAATTGGTCGAAATCGATCCCCATTAATTCTGGTGATAGGTATAATTATTGTTGATACTAAATAAGCATTCGTTTTGCGCTATCATTGCAAATAGGCGAGATATAAGCGTTTGAAAATTATAAAAATTGCAAATTTAAAATTGCTCAAAATCGATCCCCATTAATTCTGGTGGTTGGTATAATTATTATTGATACTAAATAAGCATTCGTTTTGCGCTATCATTGCAATTAAGCGAGATATAAGCGTTTGAAAATTATAAAAATCGCAATTTTAAAATTGCTCAAAATCGATCCCTATTAATTCTGGTGGTAGGTATAATTATTGTTGATACTAAATTATTATTCGTTTTGCGCTATCATTGCAAATAAGCGAGATTTAAGCGTTTGAAAATTATAAAAATCGCAAATTTAAAATTGCTCAAAATCGATCCCCATTAATTCTGGTGGTAGGTATAATTATTGTTGATACTAAATAAGCATTCGTTTTGCGCTATCATTGCAAATAAGCGAGATATAAGCGTTTGAAATTTTGAAAAATCGCAAATTTAAAATTGCTCAAAATCGATCCCCATTAATTCTGGTAGTAGGTATAATTATTGTTGATACTAAATATGCACTCGTTTTGCGCTATCATTGCAAATAAGCGAGATATAAGCGTTTGAAAATTCGAAAAATCGCAAATTTAAAATTGCTCAAAATCGATCCACATTAATTCTGTTGGTAGGTATAATTATTTTTGATACTAAATAAGCATTCGTTTTGCGCCATCATTGCAAATAAGCGAGATATAAGCGTTTGAAAATTTGAAAAATCGCAAATTTAAAATTGCTCGAAATCGATCCCCTTTAATTCTGGTGGTAGGTATAATTATTGTTGATACTAAATAAGCATTCGTTTTGCGCTATCATTGCAAATAAGCGAGATATATGCGTTTGAAAATTTGAAAAATCGCAAATTTAAAATTGCTCAAAATCGATCCTTATTAATTCTGGTGGTAGGTATAATTATTGTTGATACTAAATAAGCATTCGTTTTGCGCTATCATTGCAAATAAGCGGGATATAAGCGTTTGAAAATTATAAAAATCACAAATTTAAAATTGCTCAAAATCGATCCCCATTAATTCTGGTGGTAGGTATAATTATTGTTGATACTAAATAAGCATTCGTTTTGCGCTATCATTGCAAATAAGCGAGATATAAGAGTTTGAAAATTATAAAAATCGCTAATTTAAAATTGCTCGAAATCGATCCATATTAATTCTGGTGGTAGGTATAATTATTGTTGATACTAAATAAGCATTCGTTTTGCGCTATCATTGCAAATAAGCGAGATATAAGCGTTTGAAAATTTGAAAATCGCAAATTTAAAATTGCTCGAAATCGATCCCTATTAATTCTGGTGGTAGGTATAATTATTGTTGATACTAAATAAGCATTCGTTTTGCGCTATCATTGCAAATAAGCGAGATATAAGCGTTTGAAAATTTGAAAAATCACAAATTAAAAATTGCTCAAAATCGATCCCCATTAATTCTGGTGGTAGGTATAATTATTGTTGATACTAAATTAGCATTCGTTTTGCGTTATCATTGCAAATAAGCGAGATATAAGCGTTTGAAAATTATAAAAATCACAAATTGAAAATTACTCAAAATCGATCCCCATTAAATCTGGTGGTAGGTATAATTATTGTTGATACTAAATAAGCATTCGTTTTGCGCTATCATTGCAAATAAGCGAGATATAAGCGTTTGAAAATTTGAAAAATCACAAATTAAAAATTGCTCAAAATCGATCCCCATTAATTCTGGTGGTAGGTATAATTATTGTTGATACTAAATAAGCATTCGTTTTGCGCTATCATTGCAAATAAGCGAGATATAAGCGTTTGAAAATTATAAAAATCGCAAATTGAAAATTACTCAAAATCGATCCCCATTAATTCTGGTGGTAGGTATAATTATTGTTGATACTAAATAAGCATTCGTTTTGCGCTATCATTGCAAATAAGCGAGATATAAGCGTTTGAAAATTTGAAAAATCGCAAATTTAAAATTGCTCGAAATCGATCCCCATTAATTCTGGTGGTAGGTATAATTATTGTTGATACTAAATAAGCATTCGTTTTGCGCTATCATTGCAAATAAGCGAGATATAAGCGTTTGAAAATTATAAAAATCGCAAATTTAAAATTGCTCAAAATCGATCCCCATTAATTCTGGTGGTAGGTATAATTATTGTTGATACTAAATAAGCATTCGTTTTGCGCTATAATTGCAAATAAGCGAGATATAAGCGTTTGAAAATTTGAAAAATCGCAAATTTAAAATTAATCGAAATCGATCCCCATTAATTCTGGTGGTAGGTATAATTATTGTTGATACTAAATAAGCATTCGTTTTGCGCTATCATTGCAAATAAGCGAGATATATGCGTTTGAAAATTTGAAAAATCGCAAATTTAAAATTGCTCGAAATAGATCCCCATTAATTCTGGTGGTAGGTATAATTATTGTTGATACTAAATAAGCATTCGTTTTGCGCTATCATTGAAAATAAGCTAGATATAAGCGTTTGAAAATTATAAAAATCGCAAATTAAAAATTGCTCAAAATCGATCCCCATTAATTCTGGCGGTAGGTATAATTATTGTTGATACTAATTAAGCATTCGTTGTTCGCTATCATTGCAAATAAGCGAGATATAAGCGTTTGAAAATTTGAAAAATCGCAAATTTAAAATTGGTCGAAATCGATCCCCATTAATTCTGGTGATAGGTATAATTATTGTTGATACTAAATAAGCATTCGTTTTGCGCTATCATTGCAAATAGGCGAGATATAAGCGTTTGAAAATTATAAAAATTGCAAATTTAAAATTGCTCAAAATCGATCCCCATTAATTCTGGTGGTTGGTATAATTATTATTGATACTAAATAAGCATTCGTTTTGCGCTATCATTGCAATTAAGCGAGATATAAGCGTTTGAAAATTATAAAAATCGCAATTTTAAAATTGCTCAAAATCGATCCCTATTAATTCTGGTGGTAGGTATAATTATTGTTGATACTAAATTATTATTCGTTTTGCGCTATCATTGCAAATAAGCGAGATTTAAGCGTTTGAAAATTATAAAAATCGCAAATTTAAAATTGCTCAAAATCGATCCCCATTAATTCTGGTGGTAGGTATAATTATTGTTGATACTAAATAAGCATTCGTTTTGCGCTATCATTGCAAATAAGCGAGATATAAGCGTTTGAAATTTTGAAAAATCGCAAATTTAAAATTGCTCAAAATCGATCCCCATTAATTCTGGTAGTAGGTATAATTATTGTTGATACTAAATATGCACTCGTTTTGCGCTATCATTGCAAATAAGCGAGATATAAGCGTTTGAAAATTCGAAAAATCGCAAATTTAAAATTGCTCAAAATCGATCCACATTAATTCTGTTGGTAGGTATAATTATTTTTGATACTAAATAAGCATTCGTTTTGCGCCATCATTGCAAATAAGCGAGATATAAGCGTTTGAAAATTTGAAAAATCGCAAATTTAAAATTGCTCGAAATCGATCCCCTTTAATTCTGGTGGTAGGTATAATTATTGTTGATACTAAATAAGCATTCGTTTTGCGCTATCATTGCAAATAAGCGAGATATATGCGTTTGAAAATTTGAAAAATCGCAAATTTAAAATTGCTCAAAATCGATCCTTATTAATTCTGGTGGTAGGTATAATTATTGTTGATACTAAATAAGCATTCGTTTTGCGCTATCATTGCAAATAAGCGGGATATAAGCGTTTGAAAATTTGAAAAATCGCAAATTTAAAATTGCTCGAAATCGATCTTCATTAATTCTGGTGGTAGGTATAATTATTGTTGATACTAAATGAGCATTCGTTTTGCGCTATCATTGCAAATAAGCGAGATATATGCGTTTGAAAATTTGAAAAATCGCAAATTTATAATTGCTCAAAATCGATCCCCATTTATCCTGGTGGTAGGTATAATTATTGTTGATACTAAATAAGCATTCGTTTTGCGCTATCATTGCAAATAAGCGGGATATAAGCGTTTGAAAATTATAAAAATCACAAATTTAAAATTGCTCAAAATCGATCCCCATTAATTCTGGTGGTAGGTATAATTATTGTTGATACTAAATAAGCATTCGTTTTTCGCTATCATTGCAAATAAGCGAGATATAAGCGTTTGAAAATTTGAAAGTCGTAAATTTAAAATGGCTCGAAATCGATCCCTATTAATTCTGGTGGTAGGTATAATTATTGTTGATACTAAATAAGCATTAGTTTTGCGCTATCATTGCAAATAAGCGAGATATAAGCGTTTGAAAATTATAAAAATCACAAATTAAAAATTGATCAAAATCGATCCCCATTAATTCTGGTGGTAGGTATAATTATTGTTGATACTAAATAAGCATTCGTTTTGCGCTATCATTGCAAATAAGCGAGATATAAGCGTTTGAAAATTATTAAAATCGCAAATTTAAAATTGCTCGAAATCGATCCCCATTAATTCTGGTGGTAGGTATAATTATTGTTGATTCTAAATAAGCATTCGTTTTGCGCTATCATTGCAAATAAGCGAGATATAAGCGTTTGAAATTTTGAAAAATCGCAAATTTAAAATTGCTCAAAATCGATCCCCATTAATTCTGGTGGTAGGTATAATTATTGTTGATACTAAATAAGCATTCGTTTTGCGCTATCATTGCAAATAAGCGAGATATAAGCGTTTGAAAATTCAAAAAATCGCAAATTTAAAATTGCTCAAAATCGATCCCCATTAATTCTGTTGGTAGGTATAATTATTTTTGATACTAAATAAGCATTCGTTTTGCGCTATCATTGCAAATAAGCGAGATATAAGCGTTTGAAAATTTGAAAAATCGCAAATTTAAAATTGCTCGAAATCGATCTTCATTAATTCTGGTGGTAGGTATAATTATTGTTGATACTAAATGAGCATTCGTTTTGCGCTATCATTGCAAATAAGCGAGATATATGCGTTTGAAAATTTGAAAAATCGCAAATTTATAATTGCTCAAAATCGATCCCTATTTATTCTGGTGGTAGGTATAATTATTGTTGATACTAAATAAGCATTCGTTTTGCGCTATCATTGCAAATAAGCGGGATATAAGCGTTTGAAAATTATAAAAATCACAAATTTAAAATTGCTCAAAATCGATCCCCATTAATTCTGGTGGTAGGTATAATTATTGTTGATACTAAATAAGCATTCGTTTTGCGCTATCATTGCAAATAAGCGAGATATAAGCGTTTGAAAATTATAAAAATCGCTAATTTAAAATTGCTCGAAATCGATCCATATTAATTCTGGTGGTAGGTATAATTATTGTTGATACTAAATAAGCATTCGTTTTGCGCTATCATTGCAAATAAGCGAGATATAAGCGTTTGAAAATTTGAAAGTCGCAAATTTAAAATGGCTCGAAATCGATCCACATTAATTCTGGTGGTAGGTATAATTATTGTTGATACTAAATAAGCATTCGTTTTGCGCTATCATTGCAAATAAGCGAGATATAAGCGTTTGAAAATTATAAAAATCACAAATTAAAAATTGCTCAAAATCGATCCCCATTAATTCTGGTGGTAGGTATAATTATTGTTGATACTAAATAAGCATTCGTTTTGCGCTATCATTGTAAAAAGCGAGATATAAGCGTTTGAAAATTTGAAAAATCGCAAATTTAAAATTGCTCAAAATCGATCTTTGATTAATTCTGGTGGTAGGTATAATTATTGTTGATACTAAATAAGCATTCGTTTTGCGCTATCATTGCAAATAAGCGAGATTTAAGCATTTGAAAATTATAAAAATCGCAAATTTAAAATTGCTCAAAATCGATCCCCATTAATTCTGGTGGTAGGTATAATTATTGTTGATACTAAATAAGCATTCGTTTTGCGCTATCATTGCAAATAAGCGAGATATAAGCGTTTGAAATTTTGAAAAATCGCAAATTTAAAATTGCTCAAAATCGATCCCCATTAATTCTGGTAGTAGGTATAATTATTGTTGATACTAAATATGCACTCGTTTTGCGCTATCATTGCAAATAAGCGAGATATAAGCGTTTGAAAATTCGAAAAATCGCAAATTTAAAATTGCTCAAAATCGATCCACATTAATTCTGTTGGTAGGTATAATTATTTTTGATACTAAATAAGCATTCGTTTTGCGCCATCATTGCAAATAAGCGAGATATAAGCGTTTGAAAATTTGAAAAATCGCAAATTTAAAATTGCTCGAAATCGATCCCCTTTAATTCTGGTGGTAGGTATAATTATTGTTGATACTAAATAAGCATTCGTTTTGCGCTATCATTGCAAATAAGCGAGATATATGCGTTTGAAAATTTGAAAAATCGCAAATTTAAAATTGCTCAAAATCGATCCTTATTAATTCTGGTGGTAGGTATAATTATTGTTGATACTAAATAAGCATTCGTTTTGCGCTATCATTGCAAATAAGCGGGATATAAGCGTTTGAAAATTTGAAAAATCGCAAATTTAAAATTGCTCGAAATCGATCTTCATTAATTCTGGTGGTAGGTATAATTATTGTTGATACTAAATGAGCATTCGTTTTGCGCTATCATTGCAAATAAGCGAGATATATGCGTTTGAAAATTTGAAAAATCGCAAATTTATAATTGCTCAAAATCGATCCCCATTTATCCTGGTGGTAGGTATAATTATTGTTGATACTAAATAAGCATTCGTTTTGCGCTATCATTGCAAATAAGCGGGATATAAGCGTTTGAAAATTATAAAAATCACAAATTTAAAATTGCTCAAAATCGATCCCCATTAATTCTGGTGGTAGGTATAATTATTGTTGATACTAAATAAGCATTCGTTTTTCGCTATCATTGCAAATAAGCGAGATATAAGCGTTTGAAAATTTGAAAGTCGTAAATTTAAAATGGCTCGAAATCGATCCCTATTAATTCTGGTGGTAGGTATAATTATTGTTGATACTAAATAAGCATTAGTTTTGCGCTATCATTGCAAATAAGCGAGATATAAGCGTTTGAAAATTATAAAAATCACAAATTAAAAATTGATCAAAATCGATCCCCATTAATTCTGGTGGTAGGTATAATTATTGTTGATACTAAATAAGCATTCGTTTTGCGCTATCATTGCAAATAAGCGAGATATAAGCGTTTGAAAATTATTAAAATCGCAAATTTAAAATTGCTCGAAATCGATCCCCATTAATTCTGGTGGTAGGTATAATTATTGTTGATTCTAAATAAGCATTCGTTTTGCGCTATCATTGCAAATAAGCGAGATATAAGCGTTTGAAATTTTGAAAAATCGCAAATTTAAAATTGCTCAAAATCGATCCCCATTAATTCTGGTGGTAGGTATAATTATTGTTGATACTAAATAAGCATTCGTTTTGCGCTATCATTGCAAATAAGCGAGATATAAGCGTTTGAAAATTCAAAAAATCGCAAATTTAAAATTGCTCAAAATCGATCCCCATTAATTCTGTTGGTAGGTATAATTATTTTTGATACTAAATAAGCATTCGTTTTGCGCTATCATTGCAAATAAGCGAGATATAAGCGTTTGAAAATTTGAAAAATCGCAAATTTAAAATTGCTCGAAATCGATCTTCATTAATTCTGGTGGTAGGTATAATTATTGTTGATACTAAATGAGCATTCGTTTTGCGCTATCATTGCAAATAAGCGAGATATATGCGTTTGAAAATTTGAAAAATCGCAAATTTATAATTGCTCAAAATCGATCCCTATTTATTCTGGTGGTAGGTATAATTATTGTTGATACTAAATAAGCATTCGTTTTGCGCTATCATTGCAAATAAGCGGGATATAAGCGTTTGAAAATTATAAAAATCACAAATTTAAAATTGCTCAAAATCGATCCCCATTAATTCTGGTGGTAGGTATAATTATTGTTGATACTAAATAAGCATTCGTTTTGCGCTATCATTGCAAATAAGCGAGATATAAGCGTTTGAAAATTATAAAAATCGCTAATTTAAAATTGCTCGAAATCGATCCATATTAATTCTGGTGGTAGGTATAATTATTGTTGATACTAAATAAGCATTCGTTTTGCGCTATCATTGCAAATAAGCGAGATATAAGCGTTTGAAAATTTGAAAGTCGCAAATTTAAAATGGCTCGAAATCGATCCACATTAATTCTGGTGGTAGGTATAATTATTGTTGATACTAAATAAGCATTCGTTTTGCGCTATCATTGCAAATAAGCGAGATATAAGCGTTTGAAAATTATAAAAATCACAAATTAAAAATTGCTCAAAATCGATCCCCATTAATTCTGGTGGTAGGTATAATTATTGTTGATACTAAATAAGCATTCGTTTTGCGCTATCATTGTAAAAAGCGAGATATAAGCGTTTGAAAATTTGAAAAATCGCAAATTTAAAATTGCTCAAAATCGATCTTTGATTAATTCTGGTGGTAGGTATAATTATTGTTGATACTAAATAAGCATTCGTTTTGCGCTATCATTGCAAATAAGCGAGATTTAAGCATTTGAAAATTATAAAAATCGCAAATTTAAAATTGCTCGAAATCGATCCCCATTAATTCTGGTGGTAGGTATAATTATTGTTGATACTAAATAAGCATTCGTTTTGCGCTATCATTGCAAAAAAGCGAGATATAAGCGTTTAAAAATTATAAAAATCGCAAATTGAAAATTGCTCAAAATCGATCCCCATTAATTCTGGTGGTAGGTATAATTATTGTTGATACTAAATAAGCATTCGTTTTGCGCTATCATTGCAAATAAGCGAGATATAAGCGTTTGAAAATTATAAAAATCGCAAATTTAAAATTGCTCAAAATCGATCCCCTTTAATTCTGCTGGTAGGTATAATTAATGTTGATACTAAATAAGCATTGGTTTTGCGCTATCATTGCAAATAAGCGAGATATAAGCGTTTGAAAATTTGAAAATCGCAAATTTAAAATTGCTCGAAATCGATCCCTATTAATTCTGGTGGTAGGTATAATTATTGTTGATACTAAATAAGCATTCGTTTTGCGCTATCATTGCAAATAAGCGAGATATAAGCGTTTGAAAATTATAAAAATCGCAAATTTAAAATTGCTCAAAATCGATCCTTATTAATTCTGTTGGTAGGTATAATTATTGTTGATACTAAATAAGCATTCGTTTTGCGCTATCATTGCAAATAAGCGAGATATAAGCGTTTGAAAATTTGAAAAATCGCAAATTTAAAATTGCTCAAAATCGATCCTTATTAATTCTGGTGGTAGGTATAATTATTGTTGATACTAAATAAGCATTCGTTTTGCTCTATCATTACAAATAAGCGAGATATAAGCGTTTGAAAATTATAAAAATCGCAAATTTAAAATTGCTCAAAATCGATCCCCATTAATTCTGGTGGTAGGTATAATTATTGTTGATACTAAATAAGCATTCGTTTTGCGCTATCATTGCAAATAAGCGAGATATAAGCGATTGAAATTTTGAAAAATCGCAAATTTAAAATTGCTCAAAATCGATCCCCATTAATTCTGGTAGTAGGTATAATTATTGTTGATACTAAATAAGCACTCGTTTTGCGCTATCATTGCAAATAAGCGAGATATAAGCGTTTGAAAATTCGAAAAATCGCAAATTTAAAATTGCTCAAAATCGATCCACATTAATTCTGTTGGTAGGTATAATTATTTTTGATACTAAATAAGCATTCGTTTTGCGCCATCATTGCAAATAAGCGAGATATAAGCGTTTGAAAATTTGAAAAATCGCAAATTTAAAATTGCTCGAAATCGATCCCCTTTAATTCTGGTGGTAGGTATAATTATTGTTGATACTAAATAAGCATTCGTTTTGCGCTATCATTGCAAATAAGCGAGATATATGCGTTTGAAAATTTGAAAAATCGCAAATTTAAAATTGCTCAAAATCGATCCTTATTAATTCTGGTGGTAGGTATAATTATTGTTGATACTAAATAAGCATTCGTTTTGCGCTATCATTGCAAATAAGCGGGATATAAGCGTTTGAAAATTATAAAAATCACAAATTTAAAATTGCTCAAAATCGATCCCCATTAATTCTGGTGGTAGGTATAATTATTGTTGATACTAAATAAGCATTCGTTTTGCGCTATCATTGCAAATAAGCGAGATATAAGAGTTTGAAAATTATAAAAATCGCTAATTTAAAATTGCTCGAAATCGATCCATATTAATTCTGGTGGTAGGTATAATTATTGTTGATACTAAATAAGCATTCGTTTTGCGCTATCATTGCAAATAAGCGAGATATAAGCGTTTGAAAATTTGAAAATCGCAAATTTAAAATTGCTCGAAATCGATCCCTATTAATTCTGGTGGTAGGTATAATTATTGTTGATACTAAATAAGCATTCGTTTTGCGCTATCATTGCAAATAAGCGAGATATAAGCGTTTGAAAATTTGAAAAATCACAAATTAAAAATTGCTCAAAATCGATCCTTATTAATTCTGGTGGTAGGTATAATTATTGTTGATACTAAATTAGCATTCGTTTTGCGTTATCATTGCAAATAAGCGAGATATAAGCGTTTGAAAATTATAAAAATCACAAATTGAAAATTACTCAAAATCGATCCCCATTAAATCTGGTGGTAGGTATAATTATTGTTGATACTAAATAAGCATTCGTTTTGCGCTATCATTGCAAATAAGCGAGATATAAGCGTTTGAAAATTTGAAAAATCACAAATTAAAAATTGCTCAAAATCGATCCCCATTAATTCTGGTGGTAGGTATAATTATTCTTGATACTAAATAAGCATTCGTTTTGCGCTATCATTGCAAATAAGCGAGATATAAGCGTTTGAAAATTACTAAAATCGCAAATTGAAAATTACTCAAAATCGATCCCCATTAATTCTGGTGGTAGGTATAATTATTGTTGATACTAAATAAGCATTCGTTTTGCGCTATCATTGCAAATAAGCGAGATATAAGCGTTTGAAAATTTGAAAAATCGCAAATTTAAAATTGCTCGAAATCGATCCCCATTAATTCTGGTGGTAGGTATAATTATTGTTGATACTAAATAAGCATTCGTTTTGCGCTATCATTGCAAATAAGCGAGATATAAGCGTTTGAAAATTATAAAAAACGCAAATTTAAAATTGCTCAAAATCGATCCCCATTAATTCTGGTGGTAGGTATAATTATTGTTGATACTAAATAAGCATTCGTTTTGCGCTATAATTGCAAATAAGCGAGATATAAGCGTTTGAAAATTTGAAAAATCGCAAATTTAAAATTAATCGAAATCGATCCCCATTAATTCTGGTGGTAGGTATAATTATTGTTGATACTAAATAAGCATTCGTTTTGCGCTATCATTGCAAATAAGCGAGATATATGCGTTTGAAAATTTGAAAAATCGCAAATTTAAAATTGCTCGAAATAGATCCCCATTAATTCTGGTGGTAGGTATAATTATTGTTGATACTAAATAAGCATTCGTTTTGCGCTATCATTGCAAATAAGCTAGATATAAGCGTTTGAAAATTATAAAAATCGCAAATTAAAAATTGCTCAAAATCGATCCCCATTAATTCTGGCGGTAGGTATAATTATTGTTGATACTAATTAAGCATTCGTTGTTCGCTATCATTGCAAATAAGCGAGATATAAGCGTTTGAAAATTTGAAAAATCGCAAATTTAAAATTGGTCGAAATCGATCCCCATTAATTCTGGTGGTAGGTATAATTATTGTTGATACTAAATAAGCATTCGTTTTGCGCTATCATTGCAAATAGGCGAGATATAAGCGTTTGAAAATTATAAAAATTGCAAATTTAAAATTGCTCAAAATCGATCCCCATTAATTCTGGTGGTTGGTATAATTATTATTGATACTAAATAAGCATTCGTTTTGCGCTATCATTGCAATTAAGCGAGATATAAGCGTTTGAAAATTATAAAAATCGCAATTTTAAAATTGCTCAAAATCGATCCCTATTAATTCTGGTGGTAGGTATAATTATTGTTGATACTAAATTATTATTCGTTTTGCGCTATCATTGCAAATAAGCGAGATTTAAGCGTTTGAAATTTATAAAAATCGCAAATTTAAAATTGCTCAAAATCGATCCCCATTAATTCTGGTGGTAGGTATAATTATTGTTGATACTAAATAAGCATTCGTTTTGCGCTATCATTGCAAATAAGCGAGATATAAGCGTTTGAAATTTTGAAAAATCGCAAATTTAAAATTGCTCAAAATCGATCCCCATTAATTCTGGTAGTAGGTATAATTATTGTTGATACTAAATATGCACTCGTTTTGCGCTATCATTGCAAATAAGCGAGATATAAGCGTTTGAAAATTCGAAAAATCGCAAATTTAAAATTGCTCAAAATCGATCCACATTAATTCTGTTGGTAGGTATAATTATTTTTGATACTAAATAAGCATTCGTTTTGCGCCATCATTGCAAATAAGCGAGATATAAGCGTTTGAAAATTTGAAAAATCGCAAATTTAAAATTGCTCGAAATCGATCCCCTTTAATTCTGGTGGTAGGTATAATTATTGTTGATACTAAATAAGCATTCGTTTTGCGCTATCATTGCAAATAAGCGAGATATAAGAGTTTGAAAATTATAAAAATCGCTAATTTAAAATTGCTCGAAATCGATCCATATTAATTCTGGTGGTAGGTATAATTATTGTTGATACTAAATAAGCATTCGTTTTGCGCTATCATTGCAAATAAGCGAGATATAAGCGTTTGAAAATTTGAAAATCGCAAATTTAAAATTGCTCGAAATCGATCCCTTTTAATTCTGGTGGTAGGTATAATTATTGTTGATACTAAATAAGCATTCGTTTTGCGCTATCATTGCAAATAAGCGAGATATAAGCGTTTGAAAATTTGAAAAATCACAAATTAAAAATTGCTCAAAATCGATCCCCATTAATTCTGGTGGTAGGTATAATTATTGTTGATACTAAATTAGCATTCGTTTTGCGCTATCATTGCAAATAAGCGAGATATAAGCGTTTGAAAATTATAAAAATCACAAATTGAAAATTACTCAAAATCGATCCCCATTAAATCTGGTGGTAGGTATAATTATTGTTGATACTAAATAAGCATTCGTTTTGCGCTATCATTGCAAATAAGCGAGATATAAGCGTTTGAAAATTTGAAAAATCACAAATTAAAAATTGCTCAAAATCGATCCCCATTAATTCTGGTGGTAGGTATAATTATTGTTGATACTAAATAAGCATTCGTTTTGCGCTATCATTGCAAATAAGCGAGATATAAGCGTTTGAAAATTATAAAAATCGCAAATTGAAAATTACTCAAAATCGATCCCCATTAATTCTGGTGGTAGGTATAATTATTGTTGATACTAAATAAGCATTCGTTTTGCGCTATCATTGCAAATAAGCGAGATATAAGCGTTTGAAAATTTGAAAAATCGCAAATTAAAAATTGCTCGAAATCGATCCCCATTAATTCTGGTGGTAGGTATAATTATTGTTGATACTAAATAAGCATTCGTTTTGCGCTATCATTGCAAATAAGCGAGATATAAGCGTTTGAAAATTATAAAAATCGCAAATTTAAAATTGCTCAAAATCGATCCCCATTAATTCTGGTGGTAGGTATAATTATTGTTGATACTAAATAAGCATTCGTTTTGCGCTATCATTGCAAATAAGCGAGATATATGCGTTTGAAAATTTGAAAAATCGCAAATTTAAAATTGCTCGAAATAGATCCCCATTAATTCTGGTGGTAGGTATAATTATTGTTGATACTAAATAAGCATTCGTTTTGCGCTATCATTGCAAATAAGCTAGATATAAGCGTTTGAAAATTATAAAAATCGCAAATTAAAAATTGCTCAAAATCGATCCCCATTAATTCTGGCGGTAGGTATAATTATTGTTGATACTAATTAAGCATTCGTTGTTCGCTATCATTGCAAATAAGCGAGATGTAAGCGTTTGAAAATTTGAAAAATCGCAAATTTAAAATTGGTCGAAATCGATCCCCATTAATTCTGGTGGTAGGTATAATTATTGTTGATACTAAATAAGCATTCGTTTTGCGCTATCATTGCAAATAGGCGAGATATAAGCGTTTGAAAATTATAAAAATTGCAAATTTAAAATTGCTCAAAATCGATCCTTATTAATTCTGGTGGTAGGTATAATTATTGTTGATACTAAATAAGCATTCGTTTTGCGCTATCATTGCAAATAAGCGAGATATAAGCGTTTGAAAATTATAAATATCGCAAATTTTAAATTGCTCAAAATCGATCCCCATTAATTCTGGTGGTAGGTATAATTATTGTTGATACTAAATAAGCATTCGTTTTGCGCTATCATTGCAAATAAGCGAGATATAAGCGTTTGAAAATTTGAAAAATCGCAAATTCAAAATTGCTCAAAATCGATCCCTATTAATACTGGTGGTAGGTATAATTATTGTTGATACTAAATAAGCATTCGTTTTCGCTATCATTGCAAATAAGCGAGATAAAAGCGTTTGAAAATTTGAAAAATCGCAAATTTAAAATTGCTCAAAATCGATCCCCATTAATTCTGGTGGTAGGTATAATTATTGTTGATACTAAATAAGCATTCGTTTTTCGCTATCATTGCAAATAAGCGAGATATAAGCGTTTGAAAATTTGAAAATCGCAAATTTAAAATTGCTCGAAATCGATCCCTATTAATTCTGGTGGTAGGTATAATTATTGTTGAACTAAATCAGCATTCGTTTTGCGCTATCATTGCAAATAAGCGAGATATATGCGTTTGAAAATTATAAAAATCGCAAATTTAAAATTGCTCAAAATCGATCCCCATTAATTCTGGTGGTAGGTATAATTATTGTTGATACTAAATAAGCATTCGTTCTGCGCTATCATTGCAAATAAGCGAGATATAAGCGTTTGAAAATTATAAAAATCGCAAATTGAAAATTGCTCAAAATCGATCCCCATTAATTCTGGTGGTAGGTATAATTATTGTTGATACTAAATAAGCATTCGTTTTGCGCTATCATTGCAAATAAGCGAGATATAAGCGTTTGAAAATTATAAAAATCGCAAATTTAAAATTGCTCAAAATCGATCCTTATTAATTCTGGTGGTAGGTATAATTATTGTTGATACTAAATAAGCATTCGTTTTGCGCTATCATTGCAAATAAGCGAGATATAAGCGTTTGAAAATTATAAATATCGCAAATTTAAAATTGCTCGAAATCGATCCCTATTAATTCTGGTGGTAGGTATAATTATTGTTGATACTAAATAAGCATTCGTTTTGCGCTATCATTGCAAATAAGCGAGATATAAGCGTTTGAAAATTATAAAAATCGCAAATTTAAAATTGCTCAAAATCGATCCCTATTAATTCTGGTGGTAGGTATAATTATTGTTGATACTAAATAAGCATTCGTTTTGCGCTATCATTGCAAATGAGCGAGATATAAGCGTTTGAAAATTTGAAAAATCGCAAATTTAAAATTAATCGAAATCGATCCCCATTAATTCTGGTGGTAGGTATAATTATTGTTGATACTAAATAAGCATTCGTTTTGCGCTATCATTGCAAATAAGCGAGATATAAGCGTTTAAAAATTATAAAAATCGCAAATTTAAAATTGCTCGAAATCGATCCCTATTAATTCTGGTGTTAGGTATAATTATTGTTGATACTAAATAAGCATTCGTTTTGCGCTATCATTGCAAATAAGCGAGATATAAGCGTTTGAAAATTATAAAAATCGCAAATTTAAAATTGCTCAAAATCGATCCCCATTAATTCTGGTGGTAGGTATAATTATTGTTGATACTAAATAAGCATTCGTTTTGCGCTATCATTGCAAATAAGTGAGATATAAGCGTTTGAAAATTATAAAAATCGCAAATTTAAAATTGCTGGAAATCGATCCCTATTAATTCTGGTGGTAGGTATAATTATTGTTGATACTAAATAATTATTCGTTTTGCGCTATCATTGCAAATAAGCGAGATATAAGCGTTTGAAAATTACAAAAATCGCAAATTTGAAATTGCTCAAAATCGATCCTTATTAATTCTGGTGGTAGGTTTAATTATTGTTGATACTAAATAAGCATTCGTTTTGCTCTATCATTGCAAATAAGCGAGATATAAGCGTTTGAAAATTATAAAAATCGCAAATTAAAAATTGCTCAAAATCGATCCCCATTAATTCTGGTGGTTGGTATAATTATTGTTGATACTAAATAAGCATTCGTTTTGCGCTATCATTGCAATTAAGCGAGATATAAGCGTTTGAAAATTATAAAAATCGCAATTTTAAAATTGCTCAAAATCGATCCCTATTAATTCTGGTGGTAGGTATAATTATTGTTGATACTAAATAATTATTCGTTTTGCGCTATCATTGCAAATAAGCGAGATATAAGCGTTTGAAAATTATAAAAATCGCAAATTTAAAATTGCTCAAAATCGATCATCATTAATTCTGGTGATAGGTAAAATTATTGTTGATACTAAATAAGCATTCGTTTTGCGCTATCATTGCAAATAAGCGAGATATAAGCGTTTGAAAATTTGAAAAATCGCAAATTTAAAATTGCTCAAAATCGATCCTTATTAATTCTGGTGGTAGGTATAATTATTGTTGATACTAAATAAGCATTCGTTTTGCTCTATCATTGCAAATAAGCGAGATATAAGCGTTTGAAAATTATAAAAATCGCAAATTTAAAATTGCTTAAAATCGATCCTTATTAATTCTGGTGGTAGGTATAATTATTGTTGATACTAAATAAGCATTCGTTTTGCGCTATCATTGCAAATAAGCGAGATATAAGCGTTTGAAAATTATAAATATCGCAAATTTTAAATTGCTCAAAATCGATCCCCATTAATTCTGGTGGTAGGTATAATTATTGTTGATACTAAATAAGCATTCGTTTTGCGCTATCATTGCAAATAAGCGAGATATAAGCGTTTGAAAATTTGAAAAATCACAAATTAAAAATTGCTCAAAATCGATCCCCATTAAATCTGGTGGTAGGTATAATTATTGTTGATACTAAATAAGCATTCGTTTTGCGCTATCATTGCAAATAAGCGAGATATAAGCGTTTGAAAATTTGAAAAATCACAAATTAAAAATTGCTCAAAATCGATCCCCATTAATTCTGGTGGTAGGTATAATTATTGTTGATACTAAATAAGCATTCGTTTTGCGCTATCATTGCAAATAAGCGAGATATAAGCGTTTGAAAATTATAAAAATCGCAAATTGAAAATTACTCAAAATCGATCCCCATTAATTCTGGTGGTAGGTATAATTATTGTTGATACTAAATAAGCATTCGTTTTGCGCTATCATTGCAAATAAGCGAGATATAAGCGTTTGAAAATTTGAAAAATCGCAAATTAAAAATTGCTCGAAATCGATCCTTATTAATTCTGGTGGTAGGTATAATTATTGTTGATACTAAATAAGCATTCGTTTTGCGCTATCATTGCAAATAAGCGAGATATAAGCGTTTGAAAATTATAAAAATCGCAAATTTAAAATTGCTCAAAATCGATCCCCATTAATTCTGGTGGTAGGTATAATTATTGTTGATACTAAATAAGCATTCGTTTTGCGCTATAATTGCAAATAAGCGAGATATAAGCGTTTGAAAATTTGAAAAATCGCAAATTTAAAATTAATTGAAATCGATCCCCATTAATTCTGGTGGTAGGTATAATTATTGTTGATACTAAATAAGCATTCGTTTTGCGCTATCATTGCAAATAAGCGAGATATATGCGTTTGAAAATTTGAAAAATCGCAAATTTAAAATTGCTCGAAATAGATCCCCATTAATTCTGGTGGTAGGTATAATTATTGTTGATACTAAATAAGCATTCGTTTTGCGCTATCATTGCAAATAAGCTAGATATAAGCGTTTGAAAATTATAAAAATCGCAAATTAAAAATTGCTCAAAATCGATCCCCATTAATTCTGGCGGTAGGTATAATTATTGTTGATACTAATTAAGCATTCGTTGTTCGCTATCATTGCAAATAAGCGAGATGTAAGCGTTTGAAAATTTGAAAAATCGCAAATTTAAAATTGGTCGAAATCGATCCCCATTAATTCTGGTGGTAGGTATAATTATTGTTGATACTAAATAAGCATTCGTTTTGCGCTATCATTGCAAATAGGCGAGATATAAGCGTTTGAAAATTATAAAAATTGCAAATTTAAAATTGCTCAAAATCGATCCTTATTAATTCTGGTGGTAGGTATAATTATTGTTGATACTAAATAAGCATTCGTTTTGCGCTATCATTGCAAATAAGCGAGATATAAGCGTTTGAAAATTATAAATATCGCAAATTTTAAATTGCTCAAAATCGATCCCCATTAATTCTGGTGGTAGGTATAATTATTGTTGATACTAAATAAGCATTCGTTTTGCGCTATCATTGCAAATAAGCGAGATATAAGCGTTTGAAAATTTGAAAAATAGCAAATTCAAAATTGCTCAAAATCGATCCCTATTAATACTGGTGGTAGGTATAATTATTGTTGATACTAAATAAGCATTCGTTTTCGCTATCATTGCAAATAAGCGAGATAAAAGCGTTTGAAAATTTGAAAAATCGCAAATTTAAAATTGCTCAAAATCGATCCCCATTAATTCTGGTGGTAGGTATAATTATTGTTGATACTAAATAAGCATTCGTTTTTCGCTATCATTGCAAATAAGCGAGATATAAGCGTTTGAAAATTTGAAAATCGCAAATTTAAAATTGCTCGAAATCGATCCCTATTAATTCTGGTGGTAGGTATAATTATTGTTGAACTAAATCAGCATTCGTTTTGCGCTATCATTGCAAATAAGCGAGATATATGCGTTTGAAAATTATAAAAATCGCAAATTTAAAATTGCTCAAAATCGATCCCCATTAATTCTGGTGGTAGGTATAATTATTGTTGATACTAAATAAGCATTCGTTCTGCGCTATCATTGCAAATAAGCGAGATATAAGCGTTTGAAAATTATAAAAATCGCAAAATGAAAATTGCTCAAAATCGATCCCCATTAATTCTGGTGGTAGGTATAATTATTGTTGATACTAAATAAGCATTCGTTTTGCGCTATCATTGCAAATAAGCGAGATATAAGCGTTTGAAAATTATAAAAATCGCAAATTTAAAATTGCTCAAAATCGATCCTTATTAATCCTGGTGGTAGGTATAATTATTGTTGATACTAAATAAGCATTCGTTTTGCGCTATCATTGCAAATAAGCGAGATATAAGCGTTTGAAAATTATAAATATCGCAAATTTAAAATTGCTCGAAATCGATCCCTATTAATTCTGGTGGTAGGTATAATTATTGTTGATACTAAATAAGCATTCGTTTTGCGCTATCATTGCAAATAAGCGAGATATAAGCGTTTGAAAATTATAAAAATCGCAAATTTAAAATTGCTCAAAATCGATCCCTATTAATTCTGGTGGTAGGTATAATTATTGTTGATACTAAATAAGCATTCGTTTTGCGCTATCATTGCAAATGAGCGAGATATAAGCGTTTGAAAATTTGAAAAATCGCAAATTTAAAATTAATCGAAATCGATCCCCATTAATTCTGGTGGTAGGTATAATTATTGTTGATACTAAATAAGCATTCGTTTTGCGCTATCATTGCAAATAAGCGAGATATAAGCGTTTAAAAATTATAAAAATCGCAAATTTAAAATTGCTCGAAATCGATCCCTATTAATTCTGGTGTTAGGTATAATTATTGTTGATACTAAATAAGCATTCGTTTTGCGCTATCATTGCAAATAAGCGAGATATAAGCGTTTGAAAATTATAAAAATCGCAAATTTAAAATTGCTCAAAATCGATCCCCATTAATTCTGGTGGTAGGTATAATTATTGTTGATACTAAATAAGCATTCGTTTTGCGCTATCATTGCAAATAAGTGAGATATAAGCGTTTGAAAATTATAAAAATCGCAAATTTAAAATTGCTGGAAATCGATCCCTATTAATTCTGGTGGTAGGTATAATTATTGTCGATACTAAATAATTATTCGTTTTGCGCTATCATTGCAAATAAGCGAGATATAAGCGTTTGAAAATTATAAAAATCGCAAATTTGAAATTGCTCAAAATCGATCCTTATTAATTCTGGTGGTAGGTTTAATTATTGTTGATACTAAATAAGCATTCGTTTTGCTCTATCATTGCAAATAAGCGAGATATAAGCGTTTGAAAATTATAAAAATCGCAAATTAAAAATTGCTCAAAATCGATCCCCATTAATTCTGGTGGTTGGTATAATTATTGTTGATACTAAATAAGCATTCGTTTTGCGCTATCATTGCAATTAAGCGAGATATAAGCGTTTGAAAATTATAAAAATCGCAATTTTAAAATTGCTCAAAATCGATCCCTATTAATTCTGGTGGTAGGTATAATTATTGTTGATACTAAATAATTATTCGTTTTGCGCTATCATTGCAAATAAGCGAGATATAAGCGTTTGAAAATTATAAAAATCGCAAATTTAAAATTGCTCAAAATCGATCATCATTAATTCTGGTGATAGGTAAAATTATTGTTGATACTAAATAAGCATTCGTTTTGCGCTATCATTGCAAATAAGCGAGATATAAGCGTTTGAAAATTTGAAAAATCGCAAATTTTAAATTGCTCAAAATCGATCCTTATTAATTCTGGTGGTAGGTATAATTATTGTTGATACTAAATAAGCATTCGTTTTGCTCTATCATTGCAAATAAGCGAGATATAAGCGTTTGAAAATTATAAAAATCGCAAATTTAAAATTGCTTAAAATCGATCCTTATTAATTCTGGTGGTAGGTATAATTATTGTTGATACTAAATAATTATTCGTTTTGCGCTATCATTGCAAATAAGCGATATATAAGCGTTTGAAAATTATAAAAATCGCAAATTTAAAATTGCTCAAAATCGATCCTTATTAATTCTGGTGGTAGGTTTAATTATTGTTGATACTAAATAAGCATTCGTTTTGCTCTATCATTGCAAATAAGCGAGATATAAGCGTTTGAAAATTATAAAAATCGCAAATTTAAAATTGCTCAAAATCGATCCCCATTAATTCTGGTGGTTGGTATAATTATTGTTGATACTAAATAAGCATTCGTTTTGCGCTATCATTGCAATTAAGCGAGATATAAGCGTTTGAAAATTATAAAAATCGCAATTTTAAAATTGCTCAAAATCGATCCCTATTAATTCTGGTGGTAGGTATAATTATTGTTGATACTAAATAATTATTCGTTTTGCGCTATCATTGCAAATAAGCGAGATATAAGCGTTAGAAAATTATAAAAATCGCAAATTTAAAATTGCTCAAAATCGATCATCATTAATTCTGGTGGTAGGTAAAATTATTGTTGATACTAAATAAGCATTCGTTTTGCGCTATCATTGCAAATAAGCGAGATATAAGCGTTTGAAAATTTGAAAAATCGCAAATTTAAAATTGCTCAAAATCGATCCTTATTAATTCTGGTGGTAGGTATAATTATTGTTGATACTAAATAAGCATTCGTTTTGCTCTATCATTGCAAATAAGCGAGATATAAGCGTTTGAAAATTATAAAAATCGCAAATTTAAAATTGCTTAAAATCGATCCTTATTAATTCTGGTGGTAGGTATAATTATTGTTGATACTAAATAAGCATTCGTTTTGCGCTATCATTGCAAATAAGCGGGATATAAGCGTTTGAAGTTTTGAAAAATCGCAAATTTAAAATTGTTCAAAATCGTTCCCTATTAATTCTGGTGGTAGGTATAATTATTGTTGATACTAAATAAGCATTCGTTTTGCGCTATCATTGCAAATAAGCGATATATAAGCGTTTGAAATTTATAAAAATCACAAATTTAAAATTGCTCAAAATCGATCACCATTAATTCTGGTGGTAGGTATGATTATTGTTGATACTAAATAAGCATTCGTTTTGCGCTATCATTGCAAATAAGCGAGATATAAGCGTTTGAAAATTATAAAAATCGCAAATTTAAAATTGCTCAAAATCGATCCCCATTAATTCTGGTGGTAGGTATAATTATTGTTGATACTAAATAATAATTCGTTTTGCGCTATGTTTGCAAATAAGCGAGATATAAGCGTTTGAAAATTATAAAAATCGCAAATTTTAAATTGCTCAAAATCGATCCTTATTAATTCTGGTGGTAGGTATAATTATTGTTGATACTAAATAAGCATTCGTTTTGCTCTATCATTGCAAATAAGCGAGATATAAGCGTTTGAAAATTATAAAAATCGCAAATTTAAAATTGCTCAAAATCGATCCCCATTAATTCTGGTGGTAGGTATAATTATTGTTGATACTAAATAAGCATTCGTTTTGCGCTATCATTGCAAATAAGCGAGATATAAGCGTTTGAAAATTATAAAAATCGCAAATTTAAAATTGCTCAAAATCGATCCCCATTAATTCTGGTGGTAGGTATAATTATTGTTGATACTAAATAAGTATTCGTTTTGCGCTATCATTGCAAATAAGCGAGATATAAGCGTTTGAAAATTATAAAAATCGCAAATTTAAACATGCTCAAAATCGATCATCATTAATTCTGGTGGTAGGTATAATTATTGTTGATACTAAATAAGCATTCGTTTTGCGCTATCATTGCAAATAAGCGGGATATAAGCGTTTGAAAATTTGAAAAATCGCAAATTTAAAATTGCTCAAAATCGATCCTTATTAATTCTGGTGGTAGGTATAATTATTGTTGATACTAAATAAGCATTCGTTTTGCGCTATCATTGCAAATAAGCGAGATATAAGCGTTTGAAAATTATAAAAATCACAAATTTAAAATTGCTCAAAATCGATCCCCATTAATTCTGCTCGTAGGTATAATTATTTTTGATACTAAATAAGCATTCGTTTTGCGCTATCATTGCAAATAAGCGAGATATAAGCGTTTGAAAATTTGAAAAATCGCAAATTTAAAATTGCTCAAAATCGATCCTTATTAATTCTGGTGGTAGGTATAATTATTGTTGATACTAAATAAGCATTTGTTTTGCTCTATAATTGCAAATAAGCGAGATATAAGCGTTTGAAAATTATAAAAATCACAAATTTAAAATTGCTCAAAATCGATCCCCATTAATTCTGGTGGTAGGTATAATTATTGTTGATACTAAATAAGCATTCGTTTTGCGCTATCATTGCAAATAAGTGAGTTATAAGCGTTTGAAAATTATAAAAATCACAAATTTAAAATTGCTTAAAATCGATCCTTATTAATTCTGGTAGTAGGTATAATTATTGTTGATACTAAATAAGCATTCGTTTTGCGCTATCATTGCAAATAAGCGAGATATAAGCGTTTGAAAATTTGAAAAATCGCAAATTTAAAATTGCTCAAAATCGATCCCCATTAATTCTGTTGGTAGGTATAATTATTTTTGATACTAAATAAGCTTTTGTTTTGCGCTATCATTGCAAATAAGCGAGATATAAGCGTTTGAAAATTATAAAAATCGCAAATTTAAAATTGCTCAAAATCGATCCCCATTAATTCTGGTGGTTGGTATAATTATTGTTGATACTAAATAAGCATTCGTTTTGCGCTATCATTGCAAATAAGCGAGATATAAGCGTTTGAAAATTATAAAAATCGCAAATTTAAAATTGCTCAAAATCGATCCCTATTAATTCTGGTGGTAGGTATAATTATTGTTGATACTAAATAATTATTCGTTATGCGCTATCATTGCAAATAATCGAGATATAAGCGTTTGAAAATTATAAAAATCGCAAATTTAAAATTGCTCAAAATCGATCCCCATTAATTCTGGTGGTAGGTATAATTATTGTTGATACTAAATAAGCATTCGTTTTGCGCTATCATTGCAAATAAGCGGGATATAAGCGTTTGAAATTTTGAAAAATCGCAAATTTAAAATTAATCGAAATCGATCCCTATTAATTCTGGTGGTAGGTATAATTATTGTTGATACTAAATAAGCATTCGTTTTGCGCTATCATTGCAAATAAGCGAGATATAAGCGTTTGAAAATTATAAAAATCGCAAATTTAAAATTGCTCAAAATCGATCCCCATTAATTCTGGTGGTAGGTATAATTATTGTTGATACTAAATAAGCATTCGTTTTGCGCTATCATTGCAAATAAGCGGGATATAAGCGTTTGAAATTTTTAAAAATCGCAAATTTAAAATTGTTCAAAATCGTTCCCCATTAATTCTGGTGGTAGGTATAATTATTGTTGATACTAAATAAGCATTCGTTTTGCGCTATCATTGCAAATAAGCGAGATATAAGCGTTTGTAAATTATAAAAATCACAAATTAAAAATTGCTCAAAATCGATCCCTATTAATTCTGGTGGTAGGTATGATTATTGTTGATACTAAATAAGCATTCGTTTTTCGCTATCATTGCAAATAAGCGAGATATAAGCGTTTCAAAATAATAAAAATCGCAAATTTAAAATTGCTCAAAATCGATCCACATTAATTCTGGTGGTAGGTATAATTATTGTTGATACTAAATAATAATTCGTTTTGCGCTATGTTTGCAAATAAGCGAGATATAAGCGTTTGAAAATTATAAAAATCGCAAATTTAAAATTGCTCAAAATCGATCCTTATTAATTCTGGTGGTAGGTATAATTATTGTTGATACTAAATAAGCATTCGTTTTGCTCTATCATTGCAAATAAGCGAGATATAAGCGTTTGAAAATTCTAAAAATCGCAAATTTAAAATTGCTCAAAATCGATCCCCATTAATTCTGGTGGTAGGTATAAATATTGTTGATACTAAATAAGCATTCGTTTTGCGCTATCATTGCAAATAAGCGAGATATAAGCGTTTGAAAATTATAAAAATCGCAAATTTAAAATTGCTCGAAATCGATCCCCATTAATTCTGCTGGTAGGTATGATTATTGTTGATACTAAATAAGCATTCGTTTTGCGCTATCATTGCAAATAAGCGAGATATAAGCGTTTCAAAATAATAAAAATCGCAAATTTAAAATTGCTCAAAATCGATCCCTATTAATTCTGGTGGTAGGTATAATTATTGTAAATACTAAATAATAATTCGTTTTGCGCTATGTTTGCAAATAAGCGAGATATAAGCGTTTGAAAATTATAAAAATCGCAAATTTCAAATTGCTCAAAATCGATCCTTATTAATTCTGGTGGTAGGTATAATTATTGTTGATACTAAATAAGCATTCGTTTTGCTCTATCATTGCAAATAAGAGAGATATAAGCGTTTGAAAATTATAAAAATCGCAAATTTAAAATTGCTCAAAATCGATCCCCATTAATTCTGGTGGTAGGTATAAATATTGTTGATACTAAATAAGCATTCGTTTTGCGCTATCATTGCAAATAAGCGAGATATAAGCGTTTGAAAATTATAAAAATCGCAAATTTAAAATTGCTCAAAATCGATCCCTATTAATTCTGGTGGTAGGTATAATTATTGTTGATACTAAATAAGCATTCGTTTTGCGCTATCATTGCAAATAAGCGAGATATAAGCGTTTGAAAATTATAAAAATCGCAAATTTAAAATTGCTCAAAATCGATCATCATTAATTCTGGTGGTAGGTATAATTATTGTTGATACTAAATAAGCATTCGTTTTGCGCTATCATTGCAAATAAGCGAGATATAAGCGTTTGAAAATTTGAAAAATCGCAAATTTAAAATTGCTCAAAATCGATCCCTATTAATTCTGGTGTCAGGTATAATTATTGTTGATACTAAATAAGCATTCGTTTTGCGTTATCATTGCAAATAAGCGAGATATAAGCGTTTGAAAATTTGAAAATCGCAAATTTCAAATTGCTCAAAATCGATCCTTATTAATTCTGGTGGTAGGTATAATTATTGTTGATACTCTATAAGCATTCGTTTTGCGCTATCATTGCAAATAATGAGATATAAGCGTTTGAAAATTATAAAAATCACAAATTTAAAATTGCTCAAAATCGATCCCCATTAATTCTGGTGGTAGGTATAATTATTGTTGATACTAAATAAGCATTCGTTTTGCGCTATCATTGCAAATAAGCGAGATATAAGCGTTTGAAAATTATAAAAATCGCAAATTGAAAATTACTCAAAATCGATCCCCATTAATTCTGGTGGTAGGTATAATTATTGTTGATACTAAATAAGCATTCGTTTTGCGCTATCATTGCAAATAAGCGAGATATAAGCGTTTGAAAATTATAAAAATCGCAAATTTAAAATTGCTCAAAATCGATCATCATTAATTCTGGTGGTAGGTATAATTATTGTTGATACTAAATAAGCATTCGTTTTGCGCTATCATTGCAAATAAGCGAGATATAAGCGTTTGAAAATTTGAAAAATCGCAAATTTAAAATTGCTCAAAATCGATCCCTATTAATTCTGGTGTCAGGTATAATTATTGTTGATACTAAATAAGCATTCGTTTTGCGTTATCATTGCAAATAAGCGAGATATAAGCGTTTGAAAATTTGAAAATCGCAAATTTAAAATTGCTCGAAATCGATCCCCATTAATTCTGGTGGTAGGTATAATTATTGTTGATACTCTATAAGCATTCGTTTTGCGCTATCATTGCAAATAATGAGATATAAGCGTTTGAAAATTATAAAAATCACAAATTTAAAATTGCTCAAAATCGATCCCCATTAATTCTGGTGGTAGGTATAATTATTGTTGATACTAAATAAGCATTCGTTTTGCGCTATCATTGCAAATAAGCGAGATATAAGCGTTTGAAAATTATAAAAATCGCAAATTGAAAATTACTCAAAATCGATCCCCATTAATTCTGGTGGTAGGTATAATTATTGTTGATACTAAATAAGCATTCGTTTTGCGCTATCATTGCAAATAAGCGAGATATAAGCGTTTGAAAATTATAAAAATCGCAAATTTAAAATTGCTCAAAATCGATCCCCATTAATTCTGCTGGTAGGTATAATTATTGTTGATACTAAATAAGCATTCGTTTTGCGCTATCATTGCAAATAAGCGAGATATAAGCGTTTGAAAATTATAAAAATCGCAAATTGAAAATTACTCAAAATCGATCCCCATTAATTCTGGTGGTAGGTATAATTATTGTTGATATTAAATAAGCATTCGTTTTGCGCTATCATTGCAAATAAGCGAGATATAAGCGTTTCAAAAGTATAAAAATCGCAAATTTAAAATTGCTCAAAATCGATCCCCATTAATTCTGCTGCTAGGTATAATTATTGTTGATACTAAATAAGCATTTGTTTTGCGCTATCATTGCAAATAAGCGAGATATAAGCGTTTGAAAATTATAAAAATCGCAAATTTAAAATTGCTCAAAATCGATCCCCATTAATTCTGCTGGTAGGTATAATTATTGTTGATACTAAATAAGCATTCGTTTTGCGCTATCATTGCAAATAAGCGAGATATAAGCGTTTGAAAATTATAAAAATCGCAAATTGAAAATTACTCAAAATCGATCCCCATTAATTCTGGTGGTAGGTATAATTATTGTTGATATTAAATAAGCATTCGTTTTGCGCTATCATTGCAAATAAGCGAGATATAAGCGTTTCAAAAGTATAAAAATCGCAAATTTAAAATTGCTCAAAATCGATCCCCATTAATTCTGCTGCTAGGTATAATTATTGTTGATACTAAATAAGCATTTGTTTTGCGCTATCATTGCAAATAAGCGAGATATAAGCGTTTGAAAATTTGAAAAATCGCAAATTTAAAATTGCTCAAAATCGATCCCCATTAATTCTGGTGGTAGGTATAAGTATTGTTGATACTAAATAAGCATTCGTTTTGCGCTATCATTGCAAATAAGCGAGATATAAGCGTTTGAAAATTTGAAAAATCGCAAATTTAAAATTGCTCAAAATCGATCCCTATTAATTCTGCTGGTAGGTATAATTATTGTTGATACTAAATAAGCATTCGTTTTGCGCTATCATTGCAAATAAGCGAGAAATAAGCGTTTGAAAATTATAAAAATCGCAAATTAAAAATTGCTCGAAATCGATCCACATTAATTCTGGTGGTAGGTATAATTATTGTTGATACTAAATAAGCATTCGTTTTGCGCTATCATTGCAAATAAGCGAGATATAAGCGTTTGAAAATTTGAAAAATCGCAAATTTAAAATTGCTCGAAATCGATCCGCATTAATTCTGGTTGTAGGTATAATTATTGTTGATACTAAATAAGCATTCGTTTTGCGCTATCATTGCAAATAAGCGAGATATAAGCGTTTGAAAATTTGAAAAATCGCAAATTTAAAATTGCTCAAAATCGATCCCCATTAATTCTGGTGGTAGGTATAATTATTGTTGATACTAAATAAGCATTCGTTTTGCGCTATCATTGCAAATAAGCGAGATATAAGCGTTTGAAAATTTGAAAAATCGCAAATTTAAAATTGCTCAAAATCGATCTTTGATTAATTCTGGTGGTAGGTATAATTATTGTTGATACTAAATAAGCATTCGTTTTGCGCTATCATTGCAAATAAGCGAGATATAAGCGTTTGAAAATTATAAAAATCGCAAATTTAAAATTGCTCGAAATCGATCCCCATTAATTCTGGTGGTAGGTATAATTATTGTTGATACTAAATAAGCATTCGTTTTGCGCTATCATTGCAAATAAGCGAGATATAAGCGTTTGAAAATTATAAAAATCGCAAATTGAAAATTGCTCAAAATCGATCCCCATTAATTCTGATGGTAGGGATAATTATTGTTGATACTAAATAAGCATTCGTTTTGCGCTATCATTGCAAATAAGCGAGATATAAGCGTTTGAAAATTATAAAAATCGCAAATTTAAAATTGCTCAAAATCGATCCCCTTTAATTCTGCTGGTAGGTATAATTAATGTTGATACTAAATAAGCATTCGTTTTGCGCTATCATTGCAAATAAGCGAGATATAAGCGTTTGAAAATTTGAAAATCGCAAATTTAAAATTGCTCCAAATCGATCCCCATTAATTCTGGTGGTAGGTATAATTATTGTTGAACTAAATAAGCATTCGTTTTGCGCTATCATTGCAAATAAGCGAGATATAAGCGTTTGAAAATTATAAAAATCGCAAATTTAAAATTGCTCAAAATCGATCCCTATTAATTCTGGTGGTAGGTATAATTATTGTTGATACTAAATAAGCATTCGTTTTGCGCTATCATTGCAAATAAGCGAGATATAAGCGTTTGAAAATTATAAAAATCGCAAATTGAAAATTGCTCAAAATCGATCCACATTAACTCTGGTGGTAGGTATAATTATTGTTGATACTAAATAAGCATTCGTTTTGCGCTATCATTGCAAATAAGCGAGATATAAGCGTTTGAAAATTATAAAAATCGCAAATTTAAAATTGCTCAAAATCGATCCCCATTAATTCTGCTGGTAGGTATAATTATTGTTGATACTAAATAAGCATTCGTTTTGCGCTATCATTGCAAATAAGCGAGATATAAGCGTTTGAAAATTATAAAAATCGCGAATTTAAAATTGCTCAAAATCGATCCCCATTAATTCTGGTGGTGGGTATAATTATTGTTGATACTAAATAAGCATTCGTTTTGTGCTATCATTGCAAATGAGCGAGATATAAGCGTTTGAAAATTTGAAAAATCGCAAATTTAAAATTAATCGAAATCGATCCCTATTAATTCTAGTGGTAGGTATAATTATTGTTGATACTAAATAAGCATTCGTTTTGCGCTATCATTGCAAATAAGCGAGATATAAGCGTTTAAAAATTATAAAAATCGCAAATTTAAAATTGCTCGAAATCGATCCCTATTAATTCTGGTGGTAGGTATAATTATTGTTGATACTAAATAAGCATTCGTTTTGCGCTATCATTGCAAATAAGCGAGATATAAGCGTTTGTAAATTATAAAATTCGCAAATTTAAAATTGCTCAAAATCGATCCCCATTAATTCTGGTGGTAGGTATAATTATTGTTGATACTAAATAAGCATTCGTCTTGCGCTATCATTGCAAATAAGCGAGATATAAGCGTTTGAAAATTATAAAAATTGCAAATTTTAAATTGCTCAAAATCGATCCCCATTAATTCTGGTGGTAGGTATAATTATTGTTGATACTAAATAAGCATTCGTTTTGCGCTATCATTGCAAATAAGCGAGATATAAGCGTTTGAAAATTATAAAAATCGCAAATTTAAAATTGCTCAAAATCGATCCCCATTAATTCTGCTGGTAGGTATAATTATTGTTGATACTAAATAAGCATTCGTTTTGCGCTATCATTGCAAATAAGCGAGATATAAGCGTTTGAAAATTTGAAAAATCGCAAACTTAAAATTGTTCGAAATCGATCCCTATTAATTCTGGTGGTAGGTATAATTATTGTTGATACTAAATAAGCATTCGTTTAGCGCTATCATTGAAAATAAGCGAGATATAAGCGTTTGAAAATTATAAAAATCGCGAATTTAAAATTGCTCAAAATCGATCCCCATTAATTCTGGTGGTAGGTATAATTATTGTTGATACTAAATAAGCATTCGTTTTGCGCTATCATTGCAAATGAGCGAGATATAAGCGTTGGAAAATTTGAAAAATCGCAAATTTAAAATTAATCGAAATCGATCCATATTAATTCTGGTGGTAGGTATAATTATTGTTGATACTAAATAAGCATTCGTTTTGCGCTATCATTGCAAATAAGCGAGATATAAGCGTTTAAAAATTATAAAAATCGCAAACTTAAAATTGCTCGAAATCGATCCCCATTAATTCTGTTGGTAGGTATAATTATTGTTGATACTAAATAAGCATTCGTTTTGCGCTATCATTGCAAATAAGCGAGATATAAGCGTTTGAAAATTATAAAAATCGCAAATTTAAAATTGCTCAAAATCGATCCCCATTAATTCTGGTGGTAGGTATAATTATTGTTGATACTAAATAATAATTCGTTTTGCGCTATGTTTGCAAATAAGCGAGATATAAGCGTTTGAAAATTATAAAAATCGCAAATTTAAAATTGCTCAAAATCGATCCTTATTAATTCTGGTGGTAGGTATAATTATTGTTGATACTAATTAAGCATTCGTTTTGCTCTATCATTGCAAATAAGCGAGATATAAGCGTTTGAAAATTCTAAAAATCGCAAATTTAAAATTGCTCAAAATCGATCCCCATTAATTCTGGTGGTAGGTATAAATATTGTTGATACTAAATAAGCATTCGTTTTGCGCTATCATTGCAAATAAATGAGATATAAGCGTTTGAAAATTATAAAAATCGCAAATTTAAAATTGCTCAAAATCGATCCCCATTAATTCTGGTGGTAGGTATGATTATTGTTGATACTAAATAAGCATTCGTTTTGCGCTATCATTGCAAATAAGCGAGATATAAGCGTTTCAAAATAATAAAAATCGCAAATTTAAAATTGCTCAAAATCGATCCCTATTAATTCTGGTGGTAGGTATAATTATTGTTGATACTAAATAATAATTCGTTTTGCGCTATGTTTGCAAATAAGCGAGATATAAGCGTTTGAAAATTATAAAAATCGCAAATTTCAAATTGCTCAAAATCGATCCTTATTAATTCTGGTGGTAGGTATAATTATTTTTGATACTAAATAAGCATTCGTTTTGCTCTATCATTGCAAATAAGCGAGATATAAGCGTTTGAAAATTATAAAAATCGCAAATTTTAAATTGCTCAAAATCGATCCCCATTAATTCTGGTGGTAGGTATAAATATTGTTGATACTAAATAAGCATTCGTTTTGCGCTATCATTGCAAATAAGCGAGATATAAGAGTTTGAAAATTATAAAAATCGCAAATTTAAAATTGCTCAAAATCGATCCCTATTAATTCTGGTGGTAGGTATAATTATTGTTGATACTAAATAAGCATTCGTTTTGCGCTATCATTGCAAATAAGCGAGATATAAGCGTTTGAAAATTATAAAAATCGCAAATTTAAAATTGCTCAAAATCGATCATCATTAATTCTGGTGGTAGGTATAATTATTGTTGATACTAAATAAGCATTCGTTTTGCGCTATCATTGCAAATAAGCGAGATATAAGCGTTTAAAAATTATAAAAATCGCAAATTTAAAATTGCTCGAAATCGATCCCTATTAATTCTGGTGGTAGGTATAATTATTGTTGATACTAAATAAGCATTCGTTTTGCGCTATCATTGCAAATAAGCGAGATATAAGCGTTTGTAAATTATAAAATTCGCAAATTTAAAATTGCTCAAAATCGATCCCCATTAATTCTGGTGGTAGGTATAATTATTGTTGATACTAAATAAGCATTCGTCTTGCGCTATCATTGCAAATAAGCGAGATATAAGCGTTTGAAAATTATAAAAATTGCAAATTTTAAATTGCTCAAAATCGATCCCCATTAATTCTGGTGGTAGGTATAATTATTGTTGATACTAAATAAGCATTCGTTTTGCGCTATCATTGCAAATAAGCGAGATATAAGCGTTTGAAAATTATAAAAATCGCAAATTTAAAATTGCTCAAAATCGATCCCCATTAATTCTGCTGGTAGGTATAATTATTGTTGATACTAAATAAGCATTCGTTTTGCGCTATCATTGCAAATAAGCGAGATATAAGCGTTTGAAAATTTGAAAAATCGCAAACTTAAAATTGTTCGAAATCGATCCCTATTAATTCTGGTGGTAGGTATAATTATTGTTGATACTAAATAAGCATTCGTTTAGCGCTATCATTGAAAATAAGCGAGATATAAGCCTTTGAAAATTATAAAAATCGCGAATTTAAAATTGCTCAAAATCGATCCCCATTAATTCTGGTGGTAGGTATAATTATTGTTGATACTAAATAAGCATTCGTTTTGCGCTATCATTGCAAATGAGCGAGATATAAGCGTTGGAAAATTTGAAAAATCGCAAATTTAAAATTAATCGAAATCGATCCATATTAATTCTGGTGGTAGGTATAATTATTGTTGATACTAAATAAGCATTCGTTTTGCGCTATCATTGCAAATAAGCGAGATATAAGCGTTTAAAAATTATAAAAATCGCAAACTTAAAATTGCTCGAAATCGATCCCCATTAATTCTGGTGGTAGGTATAATTATTGTTGATACTAAATAAGCATTCGTTTTGCGCTATCATTGCAAATAAGCGAGATATAAGCGTTTGAAAATTATAAAAATCGCAAATTTAAAATTGCTCAAAATCGATCCCCATTAATTCTGGTGGTAGGTATAATTATTGTTGATACTAAATAATAATTCGTTTTGCGCTATGTTTGCAAATAAGCGAGATATAAGCGTTTGAAAATTATAAAAATCGCAAATTTAAAATTGCTCAAAATCGATCCTTATTAATTCTGGTGGTAGGTATAATTATTGTTGATACTAATTAAGCATTCGTTTTGCTCTATCATTGCAAATAAGCGAGATATAAGCGTTTGAAAATTCTAAAAATCGCAAATTTAAAATTGCTCAAAATCGATCCCCATTAATTCTGGTGGTAGGTATAAATATTGTTGATACTAAATAAGCATTCGTTTTGCGCTATCATTGCAAATAAATGAGATATAAGCGTTTGAAAATTATAAAAATCGCAAATTTAAAATTGCTCAAAATCGATCCCCATTAATTCTGGTGGTAGGTATGATTATTGTTGATACTAAATAAGCATTCGTTTTGCGCTATCATTGCAAATAAGCGAGATATAAGCGATTCAAAATAATAAAAATCGCAAATTTAAAATTGCTCAAAATCGATCCCTATTAATTCTGGTGGTAGGTATAATTATTGTTGATACTAAATAATAATTCGTTTTGCGCTATGTTTGCAAATAAGCGAGATATAAGCGTTTGAAAATTATAAAAATCGCAAATTTCAAATTGCTCAAAATCGATCCTTATTAATTCTGGTGGTAGGTATAATTATTGTTGATACTAAATAAGCATTCGTTTTGCGCTATCATTGCAAATAAGCGAGATATAAGCGTTTGAAAATTATAAAAATCGCAAATTTAAAATTGCTCAAAATCGATCATCATTAATTCTGGTGGTAGGTATAATTATTGTTGATACTAAATAAGCATTCGTTTTGCGCTATCATTGCAAATAAGCGAGATATAAGCGTTTGAAAATTTGAAAAATCGCAAATTTAAAATTGTTCAAAATCGATCCCCATTAATTCTGGTGTCAGGTATAATTATTGTTGATACTAAATAAGCATTCGTTTTGCGCTATCATTGCAAATAAGCGAGATATAAGCGTTTGAAAATTATAAAAATCGCAAATTTAAAATTGCTCAAAATCGATCCCTATTAATTCTGGTGGTAGGTATAATTATTGTTGACACTAAATAAGCATTCGTTTTGCGCTATCATTGCAAATAAGCGAGATATAAGCGTTTGAAAATTATAAAAATCGCAAATTTCAAATTGCTCAAAATCGATCCCCATTAATTCTGGTGGTAGGTATAATTATTGTTGATACTAAATAAGCATTCGTTTTGCGCTATCATTGCAGATAAGCGGGATATAAGCGTTTGAAATTTTGAAAAATCGCAAATTTAAAATTAATCGAAATCGATCCCTATTAAATCTGGTGGTAGGTATAATTATTGTTGATACTAAATAAGCATTCGTTTTGCGCTATCATTGCAAATAAGCGAGATATAAGCGTTTGAAAATTATAAAAATCGCAAATTTAAAATTGATCAAAATCGATCCGCATTAATTCTGGTGGTAGGTATAATTATTGTTGATACTAAATAAGCATTCGTTTTGCGCTATCATTGCAAATAAGCGGGATATAAGCGTTTGAAATTTTGAAAAATCGCAAATTTAAAATTGTTCAAAATCGTTCCTTATTAATTCTGGTGGTAGGTATAATTATTGTTGATACTAAATAAGCATTCGTTTTGCGCTATCATTGCAAATAAGCGAGATATAAGCGTTTGTAAATTATAAAAATCACAAATTAAAAATTGCTCAAAATCGATCCCCATTAATTCTGGTGGTAGGTATGATTATTGTTGATACTAAATAAGCATTCGTTTTTCGCTATCATTGCAAATAAGCGAGATATAAGCGTTTCAAAATAATAAAAATCGCAAATTTAAAATTGCTCAAAATCGATCCCCATTAATTCTGGTGGTAGGTATAATTATTGTTGATACTAAATAATAATTCGTTTTGCGCTATGTTTGCAAATAAGCGAGATATAAGCGTTTGAAAATTATAAAAATCGCAAATGTAAAATTGCTCAAAATCGATCCTAATTAATTCTGGTGGTAGGTATAATTATTGTTGATACTAAATAAGCATTCGTTTTGCTCTATCATTGCAAATAAGCGAGAAATAAGCGTTTGTAAATTATAAAAATCACAAATTAAAAATTGCTCAAAATCGATCCCTATTAATTCTGGTGGTAGGTATGATTATTGTTGATACTAAATAAGCATTCGTTTTTCGCTATCATTGCAAATAAGCGAGATATAAGCGTTTCAAAATAATAAAAATCGCAAATTTAAAATTGCTCAAAATCGATCCCCATTAATTCTGGTGGTAGGTATAATTATTGTTGATACTAAATAATAATTCGTTTTGCGCTATGTTTGCAAATAAGCGAGATATAAGCGTTTGAAAATTATAAAAATCGCAAATTTAAAATTGCTCAAAATCGATCCCTATTAATTCTGGTGGTAGGTATAATTATTGTTGATACTAAATAAGCATTCGTTTTGCGCTATCATTGCAAATAAGCGAGATATAAGCGTTTGAAAATTATAAAAATCGCAAATTTAAAATTGCTCAAAATCGATCATCATTAATTCTGGTGGTAGGTATAATTATTGTTGATACTAAATAAGCATTCGTTTTGCGCTATCATTGCAAATAAGCGAGATATAAGCGTTTGAAAATTTGAAAAATCGCAAATTTAAAATTGCTCAAAATCGATCCCCATTAATTCTGGTGTCAGGTATAATTATTGTTGATACTAAATAAGCATTCGTTTTGCGCTATCATTGCAAATAAGCGAGATATAAGCGTTTGAAAATTATAAAAATTGCAAATTTAAAATTGCTCAAAATCGATCCCTATTAATTCTGGTGGTAGGTATAATTATTGTTGATACTAAATAAGCATTCGTTTTGCGCTATCATTGCAAATAAGCGAGATATAAGCGTTTGAAAATTATAAAAATCGCAAATTTCAAATTGCTCAAAATCGATCCCCATTAATTCTGGTGGTAGGTATAATTATTGTTGATACTAAATAAGCATTCGTTTTGCGCTATCATTGCAGATAAGCGGGATATAAGCGTTTGAAATTTTGAAAAATCGCAAATTTAAAATTAATCGAAATCGATCCCTATTAAATCTGGTGGTAGGTATAATTATTGTTGATACTAAATAAGCATTCGTTTTGCGCTATCATTGCAAATAAGCGAGATATAAGCGTTTGAAAATTATAAAAATCGCAAATTTAAAATTGATCAAAATCGATCCGCATTAATTCTGGTGGTAGGTATAATTATTGTTGATACTAAATAAGCATTCGTTTTGCGCTATCATTGCAAATAAGCGGGATATAAGCGTTTGAAATTTTGAAAAATCGCAAATTTAAAATTGTTCAAAATCGTTCCTTATTAATTCTGGTGGTAGGTATAATTATTGTTGATACTAAATAAGCATTCGTTTTGCGCTATCATTGCAAATAAGCGAGATATAAGCGTTTGTAAATTATAAAAATCACAAATTAAAAATTGCTCAAAATCGATCCCCATTAATTCTGGTGGTAGGTATGATTATTGTTGATACTAAATAAGCATTCGTTTTTCGCTATCATTGCAAATAAGCGAGATATAAGCGTTTCAAAATAATAAAAATCGCAAATTTAAAATTGCTCAAAATCGATCCCCATTAATTCTGGTGGTAGGTATAATTATTGTTGATACTAAATAATAATTCGTTTTGCGCTATGTTTGCAAATAAGCGAGATATAAGCGTTTGAAAATTATAAAAATCGCAAATTTAAAATTGCTCAAAATCGATCCTAATTAATTCTGGTGGTAGGTATAATTATTGTTGATACTAAATAAGCATTCGTTTTGCTCTATCATTGCAAATAAGCGAGAAATAAGCGTTTGTAAATTATAAAAATCACAAATTAAAAATTGCTCAAAATCGATCCCTATTAATTCTGGTGGTAGGTATGATTATTGTTGATACTAAATAAGCATTCGTTTTTCGCTATCATTGCAAATAAGCGAGATATAAGCGTTTCAAAATAATAAAAATCGCAAATTTAAAATTGCTCAAAATCGATCCCCATTAATTCTGGTGGTAGGTATAATTATTGTTGATACTAAATAATAATTCGTTTTGCGCTATGTTTGCAAATAAGCGAGATATAAGCGTTTGAAAATTATAAAAATCGCAAATTTAAAATTGCTCAAAATCGATCCTTATTAATTCTGGTGGTAGGTATGATTATTGTTGATACTAAATAAGCATTCGTTTTGCGCTATCATTGCAAATAAGCGAGATATAAGCGTTTCAAAATAATAAAAATCGCAAATTTAAAATTGCTCAAATTTATCCCTATTAATTCTGGTGGTAGGTATAATTATTGTTGATACTAAATAATAATTCGTTTTGCGCTATGTTTGCAAATAAGCGAGATATAAGCGTTTGAAAATTATAAAAATCGCGAATTTAAAATTGCTCAAAATCGATCCCCATTAATTCTGGTGGTAGGTATAATTATTGTTGATACTAAATAAGCATTCGTTTTGCGCTATCATTGCAAATGAGCGAGATATAAGCGTTGGAAAATTTGAAAAATCGCAAATTTAAAATTAATCGAAATCGATCCATATTAATTCTGGTGGTAGGTATAATTATTGTTGATACTAAATAAGCATTCGTTTTGCGCTATCATTGCAAATAAGCGAGATATAAGCGTTTAAAAATTATAAAAATCGCAAACTTAAAATTGCTCGAAATCGATCCTTATTAATTCTGGTGGTAGGTATAATTATTGTTGATACTAAATAAGCATTCGTTTTGCGCTATCATTGCAAATAAGCGAGATATAAGCGTTTGAAAATTATAAAAATCGCAAATTTAAAATTGCTCAAAATCGATCCCCATTAATTCTGGTGGTAGGTATAATTATTGTTGATACTAAATAATAATTCGTTTTACGCTATGTTTGCAAATAAGCGAGATATAAGCGTTTGAAAATTATAAAAATCGCAAATTTAAAATTGCTCAAAATCGATCCTTATTAATTCTGGTGGTAGGTATAATTATTGTTGATACTAAATAAGCATTCGTTTTGCTCTATCATTGCAAATAAGCGAGATATAAGCGTTTGAAAATTCTAAAAATCGCAAATTTAAAATTGCTCAAAATCGATCCCCATTAATTCTGGTGGTAGGTATAAATATTGTTGATACTAAATAAGCATTCGTTTTGCGCTATCATTGCAAATAAATGAGATATAAGCGTTTGAAAATTATAAAAATCGCAAATTTAAAATTGCTCAAAATCGATCCCCATTAATTCTGGTGGTAGGTATGATTATTGTTGATACTAAATAAGCATTCGTTTTGCGCTATCATTGCAAATAAGCGAGATATAAGCGTTTCAAAATAATAAAAATCGCAAATTTAAAATTGCTCAAAATCGATCCCTATTAATTCTGGTGGTAGGTATAATTATTGTTGATACTAAATAATAATTCGTTTTGCGCTATGTTTGCAAATAAGCGAGATATAAGCGTTTGAAAATTATAAAAATCGCAAATTTCAAATTGCTCAAAATCGATCCTTATTAATTCTGGTGGTAGGTATAATTATTGTTGATACTAAATAAGCATTCGTTTTGCTCTATCATTGCAAATAAGCGAGATATAAGCGTTTGAAAATTATAAAAATCGCAAATTTAAAATTGCTCAAAATCGATCCCCATTAATTCTGGTGGTAGGTATAAATATTGTTGATACTAAATAAGCATTCGTTTTGCGCTATCATTGCAAATAAGCGAGATATAAGCGTTTGAAAATTATAAAAATCGCAAATTTAAAATTGCTCAAAATCGATCCCTATTAATTCTGGTGGTAGGTATAATTATTGTTGATACTAAATAAGCATTCGTTTTGCGCTATCATTGCAAATAAGCGAGATATAAGCGTTTGAAAATTATAAAAATCGCAAATTTAAAATTGCTCAAAATCGATCATCATTAATTCTGGTGGTAGGTATAATTATTGTTGATACTAAATAAGCATTCGTTTTGCGCTATCATTGCAAATAAGCGAGATATAAGCGTTTGAAAATTTGAAAAATCGCAAATTTAAAATTGCTCAAAATCGATCCCTATTAATTCTGGTGTCAGGTATAATTATTGTTGATACTAAATAAGCATTCGTTTTGCGCTATCATTGCAAATAAGCGAGATATAAGCGTTTGAAAATTATAAAAATCGCAAATTTAAAATTGCTCAAAATCGATCCCTATTAATTCTGGTGGTAGGTATAATTATTGTTGATACTAAATAAGCATTCGTTTTGCGCTATCATTGCAAATAAGCGAGATATAAGCGTTTGAAAATTATAAAAATCGCAAATTTAAAATTGCTCAAAATCGATCCCCATTAATTCTGGTGGTAGGTATAATTATTGTTGATACTAAATAAGCATTCGTTTTGCGCTATCATTGCAAATAAGCGGGATATAAGCGTTTGAAATTTTGAAAAATCGCAAATTTAAAATTAATCGAAATCGATCCCTATTAATTCTGGTGGTAGGTATAATTATTGTTGATACTAAATAAGCATTCGTTTTGCGCTATCATTGCAAATAAGCGAGATATAAGCGTTTGAAAATTATAAAAATCGCAAATTTAAAATTGCTCAAAATCGATCCCCATTAATTCTGGTGGTAGGTATAATTATTGTTGATACTAAATAAGCATTCGTTTTGCGCTATCATTGCAAATAAGCGGGATATAAGCGTTTGAAATTTTGAAAAATCGCAAATTTAAAATTGTTCAAAATCGTTCCATATTAATTCTGGTGGTAGGTATAATTATTGTTGATACTAAATAAGCATTCGTTTTGCGCTATCATTGCAAATAAGCGAGATATAAGCGTTTGTAAATTATAAAAATCACAAATTAAAAATTGCTCAAAATCGATCCCCATTAATTCTGGTGGTAGGTATGATTATTGTTGATACTAAATAAGCATTCGTTTTTCGCTATCATTGCAAATAAGCGAGATATAAGCGTTTCAAAATAATAAAAATCGCAAATTTAAAATTGCTCAAAATCGATCCCCATTAATTCTGGTGGTAGGTATAATTATTGTTGATACTAAATAATAATTCGTTTTGCGCTATGTTTGCAAATAAGCGAGATATAAGCGTTTGAAAATTATAAAAATCGCAAATTTAAAATTGCTCAAAATCGATCCTTATTAATTCTGGTGGTAGGTATAATTATTGTTGATACTAAATAAGCATTCGTTTTGCTCTATCATTGCAAATAAGCGAGATATAAGCGTTTGTAAATTATAAAAATCACAAATTAAAAATTGCTCAAAATCGATCCCCATTAATTCTGGTGGTAGGTATGATTATTGTTGATACTAAATAAGCATTCGTTTTTCGCTATCATTGCAAATATGCGAGATATAAGCGTTTCAAAATAATAAAAATCGCAAATTTAAAATTGCTCAAAATCGATCCCCATTAATTCTGGTGGTAGGTATAATTATTGTTGATACTAAATAATAATTCGGTTTGCGCTATGTTTGCAAATAAGCGAGATATAAGCGTTTGAAAATTATAAAAATCGCAAATTTAAAATTGCTCAAAATCGATCCTTATTAATTCTGGTGGTAGGTATGATTATTGTTGATACTAAATAAGCATTCGTTTTGCGCTATCATTGCAAATAAGCGAGATATAAGCGTTTCAAAATAATAAAAATCGCAAATTTAAAATTGCTCAAAATCGATCCCTATTAATTCTGGTGGTAGGTATAATTATTGTTGATACTAAATAATAATTCGTTTTGCGCTATGTTTGCAAATAAGCGAGATATAAGCGTTTGAAAATTATAAAAATCGCAAATTTCAAATTGCTCAAAATCGATCCTTATTAATTCTGGTGGTAGGTATAATTATTGTTGATACTAAATAAGCATTCGTTTTGCTCTATCATTGCAAATAAGCGAGATATAAGCGTTTGAAAATTATAAAAATCGCAAATTTAAAATTGCTCAAAATCGATCCTTATTAATTCTGGTGGTAGGTATAAATATTGTTGATACTAAATAAGCATTCGTTTTGCGCTATCATTGCAAATAAGCGAGATATAAGCGTTTGAAAATTATAAAAATCGCAAATTTAAAATTGCTCAAAATCGATCCCTATTAATTCTGGTGGTAGGTATAATTATTGTTGATACTAAATAAGCATTCGTTTGGCGCTATCATTGCAAATAAGCGAGATATAAGCGTTTGAAAATTATAAAAATCGCAAATTTAAAATTGCTCGAAATCGATCCTGATTAATTCTGGTGGTAGGTATAATTATTGTTGATACTAAATAAGCATTCGTTTTGCGCTATCATTGCAAATAAGCGAGATATAAGCGTTTGAAAATTTGAAAAATCGCAAATTTAAAATTGCTCAAAATCGATCCGTATTAATTCTGGTGTCAGGTATAATTATTGTTGATACTAAATAAGCATTCGTTTTGCGTTATCATTGCAAATAAGCGAGATATAAGCGTTTGAAAATTTGAAAATTGCAAATTTAAAATTGCTCGAAATCGATCCCCATTAATTCTGGTGGTAGGTATAATTATTGTTAATACTATATAAGCATTCGTTTTGCGCTATCATTGCAAATAATGAGATATAAGCGTTTGAAAATTATAAAAATCACAAATTTAAAATTGCTCAAAATCGATCCCCATTAATTCTGGTGGTAGGTATAATTATTGTTGATACTAAATAAGCATTCGTTTTGCGCTATCATTGCAAATAAGCGAGATATAAGCGTTTGAAAATTATAAAAATCGCAAATTGAAAATTACTCAAAATCGATCCCCATTAATTCTGGTGGTAGGTATAATTATTGTTGATACTAAATCAGCATTCGTTTTGCGCTATCATTGCAAATAAGCGAGATATAAGCGTTTGAAAATTATAAAAATCGCAAATTTAAAATTGCTCAAAATCGATCCCCATTAATTCTGCTGGTAGGTATAATTATTGTTGATACTAAATAAGCATTCGTTTTGCGCTATCATTGCAAATAAGCGAGATATAAGCGTTTGAAAATTATAAAAATCGCAAATTGAAAATTACTCAAAATCGATCCATATTAATTCTGGTGGTAGGTATAATTATTGTTGATACTAAATAAGCATTCGTTTTGCGCTATCATTGCAAATAAGCGAGATATAAGCGTTTCAAAAGTATAAAAATCGCAAATTTAAAATTGCTCAAAATCGATCCCCATTAATTCTGCTGCTAGGTATAATTATTGTTGATACTAAATAAGCATTCGTTTTGCGCTATCATTGCAAATAAGCGAGATATAAGCGTTTGAAAATTTGAAAAATCGCAAATTTAAAATTGCTCAAAATCGATCCCCATTAATTCTGGTGGTAGGTATAATTATTGTTGATACTAAATAAGCATTCGTTTTGCGCTATCATTGCAAATAAGCGAGATTTAAGCGTTTGAAAATTATAAAAATCGCAAATTTAAAATTGCTCGAAATCGATCCCCATTAATTCTGGTGGTAGGTATAATTATTGTTGATACTAAATAAGCATTCGTTTTGCTCTATCATTGCAAATAAGCGAGATATAAGCGTTTGTAAATTATAAAAATCACAAATTAAAAATTGCTCAAAATCGATCCCCATTAATTCTGGTGGTAGGTATGATTATTGTTGATACTAAATAAGCATTCGTTTTTCGCTATCATTGCAAATAAGCGAGATATAAGCGTTTCAAAATAATAAAAATCGCAAATTTAAAATTGCTCAAAATCGATCCCCATTAATTCTGGTGGTAGGTATAATTATTGTTGATACTAAATAATAATTCGTTTTGCGCTATGTTTGCAAATAAGCGAGATATAAGCGTTTGAAAATTATAAAAATCGCAAATTTAAAATTGCTCAAAATCGATCCTTATTAATTCTGGTGGTAGGTATGATTATTGTTGATACTAAATAAGCATTCGTTTTGCGCTATCATTGCAAATAAGCGAGATATAAGCGTTTCAAAATAATAAAAATCGCAAATTTAAAATTGCTCAAAATCGATCCCTATTAATTCTGGTGGTAGGTATAATTATTGTTGATACTAAATAATAATTCGTTTTGCGCTATGTTTGCAAATAAGCGAGATATAAGCGTTTGAAAATTATAAAAATCGCAAATTTCAAATTGCTCAAAATCGATCCTTATTAATTCTGGTGGTAGGTATAATTATTGTTGATACTAAATAAGCATTCGTTTTGCTCTATCATTGCAAATAAGCGAGATATAAGCGTTTGAAAATTATAAAAATCGCAAATTTAAAATTGCTCAAAATCGATCCCCATTAATTCTGGTGGTAGGTATAAATATTGTTGATACTAAATAAGCATTCGTTTTGCGCTATCATTGCAAATAAGCGAGATATAAGCGTTTGAAAATTATAAAAATCGCAAATTTAAAATTGCTCAAAATCGATCCCTATTAATTCTGGTGGTAGGTATAATTATTGTTGATACTAAATAATCATTCGTTTTGCGCTATCATTGCAAATAAGCGAGATATAAGCGTTTGAAAATTATAAAAATCGCAAATTTAAAATTGCTCGAAATCGATCCTGATTAATTCTGGTGGTAGGTATAATTATTGTTGATACTAAATAAGCATTCGTTTTGCGCTATCATTGCAAATAAGCGAGATATAAGCGTTTGAAAATTATAAAAATCACAAATTTAAAATTGCTCAAAATCGATCCCCATTAATTCTGGTGGTAGGTATAATTATTGTTGATACTAAATAAGCATTCGTTTTGCGCTATCATTGCAAATAAGCGAGATATAAGCGTTTGAAAATTATAAAAATCGCAAATTGAAAATTACTCAAAATCGATCATCATTAATTCTGGTGGTAGGTATAATTATTGTTGATACTAAATCAGCATTCGTTTTGCGCTATCATTGCAAATAAGCGAGATATAAGCGTTTGAAAATTATAAAAATCGCAAATTTAAAATTGCTCAAAATCGATCCCCATTAATTCTGCTGGTAGGTATAATTATTGTTGATACTAAATAAGCATTCGTTTTGCGCTATCATTGCAAATAAGCGAGATATAAGCGTTTGAAAATTATAAAAATCGCAAATTGAAAATTACTCAAAATCGATCCCCATTAATTCTGGTGGTAGGTATAATTATTGTTGATACTAAATAAGCATTCGTTTTGCGCTATCATTGCAAATAAGCGAGATATAAGCGTTTCAAAAGTATAAAAATCGCAAATTTAAAATTGCTCAAAATCGATCCCCATTAATTCTGCTGCTAGGTATAATTATTGTTGATACTAAATAAGCATTCGTTTTGCGCTATCATTGCAAATAAGCGAGATATAAGCGTTTGAAAATTTGAAAAATCGCAAATTTAAAATTGCTCAAAATCGATCCCCATTAATTCTGGTGGTAGGTAAAATTATTGTTGATACTAAATAAGCATTCGTTTTGCGCTATCATTGCAAATAAGCGAGATATAAGCGTTTGAAAATTTGAAAAATCGCAAATTTAAAATTGCTCAAAATCGATCCCTATTAATTCTGCTGGTAGGTATAATTATTGTTGATACTAAATAAGCATTCGTTTTGCGCTATCATTGCAAATAAGCGAGAAATAAGCGTTTGAAAATTATAAAAATCGCAAATTAAAAATTGCTCGAAATCGATCCACATTAATTCTGGTGGTAGGTATAATTATTGTTGATACTAAATAAGCATTCGTTTTGCGCTATCATTGCAAATAAGCGAGATATAAGCGTTTGAAAATTTGAAAAATCGCAAATTTAAAATTGCTCGAAATCGATCCGCATTAATTCTGGTTGTAGGTATAATTATTGTTGATACTAAATAAGCATTCGTTTTGCGCTATCATTGCAAATAATGAGATATAAGCGTTTGAAAATTTGAAAAATCGCAAATTTAAAATTGCTCAAAATCGATCCCCATTAATTCTGGTGGTAGGTATAATTATTGTTGATACTAAATAAGCATTC